>OW964554.2:25339953-27839953 GCA_943138885.2 Tholera decimalis | reverse complement strand
AGCGACATCTAATGTCTGTAGCTAAATAGCCTGCGGCCGAGAATGCCCATTCAGCTTCCACGCTGGTAGGGACTACAGTAAGTAGGCTGTTATACACAAACTTAAGGTATTGCCCTCTTTGACCACCATACTCGTAGTGATGCATCTCCTTTTTAAGCAGGCTGTCAATCCTGTCTGTTACTAATGCTTGGGGTTGAGTGTTTTTACACGACTTTAAAGCCTCTTCCAACTCTTTCTGCAGAGATAATGTTGTACTTTCAGAAACTGAACTGAGATCTCGTTGAATATGTGAGACGGGTAGTAGATCTTCTTCATCATCAACTACTTCACTCGAGTGAGGGTATAATCGTTTGACTAAGTTATGGATATATTTCCTTATGCCGCTCTTGTCAGTCAATTGGAATGTTGTATCATATAATGCATTTTTCTTTGAATTCTCTTCATACCGTGCTGGATTTTGAAGGTATAACAATGTTGCAGTTGCTTCGATTCGGCGTTCGGAAATACGCTTTCTCATGGCAATAGCCAGCTTCTCTGAAAGTGGCGTCTTTAACTCTTCCAACTTACGAATCATGAATTGCAAGGCACATTCTGCATAGAGTTGTAAAAAAACGGTTTTTTTTCTGAGATGAAAAAAAACGTTTAAAAAAAACATGAAAAGAAACAGTTTTTTTTCTGGAGTAGGTTTTTTTTCATGAGTAGTAAAATAAAGATATGGTAAGGCGGTTTGCGTATGTGAGTTGATATTATTTTTTTTTTGTTCAATAAGAAAATACCATTTGTTTTTAACATAATTGGCAACACTAAGTGTAAACTACATTTACGGACGGCATTTCCCTAATCCTCGTTTGGTTTATGTTTTGGTTGATTTGCGTGCAGACTGCAGAAACATTTAGTACGTACAGCGAATCAGCGACATTCATACCAAGAAACGTAATAGACTGACAAATGACAGGGCTAGGAAAATGTACATTGTGCAATCAGTACAATCATCAACAATATTAACACAAGCAGAATGTAATAAAGTCCCTGATATAGTATAGTCGTTGATTCAGAATCAGATGAAACAAATACAGACACAGAACATTATTTCGAAGCTGATAAAACAAGCGTAGCCGTAGCTACTGATACTGATACAGATGATTGTAACACATTAAGTATTTTTTAAGTTCATAATAATAGTTACCCATTGATTTAAACATTATTTGACTTGAATAAAAACAAAACAATCAAATTTAGTGTCTTATTCCACTTTAGTTATAGAATTTCACTTTTTCTGAAAAAAAACCAAATGTAGAAAAAAAACAACGGTGCCAAGATTTTTTTCATGTTTTTTTTCAAGATTGTGAAAAAAAACATTTTGTTTTTTTTCAATTTACATCTCTAATTCTGCACTGACTAAGTCAGTTTCGCGTCGGCACAGGACTTCGACAGTCAGTTTTATTGGTTCAAAAGTTTGTTGCATGTTGATAAGAATTGCATGTTCTTTATCACTAAAAAAGTTATCTGAAGTGGAGCCATACCCCAAGTCGATTAATGTTTTACTAACACAAAGCTTGATTTTGTTGTATGTAGTTATCATGTTAGCAAGACTTGACCACCGAGTTTTGCAATCGAGTTCTAGTTGAATATCACAGTCACAAAATCTCGATCGATATTGTCGAGAATTCGAGATCTCGAACGAGATTAAGAAAACGAGATTGCTTATTTTCGAGATTGAATATCGAAAAAATGGCCGAGATCTCGTGTTTTCGAGATCTCGCGAGATCGAGATTGCATTCCCTACACAGCAGAGTATGTTAAGAAATTGATATTTTTTGTGTACCTATCATACTTTTAAATTCGAATTGATATAAGATTGCAATGAAATATTTTTAATAATAAATGACGGTGATTTTATATTTCCAGAGCACACTTTGATACAGTCTCTTAATTCTAATATTTGGACCCATACAACGTTAAAACGAATTTGATCATTTTATTTCCATAATATCGGAAAAATATCGAAATACCGGAATACCGATATTAAAAAATTTAATATCGAAACAAAACCGGTATTGGGAAAAGGTTCCGATATTCCATGCTCTAGTGGTGAAAAGCGTTTTTTTTTTCAAATCCCCTCCCTAGTGAAAGTTAATATTAATAAGCATCAATAGCCGAATGGCTAAGGTGTCGGACTTATAATCGAGAAGTGACTTCTTGATTACGGGTACCTATTATGGGTTCGAATCCCACCCATTACACTATTGCCGTGAACCACTCCAGACACAAGCATAATTAACTTGCTAGTATTATAAATTCTACCCATATTGCTAGTTCTCTTTTTAGTTTCTGTTTCTTTTTAGTTTTATTTTTTAATAAATCACTGATCAACACACTTTTTTATCTTTCAAAACAATGACTATATTAAAAAGAAGTATGTTTCGAGGGCTACCACCCCCGCTATCAGGCGCGGTCGCAGCTTGCAATTTTGGAGGGGGTCACTAATAATAAAATAAGTTGAGTAAATTTAACTTTTGCACAAGACACAATTTTATTCCATTTTTAGCGGAAAGGAGTGTCTGGCTTCTACTGACTAAAACACACCATGTTCCTTCAGTTGCCCTTGTGGTCTGGAGCCGCGGTGTCTCGTTAGGACATTCCCGCAATCCCAGCAGGCCATGGCTCAACACGATGCGCCGTCGGTCGGGCCTGGTGACTGGTCATTACCTAAGGCTTCGTTCGGGTTTTCCGATTTGCCCTAGTTTGGAGAACGTCGGGGCGTCCGGGGGGATTTTTCCTATAAGCGTCAGGGTTAAACCCGGACACTTATTATTCTCACAGTTGCTAAAAAGCACGATCTGTATTAATTTCCTAAATATTAAATATAAAGAAAGAAACTATACTTACTTATTAAAAAAATATAGAGCTCTTTTATGTTATCAGTAAATAAAAACCATAAGTAGGTAAACCCGGGAAAACATTACAATTTTAGTTTGGGGGGGCTTAGAAGTTTTTGTCTGGGGCCGGCAATTTAGGTGATGGCAGACCTATCCTTACCGGACGGTGGGCTACCCCTGCTCGCCACCCGCAAGCCCGCGCCTACGGCGCGATGGCCGGTGATCTGCTTGCGATCCCCACGCCCAGCGCGTCTCCTGCGGTGGCTGGGACGAGGGGAAGAGAGTTGTCTCTCCCTCACGCGTTCAGCCTCCTCCTTTACTAGCATGGCTGCTTTGCAGAAGAAAGCGACTGCATCCCATTCCCGTTTGTCCCGCACCGTGGTTTGAACCAGGGACAGGCGCGAAAGATCGCCGTCACTGATCGCATCCACAAGAATACTTCAAGGCTCCACCCAAGCGGGGCTCATTTCCCCCGTTTGCTCCCACTGTGGCCTCCCACTGTATCCAAAACAGGCACCTCGCGAAACAGGCATGTTCGGTCAGAACCTGCGCAAGGCGGAAGGCGAGGACGCCATGCCGTCTCTCCAGCCGAATGGCTGAGCAACCAAGGGCACCCAAGGGCTATACACGCCGCAATCGCGGAAGTCCCCAAAGATTTATCTCCGCGATTGTAGCGTGTCTAGTCCTTGGTTGTAACAGTCACTGTGTAGCACGGTAGCCGGAGTATCACACTGGCGTATCACCTCTGATCGCCAATTATGTAAGCGCGCGAGGCCTACCGCCTCTAGATCCCACGGCAGCAATCCGGCTAGGAGGCTCGCTGCCTCATCGGAGATCGGGTGGTATCCCCGTATCATCCGGATGGCCATGACCCTCTGGGACGCGACCAGCTTGCGGGCTGGTCGCCGCTGTAAGTTCAGTGCCTACACAGGGGCCCCATAGATCGCACAATCCCCGCGTAGAGTGTTTGGCACTCCTGCATTGGGTTGGGCAGGAGCCGTTTCAGTGCAGCCCGTGGCCGGTCCAGCTTTAGAGCCGAACCTCGGAAGTGCTCCGCGGAGTTCCACCGGCTGTCGAGGACCAAACCAAGCAAACCATAAAATGCATCGTGCTAGGGGCATTTTTAAAATTTTTAGACCATTTTATATTTGACGTGTATGATTTTGGGGGGTCATGTCATGTCCCCTGTGACCCCCCACTTCGGACCGCGCATGCCCACTATTTCAAATTCACCCGGAGGAATTAAAAAACTCTAATTTATGCATATAATAAGTCCCTTTTTCTTCTCCGTACTACTAATGCAATTGGAACGCGATCAAAACGTATGACCGTCTATGTCGCATATTTTACGACCACGGCTATCCTCTAAAAATCCCTATGCACGCGTATCTAATACATTAAAATATATTACGTGTAAATTGTTCATTTAATAGGCGACTATTTCAATAGTTTGTACATAACAATTTGAGATAAGAATATTTTCTTGTTTCATACTTTTTAGAGCGTGATTTATCAGTAGTCGGTTTTTAGTTTTTAAACTTTGTTTTTATTAAAACTTTTACTTTAATTTTATTTATTTTGGGGTTATAAAAATACCTATTCAAGTCGAGTGATAGCAAGCGCGACTGCTGAGCACGAGGTCTCGGCTTCGATTCTCGGGTCGGGCAAAAAGTGCTTTTGAGTTTATCTGAAAGGCATTTCTCAATAGTAGCCCGGAGTTTGGAAGTTGGTTTATATGAAGTTCTATGCAACCTCGCACACCTATCCGCGTCGCAGTCGCCGCAGTCCCTGAAACGACCGAACTCCCCAAGCCGCAGCTGATGACGTCACCCGCACGCAGCGGACGCTGCGGCTAGCGCAGCCCGGATGACGTCATTCGCATCCACGGCGCGCAGTGTTGCCAGAGTTATAATTTAGACAGAGAATCTCTGTCACGGTACGAAAACACGTATAAATAATTACTTGCTTATTCCCTATTATAGCACCTACAGATAAAATTACACAAAAGAGCAAAATACCAGGGATGGGCCGAAATTCGGTTCAGATGCCGAACATTCGGCACAAGAAAACGGCACAAAATAGTGCAAGTATTATACTTGCACTATTTTGACTAAAATTTTATAGAATTAGAATAGCATTACTGTTATAAAATTATGTCTTTTACTCACTCATGGTCATTTATTTTAGTTACGAACATGGTAAATGTAAATCTTAAATTAAATCGGTTCTTCTTATTAGTCTTGATAATCTCTGCCTAATTAATTTGACATAATAATTAAACATACTATTACAAAAATTAAATAAACTTATTATTCTTCTAACAAACATCTGGATTACAATTCGTAAATTGAATTAAAAAATCACGTTTTTGATTCACAAACTAAACATTCATTAACTAAAGGGTACTTATTTTTCAAATTAACAAACTTTTCTCATATTTAAAATTGACTAGAGGCAGGCTATGATGCAAAAACACCAAAAACTCTGCCTTATCTGGCAGAAGTTTGTTACGTTTTTTTTTTCGTATACGTTTCCTGCCTCCGATAAAAGTTGCTTAGAACATACAGAGCTTCCAGGAGGAGACGATAAATATATTCGAGATTGAAGTAAATGCGTAAACAAGTCACGACGTGTCGCTCTCGAGAAAGCGCGCGAAACTGAACCGAAATTCGGCCGAACTTCGGCCGAACTTTTCATTTTAACCGAATGTTCGGCCGAAGTTCGGATTCGGTTCAAACCACATTCGGCCCATCTCTACAAAATACCAATACCAAATACAGATTTTTTAAATCTTCGGTACAGATAATGCTTTCAAAAATCTGGCAGCACTGCAAGTGCGATGCATGCGGCGACGGGAACGACTGCAGCGACTGCGGCGCGGATAGATGTGCGAGGCCATTAACAAAAAGCGATGACTGCGGGGACTGTAGAGACTGCGGTGCGGCTAGGTCTGCATTCACCTTAAGCCGTTAGTCCCGGTTGTCATTTGAATATCCTCGACAGTCGTTACGTAGTCAGAAGCCTGTAAATTTGACACTGGTCTAGCCAAGGGATATCGTGTTATCCAGTTGCTGGGTTGTGGAGGTCTGATAGGCAGTTGCTCCATGTAAAACACTAATACTCAGCTGCATTCGGTTAGACTGCAATCTGGTTATTGTTCCCTTTCACTTAATCCAACATGACATCTTTAAACAATTTTTTTAAGGTCAACAAACTTTATTATTTCTAGAGGTCACCATATTCAATTTAATATTTATATTAGGTTACAGGTAACCAGCAGACGATCAAAACGCTAGCAACGATACCTGATTTGTCAAAATATGATAAGTAGGTACCTAGTTTAGAAGTTATGAGGGAACCGTTGAACATTACCGGTCAAAATCATAACCCTCCATTTTGCTTCACCGTAATCGGGTAAACAGAAAGAACTCGAGATATCTGGTGATTACGGTGGTTGCTCGATGGTAACTGTTGTGTTTTTGGTCAAAAAATCGTTCACTATGATGGCCTTGCGCACTATCGTAGTTTCGCACCAAGAACTTTCTTACCACAAATCTGGCCTTTTTCGTCGAATTTGCTCTCTTAAACGCAGCATAACTAACGTGACCAGACGTCCCGTTTTGAACGGGACTGTCCCTTTTTATAGTTACAAGTCCCGGTGTTCCCGAAATCAACTCTGGAACGCAAAATTGTCCCGTTTCTGAAACCTTGCAAAAATTTGGGTAGTCGAGCCGGCTCTTCAGTTCTAAAGGCGATGTTGATAAGTAAGGCGAATATAAAAAAAAAACAGCAAGAATTTCATTCGTACATAAAATCACCTATATTAAACCAGATTTATTCCTCTGATAAATATAAATATAACTAAACATTAGGGTATATATATTTTTTAATTTGTAACTTTTAAGCTAACTGACTTTTCTCAATAATTAACTTTTAAGGGTTTTTATTTCACTGACTACATCGCACCCTCAGTAATATAAGGAATCAAGTCAAAATTTTTGCAAACTAAGATTCTAAATGTTAAGGGCTCAAAATGAAATTCGCTACCGGTTAACTAACCAGTTAACTAACCGGTTAACTAACTTACCGGTTGGCTAACTTAAATAATAAGCATGTTATATGAAAAAATATCTGTAATGTAGGAATCCCGAATCTTGAAACGCAATTTCTCAAAAATCTACTTTTTTGAGTCGTGCCCTTATATTACTAAGGGTGCGACATGTTAAGCTAGAACAGTTGCAAATTATAAAAAAGTTGATGTGTACCAGTAATGGACGAATGTGTCCATTATTGGGTTTTTCCACAATGTCTAAAAAAATGATACTGATTCTTTCTTTTAGAAATCTAAAAAGATTATACGGGCTAGGCTCAACAAATGGGCTAGGCTATCGGCTAACAGTAAAAATCTTTTATAAAAAAATAAATTTAATCGACTTCAAAACAAAAAATAACGGTACTGCACTACAGAGCGAAAATAATACAATTGCACTACCTACAAAGTGAAAAATAATCCTAAAGATTCTTTAATTGAATGTCTAATTCCGTTTAATATATGGGTAGGGACCTACTCACATAGCTGAAGTCGGTGCCAAGATAAATGAATAGGTTTGATCACCTTGGGCGTGCCCGAGAATACGGCGTACTTAGCCTAATAAAACTATTAATTGGCTTGGCATGAGACATCGAGAAATGGTTTCCGGAAGTAGAAATTGATCTCAAATACAGAGGTCTAGTTCCAATAGTAAAACATCCACAGTGATTTTTCCTTTCTCTAAAACCAGGACACTTTCGGGACATAAAGAAAATTTGACCATTTTGATTACAGGAAATGCTGGGAGTTGGCACATACTCGCGGAGGCCATCGAGAAGCACGAGGAAGCACTTGCTGTGTCCCTTGACATCTCCAAGGCCTATGAAAGGGGCTTGCACGATAGCCTTATAGCTAAGCTTCCTTCTTTCGGTTTACCCACTCAACTGTGCGTTTGGATTGAAGACTTCCTGAGAGATCGGTCCATTCGAGTGGTCATTGATGGCTGCTCGTCTGGCAAATTGGTAATTAATGCCGGGGTCCCTCAGGGGTCGGTTTTCTCAGCTACTGCCAAGGTCTCTCAGGATCTGCCAAGTACCAACTGGACGCGCTTGAGTCCATCGAGAAACGTGCCAAAAGACTCATTGGCAACGATACACTGGTCGAGTCAAAGCTCCAGAGCCTTGGACATCGACGACGAGTTGCTAGTCTACCAGTTTTCTATCGGTTACATTTCGGGAAGTGTGCGATGAAATTACACAATCTAATTCCTCCAAGCCCGTTCCACGTACAAGACAAACGGCGATGCGCCATCGATACATGGTGGACATTCCACCCATACGCACAAAACGTTTCAGGAATACTTTCATTGTGCGTACGGCTAATGAGTGGAATTCCCTGCCGGTGTCTATGTTTCCCAATAGCTATAAGCTATGTGTCTTTAAGTCAAGAGTGAAGAGGTTACTTCTAGGCAAGCGTGCTCCGCCTTCGACCACATCATCACTTACCATCAGGTGAGATGGTGGTCAAACGCGAGCCTATCAACAATAAAAAGATAAATAAATAATACTCTGATTGTATTCAACAATTAGTTTTTTGCAAGACTACCATCATTAGTTTCAGAAGAAATCTCAGATGACTGGGTCGCTCAGAAAGTGGGTGGATATGCTCAGAGACATTCTAGGAATATTTATGACAAACGTTTTTCACGGGGACTGTACGACGCAGAGTACGTTGACATTACAATGTTATTTTAAATAAACATTTTCAGTTTAGATAAAAATTGTTAAAAATAATTAATAAATCAATTTTATATTACATTTGTAATGGAGGTTATTGTCTCAGGGGGTGTTTGTGGGGGCACTTCAATGATCCGACACACGATTTGGTGCAATAAACTAACATAAATAACAAAAAAAAAAAAAAAAATATCATTTAATATTTTAAAAATAACCCTTATTACTCTCGTTGTCTGACTCCAATTCTGAGTCAGAATTCAGATTGGATATATATCTAAAAACTCGAACTCAGTTTCCTGAAACTGAATTAAGTCGAGAGTTTCAGCAAAAAAGCTCTACTTTCTCTTGGTATCTATAACTTAGGCCTTTGTGCACTTAGAAAAGGATCCGAAGAAACAAGCATATTAAGGATATCTTGATTACAATCTTGCCTGCTTCTTTTCCGCGAATTATGTTCCCGGAACCGCCCTAAAATCTTTGTTTCGAGACTGAGGCTTCTTACGAAGAGTCCCAATCGGCACTATATCATTTTTCTCGATTATGTCAGCCCCGTGTATTAATAATTTATGAACGGTTGACAACATGTAGTACCAGTTGTATAATTCCACGTACTTTTCTGGCGGGCAAAATCTTTAAATTTAATTACGGCGATCTTTTCGCCAGATGTTATTGCTTGCAAAATCACAGCAAATCTCTTAATTAGCTCTTCATCCAACCCGGTAATAGCTGCAGTTTTATTGGGAAACTCGAAAAACTTTCTTGCGGTATTCCCGTCATTGGTAGTTCCCGAGCCTTGTTTCACTATATCAATCACAGATTGAGCTCATCTTTGAATTAATTTTGAATACATTTTTTTCTTGTCTGCAACAATTCTTTGTGCTCATTACTTCTCGCTGTCCACTGTTTGAAGTCGAGCCCATAGATGATACATGTCGAGCCTGTACGCAATGTGTAACTGACATTCCATGCAATTTATACGGGCGTGTAGGGATGACAAGCCAAATTCGTATATGTCAGAACAGTCTTTGATGTTACATCATCTAAGTCATTCATTTCTGTTTGTTTTGCTAAGCACAGGTAGCACAATGCATTTGATCTGGCTTCAGATAGATACGTACAGACTTTAGCGTTGATCATTGTCATCATTAGTTGATGAGTCACGCTGTTACCTTACAAAAGTAAACTGAACTGAACGACAATACAAAGCTGAGCATGGTTTTGGGTTCGTCCATAAAGTATCATCTCCATCTGTCAGTTTTAGTGACACCAAGGAGGTCATGAAAATGCTTGAATCATCTTTCTCATCTTCCATTTTCTGTTTGTATGGGCTTTGGTTGGAAGCACCACCAAATAGCCACTTAGATATCAGCTTTAGCTGCTTATTTTGCACATCGTCAGAAAGATATTGAACAATCCTCGTCACTGTGATGTCAAGTAAAGCTTGAAGTGTTATTCTAGCCGACAAATCCGTAACTGACACTGATTGCTTCGGAGGGTAGCAATCTAACTTAGTTTGTTGCAATTTATAGTAGAATGGTTAAATATCCTTAGCACCTTCCCGAATGGCAGCCTCTCGCAACGTAATATATTGCTACTTTGACAGTTTTAGTGAAAGAAGCAATCCAAGCGCTTTGTCTGGTGTAAACATGACTGTTTTCACTGGTTCCTTAAGCGTTTTATTAATTTTAACTGCTGCTTCAGGATTTTTCATCATATATTCGATCACAGATGCGATATCCTCATGCCCTTCTTCTTTTAAACGTGCTGCAGCTGCATATGCCAATTCACTGGAATCTTCGTCTGTATCATCAGATCTTCCCTTTTTCTGTTTACTTCCCAGATCTTCGAATGGTTTTCGGGGCCTTTTTGTCATTGTTCCATTGGACGATGATGTCGACGCTTCTTGACATACGGAGTGTGCTCTTGATATCTCATCAACAGTTGGTTCTTGATTAACTAAAGTTTGTATACAACTTGGCCAATCAATATTTAATAATTAAATCAATATTTACTTGCAGCCAATTTCCGTAGTCTTCTGAATTGTTCAAGAAATCAGTTGGATTTCTGCCACCCCTGTAAAGCAGCTCGCGTAAATATCCGACAAAATTCTTTTAGAATTACTCGATCTTCGGAAAGGCAATCACCTGTACGGGATACAACTGCACCAAACAATACTTCATGCTGCACTGCACCAAGCAAAGCTGATTTTTAGCCCACCGTGTGCCGGTAGCTGTGGCATACTTCATACATTTGTTTTTGCCGCTCGCCGCTTGCCGCGCCTCACGCCGCGCCGCGCCTGGCGGTGGCAGGGGGTAAGGGTCAATTTATACTAGCGCAGAGTCGAAGCGCATCGAAGCGTCAAATTCTTTACAACTAAAGCAAAGCCGCACGAATGCGAATACGATTATTCTGGCGAATACGCGCGCACTCTTTTACGTGTAGTAATGGCCATCAACTTTTTCCCGAGCATTGTTTTTGGAATGTTTATCACTATAATTTTTGGATTAAATAGGCATTCATATTTTTGCACCAGGTAAATTAATTTTTCGTCAGAGTCCATCGTGATCAACCCCGACGCAGGCCAATTTCCGACTGATGACGCGTAGGTTCGCTAGTGGGCGCATGGACACGCGAGAATGCGCCTTCTCCAGATCTCTCAGAATCAGCCTTGTTCAGATGCGTGAATCCCGAAGAAAACGCGCGTCTTTTTAAAATCTCAGAAGTAATGTGTGCGTTAAGCTGTGGAGTTAAGGTCGAATTTGTATGTTCAGTTTTGGATAGACGCTTCAATGCGCTTCGACTCTGCGCTAGTATAAATTGATCCTAACAAAAAAAAAGACGGGATGGTATATGGCAATCCGACCAACGATTCAGTCAATAAAAACACTTTAATATTTACATTCAACTTTATTTACATGAGACTAAAATCTCATTTAACTCATGAATGAATAGTATAACTTACAGCATTTCATTAATGAATTAACATTAACGATTAACAAAAGAGTTTGTGTAACTTTAATAAGTGCTTCACAGCCTTTAGTTACATCTCTTAAGTAGTGACCATAACATAATAATATAGGAAATGTATCAGGCAGTGAGTTACAGCGAGTATTTGATTATGGTAATCATTACCGAAAAAAAACAATGTGTGTTAAAATTAAATGATTAAGTTGGCAAAATATCTGAGTACCTAATCAATAGTTCATTATTAACATTACGTTTTAATAGTAAAACAATATAATAATATTTTCGAATGTTAAAAAATGTCTAGAACAAAACTAGCGATATCAAACCTTAATCGCACACATATAAAACAGTGTTAGAATAAAAAAAACATGCAAAACAAAGTAACTAAAATAATGGAAGCATTTACGCAAATAAAGCACACTCGAATATATTGACATAAGATATTTTCATCAATACTTAAGTAATGGTGATAAATGCTAGAACATATTTCATAAAAAGTAAATAAACTGTGCTTTCTAATCAATTAATAGGGCATATAAACAAAAACAATTTAACTTTTACCACAGAATAAAATAGTGCAGTTGATAAAACAACACAGGAGCACCTTAGCATAACTTAGTTGAAACGTCTCTGCTTAAGAAAATCCACAATATTTTTTGAAATAAAAAGGGCAATTGAGAATAAATAAATAAAATTTTAACCATTTCTACTGTAATCATGGACTATATAAATCACTGTCTTTTCTCCAATTAAATCATATCAATAATAGTTTTATAAAGATGGTGTTGCATGCTTCTTCTATATTAATAAAAATAATCTTAATGAACTAGTATCGTCCATTGCATGAACAGACCTGATACGCAGCGAAACGCAATTTAATTGTGTTGAACGCAACGACTTAATAGGTAATTACAATTTGTAGTGTCTATACTTTTTGGATGATGTAAGTCATTTATTGATTTAATTTAACTGTGTGCAACAGCCAAGATACATTACACGAAATAATCAGAATTCATAAATTGTACATAGGTACTATATAAAGGTCACCCATGTGAAAAATACATACTCCATATATTATATTTACATACCAAAGGAAATTGACAACTATATCAGAGATAAAAATAATTAATTGTATAGACCATATTCAACCTTATCTATTAAAATCTTTGAGCAGTTTAGCAAATCGTCCTTGCGCGTGCCAAAGTCGCTATGTGTTATTTAGTCATTTTCGTTCTTTTATGCAGTTTCAATCGTTAATTTAATACATACATGCTCTAAAAACAGCTATCTGATAAACGCAATATTGAAAGGTAATTTTTAAATATTGCGTTTATCAGATAGCTGTTTTTACAGCATGTGTGTATTAAATTAACGATTGAAACTGCATAAAAGAACGAAATTGACTAAATAACACATAGCGACTTTGGCACGCGCAAGGACGAAATTCAAATTCACTGCCTAAATTTAGAATCACGAACCTGCACATCCATAGTTAAAACAGCATTTTTTTTTTTTCATAAATATGGCCCATTATGTTAAACTTTCTTACGAAAAGGAACCTTTTGTAATATACAAAAATACATTACTATAATACAATTGTTTGGGAATTGTCTATATGATCTATCTAATTGTCTATATTGATTAGGAATATATTTTTCATCTTAAGCCTTGAAAGTGTTCAAATTAAGATATTATGCGAAATAAATAATTACTTTATTCAATGGTATCTTGAACTTAACAAAGTTTCTCTGAAATACCAGCATATTAACTATTTAATGCAGTTATATTCCCTAAATTTGATAGCACATCTAAATAATACTAAACACCTACAAGTCTGGTTTCTTAAACGACTTATATTGTAAACAATCCAAATATTTCTCTAAATTAATGTTACTTGAGCAACCAAGCATTTTATAATGTCTTTTCTCTCTCTCGATCGTTTAAGCTACCGACTGCGCCTAAGCATATCTAAGATATCTCATTACATTATGTTACTGAGATCACGAATTGATCGTACAGATCTCTCACATGACTGGTATATGCACAGGTATAAACGCACATAAAACTAAATCACAGTAAAATGGGTAAGAATCCTATTTATAAGGCACCTTATCAACATCAATCTAGAACTGATGTAATCCCTAAAACTCTTTTTTACCTGTTTTCAGAAAAGTTTATTTCGTTTTTTTTTTACTTTTACTAAAAAATTATAAAATTACAACATCCACAATTACACTATTTTAAATATTGTAATAATAAAAGACTATCACGCGGATCCCGGAACAAAATCATTGATGTATTAAAATTAAACAAACAGATACCAAGCGATGCAATTGGCAGTTCAGTAATGTAACCAATTACAGGTAACGCACGCTCGGTAATTTTGCTCCTTATGCTTGCTATACATTCCAGAAACTGAGTGTAAGTTAATAATATGAAATAATGGTAGGTTCTATACAGAAAATGTCCGAGATCCGCTACCACTAGCTAACAGGTGGTAATTTTTCCTAAGAACGTATAGTAAGCGTAGTGGAGTATTGGAAGAGGCGGAGTGACGTCACTTGTTGGTGTTGATCTGCACTACATTGGTGATCTGTGTGATGAAGCTGTAGGGAGGTCCTCCCTGGTTGGGCGACGGAGAGCGCGGGAAACTGCTGTTACTGCTATCTCCGCAGTTGCTTTCCCGGGAGTCCTATAATAATAAAATTTACAGATTAGACAAAAATTCTTTGTCAAAAATTAGTATTACAGTCACTGTCTTGTATTTTCACCACAGACAATTTCACAAATGTGTATACTCAAGTAGTACTATACTACAGTTTGTTAATCAACTATTGACTTCAAGAAAATAAAAAAAACGAACAGGCAAAACGTATTTGTCAAAATTGGAATTATTAACACTGTCTTGTATTTTCATTACAAATTCTAGGGACAATTTCACAAAAATGTGTATGCCCAATTGCCAAATGGTCCTTGTAGAACTATACTTTAGCGTTTTTAGCAACTATTGACTTGTGTAGTTTCCTATATAAATAAACTTCTGTTTTCACGCAATATATGGGTCAAACTCAACATCAACATACAAAAACATATCAACAGCAACAAGAAAGTGTGTTTGCAAAAACAACAACAAAGGATAAAAATATAATATTCCACAACTTTCACACAACGCCATCTAGTCCCAAACTAAGCAGAGCTTGTGCTATGAGTACTAGACAACTGATAAACATACATAATATAAATATATTTCTAAATACATACATATTATAGATAAATTACACCCAGAAAATAACAAATGATCGTGCTCATCATACAAACATTTGTGCTGGGTGGGAATCGAACCCACGACCTTGCCCATAGCAGTTAGGGCCACTGACCACTAGACGTTGATGATAGTGTTATTTAAAAAAATATTGTCTATGGGCCATTATTTTTTTGGGGGGCCCATAATCGGTCCCTCAAGAACAGAACCTATTACATTAAAAAAAGCTATGATTACTAAAATAAAATCGCTATTGGTAGAAACGTAATAATAATACCCTTCTAAGAAGACATAAACATTAGTGAAAAATGTTATAATTTGACGTAAATTACGGTAACTCAGTCGCTTTTCTCGGTAACTCAGTCGTATCTTATACAAAATCCGGCTGTCCCAGCAAGCAACTCGCTTCAAATACATTGACATTACATTAAAACTCTTTACGGCACCATTAAATTAAAATATTTACGGAAATTAAGATAAATATGAACTTTATTAACAGGCTAATAAGTTTATCTTTCCTTTAACCGTGTATTATTTACGAAATATTTCTTGTCTTGTCCCTGTTGAAGAAAAAAAACGTAAGTACTCTGTGTTACCAAGCAAAATTGAGCTTTTAATTCGGCTTTTTTAGTATATTTTCGACTAAGTTAGTTTGATTTAATGTGAATTGCTGGCGGGGTGAGGCGGGTGTTCGTGGCCTTGACGCTGGCCGCATCAGTCGAGCGCGAGTCGACCGGAGAGGCGCGTGTGTTTATTGTGCGGCCGCTGAGTTACCGACGACAAACGGTGAGTTTTTAAGATATTTAATTGTTTTTTTATTGCGTTTTGTAATAGATTTAGTAAATATTTGCCTGTCATCAAAAATGATTAGGTATTTATTATCATATGACCCAAATGTTAGAATACAAGTTATTTTTACAACTGCGTTACCACTACACTGCGTTACCACGAGAAATAACGCAGTTGGAAAGTAAACAGTTTTCTAAGTGTATTTATCTAATTTACAGTTCACTTAATTAATTATTGGGTTATTTTGTTACAGTATATTATTATTATTAGAAAAACAACAGCGTTATAGGGAAAAAATTGAAACAGGACCCTGTAAAAATGCTGAGACTAAAAGAAAACATCTTGAGAGATATTTTGCTACTAAAAAACTTGTAAAGGATATGACAGAGAGAGAACATAGATCAGCAAAGCGTAAATGGAAGATGGCAAACAAGAAACTTCGAGAACGTCAGAAAAGAGAGCAAATTATTCTAGATTATACACCGGCTTCAACACCACAATCAGGAACTCCGGTTTCTCCAAGTTCAAAAGGAAGAAGACAAGTAAGACGAGACAGATCTGCATTATATAGACAAAATAAGAAGTCGGAGGAATAAAACGAGAAATTGAAAAGAAAATGTAACAAATACAAGAAAAGATACCAAAGGCAAAAAGGAAAAAAGTCGGAGGACGGAGACAAAAAATACATAGCTTTGTCTAACGCTATTAAAAACTATTACTCCAGAATAAAGAAACTTAAAGACCGTTTAGCTATCAGGCGTATTTTTGGCGAACATGTCATAAAAATTCCAGGCTGAAAACCTCCATTATTCAAGAAACTCTCGGTATAATTAAAACCCTAAAATATTTAAGAAAGGTAAACGTGTGTATTACGAATTTGATGTTCAATTAAATATATTTGAGAAATAAGACTGATGAGACAAAGATTTTACGTTTAAAAATGTTAATTTGAGAGGATTTTGTTTTTTTTTTTAAGGAGAAGTTTTATTTGATTTAAAATACTTTATTATTGTTTCTAGAGCGTTTCTATTAGTTAAAGCGAAAAAAAACCTAGTGTTGTGATAAGATTACCACTGTTTTACTTATCCAACTACTGCATTACTTTTCTGTCCCTCTTTTCCTGAATACGTTAAGAGCTATAAAGCTTAAATATAATTTTCAAACATCACAAATTTTATATTTTTTTGTTTATCTACCATATTTCAACCTATACTAAAAAGATTGAGCTTAAATTGCTATTATTAAGGCATATTTTGAGAAATTACAGTAGCTTAAATTAAAATAACGTAACGCATTGGTAAACTTAATTAAAAAATAAGATATTAGACTGAGATGATTGTGATTTTACATTATAGGATTATTGTAATTCTTGTCTAAGTTTAAGTCTGATAGGTTTTTAAAATTGATATAAAATTTCCTACCAATAAAACTGATTATTCTAAGTAAGTAACACAGTTGTTGTTTTTCTACTCCTTTCCTTGTATTAACATCGAACAAAACAATAAATAGTAAAAAAACGTCGCTGCTGATGACTGTACTGTTTACTTTAAATATTGATAAAACTAAATTAACCTAAAAATTATAAAAAAACGAATATGTTTTAAAATTATTTTTTACGACATAGTTAGTCAATTTGGGCCCTGGAAAAAAATAATGGCCCCTATATACATACATACATATTGATTTTGTACTACGTGAGTACTTAAAACGGAGTACATATTTACCATTGTTTCGAGTTAACATACAAAAATATACATGGTATCCCATTTTTAAGTTGTAAAGATACTGTCAGTGACCATGTGACTTAAAAGCAGAGCCGGATTAACCCTGTCAGAGGCCCTAAGGCAATGGCATTCTCTGGGCCCCTTTTCTTACTTTGACTGACCAAATCGTCTGTGAACTGAGGAAATGCACATTAAGGGCTGTGGTTTTTAATATATTTGTTTACTTATTCCCAGATTTGTTCTAAAATTGTTTTAATTCTACTACTAAATCTAACGATTTGTATTTTGTGAGATAACAGTGAGGCCCCTAAATTCACACGCCCATCAAATTTTCGTTCGAAGAAACATGTTTTCGTGTTGCCTGGGCTCCTAGTTGTTGCGGGTCCCCTAGGCAGTTGCCTACTCCGCCTAATGGTGAATCCGGTCCAGCTTAAAAGAACTGAATTAAAGGAGAATGAATACCTGTCGTACGCATCGTTTCTTGGGGGCGGAGTGTTTGACGAGCGTGGTGTCCCTCGCGGCCGCCAGCAACACCGGCAGGGCCGCGCTCGCTCCCTCGGGCTCGTTGCCATTGTTGTCACTCACCACACTGTACCGTACAACATCAATTAATAACTATACCCCACTTCATACACAAGCATATTGAGCTTAGTTGGAGGGATTAACAAGATTGCTTGTAATGTGAATTATACCCACATTGCTAGTTCTCTTTTTATATAAATAATACTAATATTATAAAGCGGAAAAGCTTGTTTGTTGAATCACGCTAATCTTCGAAAGTCCTGGGTGGATTTTGATGAAATTCGGTATGGAAGTAACTTGAACTTGCTTTTTACTCGACTGCAAAAGAAGGGTTATGTTTTTATCTTGATAAAGTCCACGGGAGCGAAGCCCCGCGCGACTGCTAGTTAATAATAATAGTTCTCCTGATCGTTTTCCGCCACGGCAGTCAATTACAGTGGAGATTAGCGGCGTAGGCGATATTATGTGCGCAGGTTCTGTCCCTTTACTCTCCGATGGGACGGCCATCCACCACCAACTTCCAAAGCCCGGGCTACCACAGAGAAATTTCTAACAGAAAAAGCAAATAGCACTTCTTGTCGACCTGGGAATCGAACCCGTGAGCTCATGGTCAGCAGTCACGCTAGCGACCACTAGAACAACGAGGCAGTTAAAACATAACATTATGAGGTTACTTAATAGCACTAGACTGCTCCACGAGAGTTTGGACCACAACTAACTAATCGTGAATGTAGTAAGCGTGGAAGCTTGTCACCAGCAACAATAAATGTGGCATACTTAGCGTTAACATCTCCATTGCTGGCAGGACCACCAGGTATCCACGCGCTTGGCATCGTATCCTCGTCGTGGATGGATGGCTCCGGGTTTTCAGGCACAGGATACTCAGCGCTACGGATGTAATTACACATATAGTTAAAAACAACTCACAATGGCAACAACACCAAACTATGTAAATCAATAAAAAGCAGAGCCAATATACATGTGCAGAAATATTGTCTGATAATATTGATAATAAATAAATTATCACTATTATCTATTGTTGCAAGGACAAGGCACCCGGCGGAATCTAAATATGTGTGCGTGATGTAAGATTAGCGGATGTAGAAGCTTGTGTGAGAGGCCTTATCATAAGGATTCCACAGACGTTGCGATCCTGTGGCCTCATTGTGAATCATACTTGAAAAATGTGAAAATTTATTTCATGTGATTCCACAAAGCACTTGATAATTTCATCTTATTTCTCGTGTAGCGGATATTTTAGAGAAATTCTAGTCAAAGCAATTCTCATGTATTGGTATGTATTGAACCTCTGGGCCCAGAAGGAGGCCGATCCTTCTCGGAGAAAGAGGCGTCTTGGTGGCGATAATCGAGGCGCACGTGCATCACAGACCAAAGCTTTTTACCCCACTGCATAGGAAGGGTTATTTGCTTAAAGTTACAGAGTGAACGAAGTGAGCCCTTGGAGGACGGTGGCACAGAGGTCAAATGCTACCGAACTTGTCTCGGGTTTTCCAACGATTACAAAAAAAGGGGATTTTTCAACAACTTTCCTTTCTTGACCACACCAGACACAGATGATTTGAAATAACAAGAACAGAATAATTTAAATTGGTGCAAACTATATAAAAATGTAAAGTTTCTACTGCAAAAACTCATCAAAACCAAAAATAAAACACCAATTAAAACCCAAGCCACCAAGAAATGTGCATAAAAAATACCGTAGAACGAAAAGTCGAATAGTGACGACTGACCTTTTATTAGTTCACTCCTTGCAAGACCTGGCGTGCAGATATTTAGGTAAATAAACAGATATTATATACATACATACATTTTGTACGTAAAAGTTATTCGTCAAAGAAAGATAACAGGTTAATACCTTCGAACAAGCATTATTTCTAGCCTGAACTTCGAACAAAGAGATTTCATCATCATATTCTTATGCTACATTTTTTAATTTCTTTGACAAATATACGAGAGCATTGTGTTTCAGTGGCCGAAACCCGATAAACTTTTCTTTATACATACAAAGAACATTATCCCTGATTAATTAAACGCAACCAATCCTTTATGTAACGAAAAAGGTCTTTACAAATTATATTATCAGCCTTTATTTTATACTAGTACTCACGCGGGGCTTTGCTCCCGTGGATTCTATCAAGGTAAAAACATAACTCTCCTTTTTTGCAGTCGCGTAAAAAGTAGCCTATAACCTTCTTCAAGCTACTTCCATACCAAATTTCATCCAAATCCACCCAGTACTTTTGAAGATTAGCGCGTTCAAGCAAACAAACAAACTTTTCCGCTTTATAATATTAGTATAGACTAGTCGATAAATTTACATTTAATAATCTATACTTTTCGAATGGATAAAGGTCTAATCGAATACTTTTTATATTTTTAATTTAAAACTATTCAATAAATATATATTAAAAAGAATATAGATATATACTCTTTATTTTACACCATAACAATAAACATACAAAGGATGTGACAAGTTACAATGGGCGGTATTATCGCTAAAAGCGATCTTTTACAGCCTTTGGATGGATTTGTACAATGATGGACTACTATAGCATGAAATTCAACGTACCCAGATTCTCGTTCGTAGAAAGGCTTGTTATAGGGATTCGCGGCTTGGTTGTCCGCCGCCTCTCGCGCGTCTTGCGGCCGAGGTAGCGGGCGCTTGATGAAGTGTTCCTCTGTTAACAACATAAAAACTCATTAATGCACACTATACATCGTGTAACGGACATCTACCCAAAAGTGCTGAAGACAACATCCGGTATGCTCTATGCACAGTTTCAGCTGAAAATAAGTGACTCAAAGAATTGATACCAAATTATCGGTTTCATGTTTCTTGAATACCAATCATAAAAAACGTGTCACAGCACTACAAGGGTCAATAACTTTCTTCGTCACTTGCCAATAACACGATAATTCTCTTCGTTCTTCTTAATTTGAATAATTCGGTCTCTGTTATCAATGTATTGAAATTACTAACAAGTTTCACACAATCATGTAGACATAGGATTACAAAACCCTGTCACATCGTTTGTTATCATCCAAAAAAGCCGTGCACTTGGTATGTATATACCCTTTAAATTACACGTTGTATAATTCACAGATGGCTTAGACCTCAAGTGTAGATATAGACAGATAGAATACTCTTTATTGTACACCAATAATTTAAACACACACTTGATTTAGAATACTGCAAAATATGGTAATATAGATGCGGCGTGACCCCTCAAACAATAGCCCACCTTCTGATCTTGCTCCGCATAACTGTCACTACACTTTATCAGCGTATGTCTGCATCAGCGAGTTCGCGTAGCTAATTATCGGACCAAATGTATACAGTATGTTAACTAACAGAGGGCGTTCCCGTTAACCCGCAATAGTATAGCATCCATACATGCTAAAAAAATTATTACTATTCGAAAACAAAATGTATTTTTTTTTATATTAAAATATTCACATTTTTTTTTTATTTATACGTAAGTAACACTCTTTACACGCGTACTCGAAGGACGGCAACGTCGCAATTTATTTATGAATGCGTACGCGTGTAGAGAGTATTTCTTTTACGTATCAATTGTTACATTTTTAGTGAATATTTTAATATTAAAAGAAATAAAAAAAAAATCCGAATGGTAATATTTTTTTCAGGGGTAAATTCTTCAGCAGGGAAGCTAAAATTTTAGATAGTTATAATGTTATATAGAAACATAATTTCATACACCCCTCCCCTTCCTCTCTCACACACACCACACACACACACACTACAAATTTTGTAAATTTGTTTCGTAATTTTAATAGGTACTATGTTAGTCACATAGTACCTATTATGAATGTTATGCAATTCTAATAATATCATATGCATAATTACATATACAAGGTGTAACAGATTAAGCGTAATACCTCAGACACACCAAGTAGAATATTAAATTATAAGTCTAAAACATAGAGCTCTATGTAAAAATCGTCACTACAAATCAGAAGATATCAAAGCATAAATTAAAACGTGTCATCCGTCTATTACAATTTCGATCATGGGGACTCCCGTCCTGAGTCAGTGGCGAGTTCGAATTATTTAAACAATTTTATTTTAATACACATTTTTTGTGCCATACATAATTGTAGACATGAGGAGGGCAGGAGATCATGAGGAGCTCGTGGCTAAATAATAACATCCGCATAGGTCCATCTTCAAGGTTAAGCAACGCTTACCGAGGTCAGTCTGTGGATGAGTGACCTTGACATATCGAGATTCCTCCGTGCTATTCAGATATCAGAAAATCTGACACTGGTCTTGCCAAGGGTTATGTTACTGGTTGTGAAAGTCAGTTAGGCAGTCATTTCATATAAAATGCTAGTACTCAGCTGCATACGGCAGGGGCGTGCACAGGATTATGACAGGGTATGCGGCGGAGTAATTGGTCACAAAAACTTTGCCTTTTATAGATTTTTAGCATAGCCACAGCCACGCATCGTAGCATGGTGGCGATGCGTGGCTGTGGCTATGCTAAAAATCTATAAAAGAAGAAGTTTTTGTGACCGATTACTCCGCCGCATACCCTGTCATAATCCTGTGCACGCGCATGGCATACGGTTAGATTGGACCGACCCCTACATAGTTGGGAAAAGGCTAAGCAGATGATAAAGAAATAATGGTTAAAATGGGATAAATCAATTTAAAAAACGAAAATCTGCAATATCTGAGAAATTCATAAACCATTTCAATGTATGAAACAAAAGAATGTCAAAATGAAATAACCTTCTCTCTCAATCAAAGCACTTGGACTTATCATTGAAACATATGAAACTGCCTTGGCCCTGACACAAAATGCATATTTCTAAAACAATGTCTACTGTTTATGAATTAGACCAATATTATTCGTCAATTGATAAATTCTTCAATAATTGGGTAGAACAACCTGCGAAAACGGTGACCACTTGAATTAATTTATGTTGGTCTCTTTATCAATTAATGACGTCATGTTTATGTCGCCATATGCAATCATACGATATGGCGTTCAGTTCCTATTGAGGTCAAGGTTTTATAGGACATTTAGCAGGCCGACAGGCCTTCATTTCAGCAGACACTCGTACTGGTCGTCACATCAAAAGAGTTACTATTCTAAGTCTTGGCCGCGACGCATTCGTGTTTTTTGGAAGGACACTTCAGTAAGTGTTAAGATGTTCAATTAAATTAAAACGTTCTACGAACGTCACGGATGAGTAACAGTAGGTAACAATAAGTGTAGATACCAACCAATAGTGGTGCCTTTGAGAGGGAATGCAATCATAATAATAAACAATATTGGTCTTAACAATTCCTAGAAGTACCCTGAAATCAAACTAAAATCAGGCGCGTTCCGTCCAAGAGCCTGGCGGTTAAAATAAACTTTTCTATGTGAAGGCGTCCCAGCCTTACGGCCTAACTAGCCTAGGTGCCTAACGGCCTAACTCACATATACTGCTGTCTACAGATTAGTTGCACCGTCAAACGTCTTTTGACTGTTTAAACTTTCCTTGTATGAGAAAGAACACACTACAATTTTTTTTAAAGAGATCTAGCAATGTGGGTAGAATCTACATTACTAGCAATCTTGTTAACCCCTCCAACTAAACTAAATAATATGCTTGTTTTTGGAGTGGGTTCATACCCGCGCCCTTTCGATCATAAGGATATAGTTAGCAAAGACTAGTTGCAAAGACGATAGTTATAACAAGAAGACTATATTGAACGTGCTTCATCTTCGACCACATCATCGCTTACATTCAGGTGAGATGGTGGTCAAAAGCGAGCCTTTCAACAATAAAAAAATATACTTATGTCCTTACCTTCTTCATAGGCAGGTTGTTCGACATCAGTGTACGGTGGTGTTTGGTACGGCGGCGGCTGGGGCAATGGGTTGTATGGCGGAGGAGCTTCGGGGGCCGTCGCTGTAATACGAGCCGTCACCGTACTCGACTGGTTCGAACCTGAAGAATGTGTGCACGGATTTAGAATTCAAGGAAAATATCTTCTTGGAAAGATCTTTGCGTTAGCAGATTAGTCTATTGTTGCACCGTCATAAGCCGCTAAGCAATTGTAAAATTTAATAGCTCCAGAGGTATGACTATTGTGTCTCTTAAATCTAGTGAGGTTAATTTAATTATGGAGATTCTCTACAGCTTGTTCCAATGATGAAAGATCGAAATTACCTAAGTCCTACACCAAATAAAATATTTATTTATATTAAGCTCGCTTCTGCCTGCGGCTTCGCTCTCTTACAAAGCTTTTCGTCAGCGATAAAAGAGGAGCCAATGTCCTTCTCCAAAGTCTAATCTAACTCCGTTTCATCAAAATTGGTTAAGTTGTTCAGACGTCAAAGTGTAACAGTCAGATAAACAGAGCTACTTTCGCATATATAATATTAGTAGAGAAGTATTTCACCCTATACTGCCCTGAACGAGTTTTCATAGCATTTTATAGTGTGCGGTGGTTTAGCCGTGAAAGCGTAAGAGAGAGACAGACAGCTTTCGCATTTATAATATTAGTATGGATATAGTTTTTGAGGTATTTTCGTTAGTGTGGGATATAGCGTTCGTTTTGTTAGAACCGTGATCATTCTGATTTAGAAGCAGTTTACCGGTAATCAATTACTGGTGCCTCATTACAACAGCTACTGTTGGAGGGCTGATTCACTAATCTACTGTAACACTTATCGACTGCCGATTGCACAAAATAGGTCTCATTCACAACGCATTTTGTGATTAGATATACGAATATCTATAACATTATTATAAATATCTAGAACATTATAATGTCAATTCTGCGCACTTGTTCTTTAACTGTGTAGATTATAAAATCAATGTCAAAGCCATTTTGTCTTTGAATTAGATGCGGTACAGAATTTGGTGATACAAATATTTTTAGCTCCATGACATATTTTGCTATAAACGGGCATGCAAATCCATAGATCCATACTAATGTTATAAATGCGAAAGGCTGTCTGTTACGCTTTCACGGCTAAACCACAGCACCGATTTTTAATGAAAATAGTTGAAGACCCAAAGTCAAACATATTTCTGGATTAAAATACGGGATGAAAGTTTGAGTGAGAAAACCTCGTAGCCGACTTTAATGAATTTTGGGAAGGAAATGGATAAAGATCCTGACATCAACTGATTTTGGGAAGGATAGATAGAGATGATGACAGTGTGTAGTGATTAAAGATGTGCCGACTAGTCGGTTTACCCGGCTATGCTAGTATCTAGTAGTGACTATTGTGAGTGTAGTGATTCCACTACTCTCTCTAACTCGGACACGGTGTAGATTATAACAGTATTACGTACAAAAAAGGACAGATAACATACCAGCATTCTTAAAAATCTCAGGGTAGCGCAGCAGGTACGCAATGATCCCGACGACGAGCGCTAAGAACAACAACACTCCGATGCCGATGAGCACCCACACCCAGGAGGGCGTAGTCTCCGGCGGCGCTCTGCTCGGAGGCACGCACTCAGCGTTCACGTCACCACGCCGATCCACCACCAACCTGTGATGAACATGCATCTTCTTAGCATGTCGAAAACAATCTAAATGGACTCGGCCTAGTACTAGGAAACGAGAGTTTGGCACTGTCGGAAGGAAACGTTCATCAATTCCAGTAGTGAGCAATGGGCAGGACACGCAAAGCAGGACATCAAGTGCGACATTTTTTACGAAGCAGCACCACTTTTAAACGCCAGGACCGAGTCACCTCCACCTGAGTAGGCTTTCTTTGCATTGTAGGTAATATGCATGTCAATTGTCAGATGACGTCATTCTTTGCATTGTAGGTAATATACATGTCAATTGTCAGATGACGTCATTCATACTGCTGTTAAATTCAGCCCGTCTCATGCTGTCCTCCCGTATGATGCCCTAAGCCGATGTCCGGCCGGGATTCCTACCCCCCAGGGGTGTCCTCAGCGCGTAGTTGCTTAGTTTGCAATTTTTTATATAAGCCCTGGCTTGAGGATTTAATTATTATAATAGGGAAAATGCATGTAATTTTTTATTAGCTGAATAAAGAAGTTAATTGGAATTTTTAAACATCTTCAATACTGATGGAAGTCATCTTAGAACGAGAAGTCTGACAAAGATTTTGACGTCAGTCTATAACGCTCATACAGCTGCTGTAGAAAAAAGCGTTTTTGCGAGAGAGACAGTTATACTTCTTCGTTTAAAATTGTTATAACTGGTTGGTTTTTCGATCGATTTCCGTTCTACTACTGTTAGTATTATGTTTATGCTTAGTGTTTATGTATATTTTATGGTAAACTGGTTGCATAATAAAGATGTTTGTTATGCATAATCCATATTAAAGCCACCGATATCGACAAGTCCGATTGAACCCGACAACCACTTAGGTTGATCTGCGAAAGTCCACCCGCAAAAAATCATGCATATTGCCTACATGTAATGAAAAATAGCTAACGTACCCATATTCCTTTAGGTTTATGTGATAAAATCACCGCAAATATCAATCTCATAGAGGGGCCAGAAAAGTGACACTCTAAACTAGCTTCATCTCAATTTGATATACCTAATTATGTATACGGTAAGATTTTTACAGAAATCTTATGTGGGGACCTAAATAACGCCACTGATGTTGCGAATGGTATGGCCATTTACAATGCCTGTAAATATATGACTCGATAAGGGGCGAACCAGTGACAAGTCGGATCCATAACACTTACGAGATGTTAAGTACCTTAATTAATTTACCACAAGTAATCAGTTTGTAGTTTCGATGCCTTATTTCAAAATGCATTTTGAAGAAACTTCCCAAATGTTCAAATAGTATTTTCCCATCACGATTATTACAACCTCGTTTGGTAGAGAAAGAAGAACCGAAAAAAATAACATAAGCATGAAAATGCGCATAAAAAATCTTAATATGCATCAGCTTTCTCCAATCGATGCTGCTAACGTCTTGATACGCGTCACAACCCCAGACATTTCGTTATCATGATAAAATTCCTGCCGTCAGACGTTTTGGATTCGTTATTAAGTAGGTAAGTACAACACACTTGCAAATATAGGAACTAAGAGTTTTGATATCAATATGTTTTTACCAATTTTACATGTGTACGATACAACCAATTTTTTGAGCTTTCAGATGCAGTGCAGCCTTTTATGAGAAAACTGTCAGTCGCGCGGGGCTTCACTCCCGTGGACTTTATCACGATAAAAACATAACCCTCCTTCTTTTGCAGTCGGGTAAAATGTAGCCTATAACCTTCCTGAAGCTTCAACCTACTTCCAAACTAAATTTTATCCAAATCCACCGTACTTTCGAAGATAAGCGCGTTTAAATAAACTTTTCCGTTTTTAGGGTTCCGTAGCCGAATGGCAAAAAACGGAACCCTTATAGTTTCGATATGTCTGTCCGTCTGTCTGTCTGTCCGTCCGTCCGTATGTCACAGCCATTTTATTCCTAAACTATTAAGACTATACATGTGAAACTTAGTAGGTAGATGTATTCTGTGAACCGCTTTTCGATTTTAAGAAAAAAATTAAAAAATATTTAAAATAAAGGGGGGTCCCCATACATGGAACTAGAACTGAAAATATTTTTTTTCATGAAACATATGCGTGTGTGGTATCTATAGACAGGTCTTTAAAAATTATATAAGGGTCTAAAACCACTTTTACATAAAGTCAATCGTTTAAAAGATATAAGCTTCCAAAGTGGTAAAATGTGTGTTGCCCCTCTAACTTCTATAATAATGGAGTGAAAAATCTAAAACAAAATATATTTCTATAGATCTTAATGTAAACTTTCAACCAAAATTGGTTTGAACGAAATCGGGTCAGTAGTTTTTGAGATACAGCATATTTTCTAAAACCGCAAATATAACTTTGTAATTCATACAAACACTATGAAAAACAAAGTTATTTAGCGTATTTGTAAAAATGTAAAAAAGCTAGTTTTAAGACATTTTTAAGGTTTTTTTTTTATTCGTCAAATAAATATATATACCTATATTATATTATATTATTATACTTACTACGGAACACTTCATGGGCGAGTCTGACTCGAACTTGGCCAATTTTTTAATATGAGTATAGATTGTTTTATACCTACAAAGAGTTCAGTAAACTACAGAACGTAACGTACAAAAAATCTTTTTAACAAAAAATTAAACCGACTCCCAAAAAACACTGCAAAGTGAAAAATAACTTTAATTTCGGTAGTCGGTGTCTTTAGTTTTGTTTTTTCGTTTTTGGCACCGACTTCCGAAATTAAAGTTATTTTTCACTTTGCAGTGTTTTTTGGGAGTCGGTTTAATTTTTTGATAAAAAGTTTTTTTTTCACTCTTTTTAGTTGGATGATTTTTAATTTACCTAGTTACAAGAGCCTAAATGTCAACTACTTATAAACTTTTACAAAATATTGCTTTTCCCAATGCTGGGCCGTTAATTGTTGAGGAGTTCTCCTGGTACTTCACCATCAGCTCTACATCACCATATGCATTGTGACGAGCATAAAGTGCTTAACATCCATATTCAAGTAATCGAATCGCAATCCACTTAATACTTATTATTGAGTAGTTTCGGCGGCCATCTGTGGTCTTCATCATCAGTTCCACTTCCCCAAATGGTACTTTTTGAGAGCAACTGCACAAGTTACTATAAGAAATACCCAAAACGCCATAGGTGTGCCTATAATATTTGAAGAGTTCCCTCGATTTCTCCAGGATCCCATCATCAGATCCTGACTTTGGTGATAATGGTACCAATTTCGAAGTATACCCATTCGAACAAAAAAAGAATTTTCCAAATCGGCTCAGTCGTCTTCGAGTACTCGATGATCATACATAAAAAAAAAAAAAAAAAAAAAAATATACGCGTCGAATTGATAACCTCCTCTTTTGGTCGTCGGTTGAAAACCTAACAAACATTATACATATTTCATGGCAAGCCCATCAATGTCTTTGAAGTACTAATATAGAGATCCATTTTGTTGGCAGCGCGATCTGGCTACGTCGCTATGGTATCCCCGTGATATTAAGCCCTTAAATAAGCCATGAGTGTGACAAGTGCTAGTTTTATTCCACAAGCAAATTCATTTTAAATAGATAAAGGCACGACTTAGACGATACCGTATAGTTATCTACTACCTTTCAAAATTCTCAAGAGAAAGTTAAACCTAGATCTTGACTATTGTCAAAGATAGATCTAGGTACTAATAAGATAGGTAATTCACGTGTCAATTACTGCAGGAATATTTATACACAAACACAGAGTATTGTCTATTATCTATTGCACAATAAATTAGCTTATTACAATATGCAACATATTACTGTGAAGCCCATGATATCCCTTATTTTGTTTTTGATTTAGATAATGCATATGTGTGTCCACTACGAACATCAATATTTGTTATCACATCGTAAGCACATTTACACAGTAGGAAGCTAGTAGAGTCGTCCACTCATCAGTTCGTCAGCAAAGTAGCATGACGCATCTAACAATAACAAATTATCACATCGACTCCGGGTACCTACCTACAGGGTTAGTAAATTGAAAGAGCAAACATCTTAAAAACGTGACAATGGCATGTAGATCAGCTACTTGAAGCTGATCGCTTCAAGTAGCTGATCTACATGCCATTGTCACTCATGAGAAGAACTACATAATAAAGGACTCTAAGCAGTCTATGTCTTAAGTAAACATTGATGTATTGTATACACGCATTGACAGTAAGAAGATCACCGACGAAATTTACAGATGGATAGAGCTGTCATATCTACTCTATTATTTTCAAGTAGATACCTATACAATACACGATTACACAGATCACCTAACATCATCATACAAAGAGTGCGGCGAGTATGACTAATTTTTCTTATGAAGCCCAGTATAAAAAATAAAGTAGAAAAATAACTTATAAAGCGTCAATAGCCTAACAGCTAGGGTGTCAGACTTGTGATGCGAGAGGTTGCGGGTTTGAACCCCACCCTTTACACTGTTGCCGAGAACCCACTCCAGACGCAAGCATATTTATATAGCGTAGTTGGAGGGGTTAACAAAATCTTTAGTAATGTGGATTCTATACACATTACTGGTTCTCTTTTTTTATATAAATAAAATCTAGTCCAGCCTTGAATTGCAAATAGTGACAACAGACGAATTAAATACAGGGCACGTTTGATACTAACTCATTGATACAGGCTCCGCATTCAGCGACGGACTTGATGCAAGTGTTGATTGTTTGCGGCGGCTCTCGCTTGAGGTCTTGGCAGGAGAGGCACTCCCTGCAGATGTCGGAATCCGTCTCGCAGTAGTAGCCGACGTGGCACTGTGCATCCTCTTTGCAGGACAACGGCTGGCTGCGAACTGGCGTGAACAGCACCGCCACACATAATACCAGCACCCTAAAACAATAACAAAATAGCTTCTGTAATTCTATACAGGAATAACAAATACCTCATCAATCGGTTACAAGGCATGATCGAGGTCAAGTACGGGCTCATCTTACATCTTCCTACTAATATTATAAATACGAAAGTTCGTGAGAATAAGTGTATGGATGCATGCTTGTTACGCTTTCACGCAAAAAGTACTGAACGGAATTGCCACGGGATCGGGGTTAACACGAGACAACCTCCCATGCGCACAAAGTTGCAGTCAGAAGCTAGTGATAAAACAAAATAATTTTAAAATTTCGATGAAATGTTTTCCGAAAAAAAAATGGTTATAATACATATTATTAGGGTTATATAGCTGTGAGTCACACAGTATTATTAGTAGTCCTAGATGTGTGGATTTTAGTCAGTAAAAGTCTGACAGTCCCTCCCACCCTGCCCAGAGTGGGAGGACTTATTTAATAATTTTACCAAAGAAAAAAAAAATCCTAGATGTGTTGAATTTCATTATTTTTTAAATTATAATTTCTTTTAATAATAATAAGATGTTGTTTATTTTTTACTGTGTATACTTGTGGCATGTGTCAATAAACATTTTTTCTTTCTTTCTTTCTTTTCTATATTTATGTGTGGAAGAAATTATCGGCTTGGCAAAGAAAAAATGGATGTTGTTGAATTGTTAATGGACGGAAACCCAACAAATCCTATAAAAATTATATTGGGCTTTCTCAAATTCTTACAATCATGATGAATTGACAGAGCTTTTAATGAGTTTTGAACATAACTTTCGAGTTTCATTCAACCTAAATCAATGGCGCTGAGTTTTGGTTATCTATCTCATTTACGATTGTTTAAACATAACAGAAAGTATAATTTAACACAAGATCAGATTTATAAAGGATCTGAGTTTACCTATAAGTTATTGTTATAATAGTAGAAGCGATTGTTGGTAAACCTAATAGATGAACAAATATAATATTCTGTTTCTTTCAGTTTTCTTGTGCTACCGTTATCCCTACTAGAGTCTGGCTAACGAAAGCGTGACCTGGAGTTTTCTTAAAAGTTTAATATGGCAACATTATTAAGCTGTCAAAGTCTGTAATTACAATTGTCAGTAATTTGTAAACACAATTAATATTCAACAATAATCGCTATAATATGGGTAAAATAATAAAAAGTAACGTGCGAAAGCTGCTACATATTATGATAAGTAAGTTTAAACAAAAACAAGAAGAGAAAGAAATTGTTTTCCAAGAAAAACAACAATGTTTAGATGCGATCTCGGATTTTTTAGGTTAGTACGACTTTGTAATGTTGATCCTTGGTGGCTGATTATTAGATATACCTATTTACGATATTATGATACTTTTTCTTATCTTTATAGATAATATTGGAGATATTCAAGGAATCTGCGACTTGTTGAAACGTCAAAAAATTTCGAGAAAAAATCTTTAATAGAAACTCAGACTAAGTTCTTAGAAGAAATATATTCATTAACTGGTACGTAAGAGTGTTTTGTTGATGAGTTATGGTATTTGACATTATCAAATCGTTTGGGTACCTTGATTTTTTAATATGCATTTTATACTTCGCTTTGCAGAGGTTGGTGTCACAACACTTAAAAAAAAGGAAGGATCTGTGAATGAATGGATGTGGAGCACTCCAAGAAAAAAAAACGCCCACACAAAAGCTCAGTGTTGGATTTAGACAGTTTTGATATTGATGCAATAAGAAATAAAATCAATGAATTTTATATTGTGAGAAAGGAGGTCCCAACATTGCGAACATTGTTAGAAGAATTACATTCTAGCATTGGCTTTAGTGGATGTAGAGAAATTCTGCGTGAAATATTAATTGCTAATGGATATAAGTTCAAAAAAAAAAATGAACGAACGGTTCTTGTCGAACGTTTTGATATTGCTGCTTGGAGACATCTTTATCCACGAGAAATTGCTGCTAAACGAACGGAAGGAAAACGAATCATTGAAGCATATGTACAGAAAAATTATAAGCCTAAAATGTCATGGCAAGATCTAACAACGAGTGGTGCCCCTAAAACAAAATAAAACACTGATAAAAACCTCATTTGGCTGAATAACTGCAGAAGATTGAAAAAAAAATGATGTAATAAAAGTGGAAAATAAAATAATACAAACAAAGAGATCACATAACAGAAAAAGTATTGGAAAAAATCATAATAAGTGTAGGTGATGACGACTCCGCTGATACAGAAGAATCCTTAGAGGTTGAATTTTTGGACTCGGATTTTGAGTACGATGATTAAATAATTATCATAATCGAAATGCCTGTAGTTGATTAAAAAAAAATGTTGAAGAAATTTAATAAACTACATGTTATGTAGGTTAATATTATGTATATAATAATAGATAAATCTACACATTCGTTTTTTTAATCAATCCATGACAGTCAAGGCTCCGAGACACCAAACGGAGTCTTTAAAAACATTATGTGGTATTATCCCTAAATAAGTTCGTAAACAACTATTATATAAATTGATTGTCGTAAATACATAAAATTTCCAAGTATCAAAACATTGTTCTTCTACTATAGTCAGTAATACCACATAAAGATTTTTTGAATTTGCCGCGTTTTCTCAGGTCACGCTTTCGTTAGCCAGACTCTAATATTATAAATGTAACTCTTGTCTGTCTGTCTACTACGCTTTCACGCGTTAACTACCTACTTAACTGATTTTATTGAAATTTGGTACGGTTACAGGGTTGACCTTGGAAAAAAAGGGGTTGAAAGTTTGCATGGAAGTTGTTCATCATTGTCAAACTACTGGACGGATTTTATGAAACTTTTTTGTTATGTAGCTATTTGGTCCACGTTAACATTTAAGTAGTTCCATGTTAACATTACTTAGGCTACAATTAATTTTGCAAATCGGTACACCTAACGTGGAACGATAGCAGCCCAGCTAAACTATAAGAGCTACAAATATAACGCCTTTGAAGAAGTTGCTTTTATTTATTTTTTATTTATTAATGTAGGGAAAATTAACAGTTGCGTATTAAAAAATAACAAAAATGTCTTAAACTATAAACTTATCTAATACACAACCAACAACATTTTCCTCAGATTACTGTAAAAATTTAAATCAATCTGTGAGCAGACATTTGCAGAATTGTTCAACCACGCTATTAATTATTACAACAAACAAACCTTAGCCTAATACATAAAATTTAAGCCATTGTACTAACAATAGTTTCTTATTTTGTGTATGAGTGTTGTTAAGCGTGGTAAGCATTTTCTTTTGACGGAATAATACCGAAGGTCTGGCGCATTTGATGTGGAACCCTAGTAGCCTAGATAAACTATTAGAGATACAAATATAGCATCTTAGGAAAAGTTAGTCAGCCTGAAAGGTATTTTCTATTTTCTTTTCTCGGAAAAATCGATGGTCTGGTGCGTCTGATGTGACACCCTATCATTCCAGCTAAACTATAAGATATACCAGTACTTATAGCATGGAAGACCTGAGGCACTCTGGTATTCTGTAGTTTTTGCGTGAATATCATATGTGCGAAGGTTATGTCTGTTTGTTAGATATTTATTACAAAATTATATTAATTGTGACAGAACTGCTAAAAGGATATGGATGAAATTTGACACTTAGTTTATGCCCATAAAGAAAAGCACATAGCCTATGTGCTGCGTCTTATACCCCAGAAAATTTATAGTTCTGCTGGGATAACAAAAATAGTGGTCCACGCGGACAAAGCGGTGTGTATGTGAAATCGTAGCAGACAGACAGGTTACTTTCACATTTATATAAGTAGGGATTGTTGGATATGTCTGTTCACTACGATCGCCACAATATGAATCAATAGAATATCCTGGAATAACTCATACAGATATAGAGTTGACCTTAGGACAGGACATAGGCTACTTTTTATTCCCGGAAAAACATCATATTCCCGCGGGATAACGTCGTGTAGTCCACGCGGGCGGAAAGCTAGTTTTATGTATATTTATGACACCTTATATACACTCCCAGGCACAATTAACCGCCCACCTTGTATTTCTTTCAATTTGCAGAAATTTTCCTATTATGACCCCATTTTATGAGAGGTACGTTGCAAGCGTACCTGTAAAGCAAAAAATAACACAAGTCTTTAAAAACAAGTCGTTTATTATAAAGATGCACATCAAAAATCGATTTCGTGAAATTTTCATCAGAAATGAAAATGAATCAGTTTTAATTTTGACAAAAATGACCCACTAGAAACAAAAATAATAATAATAGTGAGTGTTGCCTCCTCGGGCCCTTGTGACTTCTTGGAGCCGGTTTGGTAGTCCATCCATCATGTCTTGGATATCCGATTGGGGGATATTGTGCCACTCCTCTACTACAGCCATCTTGAGCTCTCCTAGGGTGCTTGGGGCTGGAACTCTTGCTCGGATACGTCTTTTGAGGTTGTCCCAGATGTGCTCAATTGGGTTAAAATCGGGACTCCGTGCAGGCCACGGTAGAACTTGAATCCTGACTTCATTAAGGTATTCAGTGACGGATCTGGCGGTATGGCAACGTACATTATCATGCATTAATTTGAAGTTGTCACTGATGAAAGGTGCAAAAGGTATAACATGGTCTTGTAGATCTTCCTCCACGTATCTTTGAGCGTTCACACTACCTCTATCGAACACAACAAGATCAGTACGAGCCTCGTAAGAGATACCTCCCCAAACCATTATTGAGCCTCCCTAGTAACCCACTGTTTCGCTTATGGCACATGGAGCAAACCTTTCGTTTTGGCGTCTGTAGACACGCTGACGTCCATCTGGACTTCTTAAAGCTAATCTGCTCTCATCAGAGAACAGTACGTCCTTCCATTCTTGTACAGTCCAGTCAGCATGTTCTCGCGCAAAAGCAAGTCTAGCTCTACGGTGCTGTAGGAGTAATTGTGGGGCGCGAGCTGGACGAAAAGCCCTCAGGTTTCTTTCTGCCAGTCTTCTCCGAATTGTACAGACGCCAGCACATCAAGCTACAACAATCTGCCAAATTTTTTCAATAGATTTTCAACTTTATTGTTAAAGAAATTAGGTTCAAGGTTGATTGGGAAAATTTTACAGTTTCGGGTAGCTTCATGTGCTGGCATCTGTACATTCACTTACGCTAACGCTACAAAGAGCTTTTGCAATATGTTCACTGTATTTATTACTTTGTAATGCGTTTACTGGTTATGAGACACTAACATTATGTAACCTCAGAGTATTGACTCGTAAGTAGTATATTGTCTAATAACAAATTGGTTGACTGAATAAACCAGAACCCAAATGGCTCGAATATTGAATTCACGAAATTCAGTATCAAAATAAGAAATAAAAAAACCAATTATTGAATCTTTTAATAAGCTTATTTAGAATTCGGTATCTATACAATCAGAAAATAGATATGGGTCTCGAAATTGAACCCTGTAGCACACCTGTTTTAAAGGGGATCTTAACTTTTTTTTTAAGCATTAGTTGGAACTAGGTTCAATGTTATGTAAAATATTAAATGTAGGTAAGTACGTAAGTGGCAACAATAGTTTATTTCTAATGAGACGACAGCCAAGGTAAAAATCGCTCGTCGGTTCAAAATAGTGTTGTTAAAAGGCTCGAGTCTCCCGAGTCTTCGACTCATTCAAGGCTCGAGTCTCCTATGAAGCCTCGAGCTACAGCCTCGAGCCTTATTTCGAAGGCTCGAGCCCAGTCTCGAACACTAGTTTCGAGGCTCGAGTCGCGACTCGAGCTCTGTTTTAAAGGCTTCGCTACACAACATTATGCTCCAAAATAAATCTAATAAATATGTTATTAAAATAATGTATTTTTATTTACAAACTAACTTCACTATAAGTATAATAACATATTTGAAGACTCAGTAGCTTCGACTCGGAGCTTGAGTTTCCGGCTCGGAGCTCATTTCTCACAACACTAGTTCAAAACCTACACTGACGACAGAGTAAGACACGCTTCATACGGCTACCTACGTGCGAGTAGTTCAGAGTTTCGCCACCACGTCAGACGCTTATTCACCGGACTATTTTAATTTATTCTAAATACAAAGCACCCGCCAATGGCCGACCTGCCTCAAACTCCCAAATTGGAGATGATGCAATCATTATCTTCAACGTTTTGCGTGATAACGTATTCATTAAGTAACGTTTTGTTCAGGTCATCGACATTATAATGTAACATAAAAATCTAGATTTATTCCAGATGTGACAAGAATCTATACTTATAATAAATCTGTAGAGAGGTCAATTCTGTACATGAAATATATTTACAAAATAACTATCAGGGGGTGATTAGGGATCGATACTGATGCCAAAAATGCAATCAGTTAAATTTTTGTCTGTCTGTCTGTCTGTCTGTATAACCGTTATAGAAACAAAAACTACTCGACGGATTTTAACGAAACTTGGTACAATTATTTTTCATACTCCTGAGCTGGTTATAGTATACTTTTCATCACGCTACAATCAATAGGAGCAGAGCAGTGAAGGGAAATGTTGGGAAAACGGGAGAAGTTACTCCATTTTTTAAGCTTCCGTCGCGAGTGCAACCTTAATGGTTAAAGCTACACAGAAATCATTTATGACGGAAATGTTCTCTGTAAAAAATATCCCACGACAGCATATATCTATCTTTTATGGTTGACTCACAATAACACGTGTAACTCCCGATAGCTTAGCAGTTCGAAGCTTTCTGATTATTATTCTGCTCCGAAATTTAAAACCACCACAACTTTGCAATGGAACTCGGCTAAAAGTAACCCAGTTGCAACAAAATATAATCGAGGCTCAAATTTTAACAGGTTGCGGTGCAGGAGAAACCGTCTTTATTCCCAGAATTCCCATAATACCAAATAATTTTCCATTCCAATTTAAAAGAACGCAATTCCCAGTATCGGTGTGTTATGCAATGACAATTAATAAGGCTCAAGGGCAGACTTTTCGTGTTGCTGGAGTAGATCTCGGTGTCAGTTGTTTCTCGCATGGTCAGTTGTACGTCGCTCTTTCCCGGGTTAGCAGTTCTAGAAATCTTTATGTTCACGTGCCGGACGGGTCAACTTTCACCATAGTTTACCCGGAAGCTTTGCGCTAAAGTATTTTCGTTCTATAGGTACTTAAGCATCATGTGAACGTGATCTAAACAATATTACCAATACATTAACTTAATAACACACAAGAAGTTACACGCTGACGGAGTCGCGGGCACAGCTATTAACAATAATATTGTGCGGTTCGGTATTGCGATATTTTTCAACAGTATTATAGATTGACATATTATATTTCCCTACTAAATTACGAAAGTTAATCTGTCTGTTACATCAAAATCACTGAACCGTGAGGAAGGACATAGGCTACTTTTTTTTACGAAAAACGACGGAAACGTGGACGAAGTCGCGGGCAACAGCTACCTATACTAATAATATAAGGCTGAAGAGTTTGTTTGTTTGTTTGAACGCGATAATCTCAGGAACTACTGGTTCGAATTGAAAAAATATTTTTTAATTAAATAGTCAATTTATAGAGAAAGGGTATATATCATTACGCTAAGGCCAATAGGAGCGGAGCGCCAAAATCTTCAAAATCGGGGTTAAATTTAACGTTAGCCAAAAGTAACTATTCCACGCGGACGAAGTCGCGGGCAAAAGCTAGTTACATAATAAAATACAATAATCACTCGCTGCAGATGTACATAATTATAGTTTTAATACTTTAGCAATAAAATTTTTAAGACAGCGAAAGTGTAATTACAAAAAGTTAGGTACTTATACCATTAAACTTCACTGTGTATGTGTAATGTGTATAAAATGTTGTTGTATGTTTGTAAGTGTGAAAAGGTGAGTCTATTATGAGTGTAAAAGTAAATTTTCTACATCCTCATAGTTATGGGTCATTATCAATTTACTAATTCTGCTCTTACATTCAAATTTATTCAATTTATAAATTTTACATTATTATTTAGATAGTTATAAACACGACCGCCAAGAACTCCGTACTTATTTTGTTTACCCATTATCCTTCCTACTATCTTCTATACTTATAATAAATCTGTAGAGAGGTCAATTCTGTACATAAAATATATTTCCAAAATAACTATCAGGGGGTGATTAAGGATCGATACTCATGCCAAAAATGCAATCAGTTAAATTTTTGTCTGTCTGTCTGTCTGTCTGTATAACCGTTATAGAAACAAAAACTACTCGACGGATTTTAACGAAACTTGGTACAATTATTTTTCATACTCCTGAGCGGGTTATAGTATACTTTCATCACGCTACAATCAATAGGAGCAGAGCAGTGAAGGGAAATGTTGGGAAAACGGGAGAAGTTACTCCATTTTTTAAGCTTCCGTCGCGTGTGCAACCTTAATGGTTAAAGCTACACAAATCATTTCATGACGGAAATGTTCTCCTTAAAATTATATAAAAAATATCCCACGACAGCATATGTCTAACTTTTATGGTTGACTCACAATAACACGTGTAACTCCCGATAGCTTAGCAGTTCGAAGCTTTCTGATTATAATATTTGTCTACTCTTACGTTTATAACACTCTCAGTCACCCCTAATTGAAAAAGTTAACATTATTAACTATTCCATAAAAAAAATTGGCCAAGTGCGAGTCAGACTCGCCCATGAAGGGTTCCGTAGTAACTATAATATAATATGCAAATTTATTTGACGAAAAAAAAATCTTACAAATTTCTTAAAACTAGCTTATTTACATTTTTTACAACTGCGCCAAATAAATTTGTTTTGAAAAAAAAAACCTTACAAATTTCTTAAAACTGGCTTTTTTACATTTTTTACAACTGCGCCGAATAAATTTGTTTTTCATAGTGTTTGTATGAATTACAAAGTTATATTTGCGGTTTTATAAAATATGCTGTATCTCAAAAACTGCTGAACTGATTTCGTTCAAACTAATTTTGGTTGACAGTTTATATTAAGATCTACAGACATATATTTTTTTTAGATTTTTCACTCCATTATTATAGAAGTTAGAGGTTGTGTCCGCCACACACACATTTTACCACTTTGGAAGCTTATATCTTTTAAACGATTGACTTTATGGAAAAGTGGTTTTAGAAACCCCGATGTCGTTTTTAAAGAACTGTCTATAGATACCACACATGCATCGATTTCATGAAAAAAAATATTTTCAGGTTTAGTTCCATGTATGGGGAGCCCCCCTTTATTTTAAATATTTTTTAATTTTTTTCTCAAAATCGGAAAGCGGTTCACAGAATACATCTACCTATCAAGTTTCACATGTATAGTCCTAATAGTTTCGGAATAAAATTGCTGTGACAGACGGACGGACGGACAGACAGACAGACAGACAGACGGACAGACATGTCGAAACTATAAAGATTCCGTTTTTTGCCATTCGGCTACGAAACCGTAAAAAGAATCATATAAATCGGTATAGAAACACCAAAGTTATACATGAAATACGCTTATAATAATAAGCCATCGCGCGTGAATACTGAATCATGCTATAAGGATTATTTTTGAGAATCGGTCGCCGCGCTCGACGCGTCTCGCGGTCGAAGCGTTCTCTAGGTACTTAAAAAAAAAAAAAAACATTTATTTCAGGTCCAAGACCCATAAAATCAAAATTCAAACAATTGCTCGGCTTCCTAATTTAAAATACAAAGGGAGAAATTTACATACAAAAAGATTCAAAGATATATTAAAAGTCAATTAAGTTAATAATAATAAATTTAAAAAATAAAAAAAAAAACATCATGTCAAATTATCAAATTACATACAAATTAAATGTCAATTTAAATTCTAAATTAAAAGTCAAGTTATTTTTTTTTTTTTTACTTTAACAATATGCCGGTCACAACAGTGTCTCACATATAGGCAATCAAGCCTCCCCGCAATCATTGCCATGACAGAGTTGGAGCTGTCTCGCACCCTGCGCACCAAGGACGCGCACCGCTTGCGCATGGTGGCGTGGAAACAGTCGGTGCGCGCTTCCGAAAACTTAAGCCTCATGTGAACGTGATCTAAACAATATTACCAATACATTAACTTACGCTGACGGAGTCGCGGGCACAGCTATATTGTATCATTACGCTAAGGCCAATAGGAGCGGAGCGCCAATGAAGAATGCTTCAAAATCGGGGTTAAATTTAACGTTAGCCCAAAATAACTATTCCACGCGGACGAAGTCGCGGGCAAAAGCTAGTACTAAAATAAAATAAATAGGTCGATCGTTTTTGGTGTGTTGACCTTATTCGACACTTTGCTCCTTGTTTGAAAAGGGAAGCTTACATTTTAGGTCGTGCGCGCACTGCCTTGCGATGGAACGCGGTGCGTTTATTCTACCGGACCGGTAGTAAACACAATCTCAGGTGCGCGCACTGCGGTGAGAAAAACGCACCTTTTGTCTGACAATGTTGCCATACATACAGATTTCTTCGCATTTGTACATATTTTCGATGTGTGATACAGATTAGCACTCGATACAAGTTTTACACTGTATTGATCAAATTAACTGTTACAACTAAAACAGAACTTAGCAAAATAAATTACCTGGATATCGCATTAATTATGTTACACTTGTGTTACACACACCATTGTACGATTCTATTCTTTATGGTTATTTTTTATTCTTTCATAAATAACGTTAACAACGTGGTCTACTACGCAATTAAACGATATAATATATTATGGCATATAAATAAAATCACAATTACTGCGTATTACATAATTAACATAGATGGTATGGACACGGTAATTATTATAACACGTGCATTGAACTGCGTTATGCGTATCTCGAGCTACTAATTTTTTAATAAGCTACATCTAAACTAACATTACAAAGAGGAATGGTTTGTATTTTTTGTTTGTTTGTCAATACTAATATTATAAAGAGGTAAAATTTGTTAGTAAGTTTGTATGTAGAGGGTAATCTTCGGAACTAATGATCCAATTCTAAATTTTTTTCATTGGTAGTCTGGTCCATTATTGGTGAGTGCTATAAGGTTATTTATAAATGATTTCGAGAATAATTTATATTATAACCTATGGCAGCATCCAAGCAGACGAAGTAGCAGGCATTATTAACAAGTAACATACATAGGTTACTTTAATTTCGCTGAATAAAGACCTTTTCACGAAAGCGAAGTCGCGGGCGAGATTGTAGCAAGTAATATTTTAATTTCATGAAACCAGTAGGTAACCGTGGTCGTAAGTTTGTCAAACGCTGAGATAAAATTGGATTCATGTGATCGAGTCAATAAATATTATTACTAGCTTCTCCCCGCGACTTCGTCCGCGTAGAAGTCGAAAATATTCCACGGGATCCCGTCCCCGGGATAAATAGTATCCTATGTCCCTATGTTTTATTTCAGGACATATTTATCTATCTGTGTGCCAAATTTCTTTCAAATCCGTTCACCCGTTATAGCGTGATTTAATAACAAACATCCATCCAAACTTTTGCATTTATAATATTAGTATAGATACAGATTTACAATACCATTTTTAAATATGAAAGATTTCGCCTATGACTTCGTCCGCGTGCAATTTTTACAGGCGGTGTTTTTTTTTTCGAATTAAATACAATACTAATTTAAGAGCTTTCAGCTCTTTAATGTCCCACGGCTGGACAGGAGACTGAATGGTAATGTAGGCAAATTATTTAAATATATCCCGCTGGCTAGATAGATTTAATATAGTGTTTTTATACCGTAACTATACGGATAATAATATAAACGTAGGTAATATTTAATAACATAATGTATACAATATTTGAGGTTGTTTTATTTTCCGGTAACAAAATAATCTGCATTTCAGATGATCCAACTCGTGATAGACCAACATATAATTGCCCATGGGAAAAACATTATTTTCTTAAGTCAATGCCAACTAAAGAGAAAGTTTGTCCTTGGGACTTGTTTATAGTCAGGGCAAAAGATGTTTTTATGGGAAACTGGAGTCGCTTAAACGGTATAGGCAGATTCGTAGGAATCATTGTAATTCTCGGGATGAGCGCCAACTGGCCAGCTCCTGGTTCGATGAGAATAGTCGCCACAATTAAGTTATCTTTTAAATCTTTAATTAGTAGCCTTGTGCCATTACACAGGTTGGGCGGGCTTAAATTCCTTAAAAGCATAATAGGCGTTCCAGTTTTCAAGAGCAGTTCGTGAGGTGGCAGGCCAGATGGATTCAAGGAATTCAACAATTCTTGCGGATAATGGACTACATCCTCGACATTGCACACTGTATCAATGGACTTGTAAATTTTGAATTGACCGGGGACTTTTTGTAAAATTAGGTTATTGATTTCATTGACTGTATCGTTTCTTGGTGAGACGATAGCCCTTGAACAAAGCCAATGAATGTCTCTATCTAATAAATATTCAAGGTTTGGATAAACTGCATCTATGAGTTGCTGCAAATTGTGAACTATTCGGGCTACAGTCTCATTTATAATGATTTCCGCAACGTTAGTGCCCAAGGTTTGAGAAGAAAAAGACCCTTCTCCAACTTTGAGTAGCTGTTGTGGAAAATCGTTATCTGTATTTCCGATTAGGTGGGCTCTCATATTGAGGTATTCCTCGAAGCGCTACCATTTTGAAGCGCACCTAATGAAGCGCTCCTTTTAGTAGCGCTCCCGATACCATGTTATCGGAAAAGGAGCGCTCCGAGGAATAAAAAAGGAGCGCTTCATTAGGTGCGCTTCAAAATGGTAGCGCTTCGAGGAATACCTCCTCATATTAGTTCGTAAGTTTAAAGTTTGGACCATACTCCATAGAGGTGACGATTTAAGACACGCCTATATGATGTCCACACAGGTCCCTTTTGTGATGACGGGAAGTGTCTGCAAAAAGTCACCAGCAAACACAAAGGTGACACCACCCATGATAGCAACCAGGGTTGATAAAAATCATGATTTAAAAAAAAAATCAATTAAATCGGATTTATTTGATTTAAATCGGATTAATTTGATTTAAATCGGATATTTTTGTTTTTTTTACACTGTTCTTTTTTAATTTAGAAGTCAGTTATTCATTAACTAAAACCACAACATAATTTATAAGTAAGTACATTTTTTAAATGACATCACATAAAATCAAATCACTCTTTAAAAAACACAGAACAAGGAAAATAAAGTAGTTAATTGTCATTTTTAAAGACCTGTCTATAGATACTAAATACGCATAGGTTTCATGAAAAAAATAATTTTCAGTTTTGGTTCTATGTATGAAGAGCCCGCCTTTATTATAAATAGTTTTTTATTTTCAACCGACGACAAAAAGAGGATCAATTCGACGCGTATATATATTTTTTTTTTAATGTATGATCATCGATTACTCGAAGACGGCTGAACCGATTTGGAAAATTCTTTTTTTGATTGAAAGGGTATACTTCCATATTGGTCCCATTTTCATAAACGTCAGGATCTGATGATGGGATCCTGGAGAAATCGAGGGTACTCTTCAAATATTATAGGCACACCTATGTCGTTTTGGGTATTTATTATAGGTAGTAACTTGTGCAGTTGCTCTCAAAAAGTACCATTTGAGGAAGTGGAACTGATGATGAAGACCACAGATGGCCGCCGAAACTACTCAATAATAAGTATTGAGTGGATTGCGATTCGATTACTTGAATATGGATGTTACGCACTTTATGCTCGTCACAATGCATATGGTGATGTAGAGCTGATGGTGAAGTACCAGGAGAACTCCTCAACAATTAACGGCCCAGCATTGGGAAAAGCAATATTTTGTAAAAGGTTATAAGTAGTTGATAATTAGGCTCTTGTAACTAGGTAAATTAAAAATAGACCAACTAAAAAGAGTGAAATAAAAACTTTTTACCAAAAAATTAAACCGACTCCCAAAAAACACTGCAAAGTGAAAAATAACTTTAATTTCGGAAGTCGGTGCCAAAAACGAAAATACAAAACTAAAGACACCGACTACCGAAATTAAAGGTTTTCACTTTGCAGTGTTTTTTGGGAGTCGGTTTAATTTTTTGGTAAAAAGTTTTTTTTTCTTAAAATCAGAAAGCGGTTTACAGAATACATCTACCTACCAACTTTCACATGTATAGTCCTAATAGTTTCGGAATAAAATGGCTGTGACATACGGACGGACGGACGGACAGACAGACAGACAGACGGTCAGACATGACGAAACTATAAGGGTTCCGTTTTTGCCATTCGGCTACGGAACCCTAAAAAGTATTGATTTAAATCATTGATTTTTATAAAATAAACAATTGATTTTAATCGCGATTTAAATCACTGATTTAAATCATATCAACCCTGACAGCAACTGAATTTCTCAAGTCCTTAAGCGTTCGATCCACTGCTTCAACATGAGCTCTATGGCTCATTGTGCATTCATCCCACATTATCAGCGACGTATTCTGTAATAACTGTCCAAGGGGCCCATTTTTGCGAATTAAATATACCGACTGCTGCTCCAATGAAACTGAAACGTATGTATGTTGAAAAAGCTTTTTTTACATAAATCCTCCTAAATCTGCTAAAATATAAAATATAATTATTTAAGACGGACCAGATTGCCATACATTGTTTTTAGTTTTATGCAACTGTCCTAAACAGTAACAGAGAAACAGCGCATTCAAATAATTCTATTTTAAGACAATTTTCCGACTTGCTTGACAAAGATTATAATAGCTCGGCTAATATGCATGATATAAAGATAATTTATAGCCTATAGCACTCAGGAATAATGCAGCTACATGTAAGCGAAAGAATTTTCAAAATCGGTTCGGTAGTTTCAGAGATTACCCCCTACATACAAACTTACAAATTTTACCTCTTTATAATATTAGTACAGACATTTTTTTTTGCAAAAAATAGAACCGACTTCCATATACACTACAAAACCAAAAAAATAACTTTAATTTCGGTAGTCGGTGTCATTTGTTTCGTATTTTCTTTTTTTTGACACCGCCTTCCGAAATTAAAGTTATTTTTTGGCTTTGTAGTGTTTTGATATGGAACTCGGATCTATATTTTGCAAAAAAAGAAAAAAATCACGCTTTTTAGTGGGTTTGTTTGTAATTTATCTAGTTACCAAAGCCAAAATGTCAACTACTTATCACCTTATTCATTAATTTTTGAGGAGTTCTCCTGGTACATCACCATCAATTCTACTTCACCATATGCATTATGACGAGCATAAAGTGCTTAACATTCATATTCAAGTAATCTAATCGCAATCCACGAAATACTTATTATTGAGAAGTTTCGGTGGCCATCTGGGGTCTTCATCATCAGTTCCTTCCTCAAATGGTGCTTATCGAGAGCAACTGCACAAGTTACTAGGTATAAGAAATACCCAAAACGCTATAGGTGTGCCTATAATATTTGAAGAGTTCCCTCGATTTCTCCATGATTCCATCATCAGGTCCAAATGTGACGACAATGGGACTAACTAGAAAGGATACCCTTTCAAACAAAAAAAGAATTTTCCAAATCGGTCCAGCCATCTCCGAGTTATGAGTTACATTAAAAAAAAAATTAAAAAAGGGCAAGACGAATTGTAAACCTCCTTTTTTTCAAGTCGGTTAAAAAAAGTTCAAGACGAATTGAGAACCTTCTCCTTTTTTTGGAAGTCGGTTAAAAAGTATGCCGAAAACTCGTTAACAGCTCGCAGCGATGGTATTTAAAACATACAATTAAATAGAGCAGATAAATAAATAGTATTTATGTCGTATTTATGACTCCTTCAGAATGTCTAACCTTCAAATTGCATTGAGCTTTGTTTTCATGACTCGTATAAACTGCAAACGTCTTAATATCCATCGCAGTTACAGCAAAATCGGCACTTATTCATCCTTAAGGATTTTTTTTTTGTTGTGATTCATCGAATATTATTTCAATCGATATGTTGTCGCCTTGTTGGTTGCCCTTGAGAGAAAGCACCGTTAGACGGATGCGAGCAATATAATCAAGGTCTCAGATGAGCCTCCGCTGATACCTATAAAGATACTTATGTTCTATAATATCCAGTAATTGGTTATTAAAAAATTGTATGTTGAACAGCGAGCTAAAATCTTTATGGCGGTCAACCTTGAAGCATTGGTAATAATACTAATAGGTACAAGTCCCACTGTGGGAGGCAATTGTCTTAATATAACACGCCAATATTAAGGTGGGCTCAGACTACCGAAATAAAAAATAGACCAATAGTTTCTGTCATTGAGCGAGCTAAAAGCTAAATGTGAAGGCAAAATAAAGGAGACAGCTCGTCGAACTTTGAACTTTCCTACCGTTGTGTCGTCGTGCCTAACGACTGTAAATAGAACGGGGTAGCTACCTATTTAATGCTAGAGATGTGTATTAAATTAAAAACTTCTATTTAAAATCTATTCTCTATGTTGACATATTTCATTACATGGTATTAAATTAAAAACTTCTATTTAAAATCTATTCTCTATGTTGACATATTTCATTACATGTCATTAAATCACAATCATAATATTAAAAAATCCAAATATGCATAAACCCAAGTCACTAGGTAGGTTAGGTACCTAGCTACCTACCTACACACATCAAAAGTGTCTAGGGATCAACATATATTTTTGCAATAACTTTTCTCCTGATTGATATTAATTAAAATTTTCTTTAAGGATTCATCAAATAAAGTGTTTTCGTTTGTCACAGTAACGATAAACTAAGTCACCTTTGCATTAATAAAGAAATTTGCCATTTTCCTAATAAAGGGATTTTTGACATTTGAACCACAAACATTAAAGTTCGAAAAAAAGACTGAAATAACAGTTTTCTTTAAAATTTTATTGGGTAACTTAAACAATTAATAATCCGTGTTTCTACCGCGAACACTAACAACACAAGAACATCGGTTTGGCATACTCAAAATGAGTTCATCCAAATCACGCTGTGGAATGGCCGCCCATGTTCGTTGCAACAACAAAAAAAGGTCTTCTTGCGACTGGATACCCTCCATATTCGGCAGAGCTCTTCTCTGTAGCATATCCCATGCATGCTCAATCGGGTTCAAGTCTGGCGACTGAGCAGGCCAGAGCAGGACATTGATGTTAGCTGCGGCGAGAGTCTGTCTTACAACTCTTGCGGTGTGCGGTCGTGCATTATCATGCATTAACTGAAATAAGGGACCGATTTGCACTTGTAGAGGAATGATGACGTCAGATACAATCGTCTCAGCATAAATTTGAGCGTTGAGGTTGCCTCTGATCCAAATCAACTCAGTTCTTCCGCCGATCCAAATACCCGCCCATACCATGATGGTTCCACCACTATAAGGATGGACTTCCTGGCAGGATTTTAATCGCTGTTGGCATCCAGGGGTTCTCCAGTGTCGTATACGTCTTGTATCCGGTCTCATACTAAAACGAGACTCATCAGAAAAGCACACGAAACGCCATTGTTCTTCTGCCCAATTTCTGTGTTCAAGAGCCCATTTATATCGAATCCTACGATTGTGCATTGCTATAGGTGGTACCCGTAGCGGTCTTCGGGAATGAAGGTTCACTTCATGCAAGCGGTTTCTGACTGTTTGGTCGCTAATTAAGTTCCCTGAAGAGTGATGAAGCCTCACGGCTAACATCATGGCGGTTATTGTTGGAGCTCTTCGAGTTAAGATTTGAATGTATCGGTCTTGTCTCCGTGTGGTGCAGCGATACCGTCCTCTATGGCACTCAGCCACGGTACCAGTGCTTCGGTAACGTGTCCAAAGTCGACTGATAACACTCTGACTTGTATTCAGAGCCAAAGCCACAGTACGTTGCCGGGAACCAGCTTCTATAGCCTGCAATACATGTTGGCCGAGCGTTGTCGAGTGAAGGCCAATACCAACATGTAGACGGTATATTTGCCTTGTCTTGCTATGGCTCGGCGTCACTTGCCTAGTTGGCCGAGTGTAGGCCAGCGCCAACGTGTATAGAGCTCATTTGGTGCAACTTGTCTTCGCTCGCCGTTGCTCGTGATCACTTGCCTCACTTCGGATCGGTGTCGGTTTTGTTCACAAATCAAAGGCGCTCGCCTGCGCTCGGCCAACGTGTGGGCAGCTCTACAGACCCTCTTCTACATTGGTCGTCTGCATCGGCATTCGACGAACTTGTCGAACGTGTGGACATTATTTCTTGCCTTGTACCTATTTGCCAACGCTCGCGTTGGCCTACGCTCGGCCAACATGTATTGCAGGCTTATCATTCCCACGGCTCTGAGCATTTCTTCCCTGCTTAAATGACGTCGCCGCTCCATAAAAACGTTGGTTTTAATCAGTAGTAGGGAAACAGTAGCACTAATAATGTCTTCAATGCGTTGGTATGTTTTTATAGGGAAAATATTGATAGCTGATTTTCATCTTTTACTCGAATTTGATTAACAGTTCCTGTTTCAAATTATGAAATGCACCAAAAAGGATCCATATAAATTTATAAAATCATAAATTTATTACAAAGCCACATCTCAATCTCAAGAAATCCGCATAAAAATGCTTGATCCCTAGACACTTTTGATGTGTGTACTTACTACATTGAATAGTAAGTTACTATGGATACGTAGGTAGTTCGATATTTCATAGGACGATGTTTTTAATTGATGAGAGAAGCTTATCCCACAAAACTGACTTTGAATGCCTTTTGCCTTTCGCACGAGTTTACTCTACCAAATAAAGAAATAAACTGTATATCATTACAGGAATCTTGTAGAAATTTATTGGTGCTTTGCTTTGTAATCGCCTTGAAATATTTGCATTTATTAAATTCCTATAGTTAAGTAAATAATGAGCACTAATCATCTTGTTCCTTCCTTGTTTTCGCGTGAGACTAAAATAAAATCTACGAATAATTACACGACAAATATTATTGATGATTGAAGAAGCATGATGAAAATAAGAATGTCTTATTCATAAAAACAAACGTTACAAAAACATGACAAAATGATGCTACAATTTTGTTTAGTCTAGCTAGACCGTAGGCCTCATTTAAACAGTTTATGATAACAACGTTGTTATAGGTAATCAACTGCTTAAAAATATGTTATAACTAGTTTCTGCCTGCGACTTCGTTCGCGTGGTATTCCGGGATAAAAATCCATGTCTTATTTCAGGATATCAACTATCTAAACACTAAAGTTCATTCACATCTGTTCAGTAGTTTTTGTGTGAAAGAGTAACAAACATCCATCCATCCTCAAAAACTTTCGCATTTATAATATTAACTTAAGAAAAATAATCGCTTAACCATTGGTATATCCAAGACTTTGAAACGATAAAAGCAGCACGAACTGCAACAAACAAATGTGTGCTCATTACCCAGCCTACCTATTACGTACGAAGTTATGTTTTTTATTTTTGTTTGGAAGCGCTAGCCGTTTGCCTCCAGTTATGTGAAATAGGGAATGAGTCATGGTCCGGTTTGCGAGTGCCAAGCGCGGTGTGATACGATTGAAAAGCAAAACGAACGAAATTAAAAATAAAACAAGCGCGAGAGCAGGATGGAGATGGCTGCCGAAGCCGATACATGCATATCGTCCCAGCGATAAAACGTATTATGTTGCTAGGACGAAGGATAATGATACTTATGACAAGCAACAGAAGGATAATATAATTGTGGATGACGCAATAATGTGCAATACTTATTTATTTTACCTTTCTTAACTTAAGATAATTCTCACATAGCTTTGAGGCTACTAATTGTTACTAACCCGCATTTTCAAGTTTTCGTTACGTTAACTTACGATCGATCCTGAAAAGTTGTTATTTCAGTATCTAATTCAGATGGAATTGCAGAACTACGTACCGACTTACAAGTCTATCCGAGAAATATACATATCTAGTCGAAAAAGGATGATTTCTTATTGAACACTTGGGAATTGCTGCAAACAGATCGGCATTATTTAAGATCTATTACTGATATTCTATAGTTAACAAATTTCAACGTTTTTTTAAGGTTCCGTAGCTGAATGGCAAAAAACGGAACCCTTATAGTTTCGTCATGTCTGTCTGTCTGTCCGTCTGTCCGTCCGAATGTCACAGCCATGTAATTCCGAAACTATTAGAACTATACATGTGAAATTTGGTAGGTGGGTGTATTCTGTGAACCGCTTTCCGTTTTTAAGAAAAAAATAATGTTTAAATAAAAAGGGGAGCTCCCCATACATGGAATGGATTTTTTTTTTCATGAAACCTATGCGTGTATGATATCTACATATAGAAAGGTCTTTAAAAATGACATTGAGTTTTCTAAAACCACTTTTTCATAAAGTAAATCGTTTAAAAGATATACGCTTCCAAAATCATAAAATGTGTCCCCTCCCCCCCTCTAACTTCTATAATAATGGAGTGAAAAATATAAAATATATATATATGTCTGTAGATCAAATTTGTTTTGAACGATATCGGGTCAGCAGTTTTTCAGATACAGCATATTTTCTAAAACCGCAAATATAACTTTCTAATTCATACGAACACCATGAAAACAAAGTTATTTGGCGTAGTTGTAAAAAATGTAAATAAGCTACTAAGTTTTAAGAAATTTGTAAGGTTTTTTGCTTACATATGTTATTCTATTATAGTTACTACGGAACCCTTCATGGGCGAGTCTGACTCGCACTTGGCCAATGTTTTTTTGCTAAAATCGCTATGATGTAGGGCTATAGCTCAGGGCCCGCTAGGGCCATTGCCTGCCGGGGCTGCGGGAATATTCTAACGAGATACCGCGGGCAAGCGCTGCTGAAGGGGCAGGGTGGTGTCTTAGTCAGTAGTAGTCTCTAGTCTGACACTCGGTTACAGCGGGAGGAGTCCAAGTGTGGTTAGAGCGGAAGGAAGTGTCAAAAATCATCAAATGCCTCCTCATTTGATGATTTTCTGATGTAAGTTTGTATAAATAAACCTAGTGGGCTCGTAGACACACGCGTTATAAATATAGGCCCTATAGATAAGTTCTGCGTAGTTTGCTTCCGGAATCCGTGCAAGTATTAAGGTTCTCACAAAATTTAAGACGTGGAGACAGAAAGCATAATCGTGATCTCGCTTCATTGGATACAAAATAATAACGTATGACGGATCTCAATGAAATTTGGCAAGTACCTAGATAGTTGACATTCTGGAATAACAACTTTTTTACTTTACACGGGAAAAACCTTCCACGCGAACGAAGTCACGGGCAAAAGCTAGTTAATCATGAAGCACAGTCATTAAACCAGTTGATATCCAATCTCATATTGTATAAGTTTAATTTCTCAGTGAGATTTGCGAATGCATTATGTTTCTACCATCCATTACGTACCATGATGTTGTTCTCTCAAAGGGACCCCTTTACCTCTTAATGAGATGCCGGAAGATGTAGCCAAAACTCCCCTCCTTACGTAAATAATGTATATATTTGAATTAAAAAGACGTGATTCTCAACGACATCCCTTTAGATGAGATATTGATAAACCTTTCCACCCGCCCGACATTTGAAATCACTTAATAGATGCCAATGACTACTCAGGCTTCGCCAGCTTTACTCGAAAATGTTATTAGGCCGTGTTTTCACCTGCTAGCTAGCTCTCAAATAGCTCGGCACGGGCCGGGCCGGTTGGCACGAGCAGGGGCCCATTTGTTATATGTTAAGGACCTCGTTCCTACTATGTATTTAGAACCCATCTTGCTTGAGTTGTACAACTATAGTATACCATCGGATAGCTTTGAAATGGACTGAACTTTATAATCTCGTATGAGGGGGCTTCTTCGAGGAACTGGCGGCTTAACGTGCATTCATGACAGCTTTGGTCCGAGGGAAAGGACTTGGTATGGAATGGATCGGTACCTAGACAATCAAATCCTATGGAAGATCTTGCCTATACATGCCCGGAGTACTGCAAAATGTGTATAGCTGCCGTTTCTTATTAACTTTCTTACTAATATTATAAACGCGAAAGTTTGTGAGGATGGGTGTGTGTGTTTGTTAATCTTTCACGCAAACACTACTGAACGGATCTGAATGGGTAAATAGATAGTTGACATCCTGGAACAACACATACTTAGGCTACATTTTATCTCGGAATTCTCATGGGATCGGGATTTATGCGGGAAAACCCTCCCACGCGAACGAAGTCGCGGGCAGAAGCCAGTGTAACATATCTTCAGATACATTTTTAAAGTGATTGAACCTTGGACGTGTTATTTTTGAATAAATTAAGATATAAGGTCTTAGCTTTGTTGTTGATGTGCCTCGGCTCTAAGGTCTTCTTGACTAATAAGACCTTTGATGGAGAAGCTATACAAATACCTTTACCTAGATGCCTGGATAATGCAAAATGCATACTAATTAACACTTGGCAGCCGACCTCATCCAGTTTTATTTAAAGTGGAAAAAATAAACGTGTAAAGTGCTATTTATAACCAATTTGCAAAATAAATATCATTTATAAAATTTTGAAGAGAGAAAATGCTTAATTCATAAGCCCATCTATGTAGATATTTGTATGGTAATAGCTACTCACAAGGCACGTGGTACGATTGGGTACGATGTGGAATTTGATAATTAATTGAGCCAATAAACGGATCACACTTGATGAAAACCTCTTTGTTTAAGTATATTAGAAGTAATTTATGAAATTGTTTTATTGTAATTTTCGAAAGGTTTTTCATGACTTTGAGCGGATAATAATTATTGACCACACATATTTATACAAACACGAGGAACTCGGAGTCCGTGGATGGGTGCCCAGATTAACATATCCAGACTCCTCCGTGCCTCGGAAAGCACATCAAACCATTGGTCCCGGCTGTCATTTGTACATCTTTGACAGTCGTTACGGGTAGTCAGAAGCCAGAAAATCTGACATTCGTCTGGATGAATAGAACAGAATTTGTTTATTTGTGATTTGATGAGGAGATAGATAGCTGGATATACTCTTTACTGTACACCACAACAGAATTAACAAGGACTTAACAACTACAAAGGGTGTTACAATGGGCGGTCTTGTCGCTAAAAGCGTTCTTTTACAGACAACCTTTACCTTTGGATAGATGGAAGGAGTATTGTGTTACCCAGCTACGGGATTGTGGTGGTCCGATCGATCCATGTAAAATACTAGTACCCAGCTGCATCCGGTTAGACTAGAAGCCGAACTAAAAGTATGCAGATGATGTATAATGAAACAAACGACTTCCAGAACTGGTACATAGGAACTTAGTATTTTTAACCGCCTTCAAAAAATGAAATAGTTCTACAAGCCGATTGATTTTTTAAGATCTTTTGTTCGATATATTTTCCCATTTCTATTATTTAAGTGAAGATCTGATGGGAGAAAAAGACCGTGAGATGGATATGATATGATACAACAGTTACTTTCAAGTTTGTGCTAAAAATATGATATAACATATTTTTTGTAAGAAATAAAATGTGTGTTGAGATATTGTTAGGTTCACGGAATAAGAAAATACAGTGGAAGTGCCCCTTAGATATCGCACGCGTGTCAACATTAAGCACAGATGCGCGACATTAGCTTATTCGCTGTCAGATTCATGTCGCGATTGGTTGTCTCTAAAATACACGAAATATTAGAAATTATGCCTTGTTGTGCTGTTTGGACCTGCAAAAACGAAAGCAGTAAATAAAATGTGTCTTGTGGAGGCGTATCGTATCATCGTTAAGTATTAAAGTTTGTTAATTTTAAATATATTTGATTTTAATGACAATACCGCATTTCATGACTTCAATGCAAACTATAAAGAACCTTATTTTCAATAGCACAACGTTTAAATCTACTTGGTCGTTATTTGGAGGAACATACTATAAATTCTAGTAACTTCGACGCTACTCAATTAGGGATGGGACACATTCGTAAAGTAGGTCTGTATCGATAATTTTTATTTATTTCTAACTCCATTTCATAGCTGGATTCAGAAAATTGATTTCGGACGGTTTATGTGTAAAATTCATAAATGTTTAACTGAGATTGCACAGAAATGTCGACGTTTTAACCACACGTAGCCTACATACGTCTGTAGTAAACAAGGGTCGCTAATTACACCGCCTATTGTACACTCATTTTTATAAATGATTGTCCTGTGTTAAATTGATGTGTACAATAAAGTATATAATAATAATAATCACACTAAGTAATATTATAAGTCAAAAGATTGTGTTTGTTACTTCTTCACGCTCGAAAGGCTGAACGGATTTCAATGAAACTTGGTACATGGATAGACCATGTCCTGGAATAGAACATATGTTTCTTTTGCTGAGACTATGTTCCCTTGAGATAATTTTATACTTTCACGCAGGCGCAGCCGCTGGTAGCAGCTAGTAGTTAATAAAGATAACATCACATAATGTAAACCGTAATACATCAATTTCTGGATATTGAACTCAAAAAAAGTAAAAAAGTAATTTAAATATTTCAGTTTTCCCCAAGATCCTTTTATTAAGGAAAATTGATGTTTATTGGGTTGTCAATATTCCAAAACATAATCTATCATCAGTTAGGGGAATTTCCTACGTCTAATCATATTACCGACTTAATGAAAGCCATCACGGCAAAATATATTAATATACGCTTTCATCACCTATTAAAATTAAACATAAAACTATCAAAACGGCAATTATTAAACAAATATGTATAAATTCAAGGTCAATAAATATTTTTAATACTATCTATTAACATTTCATTGAAAACTAGCTTGTGCCAGCGGCTTCGCCCGCATGAAATTAATACTTTGTTATATGATTTATAGCCTGTCTATAGCACTCAAAAATAATGCAGCTACATATTAGGGAAAGAATTTTCAGAATCGGTTCAGTAGTTTTAGAGATTACCCCTACATACAAACTTATAAATTTGATCTCTTTAATTTTAAAATAGATTCTATTTTTTTGAAGATGGTCAACCTTTTTCCATTAGTGACCATTTGTATGATGTCGATAAATTATTACATTGCTCACACAAATAAAAAAGTAACATCGATATTAAAGTATCAATATTTGTCTACATCTCTATCTGAGTAGCAAAAGACATTACATGTGCATGCAAATATGACATCTATTTCAAAGCACTTAGCGTTCCGAATAGAATAAATTGGTTACAGTGCCATCTAGCGTTGAGTAGCGGAACTCATTGTAAATTGTTCGATTTATGTTTTTTAAACGATAAACGCCTTTATTGATTATGTCATGTCAAATAATAACAACTTTCGGTCGTTGTAATAAGACTCAATATTTTTGACAGCACTAAGAAGATGATTTGTTAAAGTTGCGTTTCAACTTTGTAGCCAATTATTTCACTGTTTTTTATGTCTGTTATGGACATTTTGATTTGCAAATGTGTGAGTTTGGCGACACTGGTTCTCGTTTTGAGAGAGCGTAGGGGCACTTCTACTTAATTTTCTTTTCTGTGGTTAGGTTTATGCGTAACTTCGGAACCGTACACTAGCTTCTGACATTTTATAAGTTCCCATGTTTTTCCTAAAGGCAAATGTATTTTTTATTATGAGCTTATTATTTTTCGGTGGGAAAATCATCTCATGACTCCTCCCGCTCTGGGTAGGGAGTGTCAGATTTCTACTGAATAAAAACAGGATTGGGTTTTAGTCAGTAGAAGTTTAGTTTTTAGTCGTTCTTTCACTGCCCTGTCGTGCCCGCAGTATCTCGTAAAAACATTCCCGCGACCCCAGCAGGCAATCGGGCCCAAACAATGCTGCTGACTGCTCTGTGAGAAATGAAAGGAAAACGACGCGCCGTCAACCCAGGCCTGGTCTGCTTCCCCTACTCGCCGCCGGCATGTCCGAGCCTACGGTGGCCTGAGATCAGCTCGCAATTCCCGCCGCCCGTCTCTCGCGGCGGCTGAGGCGTGAGGAAGAGAGTTGTCTCTCCCTCACGCGTTTAGCCTCCTCTTTCTCTAGCATAACTGCTTCGCAGGAGTCACCTGCATCCCATTCGCTTTCGCTGGGCACAAGGGTCTGAAGCAGGGCCGAGCGCGAAGTCGCCGCCGCCGATTGCCTCTAAGAGGACACTACGGTGCTCCGCCCAAGCGGAGCACACCTCCACCGTATGCTCTACCACAGTTTCGGTGTATTGTGGTCCTCACAATCACCCTCCCGAAACAGCCATGTCCGGTAAGCACCTGCATCAGGCGAAGGTGAGAACGCCATAGCGTCTCCCAAGCCACTCCTCAAAGAAGGGACTTATCCCAGTGCCCAGCCCTCGGTTGCAATAGTCGCTCTTTCTATGCCGCCGTAAGATCGCGTTTTATTAAGGGCTAGACTGGATTTTGACTGTGAAGGCATACAACGGAACTCGTTAAAGGGAAACAAAACAAAGCTAGTGCATTAACTCTTATTTTGGAATCCTCAAGGAAAAAGGAAGCATAGCCATTGCCGACAGTCCTGGCTTCACCCGTGGTGGCAGAAACGGCGAGCATTAGGATGGCATGGAGCAAATGCAGCAAGAAGTTTAAGATTGATTGCGATGGAGGACTACTGTGGACGCCCTCTGCCCCATCTAGAGATTATAGGAAAATAAGGAAAGATTTCATTTTCTTATTTTGTCTCTGGATCATACTGCAGGAGCAATGTTTCATTATTAGTTCCACACAACTTGTGCCAATTTCATATAAAGCACGGATGAATGCTGATGGGCGTTTATAAAATGTCAGAAGCTAGTGCATGTTCCGAAATTGGTAATTTCCTATAGATAAGAACCTTTTCTAAACATTATTGATGTTCACAATATTTTATAGGTATGAGAGGACAGTATTAAACAAACCAGTGTGCAATTATTATCCTAAGTTTCAAAATGGTTCCAGATATTATAGGTATGAGAGGACAGTAATAAAAAAAACCACAGTGTGTAATCATTATCCTGTAAAAAGTACAAAAATTATTACAGATTATGTTAACACGTTGAATGCCATACAGCCCGGCAGGGGCGTGCATAGGATTATGACAGGGCATGCGGCGGAGTAAAAACACACAAAAACTTCTTCTTTTATAGATTTTTAGCATAGCCACAGCCACGCATCGTAGCATGGTGGCGATGCGTGGCTGTGGCTATGCTAAAAATCTATAAAAGAAGAAGTTTTTGTGAGTAATCGGTCACAAAAACATCTTCTTTTATAGATTTTTAGCATAACCACAGCCACGCATCGTAGCATGGTGGCGATGCGTGGCTGTGGCTATGCTAAAAATCTATAAAAGAAGAAGTTTTTGTGTGTTTTACTCCGCCGCATGCCCTGTCATAATCCTATGCACGCGCCTGCAGCCCGGTGAGCTAGCTAGGCTCACCGGTGGGCCGTATGGCGTTCAACAACAAAGGAAAACAATTCAAAAGCTCCTAACTCGAAAACGGTGCGTCGTAGGACCATGCTTCTTGGAACCTAAATGGTTTCTATGGTCAAGGTTAACCCTATACTGCAGAAAAACAATAAGATTTCCGAAAATGAAAAACACATTTCTTTTGTTTTCTTCGCTGCTCATAGTGCCCCTAAGCGTATACTGCAACTCCTAAAACTCCGCCCCTAAGACGACCCACTGACCCAAGAACCACTTGAGGGTTCAATGAAAATACAAGTCTAATAAATTGTACCCATTTCTTGACTCATGGATCTCTGTTTTACCCTGCTATTTTAAATGTAAAAAGCCTACTTGGAAATAGAATATAATAGGGTATTGCAATAAGTTGATTTCTTTAAATTCATGCAATATAAACATTCAATTTAAAAGATAATATTGTAACTCACCTCAACATTTTGAGTATCCACTTGTTCCTGTCTGATCAAGTCACAACTGTCTCTGACATGTAGCTATGAAGTACACATTTATTGAGCAAAATACACTGTAATTGTTATACACACGTTATTAATGAATAGATATATGATTATTTCAACGAAGTATAAATAATCTGAGCGCTACAAAGCGCAGCACTGTGCTATTAAATCCAAAGCCACAACGCAGTCCCTTAAAATGAGCAATCCGATAAACTTTGATAAAAAATCTTTGTTGTGAGATGGAAATAGCAGTTCTTGGTAAGCTAACTTATTCACAAAACACATTAGGGAACCGACACTCAACGCCGAAAACTTCAGACTAATGTGATATGACATTTGTAATAAGCTTTTGTAAACAACAACCGTGCGAACAAGTTCCGACTTGAATCGGAAACTCTGTCTTTGTTATTTTACAAATGACAGAAAGAAATGACATGCTTTGGGCAAGGCATACTGGGTGGACCATAGATTAGAGATTAGTCGTATTCGTATTCACTAGAACAGATCCGAAGAATAGGTAAATTTCGATACTAGGCGGCACCTATTCTCACTTTGACAATACCTAATATCATGAAGTATTGCGAAATCCAAAGGCTCTTAGGCCTCATAGCACTAACGCGTAATTGTATTCCATTCACTCAAGGGCGGATCCAGGGAGGCGGTCATGGGGTCATAACCCCCCCCCCCCCAGCCCAGGTTCAGTCGTGTATGGAGTACTGCTCTCATCTTTGGTATGGATCTGCCAAGTACCAACTGGATGCGCTTGAGTCAATTGAGAAACGGGCCAAAAGATTCATACGACGAGTTGCTAGTCTATCGGTTTTCTATCAGTTATATTTCTAATTCCGTCAAGCCCGTTCCATCATCGGACTACAAGACAAACGGCGATGCACCATCGTTACATGGTGGACATCCCACCTATACGCACTAAACAATTTGGGAATACCTTCATTGTGCGTACGGCTAAGGAGTGGAATTCCCTGCCGGAGTCTGTGTTTCCCGATAGCTATAACCTAGGGGTCTTTAAGTCAAGAGTGAATAGGTTACTTTTAGGTAAGCGTGCTCCATCTTCGACCACATCATCACTTACCATCAGGTGAGGTGGTGGTCAAACGACAGCCTATAACCAATTAAAAAAAAAGACGGGTTGCAATCCGGGAGTGCCGGCAGAAGTGAAAACTTGAATATTAATGTTGTGCATTTTTGATATTTTGGAATGGTTAGGGAATAATTTTGCACGAATTGCTTTAATTATCAGTATAAAAGTACTATCATTTATGTGGTAGAATACAATATTTATTTATTGCGCTATCGTACACAAACATGACAATTTATATTACATTAAAAAGTTTGCGCAGGCATACATTTTCGCCGCGCCGTAGAAAGAGAGGGGGATACTTCCTCTCCTACGCCGCGCCGGCTGTCTACTCTCCGTCCGTCTTACGAATTTTCGATCAGGTCACGTGTCCTGACGCGAGTTTAACATTTTTTACCCATTACAAAAAAAGTGCACAACGCCGCTAAAGAAGTTTTCACTTAAAAAAAAAACTCTTATTATCAAAATTAAATTATAACTTCTTGTAACTTGACCACGACTATGTGAGCCTCCCCCTGGCACCAAAGCAAGATCCGCCGTAACACATTATAAATCTGCTTTACCGCTCATTCATGTTTGTCAAAATCATTCGTTTGTCAGACTTGAATTTAAACCCTAATTCAAAGTACATAAAAGTAACGCGACGCGCACGCGTGTTGTGCAAGAATATGTTCTGTCCTTTTTTAACTACGCTATTACGTAGTCTTCCCAATCTAAAATCTTTCAATACTCGAGATTAGTCAGTAATCATTCGATCCGAGAATACTCGATCCGAATGAGTACCAACTACCAACTAGTCTCGACACAAGGATCTTCTACCTACTAACTGGATTGCTTACGAATGATTCAAAGAATACAGAAAGTCTTTCTTAACTGTTAAACTATAGAGTACTAGCTTTTGCCCGCGACTTCGTTCGCGTGGGAGGGTTTTCCCGCGTAAAATCCCGATCCCGTGGGAATTTTGTGACATAAAGTAGCCTATGTGTTATTCCAGGATGTAAACTATCTATTAGCCAAATTTCATTCAGATCCGTTCAGTAGTTTTTTCGTGAAAGAGTAACAAACATCCATCCATCCTCACAAACTTTCGCATTTATAATATTAGTAGGAATAGTAGGAAGGAAGTAGGATAAACTTGCACGCATAAAACTGAAGGAACTATTCGTTCCGAGCGAGACAGTGCCGTGTGTGGACTGTGTCCCTTTCTTCTGTGTGTCAGATTAAAAATATTTATTTCAATGGTAATTTTTTCGACCTGTCTTTTATAGTTGTACACCTAGTTTTAAACTTCTTTGGAATTCTATCTTTAAAATGAATTACATTATTACTGTATGCATATTAATGAAAATTAAAGTTATTTTACCATGCAATCACAATATGTTTAAAACAAAAAAAAATGGAATTTGTAACAATTAGTAGTGATATATTATACTATACATGGCAATTACTACGTTGCTGTCTGACGTTTACTTGACATCTGCGTGTTTGTAAATTTGCATTATATTTAATTTTGTGAGTTTTCGTAATATTAAAGTGCAAGATACTGTAACCATGGTAAGAACGTGTTTTGTGGTTAATCGCAAGAGTGAAGGGTCTGGAATTTCCTTTTTTAAGTAAGTTTTGTGACTTTGTTTACAAATTGCATTTAGGGTGACTATGTTTTCATTGTAAAAGTGGATGTTCTTCTCTTTATTCTTCTTATTTATTATTGAAGTCAAAACTTCTTTAGCGGCGTTGTGCCCTTTTTTTGTAATGGGTAAAAAATGTTAAACTCGCGTCAGGACACGTGACCTGATCGTAAATTCGTAAGACGGACGGAGAGTCTAAGAGATAAACGTTTTAATGTAATATAAATTGTCATGTTTGTGTACGACAGCGCAATAAATAAATATTGTATTGTACCACATAAATGATAGTACTTTTATACTGATAATTAAATTAATTCGTGCAAAATTATTCCCTAAACATTCCAAAATATCAAAAATGCACAACGTTAATATTCAAGTTTTTACTTCTGCCGGCACTCCCGGAGTGCAACCCGTCGTTTTTTTCTTACTTCTCATTATTTATTATTTTTTTGTTATTTTAAGCTTTCCTATAAATGATGATCTTCAAGACCGGTGGCTCAGTGTTCTACACAGAAAAAGGTCAGAAACGGTTCCAAAATTTGTAGCCGCCATTTCAAGACCGAAGAAATATTGCATTTCGAAACAAGATCAAATGATGCAATTCCATCCATTTTCCCTAAAGTAAGTTATCAATCTTTACAAATGACATGAAGATCACCGTTTCGAAATAGAATATGAGCGTAGCAAGATGAATTTTCATTTTAAATCTATCTTAACCATAAATACTAAAATATTGTTCTCATCAATCTATTATTATTATTTTAGATTCCTGTTAAAGCGAAACAAATAAATGTTGTAAGTACTATAATATTGAAACCCACTAAAGAAAAGAATATACAACCTGTACTGGGCACATTCAAAGATCCGGTAAGTGAAAGTTATGAAAGGAGTCAAATTAATAAGCATAAAAGTCGACATTTTAGTTGATTTATTTACTTTTGCTTAGCAAAATGATGGCAAAAATATTTTATATCATTTTGGCCAAAAACTCAGCTACGCAAACTTGCTTACAAGTGTAGTTTATTGTATTAATAATTACTTATAACTTAATTACTTAACTTTTATCCACTGCAGTTAGTTAATGTCGACAAATAATAATAATAATTCATAATTTAAAGATTATTTCCATACTTTTAACTAATAATAGTGTAATACATTTTTAGGGTTGTGTGTCAAGCCAATCTTGTAACAAACCTGCAGCTGCAACATATAAGGAACTAGAAAATATAAAACCAACCTAATAATAATAACCTTATAATTGTCATTCAATCTGCCTCCTTTATGTTTAGAATTTTGTATGTTAATAATATTGATTTCTAACCTTAAATAGTACATATGGTGTTAGCCTGTAATTAATTGTTACACTTATAAATGTAATATGACTGTTTTATACAAATGTATAGTATAAACAATTGTAGGTAAATAATATACATAAATAAATTATATCTCTTCTGTTATTCTTTCTATTTATAATCATCGTTTTTCATGAAGGGTTTTAGTAGTTTTAATTATATATAAACACTAGTACTCACGCGGGGCTTCGCTCCCGTGGATTCTATCACGGTAAAAACATAACTCTCCTTTTTTGCAGTCGCGTAAAAAGAAGCCTATGACCTTCCTCGAGCTTCAAGCTACTTCCATACCAAATTGCATCTAAATCCACCCAGTACTTTCGAAGATTAGCGCGTTCAAGCAAACAAACAAACAAACAAACTTTTGCGCTTTATAATATTAGTATAGATTGTATCATTTTATTTTTAGTCTACTGGTTCTGACCGTACAAGTGTTGAATAAACGTAGATTACCAATTAATGCACGTTTATTTGGACGTCTATACCACTGCCTATCAAGGCCAAGCCTTCGAAGAATTGCCAGCTGGTGATTCTGTTATTAATTCTGTATCTGCAATAATTGTATTTGTATCACGGGTCTTAACCACTTTGAAAGTTTATAATTCAACGCAATAAAGTCTGCTTAACAAAACCAATTTTGCATTTAGCCCGCATAAGGAAGGGTTTATTATAGAAATTAGCGCGCTCAATATAAGTTCCTCAGATATATATTGAGAACTAGCTTTTCGCCCACGTGGAATTCTGTTATATCGCGTTACCGAGCAACTGTTCAAAAATCTGAGATAGAAAGAACCCTATATAGTTCCCAGGGTTTTAAACTATCTCCATGCCAAATTTTTTCGAAAGCGGTTCTGTGATTTAACCGTGAAAGCGTAACAGACCGACACAGACCTTTGTATTTATAATTGAATTTATTTCTTTCTTTCTATTTAATAGGTTGTTAAGAAAAAAACCGGCCAAGTACGAGTAGGACTCGCGCATGAAGGGTATTTTTATAGGTAGGTAATGAATGGTACGGAACCATTACCTATAAAAAGCGACAAAAAAATCACAACTGTTGTATGGGAGTCTCCCTTAAATATTCATTTTAATTAATTTTTAGTATTTTTTGTTATAGCGGTAACAGAAATACATCATTTGTAAGGTTAATAATAAGTATCTTAAAAAAACCTGCAAATATTGCATCACGAATTGATATACACACTACTAGAAAGAGATAGCTAGGTCCTTCGAGGGTATACTCTTCGGAACGGATTTGAGCTTCGCGTCCGCATTCCAGTTTAGGTACAAGTTCTCTGTCTCGACAAGACTAGAATAAGTATTATGAAGTCCAATTACTACCTACTAGTGTTGCCAGGTGTCCCGATTATTAGGGGTCTGGGGACGCGTCCTGATTTGCCACTGATCGGGACGCCAAATGTCCCGATAAATAAAAAATTTACAATAAGCATTATTATAATATTTTATTTTTTTATTATTAGTGTTCATCAGCAGGATGAAAACTAATAAATTGTCTTTACTAAGAATGTGTCCAGTGGCACTTTTCTTATTGTCTCTATTAAGGGGAATACAATGGGGCGTGCAACTGTCAAAGTGGCGCTAGTAGCACACTTACCAATATCAAAGCAGTTTCTCTATGGAACAGTAATGAATTCCTATGAATGAATAAGACAGTTATTGAGAATTTTTCGATTAAAGAACATGTATTATGTTCTTTAATCGGAAAATTGTACAGAAATCAATGAAATGAAAATAAAAAATATTACAACAGATAACCATAGATGATACAGATAACTATATAATATCTCACAATCTAACTAACATTGACAGTGACAAAGGTTCTTACGGTGGTGGCGCCATCTGCAATTAGCTTTCACTTGCACGCCCCATTCGTTATATTGTGTTTATTTGGTAGCACTTTTGCACTTTACACTATTTATTCAGTATCACTAAACACTAATTCGAACGGCTTTTATCTTTTTAGTCTTCTAACTATATTCGTGTGATCGAGAAGCTGGATTACCTCGATGTTCACATGCTGATGAAGTCTTTTTTCATGAGCTTCCGCAAATTTTTTAATAACTTTTTCGACGACCTCAACTTTTAGGTCCCGATGGAGATCGTCGTTTCGAATGTACCAAGGTGCATTCACAATTTCCCTTAGCACTTTGTTCTGGAATCGCTGTATGATAAGTTTATTGATCTGTTTGGTGTAGTCCCACAGCTGAATACTTTAAGTCCAAATTGGCATCACGACTTGTTTGTATATTAACAATTTCTTATTTACCGACAACATGGAGTGTCTTTAAAGCAGCCAATACATTCTTTTAAATCGCAGTGCTAGTTCATCCTTTTTCTTTTTGACGTGGGCTTTCCAGCGTAGTTTTGTGTCAAGGGTCATACCAAGATACTTGGCTGTATTCTCGTATGGGACTTGTTTATTATTAATGTAAACTGGAAAATACTGTTGTTTTTTGTTAGTGAAGGCTATGTGAGAAGATTTAGATTCAGTAAGTTTAATCCTCCATTTTTTTTCCAATTATAAACTTGATTTACAGCTATTTGTACCTTTTCTACTGCTTCTTCGTGGCTGTTTATGGCTGTATCATCAGCAAAGGTCCCATCCGTGTTTTGCTCTAATTCAGGATTAACACAAGTGTATAGTAGGTACAGGACCGGCCCTAACACACTTTCTTGCGGTACGCCAGCTTTAATTTCCTTCAGTTCCGAGTAGGTATCTTCTTGCCTTATTCTGAAGACTGTTCAGAATGTAGGATTCTAATATATCTGAAAATTGCTTCGGTAACAGACTCTTAAATTTATGTATAAGGCCTTCATGCCATACTTTGTCAAATGCCTGCGCCACGTCTAGAAACACAGTAGAGCACACTTTTTTTGTCTTCAAAGGCGTTTTCTAAGTATTATTGTTATTTTTAGAAATAAGCATTATTATTTCCTTTATTTCTAATTATACACATATAAATTACATTTTTAAATATTTCTATAAAACACAAAAAAACATTTAAAAATATAAAAAATAGTAGCCCACCGGTATCGGGAACAGGGTCCAAGCTACCGGTGGTCAGGGCTCTAGAGAGAGGAACCTCCTAACGATACGCGCCGTGTCCAGGAGTACCGCTTTCTGAAGCAAGCCCTTGATCCAGCCGCCTAACGAGAGCCTCCTAAGGTGTTGGTCGAGGCTCTTGGCTATTAAGCCATTGGCTGAGATGACTATCGGTACAATGACTGCCGAGTTCACATCCCACATGTCGACAATCTCATGCGCCAAGTCAAGATATTTGATTTGCTTATCTTTCTCGGCTTTCACGAGGTTCTCGTCATGCGGGATGGTTATATCGACAATCATGGCACGCCTCTCGTTTCGGTCCACCACCACTATATCAGGCTTATTGGCTACAATAGTCCTATCAGTGATGATGGACCGATCCCAGTATAATGTGATAAGGCCATTATCGAGAACTGGGTCGGGCACATACCTATAGTACGGCACTTCCGATTCCACAAGAGAATATTTCAGAGCAAGTTGCTGATGTATAATCTTGGCTGCAAGGTTGTGCCTATGCAAGTATTCTCCATTAGCAAGACGAGAACAACCAGAGATAATATGACGGATTGATTCACCTGGACGGTGACATGCCCGACACATGTCAACCGTGCCATCCTTCACAATAAATTTCCGGTAGTTGTTCGTCATGATAACTTCGTCCATAATTGCACAGACAAAACCTTCGGTTTCCCCAAAGAGGTCACCGAAGCGCAACCAAGCTACGGACGCTAATTGATCTACATCGGGCCCATGAAGGGCCCGGAAAAAACGTCCGTGTAGCTCCTTACTCTGCCATATCCCCCTTCGATCGTTAGTGTCTAGCACTGCAGGTTTGCGCCAGTTCTCATTAGCCAAGGAGAGCGGGGTGAGTCCCTTGTCCACTGCTACTACATCTCGATGCATACCCACTTCAGAAGCAAGGAAATGTTCCCTGAGACTGTATACCTCGCGGTTGTGGAGAGTTTTAGCATTCAAAAAGCCTCGACCTCCACATTTCCGCGGGATATACAGCCTCATCACTGACGAGCGTGGGTGATGCATTCGATATGCAGTCAGCAATGTACGAACTCTCCTATCCAGGGCGTCAAGTTCAGTTTGAGTCCATTTGAGTACGCCGAAAGAGTATATCAACACTGGCATGACCCAACCGTTGAAGGCACGCACCTTGAAATAAGCATTATTGTTATAAAAAATAAATCAAACTACGCATCACATTATCTTGTTGGTTGTAACAATGCGCTCAAAATAACACGCATCAGATCACTAGTGCTATATTTTGTTACTTTACTCGCTCCAGAGGCCTTAGCCTAGTAACAAAATTTTCTATTCTACAGCATCAGAGACACGATCGTGTGCGTTTACACTTTGGCTTTGCTCAGTCAATCGATTTTTGTTTTCTCTATCAAAGACACGCCTGTGGGCGCATACAATTTAGCTTTACTCAATCATTGATCTTCGTTCGTCCATTCATTCGGTATCCGTCAGATCATAATAATTATGGTTCATCGTACGGGTTTTGCAATTTTAATAGCAGATAAAATATAAAAATATAAATTGTTTGCAGGTAAGCATTGAATTTTAAGGTTTTACAGGATGCAGTATCATGTCTTGAACACGAAAAATTGCTGTGTGCATCAGCAATTGTTTACCTAATATTACTATTACTTTGTGACCTTCAAAAGGTCACAAAATAATGGATATATTAAGTAAGCAATTGAGCTGAAGTCTGAGGATCGAAGATGAGTTTGAGGTATACACATGCAACAACTAATTTAAAAAATTGTCTGATGATAAAATTACGAAAATAAAAAAACGACTGTTGTGCATGGTACAAAACTGTCTCATTATACCAAAGACCAAATATGAACTCAATGATAGCAAATTAGATTTATTTAAAAAAATTAATGAGTTCTTCAACATGGATCAATTTTATGAAGAAGTGTGTACAGTCAAAAACTTGGTGAAAGTAGCAGTGCAGAACAAAGATCTGACGCCGCTACAAAAATGGCGAATCATTTTTAAGGAGAATCAAGGCTTCGCAAAGGTGATAAGTACTTCACATTTTGGCTTTTGTAACTAGATAAGTTACAAACCGACCCACTAAAAATCGTGAAAAAAAACTTTTTGGCAAAAAATAAAACCGACTTCCACATCAAAACATTACAAAGCCAAGAATAACTTTAATTTCAGAAGGCGGTGCCACAAAAAAAAAAAAATACAAAACCAATAAACACCGACTACCGAAATTACAGTTATTTTTGGCTTTGTAGTGTTTTAATATGGAATTCAGTTTTATTTTTTGCTAAAAAGTTTTTATGACGTCAATTCCGCGGGTGTCGAACGCGGCAACAGAAAGAGTATTTTCACAAACCTTAATTTTATCTGAGAGGCGAAACCATTTGACACCGGAGCATGTCAAAGCCGAGATTCAAATATAAACTGACTTCAGCATGGCTTGCGGTGAATTTCACAACTACGTAATAAAAGACAAGGGTCTTCTAAAGGCAGCAAAAAGTAATGAAAAATATAAATTAAATAAAAAATTAATTATCTGTACACTACTTTCATACTTAACTTTGTTGATTTTCACTAATATATCAATAATTTTCAGTTATCAGATGATTTTATTTGTATACCCTCCTCAAATGGAGTGGTATCCTGGAGACCGGATCCTGGAGATACCCGCGCAGATACCGACTTAAGTGACGGTAATACTAAGAGTTAGGCATGGGTAATATCGGTTTTACTCTGTATCAAATCGTACCTATATATCGGTTTTGAATATCGGATATCGCATCTATATACATATTTCAATATCTATATATTGGCTGAATCTGAGAGGCGAAACCATTTGACACCGGAGCATGTCAAAGCCGAGATTCAAATATAAACTGACTTCAGCATGGCTTGCGGTGAATTTCACAACTACGTAATAAAAGACAAGGGTCTTCTAAAGGCAGCAAAAAGTAATGAAAAATATAAATTAAATAAAAAATTAATTATCTGTACACTACTTTCATACTTAACTTTGTTGATTTTCACTAATATATCAATAATTTTCAGTTATCAGATGATTTTATTTGTATACCCTCCTCAAATTGAGTGGTATCCTGGAGACCGGATCCTGGAGATACCCGCGCAGATACCGACTTAAGTGACAGTAATACTAAGAGTTAGGCATGGGTAATATCGGTTTTCCTCTGTATCAAATCGTACCTATATATCGGTTTTGAATATCGGATATCGCATCTATATACATATTTCAATATCTATATATTGGCTGAATCTGTGTGGATCTCTGAAACGAAACTGCTATGTAAGATACTGTGACTTTTAGGTTTCGGTTTTGTTCGATATATTTAACATCTTATATTTTTACATCATTATATTTTATTTGTAACTGTATACTCGAAATCAGTGAATGTATTTTTGTATAGTGTTGACACTCCAGCGCGCATCGAACACGCGTATCACAATATCAGTTTGAACCGAATATCATAGTGTGATACCGATATTGTGTGGTGTTTTTGTTTTATGACTCATCATACCAACATCAACGCATTAGATACGCGGATACCTGATATATAGATGCAGTGCCGTCCGATATATAGGTATTGGATATTGTACCAATATATAGGTATTGTATCTATATACGATTTGTATCACCCTCAGACTAAGGCAAAAAGAATAGACATGAAATACCTACGAAAAAAGCGTGCATACCTATTGTGAGTCTGGCACAAAGATGGCGGCTTGCCGTAGAGCTGCGCGCATTATAACATCGATAGTTGAATTGCACGGTGCTTACAGAATTCAAAATTGTCGAAAATGAATTTAACGTTTAAGAAATTCATGGCCCTTTGCTTTAAGTTTTTACTATTTTTAACTAATTTCCCTATAAGTCTTATTTCGTTTCGCAAGGATTAAAAAAATAGGCCCCCAATCCAGATGCACACGTTTTTTTTAGCTTTCTTCAGTTTTATTTACGTGGTAATGTGAGCTATAAAAACGCACACGCTCGAAGAGTGTCACTTTACATGGCAGGCAGGGCACGTGGATACTGAATAGATGCTACTGCAATTAAATTAACTATCTGTATTCTGTACTTGTACAGGTATGTTCATAATAAAACAAATTTTACTATGGTGTGGTATGTCTATCCCATTTATTCCCAGTTGCCACCGCGGCGATCACGAATAAAAAACTGTAGCCTTGTGATCGCTGTGTTCATTGCTCGCTTTTTCCTGTGGGCGTAGTATGCGACTGAAATTGCGGCCAGAACAACTGTGGCGACCACGCTCAACATAGTGGGTGCGAGTAAAAAACCTCCTACACACAGTGCCGCCGGCTGGGGAGGATGCCGCGCGCGGCTCAGGGTTACTTAGCGCTTGGAATTAAGATTGAGTTTCGTGCGGACTTCTAGTTTCTGCGACTTGTGCCGGGGCATATGTGTAGGAGCCTTATTAGAGTATCACTATTACTGATTAGCATACCACGACTGCAGTACCTGTACCTAAGGTCTATAATTACCAATGAAAAGAATAAATAAATACAAAATACGGTTTGTTTTCATCGTTTGTCAGACTATACTTATTTTTATTAACTAATAATATAACTTAACATTAATTTTTTTTTATTTAAGTACTACATGGCTCGATTATTCATAATAAAACAAAAATTATCATTTTACACAGATTTATTGAAAACTATAAAAGCCGTTTATCCCAGTCATACTTTAGTTCTAAAATACAAATATGTATACACAATAATTTTATACAAATATACACATTAATAAAACATGAGCATGTTGAACAAACAAAAAACAAAAAAGAAATACAAACCACACAATCTGTTTAGTCCAACGTGAAATGAAACGCACCCTTTTGGTTGGCAACATTATTCTATGCTCTTTGACTTCTGACTTGACAGATTGACCTTCTTGGTTCCGGTTGGAAAAAAGGTCGGTCATGGGACCCTCTTGTGATTTAATTGTAATTGGTAAAATATCGTTTGGAATCGCCGTTTGCAACCGATAACTGGGTCGCGATTAACTATTGTTTGAAGTTGTAATCCTGGATTGACGAAAACCCTGGGATATTTTTGGACTTATCGCCGGTTTGTCGCCACCCGCGTGGCACGCGCATTTGTTGGAAATAAGTTGTGCTGTGATGCTGATCTGAACCGCGCCATCTGGAGACTGACGCCTTGTGACCGTTCAGAACACTTGACTTACATCACACATTCATTTACTCACCTCATATTTACATACATACCACATTTGGACGTGATCAAACAGATCCTGGTGCCGTCTACAGCTCAGGTGAGTGTTATTTGAATATATGGTTTGTAGGCCGAAGAGCCTTTTGTTTATTGTTGTTGAAAGCAACGGTAGGGCTCCACGAACCGTGGACAGTTCGGACACACCAGTATCGTTGCACTGGCCTATTGTAGTCCTGAACATTTTGGTAGCAGAGCGTGGTTTTTATAATATAAAATCCACATTGTAAATTGGAAGTTTTGAAAGTAACTTTAGTTTAATTACTTAACTTATAACTTAATAAGTTTTGAATATATTGCTTTGTCAGCCGGGCTCAAATAGTACTTGTAGTTTGTACTGTAATTTGTAGTGCTAGCCCCTTGGTATTGTACTGACAAGTAAGATTGTTTGTGAAATTAGGAATTATTAGGTTGTATTTGGTACATAATTTGGTATATTGTTGTAAAAGTTGTTTGGTATTTGTTGCAATTAATAATTGAGTGTCACTGATCTGAATTTAAAAGGTTATCTAAATAATAATCACACATAGTCTAACATAATAGGACTTGAATGGTGTGGATTGACTTATTGCTTGTAGTATTTATTGGATTGTGTGTTGGTGATTGTCCGGCTCAATATTATACAGTCAATTGTTGTGTTTATTGATGTTTATTGGTGTTGATCCTGCACAATATATACATTGAATTGTTATTTATTTTGTAACTAGCCATCTGTACCAAGCTAGATTCATACTTGGAATGGGTACAGGGTCGGATTTGGACTTGAAATAATTGAATTTAAGTTGTTATTTTGGTGAGATTATTTGGTCGGCTAACAAGTCATTGTTGTTTGTTTAGTTAATTTTAGCCTGTTGTATTAATATTTGATTGTTGCAATGGCCTCACTAAGGGCAGTCAGGGAGGCTGCTGCCGGATTGACCTCACAGTTGAGATGGTTCACATCGGCAGCTGCAACGGTTGAGCGTGTAGAATTGGAAGAGCTCACCCTTGCTCGGTATGGGCAAGTGATTGAGAGGATCAAGTCAGCTGATGCTGCGCTCACACGCTTCAACGAGTACATCATGGACGTGGATTTGGGGGTGATGGATCAGACAGCCCGCGATAAGATTTTGGGTGACTATGACCAGATTGTCCACCTGGGGGATGTCATATGTCTACGAGCGCGGGAAATTTTGAAAAGTCGGGTGCCTGATGCGGCCAAGCCGCAAACCCCCGTTGTTGCAGGCCCTGGACTATTGAGTAGGCTGCCCACCCTGGAGCTGCCACATTTTGACGGTCGCTTGGACCACTGGCTGGGCTTCCTAAATCTCTTTGAGAGTCTTATCGATGCACGCTCGGACCTCGGACCTGCCCAGAAGCTGGCCTATTTATTGTCTGTCCTGGAGGGCGAAGCCAGAGCCTTGGTGCAGCACTTGCCGGTGACGGATTCCTCTTACCCGACCGCTCTGGAGCTTCTCTCCCGACGGTATCAGAACAAGCGCTGCCTGGCTGATGTGCACATCGACCAGATTTTGGGACTACCGGCCATTGCCAGCACGTCGACGTTGCGCACTGACTTGCTGAACCCGTTGGTCTCAGCGACCAACGCTTTGAGACGCCTGGAGTTACCGGTAGAACATTGGTCCTACTTGTTGGTGCACATAGTGCTGCAGTTGCTCCCCGCGGAGCTGAGGTCACGTTTTGAGCAGAAGTATGGTGGGGATAGTGCCACCCATCTTCCCCCCTGTGACGACCTCCTCAAATTTTTGGAAGACGAGTGTCGGTTTTCGGATACCACTCGTGGCACCACGGGGTCACCCCCACTACCTTCTCAGCCCAGAGACCAGGGACGGACTAGGGCTCGGGGGCCTGTTGATGTTCCCCCCGCCCCCCGTTTTGTTGGCGCCCGGAGTCCTCGGGCTAGGGGGCCTGTTGATGATCGCCCCGTCCCCCGTTTTGCTGGCGCCCGGAGTCCTAGGGCTCGGGGGCCTGTTGATGTTCCCCCCGCCCCCCGTTTTGCTGGCGCCCGGAGTCCTCGGGCTAGGGGGCCTGTTGATGATCGCCCCGCCCCCAGTTTTGCTGGCGCCCGGAGTCCTCGGGCTAGGGGGCCTGTTGATGATCGCCCCGCCCCCCGTTTTGCTGGTGCCCGGAGTCCTCATCATTGTGACTTTTGTAAGGCAACGGGGCATGTCATGGCGCGTTGCCCGGACCTTTTGAATTTGCACGTAAGTGCCCGCCGCCGTATTGTCAACGCACGCCGTTTGTGCTTTTCGTGCTTGGGGGCCCACTTCCATCGGGACTGCCCCGACCCCCGCCCATGTAGAATTTGTGAAGGGTCCCACTTGGAGATTTTGTGCGCCAACGCGAACCGCTCCAGCAGACCAGCTTCTGAGGGGGGTTCGCGCAGGGGGGGGTACCCCGGAGACGAGCACCGGGCTGAGACCCGCAATTCTGTACGCCGCACTCCACCCCCCGCGCAAGTTGAACGGGAGCCCCGCGAGCGCCATTTGGTCTCCCCTCGTCAGGGAGAACACGCATTGGCTGCTAGGCAGCAGTGGCCGGGTCGGCGCCGCTGCCTTTCCCCTCCGTTGGCGGAACGTCCCCGGCTGGAGTCGCGCCCTCCGCCATTCGGGCATCCGGTGGGATATGCCCCTCCAGTGATGGCGAGCGGCTCGGGACACCGCGCGGACGAATATTTTGATTGTTGGCCTCGTCGTGAACGAAGGCAGCCTGGATGCGGCGATCGGTCGCCGCCCAGGCATCACTAAGAGATTGACGCCTGCCCCGCTAAAGGACCCCCCCGATCAAGACGGTTTGTTGCCAACGGCCTTGGTCAAGGTCTGGGGACCCTTGGGTGACTCGATTGTGGTCCGTGCCATTTTGGACACGGGAGCCCAGGGTTGCCTTTTGTCGTCTTGGTTAGCGGGACAGGTTGGCCTGAAGGTGAACGACCTTTCAGGCAAGATTTGGGGAATTGGCGAACCGGCTGACACCACTGTTGAGGGAAGGACCTGGTTTGAAATCACCCTTGTGAGTTGACCGCACCCTAAAATTGGTGCTCCTGCCCTTGTTATAACTGAACTTGGTTGGGACGAGCCACTTCGGGAAACCCTGTTGGAGGACGGTTGAGGCACTCTAGCCTTCCTTATGGGGCCCGTCACCCCCTTTTGTTGCCCAAGGAGGGCCACTTGGTTCAATTGTTGATGACTGATCGTCACACTAAGAACTCGCATGCCGGTTGCAATGCGCTGTTGGCCATTCTGCAGCGAGAAATTTGGATTTTGTCGGCTGATCGCGTCAATGAGGCGAGGCCCTTTGCTGGCGTCGTAACGGACTTGTTGGTCCCCCTTTGTTGAAGACGTCCACCCTTCGTAATAGTAAGATTGTTAAGGCTTATTTGTGTGTTTGTCTGCCTGTCAACCAAGGCAGTACATTTGGAGCTGGTAACCTCCCTCTCGACAGAGGCCTTTGAGGCGACTTTGGAAAGATTTGTGTCTCGCCGTGGGTTACCTTCTTTGATTAGGTCTGATTGCAGTACGAATTACAAGGGTACAAGTAACTATTTGAAGGAGGTATACGCCTTCATTAATGAGAGCCAGGTTGACATTGGTAATAGTTTGGCTCGCCGAGGGGTCACTTGGTTGTTTGACCCGCCAGTCTGCCCCCATTGGGGGGGTATTTTTGAGGCTGCGGTGAAAGCGGCAAAGGGACACTGGCGGAGATTGTTGGGAGACACCGTTCTCACCTTTGAGGAACTAGCTACGGTATTTGGCCGCATTGAAGCTGTGTTAAATTTGCAACCTTGTCAAGACTTCCAATTGATTAGCGGACGGGTAGGCCCGTCCGGGGGGGGTAGATGTTTAGTCCAACGTGAAATGAAACGCACCCTTTTGGTTGGCAACATTATTCTATGCTCTTTGACTTCTGACTTGACAGATTGACCTTCTGGGTTCCGGTTGGAAAAAAGGTCGGTCATGGGACCCTCTTGTGATTTAATTGTAATTGGTAAAATATCGTTTGGAATCGCCGTTTGCAACCGATAATTGGGTCGCGATTAACTATTGTTTGAAGTTGTAATCCCGGATTGACGAAAACCCTGGGATATTTTTGGACTTATCGCCAGTTTGTCGCCACCCGCGTGGCACGCGCATTTGTTGGAAATAAGTTGTGCTGTGATGCTGATCTGAACCGCGCCATCTGGAGACTGACGCCTTGTGACCGTTCAGAACACTTGACTTACATCACACATTCATTTACTCACCTCATATTTACATACATACTACATTTGGACGTGATCAAACAGATCCTGGTGCCGTCTACAGCTCAGGTGAGTGTTATTTGAATATATGGTTTGTAGGCCGAAGAGCCTTTTGTTTATTGTTGTTGAAAGCAACGGTAGGGCTCCACGAACCGTGGACAGTTCGGACACACCAGTATCGTTGCACTGGCCTATTGTAGTCCTGAACACAATCCTTACTTATTAATATTATTATAAGTGCGAAAGTTTGTTAGTATGGATGGATGTTTGTTACTCAATCACGGCTGAACGGATTTTTATGAAATTTGGCACAGATGTAGATTATAGTCTGGATTTTCTTACTCTGTCTTCTCACTTTTTCATTTAATGTTTTAATTTTTTTCTTCCGATATTCACATTTTGATTTTAATTTTTGAATAATTTCAAGCGCTTTATCCTGAAACAAAAAAAAAACGCATTAACTTCTAGTTTTCTGCAACTTCGTTCAAGTTTTTGCCGTAAATTAATTTGAAATTACCAGTTACGCTGCCCACAGTATATACAGTAACATATTATAGAATAGAACACTTACATCTGCATAGCTAGAAGTGCTGCAGACAGGCTCCTCTTCCAGTGCTTTGTGAGAAAAAAAAATGTTGTGCCTCACATTAATTAAATTGGGCTGGTAACTGTAAAGAAATAACAACATTTTTTTATATTGTGTGAGTTTGTATTTAAAAGTCAAGATTGCGTGGTAATTACCATAAGGAACATAATTATTATGAAATATTACACTTTCATCTGCATTGTTAGAAGTGCTGCAAACAGGTTTCTCTTCCAACACCCTGCGAGGAACAGATCGTTGTTCCTCACACTCGTCAAATTGTGCTGGTAAATATACAAAGAATAACCATAAATGTTTAATAATATTTACATTGCGAATTTAATCACTAACTCACGCTCACATTTGTTTAGCTTGCATTTTGACATAGACACAACATTTTATAACCTGATATATGTATTACAGTCTGTACGAGAATTTTAAGGTTTTATAATTTTCAGAAAAAAAAAAGTTATCTATTTATTCTGACTGATGTGTATTTAAACCTGAAACTTTATACCAGTATTTCAGCAATATAGAACTGCTGTTGCTGACATGCTTCTCGTCCCTCCTCTCTCTCTCCATCAACTGGTTTGGATTGGTTACTTGTCAGTAAGTAGGTAAACACAATAAACTTGTCTATTTTCAAAACTTACCAATAATTCACTTGAAGGCAAAGCATCATCGCGCAGTCTTGTTATATTTAAAGTTCGGTTAAAACATTTATCTTCAAAATACAGGGAACAAATAAAAATATGCTTGGTTGTAGTATTCAAATTTTCAATCCGAAGTATATACAGCCACTGTTCTTTTCTTTCTTTACATGTTGGCAATCTAAAATCATAAAAAGAAATCGAGTTAAATAATATTCACCTGTCGATATGTTTTATCGATAAATTGAAAATTCCGAACCGTAACTCTAACTCTCTGTTTACTAACAAATGATTTGCTTAAAAATCACATAATATCAACAGTAAAACAGTAAATCATTACAGAAAAGCAAGTGTATCTTTATAAACTTTCCCAAAAATAATATCTAAAAATCTCTATATAAATCTTTCAAAATAATAGAAAACAACAAGATATTTTGAATGAATTCGGTTACTTACCTGTGCAACGTTTTATTGGGATATTTTTGTTGCTTTTCATGCGGCAGCCTAACACACTGCACCTACCCATGATAAATGCAGTATTATGCAATTTCTTACACTATAAACAAGCACAATTTTCGCCTATTATCACCAAATTTTCTTAAAAACACTGAAACAAGCAAGTCGCGATGACAACTGATGTACTTGTTGTTGGCTGTGACAAAACATGGCGGCCGGCCGCAGTTAGGTATTTTATGACATCACCAAAGTTATGTTGCCATTTTTGGCAATGATAAAACTAATGTTGTCCTTTTTTACATACGATTACTCTCACAAGTTAAAAAGAGATGCCGATATATCAGTAACTATGCCATCGAAATGCATCATATTCCTATAACTACTGTTCGTATAGAATGTTTATGCCATGTCCTCTTTTTTTCCTTAGTCAGAGGTATCACCCACTCCTACAAAGAGTGCAACTGTTACCCAAGGTGATACCTGCCTGGACACCGCTCCATTTAGTTCTGTCTTCCTTAAACTTGGTTGGACACGCTTCCACGTGTTTAGAGTCTATCAAGCAAGTCTGACTATAACATTTTTTTAGAATAAAGATTCATCGTTTTATATACGACGAAAACGAATAAATTAACATTACTTTTAAAAAGACCTTTTTTTTGTTTGTCCCGATCTACAAACCTAAATCCCGATTTTCTTTAACTTCTGTCCCGATTTAAAACAAATCGGACCTGACAACACTACTACCTACCTAGTCTTATCACTGATTGCTGGTGCTGACACACTAAGTTCCATAGAAATATCAAGTACAGGAGAAGTGGCAACGAGGTGTGTCCGTGAAGCTCAAAGACCGTTATCGTAAAATTTAACCAAAATACCGTGTTCATTTGTTGTTTAGCAGTTTCCTGCAAAATTTGTAGCTACAATAAAATCTTGACTTGGATTAAGTACGTGCACCATGACCACATTCGATAAGTAATAATTGATACTAGGTGGACTAGGTGGAACAGGTATCTGGATCACGTATTCTTAAATACAAAGAATAGGTGCACCTAGTCCCAAATGACATGGACAAAAAAGTACATTGAAAAAAGCGCGGGAAACCTGAACTTTGGCGGACGTGATTTTTTTGGCTCTCTTTAAATTATTTTTTGTATATTGGATTAGATTAAGTTTTTGTATATATTTCATTTTATTATTTAGTTTTAGTGTAGTCGTAGTGTTTTCTTCAAATTTGGTAAGTTTTTTTTAGTTCTTGTAGTTTTAATATGGATCCTCCGGGTGACCCCGGAGGAACGGCACCACTAGAAATAGGTCACTATGTGACAATTTCTAATAATGAAACCAGTGCAGTTGATACTGATTGTTCATTATCATTAACCAACAATAGCTCAAAACGCAAAAGGGTGTCTGCTCGGCCGACAATTTACAAACACTGTAATAAAAAAAGGCGCAAGAATGGCGGGAAACGTTCTAACGATTGTGATCGTGGCGAGATGGATAAAATGATTACTGTAGATGATACTAATTAGGCATATGATCCTCCGCGTACTCCTTTGTTAAGGGCTGGCGTTGACGATCTGAGTGGGTCGTCTCAGCGTCCAGCTTCAGTTGCTCGGCTCTTGTACAATTCCTCCGATTCGGCTCCGTTTTTGATACATGTTCAGAGGGAGCAAACTGCCTCTAATGACTATACTTTTCTGAATCCAGTTACTTTTGGTCGATTCTTAAAAAGGAATTCTTTCAATAACATTATTAATGGTAGTCTAAAGAAAATAGGTCGAAACAGGCTGGTTATTGCTTTTTCCACTTATAATGATGCCAACTCGTTTATAACCAGCAAGTTGTTGGAAAGGGAGTGTTATAAAGCTTTTATCCCCTCATTTTCTGTAACTCGCATGGGTGTCGTCAGAGGCATACCCGTAGAGTGGAATGATGATGAAATATTAGAATAGAAAACATCTCTGTGCCAATTGGTTGTGGCAAAATATTAAAGCTAAGGAGAATCAAAAGAAAAAGTATTTTTGATGATAAACCTTTATTAAAAAATACCGAAACAGTTATTTTAACTTTTGATGGCCAAATTCTTCTGAATCGTGTATATATGTGTTATACAGCACTTTCTGTTGACCTGTACATTTACCCAACAATTCAATGTTACAATTGTTGTAGATATGGCCATGTCAAGATTCAATGCAGGTCCAAACCCCGCTGTTATAAGTGTGGTCAAGGTCACTCTGGGGAAGTGTGCACAGTCTCTGAGGATAATTTATCTTGTTGTCTTTGCAATGGTTTTCATGAGGCTACTAGCAAGAAATGTTTAGAATATGAATGTCAAAAAAACATCAAAGAATCCATGGCCAAATCATGTATTTCATATGCTGAAGCTCATCATCCCACAATTTCTAAAATATCATATGCTGATGCCTTGCTTTCTTCTCCCACAACTTCAAGACATATCAATGCTTCTGTTCCCCTTGATTACTCTCCATCTAAACAAAATAAAATATCATATAAAAAAACAGTTTTTATTAAACCTCGCTCCCCACCCCAGTTTTCTAAAGGTTATGATCAGCAATTCCATCAGGAACTTGCTAGGAATGTTTCTCAATCAAAAGATGGCTGTGCCCTCATCGCTAAGGATGATCTGTCTGCATTGACTGTAAATGAACTAATCATTGCTTTGATAAAATCATTAACTCAAACACATCACCTTTCACCGTCCATCGCTGCCACTGTATTAAATGCAGTTACTCAATCATCAACTAATAATAATCATGGACAACAAAGTCTTACAATGGAATTGCCGAAGTGCAATTAATAAAAAGTCAGAAATTATACATATTGTAAATAAATATAAACCTTTTGTTATTGCTCTTCAAGAGACATGGCTTAAACCAGGGTCTTTGTTTAGGATCCCTGGGTATGCATGTCTCAGAGAAGACCGCTCTGATGGGTATGGCGGTGTTGCTTTACTCATCAAACATCATCATTCATTTTCACTTTTCACAATCCCACCTCATAGTAATGATTTTTCTGTTATTGCAGCAGTTGTAGATAATATTTGTTTTGTTTCTGTATATATTCCTCGTCCATCTGTTGTAATTTTTAATGAAATTGTAAATATTTTTTTCAATTCTTCCTAAACCATTTATAGTTTTAGGTGATTTTAATTCCCAGCATGAAGTCTGGGGAAGTTCGTCAACAAATAACTATGGTAGCACCTTACTTGACATTCTAGATAATCTCAATCTTTGTTTATTAAATACTGGGTCTCCAACTCTACGCACTTCTCTACATGAAGGTGCTAGTGCACCCGATTTGTCAATATGCACTGACAAACTAGCTTCGCGTTTGACCTGGAAAGTTATGCTTTCATCCTATGGCAGTGACCATTTTCCTATAGTTTTATCATTTCCCTTCAATCAAAAACCTTATTCTAAGAGCGCTCCACGGCTGAAGTACAAACTGGGGGATGTTGATTGGCGTACTTATAAGGAGCATTTAGATAACATAGTGTTCGTTCTACCTGAAATTAAATGTGGCAATGAACAGTTCTGTGCCGATGCCTTGTCCGAAGCCATGATAAAAACTGCAGATAAACTTTTTCCTTTCAAAAAGTCACAAAATAAAATCCCATCTCCGCCATGGTGGGACAAAGATTGCACAGATTAGAGATGAGTCGTATTTACTAGAACAGATCCGAAGAATAGGTAAATTTCGATACTAGGCGGCACCTATTCTCACTTTGACAACACCTAGTATCATGAAGTATTGCAAAATCCAACTGCTCTTAGGCTTCATAGCACTAACGCGTAATTGCATTCCATTCACTCAACACGTTATAAACCTGCTTTACCGCTCATTCATGTTTGTCAAAATCATTCGTTTGTCAGTCACTTGAATTTAAACCCTAATTCAAAGTACATAAAAGTAAAGTAACGAAACGCGCACGCGTGTTGTGCAAGAATATATATTCTGTCCTTTTTTAACTATGCTATTCCGTAGTCTTCCCATCTTTATCTTTCAATACCCGAGACTAGTCAGTAATCATTCGATCCGAGAATACTCGATCCGAATGAGTACCAACTAGTCTCGAAAAGACTAAGTAAATAGATACTTCGTAATACTTAGTCTTATCGAGACTAGGTGGTACTCATTCGGATCGAGTATTCTCGGATCGATTGATTACTGACTAGTCTCGAGTATAAAGTCCAATTACTAGGTACCAACCTAGTCTTATCACCAGTGATCGGAGTAGGTAGATTGAAATGGGGTCATTGATCCGAAACGTATATATTAATATGGACATTCCTCCGGAATTGGTGGATTATTAAAAAAAAACCGGAACTTATGTAGGAATTTTATTCTGTATATAAATATAAATGAATATAAATGTAAAATGTACATATTTAACGATAAACAATGTTGATTTTTATCTTTTTTCTTTATTCTACCCCTTTTTTTTTGGTCCTAAAATCTGACTAAAATCAACCTGTTCCTTCGTATGCCCTTTACGTTTCAGAGTCGTGGTGCATCCTTAGAACAGTCTCACGACCCCAGCAGGCATTGGCCCTCTATGGGGCCCCGTCATTTATTCTACCCTTAATGCAAATTACCATGACCACTATGAAAATATTTAAATTTAAGTGCAACAATTTATGTCTATCTATAAAAGTTCTAGCCATAAAAGGCTAAAAATAAAAAAATAAAAATTAAAGCTTCGATCGGAATTAGATTGTTTTTATTATTCAACAGATAAATAATGAATTAATTTAGTTTTTATACCTTCCTTTAAATTTTGAATTGAGTAGGAATAATATCACTACCAACATTAACAATGTTTAATTGAATCCGGAAATACCGGAATTACTTTCCGGAAAAATGGCTTATCCATGTTATTCTTTCTGTGTGCATTTATGATACAAGTACCAAAAATCAATCTACCTACTCCGATCAGTGCTTATCACTGATTGCTGGTGCTAACACCCTAAGTTCAATAGAAATATCAAGTACAGGAGAAGTGGCAACGAGGTGAGTCCGTGAACCTTAAAGACCGTCATCGTAAAATTTAATCAAAATACCGTGTTCATTTGTTGTTTAGCAGTTTCCTGCAAAATTAGTAGCCACAATAAAAAAATTACTTGGACTAAGTAAGTGCACCATGACCACATTCGATAAGTAATAATTGATACTAGGTGGACTAGGGACTAGGTGGACTAGGTGGAATAGGTATCTAGATCACGTATTTTTAAATACTAAGAATAGGTGCACCTAGTCCCAAATTTACCTAGTACAACCCATCTCTAGCACAGATGCAATTAAAAAAAGGAAACAGTGTGAAATAAATTACCTTAAAAATTCTACCGTAGAAAATTTCAATATTTTAAGCACCTCAATTACAGAGACAAAAAAATTATTTAAAAAAAAGAAATTTGAAAGCTGGAAATCATTTTGCCTGTCTATTTCCCCTAACGTTCAACCATCTGTGGTTTGGCGGAATATTAGAAGGTTCAGATCGGCGTTCTCAGATTCATCTAGCGCATTCCTTCCACCTGAGTTGGTAAATAGTTTTTTTAGGTAAATTAGCTCCCTCATACGTCCCGGAAAATATTATTACAAATTCTATTCCCCTTTCGACAATAGATTCTCTTTGTGACCTTAATTCTCCATTCAGTTCCGAAGAGCTTAAACTTGTTGTATGCCACAGTAAAGACTCCGCTCCAGGCGCAGATGGTATTCCGTACTCTTTTCTATCAAATATGAGTGACACATCTCTTTTATATTTTTTAAAACTAATTAATAAAATTATGATAACCGGAAATATTCCGCTTTCTTGGAAAGCACAAGATATTTTACCTATTCTCAAACCCAACAAATGTCCATCCAATAGCACTTCTTACCGACCAATTGCTCTATCATCGGTTTTGCTAAAGATCACAGAACATTTAGTAAATAACCTCCTCTTTTTGTCGTCGGTTGAAAATAGGTTAGAATGGTTTTTAGAAAACAAGAAATTACTCAGTGAGATTCAATTTGGTTTTAGGCGAGGTAAAAGTACCATAGATAGTTTAAGCATCTTTGTCACTGATATTAGGTTAGCATTTTCTTCGAATCAATCCATAATTTCTGCTTTTCTTGACATAACCTCTGCTTATGATAATGTTGTAATATCAACATTAAAATACATATAAACTGGAGCAGTTAAATGTCCCCATTTTACTCACAAACTTCATTCTAAACATGTTATCTGAGAGGTATATTAAACTTACACTTCAGGATTCTAGTTGTGAATCTAGAGTCGTGTGGAAAGGTCTTCCTCAAGGATCAGTTCTTAGCCCTTTATTATATGACATTTACACTTACGATCTTGAGAGTTCTTTAAACAATGAAGTAAAAGTGCTACAATACGCTGATGATCTTCTTTTATATTGCCCTCACAGCTCTATACAAACGGCTTGCAATACAATGACATCGGGTCTTAGCCTTTTAAAAAAATAGATGGATAGCAATGGCCTTGAGCTATCTACTTCTAAAAGTACAGTTGTACTTTTTACTAGGATGCGCCTTCCTCCCCCTGTTTCTGTATATTATGATGATAATTTAATACCTGTGAAATCTTCGGTAAAATTTTTAGGAGTGGTTTTGGATAGTAAACTTACTGGTATTCCACACTGTGATTATATAACGGCAAGATGTGAACAAAGAATAAACATATTGAGATGTTTATCGGGGGTCTGGTGGGGTGCCCACCCCTATTCATTGAAATTAATATATAACGCAATAGTTAGAAGTGTGCTTGACTATGGAACTTTTTTATTGGAACCTGGAAATTCAGCTGCTTTTAAAAAATTAGACAGAATTCAGTCAAAAGCACTGCGAATAGTGACCGGAGCTATGAGATCAAGCCCAATAAATGCTTTACAGGTTGAAACTGTAGATCCTCCTCTTTCACTTCGACGTCAGTATCTTTCTGACAAATTTCTATTCCGTTCATTTCAATTTTCTAATCACCCGTTACGTCAAAAATTGCATTCTCTTCTAGATGAAACCAATTCTTCTCGTTATTGGTCTAATAAATCTCTTCCTTGTCTTATTATAAGCTATAAAAAGTTTATGGCTTTGCAAGCTCCAATTTACCAGTCACCATCATTTCCTCTCTTCAATCATTCTTATGAATCATTGGTGTTTTCTCCGGATGTTATCCTGAACTTAGGCATTAATAGAAATGATTATTTTGTTAAAGAATCATTTAACTTTTCCAAAGGCTTGCGATGGGAGAATTGGCATCATATTTACACAGACGCGTCTAAGCAATCTTCTTTAGGAAATGTTGGAGTTGGGGTTTTTCACTCACAGTATAATATAGTACAAAAAATCAAGCTTCCTCCTGAATCATCAGTATTTACTGGTGAATGTTTTGGACTGTTCAAAGCCTTAGAGCATATTTACATCATGAAATTGGAAAAAGCAATAATATTTACAGACGCTCTAAGTGCATTACAGGCTATTAAAAGAAATCCTTTTATATGTAAACCAATATTTCCCATAGTTCTTTTTATTAGAGGTCTCTTATATAAATGCTCCAAATTAGGTCTTCAAATTTCTCTCGCTTGGATACCTGTAGTATCGCGGGAAATGTGAGAGCCGATCAACTGGCTAATGAGGCTGTGGACTGTGGTGATTTGTTCCCTTACATTAACTTTAGCCACGACTTGGCGAATCTGCCAATGAACTTTCTTTGGGATGCCTGGAGCAAGTTGTGGGCGGACAGCAGCACTAGGAAAATATTATTCTCATATTCAAACTTGTATTCCCAAAACACCATGGTTTTTTAAATTTAACATTGGTAAGGCTGCTACCAGTTGCCTTATTCGAATGAGGTTGGGTCACAATTGCTCCAAAGTCCACCTTGCCCGATTGCAGATAGTTGCCAGTGACCTTTGCGAATGTGGTGATGTTGGCGATTTAAATCATATATTTTTTTCCTGTCCTCTTCTTAGTCATGATTCTTTTATTTCTAGTTTACTTTCCTATAACATTACCTTTCCTACCTCCATTTCTGTCTTACTAGCTTCTAATGATTCAAATATATATATATATCTATCATCATTTATCACTCACAACAAATTACGCATATAATTTTTACTTATGTTTATGCCTTTCCCAATAATCCTATCCAATATCCATCCTAATTCCGTGTCCTAAAATAACCATTTCATTTTCTACCAAGTTTCCTCGTTTTTTGTTGATGGCATTGCGCAAATAGCGACTTGCCAATTAAAAAAAAAAAGTACATTCCATGTACACATACATAGTAAATAATATTGTATATTAAAAATAGAAAATGATTTAATACGTAGTTCTTAACCTCTCTGATCTCGTCAGTGTTTATTTCAAAATAATTAGTAATCATGATGAATTCAAAGTACCATTTGTCAACGTCCGCCATAATGGACCATAGAGTTTTTTTTTGGTATTTTTCTTTCCTTCCAACGGAAAAGGCGAAGAGCTTAAGCCCATACAGCCTTGGACCATAGAGTAAGATAAATATAATAATGGGTGTTCCACATCAAGCATACTACTTGCATATATCACATAGACGTGTGATATGGACGACAAAACGCTATTATTAAAAACATTTTATTTATACGAAACAGTCTTCGTTGGTATTTTTGGCATTTAATAAAATTATCTTTTCATAATGTTGATGCGTAAGATAGTTTTTTAAATATTTCACACAAAAAAAATCTGAAAACGGAACGCGTTACTTGTTTGACAATGTGTCATTGTCTATGTCAAATGTCAATATTATGTTATTGCAGATCATAGATGATACCAAAGAGCAGGGGGAGGACACTCTCCTACATTAGGTTCAATGACAAACGAGACAGCGCCATCTTCATTTCTTAACCATGAAACCATTACATAGTTTTCCCTAGGTCGCAATAGATGTCTCTGTAATATAATTTATAAACATTTTTAATTTTCGCATTTTAGGTTAATATCAATATAATCAACTTTAAATATAACAATTTTGTCATGATTATCACTAAAATCTATTTTATATATAATGGCAACATTATAGCAACACTGCCATTATGTATATTTGTCTCAACATCTGACAACACAGCACAAATATGAAAAATGGTCGCCGTCATTTTATGTGTAAATCCTAGATTATGAGATAATTTATTCGATAAAAACGTTGAGTTAAAATTACTCCTCCATTTCGTTACGAAGATTGTTATCCAGAAACTTGTTTTGTTTACTTACTACGCGATATAGACGCTATTTTGTGTTGTGTCTGAGTGAATGTTCATCATTGCTACAATGCGGTTCCGTTGCATATTTGGATGTGAAGGCAAAGGTATTTTATAAACTATTATACTATTTTAAATTTACAAGCTATAAAAGTACAAACCCGCCGTCCTTGCTCTTTTTATGTACTTTTATAATTAATTTGACAATGGAACTTAGTCCCCAAAACAAATAAGTTTCATATTACTCGATTATAAAGTCCTATATCTCAAAAGGAAAAACAAAATACCCATTTAGTTGTGGTCTGTTAGTCATTTGTTATAATTATACTTCTTATTGCGATACTTTTTTGTAATGTACCAAAGTTTTAAGGTATATACTACTCATATATGGATCAGCATGAGCCACAAAAAATCGCACTTTTCGCTAATATTTCATTAACATTATACTTGTGAAGGATGTATAGATGTTTGTTACTCAATCATTACAGAACACATGATTGGATCTCGGTGAAATTATGCACCAGAATACTTTATACCAATAATTAATAATAATTCAGCATATTCCATTCCCACTGCATGGACACAGGCCTCCTCTCTATTAGAGGGATACTTTATAATCTAGAATAACATACAGGCTACTTTTTATTCTGGTATAAAACTCCTGTGGAATATTTTTTTAATATTCGACCGTCCTGTTGGTCTAGTGGTCAGTGGCCCTGACTGCTATGCGCAAGGTCGTGAGTTCGATTCTCACCCAGGACAAATGTTTATGTGATGAGCACGATCATTTGTTCTTTGTCTGGGTGTAATTTATCTATAATATGTATGTATTTACAAATATATATGTATGTTTATCAGCTTTCTAGTACTCATAGCACAAGCTCTGCTTAGTTTGGAATATTATATTATATATTATTATTATTAAAATTCCATGCAGGTAAAGCCTCTGGCAAAAGTAGGTTTTTCAATAAAATAATCATAGATTTTGTTTCTTTCAGACTCACTGCATAACAAATTTCCTGACCGTTATAAAACTTGGATCGGTATTGTTGGTGGAAAGCCTGATACTATCTGACTTGGACTTGTTTATGAAGGTGTGGATATGTCATAAGCATTTTACTGACGATAAAAAAAATCGATGTAATCGCCTAAATGCATTTGCTCGGTAAGTTTAACTCTTTCCAATTACGTAGATAAAAATGTTAGGTACATATAAACCATATTAATTAAAATTACATTTTCATTATATTCCTGTTTGTGTAACGGTGCCTTGTTTATGTTTATTTAGTACTAGCATTTTGCTCCACTGTTTCATCCGCATTCCTGTAGAACACTACTGATCTGTCTTTGTAGCATGTAGTGTGATGTTTTATAGCCTATCTTACTTTCTGATAAAATAGATTAATGTTAGTGACAGATTTATAAAATTGGGGCAGTTGTTTTAGAGTTTACATTACTGAAAAATCTTTCTTCATAATAATTATCAGTATACATTAATCCACATTTTTATTCCATTATAGGCACATCCAGAGTTCAGCAGCCTGTGGGTACCAGTGATAGTCAACCTGCTGCTTGCCTTACTGTTGGTTTAGGTAAATATTAAATTTTTATAATCTTACTTATCTATGTTACACCACAGCTCCAGAATGCAAAGGCAAGAGTAGGAACGGGATGACCTAAATAGATTTTACAGTATTATTTTGTTATATTTCAGAGGAATCTGGATATCTCCTGTTGAAGACTACAGTTGTTGCTCGGCCTACTGCTTTTCAACCACCTTCACCTTCTACTGATGTATTAGGTTTGTAATTTAATTTAATTAGTTGTACATAAACTGCTTGGTAACAAATGAATGGATATATGGCGTGATTTTTGGAACAATTGTATTAACTATTATGTATTTATATGTACAATTTTATATTTTTCAGGAGATGTAGATGTGAATAACAGTGTTGCTGTACGTCATGTTTTAGTGGAGCATAACTACTGTGCAAACCCTAAACACACAAAAAGAGCTTTTAATGGTAAGCTTGCAATTCATAAGTTTATAACACTTAATACTACAAGCTGGTCTGTCCATTGGTTTGGCTATAAAAAAATGCAATTTGTTTTTAAAAAAGGATTTTTTTTAAATATAAGAATAGAGAGCAGTGATGCCGAAAACAGTGATGGCCTTGTGGTAACAGCCTCGACTTACGAGTTGTATGTCGTGGTTTCGAACCCAGCCAGGCGCATTACTTTTTGTCATTTCTCAAAAATGGTGAAGGAAAACATAGTGAGGAAACTGGCATGATCTAGAACTAAAATTTCGAAAACATGCGACATCTACCAACCCACACTGAGCCAGCGTGGTGGATTGTAGCCTATTCCCTCTCACAGAGAGGAGACCCGTATCTCAACAGTGGGAACATTAAAAGGCTGATTATGATGATGAAATAGGTTTAAATCATTTATTCTAAAATAAATAAATAATTCAAAAAATAAATCATCAATTCTAAATTTAAAAAAGACATAACAAGCCACTTACATGAGAACATAAAATAAAATGTAAATTTAAATTAATAAAGTATAGCCGTTATTTTGTTATATGTTCTCTGCTAAAAATATTTTATCAAAAACACGTAGTATCAGATCTCTATTTCCTTTCAATCAAGTGTCAAAATGTTTTAACCCTGCTCTTATCAGTATATTTCCTAAAATGTTACGATTCACTTTGTCTTTAACATAATAAGACTTTCGTGTCTGTACGATATAATAATAACCATATAGGTAATTGTGTTCATTTCTGCATTTTCAGTTGCTTCTGGAACATCCTTCCACAGCATATTGAATGCTGTACGACCATTCCAGAAGAAAGTCAACTATCTGCCAAGGGAGATCAGTATTTGCGCAAAAGGGGCCAATTCTGTGCCTCCGGTGAAAACTGATACAACTCACGCTATATCAAAATTGATTTTTTAAATGCACTTACTTGTATCAGAAAAAAAATCTCTACATTTCTGTCTAATCGACATTTTGATACGACTCATATTTCCAGAGATAGTATGATACAAGTAGGCCAAAAAAATATATATATTAATATAATAACTTTAAGGAATGTATCTGATAAAAAACTAACTTAAATAGTTTTTAATATCTGTATTTTGATCGTTACTATTTTATAGAACGTAGATATTTTTATTGTTTGATCGATTTTCGGAACGTACAAAACGCAAGCTAAATATTATAAAATATTTTTTTTTTATGGTGACTGGCTGATAATAATGAGGAAGTAGTGTGTCATAGCAAGCTTCTTTCACACAGTTCAATTCCTCAAAATGATGTAGTATTTTACCAAGAGACCATGAGAAATTGTGATAGTAGTGACTCTAGGACCTACTACCATAAGCAGAACAAGTTATCTACTAAAACATGGGAGTCTTTAAGTCAAGAATGAATAGGTTACTTCTAGGAAAGCGTGCTCCATCTTCGACCACATCATCACTTACCATCAGGTGAGATGGTGGTCAAACGCAAGCATATTATCAATAAAAAAAAACATACCGATTTATTAAAAGTCGACTCAGCCTTCAACGCGTATTGAAATCAGTTTTACTAGATTCATCGAATGCAATCTAGTAAATCTGATTCTATAGCTGAAAATAATGTGCGTTGAGAAAATAATGATAACGTTTTAGTACTATACCTACCATTCTCTGAGGAATCAAACCAATATCCAAAGTTTATGTTTGGTTTGTGTTTTGGAATGCTATCATACCAAAACACAAACTATGATTTTGACATTTCTAGAAAAGGTAGTAAAAGAAATATCAGGTTTGCTAACTTAGAACGAAGAAGGAAGTATTAGCAGATCATTTGATTAAATAGAGTGGCCCATCTTTTATTTTAATTTAAAAGAAGAATGATCTGTTTTCAATATTACTATATTATGTTAATGTAATAATACTTAATATCATGAGTTTTATCAGAACTTGAAGACTAAGGCTGATATCAGAAACATTGATCCTGATTTCTATTCCTGTGACAAAGAAAATAATCTGTATACCTAGTAATTTTTATAGATTTTTATTTTTATTATTATATTTGGTTCAACATGTTTTTCATTAGGAAACATTGTGTAACATTATAAAAAATGATGAATGACTACCTCATCTTGCTCAATATTCATTAGTTTTAAAAACGTTTACAAATTTTGATAAATTTTGATATAGGGACCTACCTACTGGTATTGTGATATTAAAGCGTGATGTCATTTAATTTGTAAAGTTATTAAAAAAAAGTCGTGGGCCTTATTTTAAAAAGACGTCGTTTGAGACTGGACTTTAGTTAAATGCTATTTCAGTAATATTTAAAAGTGGTACTTGTAAATGTATAACAATTTAAGGTCATTCACTGAATACTGTAATGCTAATTAAGAAGAGAAGCATTTTAGATGCTATTTTTTAAAATTTAAGTGAATTTTTATCTTAAATATGTGCGGTTTATTTTATAAATAGAGAGTTTAAAATAAAATTTGTTACAAATATCACTTTACATGAAAATGTTAAATATATAACTTTAGTTATAGCATTATACACAAAAAATAACATCGTGATCAGTGATATATCTCAATAAATATTAAATTAGGTAAACTTTAAACTGATTTCTAACAAAAAGTTATATTAGATTTGTTCAACAACATTTTTCTGGCATCCTAAATGTAGTGTAAATACTAAAACATAGCTTATGATAGCAGTCTTCACGAGAACTGGATGTATGGTGTAAGTTGATATAACTTAATATACATTAGTTTACACAGACATAATATTGGTGCACTTTGATCAGAATCATTTATTCGTAAACATATGTGATAATTATATACAAGATCTTAAAAAATTAGGTAGTGCGCTATGTTTTGTCTATTGACATACAAATTATTACGAAAAAAGTATTATTATACTATTAAATTAAAATATAAATTCGTCACAATATTTCTATGCAAGCAAGTAAAATTTTAAAATTCATAATAAATTTCATTTCATGTCAAAACGTATAGTCAATTTAGAAGATTAATATAAAAAATAAAAATATAAAAAATAAAATGTCAAGTATAGGTAAAAATGTCAATATTGTAAAGTTACAGAGATTTGTCTTAAGAAATTCACCTAGAGTGTAATAACATTTTACTAGTAGTAACCAGTTAAGCGTTTTTTTTAAACTTCTGCACTGGCATACATTTTATTTCATCGGGTATTTTATTAACATTTGCGGTGCAATACCAAAGAAGCTTTTCCTCATAAGAGAAGTTTTACATTTCACACGGCATAAATCATTAGTATACTGAGCACGCATGAGTGTTTTATTTACTGTACATAGTTTCTTGAATAAATGTGGATTATTTTTTACAAATAATGCAATTTCTAGGATGTATAAAGCCGGTTGAGGTAATATTTTTAACTTTTTAAAATAAGGAATGCAACTATCTGTTGTTTTTAAATGTTTTGATATAGTTGAGTTTTTCCACAATATTTTCTTGATTTTCTAATAAAATGTTACAAAATCCTGTAATAATAAAAAAACGATGCAACTTGTATTTAACATTAAGTTTCCTGTAAAATTATTGATAATAGTCTTTTTATATGCAATAGAAAATAAATAAAACTTTAAATTGCTCAACTGAAAAGTTGTCATTTTGAAGTTGTATCAGTTTTCACCGGAGGCACAGAATTGTACAAGGATCGACTGGCTAATGTAGAGAAGCTATCACAAAATATTGCGTTTAAGCGAGTAGCGACATATGATAAACCAGCTAAATTATTCGTGTATATGCAAAAATAGAAAATAAAGAAAATTTAATTTAATTACATACAGTTGTTTTAATAAAAATCCAATTTTTATATTAACCCTGTATTTATTTACCAGTGCCGAACAATTTTGTTTTAACTATCTTGTGAATATTCAATTGCCAAAATGTTAGTAATTATAAAAGATTCACAAGAAAGTTAGAACAAAATTGTTGGGTACTGGATAAGGCTCAATCTATACTGACTATAGATATGTATGTAGCTATACGTGTATATATATGTATGTAGCTATACGTGTATATATATGTATGTAGCTATACGTGTATATATATCATTAGTTCAGGGTTAAGAAATAGAGATGGCGCTTCAAATTTGGACTGACAGATTTCCCGAGAGTGGGCTCTCTATATCCGTAGTATTATAGTACTCTATGCCAAAGAGTAAATATTAATTGCAGATTCTACATTGCGTCCTGTGTTTGTTTTTGCGATTATTTTCTAATATTTTTGACGCCTGCTTATTTCAACGTACTGATACCTAGTCTACCACTCGATTACCTTGCTATTAATACTGGACTCTGATTTACATTGCGTTGTGGATTTGTTTTGTGGATCAATATGAGGTGCATCAACTGCGGAATAGCCATGCAAAGGTTGCAGAGGCATCTCATATCCTCGCTTTTTGCACACAATCAAACAAGACTTTTGCGTTGGATAACCAATGCCCAAACCCAGGTAAGAAGTTGGACTAGAAAAAACTTAACTCGATTTATTTTGATATAGTTCTGGTATGCGAACTCTTACAGTGCATCTTATTTTCAGTTGCCTCTTGATACATTTATTTGTCATCCATGCTTATTATTATTAAACACCGAAGCTGGTGAACAAGAGAGACTACTGGGGCATAACACGGTTTGCCTTGGTTGTGGCAAATCAGTGAGGAAAATAAGACACCATAATGTCAGTATGGAGTGTCCGTTGCTGGCTGTTCTATTATCACATAATACTAATTATGTGGTAAGCATTTTGTTTTTCATTATTATAAATACCTAGTTGTATTAATCTATAACAAAATGAGCTTTCATACTATGTATGTATGATTGTTATATCTGTGTTTTATGTATTTTTCATCTTTAACATAATATACTTGCCTAAAGTAGGCATGTGTAACATAGTACTGCTCATTTTACTATAACATAGTACTTGAAAACATAAAGTGATATTTAAAAAGATACCCTTGTTACTAAAAATTATATAAACATAAGAATTATGTAATGATAGCATTAATTTATTATTATGTTTATTCTAACTATGGTTTATTTTCAGCCTTCAAGAGACAACTATTGCCATGTGTGTTGGATGCGAGCAAATAGACAGGCAGTGCATGACTCATCACGAGACATGCAAGAATTGGCTTTGGATAATGATGCAGCAGCCCCTAATGTTAGCCAAGTTGTTAGCCCACCAGAGCCACCACCGTTGCCGCCTGTTCAAAGAGGGCTATGGGAAAGTAATACCATATCATTACCTAATTACAAGCGAGCTTCGATCACATCTGTTCACAGTATATTTCAACAATGCAGAAACAGAATGGTACATTTGGTCCCGCAATTCCTTAAAAGACTGCTTTTGCAGGAACATAGTTTCTATGTTCCTCGCAGCTGTAGAGTGTGTGAAACACATTTGTACAGCGATCAATGGCATTTATTACCTCAAATGAAAGAGACATATTCTACATTTAGTGCTATCCATATAGAAGACATAATTAATATTATGAAGTCAAAAGCTAATATTTTGAACTTTGAAAATGTCTGATAAATTCTCTCACGGAACAGTAATCACAATTGTAAAACTAATAATAAATAAATCTATGATTGTAATTTTTTTAACAAGTCTGGTTATGTTTAAAGCAGTTATTTATGTAATTACTGAAGCCAACCAAGCCAAGCCAAATTACTGAATTTACACTTAATCCAGGTTAGTGTATTGGTGAAATAAAAATGCTCTGTTCTGTCCAAGCTGGTTGATTGACCTCCCTAGGTCTCTTTATTAACACTATCGCTGCATTGCTCTAATGTATATTATCTTCGTAAGCATGTAAGATATAATAATTATAATATGTCAAAATATTTTTATTTATTTTCTCTAATAAGTAAATAAATAATAATTTTTACTCCTTTGTTTTATTCTGTTTCCCTCGTTGGTCTAATAGTCGCAAGCACTACTGCTGAGCATGAGGTCCTGAGTTCGATTCCCAGGTCGAGCGAAGTGATATTGGGTTTATTCATCAGGAATTTCTCAGTAGCAGTCCGGAGTCTAGATTTGTGCCTGGTTGATAGAAACAGACTCGCCCCCTATTAAATGGTACTCAAAATAACTGGTGAAATCTGGGTGTACTCTAGGTACATCTCTGCCCAACCCTTCGGGGAATACAGGCGCGATGTTATGTTAATGTTTGTTATTATTGTCACATTTTTTTTAGACTATTACCCAGTTTAATAAAATGTTAGTCAATATTCAGTTTAAAATCCTTACTTTGTTTATTGGTTTAATACTAAAACTATATCAGTTATACGCAATAATTCACAACTGTTCACTATTTTAAAGCGCCTTTAAGTTTTTAATAGCGAAATTATAATCTAAACACCTTATTGCTAGCGATCTGATTAAAAGGATTACTGTAACTGTTTTTTGTCTAGTCTGGTGTAATGACAAGATTTCTGAGTTTTTTATTTATAGCAATTTAATGAGTCAATATTCACGAATATAAAACACCAAAAATCATTGGTGTACACTAAATTCGATAACTATGCCGACGTCCATAGTAAAATTGGCCATGTCCTTTACCTAGTAAATCACTAGGTGAATTTGGGACTAACCAAATCTAAAAAAAAAATGGACAAACCGATTTCTAGATATAGAATTCCGTAGATTGGTAATGTCAACAATCAAACGAGACCAAAAACCATTGATCTAGGTATGGGTAAAATGTAAAATGTGACTGTGTGCCAAGGATCTTCTACCTCAAGTTCCTTGCTGTGTGCATAGACCATGAAGTTATAGATCAATATGGAGCCCCACTGACTTGGTGGAAACCTATGGACTTGCCCTAACTAGAAATTAGCGTGCATACCATCGAGCATATAAGATGGCTGCCGTTCGTAGTGTTGTAACTGCGAGCAATGTGCGCAGCTGTTATCGATATTTAACCTTCATGAATTCGTTTAACTTTTTAACCGACTTCAAAAAAGGAGGTTCTGTATTCGACCAGTATGAATGTACCAGTGTGTATATATGTTTCTATTTCCGCAATTTTCTCAAAACTACTGATCCTTAAGTTATGGGTCTTTTATGTTTCATCGTCCCTTTTTTATACTGGCTCTCTTTCTCTTCAAACTGGAAGACGTTGCGTTGGAAGGCCTCCTAATAGGTGGAGCGATGACCTGGTCAAGGATGCGGGAGTCCGGTGGATGAGAGACGCATAGAGCCGATTAGTGTGGCGACGCTTGGAGGAAGCCTATGTCCTGCAGTGGACGTAAAATAATAACAATGTTTTATGTAAAAAAGACATTTATTTATTTTGAACACTTCAATTCAACAATTCAATCTAAAAAAATTCAAAGGTTTTTCAATTATTAAAAATAAACAAGACTTTCTTAAAAAAAAAACTAAGTAATATTTATAAAATGTTTCCTTACACTTTCCTTATACTTTATTGAAATTGTTGTGAGGAACATTGATGCGAGGAACAAGTTTGCTTATGCTGAAAAAAAAATAGTCAAATTACTTATTTTACATATTTCATTCATTGAAATTTGAACTACCGCCAATACAGAAAGTATTTAACAAGATATTTATGTTGAAATTACTGTTCTAGGCAATTTTTGTTTAAAAACATACCAGCATAGTCGATGTGGCCACTGCACCGTCATGTAACCTTATCACATCGAGGGTTCTGTTAAAACAAGATTCGTCAAAGTGCATGGATCTGATATGCCACATTTTATGTCTAGGGTTTATATTTTCAGAACCAATAGCTTCTATCCATTTCTTTTTTAAACTGTCGTTTCCAGGAAACCTGTGGATTAAAATATCATTCCAATTAATTTCATACACTGTATCAATGTCATCGATACTTATCCGCGCGAACATCTTACATCACTAACCTTACAATTTTAAGTGCAAATGTAAACAATGCAACGAAATAAAGAAAATAATAACGTTTTAAGCCATACCAAAATGACTCAGACTTGAAATAATATTCAAAAAGATCATCTAGTAACAATACATTACACATAATAATTCTAAATATTCGACTGGATTAGTGAAAACTAGTTACTAACCTGTGCAGAGTCAAATTAGGCTGATTTTTGTTGTTTCTCGCACCATACTGTTTTATACAATACGAGGGCATGATTTTCCTATTATTGTCTAAACTCAGAACACCAAAATACTGTTTTACCTATACGTATTTTTCTATAAAACAACAAAAATATCTTCAGCAAGCAACTGTTTGACAGCACAACTACCACAAAACCACAGAGTATTTTCGGCACTCAATATGGCGACTGGTCACGCATAGACATGATTTTGACGTCGACTAAAAGTGTTGACAAATTTGTACTTGACAAACATTTAGATGACTCTCTTTTCAAATACAGCTGTTGGTTGGTTAAAAAGAGACAATACGCTTTTTGACGTGTGTGTGTCGATTCGATAGATATTTGTATGTATAACTATTCTTCATATAGTAGAATATGCCATCTCCATAGGTACCTATAGGTACATTTCCTATCTCAATATGGAGCCCACACTTCGAACAACAGCTTGAGTCAAATACCTACGTATCTCTATCTCACTCTCTGTGGTCTGACCTCTCTTTTTAGTGTGGTCCGTGGTATTGCTATCTCGTTATTAAAATCTCCTAATACATTTTTAAAAAGAGTCACCACACAAACCCAATCGGAAGTTAAATACTGTTAAATAATGTGCCAATAAAAAACTAACATTAAAAAAGCTATACTAAGACTACTGAAATTAAAAATTATAAAATTCTATGTCACGACTCACGAATGCTTATCAAGGTTGGCGAATCAGTAAATTATTATCCCATTTCCAAGGAACTTGTTAGTAGGTATAAGATCCTTGCCCATTTCCTAAGGATTTGGTAATGTGGCAACATTGGCCCCACACGTCAACATCAACGTTGCCAGAAGTTTACATTTCTTACATTTTTCGTAACTTTTGATCCCCTCGCTTAACATGTAAGTAATTTTTATAACAAAGGCTATTTTCATAACTTTTGAGGACAACGAGATTTGTAATGTTAGATTTTTATTGCTAACATTTTACGAACGCATTTCAATTCAACGTATCCAAATTGAACGCCCTTAAAACTGGCGCGTCTAAAAAGTATTTCACTATTTTTACTCCATATCACACTCAGAGATGGCTCTGAATGGAAAGCGCCATGACAAAATGAAACGTATTGCCGTAACTTTAAAACTTGATTTTGCTTGAGCGTGTGCGCGCACATTTCCTACTTTGCGAGTTCCCGCCATTCGCGGTTTCGTAGAATCGTACCCTGGTTGTGATTTGTTTTGTTTCGTTGTGTTATTTATTGTTTGTTCTCGTACAACTTTGAGATAAGTGCGTGAGTGAAGTTCCAGTGATTACATTTATTGTTTGGTAAGTAATTTTTTTCGAATAAGTTTTTCAAATTGTCGTGATACATATCATAAATACCTACCATAGGTACTTACCTATTGACAAATAATAAATATTAGTTGTGAGTCGTTATCGAATTTTTGGCGGACGAACCGCAACCGTTTTTCCGACGACGGAAACGGTTGCAGAAAACGGTCGTCGTTGGAACTGGTTTGAAAACGGCTCGATAGACGAAACTATCGTCGAGTGAAATAGTTGAAGTTTTTTGCAACGTACAACGTACAAAACGGTTTCAAGTTGCAAATTTTTTTGTGTGTTTTTAAACGACATCAATGAACTTTCCTTCGTACTTGGCAGATCAGTTTTATTAGATCACCAATTTGTTTTTATAGAAAAAGTAGTCAAAATTAACACAATTACTTATATACACTATAAACTATTTACACTAATATTAACACAATTAACTACACCTAAAAACTATAGTATATACAAGTCCAAAAGTCACAAAATTATTTCATTGGTTCGAAATAATTCACCACATGAAAACATGTTTTACACTATTTATGTTTACGTAAACAAGTTCAAGTCACAACTTCAAAAACCATTTTTTTCGAAAATACACAGAACATGACGCTTTTAACCGGGCGGAGAGAAAACGGAGAACGAAAACCCGTTTCAATTAAATTCTCGTTTTTAAAAGTGAACAACGGAATGCAATATTAATACATTTAAAGCATATTTAATTTGTTAGGTATACCAATTTCGAGTAAGTCAACGCGATTCAGCACATTAACAAAAGATGTAAATATTTTAAACCTTAAAATCATTGAGTTAAGGTCGATTTTCGAATAGTAATTGTTTAGCTATCGATTAAAATTGAATCAGGTGCCAACTATCAGTTGTTGCGTAATTCATTTAAGCACGTTCTTACTTACATAATAGAATGAATGAAAATTTAAATTATGGAATGAGATAATCAAAACGCGGTTGCGTTTTAATTTTACCAAAAAGCAAAATAAGCAGATACCGTTAAATGCTTTCTTAAACCAGTCTGCTTATTTGCTTATTTTGAGTAACATGTTATATTATATGCTTTTCGTTGAAACGCCCATCTCTAACCGCATGTAATCGGTGACCGATATCGGTACTCGACCGATTATCGGTCGAGTATATCGCGCACACACAGACAGGCAGACGCCGGCGCGGCGGTGGCAACATTTGTTGTTAATAATAGAGATAGAGAAGACTGTCCCGAGCTTCGCACGATTTATGATGCAGCTCATGCAGCTAATATTTATTGTTTATGAATAATAAATAAATAGTTGACATAAATTGAACTAGTACGGAGCAATCTCAAAAATGACCAAGCATGCACAAGACTAGCCATTAAAAGTTGTCGAAGTCGAAAATGACGCATTAGATGACGAAATTTTTGCTTGTCCTTTTGAACGCCAGAGCAAAAACGCACGCACGAGACCTCCACGCCAAGCCACAATTTCACCGCAAATACCTACAAAAAAAATAGGGATTCCAACATCTTATCGATAAGTTATCGATAACCAATTAATCACTGCTTTCGTTCCATATTTTATTTATTTATTTATGTACACACATGACACTTAGAAAAAAAAATACAGACAAAAGAGCACAAAGGTGCTGCTTATTTCCTAAGAAATTTCTTCCAGCAGACCTGCGACAGAAGAGTTCAAGAGGAGATGATAGACACAGTGTGTATAAATACTAATTACGATAAATAAAACATACTCAGCTATACAATTAAACTATAATGATATAATGAACAAATATATACATACATAGAATTAAAATACATATTTATATTAATGCTATAAAAATATATACCTATAATAAATATATAAAATTACGGGATGTTAGACAGGTAATGATCTTTGACCAGCTTTTAGCAGCAGCAAGTATTTTTTACGTTAGTTTTGGCCATTTTTGTTTCACCGTATCCAGTAGTAGCCTTAAGCTCCTGCACGTGTTTATTTTTGAGTTAATTGTGTTGAGTTCAAATTTAGTGCGCTCCTACGCCGTTTTACTGAATTGTTAAGTGGCTATGGCTACTTTTTTCAATCAAGAATATGTGGATATCGTATTTATGTATGGCAGAGCAGATGGCAATGGATCCTTGGCGCGACGGATGTATCAGGAGCGCTATCCGAATCGCAGGGTACCGAATGTGCGAGTGTTTTACAACACTTTTCGTTGACTTGCCCAAGATGGGCTTCACCATGTTGAACCTGGAGTCAACCCTAGCAGACACGAACCTGACGTCGAAGAAGACATTTTGGCAGCATTTCAAGCGGCTCCTACTACCAGTACCAGAGCAGTAGCTAGAAATCTAAACATTTCACAATGCACCAAAATGACAAATATCCATTCCACGGCAGGGGTGTGCAAGGTCTGGAAGAGCAAGATCTCCAAAGAAGAATACAGTTCTGCCGTTTCCTCCTCAACAAGTCTCTGTTGAGGAAGAAACGGCACGCATCTTCAACGTCTATCGAAGATACGTGGTTCTTGAAATCAATCTTGTGGACGGATGAAAGCAAATTTTCTAGGGAGGGCATTACAAACTTTCATAACCTCCATGAATGGGCCGACAAAGACAACAATCCACATTTTAAGAAGCAGGTGTCGTTTCAGAGGAAATTCTCTGTCAATGTATGGGCTGGAGTAATTGGCAGGACATTGATTGGGCCCCACTTCTTACCGGATACTTTGAATGGTGAAAATTATTTGCACTTTATACAAGTCTATTTACCAGTGCTGATAGGGGAAACCGGTGTCCTGATATTCGAACAAGACCGAACAGTCATCTTTCAGCAAGATGGTTGTCCAGCACATTGGACGTTAAATGTAAGGGAACACTTAAATTATTGCTTTCCTGACAGCTGGATCGGCAGAGATGGACCCATCCCTTGGCCCGCTCGCTCACCAGGTCTGACCCCACTGGACTTTTCGTGTGGGGCTGGGCCAAGGAACTGTTGTATACGAATTTTGAAATAAACACGAGAAAAGAATTGATAGAGATAATTAATTCAGCTTTGAAACAATGAAGCTGGAGATGATTTTGAAAATAACAACAACAGAAGTGAAAAGGCGGAGCCCTGCTTGTATTAGGAATCACGGCAGACATTTTGAACATGAAAAATAAATCATTTAAATTCAAATGTTGTTTTAATTAGACTGCCTAAAATTTAAAATTTCTCCCTCAAATTGATTTGTAGGTCCTAATTTCAATAACTTGTAAAATATCCACGTAAATGATACCTCAAAAGAAAGAGCAACAATCAAGCATGTATTCAAAATGGTTTGAACAAAAAAAGCACACTCCATTTTTTTTTCTCTGTTAAAAAAATGTCTAGCGATACAGAGGCCTAAAACATGTTTTTCTAGATTGATGACACATTACTTTAATAAAATAAAATAAAATTGAATTCATTTATCACTCAGTTTGGCCATAAATAAGCAGTTTAGTTAAAATTTTGGGAATTTAAAAAAAAAAACATAAATGTTAAGTTACAAAAAAATGGTAACACTTCTTCTAAAACAACCATGTAAATGGTTCTTACTTAATTGTCTGTAGTATCTTCGCCTTCAAGCTTTGCACCCATCTTCCAATCAACCTGTATAATACTCTAAAAATAGTGCTCAACCATAGCACTAAAAAGGTATTTTGCTGAGAAAGAAACATGTTGAAATGAACACTCTTAAAAAGCACCCATTATGTACTGTGTGTACTGTACCCGCATTTTAAATCAAACCAAAAGTTTTTGTCAAAAGTTACTAGATAAAAATTCTATAAAACTTGTATAAAACATAAAAGATTAGAACATAAAGCCAAAGCAGACAAATCGTAAGTCCAAAAAAAGTTTGTATGTCAATGTCAATGTCACTTATATTCTCTTTGTCACTGACCTGACGGCCTGACCTGATTTAACTTCACTTCAGTTATTATACTTTCTACTTTTGCTTTATACAATGAAGTTGACTGAAAGTAAATAATCAATAAAAATCAATTTTATCACATTCATTTCATATTACATATTCTAATTTGCATATAAAGGAACGAAGCTGTGTCGCTTGCGTTTAATATAAAAGCCGCAATTATTTAGAGCACTTCAAGTTTAATATCATTTATGGAACTTGGCGGAGAGGAAACTGGTTCTGGAGAAATGGGACCGACAGACAGAAAATCCGAAAATTCGCGCTTAGTAGGCCCTAATGTCGATACATCGCCGAGTTATTTGAATCTCGTATCGAACGTATGCGGGCTGGTATTTCTGGGTATTATCATCTACTCGTGTTTCAACGACGGAGTCACTCTGTTTTCGTTTCATCCCACTTTAATGACACTTGGGGTAAGTTCAGTGTTACGATAATATTAGTAATAGTAAACTGCGAGTCATTTCAGCCTTATTTTGTACCTAATAAACTGCAAGATATACTTATCCTTATATTATTGTTCTTTTTCAGTGGATGATTTTTATGACCTCTGCAATGCATGCTTTAACTCCAGGTGACTTGGCTACAGGATGGATGCCCATACGATTGAGGAGTGCTCGCCATTGGATACTTCAAGTGTTAGCTGGTATAATGGTATTAACAGGATTCATTGTAATAGTAACTAATAAGTTTCTTAACAGTGCTCCACATTTTATGAGTTTCCATGGAAAATTCGGGTTATCTTCATTTATTTTTATGTTGCTCACCATGTTAGGTGGCTTAGGTGCTCTCAACAGTTTGAAATTGAAAAATTACCTTCCCCCCATTTACACTAAATTGATACATACATCTGCTGGTCTGTTGACTTTCTGTTTGGGAGTTACCACTATCTTGCTTGCTTTCTTCTCTAACTGGTGGAAGAACCCAGAATGGATGACAGTTCTTTGTTTCATTTTGGTCTTAATAAGCATGATAGCCACAACACTAAGACCTATTTTAAAGATTTATATTCGTCTGAGGGAAAGACTGGATATCCAAAATTAATTCATACAGCTCTGTATTGTATTTTTTCTCAACAAGGTTTATAAAATGACAGTGGAATGTGATATTTAGTTTAACAATGTTATAATGTGTTAATGTTTTCTGTAGCTTGTTAATTTGTTTTTGAAGTTTGCATTGTTGTTTTTATATATTCTATGGTACATTGCTTATTTAGTTAAAACATGAGATAGTTTATATATCAGAATAAGCACTGAATGATATATTTGTTTAAAACATTTGTCCGAGTTGGCACATTTAGTAGAGTAGATGAAAAACTATCTGTATTTTGTAGTATGATTCCATTATTGATAGTTAATATTTAGAACATTTTATAGAAACCTTTTAAGATATAATTTTATGAGTAATCTTTTTTTAATCAAATGGTTTACACCTATTTACAATTTAATTAAATGTAGGTATCATGATAATAATTATGTACAATATTTTTAAACAAAATTACAGGATATCAAATATTATTTAGATATCCTGTTAATATACTTTTTCTAATATGTGTATTAAAAATATACTATCTTTAAGCCTTTAATAATGTTATGCTTTCTATGTCTAATGGGCACAAGTTTACCATGTACTTATTTTTAATGAAATATGATAGGAACAGTTATGAGAAAAACAAATATTATCAAATGAAATAATTAAGTAAAGCCAGATGAAATTATTCCTCTAATGAGTGGTCATTAATTTTACAATATTGTGTAATAACTGTATCAATTGCACAATGGTTCTAGCTACAAATAGTTTTAGTCTGAAGAATTCTTCTTCTTTTATGATGTTTTCATGACATAAAGAATTAAATCACAATATATTTATTTTAATAAAATAATGAAAAACTTCAAGCACAAATGGCAAAGACACAAGAAAAGCCAAAGGTGGACTAAAAAGGTTCTGAGAGGCCAATAGACTGAAAGTTCTGAGCTAAGAAGCACAGTTTTAATCCAATTTTTTATATACTTTTAAGTACTGTGCTTTTGATCTGATTTTATATTGCCTAAATACAACACTACATTATTTGTGTAGAGATTCTTAGTGCCAACTAATATTCTATAGTTGTTGTTTCTTAAATGTATAATCCTTCTGTATGTAGCAATGTGTAGCGTGATTTCCGCTTCATATTCATATCATATCAATGCCTAAATGTATAGATATATGTATGTATGTATATCGTAACCAATAAACAGTTTGAATAGCAAGAATCTCATGCCCATCATTATTTAATAGCAACCTACTGCCATTCTACTGCGTTGCGTCTTAGGGTTCCGTAGTCGACAAGGAACCGTTATAGTTTTGCCATATCCGTCCGTCTGTCGGCGCACGGTGGGCTGAAAAACGGCTTTCATAGACTTAGGCATTTTATTTTGCAAGTGCCAGTTTTTGTGCCGGATATCACTTCTATTTGTTATAACAATATACAAAAATGACACCAGAATTAATTCTGCACAAAAACGAAGGAATTATAATTTTTTTACGAAAATTTTGTATGGAGCTAGTATGAAAAATCGAAATATCTCTGAAACGGCAGCGATAACCGTAATATCCTTATAGGAGGTTTTAGTACTAATTATTTATGATTTTTTGACATACGTTACATAATGGTTGTAGATGCCTTTTTTTTTTTTAAATCGTCAAAATATTTTTATTTATTTTTACATATTAAACGTTCCTTTTAGTGTTTAAGTTGAAGAATTCAGAGCTTTAACAACTCTTAACATAAAATAGCATCACCCCTATAGACCTGAAGGACTAGACAGAGGTGTGTAGTATCTTGTTGATCTTGTAAGATTTCCAACAATACCAAATAGTTGAATATCAGTGTCAAAGTGCCCATGCTGTCGCTTCTTTTAGAAAGATAGGGGAATGAAATTGTTAATTGATCATACCCTAAAAGTATGATTACAACATAACCGGACACATAATAATATCGACACAAAAGGAATTTTAAAACCTTGCATACGTTCAAAATACAAAATAACATATTGTGTAGTCATCTAATGAGTCTGATGACAAGTAATTAAGTAATTAGAATGATGGTTGTAGTCTTCTGATTCTAATGAGCCTATTAAGTGATTAAATGATTTGAAATATCTGGCAACAATACCAACTAAGAACTGCATTCACCTTTTTATAATTAGTGAGCTAATGTGATTTGCTAATGTTGATTAGTTCTACTATGAGTTCTACGAAATGTTTTTGATGATTATAAATTTTTATTATCATATCTTTTATAACTTTAATGAGGTAGTTAACTAATTATTGACTTTATACAATAAAAGGGCTATAATTTTGTTCCATAATTTAGATTGTTCACAACCGTGTAACTGCTAACACTAAAACTATTTGCTTTGCGACTACAAAATCTTAGAATGGAAAGTTTAATCACCAACTTAGATTTGTTTGTTCTTCTAAAAAGTGAGTGTCCTTCATTTAATCATGAAGTATTGTTTAGTGCAATTGTGTCCCGCATAGGCGATTGCCTTTCTGCCGAAGATCAAGTAACTCTCAAAGAATTTTGCCGGAGATTCACGCGAGCTGCTTTAAACAGGTGGCAGAAATCTAAACGATTCTTTGATAAGTTTAGAAATACGTACGGAGAGTGGTTGCAAGCAAATATTGATTGGCCGAGTTGCGTGCAAACTTTAATAAATCAAGAACCAACTGTTGATGAGATACCAAGAGCACGCTCAGTCTCTCCAGAACCTTCGATATCATCGACTGTTGGAACAATGACCCGGAAAAAGAAAAAAAAAACAAAACCATACCATACGAAAAGGTCCCGAAAACCATTCAAAGATCTGGGAAGCAAACAGAAAAAGAGAAGATCTAGTGAGCACATAGGCGAGGATTCCTCTGAATTGGCATATGCAGCTGCAGCACGTTTAAAAGAAGAAGGTTATGAAGATATCGCATCTGTAATCAATTATATGATCAAAAATCCAGAAGCTGCCGTTAAAATCAAGGAAAGCATTAAGAAAACAGTAATATTTACACCAGAGAAAGCACTTGGATTGCTTCTTTCACTTAAGCTTTCAAAGTGGCAATATATTACGTTGCGAGAGACTGCCATTCGGGAAGGTGCTAAGGATATTTACCCATCCTACTATAAACTGCAACAAACTAAGCTTGCATGCTACCCTCCTAATCAATCAGTATCAGTTACGGATTCATCAGCTAGAATTACACTTCAAGCTTTACTTGACATCACGGTGAAGCGGATTCTTCAAAGTCTTTCTGATAATGTGGAAAATAAGCAGTTAAAGCTGATATCGAAGTGGGGATTTGATGGTGCTTCCAATCAAAGCCGATACAAGCAGAAAATGGACGGCGAACATGATGATTCAAGCATTTTCATGACCTCCTTGGTGCCACTGAAACTGACAGATGGAGATAATACTATATGGACAAACCCGAAACCATGCTCAACTTTTTATTGTCGTCCGGTTCAGTTCACTTTTGTAAAAGAAAGCCATGCAGTTGTCATTGATAACAAAAGAAAAATGGATGAGGAAATTGAGGCCCTTAACCCCACAGAGTGCATTAATAGTAACAGGGTGACTCATAAACTAATGATGACAATGATCGACGCAAAAGTCTGCACGTACCTTTCTGAAGCTAGATCAAATGCATCATGCTACCTGTGCTTAGCAAAACCAACAGAAATGAACCACTTAGATGCTGTAACATCAAAAACTGTGTGTTCTGACATATATGAATTTGGCCTATCATCCCTACATGCCCGTATAAATTGCATGGAATGTCTGTTACACATTGCGTACAGACTTGACTTCAAACAGTGGGCAGCAAGAAGTAATGAGCATAAAGATATGTTACAAAACAGAAAAAAAAACATTCAAAATAAATTTAAAGAGGAGCTCAATCTGTTAATTGATATAGTAAAACAAGGCTCGGGAACTACCAATGACGGGAATACCGCAAGGAAGTTTTTCGAGTTTCCCAATAAAACTGCAGCTATTACTGGGTTGGATCAAAACCTGATAAAAAGATTTGCTGTTATTTTGCAAGCAATAACATCTGGTGAGAAGATCGATGTCATCAAATTTAAAGATTTTGCTCGCAAAACAGCAGAAAAGTACGTGGAATTATACGACTGGTACTACATGTCATCAACCGTACATAAACTATTAATACACGGAGCTGACATAATCGAAAAAAATGATATTGTCCCGATTGGGACTCTCTCGGAAGAAGCCTCAGAGTCTCGAAACAAAGATTTTAGGAGGTTCCGGGAACATCATTCGCGGAAAAGAAGCAGGCAAGATTCTAATCAAGATATCCTAAATATGCTTGTTGTTTCTTCGGATCCTTTTCTAAGTGCACAAAGGCCGAAGTTAGATGCCAAAAGGAAGACAACCTTTTTTGCTGAAACTCTCGACCTAATACAGTTTCCGGAAACTGAGTTCGAGTTTGTAGGTATATCCGATCTGGATTCTGACTCGGAATTGGAGTCCGACAACGAAAGTTGTAAAGAAAATTTGTAAAATTTAATTATTTTTCTTTATGTTCTTTTGTTATTTATGTTAGTTTATTGTACCAATATGTTTAGTTAATAATTTCATAAATTATAGTTTCAAATATGTATTTTGTATAATTGAATTTATTAGATATTATTTTTGTTACTTCTGTTTTATTTAAATTACCTATCAATAAAAAGTTTATATACAGTCTTTTTTTTTTCACATATTCTTAATATTTGGGGAAAAAGCATGCTTCCTAACGATGTTCTTAACTTTGACACAGTTCATGGATCGTTTTGAACAGTTTCATATGTTAAAATAAATAATGTTAGTACTATAATCCCCTATAAGGATATTATTATTATTATGTGTCCGGTTATGTTGTAATCATACTTTTAGGGTATGATCAATTAACAATTTCATTCCCCTATCTTTCAAAAAGAAGCGACAGCATGGGCACTTTGACACTGATATTCAACTATTTGGTATTGTTAGTGGATGGGCGGTAATGCAACGTATGCGACTTAGAAGTTTTCGGTTACACAATTGACGGGAACCGGCGCTGGTTGGAACAAAAGACAAGAGTCCAGCGTCGTATAGGAAAGGCAGCACTAACCTTGATAATCCAGGATATTCAGGACTGCCAGCACTCTGATCACAGTTCACCACCACAGTATAACCGTTCTTCTGCTACGAATTGGTCGCACAAAACGACGCGACCGTTCAAATGCGATTCGATGCGTGTGTGCTCTAACGCGACTCGACAGCCATTGAAGGTCCGATCGTCCATCGGAAGATCCAGACGCGATCGATTTTTCTAGAGCGGTATAGTCTCTCTCCCTCACTCTCGAATAGACGAAGGTCTAGTGCAAGGGAGAAAGGATAATATGCGGAAGGGGAATGTCTAACCAATTAGCGATTATGCGTGTTGCCAATAATTAAAAATATAAACGAAAAGAATCGTATATCAGCGCAACCATTCCCCCGGGCTTGAAGGGATGCCTTCAAGAGTGAGGCAAACCACAAGAAAACTAATCTATTCGATAATTACTATCCTATAACTACGAAACTAAATACCTAATAACTAATATTAACCTAACCTTAAAGACGAATTAAATAAACTACTGGTTAGGCAATGGGCAAAGACGCACCACGGGACGCAAGTAGGATCCGGTGGTTGTCTTAACCCGAACGATACGAGTGACTCCGGTTGAGTCAGGGAAAGTTTCCTCCACGACACCCAAAGGCCAGTGTAGTGGGGGCGAGTTGTCGGATATAAGAATCACGACCGTGCCGACAGAGACCGGATCGACCGGCGTGTTCCATTTGCGGCGAGATTGCAAAGTATGGAGATATCCAGTTCTCCAGCGCTTCCAAAACGACTGTACTAACTTATCTAGTAGCTCGTGTCTAGCAGTAAGAGTTCTCTCGTCTATTTCCTCGGCAGGCAAGTATTTCAGAGGCGTGAGATTCAAAAAGTGCGCTGGAGTCAATGCGAGCGGCTCTGAAGGATCACTAGAGAGTGTCCTACAAAGAGGTCTAGTGTTCATTACCGATTCTATTTGAATAAGAACGGTACTTAATTCTTCAAACGACAGAATAGTATCGCCTATGACCCGATATAGGTGTGACTTTAAACTTTTAATATTAGCTTCCCAATTGCCGCCAAAGTGACTAGCCGTCGGGACATTGAGTGACCAATCTATTCGATTTATAGCTAATGTATGACCATATTCCGAATTATGGTACTTCGAACAAAGAAATGCGTGAAGTTCCGAGAGTTTCCGTTTAGCGCCTATGTAATTAGTCCCGTTATCGGAATAAATTCTACTAACCGGGCCACGCCTTGACAGGAACCGTTTAAAGGCGCCCATAAAACTAGCTGTGCTAAGATCCCCAGCGAGCTCTATGTGCACCGCGCGTGTAGTCATGCAGACGAACAGACACACGTAGGCCTTGGTGGAGCGAACACCTCGACCGCGAGACATCGTAACCTTAAACGGACCGGCGTAGTCCGTGCCCGTGTGGACGAATGGCTTAGCGGTTTGAACGATACGACAAGAGCGATGATCGGCCATCTCAGGAAAGCTCTGCTTAGGGCGCAGCCGAAAGCAGGGAAGGCACTTATGGATCCTATTCCTAATTAAATTGCGTGCAGAAAGGATCCAATACTTCTGACGCAAGAGCGACATTAGCAGGTCGGGACCTGCGTGACAGTTCAATTTATGATGATAATCGACTAACAAATTCAAAACGAGGTCCTTGCTTGGAAGCAGAATGGGATGTTTCCCATCATAACTTAAATCCGAGTTTCTTAAACGGCCTCCGACTCTAATGAGTCCGTCTTCGAGAAACGGTTTTAAGTGTCGAAAAGCAGGACTACAATGTTTGCCTTTCCTGAGTTTAACCAATTCAGTGGAGAAATAAAAGCGTTGAAGCTCGCGAAGTATGAGCAATTCAGCGAAGTTGTAATCCGCTGCCGCCATGCGGTAACCAATAGGCAATAGTTTAGCGAAACGACAAATGTAAATTACTACTCGAAGTAATTTACTCCAAGACGAGATACGATCGACCAAAGAAAGAATAGTAGATCTTTCAGTTGGTGTAGCGGAGAGCAACGAATGTTTCTTCTCTTCGGGCACTTCGCATACCGAAGAGGGATTGAAGGGGATGACAGGCCACTTTGAAACGTCTAAGCTGGCCCACGGAGGACCACTGAACCAAAGCGGATGATCAATGATTTGCGAAGGTGTGAGCCCACGTGACAGACAATCTGCGGGATTGTCCGTACCGGACACGTGATACAGGTTTTGTGGCGATAAGTCGTCCTGTATTTTCGAGACTCTGTTGGCCACGAAGGTGTTCCACCGATGGGGCGACGAATGTACCCAACAGAGAGCGACTGTTGAATCCGAAAATGCGAATATGTTGCGAAATATAATGCGGTTTTGACAAGCGACTACGACATTTTTTATGAGTTGAGCTAGCACAAGAATAGCGCACAGCTCCAGACGAGCAAGAGAAACGACCCTTTTAGGGGAGACCTTCGACTTAGCGGTCAACAACCTAACGATATTGCCATCACTATTTTGAACGTGGAAGTAAATAACCCCCCCGTATGCTTTCTCACTGGCGTCCGCGAAAGCCAATATAGTGACCACACTATCGCCGACGATACCAACGTGACGTGGGATCCTTATAGTACAGAGCAAGGGAAGCTCTTCTTTGAAGCGAATCCACAGCCTGACTATATCTTCAGGTGGAGTATCATCCCAGTCACAATCAGACAGCCAAAGCTGCTTGATTAGAAGTTTAGCGTACAGGACAACAGGTGCGACAAATCCCATGACGTCCCATATTTTAGCGACACACGACAATATTGTACGCTTAGTACAAATCTGAGCGGGAGTATTAATTTTCATGCCGAAGTTGTCCGACGTAGGTGACCAACACAAGCCCAGTACTTTATGTTGGTCGGACTCATCGAATTCCTTGACAACTGGCAGGCGGTGCGAGGGTGGGATCGAATCTAATACGACTTGGGAATTACTGGTCCACTTAACTAGCTCAAATTGACCAGCCTTCATGAGACCTATCATTTCCGAAGCGGTGGAAATGCCCTCGTCTTCCGTGCGAACGGAATGGACGTAGTCGTCCATATACAACCCCGCAGCGACAATATCTTTGGCCTGAGGGTAGGAGTCACCCTCATCCTCAGCCAACTGCTTAATAGTTCGAAGTGCATGAAAGGGGCTAGACTTAAGCCCAAAAACGACACGATTAAATTCATAAACCTGTAAAGGTTCTTGCGGGGAAAAGCGATACAAAATGCGTTGGAAACGCCGATCAGATTCCCGGACTCCAATGCTGAGAAACATCTGACGAATGTCTGCGGAAAGCGCTATCGAAAACAAACGAAAACCAATAATAATATTGAACAAGTTCCCTTGTAGGTTCTGTCCACCATACAAGAGATCATTAAGCGAGATGCGGGTAGTAGTTTTACAACTACCATCGAGAACGACACGAAGTTTGGTTGTGACCTTATCATCTCGGATCACACCATGATGCGGAATAAAATACGAACTTCCCGCCGAATCAGGATTCGTAGATGAAATGTAGCCCTTTTCTAAATATTCCCGGATGACACTGTCATACGCGACCCTTAATTGTGGAGAAGCTTGCATCTTCCTTTCCAAGCAGTAAAACCGCCGTTCACTTGCTTGGCGCGAATTGCCAAGGGATTCGACATCAGCCTTGAAAGGCAAAGCTACTACGTAACGTCCCTCACTATCCCGAGTGGTAGTGCGGGTGTAAAATTCCTCACACAATTGGTCGTCCGGGCTGAATACCGGGGGAACACTCACTTCCTCTAATTCCCAGAATTTCCGGACAGCAGAGTCTAATGTGTCCGCGATACAGCAATGCGATACGGTCGAATTACCGTCAGTACATGCTGGTGCGTCACCTACGATCACATAGCCAAGGACCGTTTCTAAGGCGAGCGGCGATAAATTCGAAGTCGATCCTTGAACTCTGTTCGACAAAAGCAGGTGCGGAAAAATCGAAGCGCCGATCAATACGTGAATCGGGCCTGATGAATAATATGTATCGTCTGCCAACGGTAAGTCTTCGAAGTTAGACAGTCGCGAAGTGTCGACTGTCGCGGTTGGCAGACGTTCGGTAATCCTATCTATTACCAACGACTCAATATCATAAGTTATATTATGATCGAAACGAGAATGAATTTTAAATTGTACGGAACCTTGAATGGGTTTACTCGAACCTCCTATACCCCTAACAGTGGAACAAGTAGGTCTATTATTTATGTTTAATCCTAAACGTTGACAGCAATCGCGAGTAATAAAGCTACTCTGAGACGCGCTGTCCAACAATGCACGAACGCAATGTTCGTGACCACGAGAATCTAGAATAACGATACGTGCGGTACCCAACAACACAGTTCTAGAGCCTTTATAAGGGCCGACTGCACTTGAGCATAATGCTACATCCGAGTTCGCGGGAATCGAACCCGCGCTCGGCTCTTCGACTGAGCGTGACGGCGACATATTTGACGCAGGCCTATTTCCAAAACATAGCAATGTATGATGTTTGTACCTACATTTTTTACATGTAGACGTCGACTCACACGCAGACACGCGATGACCACTACTTAAGCAATTTATACACAAGTTGTTTGACTTAACGAATTTAAAACGTTGATCGGGGTTATAACTCTTAAAAACCGTACACTTATAAATGTAGTCATGGTTTTCCTTACACAAACTACAAGCGACTGGTTGAGAACTGGACACATATGCGTTACTTGATTTACGATCTAAAGGCCTTTTATTAGTATTGACTCGAGCAACAGGTATCGAAGTTCGTTCTAAAACCTTTATATGATCACTAACGAAATTAACTAAATCGGAAAACAATGGGATTTCGGATCCATTCGACTTTAATTGATAATTGGATTCGAACGTACGAACGGTGTCTGGGTCCAGTTTTTTAAGCGCGACATGCAATAATATAAAATCAGCCAGGTCACTGACTTTTGTATGTTTTAAAGCAACTACCGACGAAGCGAACTTATCAATAAATAATTCTAAACTACTAGGGGTACCTGATGTAATAGATTTAAATTCAAATATTTGAGTTAAGTATGAAGTTGCCGATTGTCGACTATCTTCATATTTTTTACAAAGCAAATCGAAAATGAGTGGGTAATTATCCGCAGACGGGTTAATACCAGCGAAAATTGTACGAGCTTTATGTGTTAATTTACCTAATAAATAATATAATTTCTCACAGTCTGTTAGAGAAACATTATTATGCACGACATTACGATAACTAGCGACGAATAATGGCCAATTCTTAATATCTCCGTTGAATTCGGGTATTTCAATTGGCGGCAATCGAGGTGACCTTTGGACCTCACTATGAGAGTGAGCCGTCAGGTTCTTCTCAGCCCGTAAAATGCGCCCTAAAAGGTCTTCGAACGCAGAAAGCAATTGATAATCTACAACATATTCAGGGTTTAATTTTAGCTCATGAATAACAATTTCATCCAAAGCACTTTCAAAATCCACACGTAGTGATTGTACTAACGAGATGTCGCACAAAAATGATTCCTTAACGCTTTCATCCGAATGAATGTGTTTTATTTTATCTGCAATACTCTGCATGCGAGCAAAGATACGATCTCTCTTTGCTATCAATCTTTTAAGAGTAATATCGGTCGGTGCCATATTTATGAGCTATGAATATCAAACTAATTATTATAAGAAATATTTAGTAACTACCCACCGTTTTGCGAAATAACGGCCGGGTGCGCGACGCGGTCTCGAGTAACCTTGACTCGACCGATTGGTATTTTACTTTACAAGTAACGATAATTAACTACTAAGCGGGGTTGCGAAATTCCTTACTAATCGATTATTAGCTAGGAAGACACGAAAACGACGTAATGAATTACGATGTACTTACTTGCCACGCGTTGGCAAATAAGTATCTATGCGGGGTTGACTACGAAATACGAATACGAAACTACGATATACCTAGCGAATTCTAGGGAATGGCTGTGCTGATTATTATCCGACTCGGGAAGGACCATCAAATGGATGGGCGGTAATGCAACGTATGCGACTTAGAAGTTTTCGGTTACACAATTGACGGGAACCGGCGCTGGTTGGAACAAAAGACAAGAGTCCAGCGTCGTATAGGAAAGGCAGCACTAACCTTGATAATCCAGGATATTCAGGACTGCCAGCACTCTGATCACAGTTCACCACCACAGTATAACCGTTCTTCTGCTACGAATTGGTCGCACAAAACGACGCGACCGTTCAAATGCGATTCGATGCGTGTGTGCTCTAACGCGACTCGACAGCCATTGAAGGTCCGATCGTCCATCGGAAGATCCAGACGCGATCGATTTTTCTAGAGCGGTATAGTCTCTCTCCCTCACTCTCGAATAGACGAAGGTCTAGTGCAAGGGAGAAAGGATAATATGCGGAAGGGGAATGTCTAACCAATTAGCGATTATGCGTGTTGCCAATAATTAAAAATATAAACGAAAAGAATCGTATATCAGCGCAACCAGTTAGAAATCTTACAAGATCAACAAGACACTACACACCTCTGTCTAGTCCTTCAGGTCTATAGGGGTGATGCTATTTTATGATAAGAGTTGTTAAAGCTCTGAATTCTTCAACTTAAACACTAAAAGGAACGTTTAAATATGTAAAAATAAATAAAACTATTTTGACGATTTTTAAAAAAAAAAGGCATCTACAACCATTATGTAACGTATGTCAAAAAATCATAAATAATTAGTACTATAACCCCCTATAAGGATATTACGGTTATCGCTGCCGTTTTAGAGATATTTCGATTTTTCATACTAGCTCCATACAAAATTTTCGTAAAAAAATTATAATTCCTTCGTTTCTGTGCAGAATCAATTCTGGTGTCATTTTTGTATATTGTTATAACTAATAGAAGTGATATCCGGCAAAAAAACTCGCACTTGCAAAATAAAATGCCTAAGTCTATGAAAGCCGATTTTCAGCCCACCGTGCGGCGGCTTAGCTTGGAAACTATTGGTACTTAAAAGCTGAAATTTGCCCTGGGTACTTACTTATACATATTAATCACGCCGATAAAGTGTTAAAATAAAATCATGAAAAGGCAGCCCCTACACGTAAGGCGGCCCCTAAACCCATTGTATATACAATAACATTGGACTATATATTTTATTGTACAATAATTGAAAGGCGCTTAGAATGAAAACGATCAATAATTATATTGTACAGTAAACGTAATGTTTACTCTTCGTCAAGACGAGACGCAGACTAAAAGTTATTGCACAATACTGACCCTACACAAGGCGATGGAAAAATATGGTGCAATCAAAATTAAACTCGCTCAAATTTTGGTTCAATCGTTGCGCAATCTTCAATATTAAAGGCCGCTGCATACGTGACGGGTTTTTTCACGGACGGGACGGAACGGGAAATTTTGGAAATATCGTTTCATACAAAATGTATATGGAAGCGCATATGTCACGGAGACACGGACGGGACGGGAACGTTGAACGAGGCAGTCACGTCCCGTTCCCGTTCACGCTCCGTCCGAGGTATTATCTCGTTACGTATGCAGCGGCCTTAACCCTTTTTTCCGCGTGGGAAAATCATCGATTGACTTCTCCCGCTCTGGGTGGAGCGGATGGGAGTGTCAGACTTCTTCTGACTAAAAACCCACCCTGTTCCTTCAGCTGCCCTTAAGTTCCGGGGCCGCGGCATCTCGTTAGAACATTTCCGCGCAACCCCAACAAGCAATGCCCATATGAGGCCCTGACACTAGTGCTGACGTCTCATTGAGGTGCGCGTGGAACACGACGCGCCGCCGACCTGAATATTAACCCTAAACTCGTATTGCGCGATGTTATTGATAGTATCCGACCGAAGTTTCGGCTTCGGCCACAAATCGGCCGAACCATTCGGCCTGCCGAAACTTGCATTCGACATTTCTCTAGTTACGTTCGACTGTTTTCGGCCTCGCAAGCATTTCGTTCGTAGCCGCTTGACCTTCAGTGCATCCACGTATCGCGTTTACTTTTGATATGTCACATTTTTGTTTTCGTGCTTTGTAAACTTTAATTAACTCTCCCACATACACTAAAATTGACTAAAAGCGATCACCGATATATTGAGGCCCAGTTCGATCGAGTCGGCGACGTTCCCTGAGATCTGGAAAATTGCACTCGTTCGACCGTTACCCAAGATTACGAATCCAATGGATCTAAAAGATCTTAGGCCCATTAGTATTCTGCCTTGCCTAACCAAAATTGCCGAAAATGCCGTATGCCAGCAGTTGTCTCAATACTTGGAAGCAAATAAAATACTGCTTAAACTATAGTCAGGTTTTCGAAAACAGCGTGGTACCTACTGCTACGGCACTTTTGGATGTTACGGATAATATTTTGGCAGCACAAGGGCTAATGTACACTTCTTGTTCTGCTTGATTTTTCGCGGGCTTTCGACTGTATCAATGTTGATTTGTTCCTTTCAAAACTGTGCTATCATGGTTTTGATCAACATACAACTCATAAAAAACAATACTTGTAAAAAAAAAACAAGTCTCGCAACTCAATTCTTCTACCGTAAAAAGTTGTGAGATCCATGTAATGCCAAGTCGGTCATTAAATTAAATTAGATTGTTTAGTGCGATTGCCAAGTCAATCTAATTATTTAAAACGTTAAAGATTTTTAATATTGATATGGTCACTATAAGATGTTGTTGGGTTAGATCAGCCATACTCTAAGTGTGTTCTGCGGAACCCTAGGGTTCCGTGATGCCCCTGTAGGGGTTCCGCGAGAATTCAGAAAAAAAATCAAAACACCTCTCTCTGGTCGAACGCTTTTACGCGTATTATCACGAGGGGCAGCCAAACTTAGGAGCCGAGTTATAAATGATTCTTTCAGATACTTCTTTTAATTTGAAAAACCATGCATGATAAAACTTGGTTGTTCCGACTGTCTTTTATGGCGGATGTCTTTCAAAAACTGAACGAATTAAATTTATCATTGCAAGGTAAACAGACAACAGTGTTCCAGGTCTGTTACAAAATAACTGCCTTCAAAAGAAAATTAGACTTTTGGATTATTTGCGTTGGTAAGAGAGAAATAGAAATCTTTGTTACTCAGTGAGTTTGTTAAGCTTTGTTTTCCTAGGATAGCGGTGCCGTTATATAGCGGCCGTAATACAGCGGTGAATGACGTCACTAGAACGTTGTCTATGTAAACAAAATGGCGCGGTTTCCTAGAGAGCGGTAACTAACACCGACGGCCGTCTTGTCGGTGACAGATGGTTTCGTGAACGTTTCATTGATAGCGATGAAGCAGACTGTGTTAAAACGGCCGTGGAACTTTCCACATGTCGTCACCGTAAAGACGGCCGCCTTTTTGCGTCCGTAATATTACGGCCGCTATATGACGGCACCGCTTTCCTAGGAAACCAAAGCTTTAGCGACTCAGAAATGTTTCAAGATGATGTATTTGAAGAATTAGTTCAATATCTCACTTCGATGTGCGCATCTTTTGAGAAGTATTTTTCTGAAGAACAGAATACAATTAGAAAACTGAAATCATGTCAAACGAGGAATATGAATCTCTTTCAGAAATGTCATCAGACACAAGTATGGAGTCTCTGTTTAAAACGACGCCTCTACCTCTATCTAACGATTTTTGGTGCAGAATCCGTGATGAATATCCAATGCTTGCCAAAATGGCTCTGAATATTCTTCTCCCGTTCCCAACAACATATTTGTGCGAAACAGGTTTCTCAACCTATGCAGCCACTAAAAAAATACCGCAATAGACTGGAAGACGAACCTGATATGAGACTTGTCGAACTGTCTTCTATTAAACCTAATATCAACCAATTGATGAAAAATAAAAACAGTTTCATATCTCCCATTAGTTAGTTTTTATTTTTTTATTTTTTTTTATTACTGATGGGTCCACTCTTGACCTCGATCTCGCCTGATGGTAAGCGATAGATGAGGTCTAAGATGGGACGAGCGAGCCCAGAAGATGCCTATTTACTCGTGCTTTAAAGGCTGAAAGTTCATAAAAGGCAGGGAACACAGAAGCCGGCAGAGAATTCCACAGCTTGGCTGTGCGCACAATAAATGTGGAGGAGAAGCGCTTGGTACGACAAGACAGTATATCAACCTAGTGTGGGTGGTACCCAGCCGTGCGTCTGGTAGACCGGTAGTGAAAGGGAGATGGAGGAATCAGGTCATGGAGCTCCTGCGCACACTCCCCGAAGTACAATCTGTAGAAAACCGACAGGCAAGCAACGGTTCGCCGATGAGCCAGACTATGAAGCTTGTCCACCAGCACCTCGTCGCCTTTAAACCTTTAAGCTCTGCGCTCGATCGAGTCCAATGCAGCAAGTTGGTACTTTGCAGAGCCATCCCACAAGTGGTTCTATTATTACACTTGTTGTGTAGTGTTACGCCAGTCGCTTAGTGAAGTACGTCGAGAAACTTTGACATAAATCTAGAATTTTCGAGACACTAATGCCATCTAGCGGCGAATAGCGGTATAGTGTATATCTAGTCGAGACACTAGCGCCATCTAGCGACGAATAGCGGTACTATGTATCTCGAATAGCTTCATGGAATTTTCTAGGCAGTATAAACAGTGAGTCGATTTTATAAGAATGTTCTCGAACTCATAGACTGGGGTATAAATAGAGCGCAAAGGGGCGCAGAGAGCCAGTCTTATTACGAGGCGAATACGAGATATAATCGATGCTTTATCAGTGAATTTCAGTGCGATTTAAGTGTGATCTAAGTGTTAAGTGACAAGTGTTGTGGTGCGAATAATTGTGTTAAATTTTTATTTTGTGCTTAATTAATTAAACTGTTAATTTTGGTTTAATTGGCGTTAATTACTTCTATCCCGAACCCCAGCTCGTAACAATTTGGTGTCAGAAGTGGGATAGAAAAATGCCGGTTTTACCGAAAGACGATATGGAAGGTGTAAGGACAAGAAATCAACGCCAGCAGGAGATCGACCAGAGGCGGTTTGAAGGCTCACCATCGCCAGCACCGGGTGGAAATCAGCAGACAATGGAGGCGTCTGCGAGTACTTCCGGAGTTGCTCCAGTGACTACGTCTCCGGATGCATTTGACATGGCTGCATTGATGGCTATGCTGCAGGAACAAGCCCGCCGCCAGGAAGAGCAGGCTGCTCGTCTTCAGGAAGCGCTAGCCCGCCGCCAGGAAGAACAGGCCCGTCGCCAGGAAGAGCAGGCTGCTCGTCTGCATGAAGTGCTAGCCCGCCGCCAGGAAGAGGAAGCCCGCCACAGGGAAGAAGAAGCCCGCCACCGGGAAGAACAGGCCCGCCGCCAGGAAGAGCTGATGCTACTCACTAAGGAAATGAATGAGAATCTTTCCAAGGACCTTAGTGCTGTAAAGGAACGAGTGTACCAGCAAGAGGAACGGATTACTGAAGCTGAGAACCGTATCTCCGGAGCTGAAAATCGTATCTCCGGAGCTGAGAATCGTATCTCCGGAGCTGAAATCGAGATCGCTGACATGAAAAAAGCTCTAGGTGTTTTGAAGTCTGGAGATTTGATTGCAGCTCCTGTAGTCGCTGCTCCTTCGGTGCGAGGCTTCAAGGTACCTCCGTTTGATGGAAGCTCTTCATGGTCGGCCTACAAGATCCAGTTTGAGGCCGTTGTCAAGGCGAACGGATGGAGCAAAGCGCAAGCTATGACGGCGCTTACACTGGGCCTTCGTGACCAGGCCCTAACCATTCTAGAGGCCCTCGGGAAGGAGGTCACCTACGAATAGTTGCTAGAGGCGTTAGAGTCTCGCTATGGTGACGCACATCTGGAACACGTATTCCGTGCTCAGTTGAAAGACCGGTTTGTGAAACGAAGACTAGTTCGTGAAACGAAGACTGGTTTGTGAAACGAGGACTGCTTTGTGAGACGAAGACTGGTTTGTGAAACGAAGACTGGTTTACCCACGAAGTAAAAACGGTTTCACCGTCGCAGAACGTAAAACGGTCCTTGAAAACGGTTCCTTGTCAAAACGCCCACGACTAAAGCAGACTGACCGGTGAATGCATGAATTTCCGCGAAATGGACACAGGCACTGGTCCCGGCTTGTGTGACTGTGTGCGCCCCGCCCCGCCCCGCCCGCGCGCCCGGGGTGTGAAGTGAAATGCGGAATAATTCTCAGAATACAATTTCCGGTGATTTGATAGTTAAACTATTGCTTATTTCTAAGTAAAAACAACATGAATTATGTTCCTAAGTCGTAAAATAAAGAATGATTAGAGTAAAATCTGTTTTATTTATATGATCAAAGTTTTAAAAGCAGCATTAAAATGCTTATAAAATTAAAAATTACCGGTCGATTTTTTTTTTGCGTAGTATCGTTTCGGGTCTACTTTCGAATTCCATAGTAAAAACATGAGTGATCAAAGTATCCCCACTCACGGTTTAACTTTGATCGCTTACTTTTTAAATATATTTTCTTAAATTATTAAAATTTAGCATGTTAAAATTAGCTTATTCAAATCTACACAAAAAACCGATTATTATACTTTTAAATAATAATAATTTCGCTAAAAATGAGAATGCTACAGTCATATAAAGTTAAAAATTGATCAAAGTTTCCCCATTTTACGGTACCACCTTATTTTACTCTTTGGTACCAACACTTTAGAATGTATTTTGCATTTTAAAATAAATTCACTGTATTGTTTAAGGTGCAACAATTTTTCAAAAACTCACCCTTGGAAGAAGTAAAAAAAACAGAGATTAACGTGTGTTTTTTATAATAGAATATAATTTGTCATTTCGCGTAATGGACCATTTGAGTGAAATTATTTCCAAATATTTTAATAACCCAGAGGTGGCAAAATCCTACTCATGTAAAAGAACAAAAGCAGCTGCAAGCAATAACATACAATGTCCTTAAACCTTAATTGGAAAAGGAAATGCACGCAGATTTGAAATCATGTCCTAATCTTAGAACTCGTGCACCAGTTTATTCCTTGATAATAGATGAAAGTACAAATGTTTCGTCAAATAAAATGCTTGTCATCGTAACTAAGTACTACTCTGAAAAATCTTCAGCATTGAAAACTAAATTTTTGACCATGGTTGATTTAGATGGGGAATCCGCACAAAACTTATTTACAACGCTAAACAAAGTTGGCCATTTTTTGGCATTTTTTACTCGAGTCTTTGGCAGGTTTCAAACCAAACTATGGCAGAATCGGTAATTTTATGATGGTCACACTGGTGACTACTTGTTTAAATGTCAGATTATGTCAGTAAGCAGCGTTGCCAACCCTACTGTTTTAACAGTAGATTTACTGTTTTTACCGTGACATCCCTGTTTTCTGTTTAAGTACCCTTTTCTACTGTTTTTAATATTATATTTAGAGATTTCGTCTAAAACGCTAAAACCCCTCCAATTTAAATATCTAGCCTCATGATATGCATGTATGTATCCGTATAAATTTATCTACCTATGTTCTAGTCTAACAAAACAAGTCAAGTCATACAAAAATAATGTCAGTAATGATAGTGGTGACAATATTTCGTTTGAGTTGACCGTTGACCCTAGAAAAACAGAAATAAAGGAATGTATACATTTAATGCAACTGAAAAACATGTGAAGAAATTCAATAAAAATATGTATGATTTTAATTAAAAAAAGAGGCAGCAAATATCAAAAATAGTTAATAATTATTTGTAAGATTATTTCAAAAAAAATGCCAATTATTCATATTTTTAACATAATAAATAAATATAAATGATTATGTACTTGCGCTTTCAATTTCATTAAAGGTTTCATTTTCAATTCTAATAAAGTAGTAGACTTAATGTTTTAAAGTTACCATTTTACTGTTTTCTGCTGTTTTTTTAAGCCTGATCTACTGCTTTTTGCTTCGGTTAGGTTGGCAACACTGTCAGTAAGATTCCTGTCATTGGCACATGTGATTCTGTTTTTGTGAAACCGGGAATTACGATTCGTAACAATTGTGAAAATTACGAAATATATGTAACTGACTTGATTTATCAAATAAAGTCATAAAAGGGGAGAGTTGTGAGTTATTAACAGTTTTCTAGCTCGGGTACAACAAAACCACTAAATTTACATATAACTTTCGGTGCACATTGCTGTTATCAGTAGTTTTTTTAACTACACACATAACATTTAGCTATGGAACCTGAAAACCAAACAAAATACAGAAATATGTTAAAATTGACTAAAATGACACCTTTTAAACCAAATATGTCTCTCAATTGATTTTAATTTCTCATTTCTAAAGACCAATATTCATCTCAGAGTGATGCTATCGCCAACTTTTTTGTTACAGGTTATATGGTAACTGAAAAGTGAAGCGTATACCATGGCCCATTCATCAGGATCCTCAGGAAACTTAAGGAATGGTTTGATTGACTTCACTGCTGGTTCTTTAGGTAATACTTATTTAACATCATTATTTTGAAACTTCAAAAAAAGAGATACCTACAGAAAAAGATTTTCATAAAAACAAGAACACTCAGTAATAAACATTAGGAAAACATTGAATGAACCTCCAGCATCTGATGCTGGAATGTTTTTTTTCTTATTTCTTTTTTAAAATTCTTATTAGGTGGAATAGCAGTGGTGTATGTTGGACAGCCACTAGACACAGTCAAAGTGAAGATGCAAACATTCCCTCATCTTTACAAAGGAATGTATGACTGTTTGAAGGTGACCCTAAGGAATGATGGCATTATCAGAGGATTATATGCGGGCACTACTCCTGCAATTATGGCCAATGTAGCAGAAAACTCTGTACTATTTGCAGCTTATGGATACTGCCAAAAATTTGTCTGTAGTCTAAGTGGGGTTGAGGTATGAATATTAATAATTATTGTACTATCTGTATTGCATAGTAGTGACACCAGTGTTCTGTGCATTTTCCTATCAATGGACAAGTAGTTTTTTGGGCCCCCATTTTTATATATGTGAGTCTATTATTCTGTTTAAAATACACATTGAGTTACACACATAATATTTATATAATTCTTTAGAAAAACATATTAATAGTGAGACTACTTGCTAACACATCCAAAAAATAATGTTTTGAAATAAATCTTGTCCTTTCTTATCCAAAACTGGTAATGAAAAAAGAAGCTAGGTTGGTTTTTACCTGTAGTGGTAACTTTTGTATGTTTTTTCGATAATCAGTCATACCTCAGGGCTGAAGATCCATTCAGCCCATCTATACAACATAATATAATATATAGCATATTTATCCCAGTAATATACTTTCATAGGATAATTAACTACTTTCAGGCAGATGTAGCAGCACATACACTCTTAGATATTATAATATATTTATATTTTTAGAAAATGGTCAAACACGAACCTGTATTTGTTTAAAAAAAAATAGGATAATGATTCAGCCAGAACACTTTTTTCTTAGTGTAAAAAACCACATAGATAGCCATCAAAATGATAAGGTCTTCTAACTGACTGTTATTATCAATGTTATATTTACAAGGGAGGAACAAAGGTTATCAGAAGTGCCTTTAACTAGGACCTACAAGATTATACATTTTATTCATGTTATGTTTCAGAAAGTTGAAGATTTATCAGCATTGGGAAATGCATCGGCCGGTTTCCTGGCAGCATTCTTCTCCTCGTTCACACTGTGTCCCACTGAATTAATAAAGTGCCAGCTGCAAGCCCTTCGAGAAGTCAATGTGCAGTCCTCACAAACAGTTGTACGATGATTTTTATGGGTATTTTTTTTTGTCCTAGCTGTTTTTAGGGTTCCGTAGCCGAATGGCAAAAAACGGAACCCTTATTGTATGTATGTATGTCGGGCAGGTGTCCGCAACTCCACGACCATGCGCGTATTTTGCGTAAGGGGTAAGATTTCTCTTCACTCAATCCATGCCAGTTCCTCCAGGAAGGCGAGCAACGCCCTTGTTTTGCTTACCATTTCTCGGAGGGTACCTGGGTTGCCGAAGTATTTAGTCCTGTAATCCGTGACTACAGGGCAGCTTAGTAGCAGGTGTGCTGCTGTTTCGTCCTCCTACATGCAGGCTCTGCAGAGTGGGCTGTCTGTGACTCCTATTAGATAGAGGTGTTTATTAAATGATCCATGACCGGTAAGGGCGGCTGTCACCAGCCGCATTTGCGGTTTAGATAGTCTAAGGACCTGTTTCGACAAGCGGCCATCAAGGTTCGGGAGAGCCTCTTTGGCCTGCCTGTACTCACCATGGTCCTCCCATAGTTTGTGGTGTAGGTCTCTGGTGCGTACGGAACGGAACCCTTATAGTTTCGACATGTCCGTCCGTCCGTCCGTCCGTCCGTGCGTCCGTCCGTCCGTCCGTATGTCACAGCCATTTTATTCCGAAACTATTAGGACTATACATGTAAAACTTGGAAGGCAGATGTATTCTATGAACCGCTTTCCGATTTTAAGAGAAAATTTAAAAAATATTTAAAATAAAGGGGGCTCCCCATACATGGAACTGGAACTGAAAATACTTTTTTTCATGAAACCTATACGTGTCTGGTATCTTTAGACAGGTCTTTAAAAATGACATTACGGTTTCTAAAATGACTTTTTCATAAAGTTAATGGTTTAAAAGATATACGCTTCCAAAGTGGTAAAATGTGTGTCCTTCCCCCTCTAACTTCTATAATAATGAAGTGAAAATCTAAAAAAACCATATGTTGTAGATCTTAATGTAAACTTTTAACCAAAATTGGTTTGAACGAGATCGAGTCAGCAGTTTTTGAGCTACAGTATATTTTCGAAAACCGCAAATATAACTTTGTAATTCATACAAATACTATGAAAAATAAAGTTATTTGACGTAGTTGTAAAAATTGTAAATAAGCTAGTTTTAAGAAATTTGTAAGGTATTTTGTTTTTTTTTTTTTTTCAAATAAATATATTAATTATGTTATATTTATTATAGTTACTACGGAACCCTTCATGGGCGAGTCCGACTCGCACTTGGCCAATTGTTTTTACTTCATGTTGGTATTGTTAACATATTGTGTAATGTTTCATGCTCTTAATAGTTTGCAATGCTTGACCTGAAACAAACATAGAAATACATAGTTAAGTACTCAACCCAGACCCCAGCAATTCAAAAATGAACTCTGGCATTACTGGACTCCTCTGGACTCTATCTTTCAGTTCAAAGAATATGAATATTGTGAATCTCAATTTGTAACAATAACATGTTTCAAATGAATACTAGAATGTTTTGGTCATAAACCGAGCTAGAATCAGAAAATGTCGAGGAACTTACTCTAGCTCGCAAGGCAGACGACCTCACGGCAGATCTCAGGCTCACTGGTCCGATCGAATAAAATCATTATTACTGGTCTGCCTGCATAAGCGTAGGAAGGGGGGGAGCCGGGTGGGCCGTGCCCACCCCAGAATGGTCTGGTGCCCACCCGAGAATTTTTACTAACAATCAATTATGGCTAAAAAATTAAAAAATCTGGCCAAGTGCGAGTCGGACTCGGACTCGAGTCGGACGAATTAATTTATGTGAAAATTTTCATTTCGTACGTTAAGAGTTGACGCAACTTTGATAAGCGATCATCGCTTCTACTACTGGGGGCCAGGCCCCCCTGGGAAATATCTCTAGATACGCCAATGTCTGCCTGTTAATACTGCAATGAGGCACGCCAAAGAAAGAGGCCTGGAGACCTTTAGTCCAAAGCTCCATCCAAAACCGTAGAAGAAGGATGAGATGACACGTCGCAGGATACGAAAAATTACCTACTGCCAAATAATGATACCCCAATTTGATTAAAGCTCTAAAAATGTTTATTGTTTTTTATGGGCCTTAGTTGCTTGAATAAAGGATATGTATATTATAATTCAATAAAAAACCTAATGCTCATGACTTTAATCATGTTTCATACAGATTTAACAAATACCGTTTAAAACTCAATAAATATCTTATGTTTATGTATGATATCTCAGCGAATCATTTCTTTATCTTAATTGCGCTATTTTTGTTGTGACCTTTACGTTTAAAATATTATATGGCGAACTAATATTTACATGAAATATCCTCGGCAGGTAAAAGTGTCTCCGCTGCAGCTTACACAGCAGATATTTAGACAATATGGCATTCAGGGTCTGTTTCGAGGATTGGTGCCTACCATCATGAGAGAAATGCCTGGATACTTCTTCTTTTTTGGAGGATATGAAGGTAGTTATTTCACTTATGAAAAGTATCACAAATCTCTGCCACTTTCATCAACCAAAGGTCTTATATTGTCTTATATTCTACGGAAGAATATAGTTTTAAAAGATAATTAAATTAATTGTCTTTTTCTTTAAAGTTCTGTTTCTCCAAAGGTTGTCTGCACAGATTGTCATGTGCGATAAGTCTTGCCCAGTGTTCACTAGTTTTTTCTTTTGTGTATAGCAATATTTTTAGGTATACAATAAAGTATATGATATATAAATTAATGTTACAGGAACAAGAGAATTATTGAAGAAATCAGGTCAGACGAAAGACGACATAGGTTTTGTGAGGACAATGATAGCGGGTGCAGTAGGCGGTCTCGTCTTATGGACTGTCATATTCCCATCAGACGTTATCAAGTCAAGAATACAAATATCAAACAAGAGTCAGAAGTTTCTAACGGTCGGATACGAAATTATAAAGAAAGAAGGTATGTTATCTTTTAAGTCTATGTGCAAAGATTTACTCGTGTTTGGTATCTCTTGTTGTGTAAATGTTTATTTTCCTTCATTCATGTGACGTATCTAGATAGGTAAATGCGTAATTATCTAATTGCGTACTTAGGTATGTTTCCTCATTTTTTCTTTTGTGGGTATTCCCTGAACAGGCCTTAGATGTGTCGATGTAAAATGTGCTGTGGTGCTACCTGTGACCGAAATTGCGAATTAATACATACAGCTGTAAAAGATTTGATTCAATGAAACAGTATTCGGTTTTATATTGTACTAGTACTCACGCGGGGCTTCGCTCCCGTTGATTCTATCACGGTAAAAACATAACTCTCCTTTTTTGCAGTCGGGTAAAAAGTAGCCTATAACCTTCCTCAAGCTTCAAGCTACTTCCATACCAAATTTCATCCAAATCCACCCAGTACTTTCGAAGATTAGCGCGTTCAAGCAAACAAACAAACAAACAAACTAACAAACTTTTCCGCTTTATAATATTAGTATAGATGTACCTACACATAACTAACGGTTTAGTGTCCAGAGTAACGCATACCTTTTTTTTCTAGGTGGGAAAATCATTAAATGGCCCTCTGTGGATAGAGCGGAAGGGAGTGTCAGACTTCTACTGACTAAAAACCCACCCTGCTCCTTTAGTTGCCCTTGCGTTCTAGGGCCGCGTTATCTTATTAGAATATTCCTGCAAAAAGTAACGCGTAGCTAAGCTCAACATATTATTTAAACCGATTATTTACCATCTACTCGAAGAAGTACAAGAAAACCTAAGCTTCGTATTTTTTTTTTCATATAATTATTTTTCGTTCATCTGCAGCGTGACCATTGTTAATGTTTTTATGACAACATGAATGATTAGCACAGTTGATAATATTGACTCATTTAAGATAAATATTATCGCGCAATAATAACTATCTCGTCGGTTACTTTGACCTCGCAAGCATAGAAAGCGATAAGAGGAACATAATTCAATTAAGGACGCATTTACGTTTTCTCATGTTTTTCTGGTACCATTTTGATACATAACGAGTTAAAATTTTGACAATGTTATGGTCTTAATTTCAAGATAATTTATTCATCTCCACATTGAATGCATTATAATTACACAGTCCTATACATCTTTTTCACACAAATACGTTTTTATCGCCGCAATAATCGTAGAAAATTACAAAAAATTGGCCAAGTGCGAGTCAGAGTCGCCCATGAAGGGTTCCGAAGTAACTATTATAATATAATATAACTAGCGACCCGCCCCGGCTTCGCACGGGTGCAATGTTAATAATAAAGTAAATACTATAGAATGTCTTTATATACAACGTTGACAGCCTTTTTGTCATTCGAAAATACATACATGTTCTCTTTAGTAGTTACTCTTGAAGGTGCGACATATAATTGACCATGGGATCATTCAACGCTCAAATCTAAGCTTGCAACGTTGAATATTTGACCCTGGGATTTGTTAATGGTCATTGCAAAAGATATCTTTAACGGAAATTGTAGACGTTTATACTGGAACGGTAAATCCGATGGTATCAGAGGAATTCGGGGAATCAATACATCTTCTAAGGTACCACATCCGATGAGTATTGTGCACTCTATTATGAAAGTTTTAGTGATTTTACCAGCAAAGGCGTGCCATTGCAAAGTTTAGGTGGATTCAGGTTTCTTAATAAAATAACAGGACAACCTACTTTTAACACCATTTTATGAGGAGGGAGTCCAGATGGTTCAAAGAATTAAGAAATACTATAGGATTTTTTTCAAAAGTTCTTCCAAATCCAGAACAGTATCAACCGAGTAGTATATTTGCGTCGGTGCATCAATCGTTGAAAGAATCAAGTTATTTACCTTATCATACTTGTTCGTTAGTGGGTGATAGAATAGCTCTTTCTACCAAGATGACCAAGATATAGCCTTACAACTTATGTTATCAATGTCGGTATAGACATTCTTGATCAACTCTTGGAGGTTGTCTATCAAAAAAACAAAGGTTTTCTAGTTTAATCCTTCCATCAATTTGTGTTAACTCTCCATTGCCAATTTTTGCAGCATCTCTGAAAAAGCCTGTTCTCACGTGAAGACAACGAAACCCACCCGGGAAATTTTTGAGGCTGTGTATCGGGCGGCCGATACAATCAGGGGGTTTGTGTGTGTTTTTAGCAGAGGCGAAGTAACGCACTGAATGGCGTTTCAACACTTGCTTTATGGTCGGGATTTTGAGGTCCAAGTGGAGATCCTCGTTCCTCAAGTACCAGGGCGCGCCCGTGGCCTTTCGGAGAAATCGGTTTTGAATGACTTGCATCCTATGGATCTGAGCCGAACTGGATTGAGTAAACACCGGACAGGCGTATGTCAAAATAGGGCGTATGCACGTGGTAAAAATGCGTAGTTTGCATTTTAGGGAGAGTTTGCTGTGTGCATTCAACATGCTGTGTAACCTACCGAGAGCAAAAGCGTCTCGCGAGCGAACCGACTTTATATGTCTTCTCTGTTTTGGTCTAGGATCACTCCTAGCACGGCCTGCGACGCCCTATTTCGCCGGCACCGCGCCGCAACCGCTATGTCCTTGCATTTTAAATCTGTAATATCTTCGAAACTATTTATTTAAATTATATGCTGTAAAGGGCAATATTGATCTATAATAAATGCACAATGTATTTATGTTATTTAATTGGATAAGGATTAATGATGTATTGCTTAAAATTGCTTCGTAAAATATGCTCGTATTTCTCGTAAAAAGTAAAGGATAAAAATGGTTCTTGTGGGTTACCTATAAGAGATAGACATATGCCATCGCGGACGTTTTTGTTGATCTTTTTAAGGTGTACAATACTGTAGTACATTATTTTGATCTATCTCGTAGGGTTCAGCCAGTCTTTGTAATGAAAGCGCAAAAAAATGTGTTTATTTGCGACATCACATTAGAAACCTCAAAAATCATCAGTGTTCCTCTACTATATTATGCATGTTATATACTTAAAAACCTTCCTATTGAATCACTCCTTCTATTGAAAAAAACTGCATCAAAATCCGTTGCGTAGTTTTAAAGATTTAAGCATACATACATGTGCAGGGACAGAGAAAGCGACTGTGTTTTATACTATGTAGTGATAGTGATATGTATATTTATTTGACAAAAAAAATCTTACAAATTTCGTAAAACTAGCTTATTTACATTTATTTACAACTACGCCAAATAACTTTGTTTTTCATAGTGTTTGTATGAATTACAAAGTTTTATTTGCGGTTTTAGAAAATATGCTGTATCTCAAAAACTGCCAACCCGATCTCGTTCAAACCAATTTTGGTTGAAAGTTTACATTAAGGATCATAGCATATATTTTTTGTATAATTTTCCACTCCATTATTATAGAAGTAAGTGGGGGGACACATTTTACCACTTTGGAAGTGTATATCTTTTAAACGATTAACTTTATGAAAAAGTGGTTTTAGAAACCCGTATGTCATTTTTAAAGACCTGTCTATTAATACCACACACGCATAAGATTCATGAAATAAAAAATATTTTCAGTTTCAGTTCCATGTGGGGTACATGGAACTGAAACTGAAAATATTTTTTTTTTAATAATTTTTTTCTTAAAATCGGAAAGCGGTTTACAGAATACCTACCAAGTTTCACATGTATAGTCCTAATAGTTTCGGAATATAAAAACTTTTTACCAAAAAAATTAAACCGGCTTCCAAAAAACAACTTTAATTTCGGTAGGTAGGCGGTGTACGACTTCTCAAATTAGTTAGAAAGTAGACAAAATATTGCTTTTCCCAATGCTGGGCTGTTAATTGTTGAGGAGTTCTCCTGGTACTTCACCATCAGCTTCACTTCATCATATGCATTGTGACGAGCATATTGTGCTTAATAACCATATTCAAGTAATCGAAGCGGAACCCATGAAATACTTCTTATTCCTACTTATATATTGAGTAGTTCCAGTGGCCATCTGTGGTCTTCATCATCAGATCCACTTCACAAATGGTGCTTTTCGAATACAACTACACAAGTTACTATAAAAAATACTCAAATCACTGTAGGTGTGCCTATAATATTTGAAGAGTTCCCTCGATTACTCCAAGATCCCATTATCAGCTCCTGACTTGGTGACAATGGGACCAATTTCGAAGTATACCCATTCAAACAAAAAAAGAATTTTCCAAATTGGTTCAGCCGTCTTCGAGTAATCGGTGATCAAACATTTAAAAAATATACGCGTCGAATTGATAACCGCCTCCGTTTTTGAAAAATCCGAAAATGGCTGTGACATATAGACGGATGGACAAACAGACAGACAGGCATGATGAAACTTTTCTTTATTTCTTATTAATTTTTTTATCACATATGAGTATTTTATTTCCAAAGTCCCCTAGTACTCCTAATCGGGCGTCAAACACATTAATACAAAATTGAAACTAACATCTAATTAATAAGCATGTAACCCTTTGTAAACAATAAGTTACAACTTATTATGATCAAACAATATTAAAGAAAATATAATATTACCTTCAAGTATCAATATTAGTTAAGTAATGTATAAAATCGGGCGAACAATGGTTTGTAAGTGTGTGTGCGCGCAATGTTGTTGTGTTGCTACTAGGATACCTAAAATTGAGCGAGTGATAAACGTAAATGCGTCCTTAAAGCTAAGCGTTTTCTACGCCAAACGGTGAAATTATAAGACAGTTTTCATTATTCATAAATCTTTTATCCGCTTCGAGTCTATCTATCTATACTTATTACATTATAATTAAACGCACATCGAGGTTAACAATAATGTAGCGTCTACATTTAGTATCATTGAAGGTTTTATTAGTAACTCTTTTCTTACGGTTTGTCCTTTAATGTCCTTAGTACGTTCAACATTTACCTTGGAGATGTCTTGCACTGTTAACCAGCTACCAATCAATAAATTTCACCAAGACATAAGAATGCTATCTATGACAGCTGTGGTAGCCTTTTGCCTCCCTCTGCGGGTGGAGCGGAAGGGAGTGTCGCTTCTACTGACTAAAAACCCACCTTCCCACCCCGGTATCACGTTAGAACATTACCGCTACTCCGTAAGGCAATGGTGCTATTGAGCACCGTCAATGCTGCTTACTGCTCTTTGAGGCGCGCGGAACACAGCGCGCCGCCAATTCGGGCCTGGTCCTTCCTTACGGGACGGTGAGCTACCCCTGCTCGCCGTCCGCAAGCCCGCGCCTACGGAGCTGTGGTAGCCTAGTGGTAACAACTGCGACTTGTTTAGTTGACTTGAGTTGTCGCTCATGAGTTCGAAGCCAGACAGGTGTTTAACATTATGTAACACCACTGCTTTTAAGATTGTAGGAAACTAACATTTCGTAGAAATTGAAATCCATATATGACAACGACTAATACACACTTGGCCTGCTGATGAATTATAGCCCACTTCGTTTCACAAAGGGCTGTGTCCTAGTTTTAGTGGCATTCACAGGAAATGCTTATTAAGTATACATATAAAAGAAAGCTAAATAAGTATCAGCGCACTAATAATGCACAGTCCTAACTCCAGGCTGTACCAGTACTTACGGGGTTTATTTATTTATTTATTAAATGAAACACCAACGACTTATTCACTAGATCGAATACATATAAAATTGTTACAAATAGGAACACTCTGTAGTGAATTCATCACTTACAGGTGTGCACAGCACTTGTATAAGTAGGTAATTTAAAAAAAAAATTAAGCAAATTGAAATCATGATTAGATTAATTTAAATTACATTGAAAAGAGATAAAAAAATACATTCAAATTCATTAACTAAACATAACAATGGAATGTCAACCACTTAAATTAAACTACAATAAATACGTATCTCTCAGAACATAATGCCAGTGAAAAATATAAACGATAATTTTTCTATTATACAAATTAAATCAATACAGATTAAAAGTAAAAATAAGCTAGGTAGGTCAAATTACAATACCTACATCAAATACAAAGGTCAAATTATACAAGTAGAATAAACAGGGTCATATTTAATTTAATAAACATAATTTGAAAATTAATTGTAAAATTAATCGTAAAATATATTAAATGCAGTCAGAGAGGCAAGCAGTGAGAGCTTGGACATACTGTCTGAATTCATTCAGACTGTTCGAAAATATGTCCAAATTGTCGGTACGTGTGCTGTTTGTTGTAACTACTCAAAAACCGGTATAAAGGAGCGGAACGGCCAAGATTTGTTCTATTTTTAGGCATTTTAAATGTTTCCGTTTTAAAATTGGATCTGTAAGCGGTACGGCGGGGCACGATTAGACTAATATCTGAAACTAACTCCGGTACATTTGCCAAGTTATGGACAATCTTAAAAAGCCAAGTTAAGTCCGAGCAGCTTCTTCGTTGCTCCAAGGAACTCATTTTAAAATGACAGAGTCTGAGAATATCCAGCTTCCCGATCACAGTTCTCAGTTCTGTAGCGCAGATATCTCGTAAATTTTTTTTGGATGCTCTCTATTCTGTCGATGTGGACACGATAAGTTGGATTCCACACGGGAGATGCGTATTCCAGAATATTCCTCACCAGAGAGTTGTAGAGAACCTTAAGGGTGCTGGTTGACTGAAAGTCTTTGCAAGTCCTTTTCACGAAACCTGACATTTTATTTGCTTTAGCAACGATGTTGTCAAAATGATTTGCAAAAGTAAGTTGGCTGTCAAGTTGGACTCCCAAATCACGAATGGTATCAACTCTCTGAAGAGTTATGCCATTCATGTTACTGAGACACCACTCGTGAATTGCGTCCAAGTCTTCCTGGAGCAAGGCAATGTCGGTACTTGAAACAATCTCTTTGTATATCTTTAGATCGTCCGCAAACCTTGAGCATTTTGAGTGTTTTATTGAGTGTATGATGTCGTTCACAAATACCAGAAAGAGAATAGGACCGAGATGAGATCCCTGTGATACCCCAGAGATGGACTGATAAAGTGGTGATTGGTAGCCTTTTATAACTACTCTCTGCTGACCTTCAGAAAGGTATGATTCAAACCAGAGTAGCATTTGACCATGCATGCCACAGTTCTTAAGCTTTTGTATTAAGAGCGCATGGTTCACTTTGTCGAACGCACTGCTGAAGTCAGTGTAGATTGAGTCTACTTGTACACGGGAGTCCACAGATTTGCTCAGATCATTAATGTAGTGAATTAAGTGGTAGTAGATTTATTGGCACAGAAACCATGCTGTTGTGTAGCCAGTTGAGTTTTAATTAGCGAAGTTAATACGGGACAAACTAAAGATTCGAACAGTTTCGAGAAAATTGAAAGGAGCGATATGGGTCGATAGATTTTTACATCATCGTCCTCCCCTTTTTTAAATACCGGTACGACGTGTGCTATTTTCCTTTGCGTGGGGAACTTAGAAGACATAAGGGACTTGTTAAAGATTATTTTTAGGGGTAAAGATAGATATTTGGCACACTTTCTTATGAAATGTGGTGGGTAAGCCGTCGGGCCCTGGACCTTTGCAAGTATTTAGTTTATTTAATTCTTTGAGTACCTACGTCTCGCTCTGTGAAGTAATGGCTTCCTAATGCAAGCTGCGGGTAGTTTTTACACTTCATTTGTGCAGCGAGAGTACCAGCTGGAGATGCAAAAGTTGAAGAAAAGTGAGAAGCGAATAGTTTACTCACATCCTCTCCAGAAGTAGCCACGCTCTGGTTCCAATACATCTCAGATGGAATGTCATTTGTCTTGGCTTTCTTGGCCTTGACAAATGACCAAAATGCGATTAAGTCTGATGTTCTTTTCAACCGACGACCAAAAGAGGAGGTTATCAATTCGACGCGTATATTTACTTTTTCTCTTTTTTTTTATGTATGATCACCGATTACTCGAAGACGGCTGAACCGATTTGGAAAATTCTTTTTTTGTTTGAAAGGGTATACTTCGAAATTGGTCCCATTGTCACCAGGTCAGGATCTGATGATGGGATCCTGGAGAAATCGAGGGAACTCTTCAAATATTATAGGCACACCTATGGCGTTTTGGGTATTTCTTATAGTAACTTGTGCAGTTGTTCTCAAAAAATACCATTTGGGGAAGTGGAACTGATGATGAAGACCACAGATGGCCGCCGAACCTACTCAATAATAAGTATTTAGTGGATTGCGATTCGAATACTTGAATATGGATGTTAAGCACTTTATGTTCGTTACAATGCATATGGTGATGTAGAGCTGATGGTGAAGTACCAGGAGAACTCCTCAAAAATTAACGGCCCAGCATTGGGAAAAGCAATATTTTGTAAAAGGTTATAAGTAGTTGACATTTAGGCTCTTTTAACTAGGTAAATTAAAAATCGACCAACTAAAAAGAGTGAAATAAAAACTTTTTACCAAAAAATTAAACCGACTCCCAAAAACACTGCAAAGTGAAAAATAACTTTAATTTCGGAAGTCGGTGCCAAAAACGAAAATACAAAACTAAAGACACCGACTACCGAAATTAAAGTTATTTTTCACTTTGCAGTGTTTTTGGGAGTCGGTTTAATTTTATGGTAAAAAGTTTTTTCAGTGTTATTGACGTACGTGTTATAACATTTTTAGGGTTCCGTAGCCGAATGGCAAAAAAAGGAACCCTTATAGTTTCGACATGTCTCTCCGTCTGTCTGTCTGTCCGTCTGTCTGTCTGTCCGTCCGTCCGTATGTCACAGCCATTTTATTCCGAAACTATTAGGACTATACATGTAAAACTTGGTAGGCAGATGTATAGAATACACCGTGAACCGCTTTCCGATTTTAAGAGAAAATTAAAAAAATATATTTAAAATAAAGGGGCTCCCTTACATGGAACTGAAACTGAAAATATTTTTTTTCATGAAACCTATACGTGTGTGGTATCTATAGACAGGTCTTTAAAAATGACATTAAGGTTTCTAAAATGAATTTTTCATAAAGTTAATCGTTTAAAAGATATACGCTTCCAAAGTGGTAAAATGTGTGTCCTTCCCCCTCTAACTTCTATAATAATGAAGTGAAAAATCTTTAAAAACCATATGTTGTATAGGTCTTAATGTAAACTTTCAACCAAAATTGGTTTGAACGAGATCGAGTCAGCAGTTTTTGAGATACAGTATATTTTCTAAAACCGCAAATATTAATTTGTAATTCATACAAATACTATGAAAAACAAAGTTATTTGGCGTAGTTGTAAAAATTGTAAATAAGCTAGTTTTAAGAAATTTGTTAGGTTTTTTTTGTCAAATAAATATACATATAGGTATTTACTATTATAGTTATTGCGGAACCCTTCATGGGCGAGTCTCACTCGCACTTGGCTAATTTTTTAAACATCACTTTAGAACGTTCCTCCAATACGGTATTCATATTTGTCCCTGGGATTCTTGTATTTTTTAAAACGAAGTCTTAGTTTTTCTTTTTCGTTGAGGAGTCTGATCAAACATTTAGAAAACTAGATAGGGAATTTGTTATTGCGTGTAACATATTTAGGAACGAATTCATCTACTATTCTGTTCAAATGTGTGTATAGCGTGTCTACCATTAAGTCGACGTCCGTCAGATATGACAACAAACGCGTCCAGTCGATGTTATTTAACCTCTCATTTGCGAGAGCGTAGTTTGCCTTCCAGAAGTTATGTTTGCAAGAACGCTTAATTTTTAATACTGCTGGTGAAATATTTTTGATGGTGATATCAAGAGGAGGGTGATGAACATCTATTAGTGAAATTGGGTTTTTGCATTCACACACAGACCCACCGTGGAAATTACATAAAATAAGGTCTAAAGTTCTGTTGTTACAGTTCCTAATGGCATTAATTTGCATAAAACTATTTGAATACAAGAAATCTATTAATGAGTAGCCTAATCTATTCCCAAAGTTCTTAGGATTTGTACACGTTGAGCTGGAGAGAATATTGTCCGTACACCAGTCGATGATGCCGAGATTGAAGTCCCCAGCAATGATTACGTCTTCTCCAGTTGATTCCATCACTGCATTTACGTTGTCAAGAAATAGGTTGAATGGGACTTGTTGCACAGGTGGTGGCAGATAAACGGCACAGATGTATAGGTTACACGAGCCTTTCTTGCTATTAGTTTTGATCTTAACCCATAGATCTTCGGCATCAGATTCCCATCGGTTTCGGATCTTTGATGTTTATTTGACCTTTAAAATGCTGTATGCTAAATGAATTGAACTTTTTCAAATATTTGTCTGTCTGGGCTAATCTGTGGAACGGCTGAATCGATTTTAGGGGACTTACACTGGTAGATGGAGGAGGTTATAGGGCATCATAATTATGTAGATTAGTAATATAAAATAAGCAAACATTTTTGCTTAACTAAACTGATGTGACAAGCTAGAGTTATAAAAGTCATCCGCTTAGCCTTTTCCAACTATGTTTGTGTCAACTTACAGTCTAATCGGATTCAGCTGAGTACTGGCGGTTTACATGGAGCGACTGCTTTTCTGACCTCCACAACTCAGTACGACACCCACCTATGTTAGTGTCAACTTACAGTCTAATCGGATTCAGCTGAGTACTAGCGGTTTACATGGAGCGACTGCTTTTCTGACCTCCACAACTCAGTACGACACCCACCTATGTTAGTGTCAACTTACAGTCTAATCGGATTCAGCTGAGTACTAGCGGTTTACATGGAGCGACTGCTTTTCTGACCTCCACAACTCAGTACGACACCCACCTATGTTAGTGTCAACTTACAGTCTAATCGGATTCAGCTGAGTACTAGCGGTTTACATGGAGCGACCGCTTTTCTGACCTCCACAACTCAGTACGACACCCACCTATGTTAGTGTCAACTTACAGTCTAATCGGATTCAGCTGAGTACTAGCGGTTTACATGGAGCGACTGCTTTTCTGACCTCCACAACTCAGTACGACACCCACCTATGTTAGTGTCAACTTACAGTCTAATCGGATGCAGCTGAGTACTAGCGGTTTACATGGAGCGACTGCCTGTCTGACCTCCACAACTCAGTACGACACCCACCTATGTTAGTGTCAACTTACAGTCTAATCGGATGCAGCTGAGTACTAGCGGTTTACATGGAGCGACTGCCTGTCTGACCTCCACAACTCAGTACGACACCCAACGCTAGTGTCAGCTTTCAGTCTGACTACCCGCGACGACTAGCAAAGATGTACAAAGGACAGCTGGAACCAACGTCTTAACGTGCTTACCGAGGCACTTGATATGTCACTGTTAAGCAGATTCTGAGTTGAAATTCATACTTATATTTAAAAAAAAAATCATATTAATCTATACTAATATTATAAAGCTGAAGAGTTTGTTTGTTTGTTTGTTTGTTTGTTTGAACGCGCTAATCTCAGGAACTACGGTTCTGATTTGAAAAATTCTTTCAGTGTTAGATAGCCCATTTATCGAGAAAGGCTATAGGCTATATATCATCACGCTAAGATCAATAGGAGCGGAGCACTAATGAAGAATGTATCAGAATCGGGGGATTTCTTTTCCACGCGGACGAAGTCGCGGGCGGAAGCTAGTATTATATAAAAATAAAAAAATATAAATGCGAAAGGCTGTGTGTCTATCACGTTTTCACGGCTAAACTACAGCACCGATTTGGATGAAATTTGGAATGGAACTAGTTGAAGATTCAGGGTGAAACGTAGACTACTTTTTTAGGGTTCCGTAGCTGAATGGCAAAAACGGATCCCTTATAGTTTCGACATGTCTGTCCGTCTGTCTGTCTGTCTGTCTATCCGTCCGTCCGTCCGTATGTCACAGCCATTTTATTCCGAAACTATTAGGACTATACATGTAAAACTTGGTAAGTAGATGTATTTTGTAAACCGATTTCCGATTTTAAGAGAAAATTTAAAAAATATTTAAAATAAAGGGGGCTCCCCATACATGGAACTGAAACCGAAAATATTTTTTTTTCATGAAACCTATACATGTGTGGTATTTATAAACAGGTCTTTAAAAATGACTTTAAGGTTTCTAAAATAACTTTTTCATAAAGTTAATCGTTTAAAAGATATACGCTTCCAAAGTGGTAAAATGTGTCCCCCCCCCATCTAACTTCTATACTAATGAAGTGAAAAATTTAAAAAAAAAACATATGTTGTAGATCTTAATGTAAACTTTCAACCAAAATTGGTTTGAACGAGATCGAGTCAGCAGTTTTTGAGATACAGTATATTTTCTAAAACCGCAAATATAACTTTGTAATTCATACAAATACTATGAAAAACAAAGTTATTTGGCGTAGTTGTAAAAATTGTAAATAAGCTGGTTTTAAGAAATTTGTAAGGTATTTTGTTTTTCTTTTTCAAATAAATATATTAAGTATATTATATTTATTATAGTTACTACGGAACCCTTCATGGGCGAGTCCGACTCGCACTTGGCCAATTATTTTTTTTAAATCAACTTCTGACTTACAGGGATGAAAGTTTGTATGAGAAATCTAAAAAGTTCAACAGATTTCAATGAATTTTGGCACAAATATTTGTTGATAACGCAAGGTTAAACATAGGGAACATATTCAGTGGCGTAGCGTGCCTTGTCGGGGCCCCGTATAAAAATTTTTTTGGAGGCCCTTATATGGAGGTAAAGATTTTTCACAAAAGAAAAAAAATATTGTGAGAAGTAATATTTATTTATCACATAATTTACCCATTTTACAAATAAAAATCGAATTTTAAATATTCACTCTCCTTGCCTTTTTATCGGCAAACTGATTTATTAAATCATTTATGGCTGATGATGATTTTAGTTTTTCTAAAGTTTCTGCCTCTATGGACAATAGTGAGATGTCTGACAGCCGTTCTTGTGCCATCGAAGTTCTTAAGTAATTTTTTATTAGTTTTAATTTTGAAAAACTTCTTTCTGCCGTTGCGGTTGTAACTGGAAGGGTCAAGAATAAAAAGCATGCTGTGATTACCTCGGGAAAACTGGATGCAAGACTATTGAATTTTACTAGCAATAATTCAATGAGTTCTTTAATGGAATAATTTTTTTTAATTTCAGAATTTAAGCATGTTTTTAGAGCCTTTAATTGGTCACAAAGATTAAGTGAGATGTCTTTACTGTATTTAGCAGACAGTTTTCCGGAAGCGTTTAATATCTCTTCGCTTGAAGAAGATAGGAGTTTCTCCGGTTGTAATATTTCGAATATACTACTCAGGTTGCAAAGGCTCTGAAATCTTTCTTTAGTTTGAGAAATTAATATATCTAAACAGCAATAGTATACATTGACTTTGAAATAGGATTCCGGGTCGGAAATTCTCTCATCTTGTGATAACTCATCAAAAAAACGCTTCGTTATCTTTCGCCTACTGTTTTTAAAAACAGTTGTTACCCCCCACTTTTTTGCTAAATCTTTGGATTCATTTAGCAAACTATTAAATGAATTCTGATTTCTTAATTGGCACAGTCTATTTAAAAGATTACTTAATAAAATACTAGATTTCTGTAAGTCATTATTATCATGCTGTAGAGCTTTAGAAACAGGATTAATAATTTCAAATAGTGAAGAAAAAAATGTAACGAGCACTAAGAAATCAAAACTCTCTAAAATATTAATTATACTTTTACATTCTTCACGTTCATCTTTTTTATTTGAAATTAAATTTAGTTGGTACAAAGTTTTCATGATTAGTAAAAAATTTTTCTTTACTGCTAATAAAGCGTCGTTCCTAGAAGACCATCTGGTAGGACATACCTTTTTAAGGGTAATCAAATATTTTTCAGATGAATCGTCACTTAGCATAGCCCAGCGTTTTATACTATTGCCAAAAAAAGTATATATTTTTTCTAAATTATCGAAAAAAGTCGATACTTCACGAACATGTCTCGCAGCATCGTTCAAAACCAAGTTTAAAGCGTGCGCAGCACAATGAACATAATCGGCATTTGGAGCATGCTCTTTTATTAGGGTTTGTAATCCTCCATACACACCCGACATAACATTTGCTCCATCGTATCCCTGTCCTCTACATTTAGTCAAATCAATTCCATATTCTTTAGTCAAATTTAAAATGACAGTTTTCAGACCTGCAGCACTGCAATCGGTTACTGCTATGAATCCTAAAAAGGACTCACAGATTTTTATTTCTTTAGGCACATTATCATCATTTTCTGTAACCGAGATATATCGAAAAACTACAGATAGTTGGTCAATTTTTGACAAGTCTTGTATTGTATCCAGAATTATTGTCAGAAATGGAGCTTTTTTAATTTCTGAGATAATACTGTTCCTAACGTTAGTACCTAAAGTTCTTTTAAAGTTGCATCATAGTTAGATAGCAGACGTGAAATTGCCATAAAATTGCCAGAATCAGAATCATGCCCCCTCAAAGGTAGATTACAAGATACTAAAGTAATTATAACATTAATTATACGATGCAGTACATCAAATCAAATCAAATCAAAACATTTATTCGTGTGACTTTTGGTAAATACAGAATGTCAGATAAAAATATGAAAGCGCTCAAAAGTCTACCCATTGGGCTTACACAGGTTAATAAAGTTTGTAAATTAAAATTAATAAAAATCACAAATTGCTCAACTAATACAAAATCGGAAATTAAAACTATGTCAAATTATACAGATTAAAAATATACAATAAACAATGTCAGGAATTAAAACAATGCCAAATTATCCAGATTAAATATATAAATATCAAAGTCAAAAAAATAAATAATAAAATGTGGTTAAAGATACCAGTGTGAAATTACATATAAACTAGTCATTATCATTGTATTATTAAATGTCACAATTAAATGTCAAAGAATTTATAATAATAATTATATTCAATAAAAATAATATTAAAAAAAAAAAAAATTATAGCTCTATTTTGTCCTCCAGAAACTCCGAAATATTATAATAAGATCTACTTATGAGAAAGCTCTTTAAATGTTTTTTGAATAAAACTACGTTTAGGCTTTTCATTGTTTCTCTCCAGAATGTAATTTTACTATCGATTTCACTTTTCAATAGAGTATCGATGGTATTTCCTTGCAACCAATTATTATAAGAGAGTGAGGCACTAATATGCTGCTGTGACTTTTCATGGTCAAGAATAGTTTGTGTGAAATTGCTTCTAACCGAAACACCGTTAACCCAAGCAGAGGAGTACGATTTGTTTTGACGATCTGCTAATAACCAACAGAAGTGACAGTACGGTTTGTTTAAAACGTTAGAATAACATAACCATGGTCTTATAATTTTTATGCCTGCCTGATTGAAATATGAATAATAATAAGCTGAAAAAGGTCGGTTATTTTCTGAAACTTTTGGAAATGGTCCTTGTGGTTTAAATGGACCCAATTTAAAAATTATTTTTCGTTCGCATTCAGTTAAATTGTCACCAAAATTTCCTCTATCTGATGAAATTATATTACAATCTGCATTATCTGCAGATATATCAGAATCGTTGACTTGGGGTTCCTCGATTTCTGGCTGGACATCCGATAAAGTATGTGCTTGGCTTTCTTCTATTTCCGGATGGATATGTGACGAAGAACATGCTTCAGAAGAATCTAAAAATAAACGAGTAATTGTTAAAAAATAAATACGAATGCTTTGATACTAAACTAAAAAGAGTTATATATAAATAAATAACGTTACTAAGGGTCACAGTTAGAGAGTGTTCAGTTCAGACGCACACAGATTCTACGCGGATTGTGCTCGTACCTATTAGTAGATACAAAATCACCTGCAGCCCGTCCGTGCATTACTATACACCTGCGTGCTATTTAAACGCAGCGCGTAGTGTAGTGGCCATACAAAACGAGAACCCGAAAGCGAGTCTGCACATCTGAAGTTCTCAACACGCAATTAACGATACGATACGGACTGATAAACAAACAACAAAACAAATCGATCCTATAGATAAGTTAGAATTTTGTTTTTTTTTTAATCAAGGCACGGAACCCTAAAAACAGTATAATTGTGAAAATCGAGGGGGGAGACAACTTTTTGTGACGGACAGATGGACAGACCGAAATTAAAAGATTTCCTTGTTTATCACTACGGGCCCCTAATAAATGGGTTGGGTAGTAGTGTAGTACTTACCTTTCCAATCTAAATCACTCACAGTATCTTGTCTCTGAAAAAATGAAGAAATTTTGGGCACTTTTTTTATAACCTCGTCCCTTTTCTGTTTAATTTTTCTTTTCTCAGCGCCGCTGGGATAATCTCTTTTCCTTTCACTCATTTCTTTTACAAATCGCTACTAATACTGCTAAACCAGAAGAACAATATTGTTTGTACTGAATTACAATGTAATGCACATTTATATAAAGCGCGTAAATAAACAGTGCACTGCACTCCGTGGTTTAACATCCAATGCAAAGTACAACAACGTACACGTACATCGCGATATCGATGAAGGATTCCCGGGGATTCCCCGCTGAGTTGAAGATGAAGTAAGTAAAACGGGGAAGTCCCGCAGCCCGCCATAACGATGTAGTGTTGCCAACTTTTGAACGCACGCTTAAGGCGGGAAAAAAAGGAATTGCTTTATAGAATTTTGTCATTTGTAAAATAAAATAAATTAGAAAGTTTTTATTCTTTTTCCTTACACACTTTGGGGGCCCCCGTGGCCCGGGGGCCCCGTATAATTGATACGGCAAATACGGCGGTAGCTACGCCCCTGAACATATGATTTACTATTGAGCGTTGCAAACGAAGTCGCGGGTAAATAGCTAGTTCTCAATAAAACATAGACAATTATCTAAGCTTCTCAAATACAAATAGGAGGTGCTAAAACAGTTCATACATTCTAATGAATAGATAAGGCTGATGATCAGTCCTGCATTAACCATGCCGACTGAAATTCTGTAATTTTATTCATTATATTTTTTTATTTACTTTCAGGTGTGTTGGCTCTATACAACGGATTAAAACCAACGCTAGTGCGGACTATACCGGCAACAGCCGCCCTCTTCGTAGTTTACGAGTATTCAAAGAAATGGATGCACCAATCTTTTGGGGACTAACCTAGTGGTTATAAGTGTTATAGCGGAATTACAAAGATAATTTATTTTTGAAATGTTATACACTAAGGATTCTAGCAAATGTTGCTCACATAACAAACTGATAAACACTGTTTTGGATCATAAGGAAATATTTTGAAAAAAAAAAAAACGTGACTAAGTAGCTATTACTACAGCTTTATTTGAAGTGTTGCCCAAACGAGAGTCTCGCAAGAGTCTTGCAATTAGCGATTATCCTATTGCTATTTATTAAACAGAGTCTGTTACATTGTTCTGAGATCTCAACTACCGTTTAATAAATAGCAATAGGATAATCGCTAATTGCAAGACTCTTGCGAGACTCTCGTTTGGGCAACACTATTTATTTCAGTAATTTATATCGTATGTAGGACATGCAATTATCCGAAAAGCTTTACTATTCGGATACTTCCAAAACGCTATTCGAATAAATGACACATTAAGCATATTACAGACATGTACACTATAGTAATTTAATTTCCGCACTTCGGCTTCTTATCGGCCCGGTTTGTGCGGGTATCCTGGCTAACATAAGCAGCCTAGCTCTTCCCAGATACATAGGTGGTTCCTGGGGGCTTCACAGGTTCCGGAGCGGAGCGACCTCAAAGTTAGAATTAGTGCGGACTGAGAAGCCACGGCGTTCCATTTCAAGAAGAGACTGATGTCACTAAAACGTCGGTTCGTTCGCTTAATTTTTTTTCAGGGCGAAGTACTACAAATTCTTTGCTGGTTCGCTTATTCCTGATTTTTGTAATCCAGATCCTAAACCATTTTGAGGGTGCACATTTAGTAGATTTTTTTAGTTATAGGACGATTCCTTGTCCTGTCCAGACCAGTCCTGGATAGACACTGGTGTGGTTATTGTCCCATATGCCTTGGTGTATTAGCGTTTTGGTGTCGAGTGCTACTTCCTGCTGTATGTTGTGTATGTCTGGGGGCGTTATTTTATATATCCTGTGCTACATTTGGTGTTCTTATGTTGCCGTTGCACCCAGGTGGTTGTGGTTGAAAGATTAGTCTTCTCAAGACCAATACAGCAACATTGGCCGTGATAAGGCCAATGTTGCAATGTATTGGTCGTATGTTGAGTATATATAGTCTCATCGCAATCTTTGGACAGAGCCCCCAATTTTATGGATCTTTTAAGTTTGAATTTAACATCCAAAGTATCCATATTGTTCGTAGTATTCACTTAGGTAACAGTAGGGACACATTCATATTCGGATTTTATTAGACATACGTATACGTATATCCGGATATCATACTCTTATCGTATCGTGGGTATGCTGTTGATGACAGGTTCCACATAGTTTGGTACTTTCGCTTTACGTGTAAAGCTTATCCCATAAAAAATAATACTTGTCAAAAAAACCAAGTCTCGCAACTCAACAGCTATTCCACTAAGCGAGAAGGTTAAGAACCTTGGGGTCTGGTTGGACAAATATCTTTCGTGGGGTCCCCAATTACAAGAGGTGAGTCGCAAATTATTTGCTTCTGCCAGTTCCCTAAGACGGTTGCGTAACTTTCTGCCAACTGCCACTAAAATTGCGCTCAGTCTCTTTTGCGGTCGCCTCCTTCTGCGAAGCAGTCATGCTTTCGAAGGAGGAGGCGGGCCGCGTGAGGGAGAGGATGGCGTCCTCCCTGCAGCCCAGCCGCAGTGGTAGACGCCCACGGCGTCGGACGTCGGCCGACGATCTCCGGCCACCGTAGGCGCGGGCATGCGGACAGCGAGTAAAGGGCAACTCGCTGTCCGACCATGGACCATGCCCGGGTCGACGGCGCGTCGTGTTTCACGCGCGCCTCAAAGAGCGTCAGCAACATGACGAGGCCCCCTCTGCAGAGGGCCGAATCCTGCCGGGGTCGTGGGACTCATCCCGTTACCGTGGCCCCGGTATGTAAAGGATTATTGAAGGAACACCGTGGATTTTAGTCAGTAAAAGTCTGACAGTCCCTCCCACCCTGCCCGGAGTGGGAGGACTTATTTGATAATTTTACCACGTTAAAAAAAAAAAAAAAAAAAAAGCACAGTCTCTTTTACATCCCATCCTAGACTACGCTGATGTCAGTTATCTTGATCTCACAGAGGCACAACTTGATAAACTTGAGCGACTTCAAAATTTTTGCATAAGATTTATATTTGGTTTGCGCAAATATGATCACGTATCTGAATTTCGTACGAAACTCAAGTGGCTTCCTATACGTCTTCGCCGGAACTTACACATATTATCTCTGCTTTACATTATTCTGTTCAATCCTAAGACCCCCTTTTATCTTAAAGAACGTTTTAAGTTCCTCCATGACATACATACCAAATTTCTGAGGTCATCGGAAAACTTGAGGCTAGAGGTACCGAGTCACTCCACCAATTTCTTTGGTAAGTCGTTCGCAGCTCAAGCAGTACGACTGTGGAATACTCTTCCCGTGTCAGTAAGACAAGCACAAACCCTTCCTTCTTTCAAAAACATGGTAAAAGATCTCTATCTCTCTCTTTAATTTGTTACTATTTTTTATATATCTCAGCTTTGTTATTTTTATGTATATACATATATGTATATGTGTATTGAGTATGTAGGTTATTACTTATTTATTGTATATAAGTAAATAGTACACCATGGACTACCCGCGAATTTATTTTCTCCTGCTGTGTCAAATCCATCTAAAGGTTGTCTGTAAAAGATCGCTTTTAGCGATAAGACCGCCCATTGTAACACCCTTTGTAGTTTTTAAGTCCTTATTTAATTCTGTTATGGTGTACAATAAAGAGTATATCTATCTATCTATCTATCTCAATTCTTCTACCGTAAAAAGTTGTGAGATCCATGTTTAGTGCGATTGCCAAGTCAATGTATTTATTTAAAACGTTAAAGATTTTTAATATTGATATGGTCACTATAAAATGTTAGGTTAGATAATTACGTACCAACTTAAGACAGAAGGTCCCTTGAGTAGGGACTGAATAAATTAATAACCGACTTGGTATTACATGGATCTCAACAACTTTTTACGGTAGAAGAATTGAGTTGCGAGACTTGGTTTTTTTGACAAGTATTGTTTTTTATGGGATATCATTTCTTTTTTATAGATAGTTCTGCTTCTAGGCAAGCGTGCTCCATCTTCGACCACATCATCACTTACCATCAGGTGAGATGGTGGTAAAACGCGAGCCTAGTATCATTAAAAAAATCGATATTGAAAAATATTTTAGTGTTTCCTTGATTCATACACTAAACACTAATTGTATACTAAATTTGAAGCTTCGATGTCTGCTAAAAGTGCCTTAGACTTTTGATGATCGGTCAGTCAGTCAGTGAGTGACAAAATTAAGAAACTTTGACTCGTTATAATTCTTAAACTACTGGTTCAAATTGAATGAAATTTTGAATATACCGTGTTTATACAATGCCTGCTTGGTTACTGAAAATTCAGGCTTCTAGTTTTATCCACAACGAAGTTATAGGGGGTCAAAATGGCCTGAACTGCTTCGAGAAAAGGATGGTACGGCCGTGCCGCTTTTTTGCTCGACTTGGCGGAAGCACTGCCGTACCCCCAGATACCTTTGTTTTTATAGGATGGGAAATCATCCAATGACTGCCTACCGATCTGGGCGAGGGCGTGTTAGACTTTTACTGACTAAGACCCATCCGTGTTCCGTCATTTACCCTATGTGTTCCGAGGCCGCGGTAACTTTCGAACAATCCCGCAACCTCGGCAGGCAACGGCCCCCTAGTGGGCTCCGACAATTTTGCTGATAACTCTTTGAGATGCGCGTGGCCGAAAGTCACCCTGCGACTCCCGACGGCCAGTCTATAGTAGCTGAACCACTAAAGTATCACATTGAATATACATATTAAATACTATAACAATAAATGCTTTTAAACTTGCTAGTATCCCGTATATTTTTATGCATTTTGTATTTTTTTATAAATGATCCATGCAGTATTTATCAGGTCATTATGTCTCTGGGTAATATTCAAGAGCTATGTTTGGCTCGAAGTGATATACAAGTACCATTAATACGATTTAGTACCTATGTAGAATTAATATACAAATAAATGATTATAATTGTTGTTAATTTCTGATTATTTTTCAATGAGGAGGTTAGCTATTAAGGTAGGTATTTAAATTCGTAGGTATTGGTAGATATAGCATGAAGTTACTGCGCCATTGAATGAATGAGTCCGTTCTGTATTACTTAGTCAGTATTTCTCGGCGGAACTTTCCACTTTTGGCTTATTACTCATAAGAGACAAACAAAGAAAAAGGTCTTACTTGTGGGGGTACAACCTTTTCAATTAATATGTAAAGAAGAAACAAACTTACTAAAATTCCTTCAAGATATAGTCTTAGGTTTAAATTACTAAATACTGAGATCATAAATAATAAATAAAAAGGAAAGATCATATACTTAGTACATATATATCGCTGTAGCAGATGACTCCCACTCAGCTTGATGCTGTGTCATAGCCGGCTGGCAGTTCCGGGTTGATTTTTAGTCATCGTCTAAATGAGTAGCTACTCTTAGGTAGGCTTAAATTGTAGATTTTTTGAATTAAATGTCGAGTTTCGGAGACAGCTCTGTCCGTAGGTAAATCTTAAAAAATGCCAGACAAAAGTGTATAGGTAGGTAAATATACCTCATTTTACAGTAGTTAGATTACCTATAACATTTAAAATGATTATCTGTAAAAAGATTCACATATTATTATTATTAAGACGTTGATGATGACGATTTTGTAGTAATCAGATAAACAATTGAAAGTTTGTGCTTATTAGTTTCTGGCAGTAATTAAATTGATTTACGGTTAATTTTATCTTAATTTGTAAAAAGATGATGATATGGTGATGGTGGTCAAACGCGAGCCTAATATCAATAAAAAAAAAAATGTGATCGGTTCTTGTTCAGTAAACATAATTGTACCATAATGCCACCTAATAGCCGATTTATAACTTGTGAAGTCGTAATGGTAATGAAAAAGGAAGTTTATGGCAAAATTACACGAGGCTCGGTAAGTATTAAATTAGATATTTGATTATACTTATATTTTAATTAAAACGTGGTACTAAAAGGCTTAATCGATCTTATAATTTTCAATTTTATTTTGTGATAGTGCTCAGACCAAATAAAAAGTCAAGACGGAACTCTGCGAACATAGAAGTGAGCCCAGTTTTCTAAACATGTGTTGCGTGGGCCGGTGTTGCCATGATAATTCAAATTACCTCAAAATAACGTTACTAATTAATAATGATATAAAAAATATTTTTTTTTATTATTTATTAGTACCAAATTAAAAACGTTATAACATGATGTAAGAAGTGTCCTCGGCCAGCAGTCTCGACATAGATAACGACGCTGTCACAAACTTTCGATCATTCTCGATCGATCTTTCGAAAATTCGGTTGCAATAACGATGCTTGCGAGAAACGCATCCTGGATGCAACCGAATTTTTTCGTCAGTAATTAGCGATCAAAAGTTTGCGTCAGCTGTTTGCTGTGTTTGGTGAGTTGTCGGGAAAAAGTAGTGACGGTAGAAGAAAGAAAATGAAAAAATGTTTCAGAAATAAAACTTGTTTTGATATATTTAATTATTTATTTTATTTAAAACATATTTTGTTTGTTTGTTTATTGGTTTAAAATCAAATATGTATTTATCTACAAATAGAAGAAAAAATAAACTTGGACATCAAGTCTGAAAGCATGAATTACGTTATAAAATTCATGTACGCAAAATCATAACACTCAATCATAAAGTGTGTCGCTTAACTTCAAACTCGGATAAATCCAATTCCGAACATTTTTAAGATTTTGGTATAAAAAAAAGGAAAAACAATATGTTTTTAAACAATTTTATCAGTTGCGTATAAATCCGCATGGTTCATTAGAAATAAACCGTTAAAATCATAATATTTTATCTAAATCAGATAGATCCATGAGACAGATTTTTCAAGTGTAGTTAAGTCCATGAAAGCCAATCAGACAATTGCATTTGTTCAACATGGCCGTCAGTTGACGTAAACATTGCGATAGTAGCACGGTACCCTCCTGCATTATTATTGTTTCTTTTTGTTTTTAGCCAATTCCCATGGATAATTCTATTTAAATTGTGTTACCAAGTAAAGCCCGTAAGCGGCCTAATATAATTTTTTTTCAAAGATAGATAAATTGCGTTCAATTATATCAAATGAAGGTAAATCCAATCTAAATATTGCCTTTTTGAAAGAATGAATGGGTTAAATACTGAATTTACTAAACAGGATCGTTTTATTCAATACCTGTTACCATAATAACAAAATACTGCATTTTAATTCATGAAATTAAGATTATTATCAATTTTTTGTAAATATCTCCTAAGAGGCTAGAGTGGATTTATCCGAGTTTGAAGTTAAGCGACACAAGTTGAGACGCCTTAAAAAGAAAAACGCGTCACTAAAAACTATTCTAAAAGATTTAAAAGAAAAAAATATATAGACACTGACGTATTCAATATGCTCGGTAAAAACATTGTTGCTGCAGAAATATGTCAAAACATAAACAAAAAAAATATAGGAAAGAAAAAAAGTCAAATATTCTTCAGCAATGAAAAAGTTTTGTCTCACACTTAACTTTTATTCATCAAAAGCCTATGAATATGTGCGACAAACCTTCCGAACATGTCTACCACACTCTAAAACGTTATCAAAATAGTACGCTCATATTAACGGTGAACCTTGTTTTACAGAAGAAGCTTTTTCAGTTGTAAGAAAAAAGGCTGAAGCGTCATAATACCGTCCTATATGTGCCCTTGTATTTGATGAGATGGTTCTAAGGCAGCAAAAGATATGGGATAGAAAAAAATATCATGGGCTTGTAGAGATGGGGATTGGTTCAACTTCAGATTTTGTGGCATTAGCATCTCAGCTTTTGTTTTCCTACTAGTAGCCATAAATCAACGTTGGAAAATCCCATTAGGTTATTTTTTAACTAATTGTCTCACCGGAATACAAAAAGCAAACTTAATTAAAATGTGTCTTAATATTATATCATTAATATTATATTTGAGTTTTATAATGTTTTAAATTTTTTTTTTTTTTTTATTTTTTTTTTTTGGGACATAAAACAGTAGTACAATGTGTATTGTATATAAACATGTAACTTAAAATTACTTATCGTACTACTAACAACAATATCCACTTATTACTACTATTATGTTGATGCTACGTGAGATATCAATAAGAAAAAAAAAACAGAATTAATTTTATATAATGCTAACTAAATCTTAAAACTAAGAAAATAAACAAAAAGCGCATAAAAAGTTTGACCTATACATTCTGAAAATAGAGTTTAAATACTGAAAAGAGTTTCAACTATAGATTGCTTAAATTTTATATCAGAGAGATTAAAAATGTCTATGTGCTCAAATCGAGAGTTATAAGAATCCACGAGTTGGCGCAAAGGAGCGCGGCGACCAGCATTCGAGTTGCATCCACGGTTTGAATGGATGCTAAGTAAGCGGTATGGACGCACTTGTCTGCGCATTACTGTCCTAGGGACGATGTAACAAAGCTTATTTGTTAATTCCGAACAATCATATTTATTATGCACAACGCCATGTAGAAACATTACTCCGAGTAGTAGCCTTCTGGATTGTAATGGTAAGAGTTTGTATTTTTTCAGTAAAGCATCATGAGAATTATGGCTGCGATAGCATCTGTAATGCAGAGCTTGTAGAAATTTACGTTGGACTCTTTCAATGGAGTCACTATATTTACTATAATAGGGATTCCAAATCATCGTAGCGAACTCCAGACACGGTCTTATTAAAGATATATATAAATATCTGTAAGTTGACGGACGCTTAAAATCCCTGCTGTTTCGCATAACGAAACCATACATTTTGAGCGCTTTATTAATAATGTTCTCTATGTGGGCATCAAAATGTAGTTTAGAATCCAATATCACACCGAGGTCGCGCAGTGAGTACACTCTTGTTAACTTTGTACTAAGCAGGTGATAGCTATAAATATGCTGAATTTTGTTTTTCGTAAACGTTATTGAGTTACATTTTGTCAGGCTAAGTGATAATTTATTAGTGGTGCAATAACTGGACAGTCTATCTAGGTCACTTTGAAGTAATTCACAATCTTCGATACTTTTTATTGTTTTATAGATTTTTAAGTCATCTGCATAAAGTAAATATTGGGAGTGTTTAAAACAAGCATTAATATCGTTAATGAAGATGGTAAATAATAATGGACCTAGAATTGAGCCCTGCGGGACCCCGGATGTGACAGATATCTTTTCAGATTGATACCCATTGATAACAACACTTTGAGTACGGTTTGTTATGTATGAAGATAACCACCGAAGCAGATTTCCGCGAATTCCATTAAAGGCTATCTTACGTAAGAGTATTTCGTGATCCACCTTGTCGAAAGCTTTCTGGAAGTCAGTATATATTGCATCTGTTTGTACACGATTGTCCATGTTTTCAAAAATGTTATTAATAAAAGTAAGTAGATTAGTATAAGTAGATCTACGCCGGACGAATCCATGCTGTTGTGGAATTATAAGCCTGTGCAAGATTGGGTAAATCTCATTATAAACCAGTCTTTCAAAAAGCTTCGACAAGGTGGGTAGAATTGTGATAGGTCGATAATTTTCGACATCATTTTTGGAACCTTTTTTAAAGACAGGAGTTAGAAAACCTGTTTTCCATTCATCAGGGAAAACGCCCTCGGTGATACACTTATTAAATAAGAGATGTAAAGGATTACATAGCTCATCTGCAACACGTTTCAGAAATGAAGGTGGAAGCCCATCGGGTCCAGCACCTTTCGAAGAGTCTAAAGATTTTAGTTCTTTGCTAACTTTCGACGACTCTACAGCCTTGGCCAAAAGTATTAGGCACCTTCAAATTTTCTGACTTTTTCGTGTTTAAGGTGAAAAATAAAATAAAATTGTTTTCCAATTTACTATATTCTTATAAAATAACAAAAAAATACTAATATTTAGTTGGCCCACCCTTTGCATTGATCACTGCAGCAATTCTTTGGGGCATGGTGCTTACAAGCTTTTTACAATCGGCTGCACTTATGGCGTCCCACTCTTGAATCAAAGCATTTTTTAACGCTAATTTCGATGTAATGCTGTGCTCTCGGACCTTACGCTTCAGAATACCCCAAAAATGCTCGATAGGATTGAGATCTGGGGATTGCGCCGGCCATTCTAACAAGTCGATACTGTTGTTTCTAAACCAGCGCATGGTGGCCGCTGATTTATGACAAGGAGCATTGTCTTGTTGGAATTTCACTCCATTTAAGTTGGTGTCACCGAAAATACGTGTAAGCGAAGGCAATAGCGCAGTTTCGAGCACATTTATGTACTTTTCACTGTTCATCCTGCCTTCGCAAACGAACATTTCGCCAACGCCATCGGCTGCCATGCAACCCCAGATCATAATGCTACCTCCCCGTGTTTAATAGTGGGCACCACGCAATCTGGATGGTATTCCTCGCCGACACGCCGCCTCACGTAGGTTACACCCGCAGTTCCAAATATCTGGAAAAATGTAAAAAGAAGAATTTAAATGAGTGCTCATAATTTTTATGAAATCAGACTAAAATAAGAGCGATCAATTTTATTGTTTTTAAGAAATAGTATAAATGCTTACCTCAAAGTTTGATTCATCGGACCACACAATATTTGACCAATCTTCCTCCGTGAAGTGTTGGTGACGTAGAGCCCATTCTAAACGGTTCTTTTTGTTATCTGCCGAGAGCCATGGCTTCTTTCTTGCTTTACACCCCTTTAAACCCGCATCTGCAAGCCTTCTTCTTGCCGTTCGAGCACTAATGGGGTGTCCAGTTTCGTCAGATAAGGCGGCAGCAAGCTCAGAAGAAGTTTTTTTTCGATCCTGTAGAGAATCGCGGATGAGTTTCCTGTCCTGGCGCTCGGTAGTCACGCGTTTTCTGCCAGTCCGTATTTTATTTGCGTGGGAACCAGTCTCCGCAAACCGCTTAATAGCAGATTGCACTGCGCACCGCGAACATTTTATAAGTTTGGCAATCTCTACTTGGGACTTCCCTTGTTCATGCAATAACTGGATTTTAATTCGTTTTTCGTAGCATAGTTCACTTTTTTTTTGGCATTTTCGAAAAAGGGGAATGTTAATTTCACCACTGGATCACACACGAAAGCTTCTTTACGTTATGAATAGCAAAGGAACACTGATAATAATTATGAGTATTTTTTTGAAAATACACATTATATGGGTTTTGCTCACCAGATGTTTTATGGCCCATAGAAATTCGTTTGCCATTGTTTTAATTATCGTTTGGCGGCCCTACCTTGGCTTTTGTTAAAAATATAAGCTGTTTTTTTAATACGTTTTGTATAATCTGTGTTTTGTTGGGGTGCCTAATACTTTTGGCCAAGGCTGTATATAAATACTGTTGATTATTTCACTATCAGCATGATACTTATGAGGTGGTTGCCATTTATGGATGTCAAGTGTTGATGGTTCATATACTGATTGAAAATATGTTGAGAATAGCCTACAGGTGTCCCAAGGGTCGCTACTAAATGTGTCTTTAAATTTTACAGTGGTTGGAATACCTGTGTTGTCGCGTTTGTTTGATATATAGCCCCAAAAGTATTTTAGATGAAATTGTTTCGTTTTTTGTTATACAAACTGTGCGTTAGGGTGTCCCTTATTTTTCAGTTTTATTTTTTCAACGCCTTTTATTTATTAGACCATAAAATACTTAAAAATAAATTTTTAGCTCAATTGAACCACTGCAACCCGTGCCGACTTGCTTGCAAAACACGTGCGTACAAGTTACAACGCTCGCGCCGCGCGTATGCACTCTATTCGTTAGTTAATCCCGGATTCTCAAGTAATTAACGTGGATTGTTTTAGTTTTTCAAGATGTCAGTGGAATTGAGAAGTAATAAAAAAAAGTATTTATTTAGTAGGTGATGTAAATTATCAAATAACGGGTGCAAAATTGCCGTCCAACCGACAAGTTATCGCGGTTCTTTTTATAACACCCGCGAAGTTAAATTAACTGTCAGTGAAAGTGCAAGTCTAGTAATTCGGGAGTGCATTATCTTCTGGGAAAAAGCTAGAATACCTACTAGAGCTCAACCTAATCGTGTAAAGAAGCTTGTGGGCCTTTATGAAGTCTGGCGAGAGCTGAAAAAGAATTAAAAAAAAATGCAGGATGCTTATAAACGTCGTGAGGAAGACTTTCAAAAGAATTTAGATAATTTATTTGATATCGCTCACGCTGATGCTCTAAATATATTGAAAATAGATGAAGATAAAATCTTCCTACAAAACCAAAGACAGCCGGGGCGTCCTGGTTAGATAGATAGATAGATAGAATATACTTTATTGTACACCAAAATTTAAACACACCTATTTAACAATATTGCTTATTCTATGGTAACAATGGCGGTCTTATCGCTTGGCGGGAGTTGACAAAAAATTAGCGGAGAAGGAAGAACGGGCCAGACAGAGAAAAATAGTAGAAGACAAAAAAGACTTAAGCAAATATCTTCAGAAAACTTATCGGCGACTTCCACTTCACATGACTTCGTATCTCCTGAAGAATTAGAAAACCAATCCAGCAGCTCTGAAGAATGTGTGGAAGAACCTTTGCCTTCCAAATCTCGATCAGTAAGTTCTGTAGCTACTACAAAAAGAGGGCGCAGATATTTGATATTTGATTACGCCAAAGTTGGTTGCAGCTTTAGACAGATGTCAGCTAAGTATAAGAGATTCCGTTTACATAATTCAGGCTGTAGTAGATGCTCTAAGTCACAGTTGCGACGAGTACCCAATTAATAAATCTTCCATACAGCGGATTCGAACACAAATGGGAATGGCTAGAACTGAATCTATCAAGTCTGATTTCCAGAGTAACGTGCCTGAAGTAGTTATTCATTGTTCATTGGGATGGCAAATTGTTACCAGGCTTAGATGTAAGAAGTTCTAAAGAAGAATGCTTGCCAATTCTTATTTCATTTGGAGACAAGGAACAACTTCTAGCAGTGCCAAAACTGGACAGTTCATCCGGCAAAGACCAAGCTGACACAGTTTTTACTGTGCTATATGATTGGAACCTCAGTGATAAGGTAAAAATAATGTGCTGAGATACGACTGCTTCCAATACAGGTCGCTTTAATAGTGCTTGTGCTCTTTTAGAACATAAATTAGAGAGAGAATTGTTACTGTTTGCTTGCTGTCATCATATTTATGAATTGGTCTTGAAAAGTGTGTTAGAAACAAAGATTCCTCAAGTCACTACATTTTTTCCCGATTAAAAATTAATAGTTGTTTCTTAGGGTCACCTTCAAACAGTCATCGATATCGATAAAGAAGTTACTACCATCGCTCAGCACTATTCAGTCTGATAGGTTGGTAGGACTATAGATGCTGGCGGGAAACATTCCGAATCATTCCCGTCGAATACTTCGGAAGTATTCTGAAATATTCCGAAACTTTGGGAATATTTCAACTGTCAAAAAAAAAAACAGGAAAATCGACCTTTGAAGTCTGTTAATATACCAAAACCTGCTAAGTAGGTAAGAACAAATACTTTTCTGAAAACCGCATCAAAACGTGTTTGCTTACAAGGTTTGCCTTTATTTGCTTTTATTGACTGGGCTATTATACGCGTTAAGTAGGTAGGTAATGATTAATACCTACCTATGCGACTCGCGAATACTCGCGATGCGTACAGAGCTACATACAAACTAACCAAAAACATAGGTAACCCTTTTTCAAATAGCAAATCAAATATGCTTGGCCTGGTTTTTTTATTTCACAACTGACATTTAAGGCTATAATCGCATAGCACGACTTACAACTCGATCGCCTAATGCATGTATTTTGACCAATAGGATGCACGAAGCGTATTTTAGTAGTGTTCGTAATAGTAAGTATTAATATAATGTTACACGCCCTGTACTCACAAAATGCATATTATTTCTAATTGGGCGAAAACAGGAAGGGATGTGGTTTGTCACTAGCTGCGCTTCCGCAGAAATATTTTCTTTGGCCGATAGTACCTACCTAAAAACAAAAGAATAAAAATCCTGTTAATCGCAGGCTAATAAATCTACCTATAAAAATATCAACATATACTTAATCAATCCCATTTATAATAAAATAAACATTTATATTTTACTCTCGTAGCGTACATACGTACTTTCGCAGTGAACAATAATTAACTCACCCACCACACAACAAGCAAACACATTTATTCCCATTGAATTATTCGGGCGAAATATTCGGAAACATTCGATTGCGGGGTACGAATCTTTCTCGCGCGGGTGAAAACTTCTCCGGGGAGCAGCATCCCCTCCCTCTTACCGCACCCCGCACCGCCATCGCCTGCACGCACGACTCGTGGCCAGTGTTGCCGTTCTAGCGACTTTGTCGCTAGATCTAGCGGTTTTTTGATGTGCTTAGCGACATTTTTTTCGATCTAGCGACTAAAATAAATTTAGCGATTTTTAGCGACTTTTTGTATGCAAAGCTTTCCTTACAAAAATCACTAAAACCATTAAAAAACCAAGTACTTCTACAGTGGAACAATCAACTTCTGTTCCGTAGAAGAACCGTATCTTCGTACTGTACTAGAAGAAACGTTTCCGAACGCTGACTTATAATCAGTCTAATAGGTCAAATAGCTCTTTTCGAACTCGTACAGATGTACATTCTAAACCACGCGATCGTAATGTGCGAACGGGAATTGAAATACAGTCACTGATTGTTTGACAGAAGCGTTACACGAATCCATTCGATGCCTGTGAATGAATGAGAACGGGAGAGAGTAGCCGATTAATAATAATATTCCACAACTTTTTTCACACAACGCCATCTAGTCCCAAACTAAGCAGAGCTTGTGGTATGGGTACTAGACAACTGATAAATATACATATATATTTCTAAATACATACATATTATAGATAAATTACACCCAGACAAAGAACAAATGACCGTGCTCATCTCACAAACATTTGTCCTAGGTGGGAATCGAACCCACGACCTTGCGCATAGCAGTCAGGGCCACTGACCACTATACCAACGGGCCTGTCAATATACCAACGGGCCTGTCATAATTAATGACGATGCTACCCGAATCCTACCGACTGTTTTCGCAAGAATGAGATAAGATACGTGTTATTTCAATTGCATAATGTCTAATTTAGCTTATCACCCGAACACGCGAGACATTTCTAGTGACCGCTGACTGCTGAAAGCGATGACCGATTAGAGCTATTAGAACTAATAAAATTAAATAGTTCACTGTCCGAAATGAACTAGTATGGAGCAATCTCAAAAATGACCGAGCATGCACAAGACTAGCCATTAGAAGTTGTCGAAGTCGAAAATGACGCAATAGATAACGAAATTTTTAGTTGTTTAAACCTATAGGGATTTCATTACTATGATTAAAAGCTTGATTATAGAAATTTGCTTTTATTTACACCATATTTTGCTACCATGGAATATTTTGAAATATTTAGCGACTTCTAGCGGATTTTTTAATATTGTTCTTTTCAAAATCTAGCAACTTTTGCATCGACGTCTGGGGACTCTTTTTATTCCTAAACGGCAACACTGCTCGTGGCCGGTGGCAGTCGGCACAGAGTACATTATATATAGGGTATAGAGTCATCAGCCTAGCTTACCTTGTCGCGCCATCTGGTGACTAACGACAAAGTTACATCTATTCTGTGCATGTGTGCGTGTTGTCATCTGTGTTGTATGTGTGCATGCATGTCTACAGGGTTTCATTTCACATTATTTTTTTTGTAAGTTGTTTTAGATTGTTTCGTTGAATAAAACACAAAATTACACACCTTTTTATTTTATTTAGACCATACAGACCATCTTTTTGAATAATATATTGACGTCATTGTAAAAATTCGAAATCCAAAAACTAATGCCGGGGTCCAAACAAACAAGGTACGATCGTCGAAGTCCAGGATAGAGCACAGGTAAACAGAACAAAACACAGTCACGAAAGTCCATAAAACAAAGCTAGGTCGTAAGATATAAAATTCAAAACGCATAACAAAGGTCGGGAAAATACGATAGTATTGACAAATTTCCAATGACAATGACGGTAAAAAAACGAACATGGCCGTATTTAGGGATAGGAAAAAAGAATCGATTACTCATTGGTATCGACACTTTCGTTTCGATATTGAGTATTTTTGTAATCGATTACTTTGCTTTCGATACTACAACATGAATGGACACTTTCTCATGTAATCGACACCCTTCAGCAAGCCACTATCAAGTAGTATCTATCAGCTAGTACTGGGGAAGTCTCATCATAACCAAAATTGTAATAGTGTGGCCACATTGCGCGATTATTTGTTTTTGGAAAGTTTTTGACTGATTATGTATCTTCATCGTGATAATTTATCTCACTATAGTAGGCATTCAAAATAAATAAATTATATTCAAGATTTTTGGAACATAGAAATTATTAAACAATCATAATGGTATCTCGTAGACTGAATTTATGTAAGTAGAATTGTAGTCTTGTAACCTTTCTTCTTATTCTGTTGTTGCTCACGTAAGTTCTTGCAGTATTCCGTGTTTGTTTTTTGTGAAAAATGGTACCCCCGATTAGAAGTGATGTTTGAAAGTCTTTCCAAAAGATTCACGAGCACAGTTTTACTCGTAAAATATGTTACAAAACTATAAAAACGGGCGGAAACATATCTAATCTAATAAAACCTTTAAAAATCTATATCAAAAAGTAACTAGCAGATTAATGATATTAAGATTTATGTTTGTTATATTCTATTGGTTGTGGCTGACCTATGTTGTTACTTGACCCTGCTGGAGACCTTTGTTCAACAATGGATGTCCCTTGGCTGATATGATGATGATTAAGACTATATTCTAGCTAAAGATTGGACGTTCCAGCTTGCTGTCCAGCGATTTATTCATTTAAAATCATCATTATTAATAAAAGTTCGCAAAAAGAGTCGATACCTTATAGTATCGAAACTTTTGTTGCGATACTTATGTTGGTATCGATGCTTTTGATACTATACTTGTATCGATTACAGTATCGATACTTTCGTTTCGATATCGTATCCCTAGCCGTATTAGCCGCCAGTGACGTTCCATTTTATCTCTAGGTTCATAGATTAGTGCTAATATTTAATTTGTATTTAAATTGGCAAAGTAACAACGTAGGTTATGTTAGTAAAACTTAGATTTATCTAAATAAAATAAAACAACCAAACAGAAATAATGCAAATAAACCAAGAAATAAACAGGTTGGAATTGTTTAAAAAATGCTTGAAAAGAAACGGATTCGACACTAATTTCTTACAGTGTTGCTATAAAGTATAATTGATACTGTTTTTCTTTATTTTATTTTATATTCTTTTTCATATAATTTAAAAGATAAGCTTCAATGCTTAAACATAATTAATAAAAAACATTGTTATGAATTTTTGTAAAATTCTATAGGAGTAAGTTGGCTATACATGCGCCATCTGTTGAGGAAAGATGAAAGTATTGCCCAAGTCTTTTTGTCCGTAGAAGTTACGAATGTACTAAGTGAAAAGACCCTGGCAGTCGGGTGCGCGCCAGGGTCTTTTCACTTAGTACATTCGTAACTTCTACGGACAAAAAGACTTGGGCAATACTTTCATCTTTCCTCAACAGATGGCGCATGTATAGCCAACTTACTCCTATAGAATTTTACAAAAATTCATAACAATGTTTTTTATTAATTATGTTTAAGCATTGAAGCTTATCTTTTAAATTATATGAAAAAGAATATAAAATAAAATAAAGAAAAACAGTATCAATTATACTTTATAGCAACACTGTAAGAAATTAGTGTCGAATCCGTTTCTTTTCAAGCATTTTTTAAACAATTCCAACCTGTTTATTTCTTGGTTTATTTGCATTATTTCTGTTTGGTTGTTTTATTTTATTTAGATAAATCTAAGTTTTACTAACATAACCTACGTTGTTACTTTGCCAATTTAAATACAAATTAAATATTAGCACTAATCTATGAACCTAGAGATAAAATGGAACGTCACTGGCGGCTAATACGGCTAGGGATACGATATCGAAACGAAAGTATCGATACTGTAATCGATACAAGTATAGTATCAAAAGCATCGATACCAACATAAGTATCGCAACAAAAGTTTCGATACTATAAGGTATCGACTCTTTTTGCGAACTTTTATTAATAATGATGATTTTAAATGAATAAATCGCTGGACAGCAAGCTGGAACGTCCAATCTTTAGCTAGAATATAGTCTTAATCATCATCATATCAGCCAAGGGACATCCATTGTTGAACAAAGGTCTCCAGCAGGGTCAAGTAACAACATAGGTCAGCCACAACCAATAGAATATAACAAACATAAATCTTAATATCATTAATCTGCTAGTTACTTTTTGATATAGATTTTTAAAGGTTTTATTAGATTAGATATGTTTCCGCCCGTTTTTATAGTTTTGTAACATATTTTACGAGTAAAACTGTGCTCGTGAATCTTTTGGAAAGACTTTCAAACATCACTTCTAATCGGGGGTACCATTTTTCACAAAAAACAAACACGGAATACTGCAAGAACTTACGTGAGCAACAACAGAATAAGAAGAAAGGTTACAAGACTACAATTCTACTTACATAAATTCAGTCTACGAGATACCATTATGATTGTTTAATAATTTCTATGTTCCAAAAATCTTGAATATAATTTATTTATTTTGAATGCCTACTATAGTGAGATAAATTATCACGATGAAGATACATAATCAGTCAAAAACTTTCCAAAAACAAATAATCGCGCAATGTGGCCACACTATTACAATTTTGGTTATGATGAGACTTCCCCAGTACTAGCTGATAGATACTACTTGATAGTGGCTTGCTGAAGGGTGTCGATTACATGAGAAAGTGTCCATTCATGTTGTAGTATCGAAAGCAAAGTAATCGATTACAAAAATACTCAATATCGAAACGAAAGTGTCGATACCAATGAGTAATCGATTCTTTTTTCCTATCCCTAAATACGGCCATGTTCGTTTTTTTACCGTCATTGTCATTGGAAATTTGTCAATACTATCGTATTTTCCCGACCTTTGTTATGCGTTTTGAATTTTATATCTTACGACCTAGCTTTGTTTTATGGACTTTCGTGACTGTGTTTTGTTCTGTTTACCTGTGCTCTATCCTGGACTTCGACGATCGTACCTTGTTTGTTTGGACCCCGGCATTAGTTTTTGGATTTCGAATTTTTACAATGACGTCAATATATTATTCAAAAAGATGGTCTGTATGGTCTAAATAAAATAAAAAGGTGTGTAATTTTGTGTTTTATTCAACGAAACAATCTAAAACAACTTACAAAAAAAATAATGTGAAATGAAACCCTGTAGACATGCATGCACACATACAACACAGATGACAACACGCACACATGCACAGAATAGATGTAACTTTGTCGTTAGTCACCAGATGGCGCGACAAGGTAAGCTAGGCTGATGACTCTATACCCTATATATAATGTACTCTGTGGTGCGCGCGTCGCGGTGCCAGCGCGGCGGCAGCGGCCGGCGCACAGAGATCTTCGATCGATGCAAAATACGATTTTCCAGCAAAAAAAGTTGAAATCATTAAATTAAATAATTAAAAGTTTCTTTAAATCAGAATGATTCAAAATGAATTTATCATTTTGAATAATTCCCATTTAAAGAAACTTTCCCCGAAGTATTCCGGAATTATTCGGAATTATTCAGAAGTTTTGCAACTATAGGTAGGACTGTTGTATGACATCTTGTTCCCCGTGTATGTTCGTTCAATACTCAATACTCAATTATTTATTGCATTCCACAATGTGAACTTAGGTGGTAGGTTTACAAAATATGATCATCATGGACCCGGTCGGGCACAGCAAATTACTTAAAATTAAATTATATTATATTATATTCTTATTTGATTTTATTCCAAAGTTATATCACAATACTCATTTACTATAAATTAAATAATTTCAATAGTTGTAAAGTTGGTATTGAAGTGACATGTAAACTGTTTTTATTTTTTTAGTAACCGACATTGAGGTAATATGTACTACGTACTAGAGGAGCTATCCTATAGGGATGGTACGTATTTACGCGACCAGGTATTTACACCAGGTATTTACTTCCAAGTACGTACACCAGGTACCGATCCGAAATACTTGCAAGACTTCAAAGTATTTTATACGGCTACTCGGAGTCGGACTCGCTCCGGTGGGGGCTTGACGATCGCCCGACTATGCGATTATGCTCCTTATCTGTAAGAGACTACGTAACAATTTCGTATGCAAGTCTATTCTAGTATATGGATTGTCTTTGCAAGTATTTATATGTAAACGCGATTATGCTTCTTATTTATAAGAAGTCACGGGTCAATTTCCTATGCAAGTATTTTTTCATTCAACAGGGCTTGGATTGAGTAAAAGTAGAAACGTTCGTCTCTATGCAGGTATTTATTTGTAAACGCGATTGTGCTCCTTATTCTTAGGAAGTCACGGTTCAATTTCCTATACAGATAGAAAATACTTTCAATTTCGTATGCAAGTCTATTCTAGTATACGGTTTGTCTTTGCAAGTATTTATATGTAAACGCGATTGTGCTTCTTATTTATAAGAAATCACGGGTCAATTTCCTATGCAAGTATTTTTTCTTCCAACAGGGCTTGGATTGATGTGAAAATACTTGCATAGGAAATTGATTCGTTTTGCTTCAGCAAAAAGGAGCATAATCGTATCAGAAAAAAAAATACTTGCAAGGTTCAAAGTATTTTTCATTTGCAAATGCGATTGTGTAGTATTTCTCTAAATATTCCAAAGTTGTCTGAGTACATAAACCGAAATCTGTGTAGGTGTGTGCATCAGGGAACTTTTTCTTTTCTTTTGAGTAGTTTGCGGCGCCATTCACCCTAATGACTATTAATAAAAGACACATTATTGCGTGAACGAAAGTATTTTAGAAAATATTTTGTTATGTTTACGTTTTTTATTTTTCTTTCGTCAGTTGTCGTTTGAGTGAGTGCATAGATGATACATATAAGTACTGAGAAGTGAGTGCGAGCTTGTTATGCAATTTACCAACTGACCGTGACTTTCTTATTTCGCGAGTTTATTGAATTTAAACTATTAACAGTTAGTGTGTAAATAAACAAAACTGCTTTTTTGTGTGTACGTGACTTTGTTTATTAGTTAGGAATGTAAATATTTAAATAGGTAAAAGACGATTTTTGAACGTAGTTGAATGTAGTTAAGTGTTTTCTTTTAAAATTGATAAGACTTACTAGTTGTAAATAAAAATACAGTTACAAACCATGGCTCCTAAGAAAAGTTTGGCTAAAATAAAGCTGAATGTAAAATGTGCAAAGCATTAATATCATACAAATCGGGAGTGTCAAACCTTATGCCTTATGCTTGCATGTGCAAAGAAAACATATTTCCGTGAATTTTAAGTGAGTGAATTATCAACCGACGACCAAAAGAGGAGGTTATCAATTCGACGCGTATATTTTTTTTTTTTTTTTTTTTATGTATGATCATCGAGTACTCGAAGACGGCTGAACCGATTTGGAAAATTCTTTTTTTGTTCGAATGGGTATACTTCGAAATTGGTACCATTATCACCAAAGTCAGGATCTGATGATGGGATCTTGGAGAAATCGAGGGAACTCTTCAAATATTTTAGGCACACCTATGGCGTTTTGGGTATTTCTTATAGTAACTTGTGCAGTTGCTCTCAAAAAGTACCATTTGGGGAAGTGGAACTGATGATGAAGACCACAGATGGCCGCCGAAACTACTCAATAATAAGTATTGAGTGGATTGCGATTCGATTACTTGAATATGGGTGTTAAGCACTTTATGCTCGTCACAATCCATATGGTGATGTAGAGCTGATGGTGAAGTACCAGGAGAACTCCTCAACAATTAACGGCCCAGCATTGGGAAAAGCAATATTTTGTAAAAGGTTATAAGTAGTTGACATTTAGGCTCTTGTAACTAGGTAAATTAAAAATCATCCAACTAAAAAGAGTGAAATAAAAACTTTTTACCAAAAAAATTAAACCGACTCCCAAAAAACACTGCAAAGTGAAAAATAACTTTAATTTCGGAAGTCGGTGCCAAAAACGAAAAAACAAAACTAAAGACACCGACTACCGAAATTAAAGTTATTTTTCACTGCAGTGTTTTTTGGGAGTCGGTTTAATTTTTTGGTAAAAAGTTTTTTTAATTTCTGTAAATTAAGTAGGAAGGAAAGATTTCATCTACGAAAGCCGTACTAGATTGTGGCATGGTACGACCGGACTAGTAGACTGAAATCCGAAGTGGCTCAAAATACTTTCTAGTATTTTAATACCTGGTTTCCAACCCTGGTATTTTTACAGACTCGTACTTGCAAGCCCTGGTATTGATATTTGCAAGTATATCTCATCTCTACTATCCTAAGCAAAGAATATGTTCCATTAACGCAAGCAAAGTAAGAGTTTAAACTTAAGTTCGCTGCGGCGCTGAAACAATAATTAGTCGTATAACAAAACAATAAAAACACGCAGCGCTAAAGCGCTTCTAAGGTGCAGTTTTCTCGTGACCAAAAGGTCGGAAGCGCCGCGATTTACATAGTGCTTACGCTTTTAGTTCAACTTTCTGCTATGACATGTCACTTATATAGATTAAACTGCTGACTACAGAAGTGACATAGCTTTATACCTAGCAATCTTCATTCTCACTCTTTTTTCATACTTTATTATTAATTGAATTTAACCTCAAAGTACTTAAAATGAAACAAACTTTTGTTTTTGTATATTTATATAATGAAACACGGTTACAAGTACTAAAAACATATAAAATTTGAAACGTTGAACGTTTGAAGAGTTCGTGTATGTGGAAGTACGTTATTGCAAATATTTCGAACATATTTGTAAGCTGCTGGCGAGTAGTAATGCAGTGTCAATGCGAACTTACGTAATGCGGGTGTATATTTTAGTAAATATCTACTTTTTTATTATTTTTTATTAATCTTTTGTGAATTTCAACCAACTCTGCTTTAGCAAGCAAATTAGTTTCGGATCGAGAGAAAATTTTGTTTTAAGATATTTAACGAGAAGGGTCAGAGATTCACATTTCTTTTTAAGCTGTCTGTTTTGGCGTTGAACCTTTTTAATTTTATCAGTTAACTTTTTTGTAATGTATTTTTTGTATCAGAACAATTTTTCTTGGTGAATCAAGGATTGATTCTAACTCGCTAACAGACTCGGAAATCGGTTCCATTTTTCCAGTACTACTGTGCCACACCTTTGGCTAAAACAAACAAAACATTGTTAGTAATAGTAAAATAATATTTTGATACACGTCTTGAAACAGTATTATTTTCATTATTGTTACTTACATCTATACAAGGTACAGCAGTCTTCTTCAAAAAATGCCTTCCCGCTTTGGTGGTATATTTATCCTCTTCGCGAAAATGCAACGAGATATATAAGTATGACTGGATGGTAACCAGGTCTCTTCGCTACGGTTGTTTTGTACAAATTTTATCCAGTTTTCTCTACCTTTACGGCCCAAACGTGGAAACCTTAATTAAATATAATGTAATAAGTTATGTTTTACAATATGTAATAATTATTTTAATGTTGTGATGAATGATGTTTGTATCTTTTTTCGTTGAACAACCACAGCCAGTTTTTTTCTAAATATCTTGGATTATTATTTTCCGACATAAAAATAAATTATCAGCTTATTCTACCTACGCTTATAACACAAATTGTCACATCTTAATTTTTAGTCTATGAAACATGGCATCTGCCAAATATATTTTTCAAATTATATGAATATCTAGTTACTCACCGATGAAAAGTTATTCCTTTGCCCTTCGCCGTAATAACTGAACTATTAGTGCAATATCGTAAAACACACGATTGCATATTTAATGCGTTTGAACGTTTTTTTCCTTTAAAATAAATATTGACTTATGCGCTCAAGATCTGACAAGCGTCTAAGTGAAGAGGAGTCGATAGACCGCACTTGAACGCAACACAGTAGTGATGTGTGGTGGCTTCAAGGATCTTCTACCTACTAACTGGATTGCTTACGAATGACTCAAAGAATACAGAAAGTCTTTCTTAGCTGTTAAACAATAGAGTATAAACTTGCACGTATAAAACTGAAGGAACTATTCGTTCCGAGCGAGACAGTGCCGTGTGTGGACTGTGTCCCTTTCTTCTGTGTGTCAGATTAAAAATATTTATTTCAATGGTAATTTTTTCGACCTGTCTGTTGTAGTAATAACACCTAGTTTTAAACTTCTTTGGAATTCTATCTTTAAAATGAATTGCCATTATTACTGTATGCATATTAATGAAAATTAAAGTTATTTTACCATGCAAACACAAGATGTTTAAACCAAAAAAAAAAATGGAATTTGCAAGAATTAGTAGTGATATATTATACTATACCTGGCAATTACTACGTTGCCGACTGACGTTTACTTGACATCTGTATGTTTGTAAATTTGAATTATATTTAATTTTGTGAGTTTTCGTAATATTAAAGTGCAAGTTATTGTAACCATGGTAAGAACGTGTTTTGTGGTTAATTGCAAGAGTGAAAAGGGGACCCCGGGTCTGGAATTTCCTTTTTTAAGTAAGTTTTGTGACTTTGTTTACAAATTGCATTTAGGGTGACTATGTTTTCAATGTAAAAGTGGATGTTCTTCTCTTTATTCTTCTTATTTATTATTTTTCTTTCTTCTCATTATATATTATTTTTAGTTATTTTAAGCTTTCCTAAAAATTATGATCTTCGAGTCCGGTGGCTCAGTGTTCTACACAGAAAAGGGTCAGAAACGGTTCCAAAATTTGTAGCCGCCATTTCAAGCCCGAAGTAATATTGCATTTCGAAACAAGATCAAATGATGCAATTCCGTCCATTTTCCCTAAAGTAAGTTATCAATCTTTACAAATGACATGAAGATCACCGTTTCGAAAAATGTAGAATATGAGCATAGCAAGATGAATTTTCATTTTGAATATATCTTAACCATAAATACTACAATTTTGTTCTCATCAATCTATTATTATTTTAGATTCCTGTCAGCGAAACAAATAAATGTTTCAAGTACTATAATATTAAAACCCACTAAAGAAAAGAATATACAACCTGTACTGGGCACATTCAAAGATCTGGTAAGTGAAAGTTATGAAAGGAGTCAAATTAATGAGCATAAAAGTCGACATTTTAGTTGTTTTATTTACTTTTGCTTAGCAAATTGATGGCAAAAATATTTTATATCATTTTGGCCAAAAACTCAGCTACGCAAACTTGCTTACAAGTGTAGTTTATTATATTAATAATTACTTATAACTTAATTACTTAACTTTTATCCACTGCAGTTAGTTAATGTCGACAAATAATAATCTATACTAATATTATAAAGAGGTAAAATTTTTAAGTTTGTATGTATGGGGTAATCTCTGAAACTACCGAACCGATTTTGAAAATTCTTTCGCTTACATGTAGCTGCATTATCCCTGAGTGCTATAGGCTATAAATTATCTTTATATCATGCATATTAGCCGAGCTAATATAATCTTTGTCAAGCAAGTCGGGGACGGGATCCCGTGGAATATTTTCGACTTCTACGCGGACGAAGTTGCGGGCAGAAGTTAGTAATTCATAATTTAAAGATTATTTCCATACTTTTAACTAATAATAGTGTAATACATTTTTAGGGTTGTGTGTCAAGCCAATCTTGTAACAAACCTGCAGCTGCAACATATGAGGAACTAGAAAATATAGAACCAACCTAATAATAATAACCTTATAATTATCATTCGATCTGCCTCCTTTATGTTTAGAATTATGTATGTTAATAATATTGATTTCTAACCTTAAATAGCACATGTGGTGTTAGCCTGTAATTAATTTTTACACTTATAAATGTAATATGACTGTTTCATACAAATGTATAGTGTAAACAATTGTAGGTTAACCTAAATAAATATATACCGAAATAAATTATATCTCTTCTGTTATTCTTTCTATTTATAATCATCGTCTTTCATGAAGGGTTTTAGTAGTTTTAATTATATATAAACATTGCATCATTTTATTTTAGTCTACTGGCTCTAACCGTACAAGTGTCGAATAAACATAGATTACCAATTAATGTACGTTTGTTTGGACGTCTATACCACTGCCTATCAAGGCCAAGCCTTCGAAGAATTGCCAGCTGGTGATTCTGTTATTAATTCTGTATCTGCAATAATTGTATTTGTATCACGGGTCTTAACCACTTTGAAAGTTTATAATTCAACGCAATAAAGTTTGCAAAACCAATTTTGCATTTAGCCCGCATAAGGAAGGGTTTATTATAGAAATTAGCGCGCTCAATATAAGTTCCTCAGATATATATATTGAGAACTAGCTTTTCGCCCACGTAAAATTCTGTTATATCGCGCTACCGAGCAACTGTTCAAAAATCTGAGATAGAAAGAACCCTATATAGTTCCCAGGGTTTTAAACTATCTCCATGCCAAATTTTTTCGAAAGCGGCTCTGTGATTTAACCGTGAAAGCGTAACAGACCGATACAAACCTTTGTATTTATAATTGAATTTATTTCTTTCTTTCTATTTAATACGTTGTTAAGAAAAAAACTGGCCAAGTACGAGTCGGACTCGCACATGAAGGGTATTTTTATAGGTAGGTAATGAATGGTACGGAACCATTACCTATAAAAAGCACCAAAAAAATCACAACTGTTGTATGGGAGTCTCCCTTAAATATTTATTTTAATTAATTTTTAGTATTTTTTGTTATAGCGGTAACAGAAATACATCATTTGTAAGGTTAATAATAAGTGTCTAAAAAAACCTGCAAATATTGCATCAAATAAAATTGTCCTTACGTTTATCGCGAATTGATATCCACACTACTAGAAAGAGATAGCTAGGTCCTTCGAGGGTATACTCTTCGGAACGGATTTGAGCTTCGCGTCCGCATTCCAGTTTAGGTACAAGTTCCTTGGGTGGCTTCTCTAGTACGTAGTACATATTACCTCAATGATTGTATTATATTCTTTCTGTAAAAAATGATGTGATTTTGTGAGGTTGGCAAGGTTGGTTTGTTACTTCAAATCAAAGAGAATGTAATACACTATGTTTTAAGAGTCGGTTACCATTGAGGTAATATGTACTACGTACTTAAAGCATAGTGTACCTATTACATTCTCTTTGATTTGAAGTAACAAACCAACCTCACAAAATCACATCATTTTTTACAGAAAGAATATAATACAATAGATTTTGATGTAATGTCATCAGACGATTATCAAGTACAGAATATTTATAGATATTCTAGGAAATCGTTCAAAAAGAATAGGAGGGGATCCCATGAAAACATTTGTGATAATAATTTCGAGGCACCAGACTCGTCACCAAGAAGTGACATACGTAGCGATGGAAGAATGGAAGGTAACATCGATGGTCCCAGTTGTAGTTGTGACATAGACCCCGAGGGCGAGATCGCTAATATTCTCCATAAAAAATGTCCAGTAATTACACTGGCTCAACGACAGCTGGCAAGGCTCCTAGATGAAACAGACAGACTGCTGTGCGATAACACAAGATGTTGCAGGTTTGTATGGTCTGCGATACCTACCTAGACAAAAATTTAAAATAGCTCGCTCTCTTCAGTCGTTTTTCTTACTGCTGAGGATCGTGACTCCGTCAACCAGCTGTCTCCGTCGGTTGCGTTCTGCTGCTTGATGTACTTACTTAGACCTGCATAAATGGGTATCGCCAGCTTTTAGCAGCTGTTTATTGCATGGGCGTACGATCATAGAATGGATACCTTCTTTCCGGGTGGTTATGTCGGCTTTCAATTGAATAAACCCCTATTACTATTAAATTTAGTAAATAAGAATAGACCGGGGATAATTGCACTAAATTCGAGCGAAAATATCATCAACTATTGACGGTATTTTCGCTATTTGTACCGGTATTTGTATTGCGCGCCAAACATTTACCGGAGCCATCACCGACAAGGTACCTTTTTTGCGGCCCTTAGGTACACTGGTCGAGCAACGACTCTGCTGTAGGTGGTCGGAGATCGTTAAGCTCCATGCTAATTTTCGATATCCATGTGCGTAGTGAGATTGTGAGGGGTAGGTCGGTACCTATCAGGTACCTTACACGCTCTATCCCACTGTGTATCACCTCGCAAAAACAACCGACGGTTCTACACGAAGAGAAATAATTTTTAATTGTTTCAGATCTGTGTACGACTTCCTGTGTATTTGTAAGGAGATATTGATGACTCAAGATAAATATCGTTTGGTCTTAGGAATTTTAATTGGCGTTGGTTTCATTCTGGGACTACTATTGGGTGCTGCATCATGTGGAACATACCTTGGTCGATTCAACAGCCCAATCCTTAGTTGTGTCGACAATTATTTTGCTACCGAAAAGTTTTCGAATATCGAAGACACATTTCGTAGCATAGCTTAGTTAGAAACTACGTTTTAGACCGTTATTTATATATATTTTTTACCATAATGTACCTATTTCCTTAAGAATATTTTAGATGATACCTATAAATAGTTGATTGCATTGTGAGTCTTTCATTGTCATTAATTCGTGTATCTACGTAGTGCCGCCTGCTTCGCTCAATCGTAAAGGTAAACGGCGCCTCTCAATGTGTTGATGGTTATCAGAGTGGTGGTTTTAGTGCGATAAGAATCCCTTACTCCTTGGTCTTTTCCCCAAAAGTCCAGGCGCTTTTTTAGTTTTCGCCGAAAGCAAAAACAAAAAGATAGGTACCTACGCTAGTTGGTTTTTGCAACTGTGCCGAAATTTCTTAATAGCTAATCTTAATGCAAGCGAGTTTTCACTCGGTAGTTTATGTTCACCAAGCCACTACAAAGCACTTTTCGGTCATCATCTGCTTAGCCTTTTCCAACTATGTTAAGGTCGGCTTCCAGTCTAACCGGATGCAGCTGAGTATTAATGTTTACAACTGCGTCTGCTTATCTGACCTCCACAATCCAGTAGCTGGGTAACACGATACCCCTTGGCTAGACCAGTGTCAGATTTACTTGCCTCGGACTGCCCGTAACAATAGTCAAAGATGTCCATATGACAGCCGGGACCAACGGCTTAACGTGTTTTCCGAGGCACGAGAGTATCACACCGTCAACTTCCAAACTCCGGCCTACTGAGAAATTCCTTACAGTTCCTTATCCGGAAACCGAACCCGTGACGTTGTGCTTACCTGTCTCGCTTGCGACAACTCGACCAAGGAGGCAGTCAAGGCACTTTTCGGTAATCCCACTATCCCAGTAAAAGAACTCCACTAAGATGGCACTACAATACAAATCTCATAGGGAAGCCAACCAACAGGGCCCCAAAGCCACCCCCATCAGTAGTAGTGATTTGCCGGTTCTGGCGCACCAATCCCGTGGCTCACCGGTTCTGGCGCACCAATCCCGTGACTCACCGGTTCTGGCGCAATCGCGGTCCAGGGCGTTTCAAAACTCTTCTTCTGTCGCGGGTGACGATTTAAATCGCGAGCGTACCTAACGAAGGACTCGGACTCTTTCATTGTTCGCCTTTTCTTATCTATTGTCCGTGCGTCCGTCCGTTGCATTAGCGTTTCTATGTATTACTCATTGTGCATTTGAACCACTGCTATTGTATACTTTTATTGTTCATAAACCATTGCTTACTTACTATTCCGAATCATCAAAACGGAATCAATAAAACACATTCGTCATTCACAAAGAAAGGTTTATATATAAGCGGCTCAAAGATTTTGCCGAAGCAAAGAGTCTAATAACCAATGAGCAGTTCGGATTTAGAACCGAAAACTCATGTATCCAACAAGTCCACCGCATCATAGAACACGTCAGCGCCGGCTTCCAACGGGGGCGCAATAACGGGAGCGAACGCGTTCGACAAAGTCTGGCACAATGGCTTAATCTATAAGCTATACCAACTCTCACTATCACGCTATTCACTAACGATATCCCCAAGCATAAAAGTACTCAGCTAGCCCTATTTGCCGACGATACAGCTATCTATTATACCAGTCTGAAACCCGATGCCATCGCTCGCACTCTCCAAACTTCCGCAAACACTCTGGCGAAGTGGTTCCGGAAATGGAGGATAGAAGAAAATCCAGATAAAAACCAGGCAATCCTCTTTTCTAAACCGCGGATAAACGTTCGCGCGCCGCTTTCGCTCTAGGTAGGCTACTTCATTCTTAGCTCCCGCAGCAAATTATCACTCAGGTGTAAGCTGCGTATTTTCACCGCGGTCATCCGTCCCATCATGACCTACGCCTGCGTTGTTTTCGCACACGCAAAGCCCCACCTCCTCCACAAGATGCAGACCCTCCAAAACCGATTCCTCAGTAGAGTCACGGGAGCTCCCTTTTATGTTCGAAATGAGCTTCTTCATGTAGACCTCAAGATGCCCACTATCCAGCAGTTCATGAAACGCGTCTCCAAGCGTTTCTTTGAAACTGCAAACCAACATAGGAATCCCCTTATCGTATCGGTCGTTTATTTATATTCCTATGGAATCACGATTGTATTATTTATTGCCAATGCCGAAATATCTCCGACTCCTAAGATACAGGTCTGCGTACCTAGTTTAGATGCCGGAAATCTGACACTAATTTTTAGATTTGCTGTACAACCTACTGTTTTTCTTTTCACTTATGTATTGCGTGTCTTTTCTTATGTATAAATAAATTTTATCTTATCTTATCTTTCTGAATCCTATCATCATTCCAGTCCCACCTTTTGCAATTCCTTTCTAAGAACTCAAGATGCGATCTTGTAGGTGCTCGACCATATGAATCAAAATATTGATTGATGCCGTTTGTATCGATATGTAATGCTACCCAGTGTGAGCCTGGTTTATCATCCGTATCCAAATTGCATATTATATACGTTGGTACATGAGTATAAATGGGTAGCCTATTAGCGGCAGAAACATTACTTCCTAGACTAGGGTGAATCTTTTTCAGATACTGTTGTACCTCTAGTGTATTCATGGTCTGCTATTAGTAGATTATTACGGTACCAATCTATTCAATGGTCAAGGAATGTTCAATTATAGTGATTTGGAAATAACATTCCTTTGCAATGATTTCGTAGGAGTCGCAAAGGATCTGTGCATCACGAAGGAATTTAAGATAAGCTTGTTTACTCACAAAGTTACTATCAGTTCCGTAGTACTTAGGAATTTGTTTTAGATAAGAAATACCTTTGTGGGTGCTATATAAGACCAAGCAGTTGCACCACTCAATCCAAACTCGTTCGACATCAGCGAACAGTATCTACCAATACTACATTTTGTAATTATTCTTCGCATCAATGACAACGGAGGTAAGTGTTTATTCTATTAGTAAACTTACTTTTCTTTCTGTCTATTTTAATTACATGAACTTTTCCTTACGTGTGTGAGGGTGTTTGTGATTAATTGTAAACTAATTGATATTAATATGATAACTGTGTTGTTACAGAAATCATTCAGTTTCGCAGACAACGATGAAAATACCCATAAACACTATTTGGGAATACACACCTCTGAGCAACATAGTACGTCGTTTATCATGACTGCCATTGTAGACGTTCAAGGCTTTAAAACGGAAGCAAATAAATTTGTGCTGAAAGAAATTGCTATATTGTGTAGTGACAAATTACAGATGTTTTTAATCAAGCCACCATTTCCATTTTATGATTTGACAAAACAAGAAAGACGGCAAGTTGCATGGATTGAACGTAACAGGAAGATATGTTGGGGTGAAGGGTTTATACACAGAAATAAAAAGTACAGTAGAAGTGGTAAAGGGGCGTATCGGTGTCCGCGCGACATGGCCACAGGGCACATGTCACAGGCAAGTGGCCGTCTCCGCGAACTAGTGCACTTTCGACGGCGACCGTGATAACATATATGAATGCCAAGTTGTTCTGTGGTATCTTGTAAAAACCGAAGCCAAAATCAAAACTATGTGAATCATGGAATCACTTACCATATGTAAGTACAAGTATTTTACAATATTTATCTTTAAAATCATGAAAAACAATAAATCGTAAAATATTTCTTGGTTTTACTATGTTATTTTTGTTTTCAAATATCAGAGCGACTGTACTACTTTTGCTATAAATACATTGCTCCTTAACCACTACCTGAGTTCGTCACTAAGTAACTGGACAAGCAATGTAAAAATAACATACGAAACTGTATTACGCGGATTCATCGCGTAGTGAGGCCGCCACTTCTTGCGACGAATTAGTGATGTGCTTGTGCAGATCCACTAACGTAGACTATCGACAGCAATGTCGATTGACGAATGAAATATTGTTATTATAGTTTAGGGGTTTTTCAACCGACGACAAAAAAAGGAGGAGGTTATCAATTCGACGCGTATATTATTATTATTTTTTTATGTATGATCACCGATTACTCGGAGACGGCTGAACCGATTTGGAAAATTCTTTTTTGTTTGAAAGGGTATACTTTGAAATTGGTCCCATTGTCACCAAGTCAGGATCTGATGATGGGATCCTGGAGAAATCGAGGGAACTCTTCAAATATTATAGGCACACCTATAGTGATTTGAGTATTTTTTATAGTAACTTGTGTAGTTGCATTCGAAAAACACTATTTGTGAAGTAGACCTGATGATGAAGCCCACCAATGGCCACTGGAACTACTCAATATATAAGTAGGAATAATAAGTAGTTCATGTATTCCGCTTCGATTACTTGAATGTGGTTATTAAGAACAATATGCTAGTCACAGTGCATATGGTGAAGTGAAGCTGGTGGTGAACTACCAGGAGAACTCAACAAATAAAAGCCCAACATTGGGAAAAGCAATATTTTGTAAATGAATATAAGTAGTTGACATTTAGGCTCTTGTAACTAGGTAAATTAAAAATCGACCAACTAAAAAGAGTGAAATAATAACTTTTTACCAAAAAATTAAACCGACTCCCAAAAAACACTGCAAAGTGAAAAATAACTTTAATTTCGGAAGTCGGTGCCAAAAACGAAAATACAAAACTAAAGACACCGACTACCATTATTAAAGTTATTTTTCACTTTGCAGTGTTTTTTGGGAGTCTGTTTATTTTTTTGGTAAAAAGTTTTTTTTATAAAATACGGAAACCTCTAAGAAAATATGTTTAACTTTTAATTTACATGAGATGACAGAAATAAAAATACGTGGAAAAGTCAAGTGTACAAAAAAATAAAAAAAATAAACAATTTATTTTACGCCCGCAGCATGCGTAAGGAGTTCTGACGTCGCCGTCGGTATAATAGTTTATTTTTCAATCTGTCAACCGTTTTAGCCCGGTTGGAAGATCGATTTAAATAATGTTTATTTCCTTATTTTGATTTTTTTACAGAGTAGTAGAGAAATGCGTAACCAATATTCGTAAAGTAAGTTACATTAATTTTAGGTTATAATCGGTGGTGTTTTTCGGTTTAGAATTATCGTATTATTTTTTTTTATGGTTTTTGTATTTTACTTCCGTTGAAGCTTCGAATGCGTTATAATAATCGGCATGGTTCAGATAATATATTTGTGAATTGAGCTTAAAATAAGTCAATATATTCATGCTATTTATTTGTTATGCATGGATGTGTGTTTGTTTTGATATATTTAACAATTTGTCTACTAACTAGGATTTTTCTTATAACACAAACCTACTAAACTATTACCTGCGGGTAATTGCGTAACACACTTACAGTAGGAATCGGTTTCATTATGCTAAATCAATAACACTCACTGCGGTATTTACGTTGTTGAGCAGACCAATATTTCGAGCATATGAAGCAATGGATTAGCAATATACGTCAAAATCATTCAGATCTTGATTTATAGTGTGTTACGTAATTATTGCGATGCTTATTATATGGTGACGTTTAGAAGTAGCTTAGGATGTATGTAAATGATAAATAAGTGGTTTTCGTACTTTTCAGCTTCCCAAAAGATGGTAATATAAAAATGGAATGGATTGATGCCACATGCATGCCACCTAATTGGTACCCTCCAAAAAATAACACCATAGAGTCTGGCAAACGAAAGTAGACACTGGAATTTTTTGCAAACTTTTTATATGGCAATGCTATACTAATGTCAAACTCAATTTTCCAAAGCAAGATGGCGTATTGTTGTGATCTTGTTAATAGCATTTATTCAGCGAAAAATTAGCAAAACTATCAAAAGTGGAGTACTGGAGATGTTGTTTCGCATGATGTCTAAATATCAAGAAAAACAACAGGAGAAAGACGCCGAATTCGAACAAAAACAAGATTGTTTACGTGGTGTTCGATTTCACAAGTTAGTATGACGCTACTAAGTTGATACTTAGTCGTAATTCATAATAATTATTCATAATAATAGTTGATGTGATAGTGAAAACTATTGAAAAACTAACGGATTTAGAGCAGAAAGATAGGAGATAAGAACCCAGAACCAGTACTTGGATGAAATAGCTTCAATCACTGGTAAGTTTTTACTAGGAGTACATAACTTTTAGAAAGTTTTTTTGAATTCATGATTTGCAGAACCTAATCATTCTGTTTTACCATTATTTACAGAAGTGAGCGTTACTACATTAAAAAGAATTAAATAGGAAGGTGCGCGTATAGGCTATATAAACCCACAATGTTCGACTTAGATAGTTTCGACATAGATGCTATTCGTAACAAAATTAACGAATTTTATATCGTTAGAAAACAAGTTTAAAACGAGACACACCAGAACCAGGATATGAAGCTGATGAAATTCTGAATCAGAATGGGCACGAGGTATTGAGACTCCCCTACCACTGTAATCTAAATGCCTTTCAGCTAGAATGGAGTTTAACTAAACGTAAAGTGGCAAGTAAAAATATTGCTCTGCCTGCAGTGGAGTTAGAGAAAGTTATAAAAGAGTCGTTTGAAAATATAACTCCCGAGGAGTGAAAGAAAATGACTGATCATGTCATCCATGTTGAAAATAAATACAAACAAAGGGACAGAATTACAGAAAATAATTTAGAAAGTGTAACTTTCTAAATTATTATTAATAAGTAACGTAGGAAACAATGATTCCAGTGACTCTTTTTAAATTATATAAAAATTTAAAAAGAGTCAATTTAAAGAGAGTAATTTTTTGATTATAGTGAATAAATCAGAACTATTTCAGAATACTGTTGTTTTTTTTTTCATTCGAATCAAGACACAATATTTAAACTATTACCTACCTAAAACATCTCTTGTATTTTTATTCCGATGAAATAAATAGATAATTCTAAAGTATCAAGTATGGTTATTCCAGGTATTTTATAGTAGTTTTGGGGTTGCTATGCTGATATTTTTTAAATTTGCCGCGCTTTTTCAGTCTCTACTTTCGTTTGCCAGACTATATGCTCGGTTCACTTCAGCGCAGAAATGTTCCAGCCTCTAAAGAAAAGTCGCAGGCTTTTTAAATGGACAATTCTAAAATTAAGGGTACAACTGATTTTTGCAGAAGTGGATTAAATTTTATTTTATTACTGAAAGCTATTCTCATGTTTTAGGGCATTCATAAAATCAGTCATTCAACTTTTCAGGATTCTATACAACCTATACGGCTAGTATGTTCCGATCAAGAGCGTAATGTAAGTTAACATTAACTTCTATTTGACCTATCACTATGATAATTAAATATTAAGATTTAAGTCGAAAGCGCCAGGGTAGCCCTTAATACTTAGTAGGTAGTACTTAATAATAATTATGTAATGTTATGTTCTTAATAATATGTTTATTGTTATTATAATATTTTCTGGACATGTCATTTTTTATTTGGTTCATTTTCAGGTGCCCAAAAAATTGTACAATAATAAATGGAAGAATCGATAACTTTCCGATTTAGTCAATCACTAGCATACATGTAAAATAAATTGCTTTTGCACACAGCACAACGATAGCGACCGATGTTTTTGTGTGGGTAAGTTCTACGGTGCTGGGTGCATGGTAAATACACGCTGTGATTGACGGAATAAGGTTTATTATTGATTGTATAGTACGTTCTGATTTAAGAAATGCGGGTGTGTGCGCGAGAGCGTATCTATTGATTTTATTAAACTGCATGTGTAGTTGTTGCTCCGCCCAGCGCCTAACTGGAGACACACGGTTCCGATATAATTTCGTCTGTTGATGGCCACGATCTACTTATTTATTTTATCTATGGGTTATACCTTATTCAAATTATCAATATTTAATTTTAGATTTGTTAAGAGATAAATGTATTTATATTAAAGGTCTTGAAAAAGTGTTATGGTTAAAAAATATTTTAAATAATAATAATGTGATTAATTTAGAAGATAAAGGTTGTCCTAGTTTGCCAAGTCTGTATGATCAATATAAATATTCTGAAGATTTGTATAGTTGTATTTATCATAGCTCTATATGTGCTTTAAAAACTGTATTATGTTTAAAAAAATGGTGCTCTGATAATAAACTTTTTATATAATTTAAAATATGTCATTCATTACAGAAATTTAAAGCAGTGCATAGAAATGGGAGTAATTTATATATCATATTTACTTATTATTATTAACCTTTCCTCATACTTTGATACTTCAGATTATGATACAAATAATATTTATGAATACCCAAAATTAAATAAAAATTAGTAATATTGATATCGTAAATTAAGTCTTCTTACTTTTTTATGTAATACAAAATTTGTATTGATTGTAAAATTATGATATTACTATAATGTTTCCTGGAGTTCAAAATTTTGTGTTGATTGTAAATAATGTTAGTTATGTAATGTTATACTTGTGAGCATACATTTGAGGTGATTGTAAAATTCTGATAAGTACTAATTGTGTTACAATATGTGCTTTAAAAAATGTATTATGTTTAAAAAAATGGTGCTCTGATAATAAACTTTTTATATAATTTAAAATATGTCATTCATTACAGAAATTTAAAGCAGTGCATAGAAATGGGAGTAAAATTAACTAAAGTTCATAGAGTTTTAAAATTTAAACAATGTCCCTGGTTAAAAATGTACATAGATCTCAATACAAAATTTAGAACGTTAGCAAAATCAGATATTGAAAACGATTTTTAAAAATTAATGAATAATTCAGTCTTTGGTAAGACTATGGCGAATATTAAAAAAAGGGTTAATGTAAAATTAGTTACACACTGGGAGAACAAGATCTAATCGCTAAACCACAATTTCATAATCTTTCAATATTTTCGAAAGATCTAGTTGCTGTTCAGTTGCGAAAAACTAAGTTAATATTTAACAAACCAATATACTTAGGGTTTTGTATTTTAGATATTTCTAAAACGTTAATGTATGATTTTCATTATCACTATATGATCAAAAAGTTTAGTAACATCAATTTATTGTATACAGACACGGATAGTTTAATATATCATATATTTACATATAATTTTTATACTGATATAAAATCTAACCTTTCCTCATACTTCGATACTTCAGATTATGATACAAATAATATTTATGAATACCCAAAATTAAATAAAAAGAAGCTAGGTTTTTTCAAAGATGAATATCATAGAAAAATTATAAAATAATTTGTAGGTTTACGATCTAAAAAGTACGCTTTTGATGTAGAGAATAAGATTATAACGAAGGCAAAAGGGGTAAATAAAAGTGTCACTTTAAAGCTGACAACGAATAGTTATAAGTCTTCTCTATCTAATAAAAAAAGTGCAATATTGCAGTATGCTTAGATTTAAATCAATTAACACACACAATTTTTAAACTAAATAAGACTTGTTTATCATACAATTATACAAAAAGACATATTTTAGACAATAATATTTAAACATTGGCTTGAGGTCATTATAAATTACGCTATGATAAGATACTGTACTTTAGTTTTTAAATTTAGTAATATTGTTATCATAAATTAAGTCTTCTTACTTTTTTGTATAATACAAAAACTGTATTGATTGTAAAATTATGATATTACTATAATGTTTCGTGGAGTTCAAAGTTTTGTGTTGATTGTAATGTTAGTTATGTAATGTTATACTTGCGAGCATATATTTGAGGTGATTGTAAAATTCTGATAAGTACTAATTGTGTTACAATTCATTTACATGTCATTGCTGTTTTATATATTTTTTACTATATATATATTAAATTTTTTCAACAACACTGTTATTTTTTATTTCATCTTAAGTCTTAGGTATTTTTTGTGTAAAAATCTGATGATTCTTTGACCGTATAACATATCAGCCCTTAAACTTTCATTATGTTTTAAAACTTTAATGTTTTTTAATATCCATGTTTCTTCTTTCTGATCGCAATTCCAGTGCATTCGAATACTCTATGTCAACTTATAACGCGTGAATTTTCAAATTAGTCCTAGAAACTGTTTTTGGTGTGGTTTTTGGTGACGTGAGAGTGAGACGTGATGCCCTAAGGACGGATTGTTTTTGTGCTGTTTCTGGTGGTTTCCCCCCAGACGTGATGCCCTAGGCAATTGCTTAATTTGATTAAGGGTTAATCCGTCACTGCGTACACGACTAAATCTCTCAGGAGTCAGGAGGCAAGATATTTTGTGACCTCTTCGACAATAATCGTAATATTTCAGTAAATTGACATAAAATATTAATGAATTACACACTTAAACCTTCTTCAGGAATCACACTATCTATTCGTGAAAAATCGTTATAACGTCGCACAGCTTATGATTTGACAAATCTAGCAGGACAATAGGTATTTAAATGTTAATGTTTAAAACTACATTTATTAATCTTCTTATATTTTCGAATACATCTTTTAACTGATAACACAAGGAAAATAATCCATTGTCACGCAAAACTGGTTTTAACAATGGGCGAAGTTACTTGAACTTATTCAGGTAGCCGACCGCTGCTCAGTGTGACCGTTAACGCTAACGTGTATACATGTTCTTTGGTGTATTGAGTACTTTACAAGTACTCAATACACCAAAGAACATGTATACGTGTTTTTTTGTGATGGAGTCAACAAGTAGAGGTAATTATCCATATATTAAGTTATTAAAATAAAACAAATTGTATGCTTGCGAATTGTAACACTCACTGAAAGTATACATCAATAAAAATGTATTTTTATTCTTAATTAATTTTTGTTTGGAGATCTACCATGTAGTCAAGCTGTGATAGTAGTCTTAAAAAATTCTCTGTTATATACTTTGATGCTATAATAATTAATATTTATATATTTTTTTGCGTTTTCTTTGTAGATACCAGAATGCAGCGAAAATCAATATTTGATTTTTGGCGTTCTATTCCGCCCAAAGGTCGATTAAATAAAGTAATCAACTTTGTGAAAATGAGCTTTGGTGATTTAGTTGCTACCGAAGAACAGGATGAGCAGTTAAAAGCATTTTTGAAACAAGAATGCGAGAAAATTCGTGTGAATTGTTTTTAAAAGACTATGAACAGTGGCTCAACGAAGATTTAATTTTCGCCATGCTTGTGGTATCAGAAAATGTTTTAATACCAAATACTAGTGGTGGCAGGCCACAGCAAAAGCTTTGTGGAAAGTTTAAAAAAACGAAGAACAGGAAAGTTCAGCACTTATTAAATTACTACAGTAAAGATGAACTAACTTTCGCTGCGCAATTAAGTGTCAGAGCTAGTGGCAAACGTGATGCTGCTACATTGATTGAAGAATTATCTACAGCCTCGCCAAAACGAGCCACCACATATAAGAAAGCTCGAAGAATTATTATTACTGGAAAAGAACAAAGACCTTATACTGCTGACGAAGCTTTGGCCTTTTTCATATCAAATAATTTCACTGTGCAGACATACAAAAATGTTCAACAAGGAGCCAAAGAAAGGGGATTCAATGTATATCCTTGCTATGATCACGTGTCACAGGTGAAGAAGCAGTGCTATCCCCCTGTTGAAAATATCACATTAACCGAAATATCGGCTGAAGTAAGACTGGATTCTCTTTTGAACCATACTGCTTTGAGAATATGTAAAAATATTCTTGGAGAAAGATTAGATACAAGTGTGTTGAATTACACTTTAATATACAAATGGGGATGCGATGGGTCTTCGGGTCATAGCTTATACAAGCAACCATTTGAAGATACCGATAGCACAGACAAATATATGTTTATCATATCTTTAGTTCCACTAAGACTTGTAAACAATGCACAGAAGGTCATATGGGAAAATCCTCGGCCATCATCACCAAGATTCTGTAGAATTATCAAATTCATGTACAAGAAAGAAAGCGAAGCATTGATCAAAGAATAATGCCAAGGCATTAAAAATCAAAAATGGATGTTAATGCCAACTCTCGTGGAAATCTGAGGGGTAACCATCTCGATCACGCACCAGATGATCCTTTCAATGATTGATGGTAAAGTTTGTAACGTTTTAGCTGAAAATAAATCGACCCAAAGATGTTTTATCTGCAAAGCAACATCAAAGGAAATGAATTCGGCATCAACGGTTAGAGAGCCTCATGAGAATATGTACCAATTTGGAATCTCTAGTTTACACGCGTACATTCGTACAATGGAATGTCTTTTAAATATTAGTTATCGCATGAATATTTGTGAGTGGCAAGTCAGAGGAGACAAATATAAAGAAGCATTAAAAAAAAACTAAAGAAGAAATAAAGATAAAGTTTAAAGAAATTGGTCTTGTAATCGACAAAGTTAAACCAGGATTTGGTACAAGCAATGACGGAAATACCGCACGAGCGTTGTTTTATAATTATGCCACAACAGCACGAATTAGTGGTATCAATGGGAACCTTATTCATCGTCAGCCATAGCTTCAGGCTATGAAATCGATACCGAAAAATTTTATGACTACTGTGTGGAGACCAGAGATATATATTTAAGTTTATACCCATGGTATAACAGTGCATTAAATTTTGGTACATGGAGCAAATATAATGAAAAATTCGGTGATACCGATAGGACAAATGTCCGAGGAGGCTTCCGAGGCCAAAAATAAAGAAATCAGAAAAGCCAGATTGGGGCATACATTGAAGACATCAAGACACAGAACTAATTTTGATTTAATTAAACATTTGTTAACATCTTCAGACCCTTATATAAGATTATTAAGAAAAATTCCTCGAAAACAAATATCTAAGCGAGACATAGATGTAAGAATTTTATTAAAAGATTGAAAAAAATATCTTACACATTTAATTTTGCCTTTTATTTACTGCAACATTCCTATGTATACAATAAATGTAATATATAATACAATATTTAGGTTCCCGAGTTATGTCTGCCTAGATTAGTCAAATCATACACTGTGCGTCGCACACAGGCGAAATATCGCTAAAAGTTGGCAATTAATCGAATTTACAAATTACACGTAGTCTGGTTTCTATTGTTTAGGCGACATCCTCAGAACAATGGCCTAGCTACCTGCACAAGCGCCGCGCTCCCCCGGATTCCCACTTACGTAGTATCTCAGTCAAAAGTTTGACTTGTTAAGCAGTGGATGTGTTTTGTTTTATTAAATCTTTAAACTCAACTGATAATATTATTACGTTATTCGATGGAATTAAGTTTTTTAGTGATGGATTCTACTCCTGGCGGTAAGGAACTATTATTATAAATATTAAAAAGTTACTTTTGAATTGTATATCTATTTTATTTCTTATTTATTCTAAAAGTAGTCGCTATGTAAAGAGTAATCAAACTTCTCATAGAGTAAAAGTACGAGCTCCAGTAGAGTCCAGCCTTCAAATGTACCTTAAAATGAGCATTACACATTCTTCATCTAGAAATACCTAGAAAGAGCTGCTCGTTTTTGCGCATCTTGAACAAACTTCGTCAATTTTAGTCTTAAGGTAGAATTTCATTAATTCATAATTTATTTTCTTTTTTCCAGGATCAAACTTTGAAGAGATTTAGATATTAGTAGAATAACTCTTATTGAATATTATAGAGAGTCTTCTTCTAGAAAAGACTGAGAAAAAATGCAATTTCTTTACAAAAAAGTGGAAAATGCTCTAAAACAGACTAACATTTCAAGTGATACTAAAAGAGTTTTGCAAAAGCTAATAGGTCAGTATAAATCAAAACTTGAAAAATATGTCTCAATGCGAATAAAGAATGATTTGACTAATATGTTTGCTTTAACGTCTCGCAATCTCAGAAGACAAAAGTATCGGCTGGTCGACCTTCTAAGAATTTTGAAGAATTAAGTGAACGGGCTAAACGGCAAAGAACTGAAAATATGCAACGGCAAATATCATCCACAGAATTGGCTTTTTTTATTTTATTTCTTTTCTTTTACCCTAATAGTATTAGTTATAGTTTTTATATATAATTTAGTAATACGGTTTACGGTTTAAGAAATTTATTTCGCTCAAAAAGAATACAATTATTCACTTCTATGAGGAAAGATAACAATAAACGGTTTCGCTTGGTAATAAATAGAAATAAAGTTATTGCTGCCAAAGTAAAAGAGACTAGTATCGTTGGCATACAGTGAAATAACTCTTTTAAGTCAGATTTCATTAATATTGTTGATGTAGAATAGGAATAATAGAGGCCCTAATATAGACCCTTGTGGTACTCTACAGGTAATGGGTTTGGGTTCACTTCGATGCTCACTAATACCGACTACTTGGTACCTATTAGTGAGATAAGAATCTAATATTTTTAATGCAGAGCCAGTAATACCAATACTTCCCACCTTTTTAAGAAGAATTTTGTGACTTACAGTGTCAAATGCCCTTTTTCAATCAATGAAGTAATACAGTACTATAAACCCGTTCAAAAAACAACAAAATAGATTTTTGCCAACTTTTTGTGATATTTCGCCAGTGTGCGTCGGTGCAAAAATCTGTTAAGTACATAGGTAATTATATCTCGCAAAAAATTATTAATCTTTCCTTGTATGTGTATTCAGTTTTATAATGTACCTACACTCGTTCTCTCATCGATTTCTTAAAGGTAGTGTTTATAAAAACAATCTAGTATTCTACCTATTCAAAGTTTGTAAGTTTTTAAATACAAAGCAAAACGTTTTTTGGTTACATATATACGGTTTCAAATCAAACCTCACAAATCGCAATTACAGAAACTTTTTTACATTCAATATAACTATAATGCGTTTCAACTAAGAATAGGATTGACTTAGCGCCATATTGAGTCGTCATAGTTGTTAAATCGAACCACTTGAGTAGTGAATAAAATTTATTTACAAATTTTGAGCGAAACAAAATTAGTCCCCTTTCCTTACTTGGGTGAACAACGAGAGCCTATCATCAAAAAAATTATAAAGCGAGACCACATACGTATTATAAACTATAGCCTTGACTTCTCCCGCTCTGGGTTAGGTTAAGCGGCAGGCAGTGTCAGACTTCTACTCACTAAAAACCCACCGTGTTCCTTTAGCTGGCTTTAAGTTCTGGGGCCGCGGTATCTCGTTAGAACATTCCCGCAACCCCGTCAGGCGATGGTCCTATGGGCCCCGTCACTGGTGCTGACAGCTCTTTGAGAAGCGCGACGCGCTGCCGCGCCGACCCGGGCCTGGTCCTTACCGGACGGTGAGCTACCTCTGCTTGCCGTCCGCAAGCCCGCGCCTACGGTGGCCGGAGATCGGCTCGCGATCCCCGACGCCCGGGGCGTTTCCTGTGGCGGTTGGGGCGTGAGGAAGAGAGTAGACTCTCCCTCGCGCATTCGGCCTCCTCCTTCGCTAGCATGACTGCTTCGCAGAAGGAGGCGACTGCATCCCATTCCCTCTCATTCCGTACCATTGTCTGAACCAGGGCCGGCGCGAGAGGTCGCTACAATATTTTGTGAGTTACCAGTGTGGTCCCTCAGTTCACACGCAAATTAAAATTGTCGTTCGATAAATTTTTTTTCTTGGTGCGTGTATTGGGCCCCTAAAGGATGCGGGTCCCCTAGGCAGTTGCCTACTCTGCCTAATGGTCAATCTGGTCCTGGTCTGATCAAGCTTTGATTAAAAGTCATATCAGTAGGTATATAAAATGTTTGTTTATCATCCTGATTTTATTTGTTTTTTTTTTTGCTCATTTGCTTAGAATTTATATTTTATTATTGAGTAATAAATAAATATAAGGTCATATGATTTATTTCTAGGACCATGGCCCAGAGAAGACGATTAAATCAAAATTATATAGCAGCACACTTGTTTCAAAATGTTCCACACCGTCCAAAGCTCAAATTAGATTTTTAAGTTAAGAACTTTTGTTATAAATTATTGAATTTTATAAATGAAAAAATATATAAAAATGCATTTTCATTTAAATACCAAAAATAATTACAGTGACAGGCCCGTTGGTATAGTGGTCAGCGGCCCTGACTGCTATGCGCAAGGTCGTGGGTTTGATTCCCACCTAGGACAAATGTTTGTGTGATGAGCATGATCATTTGTTCTTTGTCTGGGTGTAATTTATCTATAATATGTATGTATTTAGAAATATATATGTAAGTTTATCAGTTGTCTAGTACTCATACCACAAGCTTTGCTTAGTTTGAGACTAGATGGCGTTGTGTGCAAGTTGTGGAATATTATTATTATTATTAAATAGCTAAACCAAGAGAAATTACTAGTATAGATAAAAATCTGTACCACACCAAACAATGGTAACTATTTTACCACCTAATTCCAAAATAGCATATGTTGCAAAGGACAATGGTAAATTATTTACCACTGAAAAAACCCCTAATTTTTAAAATCCTGTTTTTTTTTAATTCAAATTTTATGCCAAAAAAGGAATCAGCAGCTCATGGTTACCCTTAAACCACCTTTATTTTTTTAATAACTTATACAGGGGGCACGCCAGATATCATGATGGAGGGATCAAGCATTTATTAAAAATATTATGTATATGATGAGGTAGCGAAAATTATAGCAAAAGTAGGAAATAGTAGATTTGGTCCCTTCATTTTGACACTCACGTCTAGTTACTCTTGGAGATAATCTGAACAAAGAATGGTTCATAATAATTGTTGTACCTATCTCATCAATAGAACCCATGTTCTACGCATTTTAGGGTTCCATAGCTAAAAAGCATATATAAAGACTATCAACACTGAAGCGAAATTTGGACCTTGCAACATTTATAAAATTTAACACAATAATACTTTGGTTTACCGACAAAACTGAAATGAAATCATGTTTTACTAAAAAGAAAATCACTTTTGTTTGTATTGGGTGTGGGGCTTTCAGAAAGCATAGTCCTTCACAATACAATGAAGCCTTTTACTGTATGGTCAGACACACTTGAAGGGGCACACTATATTTAAGGACCTAGCTATTTAAACTATATCAAAGGAGTTCCAAATCAATTAACATCATAGAGATTTCAGGAAATTTATTCTATTTTACAAATAAGGTTTTCGCCATTGGTGAAACTAACAGAAAAACTTCTTAAAATAGTATCTATGGTAATTAATTAGTGTAATTTTACATATTTTAATACATTAATGGTTATTTTCTTGATATCCCTTTAATTGGCAAAGCCCTGAAAATTTTATCATGTTACAAATCAAGACAAAATTAAATAGCAATTAACTTACAATAATTACAACATGTTTTTAGATACCAATTACATCTAAACTGTGAAATAATAATACTAAGGCTCTTGAGTTACTTCTCCTCGCACCATTCATTCTCCTTGCGAACTTGATCTTCTTCAGCTGCAGTAAAATCATTCTTGATATTGAATGTCTTGCGAATTTCTTCAGGAGTCTTACCCTTTATCATATTTGCTACAGTTTTGCAAGTAACATCCAATAAACCTTTAATGTCTAAGTAGTTGGCTGCTAAAATTAGTTCGAAGAGAGTGCCTTGATCAACTTTAAGGAAATCTGCATCCCATGATGAGATATCATCTGTCCGTTTCTCTTTATTCTCATCATCTTCTGGCAATGGTGGATCATCTTTGTGGTACGTGGCCCACTGAATCACTTTCTTTAGTATCGCAGAATTCACGTTAGGCAAAGGAACTACCTCTTCTTCATCATCTTCCATTCCTAAATCTTCTAACATTGTCTTGATTGTTACCGAGCATTTTGCAATCTCTACATCAACTGTAAAAATTTCACTGTCCGATGATTGCAATTTTATGTTGGGCATCTAAAACAAATAAGAACACTCATAAACATACGAGGGTAACGAAAATGGGACGCCATTTTACAATGTTCCCAGCTATTTATTAATAGTGTCTCAAACAGATATCATAGTAGAAGAGATGGAAAGTGATAAGCATGTACCTTTGAATTTATGTTATAACTCGAATGCAGTTTAATACACTGGTCGATCAATTTTAGGTGCGCGAGGATCCAAAATTGATAATACAAAGGACAGGTGAACGAATGCTATCTCATTCACGATACAGATTAAAAATATCGTCAGATTACATTTTGATTTGACATTTAGGAACGTCAGGCAGTGTTGCCAACCTAACCAAAGCATAAAGCAGTAGATCAGACTTAAAAAAACAGCAGAAAACAGTAAAATGGTAACTTTAAAACATAAGTCTACTACTTTATTAGAATTGAAATTGAAACCCTTAATGAAATTGAAAACACAAGTACATAATCATTATTATTTATTTATTATGTTAAAAATATGAATAATTGACATTTTTTTTTAATATTCTTACAAATAATTATTAATCATTTTAAATTTCTCTGTCTTCGATATTTTCTGCCTCTTTTTTTTATTATAATTATACATATTTTTATTGAATTTATTCATATGTTTTCTTAGTTGCATTAAATGTATAGCATTCCTGTATTTCTGTTTTACCAGGTTCAACGGTCAAGTCAAACAAAATATTATTAATGTCATCATTGTCATTACTGACCATTGATCAAGGAACTTGTACCTAAACTGGAATGCGGACGCGAAGCTCAAATCCGTTCCGAAGAGTATACCCTCGAAGGACCTAGCTATCTCTTTCTAGTAGTGTGGATATCAATTCGCGATAAACGTAAGGACAATTTTATTTGATGCAATATTTGCAGGTTTTTAAGATACTTATTATTAACCTTACAAATGATGTATTTCTGTTACCGCTATAACAAAAAATACAAAAAATTAATTAAAATAAATATTTAAGGGAGACTCCCATACAACAGTTGTGATTTTTTTGGCGCTTATTATAGGTAATGGTTCTGTACCACTCATTACCTACCTATAAAAATACCCTTCATGCGCGAGTCCGACTCGTACTTGGCCGGTTTTTTTCTTTACGTATTAAATAGAAATAAATAAATAAATTCAATTATGAATACAAAGGTCTGTATCGGTCTGTTATGCTTTCACGGTTAAATCACAGAGCCGCTTTCGAAAAAATTTGGCATGGAGATAGTTTAAAACCCTGGGAACTATATAGGGTTCTTTCTATCACAGATTTTTGAACAGTTGCTCGGTAGCGCGATATAACAGAATTCTACGCGGGCGAAAAGCTAGTTCTCAATATATATCTGAGGAACTTATATTGAGCGCGCTAATTTCTATAATAAACGCTTCGTTATGCAGACTAAATGCAAAATTGGTTTTCTTAAGCAGACTTTATTGCGTTGAATTATAAACTTTTAAAGTGGTTAAGAGTGTTAAGACCCATGATACAAATACAATTATTGCAGATTGAATTAATAACAGAATCACCAGCTGGCAATTCTTCGAAGGCTTGGCCTTGATAGGCAGTGGTATAGACGTCCAAACAAACGTGCATTAATTGGTAATCTACGTTTATTCGACACTTGTACGGTCAGAACCAGTAGACTAAAAATAAAATGATGCAGTGTTTATATATAATTAAAACTACTAAAACCCTTCATGAAAAACGATGATTATAAATAGAAAGAATAACAGAAGAGATATAATTTATTTGTGTATATATTTATTTAGGTAAACCTACAATTGTTCACACTATACATTTGTATGAAACAGTCATATTATATTTATAAGTGTAAAAATTAATTACAGGCTAACACCACATGTGTTATTTAAGATTAGAAATCAATATTATTAACATACATAATTCTAAACATAAAGGAGGCAGATCGAATGACAATTATAAGGTTATTATTATTAGGTTGGTTCTATATTTTCTAGTTCCTCATATGTTGCAGCTGCACGTTTGTTACAAGATTGGCTTGACACACAACCCTAAAAAATGTATTACACTATTATTAGTTAAAAGTATGGAAATAATCTTTAAATTATGAATTCTTATTAATATTTGTCGACATTAACTAACTGCAGTGGATAAAAGTTAAGTAATTAAGTTATAAGTAATTATTAATATAATAAACTACACTTGTAAGCAAGTTTGCGTAGCTGAGTTTTTGGCCAAAATGATATAAAATATTTTTGCCATCAATTTGCTAAGCAAAAGTAAATAAATCAACTAAAATGTCGACTTTTATGCTTATTTATTTGACTCCTTTCATAACATTCACTTACCAGATCTTTGAATGTGCCCAGTACAGGTTGTATATTCTTTTCTTTAGTGGGTTTCAATATTATAGTACTTAAAACATTTATTTGTTTCGCTTTAACAGGAATCTAAAATAATAATAGATTGATGAGAACAAAATTTTAGTAGGCATTAATGGTTAAGATAGATTCAAAATGAAAATTCATCTTGTTATGCTCACATTCTATTTCGGAACGGTGATCTTCATGTCATTTGTAAAGATTGATAACTTACTTTAGGGAAAATGGATGCAATTGCATCATTATCAAATGATGCAATTGCATCCATTTCGTTGTGTATCCACTTGTTTCGAAATGCTATATTTCTTCGGGCTTGAAATGGCGGCTACAAATTTTGGAACCGTTTCTGACCTTTTTCTGTGTAGAACACTGAGCCACCGGTCTCGAAGATCTTCAGTTTTAGGAAAGCTTAAAATAACAAAAAATAATGAATAATGAGAAGAAAGAAAAATAATAAATAAGAAGAATAAAAAGAAGAACATCCACTTTTACATTGAAAACATAGTCACCCTTAATGCAATTTGTAAACAAAGTCACAAAACTTACTTAAAAAAGGAAATTCCAGACCCGGGGTACCCTTCACTCTTGCAATTAACCACAAAACACGTTCTTACCATGGTTACAGTATCTTGCACTTTAATATTACGAAAACTTACAAAATTAAATATAATGCAAATTTACAAACATACAGATGTCAAGTAAACGTCAGACGGCAACGTAGTAATTGCCATGTATAGTATAATATATCACTACTAATTGTTACAAATTCCATTTTGTTTTTGTTTTAAACATCTTGTGTTTGCATGGTAAAATAACTATAATTTTCATTAATATGCATACAGTAATAATGGTAATTCATTTTAAAGATAGAATTCCAAAGAAGTTTAAAACTAAGTGTTATTACTACAACAGACAGGTCGAAAAAATTACCATTGAAATAAATATTTTTAATCTGACACACAGAAGAAAGGGACACAGTCCACACATGCACTGTCTCGCTCGGAACGAAAAGTTCCTTCAGTTTTATGCGTGCAAGTTTATACTCTATTGTTTAACAGCTAAGAAAGACTTTCTGTATTCTTTGAATCATTCGTAAGCAATCCAGTTAGTAGGTAGAAGATCCTTGCCATTGATATAGGAAAGTACCTATAGGTATCTATACTGACATTATTTTTGTCAGACTTTGACATGTTATGACTAATGACTTGTTTTTTGTTAGACACAGATAAAATTTATACGGATACATCATGCATATCATGAAGCTAGGTATTTAAATTGGCGGGGTTTTATCGTTTTAGACGAAATTTCCAGTAATATAATAATAAAAACAGTAGAAATTGGTACTTAAACAGAAAACAGGGATGTCACGGTAAAAACAGTAAATCTACTGTTAAAACAGTAGGGTTGGCAACGCTGACGTCAGGTTCAAGTTTGTAGAGGTGGGCAAAGTGTATCATTTTTGAGATTTGAACATTTGCATCTCGGTCACTGAAATGATCCGGAACACTGATATGTTTCATTTGGCTCATTTGGATTATCGGCTCAAATGACTCGGTAAACACCCACGACGCGACTTCATGTATAGAAACGAAACATTCTTACATTGCGTCGTTACCATATTTATTGTAATTATTGAGAATATAAATAAAGTCGATCTACGTGCATACGACACGAGAGTCAATAGTTAAAGTAACTCAGTGTGTCTCAGTCTCCCTTTCTCGCTCGCTCACTGCTTAGTTGCCATACGAGCGACGCGTCGCGCGAAATAAGCCAGAACGTTAAGCCAGAATGTTTCAGATCCAAATGATAAATTTGAAACGTTGTTACTGAACCAATCTTTTGAATCACATCAATCAGTGAGTTGGTTCCGTAAAGAGTTACACACGCCTACACGCTACTTACGTATTTACAGTTTTAGTAAAATCGATAATTAGTTTTTAGTAACAAGTATTTCGGTTCGAACCGTCCGGTCGTTCAGTTTTTTTACTACAGTGTGTAATACAGTACCACACATAGGCGTAGGAAGGAAGGGGCGTGGGGGTGGGCCGTGACCACCCCAGAATGGTTTGGTGCCCATCCCAGAATTTTTACTAACAAACAATTATGGCTGAAAAATAAAAAAAAACTAGCCAAATGCGAGTTGGACTCACCCGTTAGCTAGCAGTGCCTATTGTTGTAATATTAGAATTTTATGTCTATTAAGTACTGGCAGGTTTTAAAGTCTATGGTTTTTAAAAGTGCATTAACATCTGACATCTAACATTTCGTTCAGTAATTATCAATCGTTTCCATCATCTGTTTTAACTTATATGTACCGTTAAATAGTTAAGTACTTACCCATAAATCCCATAATGAGTGTTTTGTTCATTGCATCACAGTAAAGGCTGGAAATAAAGTATTTTCACATACTTTATTTGAATGCAAAAGTATAAAGAATAATTGCCAAAAATAAAGTAGGATACGTTATTATAAAGTATGGTTGGCAGTCCTAGTTGTGACCTAGAACCTCTGAATATGCAAAAAAAAAATTAGCAAAAAATAGAACCGACTTCCATATCAAAACACTACAAAGCCAATAACTTTAATTTCGGTAGTCGGTGGTATTGGTTTCGTATTTTCTTTTTTTTTTCACATCGCCTTCCGAAATTAAAGTTATTTTTAGCTTTGTAGTGTTTTGATATGGAAGTCGGTTTTATTTTTTGTTAAAAAGTTTTTACTAAATTAAATTACGGTAAGGACGATATTATGGGTTCTTTACCATTGAGCTATATAAATGTCATTGCTCTTTACCTATTTAATTAGAGATTCTATAACCAGCATTTTCAGATTTAATTGTGTGGACTGGCACGCAATTCGAAATTAAATTTTATTCGAAAGCCGTGTTAATTTAATTTCAAACTCAGTCATTTGTTTTTAGTTAGTGTTTGTTTTTGTGAAATAGTAGCAGTTTAAACGCCATGGATAAAAATTCGTACCAATTTCGAATATGAGTTCCTACGTAGAAATACTGCTGCGCAAACAAAAACATTAACGACATATACGGGCCTTTTTTGTTTTTTTTTTTTCTGGGTTGGAAAGTCATCAAATGAGCCCTCCCGCTGTGGATAGAGCGGAAGGGAGTGTCAGACTTCTACTGACTAAAAACCCAACCTGCTCCATTAGTTGCCTTTGCGTTCCGGGGCCGCGTTATCTCGTTAGAACAATCCCGCAACCCCGTAAGGCAGGCCCGCGTCTACGGTGGCTGGAGGTCGGCTCGCGATCTCCGACGCCCGAGGCGTCTCCCGCGGTGGCTGGGGCGTGAGGAAGAAAGTTGTCTCTCCCTCACACGTTCAGCCTTCTCTTTCGCTAGCATGACTGTTTCGCAGACCGCATCCCATCCCTCACCCCGCACCATGACCTGAACCAAGGCCGGACGCGAGAGGTTGCCACTGGATCCGAAACAGATACCTCCCGAAACAGCCATGTCCGGTCAGTACCTGCGTCAGACGGAAGGTGAGGACGCCGTGGCGTCTCTCTAGTCACTCCTCAAAGAGGGGACTTATTGCCGCGATTGCGGCGTACCCAGCTCTTGGTTGCGACAGCCGCGTTTTCCATGCTACCGTGAAATCGCGCTGGAGCTCTGTCCGCCGGCCCGCGATTTGCCGCGGCAGCGGAGTTTCACCCCGGCTAAGCACCTCCGTGCGCCAATTGTGCAAGCGCGCGAGGGCTACCGCCTCCAGATCCCACGGCAGCAATCCGACAAGGAGGCTCGCCATCTCACCAGAGATCGTGTGGTATCCCCGGATCATCCGAATGAACATTGAAGCACTTTCGTCAAATCGGCCAGATAATAAAGCTAGATAAGTGGTAAAGTGGGTGCCACACGAATTAAGCGACCAACAGCGAGACTTACGCGTCGAAACATGCATAGCAATACGGAATTGGCATAGAAACGAGGGAATTCTTAATCGATTGAACCTGCGATCAAAAGTGGATCCTGTACAACAACCGTAAGCGTTCGTCTCACTGGGTGGACCCGGGTACAGCACCTAATCAGTGCGATAAAAAAAAGACGACTCACAGGAAGATGATGGTGACTGTCTGGTGGAACAGTGTCATACTCACACTGAATGGGACAACAGTGACGGCAAATGTTTATTGCCAAGAATGATGGAGAAGCTCGCAATTCAACAACCAAGACTGGTCAATCGCTCTTCCCCATTGCTTCTCCATGACAACGCGAACTCACATTTCATGACAGACCATGGCAAAGCTACAAAAGTTACAGCTGGAAGCTCTCCGACACCCACCGTACTCATCGGGCCTTGCCCCAATAGATTTCTACTTTTATCAAAATTTAGAAAACTTAAGTGAGAAAAAATTCAATACTCGTGAGGCAGTAGGTACAAAAAGCTTTCGCTGACTTCATCGCCTTCCGTCCGGCAGACTTCTGGAGTACAGGGATAAACAGGCCAGAACTTTGATTAGTTGAAATAAAAAACTTACCAAAATTTTTATATTTTAAATTTTTCATACAAATCTCCATGTTCATAGGTATAAATGTTAGTTTTGATCGCCCCACTGGAAGTATTTTCTGGTAAGGGTAGAAAAATCCTTGACCCAGGTGTGAGTAATAAATCAGAATTATAAATATTAGTGAACACTTTAAGTTGCTATATAATGACTAGATATCTAGATATTAAAAAAATATATATTATTATGATTATTTTCATACGTTGAATAGGTTTATTTATAGCATATTGAAAACGTGATTTATTAGACGTACGAATCGATTTAAGCACTTCAGAATCAGATGGCTTTTTAGGGCAATTAATCATAAATAATCATAACGTTTTAAAAAACGTCAAAATTAAATAACCTTTTACTATATACACCGTATATTTTACGGAAAAATATTAATTAAAAACAATACATAGGATAGGGTGATACACTGCGTCTATATAGTTAAAAGCGATATTTTAAAGGCAATCTTTGGATTGATCTTTGGATGAATAAAGGTAGGTATTCCATTTTTGTCTCTCTGAGGGATGTTACCTAGGAGACCATCGATAAAATTATGAGTTATTTTCTCATGATCTTATTTTCAGCATTGAGCATTACAGCATTACGATTTACGTTGTGTACAACACTACTAATGAATGAAGTGCACGAAAACATGGTTGTTTTTCAGCTTTTCTTGGAGATTAATTTGAATATGATCAGTTTGATTCAGTTTTGATTACTATTAAATAATTATGAAGTAATTTATTAGAATTTAAAATGAAACATTAAGTTATGTATGATATATGTAAATAACCTAGCAGTTAGCGTCTGAAAGTGCTTCTAGATAGTGAAGTTGTTAATAAAAATAATAATGAATTTTACCTACATTCAATGATTTAAGTAAGTGTTAATGATAGCTGATTAGTTGTTCTGTATTAATCAATAATTTTCTATTTATTAGAGCATTTCCAAAGAATAAAAAATAATGTCAACATTTTGACGTGTCGGTTTTTGGTTTTCGTGTTCGGCCGCCATGTTTGTCCTTTTATAATTTAGAAATTGAGAGATTGTATGGGTAATAGAATAATACTTTTTACTAGATGAGAATCCTAGTATTAAAATGACAGTTAAATATTAATGAAGTATTCCAATCCCTGTGTGCAAATACATGAAAAAATATGTGTGTAACTATTAGTAACTACAGCTTTCGCGTCCTTTGTTATTCAGGTATTCAGGATGGTTGTTGGATCAGCGACGTACCCAGGGAGGCAAGTACTCCACAAGATGCAACCAATGGGCATGACTCCTCGTGAGCTGTCGGAGTACGATGACTTAGCTACAGCTCTTATAGTGGACCCATATCTTGGCATCACCACACACAAAATGAATGTTCGATATAGACCATTAAAAACAAATAAAGAAGAGCTGAAGAGTATTGTTAAAGAATTCGTTCAAACACAGGACTACAATAAAGCATACACTAGACTAGCAAATGGTGAATGGATGCCAAGACATTTTAGCAAAAATAAACACCAACAGAGCAAGCTAAGAGAACATGTTAGTATATATTTTTGGAAGCTTCCTAATCTTTTGTTTAAATAACTGTTTCATAAAAATTGTATAGCCTTCATGACATAGATTCTAGTTTTATTAATCTGACAAAAGAACAATGATATGCTTTGTACTTCAAAGATTCATCACTAATTTCTTGAATGTTTTTATTTCAGATTTATCGTTATTTGCGAGTGTTTGACAAAAAAGCTGGCTTTGTTATAGAGCCTTGTTATAGGTACTCTTTGGAAGGTCGTGTGGGAGCCAAGATATCAACAACCAAAAAATTTTTTAAGCATGAAAGAATTGATTTTCTTGTTGGATGTATTGCTGAGATGACTGAAGAAGAGGAAAAACAATTACTTCATCCAGGAAAAAATGATTTCTCTGTAATGTATAGCTGTAGAAAAAATTGTGCCCAGTTGTGGCTTGGCCCTGCGGCATACATAAATCATGACTGTAGACCCACTTGTACTTTTGAAGCTACTGATCGTGGCAAGGCTTTTGTTCGTGTGTTGAGAGATATAGAAGTAGGAGAAGAAATAACCTGTTTCTATGGAGAGGATTTTTTTGGAAATGGTAACTGTTATTGTGAATGTGAGACTTGTGAAAGAAGAGGTAAAGGTGCATTTTCAGTACAAAATGCACACAATGATGAGCAAGCAACTAGGTACCGGTTTCGAGAAACTGATAATAGAATTAATAGAACAAAAGCAAAACAGTCACAAAAAAATGAAAATGGCAAAAACCCTGAAAAATCTCGAATATCCAGTAGGCAAAATTCTGATATAGTGTCTCCACTTAGTATGAAGGAAATGAAGCAAAAAGGTTTAACAAAATATGATGCTGAACTTTTAATAGCCCAAGGCTGTATTGCAGATGTTGTAGATGGAACTCTCAGTAAAGAGGCACAGGGCAGTAGAGAATCTTCAGCTTCTAGTCGAGGCGAGAGATTGCGACGGCGTACAGACAGCAATAGAGTGACAAATGGTATGACAATGGTATCTGCGGCTGTTGTCAAGAGACGAGCACCCCCATCTCGCTGCTGCAGTACCACTAGCTCACGCAGCAGTCGCGACTCTCATACAGGCATAGTTTTACGAAGTCACAAACGCTTAATTGATACTTGCACTCAGGCTTGTCAAAAACCGAAATACACATCAAAACAAAGTACTGATGTTAAAAATGATAGGAATCTTACGACACCAAAAGAAGAGACAGAGTTTAATGTTGTAGACACAAATAAAATTAATATTAAAACTGAATCAACACATGACAATCAAAATGAGAGTATTGATTCTGTTGATATTATGGACACACATATAGAAAAACCAGAGAATGATTGTGATAATAAAGAATCTCTAATGCAAAGAACAGAATACGATATTCCTATTACTGAAGAAAAGATTGAAGCATCTGTAAGCAATTCCAATGTTCCAGAACAAATGGTTGATAATAAATGTGTAAGTGATAATGCTTGTGTAAAAAGTGAGATTTATGATTTCCGAGAGAATGTTAATCCAAGTGAACCTAAAGAATGCAAACAAAACAAGAATCCAAAAATAGAAGCATCCAATCGGATTGAGGAGACCAAAAAAGAAGACTCAGGACCACCATGGTTGGTGGATAATTCAAATAAAAGTAGTGAATGCCCATGTACACCTCCACGGCGAGGACTTAAACTAACATTACGGGTAAAAAGAAGCCCTGTAGTGGAGGAAGTAATGGATTGTGGTAATACAACGGAAGCAACTGAGTATGAAGTATTACGGCTAGAGGGTGTAGATCCTGAGACGGCGCGGCGCCTGAAAAAACGACGTCGATCTAAGGAACGTCACCGCAAGCACAGCCCCATCCGTCCTCTGCCTGCAATGAAGCGCTTAAGATTGATATTTGGCAATGAGAGTCGTACTATTGATTTGCCAACTGCTATTTCAGCAGACTGACAGCCGCAACTACCTTATGGTTATTTTTCCACCGTAATTATTCAATTATTAGTTTAATTGACACTGATTAGGATTATTTTATCTAGTATTTATTTTGGTGAAGTGAAGTTCTGACATTTGAGTAATGTGTGATATGCATCAGATTTTTATTTGATGATTCCATGGTATACCTATTTATTGAAACAGACATGAAATTTTTTATTGATTTAATTAGTGCAAATTCATTGAATTGTATCCCGTTGTATGTGTCAGGCATTTTCATGATCATCAAATGAGTTGCTCTAGACTTAGTGTCTGTTTTGTAAACTAATGTTATTTTGTTAATATATGTACAAAAACAGTGGGTTTTGAATTTTATAGCCAGATAGACTTTTTGAAGTCTGTGAGATAAGTCCTGGTGGATTAAACTGCAATTTGATAAGAAAACTACATTATTGTTGAAAATAGTTTTTTTCTTAAATAATTGGGAGCATATTTCTTACCATTTTTATTTATATTTTGACTTGCTGCAGGTAGATCTCATTGCTTTGTATAATTTATTTGTTCTTGTATCAATGTCTTAATGAAAATGTGTATATTGAATATGGTATGGATATTTCGATGAGTATAGTAAATAAATTCTCTATTTAAAGAGTAATAATTATTATTAGAAATATGTAGTAATAAAACTTCAATTTGAACAAGGGTATTGTCTCGAGACAGGATTTAATTGTTTCCAACGTCGGAAGAATGTGTATTCCGCATGAGCAGAGCTTTATTGAAAACCAGTTTGATTATGAACTGTTAAAATTCCACATTGTAGAAATGAATTTATGGATTAACAAAATAAAATTGAATACAATTTGGTTCTAATATTGATTAAAAATTTCATGAGCAAAATGTGAATAACTAATGTTTATATATGTACAGTTTCATGTTGATTTTTACTATAGGTATGGGAATGAAATGTAGCCGCGACAGGTGTTAAGCTTGTGAAAAGCTGTTCAGCAGTTGTAGGAAATAGTTTGTATATAACAGTAAATTAATAATTATAATGTTAAAGTATTTGAAATACATCAAATTTAGCGACAACTTTAGAGTGTGGGTACGTTAACGCCTAATCAGAGGTTCAGTGGAGTTGATATTGAAGACGATCCGTATTTACAACAGATTGAAAAGTGGAAGTTCTCAGTTAAATCTTACTTTTGTCAGTTCTAAGACTAATTCTTTAGACAAGACAGACTGAATAATTAATTAAATAGTTAGCTTCAAAAAGAAGTGGTGTTTTTTCACACACAGTAGGTATCGAAATGGAACAATGTTGTCGGGCATCATTGAAATATGAATACAGACAAATCAAAACAAAATTAAGTTATTATCTGCTGTTGTATCATGGATACCTGGGGTTCAATGAAATATAATTTTATACATTCAGTAAATATTTTTTTATTGAGTACATAATTATGAAGCATATTTACTGTATTTGTTTATTACAAACAACAATAAATAAGTAGCTACAATGAATGGGTCAATTTAGGATACCCTACATTATAAATAACAACACAATGTACCTACCTCTAAGAGTGGTCATTTTTACAAATTGTAGAATAATTTGTGTACTTTAATTTACAAATATTGGCTGTATTAGGAAAATGATGCACACAATTTAACATTGTGGCTGGATTCAGATTGGTAATTTTGCAGTTATTTGTGAATTGCTGGATTAATGACTAGCTAATGTGATATTCCTCATTGGAATAGTGTATGTAAGAAATCTGTAATTTAGTTAAAATTGCATATTGTTGACAAACATGAAATATTTCATTTCATCATTTATCACAATAAATTGCCTCAAGTTTCTTTCTAAAATTTTGTTTGATTTGAGACTTCGATTCGAGAACTTGTTTGATGACAAAATCCATAATCTCCCTAATAAATAAACATTTCATGGAAGACAGGATTCTATTTTTATGGGTTTTTTATTTTCATTACAAGAGTTCTATAATCACAATTAACAAATAATCGCGTAATTAATAACGAAAAATTTAGTACTTTGAGTTAGTTTATTATCAACTTATTGCAATATTGACATTGGTATGCCCATTTTCGGTATATAAAGCTGTGGCTTCTTTTGGGATGGGTGTTACTGACATTCTGCTTTAGTGTCCATACCTGAAACAATAATAATGCACATAAGGTAATGCTCAATAAAATTTGGTGAGATGCTGTATGAGTGAGTTACCAGTAGTACTATAGCTATCCCACCATGGCAATGGGAGGTGAAGAGACTTATCTATCTCTGGCATCAATTGGAATGGCAGAACTTTTACCAAAAATTTTTCTAACAAGTTTACAGAATAACAAACTGATAAAGAGCTCATACCAAAAATCTTGGTAATAATAGATCTTTCAACCCTTAAACAATTTTTCATTATGTTGCATGGGGCTTCGCTCCCGTGGACTTTATTACTATAAAAAAACAAATTCCTTCTACAGTTGGGTTCATAAATAAAGACTTCAATAGAGAATTTTTGTTAATCAACCCCCTAAAAGACTAATCAATTTCCATAACAACTTTCATCCCATGTTTAACCAATAGGAGTTGAAGGTATAAAAGATCACAAAAATATATCCTAGCTTACTGTTTCCAGACTGGCTACATTTGCTGAATGAGAATCTTACAAGTTTGGTAGTAACCAAACCTGTAAAGACATTCTGATGTGTAGTATAGTAATCAACACATCTTTTTGAGTGACAACCAGGATTGCAAATAATTTAAAGTTATCCAAAATTATATTGGATTTACAGTAAAATGTGTTTTGTAAAAACTAGATCATATTAACAAGGAGAGGGCGCAATGCACTATCTGCTGCACAGCATAGACATTATTGTAAAGAAAATCTACTTACTTCTGGAATTCCCATTCTCTGTTGTCTAGAGGGCAAACTTGCCTAGTTTTGAGCCAACGCGAGATGCAATGGAAGTGGAAAGCATGCTGTAACAAAAAAATCTATGTAAGGTAATCTGCCAACAAACGAAAACAATATAATTTCAGGATGGGCCTTACATTACAGACGCCCCAGGCAACTGTGCACTCCTCACTGGTAGCTGATGCCTGATTGGCTTGGCATTCTATGCACAAATCCATTATATGGTTACGACAAATCGCGCAGTTGTCGACGACAATATCTGTAACATAAAGAAAACAATCGGCACTCTATATTTTCGACTTTTCGTAAGAACGTATCCGCCAGATTAATAATGATGACATATTTTTTACCCCAAGCCCATAAAGCGACAGCATTCCACTGAAATAGAAATAAAATCGATTACAAACAAATACAACAACAAAGAAAAATGTATAGCGCACCGTTACAATGAGTTTGCGTAAATGTATAGTTACCTTTTTGACTTCAAATCTCTTTTTGTCACCTTTGCCACTACTAGAAGAAGCCATCTCGACTTCTTCCTCATCAACATCCATTACAGAAGCCATATTTTTTAAGTAATACCTTATTTTTTAAATCTAAAATGAGGAATCGGGATAATGCTGTTGTGCTGTACACAAATTTGACAGGTATGACAAACGCAAACCGAGGTTATGTAGGGTATTTTTTTTTAAAGTGCTATGGGTATTTGGCTTTTAGTACTAATGCAAATGTAGAACGAGGCATGGCAGATACATTCAATATACTCTATTATAGTTTAGAGTCAATAGGAATGATAGATGGTTAATACAAATATAATATTTCATTTCCAATTTCTATCTAGTAATTATTTTCTTAGCCCATTTTAATCCGCGTGCGGCCTGGGCAAGCACCCTTTAATTTTTGTTTTAAGAGTACGACGTGCAAAATTCTTGCTTCATATAAAGCCTTTTTTTTGTAAATTACCTTCAACCGATAGAAACAAATTGGCAATAATGTTACGTAGGCCCGTCATTCCTACTGGGCACTATGGGCAGGTGCCCGGGGCCCCCTTCTTCCAGTGCACTAACCAACAATTGAAATTTATTATCAAAAAAAAAAATATTATCAAAAAATAGAACCGCCTTCTATACAAAAACACTACAAAGGCAAAAACAACTTTAATGACACCGACTACCGAAATTAAAGTTATTTTTGCCTTTGTAGTGTTTTATAGAAGTCAGTTCTATTTTTTGCAAAAAAAATTTTTTCACGCTTTTTAGTGGGTCGGTTTGTAATTTATGTAGTTACAAAAGCCAAAATGTCAACTACTTATCACCTTTTACAAAATATTGCTTTTCCTGGTGCAGAGCCGTTAATTTTTGAGGAGTTCTCCTGGTACATCACCATCACCTCTACTTCACCATGTGCATTGTGACGAGCATAAAGTGCTTACCATCTATATTCAAGTAATCTAATCGCAATCCACGAAATACTTATTATTGAGTAGTTTCGATGGCCATCTGGGGTCTTCATCATCAGTTCAACTTCCCCAAATGGTACTTTTCAGAAGTAACTGCTCAAGGTACTATAAGAAATACCCAAACCGCTATAGGTGTGCCTATAATATTTGAAGAGTTCCCTCGATTTCTTCAGGATCCCATCATCAGATCCTGATTTCGTAACAATGGGACTAACTAGAAAGTATACCCATTCAAACGCAAAAAGAATTTTTCAATTCGGTCCAGCCGTCTCCGAGTTATGAGGTAACATAAAAAAAAAAGTTCAAGACGAATTGAGAACCTCCTTTTTTTTGAAGTCGGTTAAAAATTGTTAACGTCGAGAAAAATAAATGATAACGACTGACTACAATACCTACTTGTTTATTAAAAAACTTGTTTACGAAAATACTCGGTCTCGCTAGAAAATAAGCATTAGTTATTTCAACGTATTTACCTATTGCTAATCTTTTTATTCAATTTACATTTAAATTGATCATTCCAGCCCTATAATTCCTGAGGCTCTCTTCCCTTCCAAAGATTCGTTTCTGGCAACTGGATATCAGATGGCCCTTCTCTCCGCACTCGTAGCACCTAGGGCTAAACTTAGGTCGACTACTACAGGTTGGTGATGACACTACTTTCCTGATGCAGCCCTCTTCCCTTCCAAAGTTTCGCTTAGGGCAACTGGATCTCAGATGGCCCTTCTCTCCACACTCGTATCATCTAGGGCTAAACTTTGGTCGAATGTCACGGGTGGGTGAAGACACCACTTCCCTGATAGGTGTGCTCGATGGTCCTGTCGTACAGCTTCCACTTCCAAAGCAATGCGTCCTTCAGAGACTCATGGTGCCCGAGTCTCACAGCAGCCCTCACTTCACAAGTCCCGACTCCCATCGACAAACGCCTGGACCAAATTACCGTCGATGAGTGCAGGCGATGACTGGTAAGCTTTTCGGACCAGCTTTTCTATTTCGAGGGCCCACTGCTGTAGATTTTCAGTACCGCGTTGAACCCGGTCTTTCAACTGGGCATAGAACACGTGCTTCAGATGTAGGTACGTCACCATAGCGAGATAACGCTTCTAGCAACTGCTCGTAGGTGATCTCCTTCCCGAGAGCCTCTACAATGGTTAGGGCCTGGTCACGAAGGCCAAGTGTAAGTGCTGTCATAGCCTGCGCTTTGCTCCATCCGTTGGCCTTGATGACGGCCTCGAACTGGATCTTGCAGGCCAACCATAAAGAGCTACCACCAAATGGAGGTACCTTGAAGCCTCGCACCGAAGGAGTAGCGACCACAGGAGCTGCAGTCAAATCTCCAGACTTCAGTACACCCAGAGCTTTTTTACATGAACCCTTCAAATTTGAAACGTCACAAAATGTACCGCTTTGTGGCCACCGGTGGCCTTCCGTGATTTGAGCGGAAAAAACACACAATAAAAATTAATACAGTTATTCACACTACAATACTTGTCACTTAAATTGCACTGAAATTCACTTGTAGAGATTCGATTATATTGCGTCTTCGCCTCGTATCTTGTAATAAGACTGACTGTCCGCGTTCCCTTGCGATTTATTTATACTATTTATATACCCCGGTTTATGTGTTATAGAACATTCTTGTACAATCGACTCACTGCCTATCCTGCCAAGAATGTTCAAGAAGCTTCCCGAGATACTCAGTACTGGTACTCGCCGCCAGGTGGCGTCATTGTGTCGAACGTTCTAGAAAACGGTCAAAGTTTCTTGACATACTCAGTACTGCTACTCGCCACCAGGTGGCATCAGTGTCTCGAATGTTCTAGAAGTCCGTCGAAGTTTCTCGACGTACCTAACTAAGCGACTCTTATTTTTTTGTCACCAAATCAATCTTTCGAAAGATAGACCAAAGTGGTAAAATGTGTGACCCCATCCCCTCTAACTTTTTAAATGAGAGAGTGAAAAATCTAAAAAATATATGCTGTAGATCTTAAAGAAATCATCGTCGCCAGAACCGACAAAGTTCATACCAGTAACAGCCGAGCTGCTCAAAACAGCGGAAGAACTCCTGATGCGTTCTTCTCAAGAAGAATCTTTCGCGGAAGACATAGATAACTTGAACAGCGGGAAGCCGATCAACAAGGAAAGTCGCCTCCACCAGCTCAGCGTCGAGTCCATTAACGGTACAATAAGATTAAGAAGCCGTATTCGAGCAGTCCAAGATATGAAGGAAGAATTTAAGAACCCGCTGGTAATCGACGGTGATCATCCCACGGTCCGACTCTGGGTACAGGCCATACATCGCCAGCTCCATCACGCCGGCGTAGAAGCAACCGTCAACGAGTGCAGACAGCAGTACTGGGTATTGAGATTACGCCCTATCGCATGCACGATATTGAGAAGATGCCTGTTCTGCCGAATGAAGACACAAGTACCACCGCATCCCAGAACCGGGGACCTGCCAGCATGTCGTTTAGCTCATCACAAACGACCATTTACTTTCACTGGAATCGACTATTTTGGACCTCTCTCAGTGACCGTCGGACGGACTCGACAGAAGAGATATGTCGCTGTCTTCACATGTCTTACGACGCGAGCAATACACCTAGAAATCGCTGGCTCGCTTAGCGCTGACTCCGCGGTGATGGCAATAAGAAGAATGATCGCTCGACGAGGCTGCCCGACTGAGACAACGGCACCAATTTAAAGGCCTCCGACAAGGAACTACGACAGGCTATCGACGCGGCGACTGCAGAAGAAGCGGCGAAGAAGACCATCTCCTGGCGCTATATCCCGCCTGGAGCTCCATTTATGGGCGGAGCCTGGGAACGAATGGTCCGCTCAGTCAAGACAGCTCTGACCGCTACACTGCACGAGCGTCACCCCACAGAAGAAGTCCTTGCAACTCTACTGGCTGAAGTAGAGTACACCGTCAACAGTCACCCGCTGACGCATGTGTCAGTCAACGCAGAAGATCCAGAAGCACTAACTCCTAACCACTTCTTGTTAGGTGGACCAGGGCGCGTGCCGCAGCCAGGCACATTCACCGACCAAGACACCGTCTCACGATCCAGCTGGCGAGCTGCACAAAGGTTAGCCGATATATTTTGGCTACGCTGGGTAAAGGAGTACCTCCCTGAGCTCCAACACCGGCGGGAGCCCCATGGAAGAGGTCAGGCAGTACAAGCTAACGACCTGGTACAAATCGTCGACCCGAACCTGCCCCGCAATGTGTGGATCCGAGGAAGAGTCATCGCTACGTATCCGGGTCCTGACAACATCGTGCGGACAGTGGACGTGCTGACCAAAGGAGGTGTCCTGCGCCGGCCTGTAAGAAAACTAGTGATCCTGCCTCTGCCTACGAACGTCGAGCCCGCACCGGAAACTTATGCGACTCAGTCGCACGGCGCGGCGGGAGTGATGTGCGGGACAGTGATATATAGTGAACAGTGATATATAGTAAACAGATACATAATGAACAGATATAGTGAATAGACAGTGATAGACACTTAACGGAATGATTATAGACTTTGTGTTGAATAGTTTTTAGTTCTATTTAATAGTTTAAATACGAAAAATAATAGTCTTAAGCGATTACTATAAGGATTAGATAGTTTCGTGAATGTATGTACATAGAACTAGAGGTAAACATTAGTACATAGGAGTTATATATTTAAATGTTATGTTTTGTAGATTTTATATTTTTCCTAGATAGATCTTGTGATTTAGAATCGAAATATATATAGTTTTACCCATAAAAATAGAGTAAAAATAGTGAAAATGGCCAAAAATATGCAACGGCTCTCGTTACGGTAAAGTTTCGCAGCAGCTAAGCAAAGCGCGCCTTCTCCTGATTGGTTAAAAATACTTTGTTCTGATTGGCTGACCAATCACAGCGCTTAGATTTTTAGTTTTGGTATATAATGAGTACATAACGTAAGTAAATAAGAGATAGCTGTTCTTGATTCTGATTGGATCAAAATCCTGTATTCTTATTGGTCAACCAATCATAGACCCTACATTTTCTTAGCGAAATTTGTATAAATTAGGAACATTTAGCCTGGTTCGACACAGTTTGCGGGCAAAATTGTAACAAGAAGAAACACTCAAGAAAATAAAGGAAGAAAACTTCAAGAATCTTCTAGTGTGGTTTTAATTCTTCACCAACCCAGCACACAAATGCGCCTGTATGGCACAGTTAAAGTATGAAAGATTCTGGAAGCTAACCATGCCGCCAATTCTTGGGTAGTTTGACTCGGAGTCAAACTACCCAAGAATTGGCGGCATGGTTTAACGTTACCTTATTTTCATGAAACCAATAAGATAAAAAAGTATGAAAAATTAGTGTCTCATGATTTGACTGATTTGCAGGAAGAAACGCGTGTTGAAACTTGAGTTGCCTTGTTGAATCGGTACAGAAATTAAGGAATATTAAATCGAATTGTGACATTGTGACAAAAAGCGGATCCTTTACGAAAACCGAAAGCAAGAAATGCAATGGCAGACCCAGGTCAAACGTCGCAATAGTGCCTAAGGCAAAGCTTACGCGTAATAAGGTAATGGTAACCAGTTTCGTAGTCTATTTCTAACCGACTTCAAAAAAGGAGGAGGTTCTCAGTTCGTCTTGAACTTTTTTTTAATGTACACTCGAGAGCAATGAATCCGGGTCACTTAAAGAATCCTAAAAATCTCGGAAACTAAAAATGCTAGGTTAATGCAATAAATTGTATTTAATAGACAATGTAATACTCCTTAAATGAAAGTAAAAAAAATATGAGTCACCATACATTTTATTAACACAAAATCACATAAAGAAAAAAACTGCTGATCTCTCCTTAAAACAAAAATAGGAAACATGAAATTTTTGAATTTTATTACGATTTTCTTGAATTTTAATACTTCGTATTGCCTCCTCGTGCTTCCATTACTGCGTTTACGCGGTTTGGCATGCTGTACACCAAGTTCCTTATACGATTTTGGGGAATATTCTCCCATTCCTCTGTGAGAGCAATTTTGAGCTCACGAAGCATGATTGGGGGAGGGTTTCGTTGTTTTACGCATCTGCCTAGCTCGTCCCAAGCATGCTCGATCGGGTTGATATCCGGGCTGCGCGCTGGCCAATCCATACGAGTAATGTTCATCTCTTGAAGGTAGTCATTCACAATCCTACCTGTATGAGGTCGGGCATTGTCATGCATAAATATAGCATCCTCACCTAAATTGACCATTAATGGACCAACGTGATCATTGAGGATTTCTTCCACATATCTTACGCTAGTTAAAGAGCCGTTTTCTATGATCACCAGCTCTGTGCGACTTTCAGAAGAAATTCCGGCCCACAAAGTACAGACCCACCACCGTAGGCTACTTTTTCTTCGATGCATGCTTGCTTGAATCTTTCCCCTGGTCTTCGATACACTCTGTGTCTTCCATCGTGCTTGTAGAGCATAAATTTTGATTCGTCGGAGAACATAACTTTTGACCAATCTTCAATACTCCAATTTACGTGGCTCTGGGCATATCTTAGTCTTGAAATACGATGCCCACGCTCCAGTTTAGGGCCGTTTGCAGGTCTAAGGGGTTTTAAGATAGATTCAGCAAGCCGACGTCTTACTGTCCATGCACTTGGGTTACTTCCTCCGAGGTGTCGAAACTGATTGGTGAGTTCAGTTCCTGTGAGAAAGCGATTTCGAAGCATGGTGTTCACCAAGTATCGGTCTTCTCGTGCTGTGGTACACCTGGTTCTGCCCGTTCCTGGTCTGCGTAGGTTAGAACCAGTTTCTTCGTAACGTCGGAGAACTCTTTGTACTGTTGACAGCGACACACCGACAGTCCTGGCTGTATCGCGCTGACTCCGGCCGGTTTCCAGCATTGTAAGTATTCTGGTGCATTCTTCAGGCGTAAGCGACATAATTTCAGCTTGAATAATGAATATAGAGCACTATCAACATGGTTTATGTACCCAAATAAATGACACATTACAAACAAAAGCAAAACCAAATGCTGTAATTTCGTAGTTCCATCTTCGAAAGTGGCCCTTTTTCAAATTTGATTTTTTTATGATATAACTTTATAATAACTAAGAAGTTTTAATACCTTCATTTAAGGAGTATTACATTGTCTATTAAATACAATTTATTGCATTAACCTAGCATTTTTAGTTTCCGAGATTTTTAGGATTCTTTAAGTGACCCGGATTCATTGCTCTCGAGTGTATTTTACCCCATATCTCGAAGACGGCTGGACCGATTTAAAAAAATCTTTTTTAGTTTGAGATGGTATATTTTTAGTTGGTCCCATTGTCATAACGTTAAGATCTGATGATGGAATCATGGAGAAATCGAGGGAATTCTTCAAATATTATAGGCACACCTATAGCGTTTTGGGTATTTCTTATAGTAACTTGTGCAGTTGCTCTCGAAAAGCACTATTTAGGGAAGCGGAACTGATGATGAAGACCACAGATGGCCACCGAAACTACTCAATAATAAGTATTTCGTGGATTGCGATTCGATTACTTGCATATGGATGTTAAACACTTTATGCTCGTCACAATGCATATGGTGAAGTAGAGCTGATGGTAAAGTACCAGGAGAACTTCTCAAAAATTAACGGCTCTGCATCGGGAAAAGCAATATTTTGTAAAATGTGATAAGTTGTTGACATTTTGGCTTTTGTAACTAGATACATTATAAACCGACCCACTAAAAAGCGTGAAAAAAAAACTTTTTGGCTAAAAATAAAACCGACTTCCATATCAAAACCCTACAAAGCCAAAAATTACTTTAATTTCGGAAGGCGGTGTGATCCGATCGCCAAAATCATCACTTTTACGGATGCCACAGCGCTGCTTTTTAGCGGAGAATCGTGGGGTAAAGTATTTTTTAATGCCCAAAATAGACTCAATGCCGTTAACAGATTTTGACACTAAACGTGGAAAAAACTAAATATATACTTAACTTACTCCCTGCAATCCATTCGCTCTTTTACAACATCACATTGCATCCCATTCATGTACCTAACCAGGTAGACCCCAACTGCACATGTACCTACAAAGCTACAAAAAACTTTGGCAATTAAATGTCTTGGTATTATGGTCGACGAGAAACTTAATTTTCACCGTCATATAGATATGCTTTTCGCGAGAATACGGAAGCTTATGGTAATTTTTAGGATTTTGCCGATAAAGAGCTAATCAAATACAGATTTGATTAGCTCTTTATCGGCAAAATCCTTGACGTTGAGTTGAGTTTCGGGACAGCCTGTACATACAGATGTACAGGCTGTCCCGAAACTCAACGTCAAGCGGGTACGGGACGGTAGGCTAGGTTGTATCAGTTCCAGCAAAAATAATAAAAAAATCCATGTGACTTGGTTAAGTGATAATAGATATTTGAAATTAAAAATAACAGATTTATTTGGCAACGTTATAGTTGCATTGAGTTGAGTTTGATTATCTGGGGTTAAGGTTTCTGTTTCGGTGGCGGATTGAGAAGAAACAACGGTGAACGTTGGTGACTCTGATCGGCTTTCTGTATAAGTGTGTGTTAGCGTGTTCGCGACACCGTCATTCGATATAGCAGTTTTAGCTGGCGTAGCACTCTTAATTTTTCAAAAAAGCGTGCGCCGCAATAACGTCATTCGAATCACTCCCTTACACTGTGCGTCATTGGAAGTGGATGGGCGTGAGTGAGAGGATCCGAGGTCGAATTCAGACTAATTGTTTCCACTATACGCTTACAGATTTTCGACTTAACTTTTATTGAGTCTTCAATATAGACTTCTGCAACCATATTGGACTTCCACTGATATTTAACATGTAAATATTTATTTCTAGTTTCAATAATGTTACGTAATATATTTTGAATAATAAAATATCATAAGTGCTATTTTAATGCCCAAAATGGACTCAATGCCGTTAACAGATTTTGACACTAAACGTGTAAAAAACTAAATTTTTATTCGCTCAAAAGAGCGGGAATAAAATTTCGTGGCTAGCGTAAAAAGTTGAATAAGTTAAAACATATTACAATAATCGTAAAATATGAGTGAAACTACGAACGAGAACAGTATTTTAACACCGGAGGAGTTAAAACAACAAGTTATTAATGCAGAATTATGTTTCCTATCTGAGAAGTCTCGCGAGAAATATCTGAAAGCATACTATGTCTTCAATGAATGGAGACATAAAAAGGGCGCAAGCAGTTTTTCAGAGACGGTGTTGCTATCTTATTTTTTAGATTTATCATAGACGAGGCGATCATGTGGAGTATTTACTCAATGTTGAAAGCTACTTTAAAAACAAAACATAAAACATAGTGTATTACATACTCTTTGCATAACGTGCATATTGAAACATACGCAAAACTCGTATCCAAAGAGTAAAGTAATATACAGGGAATAATATATATGCTCGTATCTTTTCTAAAAAGAATGTCAGTTGGGCATAAGGCTAAAATGTCCAAAATTTTCACGGCGCTTAACATAGAAAAATTTGTTAATGAAGCGCCCCTAAGACGACCCACTGACCAAGCTCCGGACTGCAATTTTCCTGCCGCTAAAGTAAGTGGTACCTATAAATCTATGTTGTAAGTTATTTTTGTGTGTAGACTGTTACGTATAAAGGTACTTACTGCCTACTACTAATTAGTGGAGGCGCAATGAATCCTAGTCTGGCTTAGCAATACTGTTAAAATATTTATTACGATATGTAAAAGATACTGTAAATGTTAAATTATGCATATTAATTATGTAATATTTTCATTACAGGTTGTACTGATCATAGGAATTAGTGGAGCGTGTCGCAATAACGAACTATTACAGCTAACAGTTAATAATATCGAAAAGCATTCAGATGAATTACAGAAAGCCGTTCAGAGTCACGAACGTTCACCGTTGTTCCTTCTCAATCCGCCACCGAAACAGAAACCTTAACCCCAGATAATCAAACTCAGTCTGTTACTTTTAATTTGCAGAATTGCAGTAATTTTACTTTTAACTTTTAAAATGTTCCATTTTATTGAATTGGTACCTCTACCTACAATGTTAATTATTTTGATTCACAATAAATACTTATGTCAATCAATTCCTGTTTATTATTTTATCTCCTAAAGTGTTCTCGCTGCTGAAGTGAAAAGTTATGTGTATTACACGAGAGCAAAGTTTTTTGCATCTCGTGCCTTTGAATCCCTCGCCACACTCAGGATTCAACTTCAGAATCACTCGCTACGCTCATGATTCAATCGATGAATCCTTCGCTTGCTCAGGATTCAAAATCAGCACTCGCAGCAAAAAACGACTTTGCTCTCTTGTTGCACAAATAACTATTTTAGTTAATCTATACTTGCTACTACGAAACCCTTTACGGCACTCGGCCATTTTTTATTCAGTTTTCGAATTCTCCTTGTTGACACTACTGTTCTTAAATTAATTTATGTGAAAATTTTCATTTCGTATAGGGCTTCCAATCCCGCAGCCTAAATTCAATCTCGGTATTTGCGGGACTACAAATTTTTATTTCCTCGGGATCTCGGTATTTGCGGGATCCCGCATATTGAAAATATTTACATTTATATACTTAAGGCAAAAATTTGATTAATTAATTGTTTTATTTGCCTTATTAAAATATATATTAAATATTTTCATTAACTAACTCCACATTTATTTACGTATTACTATTAGTATGAGATCAATCAAATTACACTGTTTATTTATCACAAAAAAACAATGAATTAATCTACTATCTCCACAATTATTTAAGTATTACTACTAGTATGATATCAATCAAATTACACCGTTTATTTATCGCAAAAAAACAACGAATTAATCAACTAACTCAACATTTATTTACGTATTACTATTAGTATGAGATCAATCAAATTGCACCGTTTTTTTCTTCACAAAAATAGTAACAAATACTTTTTTTTTTTTTTTTTTTTTTTCTTTTTAATTAGCGGTTTTTATCCACAAGGATACGTCAACCCCATTGTACCTTATCCTATATTTTTACAATACTATAATACACACACTATACTTATAACTATACTATATTTTTACTACAATCTACAATTAACTTACAGCTATTAATAAACGGGAAAGGGAACTACAATCTACAATAAACTTACAGCTATTAATAAAAGGGAAAGGGAATCATTAGCTAGGATTCTGTACTAAGCCACAAATTATGCGTTGAGTTCTTTCTGTTTTTGGGTATGCCAAAATATCATGTCATATCATCCCACATGTTTAATTTAAACTCTTTAACCAATGATTCCCTTTCATTTTTGTTCTTTACACATTCCATCAGCAAATGTTGCACATCTTCGATTTTATTGCAAGCTTCACAATTAGGCGAAACAGCCTTTCGCATTAAGAAGGCAAATTTTGCTGATGGAAAGTGGCCAGAACGAAGCCTTAGCGCTAATTTAACATAACTTCTAGGTAAACATTTATCATCAAACCAAGGCTCACGAGGGAGTTCGTTTTGAATGGCTTTATACCAAATGCCTTTTTCTTTGGATATTTCATTGAAGTATTTCTTCCATTGGTCGAAACAAACATTCTTAAATCTAGAGAAATATTCCCAGTAATCAGCCTTATATGAAATAACATTGCCCGTCACAACTGCCCGTTTAGACAGTCGGTCAGCTTCTTCATTGCCCCGTAACCCTATGTGCGCTGGAACCCATTGCAAGACAATTCTTTTGTCATCTTTGTTGTAGCAATGAATTAGTTTAAGAGTGTCATAGGCTATCGATGTACCTCTGCAATCAGAGGCGCATCGAGCCATATGTTGTAAAGCACTCTTGCTGAATAAAAAATATTTACTCATATTTTAGGTTACATATTTAGGCTACCACTGATTGAAATTCGGCTATATTAGGCTACTTAAGCTGTGAAAAACGGGCGACATCGGCCCCCGCGTTGTTTGCAACACTGCTGGCCGCCAGTCACCGAGCGATCGCGCTCGCGAGAGTTCGCTTGCATGCTTTTTTCAGTCCCGTAAATCACGCGGATCCTGCGCCCGTAATCCCGCATCACACATCAAATGACGCGGGATCCCGCAATACCGAGATCTCGGTATTGCGGGTTTTGGAAGCCCTAATTTCGTATGTTAAGCGTTAACGCAACTTCATAAGTGATCATCTTCTTCTCACTGGTGGCCAGGTCCCCCCTGGAAAATATCTCTAGATACCGAGCGAACCAAGACAGGGCGCGAGAGGTCACCGCCGTCGATCGCCTCCACGAGGAAATGGCGGTGCTCCTCCCAAGCAGGACACACCTCCACTGTATGCTCCACCGTGTCCTCCGGATGGTCCTCACAATGACGATACCCGGGCGTATCCTCCCGCTGTATCCGAAATAGGTACCTCCCGAAACAGCCATGTCCGGTTAGTACCTTCAGTTTAAGAGTCAGGCGGAAGGTGAGGGCGCCGCGCCGTGGCGTCTCTCTAGCCACTCCTCAAAGAGGGGACTTATCGCCGCGATTGCGGCGTGCTCAGCTCTCGGTTGCTACAACCGCTTTTTCCATGCCGCCGCCGTGAAATCGCGGATTTACTTTGCCCTGGGACGGGCGAATGGGTCTGTCAGACACTGACTGACTAAATCCGTATTCCTCGCACACTTGCCCCGGAGGCTGCGGTGACACTGAAGTATTCTTCAACGCGGCCTCCGACTGGTGCCGGTCCACCTTTGTGGGCTCCGTCTGATACAGTTGTTCTCGTAGTCCAACATGCTATACCTACTGTTGATTTTATTAATGTTTAGTCACTCGGCTTTAAAGATCACAGTGTCTGTATCTATACTTCTATATTAATATTATAAAGAGGAAAAAAATATTGTAAGTTTGTAACTATGTACTAATTCTAAACTCCGGAACTAATGATAAAATTCTAAAATATAATCATTGTTAGAAATCCGCATTATTTGTGACAAATGTATAAATAAATATAAGTCAAGTTATAACAATTTTTGTGTAGGCAAGAGACTGAAGCCCGAGGGTTATCACTATCTTTTAGTTGTAAACAAAACAAACCTGTAAGTTAGCGCGATCAAAATATATGACCGTTTATGTCGCATATTTTGCGATTTCACAAAGGAATCAATACTTATAGGTTGCTTCACGTTAGCCTAGAATCATGAAATTTTGAAACTGTACATTTTATATATTCAAAAGTTTAATATTTTCATCCCCTGAAACGGGGTTTAATCTTGGCGTAAACACGTTCATAAACAATTAAATAAGTTTGGCTAGATACGTTTTTTCAAACTAACCTCCTATAAGCGCAAGTTATTTCGTGTATGGAGTACTGCTCCCATGTCGGATATGCCAAATACCAGCTGGATGCGTATGAGTCTATCCAGAAACGGGCCAAAAGGGTCATTGGCAACGAGAGACTGGTCGAGTCAAAGCTTCATAACCTCGGACATTGGCGACGTATTGCAAGCCTATCGGTTTTCTATCGGTTACATTTTGAGGAATGTGTGATGGAATTGCACAATCTGCAATGCAATGTTCAATCTAACTCCATAAAGCTCGTTTCATCATCGGACCATAAGACAAACGGTGATGCGTCATTGTTACATGGTGGACATTCCACCCACACGCACAAAACTTTTTTGGAATACTTTCATTATGTGTACAGCTAAAGTGTGGAAGTCCCAGCCGAAGTTTGCGTTTCCTGATAGCTATAACCTGGGGGTCTTTTAGTCAAAAATTTTGTATGTATATCGGGGAGGTATCCGCAACTCCACGACCAAGTGCGTAATACTTCTAGGTAAGCGTGCTTCATCTTTGCCCACATCATCACTTACCGTAAGATGGTAGTCAAACTCTCTCTTCTCCTCAAAAAGGAGCCAATTCTGACCGGCTCCTACTTTCCGCGATGTAACCGTGCCGATAACCGATCGTATTGAGCTTCTTGGGGTGACACTAACTTCCACCCTCAATTTTGGTTCTTTTATCGAGGCTAAGACTCAGCTAGCAGCAAAAAAGTTGAGAATCCTAGCAAAGGTGAGACGGTACTTCACACCGGAACAGATGCTCAATCTCTATCAAGCCCAGGTTCGGTCGTGTATGGAGTACTGCTCTCATCTTTGTCATGGATCTGCCAAATACCAACTGGACGCGCTTGAGTCTATCGAGAAAAGGGCCAAGAGACTCATTGGCAACGATTCACTGATCGAATCAAAGCTCCAGAGCCTTGAACATCGACGACGAGTTGCAAGTCTTTCGGTTTTCTATGGGTTACATTTCGGGGAGTGTGCGATGGAATTACACAATCTAATTCCGCCAAGCCCGTTCCATCATCGGACTACAAGACAAACGGCGATGCGCCATCGTTACATGGTGGACATCCCACCCATACGCACAAAACGTTTTGGGAATACTTTCATTGTGCGTACGGCTAAGGAGTGGAATTCCCTGCCGGAGTCTGTGTTTCCTGATCGCTATAATCTGGGAGTCTTTAAGTCAAGAGTGAATAGGTTACTTCTAGGCAAGCGTGCTCCATCTTCGACCACATCGTCACTTACCATCAGGTGAGATGGTGGTCAAACGCGAGCCTATTATCAATAAAAAAAAACCGGTCAAGTGCGTGTCGGGCCACGCGCAGTGTAGGGTTCCGTAGTTTTTATAACAGCCAAGTGCGTGTCGTATTCGCTGACTGATCATTTCGTACCATGCTCTAACTAAAAGCCAAACTTGACTACCTAACTAATTTACTTCCTATACAAATCCTCACCTGATTCGACAATTTTGCACGGAAAGTTCTCCGTCAATTGAGGATCGATTTTGAAAATTATTTTTTCGTTTGAAATGGTATGCTCTTGAGGTAGTACCATTGTCACCAAATTAGAATTTGATGAAAGGATCCCATGGAAATCGAGGGAAACCCTCAAATTTTAAAGGCAATAGTATAGCGATTTTGGTATTTTTTTATAGTAACTTGTGCATTTGCTCTCAGAAAGCACCATTTGGTGAAGCGGAACTGATGAAGAAGATCACAGATGGCCACCGGAACTACTCAATAATAAGTATTACACGGGTTGCGATTCGATTACTTTAAAATGGTTGCTAAGCAATTTATGGTCGTCACAATGCGAATGGTGAAATGGAGCTGATGGTGAAATACCAGGAGAACTCCTCAACAATTAACGCCCCTGCATCGGGAAAAGCAATATTTTGTAAAAGGCGATAAGCAAGTTGACATTAGGCTATTGTAACTTAGATAAATTATAAACAGACCCACTGAAAAGCGAGAAATAAAAACTTTTTAACAAAAAAAAAAACCGACCTCCAAAAAACACTACAATGTGAAAAATAACTACAATTTCGGAAGTCGGTGGCAAAAAACTAAAATACAGATCCAAAGACGCCATCTTCTGAAATTAAAGTTATTTTTCACATTGTACCTAGTGGTTTTTTGGAAGTCAGTTTTTTTTTGTTAAAAAGTTTTTTTTTATAAAACTTATTTAAATATGAAACTAGCGCGATACAACTGACGCTTAGCGCCATCTATCGAAATTTCTATGGAGTTGTTCGAAATTTTCGAGTCCAATACAATTGGTATACTATTACTCGTAAACTTGTAAAGCCCACTTATGTGTGATAGATTTCTTTTTCTTTTTTTGTGTCTGGCATCTCGCAGGTCAATCTCTGAGGTTGTCGGCTGCTTAACCGAGCTTGCCTGTGGTTGCCTTAATTAATAAATTAATTAAAGCCTCCAGCCAGGGCTTATTAAAAAACTTACAAACTAGGCGACTACACGCTAAGGGCACCCCCTGTGGGGTACGGACCTCGGCTTAGGGCGTCGCAGGGGAGGGCAGCTAGGGACAGGCTGGATCATATTATTATTATTATTAATAAGGGAATTTAAAGCTACTGGCTCAGCGTCGCGGGCTGGCTCTGGCAAGGGTCGGGGTGGACTATTACGGGGACGTCGCGGCGGGCCTCGGCGGCGAGGACGGAAGGACGGTTGGTTTTTGTGTTTGTGTGCCACTGTACTTGTTTCCCTACGGCTCTCTTGGAGCAGGGTGATTGCGTCATCGGGAGTGACTAGGGTATGCCTTGGTCGGCGAATCTTAGAGATACGCGAGGGTTCGTATTGGGCGGCCGATACGATAAGGGGATTCCTATGTTGGATTGAAGTTTCAAAGAAACGCTTGGAGACGCGTTTCATGAACTGCTGGATGGTGGGCATCTTGAGGTCTACGTGAAGAAGCTCATTTCGAACATAAAAGGGGGCTCCCGTGACTCTACGGAGGAATCGGTTTTGGAGGGTCTGCATCTTGTGGAGGAGGTAGGGTTTTGCGTGTGCGAAAACAACGCAGGCGTAGGTCATGACGGGACGGATGACCGCGGTGAAAATACGCAGCTTGCACCTGAGTGATAACTTGCTGCGAGAGCTAAGAATGAAGTGGAGCCTACCTAGAGCGAAAGCGGCGCGCGAACGTGCCTACTTTATGTGCTCAGCGAAGGAGAGGTGTCTATCGAGGACCACGCCTAAGTATTTGGCTTGCTTTTCCCAAGGGATCGGCTTGCCGTACATGGTAATCGGACGGGATAGTTTTCCTTTAAACTTCGTTATATATAGGTACTACTACCGTGTCATTTGAATTTCTAACTACAACCGTTTAGTTGATAGAGGGGGTGGACACTTGACTCTAACGAAAATTGGTACTTTAAAGCTTGATAAGTCACGAACGGTTTGCTTAATCAAAAAACAGTCTTCCTAACCCCTAATATTTTTGAAAGACCTATCCAACGATATCCTACACTATGGGAAGGACGAAAAAAAAATTATCATCCCAATTTATATGTAGGGAAGGTACCCTAAATAATTGTTTTTTTCAAAATTTTCCCGTATTGCTGATAGATAGGTATAATTAAAAACCGACTTCCATATCAAAACACTACAAAGCCAAAAATAATTTTAATTTCGGTAGTCGGTGTTATTGGTTTTGTATTTTCTTTTTTTTTTTCACACCGCCTTCCGAAATTAAAATTATTTTTGGCTTTGTAGTGTTTTGATATGGAAGTCGGTTTTATTTTTTTGCAAAAATGTTTTTATTTTCGCGCTTTTTAGTGGGTCAATTTGTAATTAATCTAGTTATAAAAGCCAAAATGTCAACTACAAAAAACTAAAAACGCGCGAACAAAAAACACAATGCAGAGTAAACGAAAAGATCATCAAAGTAAAAATTTTTTTTTACTTTTTTGATTTTTCAGAAACGGCTTGTCCGATTTAGACAAAATTTTCATGGGACCATTTGGGAAGTATACCCTTTCCAACAAAAAAGAATTTTTCAAATCGGTTGGCAAGCGACGGAGCTATGCCCGAACAAACATAAAAAAAAACAGACAAACATCCGAATTGAGAACCTCCTCCTTTTTCAGAAGTCGGTTAAAAATGAAAATTGGCCAAGTGCGAGTCCTATTTTCTTATGAAGGGTTCCGTAGTAACTATAATAATATAATATAATATGTACCTATAATTATTTGACAAAAAAACACCTTACAAATTTCTGACAACTAGCTTATTTACATTTTTTTACAACTACGCCAAATAACTTTGTTTTTCATAGTGTTTGTATGAATTACAAAGTTATATTTGCGGTTTTAGAAAATATGCTGTATCTCAAAAACTGCTGACCCGATCTCGTTCAAACCCATTTTGATTGAAAGTTTACATAAATATCTACAGACATTCACTCCATAATTATAGAAGTTAGAGGAGGTGGACATATTTTACCATTTTGGAAGCGTATATCTTTTAAACAATTAACAATTAATTTTATGAAAAATTGGCTTTAGAAACCTCAATGTAATTTTTAAAGACATATCTATAGATACCACACACGCATAGGTTTAATAAAAAAATATTTTCAGTTTTAGTTACATGTATGGGGCGAGAATTTTTGTCTTAAAATCGGAAAGCGGTTCATAGAATACATCTGTTTACCAAGTTTCACATGTATAGTCCTAATAGTTTCGGAATAAAATGGCTGTGACATACGGACGGACGGACGGACGGACAGACAGACAGACAGACAGACAGACATGACGAAACTATAAGAGTTCCGTTTTCAACCGACGACAAAAGGAGGAGGTTATCAATTCGACGCGTATATATATATATATATTTTTTTTAATGTATGATCATCGATTACTCGAAGACGGCTAAACCGATTTGAAAAATTCTTTTTTTGATTGAAAGGGTATACTTTGATATTGGTCCCATTTTCATAAACGTCAGGATCTGATGATGGGATCCTGGAGAAATCGAGGGAACTTTTCAAATATTATAGGCACACCTATGTCGTTTTGGGTATTTATTATAGTAACTTGTGCAGTTGCTCTCAAAAAGTACCATTTGAGGAAGTGGAACTGATGATGAAGACCACAGATGGCCGCCGAAACTACTCAATAATAAGTATTGAGTGGATTGCGATTCGATTACTTGAATATGGATGTTACGCACTTTATGCTCGTCACAATGCATATGGTGATGTAGAGCTGATGGTGAAGTACCAGGAGAACTCCTCAACAATTAACGGCCCAGCATTGGGAAAAGCAATATTTTGTAAAAGGTTATAAGTAGTTGATAATTAGTCTCTTGTAACTAGGTAAATTAAAAATAGACCAACTAAAAAGAGTGAAATAAAAACTTTTTACCAAAAAACTAAACCGACTCCCAAAAAACACTGCAAAGTGAAAAATAACTTTAATTTCGGAAGTCGGTGCCAAAAACGAAAATACAAAACTAAAGACACCGACTACCGAAATTAAAGTTATTTTTCACTTTGCAGTGTTTTTTTTTGCCATTCGGCTACGGAACCCTAAAAAGGGTAAAAATGGTTTCTCTTAGGTTTTTCGTTGCTTGCGTCATCTTCGTCGTTCGTCATCATCTTATGTTACACATATTTTATTTTAAACTACAGAAATGGAAGTAAGTGCGTGCCACCCGGCCTTGTCCATGTGTTGTGAGATGATGTTCATAACAAAACAAAACAGAAAAGTCTCTTTAACGTTTCAGTCAGTTTTTATTATACACTTAAACTCTATTTAGATCTAAGCAGTGTGTGTGTGGTTTTTTAATTCTAGTGCATCTGTGTCAACGTTGTTGCCTTCTCTTGTTCTTTTGTACGAGTTCTTCCAGATTTCGTAGAAACACACTGTGGCCTGGAATCTGTAGCAAACTAGTAGCGGGACTGATACGTGCGTAATAAGAGTCCAAGCCCAAACTCCATAGAATTCCATCTGCGAAATACAAAAAGTTTTTTTTTTAATATCGACAAGACAACTTCCCTGTTCTAAGTATCATATTCGATTTACTCACATCTGCTTAGACAGATGATGATTAAATGGGGCGTGCAACTGTCAAAGTGGCGCTAGTAGCACACTTACCAATAACAAAGCAGTTTCTCTATGGAACACTATGGAAATTAAAGTGAATTCCTAAATTAGAGACAGTTATTGAGAATTTTCCGATTAAAGAACATGTATTATGTTCTTTAATCGGAAAATTGTAAAGAAATCAATGAAATGAAAATAAAAAATACGAAGCGTGTAAATGTTTAGCTCACCACAGATAACCATACATGATACAGATAACTAAATTATCTCACAATCTAACTAACACTGACAGTGACAAAGGTTCTTACGTTGGTGGCGCCATCTGCGATCAGCTTTCACTTGCACGCCCCATTGATTTAACATTAATATTTCGGGCAAAGGATAACCTTTTCCCGGAATACTAAGGTCTGAGTGCAGCCGGTTATTTTACATGGAGCGACTCTCTACATATTTTTTACAACCCTGTAACTAGGTAACACGACTACAAGACTGGTTTCATATATCTAGGGACTGTCAAAGATGTTTAAATGATGGCCTGGACAAACGGTGTAACGGCCTCGGCCTCACCTTGGAGAAATCTACATGGGTTAGTCCATATAGATTTCTTATGGTTACCAATCTACAGTTTCAAGTTGGCAAGCATTGCATTAACACTGAATATCGACAAGTGCTGCTGTGGTTTTTAAAACAAGTAATTTTTAAGGGTTAAATTTTTAAGGACCCTATTACTAAGGCTCCGCTGTCTGTCTATCTGTCTGTCACCAGGCTGTATCTCATGAACCGTGATAACTACACAGTTGAAATTTTCACAGATGATGTAATTCTGTTTAACAAAAAATACAAAAAAAATATTAAGGGAGCCCCCCTTAATATTTTTTTGTATTTTTTGTACCCATACAACAAATGTGATATTTTTTTTGTTTTATTTTTTATAGACAATGGTACGGAACCCTTTGTGCGCGAATTTGACTCTCGCACTTGTTAAAAGCTTTTGTTTTTTTCTCTTTCTTCACTTTTAAAATACTCTGCTTTTTATTCTGGGTGAGTCCGCATAATAAAAATCTTGTGTCAGTGTTTGTTAGCGAACTCCTCTATAACCCGTAGGTGAGAGAAAGCCTTAGACAATTTATTTCACTAGATATTATTTATATGCCAAAGCAACGTTTGTCGGGTCAGCTAGTATAGGTAGGTAAATAAATGTATATTTGCTTGATATGTATATTCGTTTGGTAGAGAATGCCTTGTTGCATTTAGTCTGCCCATGTACCACTATTGTATATAAAATTTAAATAAATATATATGTTATTGTATTATCGAATTAAGTATTCGAAATATTGTTAATAAGTAATGTTAAAATTCCATAACAATCCATTTTTTTTGTTTAAATACAATTAATGAATATACGTTTAAATACAATTATTAACGAGATATAAAACTGGTATCGAATCGCAAGCTTATGCTTTTTTAATATTGCAAGATGTCCTGACAAAAGTTACGTAGTACTATGCGAGCCAACTAAGAATAGCGCTGTCAAGACGCCATTTTGTTCAGCAATACTCGCGAACTTCATTACCAAAGCGTACGGTGTGCAGAAAAATCAGTAAAGAAATTATATTCAGTTTAATTATTTAATGTTCATTTTTTTAGTATTTCTAATCAATTTTACGCCAAATTAGTTATACATGAGTAGGATATGAAAAAAAGCATGTTAATAAAAATATTTTTATTATTATTTTTCAGTTTTAATCCGATAGTATTTCCTCTACACCACTTAACATAGCATCATCGTCGTCTGAATCATCTTCATTGGTTTCGCTTTCACTGTTGTCTTCGCCTGTTACAAGAAAAAGCATGATTTAAATTAATCATGTTTAACTGTAATCGTAATGTTTAGTTTTTTATTTAATTTTACAGAAGTTATAATACTATAGTTACCTGTATTTATAATGAAACCAAAGTCATCGTTATCGAGCCTCTCAATTTCAGCATAATTTGCTTCAATCTTTTTGACGTGATTCACCTCCCGTCTCCAGTCATCAACTGTGATTGATGCTACAGCCTCTCTTGTAAGAGCCTTGATCTGGCTAACTGGCTTACATTTTTATCGGCTATTCGTCTTTTCATCAAGTGCCATATATATTCAATTGGATTGAGGTCGCAATTGTATGGGGGCAAGCGTAAAACATAATTCTTGGGAGGCTTATGTTTTCTTATGAGTTGGTATAACTCGGACTTCATAAAATTGTTGTCATATTGGACATTTTCTTTAGACAACCACGCCTATAACTCTGCTTTCCTTGAGTTCATACCAGGTGGCTTATTATCCTCTAGGCTGTGGTACGGAGCGTTGTCAATTACGACTATGCAGTTTTTGGGCATGTTTGGTAACAGCTGCTGGGTTATTGCTGCTGCTGGGGCTAGTTCGCTGTTCATTTGGTCGTGGTTATCGCCTGTTTTTGTCTTAGCTTTAAAAATTAGGAAGGCTCCATCCACGAATCCACTTTCACCTCCGGCATGGGCAATGATCCATCGCGGCCCAGCAATCGTATTTTTGAAGACCCCAGTGCTCTCACTAGACTGCCAACACTTGGCTACAGTGTAATGGGAGTGGATCCATCCATGTCTCATCCAAATATATGACGGGCTTCTTGTTAGCACCCAATGCATCATTTTGACGTATACGCCGGAGGTATTTTGCACGCCAAGCTTTGATATTAGGTCTTTGAATTAATTTTGACTTATAGTTCGCGCACCTCTTGAATTTGTACCCAAGGTGGGTTGCCATTATTCTGCGCAAGGTCGTTTTACTCACTTGGAAATTTAAATCCTTCCAAGCTTTAACAAAAACTTTATTCATTGTTGGCACTTCTTTATGTACTAAGTAAAACGAGTTTATAATGTTGCTTACAGCACGTAAATCGAAACTATCCAAAACCACTGACTTACCACGTGATTTTTTTTCGGCGTGGTTACTTTGCCCTGGGTACTCGGGCCTGCAGCCACAGCAGCGGCTTCGGCATCGGTCCTTTCACGCCTAATCCTCGTAATCGTGTTTTTATTTACGCCGGTTGACAAAGCGACTCGTTCCGTAGCTTTCACAGCAGACTTTAAAAAATCTCCCAATTGGTCATACAGTTCTCTAGATATGGATATATCACCATCTGGAGTACTTTGTGTTCCCGCTAATGTGAAATTTCGCAAAAGTTAATTAGCACGATTTTTTTCACTTTCAAAGTACTTGTGCACATTAAAAACGATTTCTCGTGATCTATGATCGAGCACCGAACCTCTCTTTGAACTCATATTGAGTTGAAAGTCCAGTCTAACGCAAAAACTTAACAAAAATGAAAAAAAAAAACAAAGTCAACAATGATAACAAAAAAATAACAATGAAGTCCAGTAGGTAACAGACATAACACACGCGCGTATACATGAAGGCGTAGCTAACGGCACACTGATAGCTTCTCAGTTGCGTAGCAAAATGGTGACATATTAGGGTTACCAGTAGCATTAACCAAAGATATATAATAAACTATAGATACGTTGTCCGCGCTCTAAAATGGCAAGTTGAAATCAAGGTAAGTGCCTCGTGTCTGTTTAGTTACGCACGAACCTGTGTCGCGATCGCTACACTACACATCTTAAGAAAAAATGTGTTTCAAAAGAAAATTAGGAAAAAAGTATGCCTTTGTGTGTTTTCAGGCGTTGCACTAATTATACTGCTTCCGTGAGAGTTCAAAATGTGTCATTTCATAGGTAAATATCAACAGAAATAAATTTTTTATTTTAATTTTTCTACACGGCTAATGGCGGCTAGCGTATGAATGAAGTCAGTCACGTGACGTTAGGTGAGGTTGTTAACTAAAGATGTATATTCATCTCTCTCTAACATCAGGTGTACCTAAAGATGGCATTTATTTTCTGTCCCTTTCTTTACACGTATTAGATAGTAATTCTCTGTGTGTGTTTCGTGCCGTTTTTGAGAGGTGTTTTGTGGGAATATGACGCGTCTATTATAATACGTCATTGGCATTAACTATATATTAGTTTTTTTTTAATTACATTAATAATTAATTTACATTATATTCCATAAATTATTTTATCCAAAATTATTTATTTATGGAATTCAAGAAATAATATTTTATAAAAATGAACATATATTATATTATATACTTAAATCTAGGAATAAAAGACATAATATTTCTTATTCCCATTTCTTTTTTTGCTGGCAGTACTTATCTGTCAGATAAGTACCAGGCTATTGTGTGAAGTTGGCAGAAAGTGCGATCCTATTCTTAGTTGGCTCGCATACTAAATAGCAATACGTATACAAACAAACGATCATCGTTACCTGTAAAGGATGAAACTCAGCTCTTGAGTTTTTAACTCTGTTTATGAGCCATAGAGCGAAGTTACCGACGAGAAGGAATGTCACTAGTTGTCTGCCTGGTCTTTGTCGACCTGTGCCTGCACAGCGTCGAGACCAAGCGTCCATCACTAGCAGCGTTTGGCACGAACTTTGGACGACAGCGCAAAGAGGTGATATTACTCTGTGAATAAAACGGTAGGTATAATTAGGACCTACTAGTAAAACCTGTGTCGAGTTGAATCGATATATTTCGGTCATTTTTACCTTGTTGCTTGTGTTTCTCCGGGATACTGCTGTATGAGATAGCCTGCTCCGATGATTTGAAACAAGTAGTACAAGTAGACACCACACTGTGTCACCAGAAGCAGGGCATGTTCTAGAGGCAACGTCGAGACAGCACGCTTCAACGGCAGCGTCCGCATCCTTTGAATGCATGCCATTGATCCGATAGTCATTATCAGGAATAGAACAGACTCCCAAATGTTTATCTGATTAAAAAGGGAAGGTAATATAAAATATAATTGAAAAAAAAAATAGATTTAAAGTACATGTTAGCTGGGCACATAAACGGCTACTGTGCTTTGTTTATCGTACCTGCAGTAAAGCCAAATTCATATGTTCTGGTTTCTGGAACAGCCCATTGAATAGCATGAGACTGACGATAGTGCCAGCCAAGACTGCAACTCCCATAAACAGGCCTTTATGTGCACTTCCACAGTCCACGGAGAAATGGTTGTTAGATTTGGCTCGAGCACAGCACTGACGGTCTTTAGCAGTAATCGTGGAAACAGGGGCTTTTAACGGCTTCTGGAAACGAAGCGAAGGTTTGAATGTATTCGCTGACCTAATTAATGTTCCCTGCTCTGATGCAGATTCTCGGAACCAATTGACATGAGAGAAACGACCTGAAATTAGGTTGAAGGTATAAACTGATAAGGGTTATTATATTTATTGTTGATTTTGTTGTGGAAACTGTACATTCAATAATATTTTTAACCGACTTCTAAAAAAGGAGGAGGTTCTCAATTCGGATGTTTCTATTTTTTTTTATGTTTGTCCGGGCATAACTCCGTCGCTTGCCAACCGATTAAAAACATTCTTTTTTTTCTTGGAAAGGGTATACTTTCCAAATGGACTCATGAAAATTTTATTGAAATCGGACAAGTCGTTTCTGAAAAATCAACAAAAGTAAAAAAACATCTACATTGACAATCTTTTCGTTTTTTATAACACCGTCGCGCATAACTCCGTCATTTACGAACCGATTTGGAAAAATATTTTTTTTTGTTAAACCTATGCTTTCCAATTGGTCCCATAGTCACCATAATAATAATAATAATAAATAAATACAAAATAAATCCAATACTCCGCACTTTCCTTGAGTCATGTATGGGGCAATGGAAGACGGTCCTCTGCTATCCAGGATGTCGACAAATCCAGGAAAACAGCGAACCGATTAGGATTGAGCGTGGCATATTTCAAGGTGACAGTCTGAGTCCACTGTGGTTTTGTCTGGCTCTCAACCCTCTCAGTACACTGCTGGAGAGTTCGGGGCAAGGCTACCAGTTGAGAAGAGGTGGTCAGGTCATATCACACTTGCTTTACATGGATGATTTGAAACTTTTTGCCCCCAGCAACTTGCAACTCATGGAGCTACTGAAGGTAACGGAAACCTTCAGTAGCGCCATCAGGATGGAATTTGGGGTGGACAAATGTGCGGTCATGCATGTAAAGCGAGGGGAGATTATGGAATCCGTGGGAACTCAACTCTCGGATTCCATACACCTAAGATCCCTCGGCTCAACTGAAACCTACAAGTATTTGGGTATGTCAGAGGCACTAGGCATCAATGTTGCTTATGTTAAACAGTCATTGAAGGAACGCTTCTTTGGCCGCCTGAATAAAGTACTGAATAGTCTTCTATCAGGCGGAAACAAGGTGCGTGCCTTCAATGGTTGGGTCATGCCAGTATTGATGTACTCTTTTGGCATACTCAAATGGACTCAGACTGAACTTGATACCTTGGACAGGCGGGTCCGCACAACGCTGACTGCAAATCGAATGCATCACCCACGTTCCTCGGTGATGAGACTGTATATCCCGCGGAAGTGCGGGGGTCGTGGCTTTTTAAATGCAAAGACCCTGCACAACCGCGAGGTATGCAGCCTTAGGGAATATTTCTTACAAGCCGACGTGGGTATGCATCGAGATGTAGTAGCGGTGGACAAAGGCCTCACTCCGCTCTCCTTAGGTACCGAGAATTGGCGCAAACCTGTAGTATTAGATACTAATGACCGCAGAGAAGTATGGCAGAGCAAGGAGCTTCACGGACGCTATTACCGGGCCCTTCATGGGTCTGATGTAGATACATTAGCGTCCGTAGCCTGGCTACGTTTTGGTGACCTCTTCGGGGAAACCGAAGGTTTTGTCTGTGCAATTACGGATGAAGTTATGATGACGAATAACTATCGGAAATATATTGTGAAGGATGGTACGGTAGACATATGTCGGGCATGTCACAAACCGGGAGAATCCATTCGTCACATTATCTCCGGTTGTTCTCGTCTGGCTAACGGAGACTATTTGCATAGACACAACCTTGTAGCTAGGATTGTTCACCAGCAACTTGCTCTTAAATACAATCTCGTGGAATCAGAAGTACCGTACTATAGGTATGTGCCCGACCCAGTTCTCGAAAATGGCAATATTACACTGTACTGGGATCGGTCTATCATCACTGACAGGACTATTGTTGCCAATAAGCCTGATATAGTGGTAATAGACCGATTAGAGCGTCGCACAGTGATTGTTGATATAGCGGTCCCTCATGACGAGAACCTCGTGAAAGCCGAGAAAGATAAGCAAATTAAGTATCTTGACTTGGCTCACGAGGTTGTTGACATGTGGGATGTGGATACAGCAATCATTGTGCCGATAGTCGTCTCAGCCAATGGCATAATAGCCAAGAGCCTCGACAAACATCTTAGGAGGCTCTCGTTGGGCAGCTGGATCAAGGGCTTGATCCAGAAAGCAGTACTTCTGGACACGGCGCGAATTGTTAGGAGGTTCCTCTCTCAAGAGCCCTGACCACCGGTAGCTTGGACCCTGTTCCCGATACCGGTGGGCTACTGTTTTTTATATTTTTAAATGTTTTTTGTTTTTATAGGAATATTTAAAAATGTAAATAATATGTATATAAAATGTAATAAAGGAAATAATAATAAAAACAAAATCTTTATTTATCTCCACAAATTACATATTAACGTGAGTATAAATTACAGTCAGACACAGAAAGTTTGGCAAAGTGTGTAATTTGTGGGAGATCTGGAGTCTAAACTAAGCCTCACGCCGCAATTGCGGCGGTAAGACCCCTCTTTGAGGAGTGGCTAGATCGGCGTCACGGCGTCCTGACCTACCGCATGACGCAGGTCCTCACCGGACACGGAAGTTTCGGGAGGTACCTGTGTCTGATGGGAAAGGAGGAAACGCCTGGGTGTCACCACTGCGAGGGTCGCCCAGAGGACACCGTAGAGCACACGGTGCAAGACTGTCCCGCCTGGGCAGAGCACCGACGTGTCCTCACGGCGGCAATAGGCGGAGACCTCTTGCGCCCGGCATTGGTCGAGGCCATGCTGCGGGGCGAGAGGGAGTGGGAAGCGGTCGCCTCCTTCTGCGAAGCAGTCATGCTTCCGAAGGAGGAGGCGGGCCGCGTGAGGGAGAGGATGGCGTCGTCCCTCCAGCCCAGCCGCAGTGGTAGACGCCCACGGCGTCGGACGTCGGCCGACGATACCCGGCCACCGTAGGCGCGGGCATGCGAACAGCGAGTAAAGGGCAACTCGCTGTCCGACCATGGACTATGCCCGGGTCGACGGCGCGTCGTGTTCCACGCGCGCCTCAAAGAGCGTCAGCAACATGACGAGGCCCCCTCTGCAGAGGGCCGAAGCCTGCCGGGGTCGTGGGACTCATCCCGTTACCGTGGCCCCGGTACGTAAAGGGTTATTGAAGGAACACCGTGGATTTTAGTCAGTAAAAGTCTGACAGTCCCTCCCACCCTGCCCGGGGTGGGAGGACTTATTTGATAATTTTACCAGGTTAAAAAAAAAAAGCCTGTATTTTAGAACTCCAGGCCCCCCATTAAATTATGTTGTTCAGACTGTTGACGTCGTGAGTAAGCAGATATGTGTGTGGATGAATGAGTATGTGGAATGTGAATGCGTGCGCACATGTGAGCTTGTGTGTGTGAACTGTGGACAGGTATGTGTGTGTATGAGTATTTGTGTGTGTGTGTGTGTGTGAACGTGCGTGCGTCAGTTTGAAATACATTACTACATTATACATGTGTGTGTGTATATATATATATATATACATAAATGTATGCTTGTATGTATGCAAAAAATTTATTACTAAAATGCAAAAATCAAGAAACCATCTCAATCAATTTTTCAGTGTCAGTGTAGCTCAGTTCTAGTAACCTTTTCCTAAGTTTATTCTTACATTCAGTTTTGCAACAGTTAGATATATCAATTTCTTTATTGAGTTTATTAAACAATACTCCACCACGGAATGAGAAGAATCTTTGAGCAAAAGAGGTGCGTACAGCTGCTGATTCACAAAGAGCATAACGCCTTCTAGTGAGGGCTTTGCGTTTTCTTTGTTCTTCGGTTATTAAAAGCGTTGGCGAAGTATTGTCAGCATTATGTACAACTGACGGACAGTCAAGACTTGAGTTTCCTCATAGAGTTTAGAGGTCGGGAAACGTCGCGGCTTTGATAAGCTCACTTTTAGGATCATCCTCTGAGCTCTCTCAAGTATTTTCATTTTTGATTTGCATGCTCCCCCCCAAGTGGTTATGCAGTAACTAAGGATAGACTGTACCAAGGCCTCGTACACCATCCTCATGGTCTGTTTCTCTGCAACATCCCGGAGTCCCTTAAAAATGTAAGTGAGCTTACGGATTCTTTTGGATATTGATAGCAAATGATTTTCAAAAGTTAAGTTTGCGTCAAGTTCAATTCCGAGTTACTTAATACAGGTGGTTGAATTTATGCTGGGATAAGTGCAGTTTGGAGTAGGAGGAAAATTGCATTTATGTGCATTGATTTTGTCTAAATGGTTAGGAGGTTTATTTCGTTTTGTCATTGAGAAGACAATGTATTTAGTTTTATCCTCATTCAAGGAGAGAGAGTTTGACAGTAACCAGTGACATATTGTATTGAAGCCGTTTTGTGCAAAATTATAAAGTTCTTCCCACGAGTCCGAGAAAAAAGTAAGGGCAGTGTCATCAGCATATGCAGATATGCAGCAGTTTAGAATTTTAAGAGTGCAAAGTTCATTAATGTAGCAAAGAAAAAGGGTAGGACCCAGTATGCTGCCCTGCAGCACGCCATAGTCGACCGGCAGTTCATTGCTGATATATTCTCCGATTTTTACGCATTGGGTTCTATTTTTTAAATAGTGTGTTAGCTATGCCAGCGGGACCCCTCTAATACCATGGTTTTCAAGCTTTTGCACAAGGTGGGGAACAGAGACAGTGTCAAATGCCTTTGCAAGATCGAGAAATATAGTTAAAAATTTTTTTTATTATCCAGTTTACTCACCAAGAAGTTAACAAGATCAATAACAGCACCATCTGTCGAGCGGTTGGATCTAAATCCATATTGCGTATCCGCAAAAAGATTACGTTCCCCGAGGTATTTGGTGAGTCTTTTATTTATTATGCGTTCAAATACTTTTGATAACGTTGTTAATATTGCAATTGGCCTATAATTATTGACACTGCCTCTGTCTCCCGCCTTATGTATTGGGTGTATAATGGCTTTTTTCAGCGCGGCAGGATATATTCCGGTCTCAAAGCAGCGGTTTATTAGGTTGGCAAGTACTGGTGTGATGGTTTCACATGCAATTTTTAGAGCGTCAGCACTTATTTGATCCCATCCAGGAGCGCAGTTACTTCTTAAGTTTTTGATCGTCCTTTCAACTTCTTCGTTGTCAGTGGGTAATAGAACGAAGGAATTAAGTGTAGATTGAATTACTGGCTTGAACGTGGGAATGTGTGAAGGTATCATATCTGCTAACTGTTTGCCTATGGTTGAGAAATACTTATTTGTTTTATTGATCGCATCTATAGGTTCTTTTTCGGTAGTGTATCATAGTGGAATCTGGCGAATCTTGGAGAATATCAGATCTGATGATGAATCCAAGAATCAGGTACCGGAACTCCATAACAGGACAATGTATCTTAGCTGTGTTTGGGCTTGTTGGAATTGTAACTGTATGCACTTTCCAGGTGTAGGTACCACGAATAATAAAAAGAAATTGAATCGTTTTTCATTCTCAGTTTTAGTTCGACGCCGTTTTCTCATACGAGAAGCTAGCGCTACCCATATTTTATAAGGTTTATGTCACTTAAAATTAACAAATAGATTTTTTTTTTGCAATAAAGTAACCGATTTCAAAAAACCATAAAAGTACTAAAAAGTAAAAATAATACTATAACCTACCTATATTAATAAACATAACCTAACCTACGATTAAACTATAGTAAAATTTAACAATTTTTTGGAGTCGGTGCCAAGCAATGTACGATACCCAAATGACTATAATATAACTACATACTAAGGTCAGAAAAAACAAAACATAAATCTTACAGCTTCTAAATATTAATTTAAATCGGAAAACAAAAACAAAATACAAAAATACTTTAAGATAGATTAGGCACTAACCACACGATAAAGAAAGACCTGGAGTCCTTAAAATAACTAAGAGATAGGAACGTGTGTACGGAAACCGATACTTTGTATATTTTTTACACATTAAAAATAAATCATTATGCATAGTAAATATAAGAGTTGTAAATAGGTACCGAAAGTATTACGTAGAGTAGGCGACAAGCAAAACAAATTAAATTAAATTAAATTAAATTAATCTTTATTTGGAACAAAAAACACATGTTACATAATTATATTAACGATAATAGCTACATAAGTTACAAACTGTGTTGTAGCTATTAACGCCCTCCTCTAGAATTGAAGAGTCAGCAACAAAATTTAATTTATGTTATTTTCGCTATTTTATTTTGTGCCTAGCTGTACTTAAAGCATTATTACTGAGAAAACTTTTTGTTCCATTTGCGGTTCGAATAAACCTATTCAAATTCTTCTATGGTCGATTCACCCCGCGGTCCGAAACAGCCTATTCCTAAGAGCTCTTCGGTGTTTCACACCGCGGTCTGAACCACTCGTGGTGCGAAACGATGAAACACCCTACCTAATACCTAATATTTAGACACAAAGAAAAAGATACTAACGTTAATACTTAATCAATAAAATCAGAGCAAACACAGTTTACACAATGCAACAACGCAAGAAAAGCAAAGAGTTCGAGGATTAAAATGGGAAAATACCCTGGAATTGCCAGTAGTTTCATTACCTAGCTTGGCACAGACTCCAAAAAATTGTTAAATTTTAGTATAGGTTAATCGTTAGGTTAGGTTTATTACTATAGGTAGGTTATTGTATTATTTTTAACTTTTTAGTGCTATTATGGTATTTTGAAGTCGGTTTCTTTTTTGCATTTTTTTTTAAATACATTTAAGCTCATGAGAACTCTATTCTGGGTATTCTTACCGATCCTGGAACTGTACAGATGTCGTTCCAAATTACGAGTATGATGATGGAACACAAAAGACTGTATTCGACACCACACGGCCTCAAATATGGGTTGACGCTCCGAATCAAAGGAGTAATCATATCAGACACATTGCAGGTCCAGCTGATATTCTGTGTAGTGACATTAAAGTAGCTTAACGTGAGATTTGATAAATCTTCGGTATCATTAGGTAGCATCTCTTCTCGAATATAAGTGGTATTTTCTACATGGTCTCTTATAAGTATTTTCGAAGGACCGGTCACGTTGGCGTATCGTATGAATGCTGGGCGATCGTAGGCCATTGCTATGATGTCATCTCGCGTCTCCTGAACGACGACGTTCAGCCATTCACACACATTTGTGGCTATTAAGTGCATGAGTCCGAACCTGTCGAGCACGACACCTCGCATAGGATCCAGGATCTGGAAAAAGTGAGTTTGAATAAATAATTTTGACAGTTTCCCCCAAAAAAAATGGACTGTCTGATCTTCAATAGTTACTCAATACATTTTCTGTATAGTTATATTAAAGTAAAAATATCCAATCATTTTAGAGTTTAGTGGTTAAAGAAAGTATTTTATTTATAACTTCAAAGAATTGCACAAACATGATCACCCCGAGATTACGAAGATTTTGTAGAAGTTTGCTTCTTGAGAATCCACGATGCGGTTGTTCACCAATTAGCGAGTGATTAGTATAATGAAGGCTGTAAAATGAACTTAACCTTCCTCAAGACTCAAGCCACAAAACATTTCCCGAAGCACACAGCCAAGCTACGGGTTGGCTAACTATTTGTGAAGTAGTATGTATTTATAGAAACGTAGGAACCTAGGGCGGCTCCTTATGTATCTCGATTTACGTAAATTATTTCGAAAGGTAAACGTATTGTAAAGTAAGCTTCGGGCTTTAAATTTAGACTGATCAAATTATATATTCATATCTTGTACCTATTCCTATCACCATTTTGACCTTTTTAATAGCTAAAACTTGACATGTGTGTACATAGTGTTATCAGAATGCATTACCTATGTGGTTTAAATAAATATACTATAAATTTATTGGTTCAACCTGGATATATCCTACTTAATTGACTAAAACAGTTATAGGTAGGTGTTGTTGGTGTTAACGTACATAAGTGTTCCTCCACACAAGTTTTGTAGATAATTGACATTAATATTTACTTAGAGTCGTCGCTCGTCGTACGTTATGTATGAATGTTTTTCACAATAATATGAAACCTACTATTTTGTCGTTTTCATGAGACTAGGCTTTCTCAAGTTAATCACACATAACAGTAACATAGTATATAATTATGTGGTACATGCAAATCAAATGCATTGTGACAGATGCCTAAAATAAATACCTATGTGAGATCGGGAAATGAGCGCTCGTAATGAAAACTGTTTGCTTGTTAGCGCCCAACAAAATGTGAGCAACTATACAATAGAGAATGTCGTGATAGTTCAGTTAGCGGCTGCTGATCTGTCAGACACTTCTACGGTCAAGGTCCATAGACCGATGCTGATCTTATTTCTTGCGTATCAGCACATCTTAATCGGAGTAGTCACTTTTTGAAATTATATGTTTTTTTTTAAATATAAATGGCAATGTGGGTAGAATTCACATTACTAGTAATCTTGTTAACCCCTCCAACTAAGCTATTGAATTAATTCCTGGGATACAAATAATTGACACAATACCTAAGAATAACTCAATAATTTTACAATTCCATGAAAAAGTTATTATTTGAATTTCACAAAGACTGGCGTATCATTGAAGGCCCATTCCATATCCATTTCAATGTCCTCGCTTTTTTCACCAATTTTAAATGGGATAATCATTTCAATCACAATCGTAATAGGAGAAAGTATCGTAGGACATACAAAAAAAATAACAAATTTTCCCAATTTTTTAGTCTTCCTGCTTTTGTAGTCGGTAAAAATCAAGTTTGATATTCGCTCGCGATACTAGCGAGCAAACGGTTTGATCTTTTTTTTATAATAAATAATTAGAGCTTATGTCATTTTAGCCAAAATAGTTTCGGAGATAAATGGAGTCCGAAACTGTATAATTATTTTAATTTATTAAAATAATTTGACAGCCTCACAATAAGTCCTCTCATTAAATGAGATAGATCTTATGGTTCAGTGTGACAACATTTTGCATCGTCAGTACTGTCGACATCTATATAATTATATATCAAATCTTATCAAAGCTTGGTAATGGGGCAGAGTTATTTTTGGATTTATAATATAAGAGTGTCTTGAGGTAAGAAGAATCAGCTATGACTATCAGCTATATATTGACAGATGGTACCTATGACAAATGTTAGTAAAATAATCGAGAACAATGGATTTTAACACTCACGTCAGTATACGAAAATATAAAAACTGTTTGAGCCACCAAGAACAGGATCCTGAGGGCGGGTTTGATGGCAACAATGGCAAGCTGGCAGTCGCCCGACAGGTCGAAGTACCCGCCAAACTGCAGGCACGAGTAGATGATGGAACCCACTCCGAACCCTGCCACACCCATGTGGAGGTAGAAACTGCCGTAGCGGGTGCGTTTCACGTTTTCTGTCAAATATTATAAAAGTTAAATGGTTCATAAAAGCTGTCTAGTGAGATAATTATTCCATAGCTTGTACACAGGAGGGGAGGCTCTCTGTCTGAGGAGAGGCCCTCAGAGACTGAGGCGGGACGTTTTCCATCAAGTAGGACCAGTGCGAATTAGCAGGTGTCACATACCGCTGATTTTTTTAAGACATGTTTGATTTATTAGATGTTAAAGATTAGAAGTGAAATAAATTATACAGAGTAAACCTAGCCTAGATTCTAATCAAGGTTTCGCAACTTGTTAGTTTGCGCCGTACAACAGAATAATGGCTGGCTTATGCACTAGGGTAGCCATTATTCTGTTGTAGTACATTTGTCCGTCTCTTTTAAAGTCCATACAATCTATTCTAGTTAAAATATATGGGAACCTTGTAGGTTACCGTCTGAGGCGATCTTTTGAGGAAAGATGCTCACAGATTTGAGTGGGCCTGTCCATACAGTGCAAGCATTTGTCAGATGACGTATAGCTCAACTTAAAACAAGGAGCTTAACGATTTGACGAACAATACCATGGTAAGGACGTTTGGGTAGTCCGCAAAAAGTATTCAAACTGCCAGACAATCATGTTTAACTCGAATAAAACAACCTACATAATTCACATATTCACAACTAGCTGTGCCCGCGACTTCGTCCACGCGGAATAGTAACTTTCGGCAGCATTTTTAAGTTTTTAGACTAATTATCTAAATATATATAACTTAATATAACTCAAAGGTGACTGACTGACTGACTGACTGACATAGTGATCTATCAACGCACAGCTCAAACCACTGGACGGATCGGTCTGAAATTTGGCATGCAGGTAGATGTTATGACGTAGGCATCCGCTAAGAAAGGATTTTGCGAAATTCCCACGGGATCGGGATTTACACGGGAAAAACTTCCCACGCGGGCGAAGCCGCTGGCACAAGCTAGTTTTGAAAATAAAACTCATACATAAAGAAGCTACATACATAAATAAGCTATTTACAATATTTTACTGCTAATAACTTATTTAAGTACATTTTTCTAATCAAGAGCCTAAAAAAATAAGCTTTAAAAATGTCGTAATTTCCATACAAATTTTCATTCCCTATTTCAACCCCTTAGCGCTCTTTTTCGCATTAAAAAGCAGCCTATGTCCTTTCTCAGGCTCTAAACTATGTCCGTACCAAATTTCATTTAAATCGGTTCAGTAGTTGAGGCGTGATTGCGTAACACACAGACATACAGAGTTACTTTCGCATTTATAATATTAAGTAAGGATAGTTTATGAGGGTTATATTTAAAAAACATTAAGCCAAATATGGATATTCAGGAAAGAATTTACAGAGGTTGAAAACATAGAATAGGTACTCACCATCTTTCTCTTGTTTAGCTATTCGAAGATGATAAAACGTATACCCTAAGAAGAGCATACTGACAATGTATAAATACATTGTGAACACCTGAAATATTACGGAAAAGAATGTTAAATTATAAAATACCTCAAGAATAAGTATATGATTCTTTTAACTATATTTGTAACTAGCTTCTGCCCTGCGGCTTTACTCGCGTGTATAGTTTTTTTACTAACAATTTTAGTCTGTGTTAAAGTGAATTTTAGTTAGGAATAATGTAGTCTTCTATTGGTGAAAGAATTTTCCAAATCGGTTCTGTAGATCCAGAGATTACTTCCTATAAGGATAAACTCACAAATGTTTACTCTTTATGATATTATTTTATACATTACATACACACACATACATATATTACATATTAGTATAGATGGAATCGTAGGTTGTAGCGTGGTGGTCATATAGCAGTAGTAACGACCTGAAATACGTACATTCTGGGGTGTTTTTTAATGAACCTTCACCAAAATAAAACTTAAAAAAAACGCAATAGTTTTGGTGACATTACAATTGCCTTGTAATAGATTCGCATTGAATAAACACTGAATAAAAACTGTTGGGTTGGCTACATTTTGATTTTCGTCACTCATGTCAACTCATGTGAGACTATGGGATAAGGTACTGTAAGAGGCCTACCTAAAATAATAAAATACCATTGACTAATAATTAAAAAATAATTAATTAAAATTTTAGCAATAAGAGTAAGACCGCCATTGTAACCAAAGAATTAAGCAATATAAAGGATATATTCTATCTATCTATAAACAAGTAGCGTATGGTTAATTCAAAACTTTGAATGCAATCTATATGCCTTGGAGGTAATACTGATGTTGAAAAAAAAGGACCAAGTCAGATGATGTGAATGAATTCCTTCTTATTCCCATTATTTTAGCGAATTGAAGAATTCAGCTGTCTTAAGAACGTAATTATAATTATTTATTTCAATATGTTTGATTACTACTCTACTAGGTACTACTCTGCATTGCGTTTTTTGTTCGCGCATAACTCCGTCATTTACGAACTGATTTGGAAAATTATTTTTTTGTTCCAAAGCCTATGCTTTCCAATTGGCCCCATAGTCACCAAGTCGGGATCTGATTATGGAACCTTAGCGAAATCGAGGGAACTCTTCAAATTTTATAGGAAAATGAAAAGCGATTTTGGTATTTTCTAAAACAAGTGAAGCATTTGCATTCAATAAGAACCATTCTACTATCAGATCTGATGATGAATCCAACAGATAGGCACCGGAACTCCATAACATGACAACGTATCTTAGCTGTTTTTGGGCTTGTTGGAATTGTAACGGTATGTACTTTCCAGGTGTACCACGAATAATAAAAAGAAAAAGAATCGTTTTTCATTCTCAGTTGCAGTTCGACGCCGTTTTCTCATACGACAAGCATATTTACTAGCGCTACCCATATTTTACAAGATTAAAAATATGTCACTAAAAATTTACAGATATTTTTTTTTTTTGCATAAAAAGAAACCGACTTCCAAAACCATAAAAGCAATAAAAAGTTAAAAATAATTCTATAGCCTACCTATATTAATAAACCTAACCTAACCTAATATATAATAAAATTTATCAATTTCTTGAAGTCGGTGCCAAGCAATGTACGATACCTAAATGACTTTAATATAACTACAGACTAAGGCCAGACAAAAAAACATAAATCTTACAGCTTCTAAATATAAATTTCAATTGGAAAACAAAAACAAAATACTATCTACCTATAAATATTACCTAATACCTAATATTTAGACACAAAGAAAAAGATACTAACGTTAATACATAATCAATAAAATCAGAGCAAACACAGTTTACACAATGCAACAACGCAAGAAAAGCAAGGAGTTCGAGGATTAAAATGGGAAAATACTCTGGAATTACAAGTCGTTTCATTACCTAGCTTGGCACCGACTTCAAAAAATTGTTAAATTTTATTATAGGTTAATCGTAGGTTAGGTTATTTTATTAATATAGGTAGGCTATAGTATTATTTTTAACATTTGAGTGCTTTTATGGTTTTTGAAGTCGGTTTCTTTTTTTGCAATTTTTTTTTTAAATGAACGAGGTCGTCTATTCTTTTTCGCAATTTTAAGGTTGTTCCCATAGTAAAAGATATTCATAATGATGATTAGAATGGGGCGTGCAAGTGAAAGCTAATCTCAGATGGCGCCACCACCGTAAGAACCTTTGTCACTGTCAGTGTTAGATTGTGAGATAATATATAGTTATCTGTGGTGAGCTAAACATTTACACGCTTCGTATTTTTTATTTTCATTTCATTGACTTCAATTGATTTCTTTACAATTTTCCGATTAAAGAACATAATACATGTTCTTTAATCGGAAAATTCTCAATAACTGTCTCTAATTTAGGAATTCACTACAATTTCCATAGTGTTCCATAGAAAAACTGCTTTGTTATTGGTAAGCGCGCTACTAGCGCCACTTTGACAGTTGCACGCCCCATTACCTCTTTTTCAGTTTTACGTATGTATATTCCATTAAACTGTGTATCTACACTAGATTGTAATCAAGGTTCACATTTTTCAAATGCTTATTTTTTAGAATAATAATAAAAAGTGCATGGAAGGCGAATAATAGATTTTCAGTACTTTTAGAGTCAATTAATAAATGTAAGCAAACACAGTGTAAAATTCGGCTACAAAATGAGCTATCGAAAAAGAGAAACAGATGGGTCTCATATCCAAATTTTACTTCTAATGTAAGATGTGTGTATCTAGCTTTATTCTGAAAACTTCAGACACCAAAGCAACTGAAAAATCTAAACTCGATCTTAATCAAAGAGCGGTATCTGGTTCAATTATGACAGGAATTGGCATTTGAAACCAAAATGAGATCACTGCATCGATGGACTTACGGACAATGCCATATACTGTACAGTAAAACGCATGATGCTATTTTTGATAATTATGTGGAAAGCTGGTGCCGAAAGAACAATGAAAAATGCTGATAAACAAGAAAATAAAGCAGTAAGAGCACACGGCGATATTATATACTCGTATAATTAGTATAATATTTAAACTACCTGATTTTCATATTTTATGATTTGACAAGTGTCTGGGCTTATAACAGCTCAAGATTGTTTAGTCCGACTCGACATTCGCTCTACACTATTTGAGTTGTATATGTGTGCATCGCCACGCACACATACCAATTTTTACCTAAATTATACTCGGAATTTTAATTCGATTCCAGATTTGACAATTTCAGTGTTGCGACGTTATGACAAGTACTAAATAGTGACGTTGCGAAATTATTCGATATGGAAATGGAATATTTCCGGATCGATTCTTCTCGTTTATAATTTTACTCTGGTAAACTAAGTTTATCAGGAAATTAAATATTTCTGAACCGATAATTTAGTTTTGACGATTAATTAACGATCTGAGACTTTTATTTTATAATTGTGTGTGAAATAAATAAAAAAATGTGATCATGAAGGAACATGACAAATAAAACAGATAGATGTATTATGGTAATAATTTATTTTATAAATTGTCGCCGTCATCGCTATCGCTATCGCTGTCACTTTCTGTAACATTTATTATAAATGTGTCTGTGATATTGTCAATTAACATATCTAGCCTACTCATTTTTTCCTCTTCTTTGACAACATGGGATACGCATTTAGACCATTCGGTAGCCGTAATTTTTTGAATGCCTTCCTGAAATAAATTTCTCACGTCTGTCAATTTGAAGGTTTTATCATTTTGAGCTACATGCCCCTTTACCTGCGCCCATATCAATTCGATAGGGTTTAGCTCGCAATGGTAAGGGGGCAGTCTTAAAACCGTGATCCCATGTTGTGCTGCCATTTCGTCTACAGCGTACTTATTAAAAGACTCGTTATGTGGAATCAGTTCTAAAAGCGTAGCTTTAACCATATCTGGTTCGTAATGAATATTTTTATTTAAAAGCCAATCTTGAATGGCAGCTTTTTTCCAGCTCATTTTTGGTGCCGTTTTTAATTTTCGGGAGTGGTAAGGTGCATTATCCATCACCACAATTGAGTTTGGTCTTAATTTTGGTAAGACTCCAGCGAACCACTCCTCAAAACAAACTGCATTCATCTCATCATGGTAATCTTCACAATTTTTCTTTGCTTCAAAAATCATGAGCCCCTCTTCCAGGAAGCCTTCTTCACTACCTATATGGCTAATTATGAGACGTTTGCCTTTTCCAGATGGATTTTTTAATCCAGTGGTCAGTCCCTCCAAAAACGCTTGTCGAGATGATGTAACTTTCTTGTCCACCCAAGTTTTTTTTACAGTATGACCTTAAAATAAATATAGTACTTACATGAACATTCAATATTACTATTAAATTTAATGTAAAATGTATATAAATTCATTTTGTGTATAAATGTTAGCCTTACCTGCGTTAACCCAAGTTTCATCTTGATAATATATATGTCTCCCTTCTCGTCGAAACTGACATATAGATCGCAAGTAACGCTGGCGCCATGTTATTATATCATTTCGATCAATAAGTGTGCTCTTGTGTGACCGTGCAACAAATTTAAAATTAAGATGCTTCAAAATTTTTCTAAGGGTGTCTTTGGAAATCTTGGGCATTTCTGAATCATCGTTCATCACTTGTAAAATCTAAAATAGTAAATTTTATAATAGCTTGGAATCTTTACGTATATATAAAAGATGTAGGTATAAAATAATACTGTCTGACTGATTGACTAACCTTTGCAATGGTTGGAGGTTCATTTCGGTAAAAGAACTGATGAACAATTCTTCGTATTGCAGAGAATGTAAATTCATCAATTTTATCTTTGAAACTTCGCTTTGGTCCAGTTTTTTTAGGAGGAGTTGGCGGCGCACCTTTATTTACTTCCTTCAAAACGTTACAAACAGAGCGTGAGGTTATTCCCAATATGTCAGCAACTTTGCTCATACATTCATTTTCTTCCACAACTTCAAAGGCCTCCAATTGCGCAGAAATTTCATTTTTCACGTATTTGTAGGCGTTGCGGATCATTACTTTTTCAGTAACAGTGAAAGCTTTTCGTGGACGTTTTTTTTTCTTGGGGACAAGAAAACATCCACGTCTTTTTGTGATGTACTTGGCTGAGGATCCATTTTGATGGAAAACCAAAACAAATAGATTCACTCAAAGTTCACAAAAAACTATAAACGTAACAACAAACACAACGTAACAACACTTTAACAAAAACCCAACAAAATAACAAAATATCGATTCGCAATGAAATAAGATATTCGTGCAGTCAGACTGGGAGAATGAAGCCGAATGACACGATAAACAAAATGGCGATAGCTGCACGAGCGCGCACGGGTTGTCAATACCTACTGAAAACTATCTAGGCTCTTTTATCATAAGTTTTGTTTTAATTATAAAAACAAAAATATTAACTTTTTATAAAATAGAGCAGCGATTACTAATTAATAAATAATTATTATGAATAATTATGTATTTATTTAAATAAAAATCAATAATTTAGTCTTTAATTGGCACACTGATGAGTGATGGCACACACACGATTGTTTATCGATTTTTGTGTTCATCACTACATTATTATATGTGATAGCATTATTTCACAAAATGACAGTAGCTAATGTCAAATCTGGAATCGAATTAAAATTCTGACTTTAGAGCGTTCAAATTTTTTGAAATGGCTCTTAAGTCAGTACTCAGAAATTTTCACAAGTCGAGAAAGATAAAAATCATTTGACCAAATCTGACCAAATAAGATTTTACTTACGGAATATCTGTACCCACCAGTACCCACACTAATTTCGGTGGAATTTTTTATTTGTAGGTTTTCGGATGAAAAAATAAACTTGTCTTATTATAGAACACATTAGTACTCTAGATATTTTAGTAGGAAACAAACAACTGTAGTTGTTTTGAAAATATGACGGCCACCGCAATTGCCAACCCACCGAAATTGAAAATTGTACACCGAAATTGCAAATCTTACACCGAAATTGCAACATCACACCAAAATGGAATTTTTGTATTGTACCATGATAGTTATTAAACAAAGAACAACTTATCCGTTGGCAACATTATGTAGCGGCTGCACAGGCGGGTATAACAGGTGTAAAATACGTTTATTTGTCTGTATTCGATACTGCATCTTTTGACATGGATCATAGACCACATTTAGCAGATTTAGTAAATTAACTTTAGTTCTGCTAAATGTGATATGTTGAGGGTAATACTAAGTAAAATGAAGTTATGATGAGATCCTAACACTTGAGCAAATAATTAGGGTTTTTTATGAAAATTCTTCAACTTGTAAACAAACATAAAATAATAAAATCTCAAAAAACTAAACTGAACAAAACAAAAATCAAAAAATATTAAATTCACTGTCAGAGTAATTTTCAATATAGGTCTTAATTTGTGCTGTCCTAAACAAACATAAAATAATAAACTCTCAAACATATAAGTGAACAAAACAAAAATCAAAAAATATTCAAATCACTGTCAGAGTCATTTTCAATATAGTTCTTAATTTGTGTGTGTGTGTGTTTTGTGTGTTGTGTTTTGTGTTTGTGTGTCTAGCTAATTTTGATTCCTTTCTCTTTTCAGTTTTGCCATCTTTCTTCCAATCAATTTCAGGTATTGAATATTCAAATTCCAAACACATTGCGCTGTCAACGTTTTCAAAAAACGACGTGGAGGGGATGATATCCAAATCAACATTTTCAATACTCAGCGAGTCATCTAATGTCGCCAATGATTTTGATGGAATGGTTGCTTTAGAAAGTTTCTGGATGGGTTGATTAAGTCAAATCTCTCAGAAGCTTTAAAACGTTGCACGCTTAATATCTGAACTTTAGACTCAGTGCTTCTTGTGGAATATCATTGAAGGTCAAGTTGTGGCATAAAACAATCTTTTTGGTCTCGTGCTTGCGAGTTATCATTGCAGGCAAGATTATAGAAGCCTAAATGTCTTCCATGAAGATATATTGTTGCCTTAATCAAACAGTAAGGATGTGTACAAGACAATGATCGCAAAGCTAATCGTCGTGGTTCTTTTTCATCCAAACTATCTGGTGTACCTTTAAAGTACCCGGAAACGTTTTTAATTGGTCAGGAAGAAGCCAGTCTTCATCCATCATGCGCCATCATGATAAGGTCCTGGTTGTGGACTAAGCGAGCGAGAACGATTTAGTATGGAAGGACTTGTGGAAGATGATGCGCCTGTCATATCGTCACCCTGTGTTTCAGGAGGATCATTGGTTTTTTCAGGTGGAACATTTTTAGATGTTAGTTTTTGTAAAATAATACTACTACTACCTACTTACAATACATTTTTTTCAATTCCAAATTCATTTACATTCCAATTCAATTCCAAAGTTTGTCCAATTAATTGTGTTACCTCTCATCTTACCAAAGTCACATGAACCGACAGCCACTTTAGTATTGATGCAATATCGGTGGCAATAAACTTACCACTGAAACCACCGATATTGCACCACCGAAATTAGAAACATGAAGAAAAAATTAAATAAAAACAAAACTATTTATGCTTTAGTCATTTAAAATGTATGGTCGCTAAGGGTACCCAATAACACATAACATACTCGCGTAACGTACGGTAAAAAAATAACTTTCATTCGTACAGTAACCCACCGAGATTGCATAATTTCGTATTCCCTCTTAGATTCAAAAAGTACAATACGTATTGGCGCGAAACCTCGACAGGATCTGACACGTCACTACTGCGAGAACGCAAGAGCACCACTGGGCCTCCGTGTACGTAAGGAGATAGTTCGTTAGAATAGACTTGTTTACGTTATAGATCGATTTCAACAAAACACACCGATATTGCACTTTTGTCGTGGACATTCCTTATCACAATGGTCCTGATGTCTGCATGATAACAGAAGTAAAGGAAGTAATAAATATGGTTGCTTTATGCATAGACCAACATAATAATGTTCAATTTAAGAACTAAATTTCCATCACAACGTATTTAAAGAGGTAAATGCGCTTAAAAGTTAATCACGGACATACCACCGTTATTGAGAAACAGACATATTTCTTTTTTTTTTCAATTTATATTTAAGAGATTTTTATTTATACTAGTGCCTTCATATGACCTAGTTTTCTTATTACACGAAAAAATATAAAATGGTCTTATATAAACATTTTACACAGTGATTTCACGCGAAGAACCTCTAAAAACGTTGTCGGTAAAACTACCCACTTGCTTTATCTTAAAAGTCTATCAAAGACCATGTGTCAGTCGTTTGTCTATAGAGTCAAACGTGCTTTATTAATAGTTTACTTAAACGGCTTAAAATTTAAAAATATGTTTAAAATTATCATAACAAATCAATAAACTGTCATATGTAATTCTGTAGCTAGTCTGACTAATTCGTTTCTTCGATTTACTTTAAACTGAAGACTCCGCCGCGGATTCATCATCCTTGCTTAGAGCTTTTATTTTTGCCTAGTGCTAAATATGTATTTGGTAGTTCTCATCAGACATGAGTGACGAACTTGTTACTATGTAGTAAACCTTTTATCCATACACCAGCCCTAAACCGAGATATTATATTTTCTTACGTTTTCAGAAGTATTGTAGACTATTGTATGTAAGAGCGTGCTTAATTTGAGGCTAATGTAATGTTCATTGCATGGCCGTCCTGTTTCAACTAACAAAATATGTTAGGTTGTTATAAGCCAAACATATCTATGATTTACTAGTTCTTTAATTGGATGTACATACTTACATCGGATATAACATTAGTATAAACTTCATTCTGTATGGTGCTCGTTACTGGCAAAGCTATTCCTAATACTATTAATAATTTAGCATAAAACGCTGACAGGACCACGGTCATGGATTCACTGAAACAATATGATATATTGAATCAATTAGCTGTAAATAATCTAAAACACGAAGCTAGTGAAAATTAATATGACGCTAACAAAATTAATGAAAATCATCGAGGTTTAGCTAGGGTGCCATTACCTATTGTTTAGGGCACCCGGATTAGGTATTTTAGTGAATGGTGAACGAAATAAACTAATTAATTGCATAGTTGCTCTGTTTTAGAGTTTAGGTTTCGAAATTTGACGCTATTTTAGGGATTTGTGGAGCCAATTAAGTTAGCAATGATGATTATCGTTAAATCGATGTAACAAATACCTGTAGCATTTTCTGTATTTTGTTTTGTACTTTTTTATAGATTATGCAGATACCTACTGCTTCTATTAACGCGTAAAATCCGCGTCTGAATCACGAATGTAAATTACTATGATTTCAGTCGAAATTCTTCCACAGCTGGATATAGGCCACTACATCGATTTATCATATGCTTCTTCCATCTAACGGATTCCTACTACTTTACACAGGTTATTGGCCACGTTATAAGTTGATCATCAAAACTCCGGTACATATCGACTAGCAAATACTATATGAGGAACGCTATCCCTATCCAGGTATGTAAACTATAGGTACATGTAATTGCTTAGAACTTACTCGCCGTGAGAGAGCGGCTTCCTTCTAGGAATGGGTGCAGCAATGTGTTCCACGCTGGAACTGGTACTGGCCGGCATCACAACGCTTAAGCAAGGTAGCGAGTGCGGCGGGTATTCTCTGAAAACATTCAAAGTACCTGTTTTTAATATTGGGTTATTAGGTACCTACATATATGTAGTAAGGTGGTCGATCTCCGGCCACTGTAGATGCAGGCTGGCAGAAAGCGAGCAAGGGTAGTTCACCGTTAGGTAAGAACCAGGCCTGAGTAGACGGCGCGTCGTATTCCTCGCGCGTCTCATAGAGCAGTCAGCAGTTAATACTGGGCCCTATTGGGCCTTTGCCTGTCAGGATTGCGAGAATATTCTAACGAGATATCGCGGACCCGGAACATAAGGCCACCTGAAGGAATAAGGTGGGTTTTTAGACAGTAGAAGTCTCACACTCGTTTCGGCTCCACAATCCACAAGGTAAATGATAGGATAGTTTTAGTATTTCCTACTAAATACTTGTAAATAAGGATATGTAAACTGGTAATAATGATTGTGTAAAAGCGCCTGTAAAAAGGAGACTTGGAAGAACTCATTACGTTGAAGGTTGAATTAAATGTTTTCCAATCGAAAGTGAGTAGCAGTCATCGCTCTTATATAGAGTTATACCAATAAATGGAATGATTGTGATTCCTGTACGTCGATTCTGTAAAATTCGAACAACAACTCGCATCTCACATAGCTATTCACTGTCACTTCGCTTATGGTTCAAAGTGACCTTGATTTTGCATTCTGTAAACAGCGTCGAAGTGACGGAGGAATTACCTTACCGAATGCCACTTCTCACGTCATCCTCATACTTTATCTGTCAAAATCTTTAGTTCAACTCGCTGACACGCTCGCAAGGGTAGCGCTAGTGTAGATTCGAATTAACAACCGAGTTTTTAGAATGCCAATCAATAAACTCACAGCGGATTCAGATTCGAAATTTAGAATGAGTTCTTACAGAATAACACAGCTGTAACATTCCATTACTTTGGATTATCACACAAAATGAGAGTTAATTAAATGAGCTTCTCGCCAATTTTATACATGTATAAGTATGATGTTTTGACTTAACTTAATAGGTACCTGAACATAAATAATGCTGATTTTTACTTTTTGATACTACTGTGATCGGGAATGGTTCGCGTGGAAGGTTTATCCCGCTGAAATCCAGATCCAATAGAACTTCCGGGGTAAAAAGTATATGTGGCCTTATAATCTACTTTCCAGTGAAGGTCCAATTAAAATCGGTTCAGCAGATCCAGAGATTAGCCCAGACAAACAGACAGACACCATTTTCGAAAAAGTTTGTTTCTGTTTTAGTATAGCGTAAATTATAAGCACTTGAGAGAACACAGATATTTTGAATTCGCAGACAGATATATATTTTTATTTAAATGAGACATACAGTAAGAAGGAACAGATAAATATAGATAGGTATCACTAATTTAAAAAAGAAATACACTAATTAAACGCGAAACTATCTAAGACAGCTAACAATAACTCATTATGTAATTACACGAAACCGCTTACAAAATAAACAATGAAAACAAATTTCCTAGATACATAATAATATTAAAACTGTTACATAAAGCGGTGTCGATTTAACGTTACACCACACCGTTGTTTTGTTTGAGCGCTTATCTTCTAATAGTGAGTTTTAATGAACCTCCTTGCCTCCCTCGCGTTACCTTTCATCTTCAGGCACCGCTATAAGAGGCTCGGACGGCCGTCGCCAGTCCCTCGATGCATTTTGATTAGATTTCTCCTTATTTTTCATCACCAAATCCTTTTAAACACCTTTGATAAACTGCCTTTAAATTATACACCTTTTTACGAAACAAAATCACAATATTTTTCTATTTTAGATGTTGTACGTAGTAGAGCAAATCACGTACTGTTAAAAGATGATACAAAACGCAGCGTCTTGTCATGACCGTGTGTTAGTGATTAGTTTCTAACTGGAACAGGGTTGAACTTGTACTTATGAATATGTTCGGTACATTTATTTATGTTTATAATTTTATAACTTAATTGCGAAAATAACATCAAAGTGATGTGATGTGCATTTCTAGAATGTTCTAACAATAAACCCAAAAATAAGATGAATCATGTTTCCAGTAAGTTGCAAACCATTATGAAATAATGACTGTTCAAATAGTTTTTCGAGTTGTTTAAATTGGAAGTCTACATAACTTGTCATAGTCTACGTTTTAACAAAACAAATTTGAGATAAACATTAAAAACTATTTTTTTAGTTAGTCCGTGTTGTGGATGCAATTTAGGGAGTTTATTTAATTCTAACGGCTCCCTAAAGCGAATCATAAGGTACAATGGTATGGAATTAGTGGCAGCATAAAAATATTGGCTCCCATACAACAAAAGTGTTTTTTTATTTTTAAATATATATTTTTTTAGTATTTGTTTGTTATAGCGGCAACAGATATACGAACGGCGGCTGAAAACTTTTGAGCCTAACGTATTAAAAATGCTGGTAAAATGCTTAAAAAAATATTTTCAATATAGTCTCGCTCTATTTCAATACACTTCTTACAAATTTATTGTAAAGGGCTTTTAACCCGGTCAAAAAATATTCGCCGTTTTTGTATTCGAAATGTTCATTTACGACCATCTTCATTTCTTCATCACTGGAAAATCTCCGTTCCCGAAGGTCTTTTTATAAATTTGAAAAAAGGAAATAATCGCTAGGAGCCAGGTCTGGAATGTAGGGTGGGTGGTTAATTTCTTCGAATCCTGTCTCAGACAGGGCACGCCTTGCAATTCGCGCAGTGTGGACGGGCGCGTTGTCTTGCAAAAACAGGACTCCTATCCTCCGTTTCTTAACAAACACTTGACGTACCTTTATCAACAATGGGGAATAGTAATTTCCGTTCATTGTAGTATTTTTAAGAAGGTAATTAAGAAACAAAATACCTTCACAATCCCAAAAAACAGTGGCCATGGGCTTGGACGTCGATCTTTCCACTTTGAACTTCCTCGGCGGCTTTTCTCCCTTTTCTAACCACTGCATTGACTCCTGTTTTGACTCCGGATCGTACTGTGGAATCCAGGTTTCATTGAAAGTAAGAAAGCGAGAAAAAACATCGTCAAGATTATCGCGACAGATCTCCAAAAACTCCTGCGAAGTTGTGACTCGACGTTGCTTGTCCAGTGGCGTAAACATTCCCGGCACCCATCGCGCGCACACTGTTTTCATATGCAGGTGATTATGCAAAATGTTTCCGATTCGTTCCTTACTAATCCATGCCCACAGCTTCAGCTATCTGCCAGAACTTGATTTGCTGATCTTCCAGAACAAGTTCTTTTACTTTTTCAACGTTTTCTTCGGTAGCGGCGGTGTTTGGACGTCCCGACCTGAGATCATCTTCGAGCGACTCCCTGCCGTGTTTGAACTCTCGGTTCCAACGTTTAACGGTCGCAAATAAAGGTGCAGACTCTCCATAACATGCTGACATCTCTTCAAATATTTTCGTTGGCGTTTTGTTCTTCTTTGTTAAGTATTTTATGACAGCTCTGTATTCCAATTTCGTGTAAAGTGTGGATGACTCGGACATGGTGACGTTTATGGTTCAATTACTAAAAGCGTAATGATGCTAATGACATGCAACTGGAGGACATGCATGGGGAGGACTCTCCATACATGGAACTGAACCTAAAATATTTTTTCTTTCGTCAAACCTTTATAAGACCTACAGAGGAATTCGAAGATATGTTTGTGACTGTGCAAATGCGAACAGATCAGTGGGCTGTTGCGCTCATGTAGCCACTGTTATTTACTACTTAGCACATGCTCGTTATAAATAAAAAATTATAAAACCAGCTGAAATATTGACCTCCATGTTTGATGCGACTGGTATAACGACTACTGTTGAAGAAAACAGTGACGATGATTGAATGTTCAGTATAATAACGTTATCCGTAATTATGTTCATATTTTTGTATGATTGAATTAATTATAATACATTATTTCATAAAACTACATACTTTAATTGATTTTTATTTTCTTAAGCTATGTTCCACCAATTCGACCGATTTGATTTAACTAATTAATAAATAAGATATATTTTTTTGGTAGGTGTCACTTTAGGGGTTGGTATTAAAAACCACCCCCAAAATAAAATCTCGTTTTTTACAGTTTCTAAAAATGCAAAAATTTCAAAAAAAATATTAAGTATTATAATTAGTTCATTGATAGTCATATACGGTTTCAATTTCATAAAGATAATTAATTATCTTGGAGAGGTACTGAGAAAAAAATATTTGTCGTTAAGGGTTGTCACCCCCATTATTCCTTTACTATAGGGGTTAGGGGTGTGTATGGCTATTTTAGAGATGAAAAACAATAAAAACGAGGTAAGAATCCTTCATCAGACGCGAGTGCAGTTTTCATATGCTTAACCGGCTAGATCCTTTCAACTGTCTAGCTATCACGGTTCATGAGACACAGCCTGGTGACAGACAGACAGACAGCGGAGCCTTAGTAATAGGGTCCCATTTTTACCCTTTGGGTGCGGAACACTAAAAACGGGTTAATCCTTGGATGTTAAAGATTTACTAATTTTAATTAGTAATTTACTTAAAAATTAAAAAAAAACCACAACGCCGCCGGAAAGAGAAGTGAAAAACCACGTTAAAAATATATCTATTGTAGAACCATCAATTTAAATCGAGTTACAACTATACGTATATTTTAATTATAGAAATATAGCATTTGCTCATTAAATGTCGCGGCGGCGCGCGGCGGCGTGTATGGTTACCGCTTAACTAAGTCAGTGAGTCAGTCTATTATTCTGTGGAATGCATTATCCCTCGATATCAGGACGGATGTCAGTCAGCATGCATGTTTAGATAATATTTCCCCAACTTTCGCTTAAATGCGAAAGTTGAGGAAATGTTATGTAAACAAATAGAGAGCAACAGAGTTTTCTCAAACTACTTTCTACTATTTTTTTTATAACTTTTATAACTTCTTTTGAAGGTATTTATATATTGGTAAGAAGAGGCATAGCGTGGACTAGTATAGACGTAGGCAAAGGCGCACCAGCGAGGCCCCTTTTCTTTCGTCTCCAAGATCTATCCTATCAAACATGCTTTGACACAACATACCTACTCAGAATAATATAGACTCAGATTCATTTCTGATTAGTTATTACATAGCACTATGTTAATTGGTATATTATATCTATAAAACTCTATTATGAAAAGATTGTAAAAATCTATTTGTTTAGAGAAGAGTTAAGAATCTTCGATATGTGGCCGATTTTAAACTACTTCGCACGGTATATTTCTCTCTAGCGTAAACTATAATAGGTTACTGTATCACGGTATGGGGAGGTGCCTGTAAAACGATCATAATTCAACTCGAAAAATTAGGTGTTAGAGGCATACAGTTACAGTTTTTTAGAAGCTATCTTACAAATCGGACACAAACGGTCAAGGTGGGTGAGCACACAAGCAGCGAGCTTCCAATTTGTTACGGTGTGCCACAAGGCAGTATTCTTGGGCCTACCTTGTTTCTTGCTTTTATTAACAACCTTTGCAACTTACCTATCTCCAATGCTAAAATCGTGTCCTTCGCAGATGATACTGCCCTTACTTTTTCTGCAAATTCTTGGTTGGAATTGCAGAAGGTAGCGCAAGATGGCTTTAATTCCGCGTTCGACTGGCTTATTTCTCATACTCTTACATTAAATACTTCCAAGACAAAGCTTATATATAACCTTTTCCATATCGTCACGATCACAACCGAAAACTCCAATCACTATAAAAGTTCACTCCTGTCACACACATTCTCAGATATCATTACCCTGTCAGTGTCCTATTATAACTCCCGTTGACAATATAAAATATCTAGGCATAATTCTGGATAAGTTTATCACTTTAAAACGCATATTAATCTTCTTACAAGCCGGGTTAGGAAAATTATCTATATTTTAAAAAATCTACGATATGTGGCCAAGTTAACTGTAATACGCCGAGTCTATCATGCCCTTTGTCAATCTATCGTAACTTATACTTAAACCTATACTTAACCCTACAACAACTCTCTACAAGGAATGGAATGTGCTTAACGTTAGATAAAACTTTGTTTTGCTGACCATTCTTTTACAACACCGACAGACCCCTTTTACTAAAATCTCGAAACGACGACAGGACATTATATGTACCACTCCACCACCGAATTACAGCTTCACCAAAAGATTCTGTTATTACATTGGTCCGTATCTGTACAATAAGCTTAATGCAAGTTTACCAATCCATGCCTTGCCATATTCCAAATACAAAACAACTGTTCGTTCGTTTCTTCAATCCAAAACATATAGTGAGACTGAAAAAATCTTACTAACACTGTCTTAAAAAGTCCTCTATTTCTAATCCACTGCAAAACGAATTATTCGATGACACCAACATACCCAAACACATACACACGCATATATACACACTCACATACACGCACACACAAATCCGACTCACATCCCTCCTCACTTTCACACTCACACGACTCACTTACAATACATAAAAAAAGAAACATTAATTTTCTTTTATAAACTTCATCTTTGCTCACAATCTATTACTTAATAATAATGTATAACATAATCTTATTTAGTAAATAATTTAATTTAATTTTGTAAAATACCAACCGGGGAGGCAAACTGTCTCTCCTTAATACAGGTTGCCCAGCAACCTAGCTAGGAGAACAACTGGTCACCCAAAAAATTTGTCGATTTGTAATAGAAACAACATAAATTTTGCTAACATCATGTACAAATACCATTTGATGAAATAAACAATTTTATTTATTATTCAACTAGAAAGAGCTTCAAGATCATTGCTCAAAGTTATGACATTTAAACCATTCCGGTATCCGACAGTTACTCTATACGAAAAGTGCGAAGTATTGACAGTGAGATAACTATATACCCTCAAACTAGTACTGAAACAACATTTAGTAACACTGGTAAATCATGCAAATAAAATAAGCGCACTATAACTAACACATGTAAAGCCGTAAAATGTAAGACTGCCGCGGCTAGACGACAGCACCACTTTCTGGCAGTGTATACCTATAATAAAATTAACAAACTGCTTCTTATCAATCCCCTTTCAAAAAATGAAGCTAAGAAAAGAACAAATATGTGGCTACAAACATTAGATTATACACAAACCGAAAACGTATTGATACAAACTCTACAATAATCAGCATTTCTAATATACATACATACTTACCTATATACAACTTTTCAAGAATCATGCCCCATACACACACAACACACACACATACACCCACACCACACACATATACACACAAACACACACGTCACGCACGCATGCATACACGTTTTTATAATTGTATGGTTTTACGAATATTTATAAATATTTTATGTTGTAAAAATGTAAATAGGTAACAAAAATGGGAGAAGACACTGACTCCTGTAACACAGGTTATTACCTAGCTCAGGAGTGAGGGCTTCAACAGTTAATGTAACAATTTTTATGATAATAAACAAATTATTATTATATTAGTTACTGTGGAGCTTTTTGCCGGTTATTCTCTATAGGAATCGACCAATTTAAACCGTGCACTAGTTTCTGACGACTAGCCTATGTGAAATATTTATTTATTTTGATTTGATTTATTTAATAAAAAAATATAATTGCGCAATGGGGAAAAATATTTTATTAATAGTTGTTGCGTCCCAAATGTATTTTTTGAACGATCTTTGGTGTGGCAACATTCTATTGTCTTTTTGATGTTGACACTTGACATAACTTTTTGACTTGACAAGATTTTGCTTCCTTGTTGAAAAATGTCCGCTTGGGACCTGTTGAGTTAATTATAATTGGTAAAATATCGTTTGGAATCGCCTGTTGAAACCGATAATTGGGTCGCGAGTAACGATTAATTGGAATTTGTAATCCCCATTTGATGAAACCCTGGGATATTTCTCGGAACATATCGCCGTATTGCCTTACCGCGTGGCACGCGCATTTGCTGGAAACGAGTTTGGGCTGTGATGCTGTCTGAACCGCGCCATCTGGAGACTGGCGCCTTGTGAACGTTCAGAACACTTGACTTACATCACACTTTCAATTACTCACCTCATATTTACATACATACCACACTTGGGCGTGACCTAGGAAGGTCGAAGCTTGGCGAACCCAGCACAGAAGGTTAGTGGTAATATTAGGCTATTGTGTAAGTACTATTGTTGAAAGCAACGGTAGGGCTCCACGAACCGTGGACAAGTTCGGACACACCAGTATCGTTGCACTGGCCTATTGTAGTCCTGAACAATAGTTGTCCCGTGATAAAGTCTGGGATCATCGCATTTAAACAGGCCTCGTGAGTTCTCTTTAAGTGCGAAGCCGTGGGCAAGGGCCAATTTGCCCATGCCTAATTACGCTACTGTATGTAGTAAGATAAATAATATGTATGTAACTTTATTTTAGTAATACCTATTATAAGTCTGGAAATATTATTATTTGTTTTATTTATTTTTTATTACGAATGAGCTCGCTCTTGACCCCGATCACACCTGATGGTATAGTCCTCGTCACGTAAGTTGGCAAGGTTTTGGCGTAGTGGGGGTAAGTTCGCGCATCGTGTACTTAGTGGAAGAAAAAAGTGGTCACTTTTACTGCTTGCCATTATTCTATGGTTATTGCCATCATGTATTTTTAATCATGTCTGTTCAGAAGAATGTTAAAGAAAGAAGAGGAATTCATTCGTTAATTCGGTATTATAAATAAAATATATATAATACATAAATACATTTAAAAGTGAAAAAAATGTATTAATAAAAAACATTAAATATAATATGTTCTCGTTCGTCACAATTAGTTAATAAAACTGCTACCCCTTTTATTCTTCTTTTTTCCCGGTGTCTTAAAGACAGTGACGCATTCGAAATTTCAACCTTCCTTAACTATAGTGTCTAACTGTTCTTTTTGATGTTTTAATAGTCTGCGTAAAACGGTATTTGGTCCTGGCATTGTCATCAACGTAACAAAAACTAAATTTAAAACAACAACTCGTAACTAAAACAAAGGGTACAATTTTCGTGTACGCAAGTATATTCGGGAGCAAATTGAACGAGAACTACAGACGGACCAAACGCGCGTGCGGAGCGGCGCTACGTCATACCCCGCGTCCCGCTGACAACCGCTGACATCTAAAAATCGACACTTGCCAAGATATTTGACGAAAAACTATAAGTGAAGATGAGATGAGGTCTACGATTCAGAAGATGCCTGTTCACTCTTGCTCAATATGTGTGTATTGTTTTTTTTTTAAATATATTTATTATTGTGATATAATTATTCGAAAAGAGTTATATTGAAGACTAGCTGACTCGCCGAACTTCGTATCGCCATAGTCTTTATTAGAGGGAACATAATACAAAAAGAATGAATGAAATCGGTGAAGCCGTTCTCTAGTTTTAGTGAGACTAACGAACAGCAATTAATTTATATATGTCGGCGCGTGCAATGATTCACGAGTTCACAAGGCGAGCGCATAAACAAAGTGTGATTCATCTCCCACCTGCGATGGAAAGAATGTCGGTGCGAGCGCATAAACAAGTATGATTCACCTCACACCTGCAACGAACAGGCTATAAAAGAGCGTGCCTCCACCTTTGAAGCTCAGTCCCCCCTCGTTTTCACGCTATTCACTAGCGATATCACCAAGCATAAAAATACTCAGCTAGCCCTATTTGCCGACGATACGGCTATCTATTATACCGGTCTTAAACCCGATGCTATCGCTCTCACTCTCCAAACTTCCGCAAACACTCTGGCCAAGTGGTTCCGGAAATGGAGAATCGAAGTCAATCCAGACAAAAGCCAGGCAGTCCTCTTTTCTAAGCCGCGGATAAACCCACCCTCCCCCCGTCCGATTACCATGTACGGCAAGCCGATCCCCTGGGAAAAGCAAGCCAAATACTTAGGCGTGGTCGTCGATAAACACCTTTCCTTCGCTGAGCACATAAAGCAGGCACGTTCGCGCGCCGCTTTCGCTCTAGGTAGGCTCCACTTCATTCTTAGCTCCCGCAGCAAGTTATCACTCAGGTGCAAGCTGCGTATTTTCACCGCGGTCATCCGTCCCATCATGACCTACGCCTGCGTTGTTTTCGCACACGCAAAGCCCTACCTCCTCCATAAGATGCAGACTCTTCAAAACCGATTCCTCCGTAGAGTCACGGGAGCCCCCTTTTATGTTCGAAATGAGCTTCTTCACGTAGACCTCAAGATGCCCACCATCCAGCAGTTCATGAAACGTGTCTCCAAGCGTTTCTTTGATACTGCAATCCAACATAGGAATCCCCTTATCGTATCGGCCGCCCAATACGAACCCTCGCGTATCTCTAAGATTCGCCGACCAAGGCATACCCTAGTCACTCCCGATGACGCAATCACCCTGCTCCAAGAGAGCCGTAGGGAAACAAGTACAGTGGCACACAAACACAAAAACCGACCGTCCTTCCGTCCTCGCCGCCGAGGCCCGCCGCGACGTCCCCGTAATAGTCCGCCCCGACCCTTGCCAGAGCCAGCCCGCGACGCTGAGCCAGTAGCTTTAAATTCCCTTATTAATAATAATAATGATATGATCCAGCCTGTCCCTAGCTGCCCTCCCCTGCGACGCCCTAAGCCGAGGTCCGTACCCCACAGGGGGTGCCCTTAGCGTGTAGTCGCCTAGTTTGTAAGTTTTTTAATAAGCCCTGGCTGGAGGCTTTAATTAATTAATTAATTAAGGCAACCACAGGCAAGTCCGGTTAAGCAGCCGACAACCTCAGAGGTTGACCTGCGAGATGCCACTCACAAAAAAAAAAAAAAACTTTGAAGCTCAGTCCCCCCTCGTTTTCACGCTATTCACTAGCGATATCCCCAAGCATAAAAATACTCAGCTAGCCCTATTTGCCGACGATACGGCTATCTATTATACCGGTCTTAAACCCGATGCTATCGCTCTCACTCTCCAAACTTCCGCAAACACTCTGGCCAAGTGGTTCCGGAAATGGAGAATCGAAGTCAATCCAGACAAAAGCCAGGCAGTCCTCTTTTCTAAGCCGCGGATAAACCCACCCTCCCCCCGTCCGATTACCATGTACGGCAAGCCGATCCCCTGGGAAAAGCAAGCCAAATACTTAGGCGTGGTCGTCGATAAACACCTTTCCTTCGCTGAGCACATAAAGCAGGCACGTTCGCGCGCCGCTTTCGCTCTAGGTAGGCTCCACTTCATTCTTAGCTCCCGCAGCAAGTTATCACTCAGGTGCAAGCTGCGTATTTTCACCGCGGTCATCCGTCCCATCATGACCTACGCCTGCGTTGTTTTCGCACACGCAAAGCCCTACCTCCTCCATAAGATGCAGACTCTTCAAAACCGATTCCTCCGTAGAGTCACGGGAGCCACCTTTTATATTCGAAATGAGCTTCTTCACGTAGACCTCAAGATGCCCACCATCCAGCAGTTCATGAAACGTGTCTCCAAGCGTTTCTTTGATACTGCAATCCAACATAGGAATCCCCTTATCGTAACGGCCGCCCAATACGAACCCTCGCGTATCTCTAAGATTCGCCGACCAAGGCATACCCTAGTCACTCCCGATGACGCAATCACCCTGCTCCAAGAGAGCCGTAGGGAAACAAGTACAGTGGCACACAAACACAAAAACCGACCGTCCTTCCGTCCTCGCCGCCGAGGCCCGCCGCGACGTCCCCGTAATAGTCCGCCCCGACCCTTGCCAGAGCCAGCCCGCGACGCTGAGCCAGTAGCTTTAAATTCCCTTATTAATAATAATAATGATATGATCCAGCCTGTCCCTAGCTGCCCTCCCCTGCGACGCCCTAAGCCGAGGTCCGTACCCCACAGGGGGTGCCCTTAGCGTGTAGTCGCCTAGTTTGTAAGTTTTTTAATAAGCCCTGGCTGGAGGCTTTAATTAATTTATTAATTAAGGCAACCACAGGCAAGCCCGGTTAAGCAGCCGACAACCTCAGAGGTTGACCTGCGAGATGCCACTCACAAAAAAAAAAAACTTTGAAGCTCAGAAGTAAGCGAGTCGCCGTGTGAGACGGAACGCTTCTGCGTCGTAGACGCTCTGAGTTTTTATTATTGTTACTTTTGTCGTTTATTATTTTTCCTTAACTTATTTTGTACTTTTTTTAAATATCCTGTTGAATAATCGATTATTATTGTGTTTTTAATTTTGTTTCCTTTTTTGTTGAATTAATTAACTTGAAGTGTTTTTGCCTGCATAATAAAATATTTAAATCAAATTGCAGAGTTTAATTAAGATGTCAGCACCACATAAAGGAAATGCTCCAACATCAGAAGTTGGGACACCACGCGATGAGCAACGGTCGAACGACGTTATTGAAGTTATGGCTAACGTATTCAAAACAACAATGAATGATATGATGGCCCAATTATCTCACGATCATCGCACTACGTTGGCCGAAATGAGGAGTATCATGAAAACGGAGGAAAAAAAAAGTGTGCGTATTTCTGACTTTACTTTCCAGCTTATGACCCCGATACCGGAACTGACGTCAGAGATTGGGTAGATTTCATTACACGTACTTAAGCTGAATATGGTCTTCAAGATGATGAAGTAAGATTAAAAGCAGCTAGTGTTCTAAAAGGATGTGCGAAAACTTGGCCTGACAGCAGCCTCTTCTTCTTCGATGTTGGTTTTCGCACTTAGTCTCTTAGTCTCTGCATAACTCACGCATAATGGTCCCGCCATTATGCGTGAGTTATGTTGGCCGTCACTCAATCCAGCTAACCTCCCTCCAGAAGCAGATCAGGTCTCTCGGGTCTATTCCTGAATACATCGTGATGTCTGTAAGGGAATTCAATGACCCGAAGTTTTGCTTCCGTATGTCGATGATTCTTGTGCACTCTAGGAGCACGGGTCCCACCGTTTCCTCTGTCTCCATGCATGCCCTGCACAGGGGACTGTCCATTATGTTGTTCGTTGTTTGTGTGGCAGTTGAGCAGTGTAGCAGTGTATTGAGCAGTGCCCAGTGACCGTCCCCGCCACCATTCGCAGGCTTCTTCTGTCCAGGTGTAGAAGGCGCCTGGTTAATATTTATCGAGATTTGGTATCGCCTCCTTGGATTGCTGCAGCCTGGTGCCGTGACACCATTTCTGGGCTTGATCGTGTGTGTGTTCTTTTAGCCGAGTGTGCAGCTGAGTGAAGGGGAGTGGCACGATAGACTCGGGTCCGAAAACCATCGTGCCGGAACCCCTCCTGGCCAGTTCGTCCGCCGCATCATTGCCTAGTGATCCGCTGTGCCCCTTTATCCATTGTAGTGTTACAGCGTTGCGGTTTTTGATCGTCGAGCGTTTCAACGCGTTGTGACATTCTAGTACAAGCTTGAACGCAATATAATTTTCCCCTAGGAATTGAAGTACTGAAGCTCTGACGGAAAGTGATGTGACTATCCGTAACTCTCCTGGCTTCTATGGCATTGATCGCTTGGATAATACCCACGGTTTCCGCCTGGTAGACGGTGTTGAGCTTTTCCAGCGGTTTGGATATTTATGTTGAGATTGTTGGAGAAAACTCCAACTCCAGTTCCAGTGTTTGTCTTTGAGCCGTCGGTGTAGATCCTTAGCTACTTGGGCCCTGAGTTGTCCTCTGGCGTATTTGGTAGTTTTTTGGAAATGGTGCTATTTTGCAGTCTTACCATAGGCTGCATTCATCAGGGGTTGTCGTTTGACTGAGTCCTCCATGATGCGTGTGTGTTTGATCCTGGAGTCTCTCAAGAGTGCCCCGGATATGGCAAGTATGAAGGCTGCCAGGGCAGCCTCCTCCCGCACTATGAGATGTAGTGGCGGAAGGATTATTATTGTTATTAAGGATCGTCTCACCATAATTAGCAACATACTTATTTAATGATGTCTGGCAGTTTGGGTGCCTGTGTGGCCTGCTGAAGCGTCCTTGCTTTGGTATTGTTCGTCAAATCTTTGGGTTCCTTAGGTTGTAGGTTGAGCTACGTGATGACTGGCGGATGCTTGCGCTGTTTGGATGGGTCCGCTTAGATTTGTGGGCTTGTTTTCTCAGAAGAGCACCGCAGGCTTGAAACTACATGCTTTTCATGTGATTGAACCAATAAAAATTGTTTGGACTTTAAAATAAGTTTAAGCTTTGAGTTGTTTCAGTGTTTCTTTTCAGAGTATTTAGTTGGGAGGCACCGGCCTAGTCTGGCTGAAAATAAAACGCAAAAAAAAAATGACGTGTAAAAATGTTATTTATAAAGTAAATATTTCATTTAGTTCAAAAAGATCACTGGGAATGTGTTTAAGGAGCGTTACAACTTGCTATAAACTGTACAATTTCTAAAGCCCTACCTCCTCCATAAGATGCAGACCCTTCAAAACCGATTCCTCCGTAGAGTCACGGGAGCCTGGCACACACACCTAGTCACAGGCGCTTAACGCACACCCGAACATCTACGCCGTAACTAGGCCACCCAATGACGGTCCCGTATTGACGGGACACGGTATAGCTCCTGCGACCTGGGGGCGAAGCCCTGAGGCCGCTCGCCGCGCCCCTAGCGGGGCGCAGCGACTGCCAAGGTTTGAAGCTCAGAAGTAAGCGAGTCGCCGTGTGAGACGGAACGCTTCTGCGTCGTAGACGCTCTGAGTTTTTATTATTGTTACTTTTGTCGTTTATTATTTTTCCTTAACTTATTTTGTACTTTTTTTAAATATCCTGTTGAATAATCGTTTATTATTGTGTTTTTAATTTTGTTTCCTTTTTTGTTGAATTAATTAACTTGAAGTGTTTTTACCTGCATAATAAAATATTTAAATCAAATTACAGAGTTTAATTAAGATGTCAGCACCACATAAAGGAAATGCTCCAACATATATATATATGATTTTTCTGTTATTCTCCATAATTTAAATAATAACCCTTTAATACATAAGAGTCACTTTATTATTTTAAAGTAGCTGAACCGGCGAACTTCGTACCACCATGTTTTATGTCCTTTTTTATTTTCTTTTATACAAACCTTGTCTTGATAATAACGGACTTAATAATTGAAAAAATAATTATCCAATTTAGTGCAATCGTTCGGAAGTTATGCGCGTACGTCGATTCATTAAGTTTTATAAAAAACAAAACAACTGCAGAAAGCCAATACTTTAGTAATAACATTTAAACTGCAAATTTAAATTTATTATGGTCTTCTTCTTTAAATTTATTTACAACCATTAGGGGATAACTAATCCTTAATGTTATCTTTAAAATTACATTTTAATAGGCTTATTGAAAGAAATGAATTGACTTTGAATTTAAAACATTATTTATAATTCATATTATTATTCCATCTGAAGGACACATTTGGGCATATGAATCCCAAGCGTCGCAATTTACTTGAAAGTTCTTGAAAGTGTTCTCCAATTTCTACTAAACCATATTATGTTTTTTTGATCTTCCTGAAAAACAGTTTAAATAATTTTAATACACACATATTTGCCTCGTTACAGGTAATTTCATAACAGCTCCTTGTGCCTATAGCCAAGCGATCAATACAACATGGAGATGCAACAATTGGCACAGTTCTAACAATAAGCTCTGCCTATGTACCTGCACACCCTTTGTATAGCGTTCTATCAATGCTGAAACAGGTTTACTGGTTGGAAACCTGTCATTGTCTACTGGCACCTCTGAACCGACTAATACTGTGTTCGTCTTTTGTTTTAGAATGGATTATTACGTACCAGCTTTAGGGAGGACTTCATCCGTAAGAAATAAAAAAAAAACCGGTCAAGTGCGTGTCGGGCCACGCGCAGTGTAGGGTTCCGTAGTTTTTATAACAGCCAAGTGCGTGTCGTATTCGCTGACTGATCGTTTCGTACCATGCTCTAACTAAAAGCCAAACATGACTACCTAACTAATTTGACTTCCTATACAAATCCTCACCTGATCCGACAATTTTGCACGGAAAGTTTTAATTTTTTTTTAGAGATTTGTATAAAATTTGTGATAGCCGGTATTTTGAATTTAAATACGGACACAGAGCTACACTACTTAATCGTCACAAGAAGCTAGCACGATACAACTGGCGCTTAGCGCCATCTATCGACATTTCTATAGAGTTGTTCGAAATTTTCGAGTCAAATACAATTGGTCGACTATTACTCGTAAACTTGTAAAGCCCACTTATCTGTGATAGTTTTCCTTTAAATTTCGTTATATATAGGTACTACTGCCGTGACATTTGAATTTCTAACTATAACCGTTTAGTTGACAGAGGGGGGCGACACTTGACTCTAACGAAAATTGGTACTTTAAAGCTTGATAAGTCACGAACAGTTTACTTAATCAAAAAACGGTCTTAGCAAACTGCTAATATTTTTGAAAGACTTATCCAACAATATCCCACACTATGGGAAGAACGAAAAAAAAAATTATCATCCCACTTTACATGTACGGGAGGTACCCTAAATAATTGTTTTTTTCAAAATTTTTTTACTACTTTTTCGGCGTCATTAACGTGTATACTCATGCCAAAGCACAACTTTCTAGTACCAATAGTTTTTGAGCTAAACCGCGGACAGACGGACAGACAGATGGACATGGCGAAACTATAAGGGTTCCTTGTTGACTACGGAACCCTAAAAAAAACTCATCTAGACCATGGTCTACATATATGCCAAAGAGGAATGCCTATAAAATGCTTGAAATGGACAGAAACTGCGAATAGTCCTTAATTCTTTTTAAAATAAAATATGTGTAATGAAATAATTTCCAAGTTTGTTTCAGTAGAATATAAAAATATAGGAATCATTAAAATATTTAACCTGATATCCGTTTAATTCATTCTTATTTTTATTGGAGGTCAGTGTTTATTTGACACAAGTAAGTGACATTCAGCGAAACAGGAATCGTCAATTAAACCATTTTTTTTTAACGTGGTAAAATCATCAGATGAGTCCTCCCACCCCGGGCAGGGCCGGAGGGACTGTCAGACTTGTACTGACTAAAATCCACGGTATTCCTTCAATAGCCCTTTACGTACCGGGGTCACGGTAATGAGATAAGTCCCACGACCTCGGCAGGCTTCGGCCCTCTACAGGGGGGCCTCGTCATCTTGCTGACGCTCTTTGAGGCGCGCGTGGAACACAATGCGCCGTCGACCCGGGCATGGTCCATGGTCGGACAGCTAGTTGCTCTTTACTCGCTGTCAATTAAACCCTAACGAAGTATTTTACAGAATTAGTGCACAGTTATAATTCATTAAATATAATTTGACCTATGTGTACCATAAGTCTAATGAAAATAATATATGCATGTCAATATAAATTAAAATCAAATTATTTTTTAAATAGATAACTATCGTCATAGGCTGTACGAGTATGAATCACATGTCCTTTGCCTTACTGACAGACTTATAGTTTGACATTACTGCATTTTCGATTGGTTGTTTACTTGATTCTAGCGTTGTATAAGGGCGGGATACGTAGGTTAGGTTAGATTAGGTTAGGTTTAGGATTTACTGAAGAAATATGTTAACTGATGACTAGGCAGCATGGTCTCAGACCTTAGCCTGTTCCGTAAGGAACTAAACTAATTAAAAAAAAATGATTCTGGCGTGGCGTAGCGCGATATAATGACGACTGTGGGCATTTTTTAAGGACTTTGGTTTTACTCACAAAACCTATTTTTGAACACGGAATTAGATTGGACGCGCCTAAACGACGACTCGGCATTCTTAACCTAAACTTAACCTATATTTCATAAAAAGGTGTGTAACTGACGTCTACCTAGTTTTATGATAATTATTGAAATTTATGTGAACTGTCTACAATTTGTAATAACAGTTGGGGTATATTTCATGGTTGTTCATTTCAGGCATTTTTTTATATGGCCGATGGGCATTCGCCTTTCATGGGAATCCATGTAGGTAAACGTCCTAATACAAAACGGTAATCGTTCATTTATATAATCCCGATCGTGTTTGCGCCATCAGAGGTCTTCCAGTTTTGACAAACACAAATAGTTTTTATTAAGAAGACGCCCTATGCTTCTAACATAGTATAGTATAGGCGTTCTGATGACGGAGGGCGCGAAATATGACATATTTGAAACCACCGGTTGCATCCATCGCCTCGTTTGCTGTGACACTGCATCACAGCACACGGGGCGACGGACGCAAGATTGGCTATTGTGAACCGGGAAGAAACATTTATATTTGAATTCAGAATTTACGATATGTATTGGTACAATAAACTCATATCCTACAGAACAAATTTCCAATTCCATTGCAACTAAACAGATTCCACACAAAACAAAAACAGACAAATAAATAAAAAAACGATACAATAACAATTGATGAGAAGTACATTCAAGTTTAGCTTCTATTCCCGATATAAAATCTGTTGATGCTCTGCTGTCACCAATCTCACCCACTGCTGCACCTGCGCCTGTTCTAGTTATACAAGTGCAACGATATCAGTCTAGCCTTTAACAGTAGCAGTGTTCTGCTTGTGTCCAAGTTTATTTCAAGTACTCCAGGAACTGATCTGGTCTGTATTGGTGCACGACTACATTTATATTAGGATTAATCGCCAAGTTTGACTAACCAAACAATTTTTCTTAATTTTTTTTCTTAATCTAGTTTTTGTCCCTCTGCTGAGTAAAGGTCTCTCTCTCCTTCTCTTCTCTGTCTTGAGCAATTTCAGACCATGTTTGCCACGCGAACATGATCAGATCGTCACCCCACCTGCACCATGGTCGACCTCAACGTCGTTATCCTTCTTCAGGCGTCCAGTGGGTGACGATCTTTGCCCACCTTTCCATTTGTGCGACGTTGCCGGCGCACTCCCACTAAGCTTTTTAACTTGAGCAAATATTTTAACTTTTCTTAAAATGTAGGTAACGTAACTGCACTCACATTCTATAATATTAGTGAGTTATTAGTAAGATAAACATTAATTAGCGAGTAGCTACGTGGCAATGGTCACCACGTTTTCATTGATGTATCTAATAATTATTGTGAGTAGCTCGTGACAAACTTTAATCTAGATATCGTCATCAAAATTTAAGAGATTTGGAATTGCACGGTAGCTCCCACGTTAGTTCAGAAGAGAAGCGGCTTGCTTCTAGAGTATGAAGTGACTAGTTTGAATCAAGCTAGTGACTTCTCTAGATGATTATATTAGTCAGGGACTAACAGTAGTCATATTTCAGTCAGTAGATAGCAATACATGTACTGAACACGTTTGATGAAGAAAGCGTCTTAAGGTCTCCAGGGTCACGGGCGCTTAATGACACAGTGATCACGAGCCGCCTTGCACAGTGAGGTTCAGGGACACCCCTTATATACAACGTGTAACGGAAACCCCATATCTATCCAAAAGGACTGAAGACAACATCTGGTATGGAGTCTCTGTGCAAAGTTTCAGCTCAAAATAAGTGACTCACAGAATTGACCCCAAATTATTGGTTTCATATGTTTCTTGATACCAGTAATAACAAACGTGTCACAGCACTATGAGGGTCATCACTTTCCACGTCACTTGCCAATAAAACGATAATTCTCTTCGTTGTTCTTAATTTGAAAAATTCGGTCTCTGGTATCAATGTATTGAAATTTCTAATATGCTCCACACATGTACACATAGGATTAGAAAACCCTTGCCATATCGTTTATTATCATCCAAAGAAGCCGTGCAATTTTTATGTACATACCCTTTAAATTACACGTTGTATATGGATATGGATATGGATAGCCGTTGCACAGAGGGGGCTCCGGCTCCGTCGTTGCCCTTTTAGAGTTAATGGGCTCCCTTCTTGATTATCACATAGTTTTAGTGCGCCACTTCCTAGTATTTTCCCTAAAAGTCCCCCTGATCGGTACAAATGTGATGGAAAACGCTGAAATATTATCCTTCTTTAGAACAGAAGAAATCTTTGTTAAGAATTTACTTTTTAACGTTGCTCTTGCATCTGGAATATTTCCGGCTGTTTTCAAAAAGGCCATTGTGCACCCTATTTACAAGAGTGGAGATAGAGACAGTGTCAACAACTACAGACCTATATCTGTGTTATCTATCTTTTCTAAACTTCTTGAAAAAATATTGAACAGGCGTTTGCTGGATTACCTTAGCTCACAAAATATACTCGCCAATAACCAATATGGGTTTAGATCTGGTAAAAGCACGGAAGATGCCATAATAGAATTCCTTGACTCAGTAGCTCAAAATCTAAACAACAAATATAAGTCTATGGCTATCTTCCTTGATCTTTCAAAAGCGTTTGACACTCTGTCTCTGTTCCGCTCCTTCTCACTAAGCTAGAAAAAATTGGTATAAGAGGCCTTCCGCTCAACATGTTTAAAAGTTATCTTAGTCGTCGTTCGCAAATCACTAAAATAGATAACCAGAACAGTAATGAAGCATATCTCACCTATGGAGTGCCGCAAGGTAGTGTCTTAGGACCTACCCTTTTCCTAGTTTACATAAACGAGCTCTGTAAACTTGATCTCACAAACTCCAAAGTATTTGCTTACGCTGATGACACAGTTATTCTGGTTCGAGGCAGTGACTGGAACGAAGTTCGTATTCTTGCAGAGGCAGCCTTACAGATAGCTATGAGATGGCTCACTCAGAATTTGCTCACCCTCAATGTGGATAAAACAAAATTCATAACATTTAGTCCAAAGAAAGCGTCACAACCAGCGCCACCCTTCCGTTTGAGAGCTCATACGTGCCCTACAATGAGGGCTGCCACTTGTGGCTGTCCCGAAGTTATGCGCACGGATTCGTTAAAATATCTCGGAGTTTGGGTTGACAGTACGTTGACATGGAGTGAGCAAATAAATTCACTGGTTTCTAGAGTAAGAAAGTTAATCTTTGTTTTTAAAAACCTTAGATCTTCCGCACATTCCTCTACCCTAAAAACAGTTTACTTCGCTCTTGGACATTCTATTCTAACGTATTGCATTTCAGCCTGGGGCGGTGCTGGTAAATGTCTTATGTTGCGCTTGGAGAGAGCACAGAGGGCTGTCCTTAAGGTCATGGCCCATAAGCCCATTCGTTTCCCTACCAGCGAACTTTATGCTCTATGGAAACTACCAACAGTGAGGCACTCTTTTGTTTTAAGAACAGTGTTGCGGAAGCACTCGAATCTATTCTTTAACTCTGAGTTGAGTAAACGTAAGCGTAGACTTGACAGAGTCTGCTCTACAGCTAGAAGTAAACTTAAAGTTGTACGCCGGCAGTTCCTCTTCTGCAGTCCCGTGCTTTATAATAGAGTAAACGATGTTCTCAATATTTATCCATGTACCTCCAGGGAATGCAAAAGATTGCTAGACGAATGGCTCCACACGCTCTCGTATGAAGAATTGGAGAATTTAGTAAAGCCCTAATAATCTTCCTTCCGTAGACATGCATACCAAATACATGTGGCGTAGAGTGCGCTTGTGTGGGGATGCCATACAAACGCACTCTATACCAACTCCTGACGAACACGCACTACACATACACTTATCACACCCACATGCACAACAATATTACACTCACCTAGTTTTATTCATTCTTATTATTATATTAACTTTGTTTTTAGTTTTAGTTTATAAGTAGTTAGTTTTCAATAGTTATTATTTTATGTTAAATTGTTTCCCTCGAATAATAATAAAATGGAACGCTGTCGTCTCCCTCTTGGAGGTGGGCGTTAATAGCTGCGGCACAGTTATTAACTAATGTAGCTATTTTCGTACACAAAAAATTTGTAAAATGTATTTTTGTTCCAATAAAAATTATCTTATCTTATCTTATCTTACTTTGTTCTTAATGTGGGAGAAATACAACATTAATTGCATAAGTACACTTTTGTAAAGAACCTGTTACATTTCTACATTCTAACACGCTAATCTGCTTAAAATCAGCTGATAAAATCGTACATAAAAATAGTCGTACAAATAAAATATTGTAGCGCTAAATATTCATCGGTTAGAGCTGGTAAGATGTTGTCCTCATGGGTAATTAGCGCCGGCGGTGTCACTTTCAGACGGCCCTCCTAACGAGCCGGCCGTATATATGCAGATGCGATGCTGCATAGCTACCCTCATCTCTAAGCGATTAATTAGTTCTCCATCTCAAAGGCACCTACGTGACTTTTTTTTCTATGATATTTGCAGTTGTCGGGATTTTAAAGATTTTTTTAAAAGTCTGGGTTATTTTGACTCTGTTTCTTAGATAATAACCTAATTTATTGAGTTAATGAAAACTTCATATTCCTATTGATTGACTTGATGTATCTTACACATGCTCATGAGCTAGTCACACTAACATGTATGCTTTACATGAAAACAAGCCTAATAAATCGAAGCAGCATGAATCTTGAGTGGACTACAATCAGAGTATGTAACTAATTTATGAAATGCTTCTTCAAAAAGCAAACATTATTTAAATGCAGTAATGAGGATTCAAGATCCATTGTTACCGCGCCTTTTGTGCGTTTGAAAGTTTAATTATAACGCTGAAAATGGATACAAACCTATTGTGGCGAAGTTTTCGTTCTAAGGTTGTGCTTGTCTGTCTGTGAGGATGGTAGTGATGGGATCCATGCTCGTAAAATGACCTCGAATCCTTTCGCTCAGGTGTCCTACGAATTTATAAAAAAAAAACATAACTACATGGCTTAAGACCCTCAGTTATGAAGAGATGGAGACATTTTTACACTCTATAATATTATTACACTTACATAGTACATACACAAATTATGAACCTTAATAATTGTCTACCCTAAAATATATTCTTAACCTTATATATTAAATATATGTATTATTTACATAGTTCCTTTTTTATGCATCTACCATGTCATCTCTTCACCACTCATGGTTGACTGCTGATGCTTAAGGCATTTAGTCCGCCTTTGTACTTAGGTGTTGCATAAAGTTTTATTAAATAAATAAATAATTTTTCTACAAAAGTAACTTAATTCTTCTTTGCTATGATAGCTTAATAGCTATTTTAGCACAATTAATAACTTTTCTGTATCTAGTTAGGACAAACTTTGGAGGGCAGTCTTTACAGCTTTCTTCCATTTATTGTATTCAAGTGGATATATGTACACCACAAATTTCGATGTTTTTACATTACAAACAAGCACACTTTGTGCTTGTTTTTTCAGTGCAAGATATAACTTTCCGTCTTTTAATACAGATTTCACTATTATAGGGAAGGGCTGCGTGCTGTTTTAGTACTGTGCTCATTATGAATGTCTCTTTCCCACCTGTAACTTAGTTATATTATAGTACTAATAATTTGTCTCATAATTCGATAAGCTTGTCACATTAATTAGATTATAGAGAGTTTCCTGAAGTGTTAAAATACGGTGTGATAATATGGATATCTGAGTTCTCCTGCACTAAGATTTACTAAGCTACATTTTAGGCTTATCAAGTGCATATCTTATGTTTATGTACGCTTTGTATCCGTATTTAAACATTTAGCTTCTTTAAACTGTTGGAAAACAGTTAATATATCTACATAAGGTAAACATCTAAAGCCTTAGTTACAGACTTCTAGAGATAATTTCCCTGTGTTTTCTTATCCATGGTGATCTTACAGATGTACTGAAACTGGGTCATTTGTCTCAATACAGCTGAGATCAGGATTGAATAAATTGTTTTATGTTTTTCAATCGTAGTATCACTTTGTTACTTACGTATTTCTTGTTTTTTGTTTATTAATTTGCTTTAAAATATTATCTAACTAGATGCAGTCGTTCATCATTCTAAATATGTAAATGTAAAAAGAGCCAAGTTCTGTAAGCAGTAAGTAAGCTTATAAAGTTATGAGATTTCATGAGATTGAGATCTATTGCTTCCTCTATAAGTGAATAAAAAAACAATATTCCTTTCATAAAGTAGTAGTCTGTATGGTTGCGATAAACCCAAAAATCACTGAACAAATTTTTTTGCTGTTTTCGCCATTGGAAAGAGTGATTAATAGGAAGGTTTTAGTATATAATTTATTTAGGTTTTGTGTGAATTAGCAGATTGAGACCGTCGGGTCGAGTGCCTAGTATATAAAAATTAAACAGATTTTTTTATTAAATTTAAAATAATAATGAAGAACTGCGATACGCCATCGTAATAAATAGTGGACATCTCACCCATACGCACAAAACTTGTTGCGAATACTTTTACTGTGCATTCAGCTAAGGTGTGGCATTCACTGCCAGAGTCTGTTTTTCCTGATAGCTGTAGGTAATCTTGGGGTAAGCGTTCTTCTTCTTTGACCAAAACATCGCTCACCATCAGGTGAGATAGTGATCAAAAGCAAGCCTATCATCAATAAAAAAAAACAATCACTAACTCTTTGAGCTCCACTAAGCCATGTAAAATATCATAAATTAAATAATGTATTCAATTAAAATTAGTTTTAGTTACGTTTTATGGAACCTGTAAATAAGTAAAATGTTAAAGACCTACCTTTACTCAAAACAAAGATACGCATGTAGAGGGAGATATGAGGGACTTTATCGTACCCTGAGTCAATTGAAGAAAAGGATAGGTCGTCCGTGCCCTTGTTTTGCTAGACTTACAGGGGCACTACCGTGCGCCCAGAAATATCTATGTATGTATTGCTCCTGTCGTAATATGATACCAAACAAAGATTTATGCAATGGTAGGTAAGTCTAGCAATTACGCAAATTAGCGGTTCCAAAAAGTTATCTTTGACTACTAAAAATCGAACTAGAATTTAAACGGGTTTTCTTGCTTGACAACGAGAACTACTTATCTACTATCTTTGTATGTATAGCCCGTATCGAAATATAGTAAATAATTAATTAATACGTCCAAGCAATTTAACCGCTCCTTTATGATAAGTGCTTAAAAATATACCTTTAACGAATTATTCCGTGAAATAAATAATTAAAATAGCGAGGTCGCTCTTTACATACCATTCTACATCTTCTTCAATGACGTTTTCCATGTTTGGCAAACAAGTTAGGTATCTTTAGCACTGAACACTAAGACTGAGACGTGGAAAAAACATTGTAAAGTATCTGAGATAGCCTTATTTATCTTGACATGAGTTTAAGCGACAAACTCTCTACGCGGAGATGCTTTAATACTCTAAAAATGAATACACTTCACCAGTATATTTTAACGGTGACTCAAACGATTGTTGGGATAACTACATACTTTAGTGATTCGTCTTATGATTAGATTTTTGCGAGTAAACTAGCTGCAAACCTGAATTGGTTTGCAATATAATGATGTAAGAGAGTCTTTGCCGGATTCATTTCCGAATGAAGCCTACATTACTCTGACTGGTCCTAGAACTGTTGCACTTTCGGTCTCTATAATAACTGAGAAACAACCGAATTCCTTAATGTTAAACTTTACAGAAATGTTGAAAATTACGGCTAATACATTTCTGCAAATTGTTTTTCATTGTCTATAAAGTTACAATGCTCTGTCTTTGAGCATAATATTAGGTTTAAAAAGTCGTAACTATAAATGAAGCCGTTTAAGATAATTAGGCCATTTGTATCGGTGTTGTGGTAAACAAATTTTGTGCTGTTGCCTGATATTGGTTTATGACAAAGGGCGGACAATGTTAATTGCGTCATGCGGAAGCCGGCTATTTAAATGTGTCCACAAGCCTTTATATTAATTACAAAGTCTATATTAGATATACCTATATAGTATCTATTCAAAACAAGGTTATTATGGATATTGAATATATAGTTTGTGCAACAATAGATTTAACTAATAAGTTATGTTATACAGTACCCAGAACTTTTATCTAGCGCAGAGTGCACGTGCCTCGTCTGTTTCATACAGAGTCCTATAAAACTAAAGCCGGAGTGCGTGAGCCTCTACGTCACATTGTGGACATATGTATATAACTGGCACTTCACACGGCTTGATATATTATGTCACTGTAATAATCAATTTAAAGTTGAAGCTGGTAAACTCTTGTCCGAGATTTAATAATATGTTAATCAGTCACGGAATTATTAATTTTATTTCCTTTTTTTGCTATAATGTTTCTTCCTAACTTTCCTTTCATTTGTTAACTTGCAGACCTTGGTGTGGGTTACATAATTGTTTAATTAGTTGTACGAATTTTAGTTAATATTTTTTTTTATCGTTTATTATTTAAAACATGCGAGTACTTTCCCCCTTCTTTCTCAATTATACATGTAATATTTATTAGTATATGATTTTGGTATTGTATGTATTTTATATTATTATGTTCAATTAATATGTTTATAATATGTTTGTACACTGACAGCCCTTAATCTGTCTCCTTTAAGTTTGTCCATCCAAAGGTTGTCTGTAAGAGATCGCCCTGTGCAATAAGACCGCCCATTGTGCACTAGTTTATTTTTTTTTGTATCCATAGAAATATTGTAAGGTGTACAATAAAGTATAAAATAAATAAATCAATAATACATTTTTTTACAAACTTAAACATACCAATAAACCATCGAGGGTTTATCTGTATACAAATCTACTCTAGCTCAAAGGCATTACTGGATTTTGGGTTCACATGTTTATAATAAAATAAATGCGGTCTTAGATATCTGCCTACTTACTCGACATCAATGCAAAATCGCTGTTAGTGACTGGCTTAAGAGTCTCAATTATAAGGAATCTGAGAGACTTATCAAATTGGGGTGACTCTTAGAATCATCAAATGTTACACATACACAATCGCACACTATACACACAGTTGCAGTCTATACACATTACCACACACTCTACATACAGTCGCGCACTACACACAGTCGCACACTACACACAGTCGCACACTACACACAGACGCACACTACACATACAGTCGCACACTATTCACACCTGTTTTGTCTTGTATAATTTCAATGTTATTTTAATATTTTGTTATTTTAAGTTATTAGTAAATTATGTTAATGTCTTTTTTTTATATAAATTTTATTGAGTGATATTATTTAGTCCGGAGGAAGGTGACGGCATTCGTGATACAGGGTAATCCTAGTACGAATGCCAAAGCACTCCTTATTATGATACTATATTATGTACCTACAAATAAATAAATAAATAAAAATAAATAAATAATTGTTTAATTAGTTGTACGAATTTTAGTTAATATTTTTTTTTATCGTTTATTATTTAAAACATGCGAGTACTTTCCCCCTTCTTTCTCAATTATACATGTAATATTTATTAGTATATGATTTTGGTATTGTATGTATTTTATATTATTATGTTCAATTAATATGTTTATAATATGTTTGTACACTGACAGCCCTTAATCTGTCTCCTTTAAGTTTGTCCATCCAAAGGTTGTCTGTAAGAGATCGCCCTGTGCAATAAGACCGCCCATTGTGCACTAGTTTAATTTTTTTTGTATCCATAGAAATATTGTAAGGTGTACAATAAAGTATAAAATAAATAAATCAATAATACATTTTTTTACAAACTTAAACATACCAATAAACCATCGAGGGTTTATCTGTGGTATGCTAGCCTCGGCAACTCGATGCCACACCACACATACACATTTATCATTAAAAGTAACACTTATTAACTATGAATCGAAACACTTTCTAGATCGTAGTACTTTCTAGAAAGTGTTTCTTTAGCACTTTACAGCAGTTCTTTGGAGTTAATTTTTTAATAACATTTACAGGCATATCATTTAAGAATGATGGTAGCATGTATTCCCATGTCCATGCACCATACACATTATTGTGATTTGGTATTTTATACGTGGGTAAGTAGGACAAACAACGTAAAGACTGCAACCTTTCGTATTTCTGGATATTACTAATACTGTAGAAGTTATCGTTAATGACGCGTAAACGTATCTTGTCGAAGACATTTACAACTTGACAGTGCTTAAATAAACCCTTTTCGTTATTTTTAAATTGTTTTTTTATGTAACTGGGAACAATAGTTTTCAAAATTCGCAACTGTAAATTATAAATGTCCTCGACGTAGGTTTTGTATGTATTCTGTATCAATTACAGAATCAGCCAGTGCAAGGTACAAAGTTCTAAGTATTTTGTATGGTAACTTATACTTAAGAATTGATAACTTTGATAATATAGACCTCAGCTTATTACACACATGATCAATGTGCGGCCGCCAGTGGAAATTATGATCTAGTATCAGGCCAAGATACATATGATTAGTGACTAACTCCAATGTTTGGCAATTACACGGTTTGACTGGTTGGTGAAGACACAGGTGCTCGTGCGCAACGATCGCGGGCACAGTAGGCGTCGTCAGGTAGGGCGAATGTATGTGAAGGAGTTTGGTCTTTTTTATATTTATTACGAGACCAACATCGTGTGCCCACTTACATAAGTCGAAGTTACACTGCATCACTCTCTGTGCCTCCCGTACGTCTTTATGTGCAGCAACCAAACATGTGTCGTCAGCAAACTGGTACACGGAGCCTTCCGTGAAGATGTCGTTCACATATAATAAGTATTCCGTCGGCCCGATAACCGAACCTTGTGCTGTGCTTTTATCAGTTTGAACCATGCTACTTAACGAACCTGCGACACTCACCGACGTGAAGCGGTTTTTATGGTAGTCTTTAACCATTCTAGGAATGGACCCCGTATACCATTTTGCTGTAACTTTTTATATAACGTTTTATATTCCAAACAATCAAAAGCTTTGCTAAAATCAATGAGGACAACAAGAACGTGTTCACGATTATTCAGGCACTTTTGTCCTTAAATTAATAAATACCAACAACTATAGCCTCATTCTTAAAACTCTATTTCAACAGTTAAGACTCGCAACGTTATAGACTTCCTGTATAGTAGTACTCAAGTGATTTTTACTTGCATAAATAAATGAAACTGCCAATAAATAGGCCTGCCTACATTTAGTAAGTTCACGTGTTGAAAGAAATTCTAATTTCATTTTATAAATATCTTAGCATTGGCGTATCTAAAGATATTTTCCAGGGGGGCCTGGCCCCCAGAGGTAGAAGCGATGATCACTTATCGAAGTTGCTTTAGCGCTTAATGTACCAAATAAAAAATTTCTCATACATGTAGGTATCGCAACAGTAGTACCAACAAGAAGAATCAGAAAAGTCAGTCGTAATCGTATTTCCAAAAAAGTGACCAGGTACGAGTCGGACTATGACTATGAAGGGTTGCGTAGTAGCAAGTATAGATTAACGAAAAATTACTTTGATTTTTATAGAGATTATATAAATGACAAAGTAAAAGAAAAATTGCTGATTTGAACCGACAAATTAAAATTTCTTTTTTTCTAAAATGTAACATACTTATTTAATCATAATATTTACGCTCATTATCCATTCCTTGTTGTCATCTAATCGGAAGGATACTTATGCCTTTAACTATATATATTAACTATATATATACTATAGTATTCTCTGCATTACCGAACATTGGATAAAAAGTCATGAAATGATGTTTAATTTTAGTAATCACCAGGTTGGTAGTTCATTCAGCAGAAGTAATGCCATTCGTGGTGGCTCCTTAATTCTAGTACATAATGACCTTAAATTTAAAGAACGTAAGGATATAGTGAGCCTGTCTGTTGAGCGGACTATTGAAATAGCCTGTATAGAATTGGAGCAGTTCATTGTATTGAGTGTGTACAGACCCCCCTCAGGATTGTATGACTATTTTGAAAAGGTAATGGATGAAGTGTTACACAAGATTAGTAATTCGAATAAGTACATCATCATTTGTGGAGATTTTAATGTCAATTTATTAGAAATTTCTGGTTTAAAAATTATAAATCTGTTTCGGTCCTACAATCTTGACAATTTATTCTCAGAGCCAACAAGAATCACCCCTACCAGTGCTACATGCCTTGATAATATTTATACAGATGTATCAATTAAACACAAAGAGATCATTAATTTACTAGAATCAGATCATAGTGGGCAATTAATTACTTTCCAATGTAAAAATAATAAAGCGGCTAAAAAGGATATCACTGTTAACCCAAAAACTGAAAGTCGTTTAAAAACTTTCAAAAGTAAACTCACAAATAGTTTACCAGTCTTGACCACCCTACATGATCCTAATAATTTATATAAGGACTTTTTTAACATGTACTGTAAGCAATTTGATTCTACTTTTTTGCCTAAAACCATTTCTATTAACAATACTGTGTCTTTCGGTGATTGGGCTACCATTGGTATTCACAAAAGTAGAACTCGTCTTTATGAATTGTACCTACAATGAAAGAGCACTTATAAACACTGTTGAATTTAATTTATATGTTAAGAAATATTCAAAATTATTTAAAAAGATTTGTTGTATGGCAAAGACGCGCCATTTGAGTTCTAAGATCAAAAATAGTAATAATATTATTAAAACGACTTGGGATATCATTAACAGTGAAACAGGCAGGTCTAAAAAACGGTGTAGTGACTACAAACTTGTAATTAATGACGAAATAATTAAATCTGATGCCCAGGTTGCCGCGGCTTTTGAAAACTTTTTTTCAGAGATACCGGTATCAACAACGAAATCTCTGGATTCCTCACCCACTGCTGCAGAGTCTCTGCTAAAAGAAAATGTTAAAGCTTGTGATTCAGTATTTCATTTTCAACACGTTTCTTGTAAAGATATAATTAAAACTTTTAATACATTGAATGTAAAAAAGACAAAAGATTTGTGGGGCAATTCTGTGGATATCGTCAAGTCCATTATTAATATTGTAGCTCCTAGTTTAGTATTTATTTTTAATAATTGTATTGATTGTGGCGAGTTTCCTGACCTAATAAAGTATGGCAAAATTATACCATTGTTTAAAGCAGGTAGTACATCAGACCCTACCAATTATAGAACAATTTCAGTACTGCCCACTTTTAGTAAAATATTTGAAAAACTAATTTTAGAACAGTTACAAAGGTTTTTTAATAGACAACAATTATTTCATGCCAAACAGTTTGGTTTCACAAGGGGTCGTTCAACAACTGATGCTGGTGTTGAACTTTTAGAACACATCTACAATGCATGGGAAGACAAATGTGATGCTCTGGGCATCTTTTGTGACTTGTCCAAGGCATTTGACTGTGTTCATCATGAAACATTGGTCAGAAAACTACACCACTACGGAATTCGGGACTCCTCTTTGAATCTTCTTACTTCTTATTTAAGTGACAGGATTCAGAGAGTCGAAGTAAATGGAAAAATATCCCCAGGATCGGTTGTGTCTATGGGTGTGCCCCAGGGTTCAATTCTTGGACCATTTTTGTTTCTTATTTACATTAATGATCTGCCTTACCTCATAAAGGATAACAATAAAATTGTGTTATTTGCGGACGACACTTCACTTTTATTTAAAATTAAACGTCAGCAACCGGATTATGATGACATTAATAACGCATTTCAGAAATAGTAAATTGGTTTAATGTGAATAATCTTCTTCATTCTTCTTCTGAATGAAAAAAAAACGAAATGTATAAAGTTTACGATGTCTCACGTTAGGCAAGTACCAGCTACTGTTTTGATAAAGGGTAAAGAGTTGAGCCCTGAGGATGCAACAGTGTTCTTGGGCATTACTCTGGATGCTAAGCTTCAGTGGGGTCCACATATAGATAGACTATCCAAAAAACTAAGTTCTGCCGCATATGCAGTTAGAAAAATCCGAAATTTAACTGATCTAGAGACAGCTCGTTTAGTTTACTTTAGCTATTTTCATAGTGTAATGTCGTACGGTATTCTTTTGTGGGGAAATGCCGCCGATATTCAGACAGTCTTTGTTTTACAAAAAAGGGCTATTCGTTCAATATATAAATTAAGTCCTAGATGCTCCCTCAGAGATAAGTTTAAAGATATTAATATAATGACTGTGCCCTGTCAATATATTTATGAAAATATTTTATATGCTCATAAAAATAAAACTATGTTTAAAAAGTACAGCGATATCCACAATATAAATACTAGGAATAAGCACACATTTATTGTTCCTTCAACTAGGCTCAAGAAAATTGGGGGCTCATTTAGATGTCAATGTATACGCTTTTACAATAAACTTCCCAGTCATATCCAAGAACTAAGCCTAAATAAATTTAAATCGTTTGTGAAGCAGAAACTTTGCCAGAAAGCTTTTTATTCTGTCAAAGACTATCTTGCTGACAAAAATGCTTGGGATTGAGCTGCTCCAATTACATTTATGTTGTAATTCTGTTTGTTTTTTGTTTTTTTTTTCTTATGACTTTTACATTACATTTTTCTTTATTTTATTTTAATGATTATTTGACAACATTATTTACTTTTTCAAGTAATAGAATATACTTTTAATATTTTTTTTTATTACTTTATAGTTTTTAATTTTTGTTTGCATAAAATGACAATATTTTTTTATATTTTTTTGTAATAGCAAAAGCTTTATTGTGAATTCACATTCACAATAAAGCTTTGCAATGCAATGCAATGTGGGATAACAACAAATATTATTAATAGATTACCGCAATGTTAGATTATCGCACTGTCTGGCAGTTTGAGTGCTTTATATGGCCCACCCAAATGTCCTAACTTTGGTATTGTTCGTCAAATCGTTGAAGCTCCTTAAGATATAAGTTGAGCTACACGATATTTGACAAATGCTTGCACTGTTTGGACGGACCTGCTCAAATCTGTATGATTCTGTCCTTTAAAGGGCGCCACAGGCATAAACCTACATGGCTCTCATATGATTTGATTACTACACATTGTATGGACTTTAAAAGAGACGTTGACCTCTGAGTTTGTTTCAGTGTTTCTTCTCAGAGTAGTCAGTTAGGAAACACTGGCCTCATCTAGCTTACATTTACGAAAAAAAAAATGACGTGTAAAAATGTTACTAATAACCCATTTGCAAAATAAACATCATTATTTCATTATTTCATTATAACTCTCGGGATCTAGATTCGACAAACTGTTTGAAAGCATTTTGTACTGCCTCCTGGGAAGAAATTTTTTCCTCGTTGAAAATTAACCAAATCTCGAAAACAATAACGTCCGTTGGAGCTAGGTCTGGCGTCTCGGTCTGGTTGGTACGTAGAATAACCTATGGCTTCTAACTTTTTTTTCGTGTGTGGCATCTCGCAGTTCAACCTCTGAGGTTATCGGCTGCTTTACCGGACTTGCCTGTTGTCGCCTTAATTAATAAATTAATTAAAGCCTCCAGCCAGGGCTTCTTATAAAACTTACAAACTAGGCGACTACACCCTATGGGGTACGGTCCTCGGCTTAGGGCGTCGTAGGGGGAGGGCAGCTAGGGACAGGCTGGATCAGATCATTATAATTATTAATAAGGGAATTTAAAGCTACTGGCTCAGCGTCGCACGCTGGCTCTGGCAAGAGTTACGGTAAGAAAACCAGTAGCGCAAGCGCATGTAGCTACATCGCCAGTATCATAGCTATGAGAGAAAGATAGAGATTAATTCATGTCAAGAACATGCTAGGGGTACTTACATTTCTGGGCAGCATTTGGTCCAAACCCTGATATAGAACATTTTCAAAAACCGCTGATCAATATTTATTTCTCTTCCACAACAACACCTTTGCCAATCTTACAACTAAGTCATACATAAGATTATTCGATACTTCGGCCTCTGTGGGAGACTGTATCTGTACTAGGCTAGCATAACATAACATAACGTAACATAACCAATTACACCAATGCTTTTATACGGTTAACAAACGAACTTCGTAATTTATGAAGAACAAAGTTATTTTGGATTATGCTTGGTTACGGAACATTTCATGGGTGAGTCCGACTCGCACTTGTCCAGTTTTTCAATTATTCAACCATAGTTGTTTGTTAGTAAAAATTCTGGGGTGGGCATGCTTCTTAGATTTTGAAACATGAATTGGATAAGGTTCAGGTAGGTTATTTATATCGTACTGCAGTTCGATAGTAACAGTACAATTCGTTGTATAGTGGTTTAATAATTTGATTATATTTTTTGAAATATGAGTGAGAGAGTTAAATGATGACGCGCCTGTATTAGAAAGGTCATTGTCCTTTAAATAGGCTGTTGTAATCTTTATAAATTGTTTTGCATATAATAATCTGTGCTGACTACATACATACATCGCAAGATAAAAACTTGAAAGAATTTACTTTTATTCTGGTATCTTAAGAAGAGCTTATGTATATATCAGTGTAATCTATGACCTAGAGCAACCAAACTCGGTATATGAAATGAGTGATTGTTGAGATAACTTTTGAAGGCACCGATTCTACGAGCAATATTTTAATAGGCTTGCGTTTGACCACCGTCTCACCTGATGTTAAGCGATGATGTGGTTTACTTTGACTTAAAAAGTTAGTAAAATGGATCCCATCATAACTAAAAACGATGATAATAGTTTAGTTTGAATAAAACAACAATGCAGGTACGAAATACATCTATTTATTTATCTTAGTGACATACTTTTAAAAGTTGCTTAAAATAAATTAAATTTATTATATAAAGTTTCTAATATTTTATACATTTAAGTAAATAGGTTTGTTCTTGAAGCAGTTCTTCCAAATCTCGAAAAGACAGATGGTGGAGTGGAAACGGTAGAAGATGGCCAATGGCATGGACACATGTGTAATTATGGTCCAGGCCCAGGGTCCGTAGAATGCCAGGTGTGCTGGACGGAACTCTGCACGACTCTGGAAGATAGATTAAATAATATATTTACACCACTTTCAAACACGTCAATGAAATGTCAGGTTAAGTAAATTGCAGAAATCATGCCGCTACCCACTCTCTCTCTTCGAACCAAAATAACTTCTAGCTAATTCTGTAAAGGTTAGAAAGACTAGGTGAGAAGAGCTTGGAATTGACAGTCATTTTAACATCTTTTTTATAGACATTGCACTTTTTGTTCACTTGTTAAAATAAATTATTTTTATGGAATTTATGAAATGAAATAAAAAGTTGGTTTGGAAACTTTGATTGCTAGATCTGCTTCTAGCAGCGGTCTCCACAAGGCTTGCTTTAAATGTTTTCCCGTTAGTCGGGAATTAAGTATATAAAAATGTCTTAGTTAGTGTGTTGCCTTCTTAGTTCATATTTGTAATTGAAATGCTATTGAGGGAACCTACATATAATGTTGATCATGTCGTGAATGTTGCACATTTCCTATTAGCTATGTACATCGAAGGTATGCAAGAACTGTATGGAGATAATTAACGCTGAAATGTTTGATTACATTGAGAGAATTCTCCTAATATACAATATCAAAACTTATATCGATTTCCTGAGTATAAATACATATTCTGTAGCAGGCAGGTTAGGTAATGGCTGAAATTAATTATACAATACTTCGTCAAAGTTTTCGGAATCATTTTTAATATTTAGTCTAGTAATGTCCACAGTTTTAAGAAACAGTTACCAAAAGTGGCACTTTTAAAAATAACATATCTGGAATCTTTATCAACAAGAACAATATTAACTAAATCAAGGGTATAATGATGATGTTACCTTTTCCAGCGTGTTAATAGCCCACATGGCCATATTAGCGACGAGGAGAAAAGTGACGAGCTGTCGTCCCGGTTTATTTCTCCGTTGTTCCGAAGTAGTGCTGCGACGCCACCACGCGTCGATAATGAATAGAGTTTGAAGAATAGTCTGGGAAAAAGAATAAAAAAGCGGAATGAATTTCTAAAAATAGAAAAGTAGAAAATAGATTAATTAATTTCGCGAAGTGAAACGTTAGAAATGGAAGATATAATTAGAATTTAACTTGTAAAATCACTAACCTGATTGAGCGATAAAAATTCCGAGAAGAATCCCGTAAGACCAACGGTGTTCTTTTGGTTTCGAGTGTGATGACTTCCTATAAGACTGAACATGCAGTAGACGAACATTCCCGATTGAGCCAGAATTAATAGGAACGGATCGAGACCTAGGAGAGCTGAGAAATGAAATAGGAACTTTATACAATATTATTTATACGTCACGCACAAAACAGCCTGATTAATGAAAAGAATCGGTACAAAAAAACCAAGAACCTTATATTATAAGGTATATATACCTTTTGATTTCCTTTTATAAGCTAGCGCTCTCATTTGTATTAAAGCTGTAATACATGCCATTAATGATAACGAATATAAAATCAACTCGCAAATATTCACTTCGAATATAGCATCCTGTAAAAATATAAAACCAACATTTAATACGGAAGAACCAAAAAACGATATGAAGATAAGAATAAAAGTATACTTTACGGTGATTGATTCAGGATGGTGCGCCAAAACGAAGAACATGATGAGAGAAATGATGGTAATGACAATTATTAATATCCCAGCGAAGAGGCCACGGTGGGCGTGAGAGCAGTCTATAGCAAAATGATGTAGGGCAGTACGGCTGTCGTGAGGGGAACTCACTCCTAGCATACCAGCTGAAATAAAAAACAACGTTAGAAATTGTGATACATCAACACTTTAAGATATAAAGTGTCCCAGGGTTGCGGAAATGTTCTTACGAGATATCGCGACTCTGGAACGCATGAGTAGCTGAAGGAACATGGTGGTGTTTTTAGTTAGTAGAAATCTAACACTCCCTTTCACTCCACCCAGAGCGGGAGAAGTTATTCGATGACTTTCCCACCTCAAAAAAAAAATATCGAGGAATATGAAGAAAAAGATTACCAAACTGCTGCAGAATTTTCTCGGGCGTCACTGAATTATTGCGCGACTTATTCTTAGGAATATCCAATTTCTTTTCAAAATCTTTCGGAGTGCATTTAACCTGTAATTTTATGTTGGTATTAGTTAATATGTGTTTGGTATCAATAAAAAGTGAGTAAAGGCTATTTGTTGGTTTAAAGGTTTTAAGGTTATTTCAATCAATAAGTACCTCTTTCCACATTTCGTACAAAATTACAGCACAGATGAGAGAGTACTCGATTGTGCAAGGAAATAAGAAAGGTGCAGCGTTCTGCAGTAGTGCACCCATCATATTAGACCTTCTGCATGGTATACCATCTGCTTCTAGAAGCGTAGTGTTGTGCAATAGAATTGTGCGCTCTAAATGATGTATCTCATGCTTCGTTTCCTCAACTAGCACGTATAACCATTCACATAAATTCGTTGCCACCATGTGCATTAAACCGAATCTCTGTATCAGTTTAAAAGTGCCTGACTCTATGTCCTTGTTAGTGAGGAAAATAAACTGCATTTGTGCCAGAGTGAGGGTCATTCGTAACGCCGGCGTAATCACCGACAGAACGGAACGGCATTTCTCCGTCATTTCGAAATATTCACCCAATTCTAAACCACTGTACACCATTGAACCAATTCCGAATGCTGAAAAATATTAAAGATATAGAATCGAATTGAAATTGGAAGGAAAAAATAAAATTGTTGACTAAGAGTATTATGTATATAAATGTCCAGATACCGCCTTGCATTGAGACAAGCAACGTAAATATTGCTTTGCGGTGGAGCGTTTGGCGTAGTGTTTTGATGGGGTTCCTGCCGTTTTGCCGAACAGATTTTGACAAAATTTCATTATCCAAACAAATTTTAGCAACCTTTTTTGCCATTGCAATATTTCGAATGATTTAGATAAGTTAAGATAAGATTTCTTTATTTGCTCCAAACATGTGTACACATACAGAATAAAAATGCATGTGAGATAACATAAAAATGAAAATAAAGTTCAGACATGTTTGCCTATACGATGGCGTGCAAATGTTTTAAATAATTAATATGACAATTTTAATTTAAACCCAATAATATAAATTCATACAGATTAGCAATAATTAAAAAAATAAATTTCAAAACTATACATCACAAAAATAAAAATATTAAATGTCAAATTATACATAACAAAACGAAACAAAAGTAAAAAAAATATCATATGTCAAAAGTAAAAAATAAAATAAAGTCAAATTGTACATGTCAAAACTAAAAATAAAAATTTTAATATCAGAAGTATACATGTCAAGATTAATAACATACAATATTGATTCAATAAATCTATGTCACAGTAAATTGTTCTGCAAGATATTCATTAATATGATAATAAGCTTTATCGGTTAGGAATGTTTTAAGTTGTTTTTTCAGTTCATTATTATTAAGCTCCCTCCAACTTTTAGGTAACTTATTTCCCAGAAATAGGCGTGATCAAAATCAGATCACGCCTATTTCTGGGAAATTTTTCTGCCATTCGCGAAAATAAGGCGTTATTATTTCTGATGAACATGACTGTTTCCAGAATGTACAGGGAAGTTAGTGTCAGTATTTTATATTGTATGAAATAAGGCTTACAACTAGTAGTGGTACTCAAATTAAACATGGCTCTGAGACATCTCTTCTGTGCCTTAAAAGCATCCTCTTTGTTAGTTGAGTTACCCCAAAATATAATTCCGTATCTAAGAACCGATTCAGTTAGTCCGTAGTAGACAGTTAATAAAGCATCTATTTTAACCTTACGTGACAATATGTACAAGGCATATGCACTACTACTTACTCTTTTAGTCAGAGCCTCTACATGCGCCTTCCAATTTAAGCTCTGGTCTATTGTTACTCCTAAAAACTTAGTGGTATTAACTGTGTCAATTTTGATATTATTATATGTTATGTCAAGATTGGGAAATGTCAATGCACGCTGGCTAAAATGCATAATTACAGTCTTTTGTAAGTTTATTTTTAAATTATTATTGTCTAACCACATAATAGTGTCCTTTAATGTATTATTTATCTCTTCTTTATATAAATTTCTTTGATTACAAGGAATAGTTATCGTACTGTCATCAGCAAACAGTGTCATAGGATATTTTATTGCCCTTGGAAAATCATTAATGTATAATGCATATTTTTATTTGGTCAAATTTTTACTTGGCAAAATATTAACAAGTATAATGTCATTATGGCATTTGGTCTTTAATCAAATGATTTATTAGAGCAAACAATCTTCAGACAATAAACGTTTGGTGAAATGATTTGTTGAGACAAAAAATATTAAGGCAAAAATAAGATATCACCCCGACTCAGAGTACCTCCGACTCGGATAGGTTAAGTTAGAAGGTTAAGGCGGGAGCGAATCGGAGCTGAACCTTAGCCTTCGTGGTTATTTTTTTTAAGCCACCCAGTAATAGGAGCCCCACTTCGCGGGGCTCCGTTAACCTATCCTTAGCACAGGTGGTAATCTATCTATTTATAGACAATTTTATTGCTCCCTTTGAACTTTTGTATGTCTCACACTTGTAAAAAATCATTTTTAAAGGAATAGATAACTTTATTTGCTCAAACATGAGTGTACATAATAATTTAATGATTATTATTTAACTGAGCAAGATTTAATTTTGCGTAAAAACTGTTATTTCAACTGAAATATTTTACTAAATAAAAAGTTGTAGTTCCTAGTTGGTAAAAAATTTATAGTTTAAACGTTCATTTCCCAAACATTAGGTTTGCGTTACAATTTTTTGTGAATAGATTTTTTGCTAAGTAATAATTTGGCAAAAGAAATTATGCGAAAAAATTTTTGGGAAGTGAAAATTTGTCAAATTCCTTTCGGTCAAACAAGGGAGACCCGTTTTGATGACATGTGACTATCCATCTGAAGATATATTATATTCTAAGACTGTTAGTTGGAAATGACTTCAGTTTACCAATTCCGCCAAGCCTTAAATAAAAACTGCCGTAGCGAGAAATATTTTCTTTTATTTTCGGTTTATCTCCAGGTGTAGTTTTTCCATTTCTATCCTCTTTCAGAGTGTCCTCTATAAAAAAATTGAATTGATACATATAGTTGGTCGTTAAACAACGTAGAGTTAAATTTTCCGCTACATTAATACGAATGGCTGAAAACGTTGGTGGAATGAAAACTAAAGAAGGTATGTAGGAAGTAATTATGCAAACAAATGTGATTTTAATGTCTCATTTTGTTAAGCAAATGTGGTTAATTACCTAAGCATGTTGGTGGATCTTATTGTTTAGGAAGGTATTGTGCTCGTTGAAATGGAATTAGAAGCTCTTACCGTAGTCAAGAATGATTAGGTTGACAGCCTTTTGACGCATTATGTTTACGTATTGAAACACTACGAATATTAGAGATACCAAGTAGAGATATAAATAGAATCCCTGAAAAAGAATAAAATGTCATCAACGTCACAAAAATATAAATATTAATATACGGAATTAATTTCATCAGTTCAACGAGTATATTGAAATTATTTGGTGCATTTGTGTTTTAAGAAAATTATCTAATTACATCGTATGTTAAATACTAAATTTGAAAAAAAAAATATGTCTTTTATAATAAATAAAAAATGTGGACCTGGTAGTAGCCATCAGGCACCCCTCCTGCGATGACCTCAGTTACGGGGAAGGCTAGCCCCAGTACCACCAGCAGCTTGCAGTACAAGGCAGAAAGCGCCTTGCTCAGGGCTTCACTATAACAAAATATGCCTCGTATGAAAACAAAGCTTTTCCAGAGTCTTACGGCGAAATTAATAAAAATTCATGTGCCCCAGTTTGATAAAAATAAATTAGCACATAAAAATGATAAATCTTAAAAAAAAATAGAAATCTAAAAACTAATAATTTAGCAATGATTTGATTTTTCCTCGTAAAAATTCACGAGCAAGAACTGTATCATAGCTAAACAGCTAAAATACGAGTAAGTAATTACATTCATATAGTGATGTTTGCGTTGAATGTTCACTGTTCCATTGTGCACGTGTCTATCTATTAACAAATAAAGGGTGCTTTTCAATGGTTTTGACGCGACGGAGGCTGTTTATTGTCTGCGGACTACATGACGCTATCCAGCTGAATAATATTCACCTCTAAATAGGTCTGTCTCTGTGCTTTAACATAACTAAGCGGCTGATGACATCATTTTCTTGGCGTGGGCAAAGATACAGGATGTGTGTTGCCAAAACGGCAAATACATAGTTTTGAGTCATGGCTATTTTAAAGTTTAGGGAACTAATTAAAATAGATTTCATGGAACAGGAATATAATGAAAACGACTATAGAATCGGCCTTTATGGTCTTCAATAATACAGTCAAAAGAAGCTGGATAAACGTAGGCTGAGAAAACAAACCGTATACCTGAATGAAATTTTATGAGAGAAATTCTCGGAACTTTAAAGCCGTAACTCCTTAGAACGTTATTGATTCACCATTAACGATAAAGTTTTTAACTGCGGAAAGTCTCACGCTGATTAGATATTATAATTTCTTTATGTAAAATAGGGAATGATGGTCGAAATAGTGTAAGTTTGCGGTGTAGAGGCCCATGTCAAGTATTTGGATCTTGCGGTGCGATGCGCGTGTGTGGCGGGCATGTGCCGGTGCCAGCTCGCACTGATTTATCGTACTGTGTGTTCCAGCCTTAGCAATATTTACTCAAGGATTTTCTGATATTTTGATTTATTATGTTATTTCTGATAGCAGGTATGGATATTAAAGATAAAATAGGTGTCGTTCGTTTTAGCACGTGAAGTGTAAAAGTTTTCAATGCGTGCTGAAGCTAAGGAAGCTCGTAACCATGATGTCTATATACCTACTAACACAGCGTTAATATTCATAATTAAGTCTACACCCTGCTATGCATCAAGTGTGGGTAATCAAATTGAGCTAGATTGCAACAAGTTTTAAAAACACTTAGCGTGATAATTTAATTTATGAAATAGAATCATGCTGGTATTAATTGTAGGCAGTTTTGTAACGAAAAATGTAAATGGTATTTAATAACTTACTTTTTTTTACTGTATTTGAATTAATTGAATTTTATTTGAATTTATTTGATTTTTTATTGTAATTTTTTTGTTAATTTTACCCTTAATTTTTTAAATTGTTTCTTGCAGTCATTTTAATTATTGTTAAATTTTAAAACTATTATAAAAAATGTATGTATCACATGTTTACAACCAACTAATCAGTTCTCTGTGAGTGTTGTACATGCCTTTAAGTATGTAACTTATTTACACAGGTTTATTAATGTACTAGCTTTTGCCCGCGGCTTCGCCCGCATTAATTTACACTTTGTCAATAATTCTTGTTGCCAAAAAGGTGTACCGTACCTTTCGCGAATGAATTGGGAAGGAATTTCTGGATGCCATATTTTAGTTTATTTTTAGATGTGTATGTAGTTTAGGGTTTTTATTTAAGTGTTAAAAAATTTAATGTTAAAAACTCATAAAATTATTATTGAGAAAGGGGAAAACAAAGTTCCACCACTCCTTTTACATCCTTAAGGGATGATATCTGGGATAAAAACTATTCTATGTCCTTTCCAGGGTCCTAAACTACCTATTCCCATGCCAAATTTCATCTAAAGCGGTTCAGAGGTTTAGGCGTGAAAGGTAACAGACAGACAGACAGAGTTACTTTCGCATTTATAATATTAGTATGGATGGATATGGATTAGTAGGATAAAAGTCGTAAGACCGTTCACAAAATACTTCTACCTACGAAGTTTCAACTCTGTTGTCTTAATTGTTTCCGAATAAAGTGGCATACGGACGGACAGACAAACAGATATGACGAATTTATAAGGGTTCCGTTGTTTGCCATTCGGCTACGGAACGCTAAAGATGAGCAAGACTGACAGCGTTAATGCAAATAACAATACACAACTATTTTGTGATATTACTGTTATGACGTGGGAGCTCTTGGCTAAATAATAACAGCCTAATAGGTCGATCTTCAACGTTAAGGAACACTTACCAAGGTCGGTGCATAGATGGGTAACTATTTAATCAATAAATTGTTAAAAAATAGACCGAGTTGCTTGCCTGTTAATTAAAATTTTTGAAATCGTTCCAGTAATTAGTTTAAGTATATGTTATATGCGTACCATTCGCGTATTGCATGTTTATACTTTTGATAACTTCGAAATTAAGTGTCCAAATCGAACAAATTAAAAAGTATTTTGCTGCTATATCAAATACCCTTGACGATAAAACTATTTATTTGGATAAGAATTAATATTGCGACACGAATGTAATTTGTTTCTACCAGCGATCTATTTAAATTTTACAACAAAAAAGTTGCTATTGTGACTTCACTATTATAGTCAGTTATATTCCCTTGTGGACTTTTTGTAGGTAATAATGAGTACTTCAATCATATAGCACATCATTTATGTATAGCATATTGTGTATCATTTATGTATACACAATAGTGGCTTAGTTTTAAAATTTACGAGTTTCTTATATAAATTTTTCATCCCCAATTTAACCCTCTTCTAAGATGATTTTTCAAAAACGTTGTTACATGTAATTATTAATTACCAACCAAAAGGCTACATACAGATTTTCATGGTTAGAACTACAAAACGAGCAGGTTTCCCAATTCATACTTTCAGCCCTTATTTTATGCCCTCAGGGGTTGATTTTCCAAAAACAATGAAACGTGATTTTTAACCAGACTGATAACCACCAATTTTCATGGTTTAAACTACAAAGTGACGATTTTCCATATAAACTTTCATCCCCTATTTAACTCACTTAGGGGTTGAATTTCAAAATATCGTTCCTTATTCCTTGTCTACATTATAAAAGGAACCTCTGTACAAAATTTCTGCATTCTAGGTCCAAAGGTTTGGGCTGGGCGTTGATGAGTCAGTCAGTCAGTCAGGACTTTTCGTTTTATTTATATAAGATGTTTATCTGCATACCAATTTGTAAATAAGTTGTTGCTATGCCTTGGAAATAAATAAATAAACTTACTGCCCCAATATCTCAGCCGCTGAGGGTGGAGTGTCGTGTGACGTGGATGCGACTGATGTTCTCGAGTGAGGGGATAATTCTGACAGGAATCTTCGTTGAGTAGCAGCGCACAATGCCAGTGCTTGAGACGGACGACGAAACGCTGCGATGATTGCCGATGGTCGTCTGTAATAGTTCACTTTAGCATTATTTGGAATAAAAAGAAAATAAAAAAACACCGTAATATGTTAATGAACGATAATATTCACTCGCTGAGCACAATTGTACTAAAAACTTTCAATTACGTTTCAGTGTGGTGTCAAACGCTAAGAATAGCACTACCCTATAACTTCGTAAGACTGTCATAGGAGGTGTTAAAGTGAAGAAGATGGAAGTCACCACAGAAGGGGCAGCAACGTTTATACATTTTCGAATTGATCACTAGTCTGCCTGCTCCCGGCTTCCTCTCTGTTTAGCCTTTTCTCCACTTTGTTAAGATCGGCTTCCAGTACAACTGGAAGCAGCAGAGTACTAGCATTTTAGATGGATTAACTGCCTGTCTGACCTCTATAATCCAGTGGCTAGGTAACACCACCCACCCTTTAACAAGACCAGTGATAGATTTTCTGGTTTCTGACTACCCGTAACGACTGCCAAAGGTTTACAACTGGCAGTCGAAACCAACGGGTTAGCGTGTTTTCCGAGACACGGAGGAATCTTGACGTTTTAAGATGGTCAACTTACCACATCGTACTCGGCAAGCATTTCTTAATAGGTAATGCTTAACGGCGCGGCTGATATTATTTAGCCACGAGCTCGTCTGTGAGACGGAGTATATTGTTATAATTTCTTGTATGAAATATATGATTATTGAACAACAAGTTAAGGATTATGATTCGTAGGTATCCCGTTGTCCTGAGACAACTTGACTGGCAGTTGCACTTGACCGGTTTTTCTTTTGGCTGGAAAGTTATACCGGTGTATTTTTAGCCACATACCTTGTATTTAAATTGGCAGCAAGTTTAGCTTCGATATCGGAGGACATTCTGCGACTGCTGGGTTGTGAGTGTGGGTGCTGCATCAGGGGCTCTGCCGGCGTACCCAGCATGGCCCGAGTACGCTCCCGCAGCTGCCCCAGGTCCGAATACGATGACTCATCACTGAATTATATAAAAACTAAGATGTACGATAAAACGATACTATTAGGGACTCAAACATATGAGGAAATGACCTGGGATTTATTCGAAAAAACATTTTTTATAATACCTTTTATGTGTGTTGTTGTAAGTTATATTATTTACAGGCGCATAAAATAGCAAGTAAAACAGATAATATATATACACAATAAGATAGAAAACTGTGAAAGGAAACATTTTAGAAGTTTTCATTAGACATATTGCGGTGTGATAGACTAACAACAGGATTGTTTTGTTTGCTTCATAAATTTTCAGCCAACTTCCAAAAAAGGCTCACAATGCAATTGTTTTATTAAATATTTATTCAGCGATGTTTTCGCCAATGACTTTGATGAATCTCTTTTTATTTGAGAAATTAAACTTGGTGGAGGTCTGATAAAGAACTTCGGAGATAAAGAGAATGAAATAGGTATGCTCTAGAACTTCGATGATTTACCAGTGATTTCTTCAAATTTAAATAGTTAAACTTGAATACATGCCAATTTATTGATTTTTTATATTTGCAATAGATATGTTTGTGCTTCATGTGAATCGGAATATCAGTCTATGCCATAGAGAAAATAGAAGGCCATCTTGCGTTACAAAACGCTTGTAAATTGATTAATTATCTTCCACGAAATATACGTAAAAAATTGCTATCAAATACACCATGTAGGCTCCCACTATATAATGATATCGATTAGTGTAATAATATCTATGTACTTAGTTCTATGATATTGTAGTAATAACAAGTACTTATGTAGAAAAGAAAGCTTCCAAGTATGAACGATCTTAAGAGTGTTCGAAAAGTAGTCTTTTTAATGCCTACAACCTATAGTGTCACTGACATTATGATTGTTTGTTTGTCGATCGATATACCCAACAGCCAGTCCTTTAGGAATGTGTGCCCAGCAGTGGAGCAGACGGGCGTATCACGATACAAAGCAGTCTATCAAACGTCATAAATATTTTCGAAGCTCTTTGCGACTGCACCGAAATCCCTCTTTGTGTATGCGTTTCATATTTTTCGTTCAAATACAGTGTGTTTGAAAATGTCACGGCAAAATCGTAGTTTACATAAAATTTCCGCCGCATTGACAGCGTTTGTGTACCAAAATGGTCATGATTTCATGGGAACAAGATTATGAAAAACTTTGTTGAACGCATGGAAATTAAGCCGGTTTTAATTGTGCGTGTTTTCATCGGATCATATTTGCTTGACTGAAAAATGTTTTTTTGTTATGGATTATTATTTTATAAGAATTGTTTTGTGTCCGGAAATCACTCCACTCTACTAAAATATACAAGAGATAAACAATTCTTCCATTTGTGATACGAAATTACCGTTTAAATTGCATCATACTGTAACATGAATATTTAAAGAAACGTCTGAATTACACTTGTATTGAACTATTTCGACTGGAGGGTTCTGTGCGCAAAATCTCCAAAATGTACATCCGTTTGCCGGAAATGTCTTCCTAAGCTTCGTTATATCTTCACTGAACCTATTTTGAATAACGTCCGTATATTCAAAATATTGATATTCGAGAAGAATAGCACACTAGATTTTATATTTTATATTGCGAGTGGGATTTGTATATATGTATTTCCTAACTATCTACTTAGAGTTAGTAAGTACCTTGGATTTCGCAATGAGCATGACGGAAGACATGATGTTGATCTATTCCGTGTCGTAATTAAGTAATTTGTAATTTTGTTATTATTCCATGATCAACATCATGGAATAATAACAGAAATACAAATGACCATTTTAATGTTATTAAAAAAACTTTTTAATTAAGTCTTTTTACTAAGTAAACTTAAGTTGCACTAAAATACTGTTCTTAATATTTAAAACAAATCTCCTTTAAATAAATAGCAGAAGCCAGAAGCGGTCGCACGAGTGCAATATCTAACGCGCTCTTGGCATAAACTACATGCAAGGAGATCCAGTATTTAGATAACAGATAAAACTGAGTCATGAGACAAAGGAAAATGTGGTTTAAAAGAAACTTTAATTAAATGCTTAGCAGCTACCCTTTGTTTATGACGACTAAAGCCTGTCCGGCGAGCCGATGTATCCATTTCCCGCGCTTTTGAAAAAGAATGCCTTTTCATAGCTTTCATGTTCAATTCTGTACAATGGAATACTGGCTGACACACGTCAATAGACACGTGCTGTTCATGTAATAGGAGTGGGTCATTTTTTTTTTTCGAATTTAGAACAGGGCTTATTGTCCACCATTTTAATTGATTGATTTTTATATCTCTTATATCACAGAAACTCTTATTTATTTTGGTATAACTTAAAGTTGTAAGTGCTCCATTTTATACCTCCGTTAATCTTTCACGGCCTTTCTTTTCTTTTACCAAACGCAATTTAATAGCATCCTTCCTTTAAAACAGCAAGTCAACAAGGTATTGCGTGTATCAACTCCTATATAAAGCTCTACGGTTGACTTGCAACCTTTGTTACGATACAAACAGCTAGAATACATCCTAAGTCTACACCAGACTCTGTGCAACCAAGTTAATGTAATCTTAAGAGATGTTTAAAACCAACTGGTTGTTAGAAAGTGAACGTGACAGGATGCACAATATTATAAAAGAAACTAAAGTGCAGAGAAAAAAGGAAGTAAAAAAACATTGCATACCTGTCGTTATCATTTTCTTCATGCACCGTGTCCATGTCAGTAATGGTGACGCCTGGGTGTAAGTCGGTCGCCTCACACAGTGAGCTCCTATTGGCCGGACTCATCTACGAAATATCACGATTATCACGAGGCCTTGTTTCTTAATTACAGTTTCATGACCAAATGCTTTTCACACATCATTTGCTTGTATGACAAGATATTTATTTAATTTGTTCCAAGCAAAATTTTAAAATGACGTAAGACTTGTAAAACTGCAACAATTACTTGATGTGACAATTAAATGTAATGTATTTTTCCAAATTAGCAAGAGTTGAAAAATAAACACCTACCTATCTATTGATACAATATCTTCGAGATTTTTTCCTAGATTTTTTTTTCATTGCCCTAGTCCAGGGATGGCGAACCTTTATGCGTATACGTGCCAATTTTCTGGAATAATATTTATTGACGTCGCAGCCGTGCCATCAAATATTCTTGACTTTGTGATCAGTGGAAAAATAATGTAAAAAAACAATATCAACTCAAAGCTCTATATTTACCAAAAATACAATTACGAGAGCAATTAAAAATTAGTGCGACTTCTGTTGTTGCAGATTGGACGATAATTGACTTATATTGGGGTTGTACGATGTTTCTTTTAGCAGAATGCATGCTGAACTTGATTCATCAGTCAGTCTATTTCTAACAGAGTCTTTGATGTTATTCATCTCTGAAAACAATGACTCGCAGGCATATGTTGATGAAAATACAGTTAGAATAGCGTGAGCCAGCTTCTTTAAACAATTAAATGTTTCTGGCAACGCATTCCAGGTTTCTAAAATTTTATTATTGGCATCTTTACTTATATTACTGGTCAATCTTTGTTTCAATTAACTCTAATTCTTTTCTCATGTCTATGAATTTTTGTATCCAAATTGAACTAGATTGGAAATCAACCAGCTGCATTTCAAAATCTTCAATTTCCAACCAATCGAACTGGGAGAAGTTCAGTGTATGAAAGGTCGTTACATCTGGGTACATAATAAACTTGACCGTTTCTGATAATTCTTTGAACTGAGAAAATCTTGTTGAAAATTCCTTAATTGAAGAATCAATCACAGAGATAAATTCCTCACTCATATTTTCTGCATTTGTTGTCTCACGTATATCAGATTCATTGATATATTTTTTCAAGTATGGATAATACTTGTAGTTTTTTGCGATAATATCGTTTCTGAAAACTTGCAGTTTAGCCTCAAAGGCGCGAATGAGATCGATCATGACGATTATTGTTTTGTTTGTGCCTTGAAGCTTCACATTTAACGTATTTAAGTGTTGGAATATGTCTGTAAAAAACATCAATTTTGAAAGCCACGTGACGTCCAAAAGCTGTGGGTATTGTTCAATTTTTCCCTCATTTTGCAGAAACAGTCTGATTTCTTCCAAGCATTCAACAAATCTTTCAAGTACAGACCCACGACTCAGCCACCGAACATTATTATACATCAGTAAGCCATTATACACGGAGTTGACTTCATCCAACAAAGCGTCGAACTTTCGCTTGTTTAAAGCCTGAGCAGAGATGAGGTTGACTATTTTCGTAACTACTGCCATAACATTATCAAGAGATGTTAAACCGCTCTTAGCGCATAAGGCTTGTTGGTGAATGATGCAGTGGAATTTAAGAATCGAATGTCCTACTTCAGTTTGAAATAAACTTGTGAAACCAATATTTTACCCACCATACTCGGAGCACCATCAGTTGTTACAGAAACAACTTTTTTTATATCAATTTCTTTTTCAACTATCGAATTTTTAACTGCCGTACAAATATCTGCGCCCTTTGTAGTTGTTGGTAACGATTTTATCGCAATTAATTCCTCCTTAATGACGTTTCCTACGCAGTATCGAGCAAAAACAGCTAAACGTGCAGATTTTGTGACGTCAGTGCTTTCGTCGAGGCATAGCGATATAAATGAAGCAGAGTGAATGTCAAGCTTTTGTTGCTCTGTAACATTTTCAGCCAATTTTAAGATTCTTTCCTTTATTGTGTTTCTGGACAAAGGAGTATCTTTGATGCGCTGAATTATCTTATTTTTATTCTCGAAATCATCAAAAAGAGAAGGCGCGCATGCTAACCAGGCTTCCTTTAAAAACTCGCCTTCTTGAAAGGGTTTACTATGCCGAGCAATGACATTTGCAGCCGTGTAACTTGCCGCACTTGTATGACAATTTTTGCCAACAAATTTATTTATTGATGTTGACTGTTTGTTTCTGTCTTTCAAAGCACTCGCAATTAATTCCTTTTGCTCTGCTTCGCTTTTTTGACAAATTGATTTGTGATTTGTTTCAAAATGCCGTTTAACGGAAGATGTTCTACATACCATGGTGCCAGAACATAAAACACACACTGCTTTGTCACCTTTATTAATCACGCTGAATTTATCAGTCCACCAAGTCTGAAATTCTCTAGTATCCTTGCTATTTTGCACTTTTCGTTTCTTTGCTGAACTAGCCATATTAAATTACAGCAAATAATAACTTAAATAAACTTTAAAGTTCACTTTCACAATGAAATTCAACTATTTTTTGCGTAAACAAACAATTTGCGCGGGCACTGCGCCTCGTTTGTTATTATTTACTCAAGTCAAGCCCCCGCGCTGCGTTCCCGCGCCCCGCGCCACCGCCGCATTCCCCGCGCTAGCATAGCAACTACGCCCCGCCTCCACCCCGCGCACCGGACCCGAACGCTCGCGCGCGTTTGCTTTTCAAAGATTCATAGGTATTATGCTACATAATAATCATAATTTATACTTTTTTCTTTAAACTCGTAATCAGTGACGTGCCGAAATTATTTCGTCGCGTGCCAGCAATGGCACGCGTGCCATTGGTTCGCCATCCCTGCCCTAGTCCTTCACAACACTAGTGATGTCGTCAGTTATAACGAACAGTATTAACAAATCGCTTCAGTAAATACGTTTTTATATAAACATTTTTCTTGTATAAAATAAAAATCCTACTTGGACGAGGCTGTCCTCGGTTAAGGCAAGCTTACACTGAGGTAAGTGAACAAGATACACGTCTTTGTTTACTGTGTAGTATAGGTATTACCGCGTTACGTAGTTATCCGGTAATCCTTTAATGTTTGTTTGCCTATGGCGGCAAGGTTCTACTTGAGAGCGATACTTCTACTGTCAACTGATTAAAATGATGAAAACATTGTCGATAACCTAAAACAAACTACAAAAACATTTCAGACTATTCTTATCACCACGGGTCGAAAATAAATGGCCTTTTGATAGTTTATTTTAACTTTATGAACGAATAAAATATTTTATTTTGTATTTTTTTTTTGTATTTATACATAGTTCAGGAAAAGTAACACAATATACGCTTAATAATAGGTGTATAGTACTTACCTTTATAAGATAAGAACATCAAGTAGGAACGTTATCTCTCAAAACTCTTTCGATAGACGCGAAAATGAGTTTTCATACATTTTTATACGACAGTTTTAGTCTAGGTAACTAAAATCAGTGGCGTTGGCGGTAAATTGTGTTCATTGGTTTATTTATGTATGAGTACCAGTGTATGTGTGAGTTATTTCTTCTCACCTTTCTGGTAAGTACTGAGCTAACTACGTCCCCTTTGTGGTTAAATTGCTCCTGACTCATTATGTATCTGCTCTGAAAAAGATTAGTTACCTACTAGCCATATATAATGCAAGCTAGTTGCTCTTATAATATGATGACAAATGAATGCGGGATTTTTTCTAAAATATATAATTATATACATTTGAGTGTAATACTTTTCGGGCTACTGTAGAGTTTTGTGTATTTTAAAGGAAAATTGGAAAGACAACACTTAATGTTAAGCCATTTTATCAAGTAGATATTCTTGAACGATAGTGACACATACTCCGTTTAAATCTAATAATTGTTCGACTTCTTTTAGTATATGATATGTAGCTATAGAATGCTAAATATAAACAGTATTTCAGCGTTATGAAATTAGCCTTTCCTTAACTACATATGTTGGGGTCGGATTTCAGTCTAACCAGAAGCAGCTAAGTAGTAGCTTGTATTTGTACATGGAGTATCTGCCTTTCTGACCTGCACAACCCAGTAGATGGGTTACACCGGTTACGCGATACCAAAAATGGAATACGCAAGTAGTATGTAGTAGTCATGCTTATACAACGTGTAACGGAAACCCCATATCTATCCAAAAGGACTGAAGACAACATCTAGTATGGAGTCTCTATGTAAAGTTTCAGCTCAAAATAAGTGACTCACAGAATTTGACCCCAAATTATCGGTTTCATATGTTTCTTGAATACCAGTAATAACAAACGTGTCACAGCACTACGAGGGTCATAACTTTCCACGTCACTTGCCAATAAAACGATAATTCTCTTCGTTCTTCTTAATTTGAAAAATTCGGTCTCTGGTATCAATGTATTGAAATTTCTAATATCCTCCACACATGTACACATAGGATTAGAAAACCCTTGCCATATCGTTTATTATCATCCAAAGAAGCCGTGCACTTGGTATGTATATACCCTTTAAATTACACGTGGTATAGATATTGTAAGAAATAACTTATTTTCATACATTATTATTATTTGGTTTAGGTACACAACGCAATGCAAAGGCTACTTAAGAAAACCCGATTTTTATTTTAATGTAGTACAAAGTGTAAGATTAAATGGTGAGTTTGTTTGTCTTGTGTCCGTCGGGCGGTCCTCTCTAAGGTTGTTAGGTTGTTGAATAAGTTTCTGAATTAAGAGAACTGAAAGTTTTCTCATCTCGAGATTACAGCAAAGTGTTTACCGTTTGGCTGTAGGATGCGGCCGCGGTGCCGACACCCCTCCGCGCGCCGCTAGTCACGGGACACGCGGCGGTTACTCGATATCGACATGAAATTATTTGTGTTTATTAATGTCCAGTTAATTAAGTAATTAGTTTTGTAATTATATATATAGTAATTAGTTGCTTTAGTATTGTTGATTTAGTACTGCTTTGATAAGCAATCAATGTACTGAGAACCCAAGTAGGCCACTGCAGGCACAATTTAGCGAAATGAGACTTAGTGTAATTGTGGTGCTCCACCATGCCCCATCTGTTGGCGTGACCAAAGTGCCCAAATACGTGCACCTTTAATAACCTAATAAATGCCAGTGAGGTCGTATGTAGCGTGGCTACCTACTGAGCCCAACATAATATTTGAATGGGTTACCATGGATTCAAAGAAGAAGTTTGCTAATAAGATAGCAAAATAAGTCCTACTGATATAGCTGAGTTTCTTTAGTGATTGTTTCGGTATGAAAAACGACTATGTATTTTTACATAAAATTTGCGTAAAAGAAATGGTAGACATACAAATGAATAAATATGATTATGTTGAATAACGACCAGTATTTAACTACATAGTTAAATACTGGTCGTTATACACACAGGACCTTTTAAGGACACACAGTTACCTACATAGGTAACTGTGTGTCCTTAAAAGTAGAATGTATCTATTTATAGATAGATATAAAAAAATACGTTCAAGTTTGATTAGTATTTCGGAATTATTTTCATTATGTAATTTGCTAAGCGACAGTAAATAATATTTTAATGACTTTGTTTATTACATACAATCATCATAAATAGTTCTTACAATAATGTTATGCTGATAAATGCGAGTTAAAGGCTTGCAACCGTCTGTCATATTTATCTAGATATCTAAGCCTGTACAGAGCCACTTCATTTAATCTCATATTATTGGGAACATTTCTGTTAACAACTATTTTGCTTCACGTGTCTGCTGCAAGACAAACTTTTGTATATTTCTGTCCCTGAACTGATCCTCAATTATATCGTCAAAAAAGGTGAGCTTGTATTGCAAGCTGCCCTTTAAAACATTATTATAAAATATACATATTCTTAATATAACGGGGATTTTCACATGCTACTTCAGCTAAGTTAGTTGTTTAACCAAGATGACGTTTAAACATAGCAAAACTAGACTGTCGACAATTTTGCATTAGAAAAAATACTGAGGAGGCGGAGTACAAATAAATTTTTGTATATTTTCGCACGGTATTGCATTCTGCATCTTTACAATTCTTTAAGATTTCCACAACAACTGATTGTTATGTGCTACTGAATTGTTCTTTTTACTGTAATTTGATTTACATCTATTTGTTATATGTAATGAGTATAGTAATTTTGAAATCTTTATCTTAAAATGGCTGACTCTTTCAAATGGTCACAATGATGGTTTATGCCTATGCCACTTTTAGCCAAACATCGACAACAATCACATCACTAGTGGTAATAATCTAGGTATTTTCATAAAATATTTGTGTGAGTGTATCGCACCTGATGCCAAACGATGTCGCTGCACTTTAAACTTGCCGAGATTCACACAAACAACGACCACTAACTAATATTGAAGTGAAAAACTTACTTGGACGTGTGTCTTTAAGAATGGATTAACATTTTATACTCCGTTCGAGAATATATGGGTTTAAGTTTCTTGTGCAGAGCGAAAGAGAAATATGAAGTGTAGATTTAGTCGTTAACGTTTTGAAATTGGTATTGATCTAAGTGAAAGAAAGTTTTGGATACAGTCCTTGGGGACAGTATTTGATATACGTGTACCTATGTATATTTTAAAGCGAAGTAAAAAGACAAATTTATTTGCTGAAAATCGCATGAGATAGACGATTAATTATTGGGTAATACTGCATTATAGATATATTAATAGGTGAAGTGTAAGTTTTGTACCTTTTTAGGGTTCCGTAGCCGAATGGCAAAAAACGGAACCCTTATAGTTTCGATATGTCAGTCCGTCTGTCTGTCTGTCCGTCCGTCCGTATGTCACAGCCATTTTATTCCGAAACTATTAAGATTATACATGTGAAACTTAGTACGTAGATGTATTCTGTGAACCGCTTTCCGATTTTAAGAAAAATATAAAAAAATATTTAAAATAAAGTGGGGTCCCCATACATGGAACTAGAACTGAAAATATTTTTTTTTCACAAAATATATGCGTGTATGGTATCTATAGACAGGTCTTTAAAAATGATATAAGGGTTTCTGAAACCACTTTTTAATAAAGTCAATCGTTTAAAAGATATAAGCTTCCAAATTGGTAAAATGTGTGTCCCCCTCCTCTAACTTCTATAATAATGGAGTAAAAATCTAAAAAAAATACATGTCTGTAGATCTTAATGTAAACTTTCAACCAAAATTGGTTTGAACGAAATCGAGTCAGCATTTTTTGAGATACAGCATATTTTCTAAAACCGCAAATATAACTTTGTAATTCATACAAACACTATAAAAAACAAAGTTATTTAGCGTAGTTGTAAAATGTAAATAAGCTAGTTTTAAGAAATTTTTAAGGATTTTTTTTATTCGTCAAATAAATATACATATTATATTATATTATTATAGTTACTACGGAACCCTTCATTGGCGAGTCTGACTCGAACTTGGCCAATTTTTTACAAAAAATGCGGATGGAGGAGCATACAATTTGGCACAATTAAGTTCATATGGAGAAGAAGTGCACAAAGCAAATATTTTTGCATATAATAATGCATTAAAAATAATTTGTATTTATTATGGGCCAATTTCGATCATTGGGCGACTACTAGTATTACTAATTAGTTGATTGCCGTACTCAATACTCATATTATGGCAAACGCGGTCAGTTCAGTACCTGATACTCGATACCTAGAGCAAATATACTTAATTTTGCGATCATATTATGATACGGAATTATTATATTAATTTGATATTATTAATGATGATTATACACTCTTGAATATTAATATCAGAAGCGAAACAGTAATCAATATTAAAGTACATTAATTAAAAGCAAGTGCATTGTCGAGAAAAGTAAAGATGACGATCTTAAAAAAACTTAGTAATATTTATTATAAATGCGAAAGTTAGAAAGTAAAGATGTATGGATGTTTGTTACTCTTTCAAGCAAAAACTACAAAACGGATCTGAATGAAATATAGTAAGTAGATAGTTGACATCCTGGAAGAACACATTGGCTACTTTTCATCCCAGAATTCCCACGGGATCGAGATAAAAAACCCTCCCACGCGAACTAAGTCGCAGGCAGAAGCTAGTGATAATATGCGTTATTCTAAGAAAATATAATATTCTCGATAAATGAGAAGTTGTTGGTATTAAATTTGAATCATAAATATGCTCTTTCCTTCGTGTATTTTGTTGGCATAGTGCTGTTCTAATTAGTTTGCAGTTATGACGTCACTAAGAAGCCAAGGTAGGATGTTTATGCATGCTTTATGATTATGAATCTACGTCATCATAGAGGGATTATATAAATGAGACCAGCCATTTTTCTGTGATTTATTTATATGTATTAATGTATCTTTATAGCTTATTAGTTCTTCGGACGCGACTACGTCTGCGCGGATTTCGAAATAATTTATAGCCTTTAGCACTCGCCAATAACGCAAGGGGCATTATTGCTATAGTTCTTTACCAATAAAAATAGAATTGGATCAAATTTTGCCTTTTTGTAATATTCATTATTACCTTCAACCCTGAATTTGATGCCAGGTTTGTGGTAGCCGTTTTTTTATATTAACTTATACTTGAATTCTCTGTGTTACGCAATTGAGTTGGGGTGTCCGTCGATAGGTTGACGATTTTCATAATTTCGATCGATCTCCAAGTCAGGCCGTGGATGACCATTTTAACGAATCGAGATTCTTCCGTGCCTCGGAGAACACGTAAAATCGTTGGTCTTTGTAGTCATATGTACATTTTTGATAGTCGTGAGGGATAGTCAGAAGCCACAAATTTTTGACATCAGTCGTGATAAGGGGTATCGTGTTTCCAGCTTCAGCTTCTGTGTTGTGGAGATCAGATAGACAGTCGCTCCATGTAAAGCACAAGTACTCAGCTAGGTCCGGTAAGACTGTAAGCCGACCCCGAGTAGATGATGATGATATACAGGGTTAATTGTAAAACACCGTAAACCTCTCAGGAATATGTTACTAACATCAGAATCAACAACTTTTGTTCTATGACTTTTAAAAATTCGTCATATTTTAGTTCACCAGATTTTCATACAAAAATAAAAATATTTAAATTGAACGCCCTAAATGTTACGGAGTGTATGCGAAACAAAAGAAAGTGATAGTATAAATCGTTTTCTTTTGCTTCGTAACATTTAGGGCGTTCAATTTAAATATTTTTGTTTTTGTATGAAAATCTAGTGAACTAAAATATGACGAATTTTTAAAAGTCATAGAACAAAAGTTGTTGATTATGATGTTAGTAACATAGTCCTGAGAGGTTTTCGGTGTTTTACAATTAACCCTGTATATGTAGATATTCTGCGTGTCCCTAGTCTTATTAACCAATTCATATTGGATATGTTTAGTATATTAAATGGTCGGTAGAACGCCATGCACTTATTATCGCCTCAACTCGTGATTTGTTCCAATTTGCACCCTTCGGCTATATAATATGGCTATATACCTACGTGCAAAGTGTTTGTTAAATGTTTGCGAATGTAATAGTGCTTATATGCTTGAGTAAAATCTTCTTATTTTGTAAATAAATAACATCTTACTTTGATGTTTGTGTGCTTTCTTTATTTGTTACATCCGTGTTGTGATGATATAAAAATATTATAAATGATTTGACGGTGGTTTTTTCTTTCGTTTATAGTATAGGTATATTCTTTGATAGTGATATGGTGAATGGAATATTTATAATATAAATAATTTAAGAACAGCAGTGACAAGATATTGAATTATATTGAATTGATTAACATTTTGTGAGTATAAATACATGGATAGGCCATGATATTATGAATTAATGCACCGGTTGCATCCACCATTTTTTACAGTCTTATTTTCAAACAATATCAGTTTATTAAAAGATTTCTACGAAATAAAGACATGGTTAGGTTGTAGGTGCACAACGTGGACGCCACGCCACCACGGAGTAGGCGGTCGCCTACGCGTGTTTGGCTCTATAAATATATTGTGATAATTTATCCATCAAATTTTACATTATTTATTGGACTCTTTTTTATTTATAAAGAATTATGGATAAGTAAAAGATATATTTTTGCTATAATAAATGTTTGTTCTTTTAAAAAGAAATTAGTGGCTTTATTGATAGAAAAATGTTACTACTCAGTGAATGATTTTTTAATGGATAGAACTTTTTAATTACTTACATAAGTATATTTAATATTTGTAAATAAACATTCATTCTGACGTCCTAAAATATTAAAGGAATCTAATTTAATGTAGGTATTTAATTTAAATTTTAATAATGTTAATTAACTGTGACATTGTAATTTGACATGCAGCAATATTTTTGTAGATTATTATTGTATTAATTATTATTACTAAGTTGACATTTTCGTATTATATCTGGTTTATAACTAATTGTATAAAATTTTGAGTGCCTGTCTCAAGACAGAATGTACTTGTACTACATGGCTCATTTCTGACTGTATTTACCATCTGTATTATTATTGTACCTACATTCGTGCAAATAAATGATTGATTGATTGATATCGTGCATTTATCGATACTATGATTCAGTTTCTGAATTCTAAGTCCCACCACTAAGACTGACGGAATGTCTACTATTCCAGTGCCAACTGGTATAGCTTCACAAGTCAGTTTGGTGGTCTCAGGAAAACTTAAGGAAAAACGAATGGCTCACGATTCTAATATAGACGATAAAGAGGTAAGAGGGAACTGTTTTCTAGATTTCTTTAAATTCATTGGTGATTTGTAGAAATTGAAGTTCTTAAAGTTTTACTCACGATAAAATGGCTTAAGAATGAAACTTGGCACATACCTATCTGTAGTTTATAACATGAAATAACATAGGCTTCTTTTATCCCGGGAAAAAGTGCGAAATTCCCATGCAATCGAAGTCGCGGGCAACCATTACTTTACAATAAATGCAAAAGAATCTGTACGTTTGTTACGTTTCAAGTCGCTGAAATCAACTAACTACATGATTTGGTTTAGAGATGATGGTGTTGGTCATGCATAGTTACTACCTTTGAATTGATATTATATTTTTACACGGGCGAATCTCGTTGACAATGTAAAGGTGGGTGTTTGCTTTTAAAAATGTCAGAATATTTGTAAAAATAAATAAATTTAAATAAGTTTTTCAATTAAATTATAAAAAAATTAAGACTTCAATAGGAAAAAACTCACCTTGGGCATTGTTAAGCACTCTGTTCCCAAGTTCAATATAAAACAGAAAAAATAATCCAATTATGAGTTATTGTAACATTATGGCCACGATGTTCACTGTCACGGCCACGGTATAGAACTCGGAACAATTTTGGCAGCACTATCAGTCAGTCCAGTATGTAGTATGTGTCCATCAACTAGACAACACGACGGTGAGCTGCTAATTGCGCGATCAATTTATAAAACACGACTATCAACGTATATTTATTTACAATTCATATTTTACATTTTACTGCCGCCTCTTCTAATAGTGCGTGTTAAAGTTATCACATATTAATCAAACTATTCGAATAAGAAATGATTGCAATTATTTGGCTGGTAAATTTAATATCGACAAATCGTAAGTGAAAAACAATTACTGACTGTTATTACTAGTGACAATCAGTGGTTGCTGTGCGTTTTTAGAGCTCAGTAGCGGAAGCTTCTAACCACACCTCCGCAAAGTAATATACAGATAGCTTAAATGATCACAGAGAGTGTGAAACCCCAAACAAGTTGACCGATTTTTTCGGTTTTATGATAAACCGTATAAATTACGTATCATGTTTCGTACTTCTAAAAAATATAACTGAAATGTTGCTCCCATTTGAATACATTAAGTAATAAGACAATTAACTAAATTGGAGCATAATTATTATCCCTATGGGAACAAATAAGGACATTTTTACTGTTCAGAATCCTCCTAATGAAAATCTGACTCACACTTGTTCGTTTTTTTAAATTATCGAAAAAATCCTTATTTTATATTCAATTCAGTTACGCTAACAGTTGACAATTGAACGTAATGTTGTCTATTTTCTATAAAACCACAAGCTTTCGATTTCCTCCAATATTTATATGGCGGAGATGAATATGTTTACAGCTTCTGACTGTATTGTTCGCAAAGCTAATAAGGAAACAGTACTGGAACTGTCATTTCCTCTTGAATACCTTCGTGATGCACAGACAGACTCATTCCCTCAATGTAATTGGACGTCTGATGGGATAAAATCCAATATTGTTCTGCTTTAAATTATTTCCAGGATACCAAGGCGATTAATGGATCTGTTAATGATTATCAGGAACATGTTCATATTCAAGAGTTGCATCTCGAGAGAGGTACATTATGCAGTTTCTGAATTTATGAACAGTGTCGTCAGTATGTGTAAGTACCTACTATTAAAATATCTGTACAAATAAACTTGTTGCATGGGACTCTACTTATTTAATAATACATACTTCACTAATATGTACAATGTTTTGCCTAAATATTTAACCAACATAGCCAAATAAATTCCTTTTCTCTTTCTCTTCTACCCCTATTTTAAGATTTACCCGCAATACAACAACGCAAATTGAATAAGAATTAATATATAATAACAGATGGTGACACAATGAAGGTTTATGCAACCGATTACTTAATTCTTTGTATCTTGTTAGAACATTCCCGCAACCCAGTACACCCAATAGCCCTATCAATACGGACCCCGTCAATGTTGCTAACTGCTCTTTGAGGTCGAATGTTTGATCCTGTGACTTATTAATGGTCATTGGAAAATACAGTTTCACTGGAAATGCAGTCTTTTAAATTTGAAACGGTAAATCCCCGGATTCCTTTAATACCAAAGGAATTAAAACAACTTCTCCAGTTCCACATCCAGTCAGTATTGTGCGCTCTATTATGTAGGTTTTTAAAGCATTTATATACCTGCCCTCGTGTACCATTGCACAGTTTCGGTCAATTAAGGCTACGTAATAAAATAATAGGACACCCTACTTTCAACACCAGCTTAAATGGTGGAGTCCAGATGGCTGCAAGGAATTGAGAAATTCTGTAGGTATTCTTATAAGCAATACGCGGTGCGGTACTCATTTAAATAAAAAAGTACACTTTTGAATAAAATTAAATATACTTCTTTGGATAAGGATTAGAACTGATTAAGCTTTCACAAATAAATTATTATTTTAAATTTATTATTTAGAGATAAAAATATTTACTGTGAGCCAACTTTAGAAAATAGATATGTGCAATTACGGACATTTTTGTAGGCTTCCTACTATATTATTTTGATGTATCTCATACGGGTTAGCCAGCGCTTCCTATGTAAGCGCTCAAAAATCGTTATTTTTAAGGTTTCATCACAAAATATGGAGTTATCTCTATTATGCAAATACTTAATTAAAATGTTTTGTATGTATAAACTTTCGGGAATAAATTGCCTAAATAACAGTGGAAATTGCATCCAAATCCGTTGCGTGGTTTAAAAAGAAAGCTTAGAAACAGACAGAGGCGGAGGGCGACTTTGTTTTATACTATACTAGTACTCACGCGGGGCTTCGCTCCCGTGGATTCTATTACGGTAAAACATAACTCTTCTTTTTGCAGTCGCGTAAAAAGTAGCCTATAACCTTCCTCAAGCTTCAAGCTACTTCCGTACCAAATTGCATCCAAATCCACCCAGTACTTTCGAAGTATAGCGCGTTCAAGCCAACAAACAAACAAACTTTTCCGCTTTATAATATTAGTATAGATAGTAATGATACTCAATTTTGCTGCTGGATTTCTACAATTCTCGGCTTATGATAGAATCAACTCTTATAAAACTTCTTTAATTTGTTTTATGGAGCAAGGGGTGGCTTATAGGTAAGAAGTGTGACCAGGTAGGAATGCGGGCTACATTAGTCGCATGTATAGTGACTGCTGGTGAAGGGCCTCCAGACAAATCCATACTAATAAGTATGTCTGTTTGTCTGTTACGTTTTCATGGCTAAACCACAGCACCAATTTGGATGAAATTTGGAACGAAAATCAACCTCTAAAGGGTTGAAATAGGAGATGAAAGTTTGTATGAGATATCTACACCGATTAACCTATTTTAATGATTTTTTTTTCCTCAAATTAGCCGCGGGGCACAGCTAGTGGAGCCTAAATGTTACTGGCGACACCGAGGCCAGCCTAAAGGAAGCAAGCAAGATAACCTGGACCAGCTCCAAGAGTCGCAGAAAAAGAATTTCTGGAACTCGAAAAAATGGGAATGAGTGGAATTTTTGTATGTAAACCTTATTAAAATGACGCTTCCAAAGTTCTTTGTTGTACTTATGGTATTCTAAGTTATTAAGGGTGCGTTTCCACCAGAGATGTGCGATGGAAATGTGACGTGCGACAATGTCTAGCTGTGCTGTGAAAATGTGTGAGTGTTTCCACCAAAGCTGTGCGATGAAAATGTGCCTACGAGGATGTGTAGCAGAGCTGTGAAAATGCGCATTAATGTGTGGTGCGAGGATGCGCAAACCTCGCAACACATCCTTCTCAACACACATTCCTCGCAACACATCTCTCTCACACATTCCTCGCACACATCCCTCGCTTGTTTTGTATGCGCAAAAATCTAGCTCCGCTGAGCCGTTTCCACCAGAGCTGTGCTGACCGAGGCGAGGTGAAAGTTGTGGAATATTATTATATTATTATTATTATCTCTGGTGGAACGCAGCCTTATCGTCGTTGATAGTTTGTTTGGTTATACTTTCAGCTCTGCCTTCAGCTTTTCATTACTTTTGGCAATATCTCCCACACTAATCTATATAAAGTATATAATAATAATAATATTTTTTTATATTTTTAAATGTTTTTTTTAGAGAATATTCAAAAATGTAATTTATATGTATATATTGAAAATAAAGAGAATAATAATAATAAACTTTCCGGTTTTAGCCTTTAATTTATGTATTAAATAATTAAATAATAACTAATTAAAGAATAAACGTTATTTTTAAGTTAGTTTGTATGTGTTTTGGATTTACTACAATAAACTATTTGGTTTATTCACTTTACTGCACATATTTGTTAAAGTTTTGAATATTTATTCGTAAACAAAAATAAAGCCGAAAGTAGAGTACTGATGATGGGGCAGGGTCTAGTTTTAGTCTAGTCTAGTAGTAGATTTTTGCGGAATTATAAGTTTTTGAGCTAATATGGTCAGTAACAGTATCATTAGAACTTAAAACGGGATATTTACCATGTGTATTTATTGTTTTGAGTTTCCGATATTTCGGCACTGTTGCAAGCGCCATGATCACGGATGAACTGAAGTAATTGCGGGTGGAAGTTTATGAGCAGACAAATCAGTCTACCCTCTTTCTCGTTCGTTTTCTGTTAGCGACACCGCTACATCTGTCACATGTATCACTAAACACTCGATTCTGTTCCCGACATACAAAACTCACCGTGTCGACTCCGCGAACTTTCTACGGAACTTTTTCGGTTTTTACACATTTGAACCACTGGATTCCAGGCCCTCGACAGTTGAAACCCATCCTCCAAACTCAAAACAATAAATACACATGGTAAATATCCCGTTTTAGTTCTAATGATACTGTTGCGGAATTGTTCGAAAGAGTTACCGCGGCCTCGGAACACGAAAGGCAAATGACGGAACACGGATGGGTTTTAGTCAGTTAAAGTCTGACACACCCTCCCGCTTCGCAAAGATCGGGAGGCTGTCATTGGATGATTGATCCTTAAAAAGGTCTATTTACCGCTGGTGGTAATACAGAGAAAGGCACCTACTCAAAATATCATCTTATTATATGCATATATCCAGAATAGTTGGGGCCCAGTGGTTACAAGCATGAATTTCAAGTTTCAGGTTTGAACCCAGGCAGGCACATTACTTTGAGTATTTTACACCATCGCCACTGCTCTCAAAAGGGGTAAGAACAACATCGAGAGGAAACCGACCCATGACCTACAACCAAAGATCCAAAGACATGCGATATTTACCACTCCGCACTGGGCTTGCAGGTGGACCATATCCATTTCCTCTCATAGAGACAAGGCCTGTGTCAGCAGTGGAAACGTTCTGGGCTGGTTATTTTTATATACAACGTGTAATTTAAAGGGTATATGCGTACCAAGTGCATGGCTTCTTTGGATGATAACAAACGATATGGCAAGGGTTTTGTAATCCTAAGTCTACGTGTGTAGAACTTATTACAAATTCCAATACACTGATACCAGAGACCGATTTTTTTCAAATTAAGAAGAACGAAAAGATTTATCGTGTTATTGGCAAGTGATGTGGAAAGTTATTGACCCTCATAGTGCTGTGACATGTTTGTTATGATTGGTATTCAAGAAATATATGAAACTAATAATTTGGTATCAATTCTATGAGTCAGTTATTTTGTGCTGAAACTTTGCATAGAGACTCCATACCAGATGTTGTTTTCAGCCCTTTTGGATAGATATGGGGTTTCCGTTACACGTTGTATAATATGGATCGAATAAGTTGAGAGGTTTGTCGATACTACAGTCCAGGCGGATATGGTTTCGACAAACCTCTATGCGATGGTTAAGCTATGGCCATGCTGATGAGGAGTAACTTTTTAGTGTCGCGGGAACTGCGTTTTCATTCATTCTGAAGTTTTTTTCTAATGTGAACTAGTAATGAGATTAGCTAAACTAAATATGCTTGTGTCTGGAGTCGGTTTACGGCAGTAGTGTAATGGATGGGTTTCGAACCTGTGACATCGACGACGAGTTGCAAGTCTATCGGTTTTCTATCTACATTTACATTACACAATCTAATTCCGCCATACCCGTTCCATCATCGGACTATAAGACAAACGGTAATGCGCCATCGTTACATGGTGGACATCCCACTCATACGCACGTTTTACACGTTTAAACGTTTCGGGAATGCTTTAATTGTGTGTACGGCTAAGGAGTGGAATTCCCTGCCAGAGCCTGTGTTTCCCGATAGTTACAACCTAGGGGTCTTGAAGTCAAGAGTTATAGTATAGGTTACTTTAGGGTAAGCGTGTTTTAGGTAAAGATGGAGATCTTTGACCACATCATCACATCACACCCAATTCTCAATAAAAAAAAAAACTATTTAAGCTAGAATTCATGCAGTCCACCTGGTTCCGGAATTTTCTAGTTCTGAAATGGAGAATCCCTCCATTTGCTACATTCTGATATAGGTTCAGCCACGCATTAACTCGACTCATCCAGAGCAACCGCTGCTTCATCAGAATGTCTTGAGACGACATACTACATAGTATAAATATGTGTAGACGTCTGTGACGTTTTGTTTAGGTCGAGTCTCAAAGAAAATATTAAACAGCAATTCCAAAGGACACATTAGCATCCATTTTTAGGGTTCCGTAGTCAACAAGGAACCCTTATAGTTTCGCCATGTCCGTCTGTCTGTCTGTCTGTCCGCGGTTTAGCTCAAAAACTATTGGTACTAGAAAGTTGTACTTTGGCATGAGTATACACGTTAATGACGCCAAAAAAGTGGTAAAATAAAATTTTGAAAAAAAACAATTATTTAGGGTACCTCCCATACATGTAAAGTGGGATGATAATTATTTTTTTTCGTTTTTCCCACAGTGTGGGATATCGTTGGATAGGTCTTTCAAAAATATTAGGGGTTTGGTAAGACCGTTTTTTGATTAGGTAAACCGTTCGTGACTTAACTAGCTTTAAATTACCAATTTTCGTTAGAGTCAAGTGTCTACCCCCTCTATCAACTAAACGGTACAACCGTTTAGTTGATAGAGGGGGTAGACACTTTAGTTAGAAATTCAAATGTCACGGCAGTAGTACCTATATATAACGAAATTTAAAGGAAAACTATCACACATAAGTGGGCTTTACAAGTTTACGAGTAATAGTTGACCAATTGTATTTGACTCGAAAATTTTCAACAACTCTACAGAAATGTCGATAGATGGCGCTAAGCGCCAGTTGTATCGTGCTAGCTTCTTGTGACGATTGAGTAGTGTAGCTCTGTGTCCGTATTTAAATTCAAAACACCGGCTATGACAAGTTTTATACAAATCTCTAAAAAAAATTAAAATTGTCGGATCAGGTGAGGATTTGTATAGGAAGTCAAATTAGTTAGGTAGTCATGTTTGGCTTTTAGTTAGAGCATGGTACGAAACGATCAGTCAGCGAATACGACACGCACTTGGCTGTTATAAGAACTACGGAACCCTACACTGCGCGTGGCCCGACACGCACTTGACCGGTTTTTTGAGTATAGGTTACCGGAACGGGGTCTAAGCTCACTTGGACAGGCATCTAAATTCGCGAAGCGTGTCTTCCACTGAGCAATAATCAGGAAGATATTACCAAAACATGACATAATATATTTTCCAGATATCTTTTAAATTTCACTGCTATTAGAATTATATTCTCGATATGAGTAATTAGCGTATTAAGTTGTAAGTGAACATAATAATATTTAAATGCTATAAAAATAATTATTGAAAACTGCGAATAATTAAACATTGTAAAATCTTCATTGTCTTCGGTTTAAAACAAATAAATGAATGAAATTTGTTTGTTTTTTTTTTATTTAAGACACTACATTTTGTAACTTCAATACTTAATAGAGGGGAGCAAACCGTTTAATGATATAATACCCGATATACCGGAGGCTTTTAAGAAATGACATAGTATCTACATTATTAATTATTATTATTTATTAAACAAATATAGTATTATTTTATGTTTGCATGTTTACAGCGTCACTAACACCTCAGAGGCACATACAATAGAAGTATTTTTATTTTATTTTAATGTAAATATTTGTATTATTATTTGAGTTCTAATAAGAAATAAACTCTCTTTAAATCAATAAATTGTGACCGCCACTATGACGTAAGTTATAGATTAGCCTGTAATGTAACTTAATAAGTCGTATTAATTCCCTGTTTGAAGGTAAATATAAATAAAAATGCATAGGGAATATTATCATTACACGAAATTAACAGTTATTATAATAATAATAATATGTAAGTGTTAAACTATATATAAGTGTTAAATCTTATTGAATTTCGAATGTATTGGATTTTTTGTTAAAAGTAATAAACTAAACAGTGTTCCCAAGTGTACCTAATTTCTGAATAAAATAATAATTCATTTCTTTATTCAAGTAACATAACTCACAGTGTTGGAACTATTGTACTTATAAAGAAAAGTAATAAAAGCTATTTATAAAGAGTAAGAAGCGTTCCAAATTTAAATATTATTTTTCGAATCCATTTGAATCTGACAGCACGTGACAGCCAGTGCAAACTACTCTAAAAAGGTTCTACTAGCTAGTTTTTCTAGGTAGTAGGTTTAGCAAATGCTCAAAGAGCTTTGGTGTCAGCCGCAGTGTTTGTGAGCCAGTCACGCCTCGCTGTTGCACTGGACCTCTCTGAAACATGATTGAAAACAGCACTGACGTGTCAAAATACGGCCCTATATATTTCAGCCGGTTTAAACTGGGATTTATTTCGGAAACTCCCAATTTTATAAAACTAAATTTAGGTAACGATTCTATAGAAACTATGTTGAGAATATGGAAACTTTTTTTAAGTTTTGACCTAGATACTTGTTAATAATACGTATATGAAGTACCTAAATTTAAGCAAATAAAAATTAAGTGAACATAAATCTGCTGAATACGCAGTACGAATTCCATAGGATTGAAAGAATAAAATAGGTACAATATGAAAATAATCAATATGCATGCAATATTACCTATATATTGATACTAGCTCTTGTCCGCGACTTCGTTTGCGTGGGAGATTTTTCCCGAGTAAATTCTGATAACGTGTGAATTTCAGGACAAAATCTTATGTTCTATTCCAAGGTTTCAGCTTTCTACATACAAAATTTCAATCAGATCCCTGCAGCTATTTTTCCGTGAATGATTAACAAATATCCATTTATCTTCACAAACTTAAAATTATTTATCATTTTTTGCAAAAAATATATTTTTGACAAAAAGTCGTGCAGACTCTGCACGACTTTTTGTCAAAAATATATTTTTTGGTTTGTTTACTTTTCATGTTGCTATATTTTTTTATTAAAATTAGTTAAATTGGTACCTAGTTTTATAAAAAAAAATATATAAATTTGAGAACTTCATTCAATTAACTTACTTTTTTTTCTGGTGGGAAAATCATCAAGTGACTCCCCCCGCTCTGGGTGGAGCGGAGATTACTTATTTTTTGCTTTTTAGTTCCTGAGCGTTATAGATATTTGGAAGGTATTTTTTTAATTGAAATACCTGTTTGTTTTATTATTAGTTGCCAGTATAAACTTAGGTTAGAAAGGAATTGACTCGCGAGCAAATCGATGTTGTCCAGTTGAGAGAAACTTCATTCAAATTCAAGCCCCCTTTTCGTCAGTTTTCCAAATATTCTAAGTGCTCACTTACATCACTTGATGAACCTTTTTTTCGGTGAGAAGCGGAACGGAGTGTCGGACTTCTTCTGACTAAAAACCCACATTGTTGCTTCAATTGCCCTTGTGTTCCAGAGTACAACCTGAGTACAAAGTCTTAAGTGAATCCATTGAAAAATTAAAAAAGATTCACATAATCTCGTTCCCCTTTTTAACTCCCTCAAGGGGTTAATTTTCAAAAATCCTTTCTTGGTGCAAATTCACATCACTTCGGGATTTTTTTTCTGGGTGGAAAAATCATCGAATGACTTCTCCCGCTCTAGGTTAAGTGGAAGGGAGTGTCAGACTTCTACTGACTAAAACCCCACCCTGTTCCTTCAGCTGCCCTTAAGTTCCCGGGCCGCGGTATCTCGTTAGAACATTCCCGCAACCCCGGCAGGCAATGGCCTTATGGGGCCTCATCACTGGTGCTGACAGCTCCTTGAGGCACGCGTGGGACACGACGCGCCGCTGACTCAGGCTTGGTCCTTACCGGACGGTGAGCTACACCTGCTGGCCGTCTGCAAGCCCACGCAAGTGGTGGCCGGAGATCGGCTCGCGATCCCCGACGCCCGGGGCGTCTCCCGCGGCACTTGAGGGACCTACGTACCACGTTTCAAATGTATCTGTTGAAAAAATAAAAAGGTTCATATGAACTCGTACCCCCATTTTACCCTTTTAGGGAGGGGGTTTTACAAAAGTCGTCCTATTTGTACTCACTTATGTCACTTGAGGAACCTATATACAAAGTTTCAAGTGAATCCATCGAGGAAATAAAAAGTTTCATATATATTTTGACCTACTTTTTACCCCCTTAGGGAGAGAATTTGCAGTAATCCTTTTCTAGTACTCACTTGGGTCACTTGAGCAACCTACATCTACAAAGTTTCAAGCGAATCTATCAAAGAAATAAAAAGTTTTATATGAACTTTGACCCCTTTTTTAACCCACTTAGGGGGTGCATTTCCAAAAATCCTCTCTTAGTGCTCGCCTACACTGCCTAAGGAACATACATACCAAATTTTAGCTTCTTGCGCCCAGTAGTTTTGGCTGTGCGCTGTCTGTCAGTCAGTCAGTAACGGAAGCGTTTTGATTTAATATTGATTAAAATTATAAAAATAATACATATCTCTTGTTAAGGAAACAGTCAAAATGATATGTTATAAATATGCAGTTGTATACATGCAGTTATTATGAAACCACATTATTAATATCTACTATCATGAAATAAAAACCTATTTCGGTGAACCGAAAATTAAAAGGATAGAAAATCCTGAACTGCTGGAACTGTTACGCCGCAAACTGATGGTTCAATTAATATTTTAGATGGTAAAACTGTAATAATTTTGGCCGGTTACCATAATACAATGCTTGTATTTCAAGTTAAAAGCCATTTCTCCATTTAAAACTTAAGGTATTGAATATAAAAAAAAATTACCACAGTTTCATGAATAGCATGAAGTGTCATTATTGTAATATAAGTAATGTTCTTCTCAAATCTTGGGTGATCAGTCAGAGTAATTTCTCTTTTATTGTTAATAGGTTCGCGTTTGACCACCATCTCACCTGATGGTAAGTGATGATGTGGTCGAAGATCGAGCACGCTTACCTAGAAGTATCTAACCTATTCACTCTTGACTTGAAGACCCCTAGGTTATAGCTATCGGGGAACAGGGAATTCCACTCCTTAGCCGTACGCACAATGAAAGTAATCCTTGCTAATTTTCCTCGTAAAATATTACCGCGACAGCCAAGATTGAGAGTAATGCACATTAAATATCACAAATGTCTTAATTATAATGACATTAATGAATTAATTAGTATTCTCCCTTTTTGTGGGTTTAAGAGGCACAGCTTTGCGTAAATATTTTCTAAGCGACACAAAAGGGAGACGCTGATGCCGTGTAAAATTATATTCCGTAAAATAAAGTTGATTTTTCTCGCTCTCCTTTGACGTTCAAAGTTGGCGGAGTTAATTCAATTTATTGTCTCTCTTAAAGCGAGACTCCACCGTAATGTTATTTATAGGGTTCACCTACGGCTTGTTGACATGGCCCAAAAAGCGAATGCAGGAGCGCACCGGCACCGGCGCGCCTAAGTGATTCAATACACGTTCAATATGTTTCATTAGGGAGCCCGGTGTTCGCTTATTCAATCATATCAACGGCGGCAGCGAGGCGCGCGCGCCGCTCACCAGCGCAACCTCTCCGTACTCCGCTCAACTTCTACATAATCAATTTTTCCGACTCAGTAATGGTATACACTCAATTTATACCGGCATTTGGCTAGCGAACACTTCGACAAATGTCTTTTCCGAAGAACTTATATTGCGATACGTTGTATATACTATTACGTCAAACATTACTTCATTGGTTTCCGATTCCAGCGTCGTATGTGCGAAGGATACGGTAGCTAATTAGGCAACTTAACAATAATGGAAGTTAGATAATTTTATTGTTGCGGCAATTTTTTCCTTCCTCCGGAGGCTCCAGCGCGGTACGTCCGCAGAGAAGCCGCTTCTTCTCTAGCCGTGTCTGCGTCCTGTGTCACAGGAAATGGTAATTACCGCCTAATCTCGCCTGAAGCGCAGGGCGGCCCGACGTCCGGATATGAACTTCCGTTATGAACAATTTAGCGCGCGAAATTGGACGACGGTACGCTCTGCATTCAGCCTATCGTGTCAGGTGATGCAGAGCACACGTGCACGACTCCCATTCATGAGAGGATTTATATTTTTCGAGATAGCTCACGAATAAGTTGCCTTGCTGCCAATGAATACGAATCATAAAGCTTTCAGCGAGCCAGGGAAATTACATTTTTATTCGATTTTAAAAGTTAAATGTAGAAAATTGTGCCGCCCAAGTGAATGCAAACACACACAGAGGATATAGAGATTATGTGCCTGTAATAATAAGTTTGCCGTAGTTATTATTTCTTAATATTCAGTAAATATGATGCAGTATATAAACTGCATTGTATTGTACTTTACCGGTATCTGTTTACTGTAAGCAGACATCGGTAAAATACAATTTATTGTAGAATACAAAGTACCTATTGAAAATACAGTTCCAATTTAAACTAAATAAAGCACATTCTACTTAACTATTTCCTGCTACATTATTTCAAGTGTCATAAACACACGAAATTCTGGTTTTTGTTTCTAGTTTTTTTTTTGTTTCATTTCTATAAGTAGCACTAACATCCCACTGGAAACTATATTGGTAGCTTTGAGTAACACGAGTAAGCCGACATAACCAGTAAAATACAACTCTTCAATAAAATAAGGACACCGTCTAAACACAAACCCATTACACCATTACCAATAGTTACTACCTAGCTACAGTACAATCCCGTGTTAGCCCGCAAATGATGATCACAGCCCAAGCTAATGATGTCATTCATAGTCATCTACATTGATATGGAGCTATTATTACCAGCAACTACAAGCCTGGGCCATCACGTCATCCATTTGTCAACGAACCTGATAGTTACCTATTGACACAGACTTATCACCTAATTGCGACGATTATGGGTAATTGATTAATGGTATGTCTTGAGATGAAGCGACTTGAGCTACTGATATGTAAATTACATGTTAGTTTGAGTATTTTCCTTGCAAATGCAAGTGCATAAAAATAAAACGGACATCTCAACAGGTATCGTTTAATGCAATCGAAAGTTTTCCACGATTGTTACAGTACGGCCGTTCTAACTTGGCGAGTGTGAAGTTAGGCTCTGCGAACTTTAGCGCTTGTGCACTCGTACAAAAATAAAGGTTTAAAAAAAAAATACCAATAACAGTTGTTAACAGGAATAACAACTGCTAATTGCATTATTTTTTTTAAAACCTTTATTTTTGTACGAGTGCACAAGCGTTAAAGTTCGTAGAGCCTAACTTCAGACTCGCCAAGATAGAACGGCCGCATTGTACTTCCTTAAAGACCTACTCGTATTCAAGTTTTAGCATCTCTCAGGGGCAACCACATGATGTATCAATGGCGATGGCTTAAAAATATTCCTTTTGTTGCTGTGCAATGTTTTTTATTTAACTTATTATTAAGTTTTATATTTGAATCCCATCCTCTCATCATACAATGTAAATCAAATATATTGGTGAAATTCCGATGGTATTTTTTAATAATTGTGATTAGGACACAAATCCATTTATAATAATGATTATAGTAAGATAAGTAGCTGTATTACCTCGCAGACCTAGCAGCGAGCAACGACGACGGCCGGCCAGCGCGCATGGTACTTAAGCATTATTTTGTAATTATTTTAAATCTGTGATATCTCCTCAGATATTAATTGAAATCAAATGATGTCAACGGCAATTTTATTCAAAATTAAATACTTATGATGAATAACGTAATTATTTGTGTAAAAATAAATACCATGTTTATTAAAAGATCTTCATTATTTTAGAACAAATTTGATTACAATAAAAAGTTTATAGTGAGTCAACGTTAAATGATGACATATTCTATTTCCTTCGTGTATCTCCAACGGTTCAGGCAGCGTACGCCAGCGTAGCTCTAAGAGGGCAGTAATTTAAACTGACTTGATACTTATCGTAGTATTATGGCCCATTTTCACTTTTTTTTAAATACATTTTGGCCTATGTGTTATTTCGATGTATAAGCTATATTACTGTAAAGTTCATCTAAATCCGTGAAGTAGTTTTGGCGTGAAAGAGTAACAAGCATCAATAAATCCTCACAAACTTTCGTATTTATATTATGTGTAAGATTTATTGTTAAGATTTTTTTTAGTGAATGCACTTTTAGCTTAGTTATAACATACTGCAATCAGCTTCTCTCGATATTAATTAGTGTCATGAGAGCTTTTCATAAACAGGAGCAATAAAGTCTTCGATAATAAGCACTATCCTCTGATGCGACCTAAGAGAATGACATCCTCTTCCGAGCACAGGTAAATTGGTTTTAGAGTGCTGCGTAAACATTCACTTATAGCGTATACAGTACGGTTGACTCATTCAATTATATTGCACGGCTATGTGCTGCACTAGCTAACACTAACCAATTATACTAGGCATTCATCCATTATTCCAAAACAATTAGATTCCAAATATTCAGTTATAGAATGTCAGATAATGTTCGTAATTCAGTTATCGGTGTTCCGCATCACCGCTGTGCCCGCACTACAGCGGAGCACAGAAATCAGCGCTTGCCATTTGCACCAGTCAATGCAATGAAATTGTGAAAAAAATCATTTGGATATTCAGAGAGCGAGAAACGAATGGCCACCCAGTTATTGTCGGCTTCCATACAGACTCCAAATGGACAACGCTCGTTCAATTTCGATACTTTTACAACACAATAGACGGGAGTAAGGCGTGTTCACTCACCTGTCAAATTAAAAAAGCACTTGCACATTCAAAATAAACTATAGGGCACGAGTCACGAGTATTCAGAACGTGGAAATATAGCTGTCATATATAAGTGTATATTTTATTTCATTAACAAGTTGCACAAGATTTAAGTGGTATATTCATATGTATATCTTGCGTTGTCCGGTATTCTGTGTTGTGTAGTGTACTTGCTGTTTCCGGCAGCCTCTTGCTGTGAGATGTTCACCGCACATTTTGCAGGTTTCGTCGACAACGAACCAATTTATCACGGTTTCGTCATCTCGAAACCCGAATTATATGCGGATTCTTCTTACGAAATCTTCTTTTTTCTTTCCTCTATAATATTTGCGAAGTAGATCCTAAAGACCTAATTATTTTATATCTTTAAACACACTCTTAGAACTTTCAAGTGAGAAGATAATGATGATTACTTTTCTAGGAAAGCAAAACTTACCATAAATTTAATTAACAAATGGATGGGCAATTAATTAATTACGCAGTGCCTTGGCTTGGTAAACAAACGGCTTGGTCTGCCTTTGCGACCACTACTAAAAAAAAATTGGTTTCTTTTAAAGGTTCTTTAATTTTTAACGTTTTTAACTTTTTATCAGAGCCTATGTAGGGTGAAAAGTATCGTACATTATAATAAATAATAATATTCATGGAAATTAAGCACCTAAAAAAACACAAGGTTCACGATATTATTACTTACAAAGAATTAAGCAGTATTGTACACAAACAAAACACATTTCACTTATGTCCTGTATCAAATAAGATGTCATGTTACAAATACACAGAAAAAGGCGCTAAAAATAAGTAGGCTAGTAACAATTAGTAGAACAAAGAGTTTGTCTCCCCTATCGTCGGTCTGTCGTACAAGATTAACAGACGTTTAAGCATTTCCTCCGCAACAGATGACCAATTGTTCGTTCTCCCATAACGGCAGTAAAAGTTTTCCCATTTATTCAGTGCTCATACGTCAAGAGGCGGCGCGGCGCGATGCGACGCGGGGGAACAGGAGGCGACGCGCGGCCCGACGCGTTCCGGCGCGATAAGGCGGCGCCCATTGTCGCAGCGTCGGCGCACGTTTCCTCCGCTGCCGTCGAGCCTACCGCATTGTTCCCTCGTAATGAACAAACTTATTCCCAAGCCTTAATGCTGCAAAAGCGCTGCCGACTCCCAAATTCGCTCACTTTCACGTTATCTACCAATTGTCAAGTTGTACCTTCACACTGTACATTACACGCATAACGACAATGTATCTACGATAGTCCGAAACCCAGCGGCCTACTTTTGTTTGAATAGTGTAAGAGGAGTATTGGATGTGTACTCACATTAGCACAATTTGAGAGGGGTTGTTTGACGAGCCCTAGTTCGATCAAGATTGAAATTCAGTTAAGTACTTATAAAGCGTAATTGGTGTCACGTTATGGCGGTTACTAAGGATACCTATTATTTTATAACATATTAGCAGTCGCGAGGAGCTTCACTCCCGTGGAAATTATCATTATAAAAACATAACGCTCCTTCTTTTGCAATCTGGTCAACCTACCTTCCACAAGCTTCAAGCTCAGAGCCGGATTAACCCAGTCAGAGGCCCTAAGGCAATGGCATTCTCGGGGCCCCTTTTCTTACTTTGACTGACCAAATCGTGTGTGAACTGAGGGAACGTACATTAAGGGCTGTGGTTTTTAATATATTTGTTTACTTATTCCCAGATTTGTTCTAAAATTGTTTTAATTCTACTACTAAATCTAACGATTTGTATTTTGTGAGATAACAGTGAGGTCCCTAAGTTCATACGCACATCAAATTCTCGTTCGAAGAAACATGTTTTCTTGGTACGTGCACTGGGCCTGGGCCCCTAGTTAATGCGGGGCCCCTAGGCAGTTGCCTACTCCGCCTAATGGCTAATCCGGCCCTGTTCAAGCTGCTTGCATATCTAATTTCATCCAATTACACGCAGTACTTTCAAAGATTTAGCGCGTTTAAACAAACAAACAAACTTTTCCGCTATAGAATGTTATAGTATAGATTAATGTAGCAAAGGTTTGCAATTATTTGGCATTTCAAGGGATAAGATCTAATCATGCCGTTTTCAATAACATCTGCCGATAGATTATAGGCAAAACTAACAATAATGATTTTTACATATTTCTAGTACCTACTCTCATGAAACTGTGGACAGTTTCTGGAAAGAAAATATGATAAATGATCCATTACTGAAGAACCTGTAACGTGGATAATGAACTAACTACAACTTCATTATTTAGCAACATCCGCTAAAGGTTAATTGATCATCTTATATTTCAGTAAACAATCTGTTAGAGATCCAATAGAAAGCCTCTTATAGCGGATGCTATTTGTATATATATTTCTGCATTTGAAAGCTTCAATATCAAAGACGTTACGAACAAACAATTACGTGTATATTTTTATTAATGGTCGTGCAAGGTCTCCGCGCGGCTCCTCTATTATCCGCCAGACGCCCGTAAGATAGAGCCTCCTTCCCCTCCCCCGGCCTACGTATTATGCATTCTCCGTGGCGCCAAAATTTCTTATTCATTCGAATACATTCAAAAATATCCCATAGTAGTAGCTCCATTTTCAATGACGAAAAAATTCGAGACGAGCGGCAATGGCTCCGAAGGGAGAAAATCGTATTTCGATCGAGAAGAGGGGCAAATCTTTTATGTAATATGAGATTGTCATCGCGATTATTACAGGCAAATAGAATACGCCGGATCAGTAAGTAGGTTATCTTCCTGCTTCCTTTGGCCGGAATCACTTTATTGGATGTTGTCGGGTACGCACTTTATTTTTGCGATTGTCACCTCTAAGTAACTGTTCTACGAAGAAATGTCGTCGTAAAATGAGCTCAATTTGGATCCACGTGGGGAAACGATTTAAAGCAGTTAGAGGAAAGGCGTTAAGGTGATTCATGTAATTTATTACATTTATACGGCAAATTCACTTTACTTATGTTTTATTCATCTAAATAAATGTATTTGGATAAAAAAATATTTTGAGCACGAGAGCACGGATTTCTAAACGTATGAGTAGCTAAATGTGAATGAAGTATTGCGCTTCCTTTTTTCTTTTACAAGAATCAAAACTTTTATCGTTCGTGGAGTGACATCAATTTGTGAGAAAATGCTTTTCCGTCGCCGGAGACTCGAATTACTCCCAAACAAATGCCTGTCGTGGGGTTGTTATCTTGTAAGTTTACAAGAAAGTGTTTGCCGTGGAGGAAAAGTTTCCACTACGGGTTTATTTTGTAAAATCGTTTCGCTGTAAGAATTTTCCGATGAAGTGAGATTGACGATAGAAGCATAACTCGTAACGATATGTGAAACACGTATTTGCAAGTCTTTTATGCATCGAAGCTTTAATTGCAACATGTTGAAGGCGGCAGTCGTTCACCGGCGCTACACTGTGGGCTAAGGTAGCGTGCACGGGAGCAGATGTGCGGAAAAATCACAGATTATTAGCTGGCTCATACGGAAGCGGCGGCAACGACATATTCATATTTAAATGTCACGTTGCGACTGCAGCCCCGGAGAGTTAACTCATGTGTGTGCGACGACGCGGTTTCCTTAACTAGGATAAAATGTGGCGTGCTAAAGAATTACATCGTTGTTTTTGTACGGCTTCTTGAGTCTCCCTGTACGACGCGAGCAACTGAAATTAATTTCACCTTTTATATGAAACAACAATTTGAAACGTTGTAAAGACCAACGAATTTTAGAGGATTAGGAGCTGAGATCACGTGGAAAATTATTAGTTTTCTTGTAGAAAGATTGTACTTTCAATTCCGATATCCGCTGTGAATAGATTTAGTTATACTGGGTACATATATGAAACCTTATTGAAATAGTGAGATCAAAATTTTCATCAGTAATTTATAACTTTTTCTAGGTAGTGTCTTGCTCACCAATCAGCCACGGTAACTGCAGAGATAGTGGGTACTTAAAATAGAAAGAAGATTTAAAGGTAAATTGAATGAAATTTTTATTCCCGGTAAAATAAAATTTTATAAAAATAGGTGCGAGGTAGCTGTTGAGTATATAGGCGCCGGGATCTAAATAAATTTACTTTCTGCAGAAAAATGGTGTTCGTAAACTTAATTTGGCGCGAGAGGCAAATGATTTTCCGTGTTTTGCTAGACAACCTCAGCCTAGACCATAATTATTAGATGTCTCTATAACATCTATTATGAACACACACCTAGATTTGAGTAAAAAAGAATAGTATGTTCATACTCATCTTTATGGTCAAGTGATCTATAAATATAATATGTGAGCTTTTTTCGACCGGTCATAACCGAAAAGCTACTTACTCATAATGGTTTTATATTGGTTAGTTATGCATATAATAGTTTTAACATAAAATAGCTTTCATCAATAATTCTGAGAACTAATTTCGTGATACCTTATTTAAAGGCACAAAATAAGCATTATTAATACACAAAACAGAGGTTTTAAAACAAACGTGAACATTTTAGAACTTTCACAATAGACTTCAGAATCCTTAACCACAATGAAAATAACAGCTAAAAGAGTGCTTTGCCGATAGACAATCAAAATAAGTTACAGAATTACAAAGAATAGAGGATCCTCTCTTAAATTTCCGATGTACAATACAAACAGATAAAAATGTTGGTTGCAATTTTGTGGAGAGTCAGAGACTCAATCCCGCGCCGCTCCGGGGAGCTAAACCGAATTTATGGTTTGAAAATTAAACTTAAATTGGATATTGCGCGGTTATTTTTAAGCATTTGCATTTAGTTATTCATTAAGGATATTGTAATGTTTTAGGTTCTCAGTTTGTTTACGTGGGTTTAGGAATGACAAGAATAGCAATCCTATAAAGACCTTTCCAAAGATATTATTTATTTACTAGTGATTTTTCTGCGCTAAAAACTGCGAAACCTTTGAACTGCAAAAAATTTCTAAATAGGGGTACGCATTAACTTCACAACAGGTGACGACAGACACGTTCTGGATCCTTTTCTGAACGTAGGTAGTTCCTGCTTCACATAATAATATATGCAGAGGAGGAAGGCTTAGTAAGAATACGGAGTATTCACTTAATATACTATATTCAGTAGGTAATAATTATAACTGGTCACCTAATACACCAACTTAATCTATATGAAAGCGAGTGCGCCCGGCCTAATTGTGGTGGGTTTGCATGGAGTACACGACTGCAGTATGTTTGTAGTACTATGCCGTGACTGCCATAGCAACTATGCTGCTCACTGCTCGCACGAGTGGGCTATCAACATTATTATACATTCTGCTATGTATTTGCGAGTGAAAGATTTAAAAATTGTAATTACGTTGCTAAAACGCTGGCCTATTTATTAAAAACGATAAAAAGTTCGTCCAACCCTCGTAACCAAAGAGCATTTCTAAGTATGTAGTTCAACAACTTAGGAAATTTCGCAAAAAGTGAGGGCGGAGGAAAAGGAAGAAAAACTGTTGAGATTACTTTTGTACAGCGCGTTGACATAGCAAGCTTTTATCACCCTTTTTATGGGGGAGAAATCCCTGACACATATTTAAATAGGCAAACAATACCGCGGTGAGCAAACAGAAATAGACATTGAGAAGGTTATTTTTTCTAAAGAAAAATATATCTTTTGCCATTTAAACATTTACTATTTTGGGTCGAAACGCTTGGATCATGGAGCCTGAGTGCGCGTCTCCTTTTCAAGGAAATATCTCACGGGCTGATAGATACTTTGTGTTACCAGAGGGCCGACTCGAGTTTAGAACAAAAATCAAGTATTACCCTTTTAACGTGGCAATGCTGCCAGTCTTCTGGGCACGTTTCCGTACGAAGAGTACTTCGACGCGATTTTGTTAATCAATGGAGTTTGTTGCCGGTCCTTCTCCATAGAAAACGACCAATTTCGAACCGTGCACTAACTTCTGAAGTTTTGTAAGTGCTCATGTAGGCCTATGTGAAATAAAACATTTTGAGTTTGAGTTTGAATGTAAGTGATTGTATTTTTTAAATTTCTGATGTGTAAATTTGTTTATTTTACTATTGAATTATTCGTTTTAATTTTCCCTTTAACATCAATACTGCAATGTACGGACACTTTTATATTAATATACTTTACGAAAACACATTTCAAGTAAAGTTTTATTGAGAACATCTCAGGACTCAGTGACGCACGATCACCCATAAAATAAAGTGACATCCCGACCCATAGACGGCTCAATTATGATATGTGTGTCTGAGCTTTGTGAACGGGTTTACGTTCACCCAAATGTAATCACTTCCTCAAATTATAAATAATACGTAAGCATTGGATTACAGGAATGATTTTCGTTAAACAACCGTAGAACAGATCTCAGTGTACAAACGAGTAACCGGAGCCGAGAAAATGACACGCCATATTTTAAGTATCGGAGGAAAGTCGACACGAAGGCGACACCTGGAGGAGGAGACAGGTGCAGCTCCCCTGTTCCGCCTTCCGTCGCCCTCTTTATTGATATTACGGTCGGCGCATTAACCACTCCACGCGTTGTGTATTGGCTTTCACATGAGGGCGCTACAATAAAACTAGATCGTGCGTTGAAATAAACGTGATGGAGACCCGTCACCACTCACGACTATCTATTGTGAATTCATTTTAAAGACCCACGTTAAAAGCACACAAAAGCACCCAAACACCCCGTTGCTACTCCATTGGGTTTGTATTAAAATGTATCGAATTGCATCCAATAAAACTGTAATAATATTGCTTATTGTTTCGTTTCGATAACTCGCGCTCAAGTGGAAATAGGAAGCAATTGGTAGAAATGCAACAAGGAAAACAAATACTTTATAAAGATACAAACTGACGGAAAATCTGAAACGGACTGTCGTGGATTAGTGTTGTGCGGGATAAGAATAATAAAAAGATTTCAAGTCGATATTCAAAGTGTGGTGTGGTGCCGCGAGCCGGCCGCACGGGGCCGTAGCGTCGACGGACCGCAATAATGAGAGAGCCGCTCCATTACGGATAAGAGAGCTTATATTTCCACGGTGCGGTCGCGGCGACGATTGCCGTCTGTAATTGTATCCGGTTCGTCTGCGACTTACAAATACGCAGCTCTTAGCTTTAGCTTTTCCTTACCTTTTGCGACAGTTTCAATCCGGAAGCTATAATTTCGTTTCACGATTTAACTCGCATGGCTAGGAAGTGGACGCTCTGTCATTTTGCGAATAATAGCAGTCTTTGACTTCAATATCCATTAGTTGTAAGTGGGACTACAGAGTGAGGTAGATATCTCATGATTAGTGCCATGTAACATTAAGTGGCAGTCTAGTGCAAGACTATTTCCTAGGTAGTGTTGCCCAAAATCAGTCTTGGTCTTGTTCTTGCATTTTTGTAAGACCAAGACCAAGACCGCCTAATTTTAGCAAAACCAAGACCAAGACTTACCCTGCAAGATTTAAGCAAGAACAAGAATAAGCTTGCAAGACTCTTGCGTCTTGCAGTTAGTTCAGACTGTCGTTTTCTTTGTGTTATTATTATTAAAATGTGAAAGCTTACATTGCAAAAACACAGGGGAAGGGCGGGCGTTTCGGGGGAACCAACAAAACTTAGGCAACTCTTAAAAGAACTATTTATGTGTTCTCCGAGTTTGGATCATTGTCCAGAGCCGGATTTTTCGATGAGAACGTTAATGCGCTGGCTTTAACGGAGGTGCTGCTTAAACTTACTACCACCAACAGTGATACAGGTCCGGCAACATCTCACAAGATTAGCAAACACACTATATTCGATCTATGGTTTGTTAAAATAAGAAATCACCTTATAACTTATATTCAACCTAATACCTTATATTCAATGAAGGTCGGGATAGCCACCGTGCTGGGGGCGGCGCGCGGTAGTGCCTTTGCCTAGGGTCAGGATTTTTTGTATCGATTCATTTATGCAGTTTTAAAGCATAGGTATTAGTGCATCAAAATGTTAAAATGTAATTATAAACATAAAATTATCTCGTATTTTTTTCGTTAATATAAGTACTTAAGTAATTAATGACAATTGATTTTCTGATAATTAACCTAAATACAGATACTGATACTTTTATCTCGTCTGCATTAAATAAGTCAGTCAACAAAGTCGGCTCGGATACTATAACCTGTCAAAAAAGTTCTCATATATTCGGAAGTACAAGGTCAAGATACGAGCACACGCGCAGGCGGTTTCTATTGATATCGCATACAATCGTCGTCGCCGCGCCACGCTCCTATATGAGTAATATTGTAAATACTTGATTGTAAAATTTGTATACAATACTCGTACTAATCAAATGAGTGACGTCACGTCGCACATTTTGTATTTTAAAATCACACACATCCAAAAATTGAGATTAGCATTGTCGGTTTATCAACTTCTATCGTACTCTAGTAGTTATTAAGTACCTACATAAATACAGTAAGTATTTATGTAGGTAAAATTAAATAAAATTTGCCTAGGTGCGCACCTAGACAAATTTTATTTAATTAATGTAGATTAATTCCATCAATAGTCTTCTATTAAGAAACACAGAACAGATTAACACAGAATTGTATTTACATGATATCTACATTTTATTGCTACGTAGGCACACTATACTTATCTGGTAAAGGATCTGTTTTATTAATCTTCCAAAGAATCATTATTTTTATCAAAGAATGCCGTCCTTTATCGGTATTTCACCGTGTGCTTATAAATAGAAGTATTTATTTCAATTTTACTAATTCCAAATTGAGCTTCGCTTCGAGTTTAATGTAATAATTGTTTTTTACTCTAATCCTTGTTGTTCTCGGACTGATAAGTTTACAATTTGACCATGAGTGACGAATGTTCAAATATAGTCTTAATAGTCATTAATTTGTTTTTATATGTTTTAACCATGTTTTCGCACATGTAAGCTAATTAAATGTAAACTTTCATTAAGAAACCAACAGACTTTCGTGGAACACGGTAGGTAGCTCAATTGGTTAGAGCATCGGCACGGATCACCGAGGTCGTGGGTTCAGATCATGAGGTATTAATTTTTTTATAAAATTTATTAATTTGGTTGTCATTTACTATGCCTATGTCAATTCAAGCTAAATATGTACCTACTCTGTTACATTGTTCTAAGATCTAAACTACCGTTTAATAAATAGCAATAGGATAATCGTTAATTGCAAGACTCTTGCGAGACTCTTGTGCAAGACCAAGACCAGGTGTACTGACGCAAGACGAAAACCAAGACTGGCTAAGTCTCGTCTTGGTCTTACATTTGGGCAACACTATTCCTAGGATTGTAAGTTGGACGTCCACCAGGGATAAAAGTTTCCACGAGATGGCTTCGTCTGCCCGCGCTCACCACAACATCTGACAAACTTAGGAAAATTTAGGACATTTTAATTAGCATCTCCTTTAACTACACTAAAATGTTCATTGGATATCGCTTCCCGGCAAAAAAAGTGACAGAATACAAAAATAGTTGTTTCGAGAAAATGCAACTTTAATAGTTTTTTGTTCATGTAGACGTCAATAATTTAAAAACTATAATAGACAGATCGCTGAAATATGGTGTGTAAATAGCTTATTTATATATTTATTATAGGGCATTAAATTTAATAGCAAAATTGTATTTTTATTTAACTAACTTTTAAGAAACTTTTAATTTGATGAATATTATGACTCTTTATTCGATTAAAATTTCGGTAGTTTAAAAAATAATACACATTATACTGTATGTAATCACCATTACTTTTATAATTAAAAGTCTTCAATATTAATTAAAAATAAAGAAAAAGTAACCAAATTATAAACTTCGCATTAAAAAAAATAAAAACATAAAAAAATAACTTCTTAATTATAAATTACTAGTTTTGGCCTAATTAACAATCAGTCTTAATTCACTCCTTGGCCGATAACAATATAAAAAATTAATCTTAGATCTAACATGAAATTATTTGTCTTAAACATACGTCTAAATGCAATCATCATCATCACTTAATTTATTGGTTAACTGTCTTTACTTATAAAATTTAGGTACCTACAATAAGAAAAACTAACTAATTAAAACCTTCTCTTTAACATGTTTTTAAAATAAGAAAAAAATTCAAAACAAACTTCTTTATAGGTAAAAATATTTTTTTTACGTGAACTTACAATCAACTAAAAAAAAGCTAAATTATTCACTTAAGAGACTTATAAAAATACTCATAACAGGGGGGAATATGACTATTTTGTAATAAATCCAAAGATCCTTCAGTTTATTTTCTTTGAGTTTCGGTTTCGGTTTGTTTCGGAGAACTGATGTTCTTTAAAAGAGGTTTTAAACAACAGCTTCGTAGGATCGTCCTGCAACAGTTTGAAAATCTTCTTCTCAGAAATTTTAAAAGACTTTGCTGTAGTGTGTAGTGTAGTTTGTGTTTGCCCAATATCCTCAGACAGACGCTTCAATGAATAAAAATCACTAGATGACATTTCTGTCACGGTCTAGGGATTGCCTTTTGCTTAGCACATTTAACAGCTTCAACGTATTGGCTGGGTACTTAAATTGGACCTGATCTGAGTTTTCTTTGTATTTGTTTTTCTATTTGCTCCTCTTCCGACAATATTGGTGAATTCCGCTTATTACGTTTTCTTATAGTCGGCCGACCAACGCTACTGCCTGAGGTAGAACTCTTATACCCACAGTCAGTTAGTTAAAATTTGAGTCTTTGACACTGTCATCACCGTCTTCGAAATAAAAATTTTCTTTATCTGATGTATTTCCATCTAAAACAATGAGAGTAATTTGATTTATCAAACCTTAAAGTAAGAGTATAATTTAAATATCAGTTCAATATTAACAAGCCTGTAAAAAGGGGTTCTCTTATATCCTCAATAATATTTGTACTTGTACATTGCGTATGCATTATGTTTTGATCTTCAGTTTCGTACTGCTTATTTTCACATTTTTTCGAAGTAGATGTGTCGAGATCTAAAAAACAAAATAAATAAGTATCCCTGGACAACTGACATGCGGCTGTCTGATTCCGTACTGTATTATGGTAATCATGCAGCTGATAAATATACATAAAAGTAATCAGCCTGTCCCACTGCAAGGCAAAGACCTCCATCATTGAATTCATGTCACCATTATAATGATAGGATCTGGGAAAATCACTACGCTTAGCAAATGCCAGTTGGTGATTATAAACCAGAGCAAAGTTCAAAATTTCGAGATACTTTTTGCTTGATCCGGGAATCGGCTCCAAGTCCCCAAGATCATGGTCCGGTACATAAACCACTAGAACGTCGGGGCGTTACATTACATTTATTTATATTTGACTATAATATAAAACACTAACCTTGCATTATAACATCATCGTCTTTCAAATCATTTTGATTACAAATATTTTATACTATTATATTTTATACTACGACTATTATTATTATTCATATTGATCCTAAAAAAATAAACTAGTACTATTAAATAAATAAAATACGCAACGTGGCATTAAGATTCAGTTCAGTTTTATACAGAAAAAAAGACCGAACACAATATATAACTCGTGATTATTATAAAAGTTTACAACAAAAACGACATTACATGTGTTGCGTTTTTTATAAATTCCCTTAAATCGCGATTATAGATCAGAAACAGTAAAAAAAGAGACACTTTATATGTTATGTCTCTTTTTTGTATGATCTGGCAATATTTACAATGCTTTTTCGTCAACAATACAGTCATAACACAGATTGTGCCGCCTTTTTAGTAACAATTCTAATATTTAAACGTAAAACTTATCGATTAAAAGTCACATCATACGTTAAAACACTTTTCTGGCGACACAGTATACGTCTATTCTGTATTAACACAAATGTGACATTGTTCACGCCGGTGTTCGGAGCAAAACGGCTCCGTGAAAAAGAGAACTTAGTGCTCTCTAGCAGTAACCATGCGCAACAAAATAACGACATTTTTTGAGCCTGACAAATGAAATACGCGCTATTTAATGCTGTAATTATGTCATTTTGTACCTAATATGTGTTGTGACAGTTTTCTTGCCGGGAAGCGATATGTACTTACAAGTTGAAAATGTACTTTTTCTTCCCAATTTTAAGTTGTCAATTTTTGAAATACTTAAAGTTCGGAGTTTAATAGGAAGTATGCGAAACATTTAGATCTTTGATTAAATAACAAAGCAGAAAGTTTGAAAGGGACCGGCTAATCAATTTGCGAGTTACAACAAAGTAGGTATTAATGATGTTATTTTATCCTGTTAGAAGTTGATTAATTTGGGTTGCGTAATTTTTTTGAACTTGCTCGTTTTTAAAGGAAGGCGACTGTTACACAGTGTTTTTTAAATTTTGTGGTTTATATATCATGCTAAACTAAGAATAGTATAAGAGATTTCGCCAGTTTTACATCTGAAATTTTCAAGCAAATCGCAACACAAAACCTCTGTACCTTGTAAATCCACCCAATAACGTTGTTAAGCGGAAAGTTAAAAAATAAGTTGCGAGCAGATATTATTAAGTTGAGCGCCGTCTACAAGCTATTCGGGATTTCCCTGTAAAGCCGTTCTCAATAGATGGAGTCAGGTAATAAGCTCAGCGATGGGCTATTACGAGGCTGTGAGAGAAATTCGTATCGCACGGGGCCTACATGGTATCAGTGGCGTGGCGGGCTCTCATGGAGCTACCGGCAGATTGAACCGTGGGAGCCGGTCACAATCGAAATCGATTAGGAATAGCCCTGAACCAACTGTCCGCAAATTACAACAATTGTTCGCAGCGCTACACTGCAATTTTATCTAATATTTGCGCGCTATATGCGACGTGTCATTATTTTCTACTGCCATAGAATTTGTAACACCTTTTTACCAGGTGGTGGTTCATGTAAGTCTTTGTATTATGTCTGTGGTTTTTCAAGCGGTTGGAGGTTCTAAATCAACAATCCCCTTTTATTCAGCAGGATAAACAGGACTTGGCTAATGGTGCGTTGTTATTTCAAGGTTCCGACTACGGGTTTGGTATTTCTTACACGATGTCTCCATTCTTCAGAAATTTTGCTCACTACCTCTTTTTAAATTCCAATAAATCTGGTAAATGTTGATTTTGTGCATTAGGTCTTTAATTTGACATGTAAAATCTATACAGTGTTTTGTTTTTTATTAAAATATTGATTGCCCTCACACTGCCTGGACCATTAGTGACCGCAACCACGATATCTATGTTGTGGCCAGCTTTAATACTGGTTAGTGTATGTCACATAAATTAACACTGAGTTTCGGCCTAGCCAATCAAATAACACAATGAACAAAGCGTAGGCTGTCACCGCGTTATCCTGCTCTTAAATGAGTTGCCTGAGATTGCTATAATGTCGCCAAATTTAATTGAATAAGGCTCGCTTACATTTTACGACACGGCGGCGCGAGCTAAAGCCGCGGCATTAATCTCCTAGGTAAAATCAATTGCCAAAAATTGTATTTACACAGACGTAACCCATTCTATTAAAAGCCTTACCTGGCAGGGTTAGGTTATCTTTTCGCATGACCGGCGTGTACGGAAGGAGAATCATATCAAAGTAAATTATTTTCTCGTTTACCGTCATTTATGAAAGTGCACATCTCTCTCGTGTAGTTTGAGGTTGGCAATGAGTTTTAGGTAGCTTCCTGAAGGTTCATTTCAGTGTGACTAGATATGAAGCAGAGTTTTTATTGAGAAATTTATAGAGCAGCGTTTAAGAGCGTCACCGAGCGGGGCCTCTGCCAACGCCAACACGCCGCGGCCTGTGAAGACATCTCGCTGCCCCTTTATTGCTTGCCTCAAATTAATGTCTCGACCTCAACGAAGGATTTTCTACTTTGTGGGAACGTTTAATGGATTTTATTACGCAAATATTTTATGAGAAAAGGAAACAAGTATTTTTTTGTTGATAAATCTTTGGGAATATCCGAACACCCACCGACTAGATTATGATAAAATTGTTTCGGTAAAATAATTAAAATGATGCTCGGATCATACGTGATGTGGAGTTTCTTGTACGTTCACCCCATAAAGATTTGAAAGGGCCAATTTTTGGTTAAATACATTGTAATAAAATCTTTGTGTTAAAGTTTAAAGTTTTTGAGCGTAAGTGGTTATCCTGGTTAGTCTATCAAATTGGCGTGGCTACCGAAGGGGTAGTTTGTCAATGTATTGTCCGTATGATGGGCCGTTAGGACAAAGGCGGGAGGGGTGCATGTAATTTTCAGATTAGTTTGTTCAGCAAGCGAGGCCGCGGCCGAGCCGCAAATATGTGGCCAATAATAACGCCAGGCCGGTCGTGCCCTGACGCGCCTGACGCCGGCGATCGACGTAACGAATTCTTCTGCTAAATTGAGGTATTAATTTCTGAAGCAATTAATTAGATTATAAAAGGTGGACAGACGATACTGCTTTGTTTTGCCACCTAACCGGTTTGTGTAGTTTTATCAGGTAGTCATTTTAGTATCGTGAGGTCTTTCTTGGTCGGGGCATAAATCATCAAATGGATGGAACGGGTTGAGTGGAAGGAAGTGTCAGTCTACTAATGACTAAAAACCACCCTGTTCCATCAGTTGCCCTGGCTTTCCAGGGCCGCGGTATCTTGTTAGAGCACTCCCGTAACCCTGGCAGGCAATGGTCATAACGGACCCTGTCACTAGTGCTGACTGCTTTTTGACTTAACTAAGGATAACCTACAAGGCATAGACATGGTAAAACAGTATTTTTACATATAGTAGCCTTAATTAAAGATTGCCTCGGCGTGCATTAAGCATGAAAGTATTGACTATAGATACATAGGTTGTAATAGGTACCAAAAAAACTTACTAAATATTGTGATGGTTTATTTGTGGTATAACACAAAAGCAATAAAAAAAGCAGTTAATTAAAGTCTGATGTTGCATTTCACATTTCGAAAATATGGTGATTAGTGTTCTACTCTGCATGATAAAGATGGACAACTCGTCTGAAATAAATGTCTTATTATTATTATTATTATTATTAGACCAGACATAGGCTACGTATTTGTGGTTTATACTTTTCATACTTACCATAAAAATAATTTGTTATTATCACGAAATGCATTTTCCTTAAAAGCCGCCTACCGGAGTGATACACAACAGATCCATTGATTTCTCAGTAGGCGGATGGATTCTCCCACATCTTCAAACAATAGACAGTCTGCAAATCTCACCGTTCTTAATATAGTTCTTGTAAAATAAATAGGCGCTCACCCAGATGTTTATTATCAGTTTCGCTGGCAATAAATAAAGTCGTATTATATTGTTGGGCGGACGATCTCGTGGCTCTATAAATCATTTTTATTGTGCTGTCGAAGGGTCCTTGGTAATAGCGGAGTTCGACGCTAAATTGGGTCGACTCTTTCAATAAATAGATAATGCTTTACACTACAGAGCAGCAACAGGCAAGACATGACGGGGAGCTTTTTTGGTTACGTTTAAAGTGAGAATTAAGCATACTCTAAGTTCGGATTCTCTTATTAATGTTTAAAAAATGCTCTACTAAACTGTCAGCTATAAAAAATCACAACAATTTCTTATATTCATTTTTATACACGTAATTGTACCATATTTGCCTAGCCCATTTGTTGCATCAGTCAGTCAATCGCAACCAATCACGTACAGCACAAAATTTATGAACCAAATCGATATAAAATTCGATGTATACCTATATCATTCTTAATTCGTTGCCTATACCAAGCTACTATTCACGGTTCACTAGCTCCATACAATTAAAATCCGTTCACAATGTAAGAAAGAATGTTCATTTAGAGGCGCGCGCGCCGGTCCCGCCCGGAAACAATGAAAGCTTTGACGTTACTTCCGGTAGTTGCGTCGCACGCTATCTACCACGCTTCATTTCGTCTTTCTCCTTGGCAGTGCACGTCGGAGGACTTTGTACGACAGAGGTCGTATAATATGTAAATATCGATTCACTAGACTATACAAGTAGGTGTCAACATATTGGAGAAGTTTTAAATAAGAAAATTTATTATTTTTATATCTACTAGCTTTTACCTGCGACTTCGTTTGTGTTTGGGAGGGTTTTTATATAATATATAATATAATGATATGATATGATATAATTTTTTTTTGCAAAAAATAGAACCGACTTCCGTATCAAAACACTACAAAGCCAAAAATAACTTTAATTTCGGTAGTCGGTGTTATTGGTTTTGTATTTTCTTTTGTTTTTCACACTGCCTTCCGAAATTAAAATTATTTTTGGCTTTGTAGTGTTTTAATATGGAAGTCGGTTCTATTTTTTTTGCAAAATTTTTTTTTGTCACGCTTTTTATTGTGTCGTTATGTAATTTATTAGTTACAAAAGCCATAATGTCAATATTATCACCTTTTACAAAATATTGCTGTTCCCGATGCATAGCCATTAATTTTTGAGTAGTTCTCCTGGTACTTGACCATCAGCTCTACATCACCATATGCATTGTGACGAGCATAAAGTGCTTAATATCCGTACTCAAGTAATCGAATCGCAATCCACGCAATACTTATGATTGAGTAGTTTCAGTGGCCATCTGTGGTCTTCATCATCAGTTCCACTTCCCCAAATGGTACTTTTCAAAAGCAACTGCTCAAGGTACTATAAGAAATACCCAAAACGCTATAGGTGTGCCTATAATATTTGAAGAATTCCCTCGATTTCTCCAGGATCCCATCATCAGATCCTGATTTCGTAACAATAGGGCCAACTAGAAAGTAGACCATTTCAAACACAAAAAGAATTTTCCAAATCGGTCCAGCCGTCTCCGAGTTATGAGGTAACATACATAAAAAAAAAAAAAAAGTTCAAGACAAACTGAGAACCTCCTCCTTTTTTGAAGTCGGTTAAAAATAGTCTGCATATGTTAATCCTGGATTTCAACTATCTACATATATTCAGATCCGTTCAGTAGTTTTTGCGTGAAAGAGTCACAAACATACATCCATCCATCCTCACAAACTTAAGTAAGAGGTAACAAGTAAGAGGTAAGATAAGAACAAAGATAAAAATAATAAAAATGAATCGCTGAAATGTCTGTATGCGAATATCTTCCGAATGACTGCACCAAATTGGTTAACTCTTTTCTGTGTTTGTTAGTCAGGCCAAGGTAATAAACATAATAAAAGAAAATTAAATAATATAAATAATAATATAATATAATATAAATAATATAATTAATTAGATATGAAGTTCGCCGGGTCAGCTGGGATTTTATAAATTAATACCGTATTATTATCAATCAAACTTTGAATCTTTTACTACAAATTTTGAAAAGGTAAAACCGAAATGATTGTTGTTATTTGAAATGAGACTTAATGATCGATTGATTCTTCAAAAACTGTTTAAGTAGTCTCAACTATCCTAGCCAGGACGGCAGGGAAGAAGATGTAATGTTCATAAAACGGTTAGGGCAGCGTTTATGGCCGCCGGTCTCTCTTGCTCGGTATGTAGCATACTCGTTTCAAATATAAAACAAAGTATGTTTATATTACGGTGGGAAGTAGATGTTAACGAGGTGTAAGTTATCGTTGTTAAGGCTCTCGTTGTTACGTGCGACCATTAGACGTGTTCTTATATGAATGTATAGATTTTGTAATATTCTCTTTTTCCTGGTCGAGGTTAAAAATAATATTAGATTTTTGTTCAATTTGGTAATTTAATGTTTCAGAAGCGTGCGCTTTACTGTTTGTTGAATATATTGAACTGTATATTTAATCTACTTTATGTAATTAATTATTCACAGCATACCGGTTATTTTATAATCGTCATAATGAGCTCATTACGTTGTTTTAAGTGGGAAAATAACTATTTTATAATAAAATGTGTAGATTCAGCGACCCACGACTCCTTTATAAATAAAACCAAATAGCCGGAAATGTACCAATAAATAAAGAATACATTATTGTTCTGGTTCGCAAAGCTCCATCAATTGAAATTGAAAAATGACCGTTGATTGATTACCCATCCAATTTAAAAAGAGCTCTAATATCCACTTTTCGCTACTACCAGCACTACATTTTTATTCTTTGGATTGTATTCAGAAGAGCAGATTAATCATTTAGTTAGTTTTGGGTTTAAATTCGATAGCCTAATGGCTAAGGTCTAGGACTAGTGGTCGAGAGGTCACGGGTTCGAACCCCACCCATTACACTATTGCCGTAAACTCACTCCAGACACAAGCATATTTAGCTCAGAGTGGAGGGGTTAACAAGATTGCTAGTAACGTGAATTCTATCCACATAGCCAGTAATCCTAAAAAAAGAAAGAAAGAAAAGAAATTAAATGAGGTGAGGTCCAATACCTTAAAATGCTGAAAAAAGGCTGAAAAAATTAGGATTAGTGATGATAATTATATTTTTTTTAATTTAACAAGTCGGTCTACATATTTGTCTCATTTTTAAATTGTATCCGTAACGCATTCGGGTAACCCCCACTTATTCTGAGTTTCAGGTGACAATAGCCTACGCCATCGCATCACGAACGTGTCTCATTTAAAATAAACTTTACAACAACTCCGTGTTGTTACTGAAATATCCATTTCGTTTATCGTGTGGTCCAATAAGCCGCTCGATATAAAACTGGTATAAAGGGAGGTTATTTGGTTCCGAGAGCAATAAAGTGCTTCCGTGAGGACAATGGCGCTGTACTTGTCGTCCCGACGGACTCCCAGTTTGGTCCACTAACTTGAAAATATTATACTTCTGATGTCTCCTTTATGTGCTTCTATTAACTGATAAAATGTCTCCTTTCAATATTTTCTTTTCGTCTTCTGCGTTTCTGTCGGGTTACAATATATTATTTCCGTGACTTCATAACAAGTGCAGAATGTCTGTGATGGTGGCATAGATTACTCTTTATTACACACCAATAATTTAAATACACATTTGATTCACAATATTGCATAGTTAATTAGACTACCAATCCGGGTTTTATCTTTTATTTAGTACTAGTACTCACGCGGGGCTTCGCTCCCGTGGATTCTATCATGGTAAAAACATAACTCTCCTTTTTTGCAGTCGGGTAAAAAGTAGCCTATAACCTTCCTCAAGCTTCAAGCTACTTCCATACCAAAATTCATCAAAATCCACCCAGTACTTTCGAAGATTAGCGCGTTCAAGCAAACAAACAAACAAACAAACAAACTAACAAACTTTTCCGCTTTATAATATTAGTATAGATGGGATATTATCCAATGATCCCGATCTGGGCGAAGCGGGAGGGTGTGAGACTTTTACTGACTAAAACCCATCCCTGTTCCGTCATTTGCCCTTCGTGTTCCAAGGCCACGCTAACTCTTTCTAACAATTCCGCAACGCCAGCTCGGGTTAAAATAAATAATTATTCCTTTCCTGACTGTTTTCTAAGCTTATGTTCAGACATCCAATAACATATACAAATATATGTACATCATATTCGGTAGGGTAATTGCGGGGAGATACCATTTTCATTAACCATAGAATTAAGTTGGTGTATCGGGTTCTAGTTGATACTATTTCACCTAATTGTTACCTGCATATCAAACACTTAGTATCAAAACAAAGAGCTGTAACAAATCCATGAGGCGTCTAAGGCAATTGATCACGAAAGTGCAGTAAGATTGGGACTGTTGCGGCGGCACAAAGGGCTGGCTTGACTAGCTCGTTAGTGCGGAGGTCGGCTCGACACAATCAGGCCGACCTCAACTAGGCGGCTAAGATTTCACCCAATTACCAGATAAATTCGGCTCTTCTATCGAAGATTCCGTGCAAATAAATGATATCTTAAAATATAGATGATCATATTTATAGCTATAATATTTTATGGTAACAATTTGAAGACTAGTTAGCAATGTTATAAGTTATTTCAGTCGATCTCGCTGAGTTTCAAGTTTTTTTTGACGTAGCTGTATCTAATATAATTATTTGATGATAAAATGTTATCAATTTAAGAGCATATCGTGAAGATTATAGATTGATATGGAAAGAATCGATCTTAATATAGATCGTTACAAAATCAGTTCTAAAATTGATAACAAAAGAGGCGATGCAACTACTCATGTGGATTTTATTTAATTTGTGCACAATTATTTACTAATAGCGTACGCAAAGGAAATAATCCGCACTACGTGCCATTTAATGGTCACAAAAACCTCTAGTTATAAAATAAAATCATATAAACGAATATTGCTCAGATAAAAACGGACAGGGCAGTATTTTTGATAAAGCAATTCCAATAAGCGTACGCACGATTACTTTTATTGAGGGGATTAAAGTGCACCGGTGGTGTAACGAAGTTCATTTACGATTGCGGCGGCCATTGCGACAGGAAAATCTTAAAAATCCTCTGAATGTTTCTCTCAGGTCGCCTTATTAAGCGATCCTAGAAGTAATTGTGGCAGACTTACAAAGTTAAGCGGGGAGGTAAGCCTCCGACCGTGAACGCTCATAATCGTTATTTCGTCTGCGGACTTTACAAATTGTAACCGGCCTATGTCTGTGTTATTATTAGCCCCTTTAAGTTTTAGATGCGGTTCGCTTTAATAATGTTAGTTAGTAGTGGGAAAATTAACTTTTACATTACGTACGTAGGCATTCGTTGCGGCTTTGCTAAGACAAATGTTGTAACATTGTTTGCTTAAATGTCCGTCTAAATGGGGCATGTTAATTAACCATTTTTTCCACATTGCTATAAGAACAGATTGTTCAATTAAATTTTCCTTACTTGATTTTAAAGCTGATCTTAACTTTCCTATTAAAACCAAAATCAGAAAGACCGTAATGTTGCCAAATAAAAATGTTCCAAAAGTTGTGATAATCCAGGTCACCGCGATCTCGTTACGATACAATTACGACTGCTAATTAATGGAGCGGGTGTATTTACGAACAACTTTGATTATGTCGATCACTTGTTTGTAAAGCAGATATTTTCCCGTGTGTCCCGATTATGTGGTGTTCGTGTGTTGTGAGTACATAATTATCTTTAAGAAGTTATTAAATAATAATATGGCTTGCTAAAATGTAATATTAAGGATACAATGGCTCTTGTTAGTAGATAGATTAAAATGTTAAGCGCTTCTTAATTTTTAAATTTTAAAAAGTGTGTTAAAGTTTTTCAACATCAGAAATTAGTTTAATTGCTTAGTTCAAAATTAAATCCAGATTCTAAGAGTATAATAACTTATTCGAATGCCAACTTCCTAGTGGAAACGCGATACATTATTTCATAGAACCAATATCAATCCAATTCTCAATCCAGTTCTCAACTCCTCGCTATTATCAATGTCCGAAGCACAAGTTACCTTTGCCGCTACAATTTAGATTGACGTAGTGTGGTATATGACTCGTTGAAATGGTGCGGTTATCGAATCACAGTACATTCGAAAGCTTGCATGACACCTCGTGACGTGGAGCCCGAAGGCCTATTCACGCCCCGACTCGTCTCGTGTGCGACTGTGTGCGACTGTGGGCTTCTAGTCGTACGTGTCCACAATAGTCATTCTCCGGCAGGTAGAATTCGATCAATCTAGCATCGACTGTACCGAACTGCTTCCATATGCCGCCCGAGTAATGATTGTGCGACGTTCATTGTCCGCTGCTATCAAAATGACAATGTATGGGACTTGATAACGCTTGACAGTATTAAGATATGTCTTTGGGTGAATAGTCGATGTCGTTGTTATGTTGATCGGTGAATGTATTACAGTAAAATGTGCATTGATTTACCATAACGGCATTATATTTTTGATATAACCCGTTTTTTAGATTGAATCGTTATTATAATTATACTATCGATATTTTAAATTGTACATCATCGTTTTCCTGCCTTTACCCCAGTTACTTGGGGTCGGCGCAACACGTTTTCTTTTTCCATTCTCCCCTGTTAGACGTAACAGCATAATTTACTCCTTTTTCTTTCATTTTAAATTATACATAATAAGAGTATATCCATAGCAGGCGCATGCATAGGATTATGACAGGGCATGCGGCGGAGTAAAAACACACAAAAACTTCTTCTTTTATAGATGTTTAGCATAGCCACAGCCACGCATCGTAGCATGGTAGCGATGCGTTGCTGTGGCTATGCTAAAAATCTATAAAAGAAGAAGTTTTTGTGACCGATTACTCACAAAAACTTCTTCTTTTATAGATTTTTAGCATAGCCACAGCAACGCATCGCTACCATGCTACGATGCGTGGCTGTGGCTATGCTAAACATCTATAAAAGAAGAAGTTTTTGTGTGTTTTTACTCCGCCGCATGCCCTGTCATAATCCTATGCATGCCCCTGATCCATAGAGTATGTCTATCTTAAGTTACAAGAAGTAATATAGAAATCAAAGTATCCGTTTTGTTTTCATAATGATTTTGTAATATCTAAAGTCCCAGCTAACGTGAGAAAGTTTGATTGGTTTGAAAATCACACGAAGTCGATTCGTCAAAACTCATTAAAAAGTAAACAGAAATGTCGCCAAACCAATCAAATGTACAAATATTAATGTTTGTACGTTTTTCTACAATCCTATCAATATTTGCTCACTCGTAGGTGAATTATATCAACATTTTTAAAAGGTATTCATACAAAATATTGGTTTTTGACATAATTGTCGACTGAAAATGTTTTTAATTATATTAATATTGGTACAAGGTATATTAATTATAAAACTTTGTTATTATTATTAAGTTGGACTATTTCTTAGCTCTGCATAGTTTTAAAAACTACATACAAGAACGGGCCAAGTTAAGTTAATGTAGTATTTGCAGTAGGTTAAGTTATTATTACCATTATTAAATTTATAATTATTATTTACTTACTTTTTCAATGCAGATTTTATTAAATAAAAAAGGAAATCCTAATAACTTATATTAAAAAAAATATTTATTTTGTTTAGTCTCATTTATAAAAAAACTCCTTTACGAGCACGACGTCCATTCCATCTATATATGCAGTAATAGGACTGGACTATAACAATTTTCTATACAGCCAATTGTGGTTCTGAATGCATTTTATGGTACCATAAAGCGTACATAATAAAACACTACCAGTATTCAGTGAGTGAAAATAAAAATGAGGGCGAGTTTGTGTACTGTGGGCTTTGGAGTGGTTCAGTCCCTGCCGGCTGTTTCATTACTAGATGACTCGGCCGATGGGTGAAAAGCTGGAATTACTCTTTGTTATAAAGCATTTTGCGGCTGTCCTCCACTGTTAGATGATTTTCAACTCGAATCTCATACGCAACAAGATCATTTCTTGATCACGTCCGCTCATTGTTAATGATTGTGGAAAGTGTGGGAGCATTTTGATTTAGATGATTATGTTAATTGTTATTAAGCTTTTCTAACTTATCGGGTCTTTAGGATATTAAACTAGGCGTGAGATAGATGTCTTTTGTGTGAGAATTAACAATGTGGTTAGATTTGCTAGCAATCTTGTTAACCCCTCCAACTAAACTAAACACGCTTGTGTTTCTGGAGTGGGTTCACGGCAATAGTGTAATAGATAGGGTACAAACCCGCGACTCTCGATCACAAAGCCGACACCTTAACCATTATGCTATTGACGCTTTGAAATATTTTAAATAATAGATGGATGGCTGACGCTAATGACGAGTGCTGTGACACTCATCGGGACACGAGTCATCATTATGCTGAGCGATGACTCTATAGCGTGGGTCTTCGTAACCTGAGTAGATTAATTTTGTTTAATTTTGTTTTATTTACTTTTTTTGTATGCGTCATGCCGGTTGCAAATAATTTTTTTTTCTTTCTTTATCTTGAAATTCATATATGACGAATCTTTGCAGAGCATGTTTCGTTTTATATTATTTGATTAAATGGTTGCCAAATGTCAGGGTAATAAATAAGTACAAGGGTCGAAAGCTGTTACTTTTTAATTGTTTGGCTGTTGTCTTAAAAATAAAAGTCGACTATATTATCGATAAATAAATAAATGAAATACTCATAAACCTAAAATTTGGCTTAGTATACAAGTAGCTTATTTATTTAAGTAACGAGGTGTAATTACCTTGCATATTTGCAGTGAAAAAGGTCAAATTTGTAATGTTTTCTAACAATAAAATATTAGACGCAAATACTAATTAATAAATAAGTATGAGTGACGAGCATAAAGCGCGTAAAATCTATTTTCAAGTAATCTAATCGCAATCCACGAAATACTTATTATTGAGTGGTTTCGGTGGCCATCTGTGGTCTTCATCATCAGTTCCACTTCCTCAAATGGTGCTTTTCGAGAGCAACTGCACAAGCTACTATAAGAAATAACCAAAAAGCTATAGGTGTGCCTATAATATTTGAAGAGTTCCCTCGATTTCTCCATGATTCCATAATCAAAGCCAAACGTGACGACAATGGGGCTAACTAGAAAGTATACCCTTTTAAACAAAAAAAGAATTTTCCAAATCGGTCCAGCCATCTGCGAGTTATGAGGTAACATACATAAAAAAAAAGTTCAAGACTAATTGAGAACCTCCTCCTTTTTTTTGAAGTCGATTAATAAAAATAGATCGCTTCTTTTGCCATTAATGGCATATATACTAATCTATTATTCCCTGAACTAATTTACAATGTCGAATAACTTTTAAATAACTATCCTAGTACGGGATACAATAGAGGCGAATAATGATTTAGGTAGTTATTACAAGTTTGGTTTCGTTCATCACAAAGATTTAGGATTACTTTAGGCAGCAGTTTAAGATGGCTATGGATATTCATGAAATATTGATTGTTCATTATATGATCTCTCGTCGTATTTAACGAAGAAAATAATTTTATTCCAGTTAAATCATGTATTTCCGGGTCTATAAGTATCCAGGTACCTAGTAGTTTAAAGCGACAATCGGATCCTAAGGTGTCGGATTTGTGATCGCGGGTTTTTTGCCCATTACATTATTGCCGTGAATCGAGTCCAGACACAAGCATTTTTAGCTTAGTTGAAGGGGTTAACAAGATCTTGACAATCTTGTGAATTCTATATTGCTGGTTATCTTTCATTAAAACAAAAGAAAAGGAAAGAAAGAAATAAGAAGAAAGCCACTTACGTGATTATTGTTTTTAATATTTTAGTGTTGCGTGCTGACGCAAAATAAACAGGCGGGAATAATAATAGACAATCAGATTCTAAAATAAATAAAATCGAATAATAGTGATTAAATTAAAGCTATTGATTTTACTGAATTTATGAATCGTAACCCTTTAAAACGATTTATTTTGCTAGCAAATAAGCCGCCAAATAGGATATAATCCCGATTACATTATGAAATTGATTTACATCGTAATCAGCCGCAGATAGCGAGGGAAATGTTCAATAAATTGGATCGGAATGTAAACATAATTAACTAGACTTATTGTTGAAATGGAATCGCTGTGTATTGAAGGAACACTACGAAATATTTTTGCTTAATGGAAAATGTCTTCATAATGAAGCCAACCGTTTTGCAAGCAGGAGCAACAACTTCCTATTTTTCACTGACTTCCAAAAAGGAGGAGGTTCTCTATTCGTCATGTATTTAAAAAAAATGTAAGTATGTATTTATGTTCAGCGATTACTCGAAGATGGCTGAACCGATTTGGAAAAATATTTTTTTGTTTGACCGCGCATGAATGGGACAACCTCTGAAGTAGACCCGTACATACGAAAGCAAATCCTCGGGTCTTTGAATTCCCTTACAGACATCCTGAATAGACCGAGAGACCTGATCTGCTTCTGGAAGGAGGTTGGCTGGATGGAGTGACGGCCGACGCGGCTCACGCACAATGGTCTCGTGCAGAGACAAGTGCGGAAACCTAACCGAAGAAGAAGAAGAAGAGGTTATCCCATTCATGCGCGGTCCGAAGGGGGGTGGGGTGGTCACAGGGGACACAAAAAGCCTCTAACCCGATGCATTTTATGGTTTGCTTGGTTTGGTCCTCGACAGCCGGTGGAACTTCGCGGAGCACTTCCGACGTTTGGCTCTAAGGCTGGACCGGCCACGGGCTGCACTGAAACGGCTCTTGCTCAATGTAGGAGGGCCAAACGCTCTAGGCGGGGATTGTGCGGTCTATGGGGCCCCTGTGTGGGCACTGAATTTACAGCAGCGACCAAGCCGCAAGCTGGTCACGCCCAAGAGGGTCATGGTCATCCGGATGATACGGGGATACCACCCGATCTCCGGTGAGGCAGTGAGCCTCCTTGCCGGATTGCTGCCGTGGAATATAAAGGCGGTAGGTCTCGCGCGCTAATATAATTGGTGCGCAGAAGTGATCGGTACGGTAGGGTGATACTCCACTGCCGCGGTAAATTGCAGCACAGCGAACAGAGCTCCTGTTACTCACAGTGACTGTTAAAACCAAGGGATAAATCACCTCTTTGGGTAATTCTGCGATTGCGGCGTGTCTAGTCCTTGGTTGCACCCGGACACTTATTGTTAAAAAGACAAATTGTTAGACGACAGACTTATTGTTAAGTTACACTTATTGTTGCTTATAGGAAAAATCGGACAATTCGGGAAACCCGCATGAAGCCCTAGGTAAGGACAAGGCCTGGTGGCGCGTCGTGTTGAGCCATTACCTGCTGGAGTTGCGGGAATGTTCCAACGAGATACCGCGGCCCCAGACCTACTTAAGGACAAATTGTGTATCGTGCAAGAAAATCAAATTTACTCGACTTATTTTATTATTAGTAACCGCTTCCAAAATTGTAGGCTGTGACCGCGCCTGGTCCCATTGTCATCAAGTCAGAATCAGATGGTATCTTGACAGGATGTTATAGGCACACCTATAGCGATTTGAGTATTTTGTATTGTAACTATGTGCAGTTGCTTTCGAATAGCACCATTAAAATTTGGTAAAGTGGAACTGATGATGAAGACCACAGATGGCCACCGAAACTACTGAATAAAAAGTATTTCATGGGTTCCAATTCGAGTACTTGAATATGGTTACTAAGCACAATATGCTCGTCACAATGCCTATGGTGAAGTGAAGTTTATGGTGAAGTACCAGGAGAACTCCTGAACGGCCCTGCATCGGGATAAGCAATGTTTTGTAAAAGGTTATGAGTAGGTGGTATTTAGGCTTTTGTAACTAGGTAAATTACAAATCAGCCAACTAAAAAAAGAGAAATTAAATTTTTACTAAAAAAAGAAATATTGAACCGACGAAAGTGAAAAATAACTCTAATTTCGGTAGTCGGTATCTTTGGTTTTTTGTTTTCGCTTTTGGCACCGACTTCCGAAATTAAAGTTATTTTTCACTTTGCAATGTTTTTTAAAGACGGTTTAATTTTTGTTAAAAAGTTGTGTCACTTTCGCTTACATATTTCTGATGCAATTTTGCAGCGCGTATTTTGATTTATGTATTAAATAAATTTGTTAGTCGTTTGTGACAAGTTTACAACGAATTTACATTTAAGAATCAGCTTCAAAATCTGAAAAGTGCAACTCATGGCTTCTCTCTATATTCCAGAATTAATCTTTAAATAAGAATCCCTCAACCCTTTATAGCTTCAAAATGATGTTGACGCATAGAAAATAAGAGACAAATAGGTTTCAATATGGCTACTTATTCAGCCTTGGTTCAATACAGTCCTGTAAATATAAGTAGGTACTGCGGTATAGGTAGCTCAGCCGATGTAGGGCATGTATATTTCTGCGAAATAAACATAGGTGCGCCGACTGCGTAGATATACCGCGTTTCTGCGAAACGTATCAATTGCCCTGATTGCGAGCTGAAATTATTATTTTATTGGTACGCTGAATGTAATGCTGAGTTTTATATTAATGTTTATAAATTATGGCTTTTTTCTTTAATTGTCATTAATATTATTTATAACTGGAAATATTTTGATGAAAGCATTAAAAATTTGTTATTAAATAGTAATTTTTGCAAGAAAAATGTTTTAAATAAAGTATGCATTTAAGGGATGGCGAAAATTCACTGATTAGATGAAAACCCTGAAAAACAATCCTCTAAACTTTCTTTCAAGGCGCTTCAGTTAGTTACTTGATCAACTCTGCTCCTAAGAAACTTTACAAAAACAATTTATTTTCTCAGAAAAAGCAATTTAATTTTTAGTGTGAGTATAAGTCTTTCTTAGAAAGATTTTCGCTTGAACAATTAGGCGTTTTATTTGTGCAATATCAGTTTCTCAGATTGTTTACAAGAAACGTAGTTAAGGTTTGCTTACCTTATATTTATTCATGCTTAACGCGATACAATCAACTTTGTATTTTGCACCTTATCTAAATTGAAGTTAATAAAGCTTAGGCAACGGTATATGAATCACACTTCTCAGGAGAAATTGCTTTTTAATCGAATGAAATGTTCACTTACCCTCGAGGCGGGCGGCGCGCGGCGAGGCGACCGCTCTGGCAGCGGCACACGGCCGCGCTGCTCAACCCCGCAACCACAACTGATTTTCCAGCGCGAAAACTTCCCTCGAACGCGTCATCACTCACCCCATTCCTGCGCCGGCCAATCATTTGTGGGCGACACCGGCGAAGCCTACCGGGCCGACACGAAGGCCCCCGAACGTTGGGGTGGCGATTGGATCTTTTAATCAGAAACGTAAATGCATACAAAAAGAAAACATCTGAGCTGTAAGCCAGCGTGCACGGGTTGTAGGCTGAAACGAGTCGCGCAACAGGTAAAGCTTTTCAGGCGCAATCCGGAGGTCCGCTGCTTCAGCGGCTTGATATCGTTTGTCAAGTGCCTCTTTTTGGATTTCTTTTAGGGAATGAACTGTCTTTTATCAAGAGGCACTTGTACTTACTTGTGTATGGCATTTTAACACGATAATTACCTTTTTTTGTCGTAATACAAACGCAAGTGAAAAGAAAAAGATGGTATATGATTCAAACTTTTCTTAATGATTAATAGAATCTTCTGGTTGAAGATACGATGATATTGTCGATGACGGCCCAGAGCTGCCAATAAGTAATGTAATTTACTCATTACTTAAAAGTCCCGAATCTTAGGTTACATACTTATACAATTTTTTCTTATAATGTAAATCCAACCTTAGCTTAGTAACAAATAATACATTATGGGTCCAAATATAATCTACTCTATTTGCAATTCTAATCATTTCTACAACCGCGAGTTGGGTTAAATTAAACAATTACAATTTATATTCCCCGAGAGGATTTTTAGTGATGAAGTTGGTAACCATTTTATTTTGCATAATGTTTAGTTAAACTCTTGAATATACTCATAAAACAAAGACTAGTCACACTTAAATCAAATTATATTTACCTCTAAAATCCTTATACCGCAAAAGACGTGCTGTGTATGTTTAATTGAAATCCTTTCAATTAGATTGTTTGTAGGGACACATTAGATTACTTGTTTAATTCTTGACCAGCTGCGCCGTAATCTAAGTTGTAAACTAAATCTTGGGCTCTGTCTCACATATCCCATAAGCTAGGCTCGGCTGCTATTTGAATGCTCCTCGAACGACCACGAATTAGTATGCGTGCTCCATTCGGCCGGCCCCCAATGGGCCGTAAGCGCCTCTATTCTATACAACTTAATCGCGGTCGCATTTTTTATTTAAGATTTGTTTTTGTCTTGAATGTTTTGGCTTGTTTATTAATATGGGCTTGGTTCCTTTTGTTTTCTATTAAATGTCTTTAACTAGATTAACGAAATTTCAAAATCAAGTTTCAGTTTTAAAATATCGGCACAGATATTTCCTATGTGATTTCAAAGAAAGCTAGTCTATGGAAGATGTATATCAAAACTCTTTTCAAAACCTTTTTCTGCACTAAAACTACTTCTCTCTCTAAAATCACAAGCCTGTTCGTAATTTAAATGTGTTCCAAACAGTAGTAGTGGGTGTACAGAATAGCCCACCGCCTCGGTTCAATTTGTAAGTGGGATCTTGGGATACGTTCATTTTGTGTAATACACAACTACGGAATCATTCCGGTGGTGCCTGAATTATGTAAATATGGTTCCGAATACATATTCGAGTGAATAAATGTCGCTACAACTTGAACTTAACTTGTTTAAATACTTATCGTTTGAATGTTAATGTTTGTTTATGGGAAACATTTTGTCAATGGACTAATTTGTTGAGATAATGATCAGAATTTAGATATTGTTCGGCTGCTGATGCTATTCTTTTAATGTCGTTTATAGGCAAACTGTGTAATCATTGTTGATGTGAATAAATAAATTGAATTTAAAGTTCCTAATGTTCCCGTGTGATTCAACTCACATTTTTAGGGTTCCGTAGCCGGATGGCGAAAAACGGAACCCTTATAGTTTCGTCATGTCTGTCTGTCTGTCCGTCCGTCCGTATGTCAAAGCCATTTTATTCCGAAACTATTAGGATCATACATGTGAAACTTGGTAGGTAGATGTATTCTGTGAACCGCATACATGGAACTAAAACCGAAAAATTTTTTTTTTCATGAAACTTATGCGTGTGTTTGTATTTATAGACAGGTCTTTAAAAATGAGATTGAGGTTTCTAAGACCACCTTTTCATAAAAGTAATCGTTTAAAAGATATACGCTTCCAAAGTGGTAAAATGTGTCCCCCCCTCTAACTTCTATAATAATGGAGTGAAAAATCTATAAAAAAATATAAATCTGTAGATCTTAATGTAAACTTTCAATCAAAGTTAGTTTGAATGAGATCGGGTCAGCAGTTGTAGAGATACAGTTTATTTTCTAAAACCCCAAATATAACTTTGTAATTCATACAAACACTATGAAAAACAAAGTTATCGGGCGTAGTTGTAAGAAAATGTAAATAAGCTAGTTTTAAGAAATTTGTAAGGATTTGTTTTTGTCAAATAAATATACATATTATACTACATAAAGCTAAATTACCACTGACTCACTGACTCACTCACTCACTCATTGACATAATTGTTCTCCCAGATGGTGGATGGGGAGGTGGGTATATTTTGACAGATTCGTAAACAAGTAACTCTCAAACCTACGGGAAAAGTGCCAAACCTCCCCTTTTCCCCCCTCTTCTCCCCCCTCCCTATCATATCTCGGAAACTACGAGACTCGTATTTTTTTTTTACGGATTCGTATAGAGGAGGCTCAGTAAAGTAAAAACCATTTATCTAAGTCGCCCCCCCACCCCCCTTCTCACCCCCTTTCGGCGGATCTCGGAAATTAAGAGACTTGGAACATTTTTTTTTTCAGATTCATTTAGAGGGGCAATGCTTTAGTCAAAATACTTCTGCAACCCCCCCCATCACCCCCCCCTTTTTTTTTCTTTTTCACAAGCACGCGAGGTGCCTGCACCTCGCGCAACACGCAAATACTAACTCTCAAACCTACGGGAAAAGTGCCAAACCTCCCCTTTTCACCCCCCTTCTCCCCCCTCCCTATAGTATCTCGGAAACTACGAGACCCGTATTTTATTTTTTTTCACGGATTCGTATAGAGGAGGCTCGGTAAAGTAAAAAACATTTTTCAAAGTCGCCCCCCTTGCCCCCCTTCTCACCCCCTTTAGGCGGATCTCGGAAATTAAGAGACTTGGAACATTTTTTTTTTTCAGATTCATTTAGAGGGGCAATGCTTTAGTCGAAATAATTGTGCAACCCCCCCCCCATCACCCCCCCAATTTTTTTATTTTTTTCACAAGCACGTGAGGTGCTTGCACCTCGCGCAACACGCAAATACTAGTACATATTATATTATTATAGACTAGTACTCACGCGGGGCTTCGCTCCCGTGGATTCTATCACGGTAAAAACATAACTCTCCTTTTTTGCAGTCGCATAAAAAGTAGCCTATAACCTTCCTCAAGCTTCAAGCTACTTCCATACCAAATTGCATCCAAATCCACTTAGTACTTTCGAAGATTAGCGCGTTCGAGCAAACAAACAAACAAACTTTTCCGCTTTATAATATTAGTATAGATACTGCGGAACCCTTCATGGGCGAGTCTAACTCGCACTTAGCCAATTTTTTTTTTATATTTTCTTTTACATTTGAAAACTTGTCATACAAGCAATAAGTTCTACTTAAGTATTTGTATTGCAATATTATGCAACGTGTAACGGAAACCCCATATCTATCCAAAAGGACTGAAGACAGCATCTGGTATGGAGTCTCTATACAAAGTTTCAGCTCAAAATAAGTGACTCACAGAATTGACCCCAAATTATTGGTTTCATATGTTTCTTGAATACCAGTAATAACAAACGTGTCACAGCACTATGAGGGTCATCACTTTCCACGTCACTTGCCAATAAAACTATAATTGTCTTCGTTCTTCTTAATTTGAAAAATTCGGTCTCTGGTATCAATGTATTGAAACTTCTAATATGCTCTACACATGTAGACATAGGTTTAGAAAACCCTTGCCATATCGTTTGTTATCATCCAAAGAAGCCGTGCATTCGGTATGTATATACCCTTTAAATTACACGTTGTATAGTTGAGAAATTTTCTAATTATAGTGAAGTGCAAGGTGTTTGACTGCTTGCTTTTATGTATTTTTTTGTGTATCTTCTTTTGCATAACTTTTTCACAACTATTTTGGGGTCGGGTTTCAGTGTAACCGGATGCAGCTGACTAGTGTTTTACATGGAGCACCTGCCTATCAGACCACCACAACCCAGTAACTGGGTAACATGTGTCTCTTCGCGAGTGAGTTGTCATATTGTACATTGTAATAACAGACAAAGATGTACTAATGACTATCTACTATCTATGTATTATATTTTTAGTTAAGTAATACCACCATACAAAATTTGTTTCTGGTCAGTTTTGTTTTCATTCGTACCTAAATCTTTTATTTAGATATGTTCATGTATTTATTGTGTAGCATGTAGTGTTTACTGCTTAATATTGTACATCTAGTTTAAATATTATGTGTTGTATTTTAATGAAGCATCGATGTAACAATTGTTAGTAAACCAAATAAATAAATGACAAATGATGATGAATGATATACAAAATGCTTTAACGGTCTTGAAGAAAAAGTAGGAATTTACAATCATTTTTATTTAGATATGTTCATGTATTTATTGTGTAGCATGTAGTGTTTACTGCTTAATATTGTACATCTAGTTTAAATATTATGTGTTGTATTTTAATGAAGCATCGATGTAACAATTGTTAGTTAACCAAATAAAAAATAAATAAATGATGATGAATGATGTACAAAATGCTTTAACGGTCTTGAAAAAAAAATAGGAATTTACGATCATTTGAATACACTTTATAGTAGGTAGTGAAACAAACAAATAAGCCTAGACTAGCACTAACAGAAGTCGCGGTATAGCCCACATGAAGTTCCGAAGTGAGCTCTCACGTATCTTGATGTGGTTTGCGTTATCTTGGGCCCATAGCGTTGCTTTGTCTCAGTGCTTACGTACCTCGGCGTACGATACGTACACTGGGCTAGATATGAGAGAGCATTTGTTTATAGGAATATTTTGTGATAAGTTGTGTAACAGAAATACCAAAAACTATTTTTTTCAAAAATTTGTTCCTTGAGTTCAATACATACTTTGTAGAATGGTATACTTTATGTGAACTTTTTTTTGGGACTGAATCCATCATGTATCCCGCTCTGTTTACAGCGAAATCCTTTCCGCTGTCAGATTTCTACTTGCTAAAAGTCCACCATGTTCCTTGGCCTTGCATTCCGAAGCTACGGTATCTCGTTAGAAAATTCCCGCAACCCCTGCAGACAATGTCCCTATCTGGTCCCGTCGTTGCTGCTGGCTGCTCTTTGATTTTAACCTTACTTTAGTAACCTTTTATTAAAGACTTAAAGTAATGAGGCTGTTGTTACGCTTACTCTTAATAATCCGTTGCTGCGGCCGTGAGGTTACACGTGTGTTTATAATAATCGGGTCGGAAAATAATTATACATTAATGAAGAAATTAATTTTGTTAAAAACATTATTGAGCCTAACTAAATCTATCTGCCTAACCTTTTCCCAAGTCTCTTGAGGCCAGTTTTTATTGCAACATATTGTCTACAAACAGAATTATCTGTACAACCCTGTAAATGGGTAACATATTAGGAAGACTACCGTCACATTTTCTAACTTCTGACTACCAAAATGACTGTCAAAGTCTTAAAAGTCAGTGTGCTTTCCGAAGCATGGAGGAGTTTCAATAAGTGTTGCATTGATCCTCTGCCCAATATCGTTAAGTGATGCTTAATATTTAAGTTCATCCCATGCAGCTGTTATTATTGAGCAACGAGTTCCGCTTTCAAGAAATATGAATTACAAAAACATTAATAAAAATAACGTGGGTGATAAAATTGCGTGAGTAATGAGCACGACACTGACCTGCCGTCAGTCGGTGCTGTAGGGCCAGAAGGCAATTTAAAAATTTGTCCCAAGGCGTCGCCTAGTTGTCTATATTATGTGGCGAGATATGCAGAGCGCCCGCCGCTTCGTTCCACCCGGCTACAGCGCTACGACGCTACGAGAACTGCTACGAGGTTTCGTAGCAAGCTTTAGTAGTGGGATTAAGATGGATTTGTATGTAACATTACATTTAGTTACTAGGATTGGTATTAAATGATCTCAGTTATATTATGTTCACATATTTTGCTTTTAATAACAGAAAATTGATCGTGAAGAGAAATAATATATATAGGAGCAGACAATTTGGAATATCACTTTATTTTTCAAAACCGATTAGCTTATAAAAAGTTGTTTTATATAATTGATGAAAGAAACAATAAACTTATCTTAATTCTCTCAATATTTCACTAGGCAAGAAAAAGTCTGAATTCAACGGCAATACGCCGGCTGCCGAAGGCTCTACGCGTGGTTCGTGAGGTCCATTGCTCTCTATGGGATGCGTGGGCGCTAAAGAATTAACGGCGACCAGCTCACCACCTGGTCACGACCCAGAGGGTCGTAGAATATATGCATGGAAAAACAATCTATACTAATATTATAAAGCGGAAAAGTTTGTTTGTTTGTTTGTTTGCTTGAACGCTCTAATCTTCGAAAGTACTGTGTGGATTTGGATGCAATTTGGTATGGAAGGAGCTTGAAGCTTGAGGAAGGTTATAGGCTACTTTTTACGCGACTGCAAAAAAGGAGAGTTATGTTTTTACCGTGATAGAATCCACGGGAGCGAAGCCCCGCGTGAGTATAGTTGATAAATAGCAGATAGGTAGAATATTCTTTATTGTACACCACTGAGAGCGATATCTTCCAGACAACTGTTGGAAGAACTGTACAAGCTTTAATTAAAACCAATTAATACTACCAATACATATACAAACAACTAATAATAGTTTAATAAAAGTACTGTATACAATTTTTGTATAACGTTAATGATTTTTCGCTCCCTCTAGACTGTGTTAAAAACGTTATTTGATACACGTGGGTGCCGTTAGACGTTACAGTACAGCTTGATGATGCCATCACCCTTCACCTCAGGCGTTTATTGCTCGGCTGCAGTAATAAAATTTAAACGTTTAAATCAAAATACGAATACTCATGGTTAAATGGTAGAGTATACCTACGGCATTAAGTCCGCCTTTGTACGATGTTTATTTATACCTATTTTAGTTTAAATAAATACCATTTAATTGGACATGCATGTATTTTTCTGTGTCTATCTTATACAACGTGTAACGGAAACCCCATATCTATCCAAAAGGACTGAAGACAACATCTGGTATGGAGTCTCTATGCCCAGTTTCAGCACAAAATAAGTGACTTAAAGAATTGATACGAAATTATCGGTTTCATATGTTTCTTGAATACCTGTAATAACAAACGTGTTACAGCACTATCAGGGTCATCACTTTCCACGTCACTTGCCAATAAAATGATAATTCTCGTCGTTCTTCTTAATTTGAAAAATTCGGTCTCTGGTATCAATGTATTCAAATTTCTAATAAGTTCCACACATATACACATAGGATTACAAAACCCTTGCCATATCGTTTGTTATCATCCAAAGAAGCCGTGCACCTGGTATGTATATACCCTTTAAATTACACGTTGTATAGCTGTCCGAGTTATGTCGCGTCCTTTTTATAAGTTAGTAGGTCTGTGCCGTTTCCTGCGGTGGGCGCGCACGGGGAGGGCGCGAAGTTGACTTGATTGGAAACCCTATTCCATATTTATTATGGGCCTATTTTGTCATGTTTATTGCCGCGCCTGTCGGGATATAACTCCGGCTTATTAGGCGACTTTCAAACTTACTTTATTCAATAACATAAGCGGGATGCTAAAATGTCGTTTTAATTGTAGTTTGTTTGGTCGATTGGTATGTAATTATCCGTTAACTACAGAGTATTTGATAAGACTTGTTTAGTATAGTTTTTGTTTGTGCTTCTATTTTAACCCAATAAAATTATAATGGTTTAAGAATTGAAGTAATTTGGGTAGTTTGTGGACATATTATATGGCGTCACAAGTATAAAATGTTTTTAGTTCTTCTGTAATAATCTCTTATCCTCATCTGAAGTTACTTGACTCATGAAAGGAAAAACCGAATGCATTATTAACAAATATACGAATTTAAGTTTTAATAATAACTTACTCATAATTATAAGGTAACATCATATTTAACTCATAAATATTCAAAATTTCTAAGAATTATTAATATGAAGCTTCTGAGCAAAGCAAAACACAAAAATATAGTTAAATGTATCATGTAATCAGTTCTAAATGTGCCAAAAACACAGTGAAGATGTGGTGTTATACTTACCAGATGTTAGGGGCTTAGACAAAACACTTAATGTGAGGTCGAAAGTCTATCAACAAGCGAACAGCATGACTTGAAGGCGGTACGGTTTCCGTGCCTCGTTCTAAGTACTTTTTGGGGTTAAGGAGCAGATATATGACTAAATTATTAGTTACTGACTCGGCAAACGTCTTTTGTCATATACACAGAATATTCCATTTAAAAATAGGTTTTAGTCTATGACCAACGAAAACAACTTCGTTAAGTTAACTCAAAGAAAATTTAATATTTTAGTATACGGTGTTTTCTTATAGTAAGTATAATATTGAAAATGGTTTTTTCAACTAACTTTTAGTCACATAGGTGTGTAACGACCGTCCATAATACACTTTCAAGGTCGCTGGCGGCCGTTGAGTTACGTAAATAAATAAATTATTAATTGAACGTGAGTTTTAAAATATCCAAAGTATTAAACTAATTATTTATTATTATCACTAAGATCTCGAAAAATATTATGATTTGTAACTAACATTTGTTCAAGAAATAAATAAAATAACAAGCCTCGTGATATTATATCCACATTATTCGTATGTCTCTTATTATTAAGTATTCCGTTTTATTGGCACATAGTGTCGTTATCTTTATCATATTGGACAAATGTTAAAATGAACAAAATATAATTGGAATAAAAAAGAAGTGTAGCTTTCACTACGCATTCGATTTAACGACTACCGATGAATCGGGATCGAGTGGAATTCGAACGAAAAACAAATGACTTGTTTTTCTTTTTTTCTGTGCAAAAGTAAGAGAAATTGGCGGCTCTATTACACTGAGTCTGAATTGCAAAATAAATAATATATGATTCTTTCTAAGAAATTTTTTGATTCTCTTAAGTCTAACAATATTTTTACGAATTGTTTGATAAAAACAATAAACAAAAATACCATACAAACATATTAACTCTAAGAAGCGTTGAGTTAATATGATTTCAAGGTATTCTTCGGAAATTTAAGATGCACTTCAAGTATTGGCAATACAGTTTACTAAAAAAATCTGTCGTGAGAATTTCTATCGGATTCGAAAATGGCACATTTCTGTACAATAATATCTCGTAGGTTACTAACATAGAACGCATGCTAAAGAAATACGAAATTAATTATAAGATCGCATTTCAGAATAAAATTAAACAGTATCCTTAATGGTAATTTAAACGCAGATATCAATAATAAGTCATAATTATCTAGTTTGTAAATAGGTAGCTTAATAATAACACGCCATGTTTTTTGATCAGTCTAAACTAAACGAGGTTGGTGTTTCCTTGTTGACTACCCTGAAAATAAACACCTAAACAAACTCATAGGTCAAAGTTTAAAATTACAACTAAGCAGCCCTTAAATAAACACGACTGTCACGTACAATAGTTGCAGGCAAGCGCACTAGCCCGTCAGAACGCGGCTTGGTGCGCCCAGAAGCGTTGTTAAAGGTATTATTATCCGGACGGTCGCGCTGCAAATAAATCGTCTGCCGTGCGCCCGCTCTTTCGATTATCTTCAAATCTTCATTACACCGACGTATGCTCTTACGCCTCGCACCTACGTTTTTATTTAAGGGATGGATTAAATACGGGCTATGAAGCTTTGCTATTGAGTGATATTTATTTAATAGAGCATTTAAGTTATTAATTATTGGTCAAGTTTAACATGTACTTTATATTTTGAGTTTTTTAAAGTATATCTATAGTATCTACAACGTGTAATTTAAAGGGTATATACATACCAAGTGCATGGTTTCTTTGGATGACAACAAACATATGGCAATGGTTTTGTAATTCTACGTCTACATGTGTGGAGCTTATTAGAAATTTCAATACATTGATACCAGATACCGAAATATTCAAATTAAGAGGAACGAAGAGAATTTTCGTGTTATTGGCAAGTGACGTAAAAAGTTATTGACCCTCGTAGTGTGTAACACGTTTGCTATGATTGATATTCAAGAAACATATGAAACTGATAATTTGGTATGAATTCTTTGAGTGACTTATTTTGAGCTGAAACTGTGCATAGAGGCTCCATACCAGATGTTGTCTTCAGCCCTTTTGGATAGATATGGGGTTTCCGTTACACGTTGTATAAGTATATCTATATTTATAGTATATATATATATATATCTATAGTATCTATAAGTAGGTTGTCAAAAATCTAGTTCATACACCTGCGATGATGGAAAACAATCGATACAGGTATGTTCCACACTGTATGAAACCTAATTCCATTATAAACATGTAACGTACTACGTACCTATCTATGTATATACTATGTTCACGAAAATGTCAAAACTTCCAACGTATAGATACGTATAAGACATTTATATAAGCTATTCATTTAACTTTACATAAGACTTTTGATAGCGGCAAAAATATTGCCACCAAAAAGAGTTTTTTTGTATCCTAAATCAAATTAAGATTTTCGTTTGATAAAATTGCAACAATTCAATTCAACAATTGCTACAAACTAACAAGCAAACAATACTTCAAAACATTTGTCGAAACCAGTTGGTTTCCGCAAAACATGCATCGATTGTTACTCTTAAATAGCTTACTGCGTATGAACCCGACTTAGCGCTTGCTTACTCCTATTACGAATTGAACATTGCAAGAAAATTCCACCCGACATGTTTCAAACTCTATGAAGCAATGAAACTTCTGTTCAATAACAAACTTTTAATGAAACACGGGTAGTTGATCTCTCTTCAGGATGTTTTTGATTAAGTATAATAATGTTAATAAAAACCTGGCTATTTGAAACGGCATAATATAATTTTTCATGTTTGTTTACAGATTTTTTTGGTAAATAGTCGTTTGGTTGTAACTAGGGTTCACTAATGAGGAAAATAACCGTGATATTAAAACGTAACTTAACACAACGTTATTTTTATATTTAGCGCCATGTTTACGAAGATGAGAAGGTGGCTGGTTTAATTATATCATTGACATTTTAATATTTATGACAAAAAAGGGTGCACGTTATTTTTACATTCATAAATTCAACCGCGTTATAATCTTTAAACTTGAAGAAAATTACGTCAACCGACTTGTTGAAGTGAAATAATATTATTTCCATAGTGAGGAATTAAAAATTCTTCTTATATTGGATTGAATAATTTTGGCACAATATACTCAGTTGCATCCAGTTAGACTTGGAGACTACCCCCAACATAATAGGCTAAGTAGATGATGATCATTGTTCACAACTCAGTTTACCGTTAGAGGGTCCAATTTTGGGTTAAACTCAACTTCGTAATAGGCTTTTCTATATGCCTTTGTGTGTACAATAAATTCAATTCAATTTATTTTATTTTACAAGTTACTATGACTCATTTGTTAGTAGCACTTATCCTATGCTAGTAATAATATAATAATAATTTAATCTTAAACAAAATGAAATACACAAAAAAAAATAATTTTAAGAACTACATATGCCGAACTGTACGACGCTTTACCGCGGCAACACCATTCCATGGGAAATGGTGGAGCAGTGATTCACGTACGAACAGTCCAGCCTGCTCGCAATTAGGGACAGTATCCTGTTATTACTGCCCCGCACCCTACACACCAGGGATGCACAGCGTTTACGCATTGTGGCAAAGAAACAATCCACATGTGCGTCCGCGAACATTCCTGACGCGCTGCAGTAGCGGGGCAGTCTCAACAGAACCCTGAATGCGTTATTGTACTGCACACTGAGGGCACTATACGACTGTTGAGTGTACCTAGCCCACAGGCTGCTCATGTAGAACGTAGTGCAGTACGCTCTGATCATTTTTACATGATTTTTCACTTTTATTATTATTTGTAAAAAAAAGAACAAAAAAAAAAGAACTAGTAGTGTGGGTACCTAATCTCAGCGGGCCAAACGCCTCCTGCCGAAGGCTGTACGCCGGCGTCGTGCGGTCCATGGCCCTCTACGGGTCCCCAGTGTGGGCCCTGTGCATCCGGACGCGACCACTAAAGTTGGTCGCATGCCAGAGGGTCATGGCTATCCGAATGATCCGGGGATACCGCACGATCGCCGGCGAATCGGCCAACCTCCTTGCCGGATTGCTGCCCTGGGATCTGGAGGCAACTGCCCTCCAGCGCGTCTATGAATGGCGCGTGGAGGCGCAGCGCCGGGGCGTATCCCCGCTGCCTCGAGAAGTCGAGGCGCGGCGGGAAGAGCTCCGGCGCGATCTCAGGGCAGTATGGAGGGAACGACTGTCGCAACCGACGGCCGGGCACGCCGCAATTGCGGCGGTAAGACCCCTCTTTGAGGAGTGGCTAGATCGGCGTCACGGCGTCCTGACCTACCGCATGACGCAGGTCCTCACCGGACACGGAAGTTTCGGGAGGTACCTGTGTCTGATGGGAAAGGAGGAAACGCCTGGGTGTCACCACTGCGAGGGTCGCCCTGAGGACACCGTAGAGCACACGGTGCAAGACTGCCCCGCCTGGGCAGAGCACCGACGTGTCCTCACGGCGGCGATAGGCGGAGACCTCTCGCGCCCGGCCTTGGTCGAGGCCATGCTGCGGGGCGAGAGGGAGTGGGAAGCGGTCGCCTCCTTCTGCGAAGCAGTCATGCTTTCGAAGGAGGAGGCAGGCCGCGTGAGGGAGAGGATGGCGTCCTCCCTCCAGCCCAGCCGCAGTGGTAGACGCCCACGGCGTCGGACGTCGGCTGACGATCTCCGGCCACCGTAGGCGCGGGCATGCGGACAGCGAGTAAAGGGCAACTCGCTGTCCGACCATGGACCATGCCCGGGTCGACGGCGCGTCGTGTTCCACGCGCGCCTCAAAGAGCGTCTGCAACATGACGAGGCCCCCTCTGCGGAGGGCCGAAGCCCGCCGGGGTCGTGGGACTCATCCCGTTACCGTGGCCCCGGTACGTAAAGGGTTATTGAAGGAACACCGTGGATTTTAGTCAGTAAAAGTCTGACAGTCCCTCCCACCCTGCCCGGAGTGGGAGGACTTATTTGATAATTTCACCACGTTAAAAAAAAAAAAAAAAAGTAGTGTGGGTAGAATTCACACTACTAGCAATCTTGTCAACCCCTCCAACTAACCTAATTATGCTTGCGTCTGGAGTGGGTTCACGGCAATAGTGTAATGGGTGGGGTTCGAACCTGCGACCTCTCGATCACATTTCCGACACCTTAGGCTATTTATGTCATTTTGATTTTATTTACATCGATTATAATTATTTAAATGAACAGGTAACTCTACAAAGTGACATCGAACAACAATATTAACGGCACCGAACAATCCTAACTTTCCTGCATTAGACTTGAGAAAGTAGTTAGTGATTTTATTGCAGTGGTGGCAAAGGCCGGTGATAGGCGTGCCCACCGGATATTGATTTACCGAGCCAATGGCAACATGTTCCGGCTGCACCAGATACACTACCACATTAGCTTTGTGCGACATGTTCTGCCTAGTTAACCTCCTCCCTGCTAAGTTATGGAACGCCAAGATCAAATGCAATTTGGTTCATGTTAGCCATTTTTAATTAGCCATTTAGTTCAATTAATTATATATATATATGTATGTATATATATATATAATATTACAATTATTAATTTTTTTCTTTAATTTGTCTTGTTAAATTAACTTAAATTGTTAAATTTGTGCTACAAAAATGGATAATTATCATTGTGAATTATTATGTCAATTATTGTTTTTTTTTTTTTTTAATATTTAATTAGATTTCTTTTTTAACTGGCTGTGCTGTATCACTCTGAACCGAGTAACGAGTAGGTTTCTGTCAACCTCCGCTTTAATATTGGGCCACCAAGATACAGGCTGTGCCTAGTTTGGGGCCCATTGCTAAGTGTTTTGAGTTCTGTTATTTTGTGCAAAGTATTTACTGTCTGTATTGTCATAACTTGTGTGTGTAAATAAATAAATAAAAATAAATAAATTAATAAATTTAAAGGGCTTTGACGAAGAAACTGCTCGATAGTTTAAAATAAATAAAATTGTTTATTTCATCAAAAGTTTAAAAGTAAGTTAGTTATGAACTGAAACGACTGCAATAATTATTTTAGTAACATACTGCCTGTAAACGGTTTGGTATTTAGAACAATATCCACAGTTAATCCGTTTTTCTTATGAATGTATAACTAACATAGTAACTTGCGTGGTTCGCGTTTAAATAATTCTACGTCCGTATAATATAGGAAGTGTAAACGATTATATGCTTGTCCAAATTTTACAAACATTACCACAGGAAGCAGAAAATCGGAGTGACCGAGGGTGACTTCTGGACGGGGACAATTCCACGAAAATTTGATTTCCTCGTACTTTATGGAGCAAAATATTTTGTCTAGGGAAGTTTAGCGTTAATAATGTTGTATGTAGTGACTGCTCTTTAAGGGTATTAGGCTCCAAAGGATTATGTTACGAATAACCATTCAAACTAGTTACTTTATTCAACAACAAAAGAAAAGGTTCCAAGATTAAACTTAAAATAATTATTGAATAAATCAGGTATCAGGTACAGTAGAGAAGTGTATCTTTGCTTGTTTTTGATTCAATTAAACAAAACTAACAGTTAAAAAGTATCCAAATGTAATCTCTGCTTGCATGTACGTGATCACTGCTACCAACACCTAATCCAATTATTCAAAGCAGCAGGCCACAAAAGGCCCCACCGCCGCTGATCTAATCAATCATCGATAACGAATAACATGGCCAAGCTTGACCATCGGCAGGTAACAGTTGGAATCAGTGTAATGCTCTCTAAACGTTTGATATGGAATGAATAACATCAGAGGCACGTTACAAATGGATGAGCCGAGCGAGGCCGACATACGAATGTTTACGAGTTCACTATTTGTTTCAAATCAGTGGATGCGGCGTTTCAATTTAGTAATGTGTCATTATTTGTACTTGGATGATATTTGGGTAGTTCGAGAGGGTGTAAAGCGCTGGTTAGTAACAGTCATTTGTTATTAGAGTGTTCGTTCTGTTAACTCTAGCAGTAGTAGCGAATGTTATGCAACCTTATATCTTTATGGCGAAAGAGAAAATAGTACATTATGATAAACTTTAGTAATTTCAAATTTAATTAAAATACATTAAATAAATGTTTATTTATGGAAACTAGGCCAAATTGATAACAAATAAATAACAATATTCTTATAAACTATGTTACTAGACAATAAAAAAAGAAAATAAAAACAAGTAGTACTAACTTATAGCGCCTATGGTGATTTGAATCTATCACGAACAAAAAGTAAAAACTGCTAATCATATTTAGTAAACAACCCAAGTAGATGAATGCCAGTTATTTACAAAATAATAAATTGAAACGAGAACACAAAACATTTAGGAGTTGCAGGTCACGTGGGGCGAGCGGAGCGGGGACACGATTCTCTCACTCGACAGATCACCTGAAAGTGTACCACTTAATAACTCACATCCTCTCGCGGTTCACTGGGCACCGCTGGATCGTCACATATCTCTAAATATGGCCGGCCAAGCGTGACGTCGGCTGCACAGTTACGACACGGGATTAAGCCCACATGCCCACACCTCGGCTCCCGTACGATACTACCACGTGAGCCAGCCTTTGCTGATTAAATACCAAATTAACGCGACGCTTTTATCTTCCATTTTGTGTTATAAAATAGGTATAGTACATAAAATGTAATATTTCATGGTAAAGTTATGCGCCTTTAACATGAAATATTGGCGCTAGCACACGTTTAACGCTAAACTGAATGACATAAAAGCTATTGTTGTTTTCACAATACTGGTTTTATGTGATTCAGCACATCAGCAATTTATTTAATTTTAACTGCGTAGTCCTATATGGTTAGGTGTTCATTTAGTTTTTGTGCGTCCTTTTTTGGTAAGGTCATCAACATTAGTGTTCTTCCTTATAAACGCCAGACAGTAACGCAATACTGTCGTAACTGGAATAAACTACGTGTACCTATTGAAGAGTATAATAATATTCATTGGGCGCGGGCAATTTTCCGGGTGAGCGGCGACGCGTCTTTGATCAGCGCTGTCTATATACCGGGAATAGTAAAAAATTAAGGTTTAACTATGGGTTTACAAGTTCTTCTATAATTTTTAGTTCTTTTTTTAATATATTTAACTATCAACATAACACTACTATGATAAAAAAACATTTTTAACGAGCCAAGAAAAACTAACGTGCGTTTACAGAATCACACCTCACTGTATTGAAAGCCGTGTCAGTGTACATCACTAAAAGCATTTTCCAAAGTACTTGTTTCCTAAAATAATTCAATTTTACACCCCAAATAAGTCGCCCGCAAGCACGTGTAGGTTGATCACTCGTCATTTGTGGGCGCAACACGGTGGCGGGCGCAGGCAAGGGTTGACTCACACATCTTGTAAGTTACACGCCACCTTTTAAGCATTACTTCCAGTATGCTTACAACCAATTATGCATGCCACAATGACTTGTAAAGACAGAGTACACAGATCGCTACCTCATTATGTGATCGAATTAGGAACCAGACAATGAACCTAATTTTATTTATTTATAACACTACGAGTACTTCTAACAGCGAAATACCTATCTCTCTATTGGCAACATTGTCAGTAAAAGAAAATTCAGTTACGTGATGAAAATAACCCAATGTGATTTTTATTATGTATGTGATTTTACGTCGGTCAGCACTTTGCTTTTAGAGAAATATGGCTGTAATATATTGAATCTGTTGAGAAATGTCACAAAAATTGGTACATTATATTTATATAGGTAACTTTGTAAGTCACTGGGAAATCTCTGTTTTTTCTTCTTCCAGTCTAGTAGTTAGTTGACGTGTTGTAAATTTATAATAATATGTACCTACATATGTACTAGCCGTGTATTCGGACGTAACTTTCATGATTCTCATATTTATGAAGCACGTGAGGTCGTTATTATTACGGGTTGCCTTCATGATATCTGACAGTTTGACTTTTCGCTGTTTAAGCAAATGTCCTTACTTTGGTATTGCTTGTAGAATCTTTGAGCGTTTTAAAGTTCTTAGTTGATACAAAATAGCTCGATACAAAATAATACATCCAAAATAGACGTTGGCATGGAAACAAATACAGTAATATTAAACTTATCTACTTAATTTGTCAAATAAAGTTGACGTGCAGGAGTAAATTGTAATTGTATGCATACATATTTTAAAATAAAGTTTCTCGTCGTCGCGACTGTCTGTGACTGTCTGCCTGTTTACGATTAACTCAAAAAATCAAATGATACTGAAGAAATTTTAATGCAGTTTTCACCAACGGATGGTGGTCCATGAGGCAGATTTTAGAAAAAAAAAATTAGGTTTCTTGTGAATTAACAGAATTAGACTGTGTGAAGTCAGGCCGGGTCTTTAGACTGCAAATTAAACTGATAAGATTTTAAAATTTCAATGTCTTAGACGCTTTTTTTCTCCCATTAAAAAAATAAAATGAAGTTTATTTAGAGGTTTACCCATGCCACAAAAACAAACTGATAAAATAGAATGTTAATCTCACCTGTCCGTCTCTTAGTGTAGAAAATTCCAGATTGCCTCTCAACGTCAAGTTGCGTTGAGCAGTAGCGTTTGCTGTGAAGTACCCTTCACTGTTACACTTCTAATACCGTTGATGTAGTGGGCTTCACCCATCTTGAGAAGGCTTGCCGATTGTTCACCATAAGTTGGGAACACAGAGGTTTGACATTTATCAGGAGTAATTGATTTGTAGTAAGTTTGACAAGTATTTCATTTGACAAATGAATTAATTTGCTCAATTAGTGTTCAATCGATCCTTTTGCTGCAAGTCTAGTTGCATCACTGAGAATAGTTTGAATTCCTAGTTTCCGCAGCTTGAGAGGAGATCGCGTGTGTCACTGGTGGACAACAAAGCGCGTGTGCGCACGCAGGTCGCGGTGGAGGGGAGGCTTCCGCTGCGATGTCGCACCCTTCCGGTGTGCGCCGGCGCCGACCTCGAGCGTGACCGACCACTGCCGCGCACCATAATATCCTATTGTCATCTAATAAATGGACTCTACCTATCCATAAAAATCATTTCATGCATACGAATAATAGTATAGACATTCTACATCACATATGAGGCTCTTTCGGGTAATAAACATAATCAAAAGCTTTTACATATTCAATTAATAGAGACCTCATTTTATTTAAGCATTTAGGTTCCGCCAATTGACGGAACGTAGTTGCGGTTTCGTTTCATTAGTCTTAAATGGAAATTCGTTTTATTTGTTGTTTATTACAAGGCCCCACGATAAAAACCAATTAGTAGGTAGGTACGCACGGGAAAAGCTTTTATGATGCAATTTATGCATTACGGTTAAAGTATTCTGAAAAACAAAGGGGTATTAATTTTAATAGTGACATGCTATGCGTAATGGCAGATGGCCACCTGAGCTGCTGCTTTAAAATATTTTTGTTATCTTTATTCTGAATTTCAGTTGAAATAAGTCTCGATATTCTAGCAGGCCTCGATCGTAATACAACGTGTAACGGAAACCCCATATCTATCCAAAAGGACTGAAGACAACATCTGGTATGGAGTCTCTATGCAAAGTTTCAGCTCAAAATAACTGACTCACAGAATTGACCCCAAATTATTGGTTTCATATGTGTCTTGAATACCAGTAATAACAAACGTGTCATAGCACTATGAGGGTCATCACTTTCCACGTCACTTGCCAATAAAACGATAATTCTCTTAGTTCTTCTTAATTGGAAAAATTCGGTCTATGGTATCAATATATTGAAATTTCTAATATGCTCCACACATGTACACATAGGATTAGAAAACCCTTGCCATATCGTTTATTATCATCCAAAGAAGCCGTGCACTTGGTATGTATATACCCTTTAAATTACACGTTGTATATGTAGGTATGGTAAAACGGTATAAAGTGAAAGATCAGTGGAGCATTGAACACCTTTATCAGCCATCAGTCACGTGTGCAAATTTAGTCAATACAACGCGGTGGTTATTCAGAAGAGATCGGAAACAATTAGACAACAGTGGCATTGGTCAGCCGAGCGCAGATCCGTGAGTCTGCCCTACTGATTTACTCACGAATATTTTCCAGTGCCGATCCAGCATGGAAACAATCGCACGCCTAAACCAAATTATACCTTATTCCTGTACACACTAAGCACGTTGTCGCATTTCAAGTAAACGTGCGATGTTTACCCCTTTTATAAATGAATTTGCCTTATTTTAATTCAACGAATGAATATGAATATCGTTCAGCGTGTTTGTATGAGATGGCATTTAATCAATGCTCTCATAAACGACCGGCTGGTACTGCATGTTCAGAAATTATTTATTTTAATATTTAGTGCATATTATGGGTGGTTTTAGGGTTCCGTAGCTGAATGGCAAAAAACGGAACCCGTCAGTCCGTATGTCACAGCCATTTTATTCCGAAACTATTAGAACTATATATATGAAACTTGGTAGGTAGATCTATTCTGTGAACCACTTTCCGATTTTAAGAAAAAAATAAAAAATATTTAAAGCGGCTCCCCATACATGGAACTGAAACTGAAAATATTTTTTGTCATAAAACCTATGCGTGTGTGATATCTATAGACTAGTCTTTAAAAATCATATTGAGGTTTCTAAAACCACTTTTTCATAAAGTTAATCGTTTAAAAGATATACGCATCCAAAGTGGTAAAATACGTCCCCCCCTCTAACTTCTATAATAATAGAGAGAAAAATCTAAAAAAATGTGTGCTGTAGATCTTAATGTAAACTTTCAACGGAAATTAGTTTGAACGAGATCAGGTCAGCAGTTTATGAGATATAGCATATTTTATAAAACCGCAAATATAACTTTGTAATTCATACAAACACTATGAAAAACAAAGTTATTTGACGTAATTACTACAGAAACCTTCATGGGCGAGTCTGACTCGCACTTGGCCAATTTTTTACTTTGTATAACGAACTTGAAACAAATTAATTGAATATACCAACAATAAGTAGGTTTTATATCGATATACTAAATGCATACGTATTTACAGGATTAGGAAATAAAAGGGTAACTGATATACACTATACATAAAATAGTAAAATTAAAAAACAGACACCTATTTGAAAAAAAAAGTTACGTTGTCCAATAAGTTCCAAATATAGCAGTCGGTGGTATTTATTTTACAGAGCCGCCGCCAACTTAAACATGACTACGCATCGTACTTCTGAAGCACTCTTACTTATACATAACTCAATTCACAACACCTATATACTAACATATAGCACCAATATTGAATTATATCTACTTATTTTTGAATTAGTGTTGTTTTATTTATTGCGTCATTTATAAATGATCTTTATTTTGCAAATTGGTTATTAGGATAACACTTTTACACGTCATTTTTTTCGTCTAGATGAGGCCGGTGTTTCCTAACAGACTACTCTGAGAAGAAACACCGAAACAAACTCAGGGTTCCGTCTCTTTTAAAGTCCATACAATCTATACTGGTAATTAATTATATGGGAACCCTGTAGGTTACCGTCTGAGGCGATCGTTTGAGGAAAGATTTTTGTTTTTTTTTATTTATTTATAATAGTCTCTCGTTTGACCACCATCTCACCTGATGGCAAGCGATGATGTGGTCAAAGATGCTCACAGATTTGAGTGGGCCTGTCCATACAGTGCAAGCATTTGTCAGATAACGTATAGCTTAACTTGAACAAGGAGCTTAATGATCCGACGAACAATACCAAGGTAAGGACGTTTGGGTAAGCCGCGAAAAGCACTCAAACTGCCAGACAATCATGTTGAACTCGAATAAAACAACCTACATAGTTCACAGTCTGAAATGGCCTTTTGAGAAAAGAACCACACAGATTTGAGTAGACCCGTCCTGTCAGTGCAAGCCTTTGTCATTTAGTCTGTAAGCTCAACTTTGAACTACTAAGGAGCTCAATGACTTGACGTACAACGCCAATGAAGGGATATTTGTGTAGGTCACAAACTACTCAAAGGGCCAGATATCGTCGAAAGAGAGAGAGAGAGAGAAAGAAATAAATAAAAAAAAAACATGTGTGCAATTCACACGTGGTAGAAGTGAAACCTTCAAAAAATGTATATGTGTCTGTCTCTTTTTACTGTCGCTTTTTCGTTTCATAAATTTTCAAATCACAACGATGCTAAAGAAGTTTTCACTTCAAAAATCCACATAATCTCCACATTTAAGTACATAATTACTAAAAATAAATACACAAATATAATAAATACATACTTTACAAAGTAAATTCATTTCACAATAAATAAAAAATAAAAAATGTTTAATTTCAATTGGCATAAAAAATAAAATACAAGAAATTGTGTTTGTAACTCTAATGCTCCCTGTATATCATTGGAGCAGCTCAATCCCAAGCCTTTTTATCCTCAATATACATAGTCTTTAAAAGTATAAAAGCTTTTTGGTAAAGCTTGCGTTTTATGACTAATTTAAATTTTTTGAGGCTTAATTCTTGCAAAGGGCATGGTAGTTTATTATAAGAACGTGTTGTTGAGTCCACCCGTCTCAACATCACCGCGCGCCAGCGGCAGTGAAAGAGGGGTGCAGCGGGGCAACGGCTCGTCCACCGGCCGACGACGGCCGAGCGCGCGCCCACACGCAACACAATCAGCTGTTGCACGTCTCTAGGCACGGCTGTGCTCGCGCATATTAAAATTCCCGTATCCTAGTATTGTAAACCAACCGTACCGTTTGTAATTAATCATCTTTTTACATTATTACATATTATACAGTCCACTATTCTTTTCATTACTTTCACCACGACTATCGTCGCGAACATTGGTCCTTCTACCGTTAACGTTTGAACCAAACGAAGAAAGCAACGGATTTTACCAAAAATCTAAATTCCAACGGTTCGTCGGTTGGAGAACAAAAGACTTTATCTTCGGGATCAAGTTTTGCAAAAGGTTTTCATTTTTTCGCGCATCATCGTCTGTATTGGGTCATCGTGAAAGTCCTCTGAAAAAAAAAAGAAACAGTTACCACAATCAAGATTTTTTAGAGAGATTTTGTTTAGATTAATCATGTAACTTGTTTGCATCTGAGCCTATCAAGCCCAATGATCACAGCTACCAATTTTATTTGATTGAGGGAACTTGATTGTAGTTATCACAAAACCTATTTGCAGCAATCAAGCCAAAACATAGTTGCTCCAACCAACATTATTCAGTGTACCATATACACGCACACATACACAATAAGTTGATTACTCTAAACAAGATGATATGATTGCTTTTATCAAGTTGCTTGTTTAGATTCATAAAGTGACTTGTTTATACTAACCAAGAAGCTGGTTCACCTTAATCAAGTAGGTTGTTTATACTTACCAAGTAGCTTGTTTGCCCTAATAAAGTGGCTTGTTTATACTAACCAAGTACCTTGTTCACACTAATAAAGCAGCTTGTTCATACTAATCAAGTAGCTTGTTCACTTTAATAAAGTGGCTTGTTTGTAATAACCAAGTTGCTTGTTCACCCTAATAAAGTGGCTTGTTTATACAAACCAAGCAGCTTGTTCACCCTAATAAAGTGGCTTGTTTATACTAACCAAGTAGCTTGTTCACCATAATAAAGTGGCTTGTTTATACTTACCAAGTAGCTTGTTTGCTCTAAACAAGACTATTTATACATTGTAAAACATAATACTTAAAACGCTTAAATATATAGATTTTCCAGTAGAATTCACAAAGTGTTGCGATAATAAATGTAGTAATATAGAACACAGAACCATTATAGATAATTTATATAGTGACATTATAAATATAATTAGTGAAAGTGCAATAATTAGTCATAATAAATTAATAGTTTAAAAAACCAAAAACACGCTTTTATAATTAATGTAATGAGCAGAAATTAGAAATGTTTACTAGCAGGCAGTCCAAGGTTCCATCAGCCACCTTCCAATTCCATCGTCAGACCAGCTCGATGGTACCATAATATTGTATTGTCGTCTAATCTACACATAATTGCCAAGGTTCATGATGATACAACAATTAGAAGGACGTTTAATTCGGATTCTTAGATTTTAGACTATGATATTATATTCCATCATGGAATGCCAGTGCCTATCTTCCGGCTTCATCATCAGACCTTGAAACCTAATTGTGGTCAAAGTTCATTACAAGACTTTTCTAAGAAATCCAAAACAGCTATGATACGATTTTCCATCATGAAGTTCCAGTTCATATCTTCCGGCTTCATCATCAGATCAGTTTGTCAGTACCATATTATTGTATTGTCACCAGAACTACATACAGCTGCCAAGTTTCATTACGCTACGACCCTTGGAAGATGGTTAAATTAGTTACCTTAGATTCATTACATAGTTAGTTACATACAGGTCGACCTAATAAAAGCGTGTTAAAAAGGGTTTTCAGTGCAAAAAACGATACAAAATAGGGTGGAATAAATATGTCAAAAAAGCGCTCGTCTTGATTTTCAAAATTGGACTTTAAATGGTAGACCAAAAAGTGGAATATTGTACGAACAAATGGTTGAAAGTCGAAAGATATTCAAAAGTAAATTAAAATGGTGCCAAAATAACATAGAACAATTAAAAATGAATATCATTGCGGATCATCATGATGCGAAAAATTTTGACAGTTTTTGGAAATCCACAAACAGGTTGAATCACAAGTCGAGCCTACCCGTGAGTGTCGAAGGTGTGAGTGATCCTAATGAGATTGCTAACCTATTTGGTAGATCAGGCATTAAGTTCCAGGCTTTATAATAAACTTAATAAGAAGATCTCACTGTATGAACTAAATAAACACAATTTTAAAGATAAATTAACTAATTGGTTAAAGTTGTTGAGTTATGTTGAGACTGAGAAACTTATTGAAATTGTAAAATAAAAATAAAATCTTAATCTTTGATTTTTTAAATTAAATTATAGAAATATATAGATAGATTTAATTTAAAGTAAGTTATAATTATATAAAATAAAATTGTAATATTTTGGCACAAAATAGGACGGTGATATGTATGCGAAAACTGCGCGGTTGACCGCCGACTACCCAAGATACGAGCATAACTCAGTTTGGGAGTCGTTGTCTCAAATTAAAATGCCTCTGTACATCCACCTCACTCAAGTCAATGTTTGTTTCTTGTATTGTTTTTATTTTTGTACTTATTGAAGAATAAATATTTTATTATTATATCCTTTATTACATTTTATGTACATATTGTTTATATTTTTAAATATTTCTATAAAAAAAACAAAAAAAAAAAAAAACATTTAAAAATATAAAAAACAGTAGCCCACCGGTATCGGGAACAGGGTCCAAGCTACCGGTGGTCAGGGCTCTTGAGAGAGAAACCTCCTAACAATTCGCGCCGTGTCCAGAAGTACTGCTTTCTGGACCAAGCCCTTGATCCAGCTGCCCAACGAGAGCCTCCTAAGATGTTTGTCGAGGCTCTTGGCTATTATGCCATTGGCTGAGACGACTATCGGCACAATGATTGCTGTATCCACATCCCACATGTCAACAACCTCGTGAGCCAAGTCAAGATACTTAATTTGCTTATCTTTCTCGGCTTTCACGAGGTTCTCGTCATGAGGGACCGCTATATCAACAATCACTGTGCGACGCTCTAATCGGTCTATTACCACTATATCAGGCTTATTGGCAACAATAGTCCTGTCAGTGATGATAGACCGATCCCAGTACAGTGTAATATTGCCATTTTCGAGAACTGGGTCGGGCACATACCTATAGTACGGTACTTCTGATTCCACGAGATTGTATTTAAGAGCAAGTTGCTGGTGAACAATCCTAGCTACAAGGTTGTGTCTATGCAAATAGTCTCCGTTAGCCAGACGAGAACAACCGGAGATAATGTGACGAATGGATTCTCCCGGTTTGTGACATGCCCGACATATGTCTACCGTACCATCCTTCACAATATATTTCCGATAGTTATTCGTCATCATAACTTCATCCATAATTGCACAGACAAAACCTTCGGTTTCCCCGAAGAGGTCACCAAAACGTAGCCAGGCTACGGACGCTAACGTATCTACGTCAGACCCATGAAGGGCCCGGTAATAGCGTCCGTGAAGCTCCTTGCTCTGCCATACTTCTCTGCGGTCATTAGTATCTAATACTACAGGTTTGCGCCAATTCTCGGTACCTAAGGAGAGCGGAGTGAGGCCTTTGTCCACCGCTACCACATCTCGATGCATACCCACGTCGGCTTCTAGGAAATATTCCCTAAGGCTGCATACCTCGCGGTTGTGCAGGGTCTTTGCATTTAAAAAGCCACGACCCCCGCACTTCCGCGGGATATACAGCCTCATCACCGATGAACGTGGGTGATGCATTCGATTTGCAGTCAGCGTTGTGCGGACCCGCCTGTCCAAGGCGTCAAGTTCAGTCTGAGTCCATTTGAGTATGCCAAAAGAGTACATCAATACTGGCATGACCCAACCATTGAAGGCACGCACCTTGTTTCCGCCTGATAGAAGACTATTCAGTACTTTATTCAGGCGGCCAAAGAAGCGTTCCTTCAATGACTGTTTAACATAAGCAACATTGATGCCTAGTGCCTCTGACATACCCAAATACTTGTAGGTTTCAGTTGAGCCGAGGGATCTTAGGTGTATGGAATCCGAGAGCTGAGTTCCCACGGATTCCATAATCACTCCTCGCTTTACATGCATGACCGCACATTTGTCCACCCCAAATTCCATCCTGATGGCGCTACTGAAGGTTTCCGTTACCTTCAGTAGCTCCATGAGTTGCAAGTTGTTGGGGGCAAAAAGTTTCAAATCATCCATGAAAAGCAAGTGTGATATGACCTGACCACCTCTTCTCAACTGGTAGCCTTGCCCCGAACCCTCCAGCAGTGTACTGAGAGGGTTGAGAGCCAGACAAAACCACAGTGGGCTCAGACTGTCGCCCTGAAAAATACCACGCTCAATCCTAATAGGTTCGCTGTTTTCCTGGATCTGTCGACATCCTGGATAGCAGAGGACCGTCTTCCATTGCCCCATACATGACTCAAGGAAAGTGCGGAGTATTGGATTTATTTTGTACAACTCCAACACCTTCATGAGCCATGTATGTGGAACCGAGTCATAGGCCTTCTTATAATCTATCCAACATGTCGACAGATTCCTTCGGGAACGACGAACCTGTTGGTTTATGGCAATATCGATTAGGAGAAGCTCCTTAGTACCGCGGGACCCGTTCCTACATCCATTCTGAGAAGCAGACATGATTGAATTTGTATCTATGTGATTATTAATTTTGGCTCTCAGGATGGATGTAAGAACTTTATAGACCGTCGGTAAGCACGTGATCGGTCTATAATTTTTAGGTTCCGAAGTACTGCCTGATTTATGGAGCAGGTGGGTTATTCCTGTAGTTAGGAATTGAGGTAGCGATCCTAGCTCTAGGGCAGACTGGAACTGAGCGGCCAAGCGAGCGTGCGAGCTTAGAAACCATTTTATCCAGAAATTGTGCAGCCCGTCCGGCCCTGGAGATTTCCAGTTGGATAACGGACGGACTGCACGGGTTACATCTTGGGGGCTGATCGTAATTGCCCCCATTTCTGGTATAAGATCGCACGTGCGCCTGATCTCACTCATCCAGTCACCCTCGGTGTGGCTGACAGGCACCGACCAGATGCTGCGCCAGAACGAACACATGGCGTCATCATTCGGTAGGCACGTATCAGTCACACCTTGGTTAGGTCGCTCCCAGGCCCTATAAACCCACCTTTCATTGCTTTGGAATGTGCGATTCTGAGTGTATCGCTCCACCCGCCGCTTATATCGACGAATTCGATTTGCCCATGCATAGACTTTCTGCTTCAGGAAGTCGATACGCTCTGTGACGCGGGTCAGATAATCCCGAGGACTGATATCAGTCCCCGCAAACGCCCGCCTCACAAAGCGCATCACTCTAGGACGAGTGTTGCCCTGCCTGAAGCAGATAAGTTTACCAATGAGTGCTCTAGCCTCAGCAATACGACGTTCGATCCTGCCCTGCCAAGCTGGTACAGCTGGTCGAATAACTCTGTCAGTCTTTGGAAACTTGACATGAGCTACCCGACAAGCCGCTACAGCTGCACAGTATAGGATCGAATGAGTATCGGTGAGGTCTTCACTATTGTCAAAATAATTTGACAGCAGTGAATCTAGAGCACACACTAGCGCCCTATTTTTCTTATGCATGGGTAAACGAGGCAGACGAGGTCTAAGCTCAGGCGGTGTGGAGCGATACTCCCGTAATGCACACTCCAAAGCACTCCTCAATCGTTCACTGCACTGGGTACTCACGGTTATAGCCTCGTCATCATCATCTTCACCGACGTGGTCGGGTCGCGGTGAAATACTGGGTTGTAGTTGCACCGCGGCCAGTGGCGAAGCAGATGAGACACGGCTGCACCGTGATTCGAGGCGTAGTCTATCAAGTACGGCGTCATCCAACATACGGTTACGCTGGATGACCCGCACCTGATCCGATAGTCGTTGGGCCGAAACGTTGACAGCTGGTTCAAGTACCTGAAACAGAGAGAGCATCCGACCACGGTACGCAGTCAGGTTAGTTCCCCCCTCTGTAGCCCCAAAGTATGAGCGCATGACATTTTCATTGATGGAATGTGTCCATCGCATGCGCTGCACACTTCCACCGGCAGCGGGGACCCCATCGGAGGCCGGTGGGCCTCGAAGTCCTAAGCCGGCCGGAGGGCGGCCTCTTCCTCGCCGACGCGCAGGTGGTGGTGTCGTCGGCGGCGAGAAGTATTCGTCGCTCGAGCTCGACGCAGCTGCAGCGGCCGGAGTCTCTTCACTCACGGCTGGAGCAGGTCCCGGCGGCTGCGAGGCGGAGCTGAGCGACGATTCCGCAGGTGTTGGGCGTGTGGGTTGTTGTAATTGTGCCCGGCGTCTTGTCAACATTATATCATCGTCTGTATTCTATTCGATCTTCGTTCGTATTGCTTCATATGGGGTTTTTACCAAACTGGTATGTTATGCATTTCTGTTAGTTTTTTTTTTTAACTGATTTGGTTTTGTTGAACATGGTGCATTGTTATTATTATTATTATTATTATTATTATTATCCTTTCGAGTCACATCTCCCCTGGGTGCGTCGTCTGATGGGTCGGAGGTTTTTGTTGAAACCGGAGATATGCCTACCAGATTCACAGCCAAGGAAATAGGTTCTTTTTTTTATATAAGGGATCTGAAGAGGGGTAAGTCACCCGGTCATGACAGTTTGAGTGTTGAGCATCTACGCAACAAATTAGGAATGCATCTACGTTATGCAGGTTGTACAAGTCATTCGTATCTTCCAGATAATTTACTAAAAACTATAGTTATACCTGTTATAAAAAATAAGACTGGAGATTCGAGTGATAAAAACAACTACAGACCTATTTCCCTGGCTACTATAATTGCTAAGGTACTGGACAGTCTGATAGATCGGCAGCTGGATCAGCATTTCACCTACCACGACGCCCAGTTTGGGTTTAAGCCACATTTATCCACGGAAACAGCTATCCTCTGTCTCAAGCACACTGTTCAGTACTACACAGCTAGAAAAACGCCTGTGTATGCGTGTTTTCTGGATTTATCCAAAGCCTTTGACCTGGTGTCATATGACTGCCTATGGAAGAAGTTGACACAGAATACGGACCTACCAAGAGATGTAGTTCAGTTACTAAAGTACTGGTACAATAATCAGTCTAACTGTGTAAAATGGGGAGGAGCCTTGTCGGATGCATACAGGTTGGAATGCGGGGTGAGACAGGGAGGCCTTAGCTCACCTAAGCTTTTCAACTTGTATGTAAACGAACTGATATGTGAACTCAGCAATACTAATATCGGGTGTTCCATTGATGGGCAATTTAACGAAATACAGATGGTTGTTTCCCCTATCCCGGATGGTTTGTAGTCAATATTGCTTCGATTCCGTCAGCCTAAAATAGTAATAAGCGTGGACATTGGAAAAATTTATCGACAAACTCTTGTTCATGACAGTAATCGTCCTTTAAAACAGATCCTTAGGAGGGCAGAACCAACTCATCCGTTAGAGGAATACGCGCTTAATACCGTAACGTATGGCACAACATTAGAATACTTTTCAACCGACGACAAAAAAAGGAGGAGGTTATCAATTCGACGCGTATATTTTTTTTTTAAATGTATGGTCACCGATTACTCGAAGACGGCTGAACCGATTTGGAAAATTCTTTTTTGTTTGATAGGGTATACTTCGAAATTGGTACCATTTGTCACCAAGTCAGGATCCGATGATGGGATCCTGGAGAAATCGAGGGAACTCTTCAAATATTATAGGCACACCTATGGCGTTTTCGGTATTTCTTATAGTAACTTGTGCAGTTGCTCTCAAAAAGTACCATTTGGGGAAGTGGAACTGATGATGAAGACCACAGATGGCCGCCGAAACTACTCAATAATAAGTATTTCGTGGATTGCGATTCGATTACTTGAATATGGATGTTAAGCACTTTATGCTCGGCACAATGCATATGGTGATGTATAGCTGATGGTGAAGTACCGGGAGAACTCCTCAAAAATTAACGGCCCAGCATTGGGAAAAGCAACATTATGTAAAATGTTATAAGTAGTTGACATTTAGGCTCTTGTAACTAGGTAAATTAAAAATCAACCAACTAAAAAGAGTGAAATAAAAACTTTTTGGTAAAAAGTTTTTATATCTACCAGGTGTTTGCTTCAACTGGCTGAGGAGTGCTCAGATTCTTCAACTAAGTTTTCGATAGCACGTGATTTCTACGTGGATGACTACTTGTCCGGTGGATCATCTGTTTCAGAAACTTTGGAAAAAAGACGCCGTGTTGACGGTGTCCTTCGGTCAGCGAAATACAACCTTCGGAATCCCGTTGGCCTACTCGTTCTATTCATAGTGGAAGCCAAAATTATCATGCAGAATCTAAGGCTGGCTAAATGTTCTTGGGATGAGTTTGTTCCCACGCACATCCAGCATGCTTGGAATGTCTTTCAAATCAATCAAAATAATCAAATAACCGGCACTATAAAAGGTGCAGGTTATTTTGAAAGTCAAGTTCAAGATACTTCAATGGCTGTTGTGTAAATCTGCGTCCTGTCTACAGCTGCATATATTCACCGACGCATCCGAAAAAGCTTATGGGGCGTGTGTTTATGTTCGCAGTGTTTCGAGAGACGACGAGGTTATTATACATCTTCTTACCGCTAAATGCAAGGTAGTTTCAATCAAATCCACAACCATACCGCGACTTGAGCTGTGTGGTGCGTTGTTGGGTTACTGTTACTGGTACTCAAAGGTTCGTTAGTCACAGTTTACTTTACATTTTGATGAAGTCCACTGTTGGTGTGATTCCATCATCGTCTAGGGATGGTAAGCTACTCCACCAAATCAATTAAAGACATTCGTTCGTTATCGAGTGTCTAAAATTCAGGAAACTGTAGGAGGAGAGACTTGGCACTATGTTCGGTCAGCAGAAAACCCCGCAGACCTCGCTTCGCGTAGACTTAGTGCTGACATGCTGTTGTCGTCTTCATTGTGGTGGTCAGGACCACAAATTATTAGCAAAGATATGTCTTTATGGCCTCAGTTCCCTGAATCACATCATAATCATTCCAGCTTACCGGAAACAGTCGCTTCTTGTAATGTTCTAATCACATTATTGAAAATCCTATTCCTGCGTTATTTTCTAAATTCTCAACCCTTAACACATTACAACTTGTGATGACGGCATACGTCATATGGTCCATTCACAAATGAAATAAAAAATCACTTGAGTCTGGTTCACTAACTTCCACTGAACTTAACAATTATTTAAACTTATTATTAAGACTAAGTCAAATGGAATCCTTCCCGGAAGTGTATCGTTTACTTAAATCAGGTAAACAGTCACCAACAAAGAACAAGCTTTTATCTTTATTTCCTTTTTTCGATACTCTTTCTAATCTCATTCGTGTTGGAGGAAGATTAAACAATTCATTTGATGAATATGACATTAAGCATCCAATTCTTTATCTAGTTCTCATACAATTTGCATTCTTTTGTTTAACATGTTTCATTAACCGGAAAGGTAGAGGATACAGGCTCAACAAATGCTTCATTTGTGTGTTTGTGTGTCTAGCTACGAAGCTTTCTTAGCTGCATTAAACCGCTTTATTGCTCATTAAACCTAAACAACATCGACCTTGAAATAAACTTTTCCTTTATATCTGCATATACGTCACGCTTCGGAGGCTTATGGGAGTCTGCAGGTAAATCCACCAAATATCATCTACGACGCATTTTGAGTTTAACAAACCTGACCTTCGAGAAAATGGCTACCTGTTTAATTCAAATTTCCAATGATCCTTCCGACATCGTTCCTTTAACCCCAGCACATTTCTTTATTGGTCGTTCTCTACTCATGCTGCCTCATCCACAGATCCAGAACGCCAACGTCAACAGCCTAAAACCATTTCGCCGTATCAAATACCTGAAGCAACACTTCTGGGCTTGTTTCTCACATGACTACGTTCTGTAGCTCTAAGGGAAAACCAAATGGTGCCGGTTGTCTGGCGAGAGCTCAAGGAAGGAACATTAGTCGTCATAAAGGACAAAACCTTACCTCCCCTTATGTGGCTTCTAGGACGCATCACACATGTTCTCCCAGGCAGAGACGGCGTCGCGAGGGTCGCCGACATCCACACCAGAAAGGGTGTCATCCGGCGCGCCTTCAACACCATCTGCCCGCTGCCAGTAGCTATGGTTGTAGACTCTTCAACGGGGGGTGTATGTTGAGTCCACCCGTCTCAACATCGCCGCGCACCAGCGGCAGTGAAAGAGGCCGACGACGGCCAAGCGCGTACCCCCACGCTAGGCACGGCTGCGGTCGCGCATATTAAAATTCTCGTATCCGCGTATTGTAAGCTAACCGTACCGTTTGTAATTAATCATCTTTTTACATTATTACATGTTATACAGTCCACTATTCTCTTCATTACTTTCACCACGTCCTATCGTCGTGAGCACGTATGCACTGGCATTTAAAAGAACCATCTATTTTCTTGAGCCTTGTTTTTGGAACGACAAATTTGTGTTTATTTCTAGTATTTACGATATGCATATCACTGTATTTTTTAAAGAGATTAATATTTTTATATGCATACAAGAGATTCTCATAAATATACTGAGAGGGCACAGTCATTATATTAATTTCTTTAAATTTATCTCTGAGGGAGTGCCATCGACTTAATTTATAAATAGCACGAATAGCTCTTTTTTGTAAAACAAATACTGTATTTATATTGGCGGCATTTCCCCATAGCAAAATGCCGTATGGCATCACACTATGAAAATAACTAGAGTACGAGTACACTACGAGTAAACGGGCCGTCTCTAAATCAGTTAGGCTACGAATTTTCAGAACGGAGAATGCTGCAGAGCTAATTTTTTTGGACAGTTTGTATATAATCCCTACTTATATTATGAATGCAAAAAAAAACCACTAAAGCGATTTGGTTGAAATTTGGAACAGAGATAAATTAGACATTGGAACAGGACATAGGCTACTTTTATTTTGCTAATAAAAACTTTGACCACTAGATCCATGTAATAGTCCTTTGAACTCCGAAGGCTAACGAGCTAACATATCGTTACACTGATTTTTAACATCAGTTAGATGGTTGATTCTGGTAATAGAAGCGCCGCCTGACACCTATGAGTTTAATTAAGGTAATCCAGAGACAAGTGGTGGCCTAGTGGTAAAGAGCCTGACTTACCTACGTGTTGTAGGTGGTAGGTTCGAATTCAGTCAGGTAAATTAGCGTGAATACTTTACATTATCATCACGAAACGGTGAAGGAAAACATCGTGAGAAAACCGGCTCATGTTCTAGCACCAAAAATTCGATGACATGTGACATCCACCATGTCTCATTGAGGCCACGTGGTGGATTACGGCCCAATCCCTCTGGTAGAGAAGCGTATGTTCCAGCAGTGATCGTTATAGGCGGATTATTATCTACATATTAATACGTCAGGTAAAAGTTTGTACCCCTTTTCACGGAAATTACGTAGTCAGAGGAGTATGAAATGTAGCACAGTTAAAAGAGTGCAGAAAGGTAATATTTTTATACAATAATGTACTTTAAATCATTAATATTATGGGCGAATTTCAACCGCTGCGCGAACTCCAGGTATAATTAAATATTTATAATTTAAAATGAATTAACAGACTGTTATCAGATATGAGAGGCAGAAACAACGACACTTTTACACAGCCGATGTTTTTGAAAACCTTATTGATGGTTATATTTCTCCAGTGGTAGTAACAGTAAGTACCTAGGTATCTAGTCATTGATTTAAACAGATTTAAATAGTAAAGATACGGTCAACAGAACATTTGACGGACGCGGTCGCCCTACAAAACACACTAGCGCCATCTATGATAACTAAGATGTCAATCGGCGTGGTCTGCTCCTAGACGTAGCCTTGTAAGAGCGGGGTGTGGTATTTTTCGAGGTACAAAGAAATAAAACAAAACCTTTTAGTTTTTGAATTTTACATTTGTTATACATAAAAATACATTTTAATTTGCTTTTAATAAACAATAAAAATAAATTTTGTACATAATTTAATCATATAGTAATATTATTAAATCTTTTTATTTCATCGGCTACAACGCGCGCCGCTGCAAAGTTATGTCGCACTTTTACGCGGCTTCGCGTTGTCTATGCGTTTAAGGTTGAGACAAACAAGAAAGAAAATTGTTTTAAATAATGTTAGAAGTTGATTTAATGACATATTTTTAACTTACCGGTGATATGAAATGTTATATTTTTTTTATTGTGCTTTACGTCGTAGTTCACGCAACACTTCACGACACAATTTGGCATTTTTGCTTGTAAAACTGACGACCCCTCCCGAAGATAGCCGATCGCGTTGTAGTTCACTTCGATAAAGGTTAGACCAATTTGGGACCAAGTTCGAGGCGTCATTATAACATGCGATCCGCCCAGTCCTTACGAAGTAATATATATGTCAATGTATCTAGTTCATTTGACGTATGATTGTTACATTCCCATCTCTCATCGGGACCTTAAAGTTGAGGTTGTCGAAACATCAGAAGCTCATGGATAGTGATTTCATTAGCATGTGAACATCGAGGCAATCCAGCTTCTCGACCACACAAACATAGTTAGAAGACTAAATAGAACAAAACCGTCCGAGTTAGTGTTTAGTGATAAAGTAAATTGCAAAAGTCTACCAAATAAAAACAAGAACGAAGTGTTATAAAGACAATAGGAAAAGTGCCATTGGACACATTCTTAGTAAAGACAATTTAATATTTTAAGTTAAAATTAAATTACTTATTAGTCTATATATAAGGCTAGATTGTAATATGATTAGGATTCATTCTGCTGATGAAACCTAATATTAAAAACAAACACGTATCAAATCTTTGACTATGTCTATCATGATGCCATGGATATAACCTCAATCTCTCTATGTTTTGCAATACTTGCAATCTATCTGCTATATGCTTGTAATCTATTCCGAACATGGTTTCTCTGTATTTAAATCGAGTCAACTGTTTAGCCAAAACTATAATTGTATAATATTATAAATGCGAAAGTGTAATAAAATTTTTGGTGTGAAGATAATTTGAAAGCTTAGGAAAGGTTGGAGATTGACATTGGTAGGCTATTTTTGCTACAAACTTATTGCGGTTTACATCAATAGACAGAATTCCCATTACAAATCATCAATTTTAATGATTTGTAATGGGATGTCGTAAAAACATATTTCACTCGTTGATTTTACTAGCTTAAATCTTACGAGATCAGAGACCAGAGAGAACAAAAGTCCGGAACCATTTTATTCTTTACAAATTCTTACAAAAATATTTGCTATTTTCGAAGCTCTTTTAGACAAGACGTTACCTAAAAAAATGAAAAAAAAAAAACATTAAAGTAAAGTATCTTATGAGTTATCAGAGATTTTGAATGCGGGGAGAAAGCGGCTGTTGTGCTGTACGCTGCGCCCCTGCGAAGCCGAGGCCGGACGTTGCATTGGTTTGGTTTGGGCTCGCTCGTTCCATCGTAGAACTCATCTGTCGCTTACCATCAGGCGAGCTTGAGGTGAAGAGTGGGCTCATTCTGAATACTTGCATTTGCTCTTGTGTTGTTTTGATAACCTATTTCGTTTGTCAGTATATTGATACCTTTTTGCAAAATTTATTGAATAATAACGAGCAAAGTCGGGGTTTGCTCTAACTAATCTTCTTATGCTTCTTATATTATTATAAATGCGAAAGTTTGTGAGGAAGGATGGATGGATGGATGTTTGTTATTTTTTCACACAAGAACGACGAAATTTGGTATTTCGATAATTTCAATCCGGAATAATACAGGCTACTTTTTATCTCGCAATTCCCACGGAATCGGGATTTACTTAGGAAAACTCTCCCTTAGCTGGTACTTCATACAGTTCAACTAAAATTTCTCATCCTACTAATTTTAAATTTCCTGTGCCCGACAGGGTCCATAATTGTTTCTTTTTCCTGTATTACCACCTGTATGTGTACATTATGGATTGCTTGACTTGAATACTATCAATACGTTTTGTAAGCTCATATATGCATCGTGTCTTCATATTCGTGGTCACATAACTAGTTTGTATCTGGACCGTCGCGTCGGCTAAGTGCGCTGTGCCCGGCTGTCCGAGTACTTAACCTAATATTCGGTAATTACGTTAGGGGCCGCAACATAATTAACGGGCTCTCTCAGTTGGTAGGCTAAGACGGTGTATTGATACGTGCTTTGTGGTTGCCAGCCACTGATCTCAGCTGCAGTACCTAGTATGATAAGCTTGCTATGCTACGAAGCTGTGTAGCACCATTAAGATACTGAAAACGAAATTCCAAAGAACTGGCCTCTAAAAAACATGTCAAATAATAGTAGAAATCTATAGCACGATAAATATTCTCTTGGTATAATATTTCCTGTACGTATATTATATACGTACTATTATTGTATGTACCTACATATGTCTTATGTACTACTGTCAATACAATTATAGTTCATTTTTCTATAACCTGTGGCAGATATTTGTACTTACTCATTATTTAAAAAAAAACCGGTCAAGTGCGTGTCGGGCCACGCGCAGTGTAGGGTTCCGTAGTTTTTATAACAGCCAAGTGCGTGTCGTATTCGCTGACTGATCGTTTCGTACCATGCTATAACTAAAAGCCAAACATTACTACCTAACTAATTTGACTTCCTATACAAATCCTCACCTGATCCGACAATTTTGCACGGAAAGTTTCAATTTTTTTTTACAGATTTGTATAAAACTTGTCATAGCCAGTGTTTTGAATTTAAATACGGACACAGAGCTACACTACTCAATCGTCACAAGAAGCTAGCACGATACAACTGGCGCTTAGCGCCATCTATCGACATTTCTATAGAGTTGTTCGAAATTTTCGAGTCAAATCCATTTGGTTGAATATTACTCGTAAACTTGTAAAGCCCACTTATGTGTGATAGTTTTACTTTAAATTTCGTTATATATAGGTACTACTGCCGTGACATTTTATTTTCTAACTATAACCGTTTAGTTGATAGACGGGGGGGACACTTGACTCTAACGAAAATTGGTACTTTAAAGCATGATAAGTCACGAACGGTTTACTTAATCAAAAAACGGTCTTAGCAAACCCGTAATATTTTTTAAAGACCTATCCAACGATATCCCACACTATGGGAAGACCGAAAACAAAAAATTATCATCCCACTTTACATGTATGGTAGGTACCCCAAATAATTGTTTTATTCAAAATTTTATTTTCCACTTTTTCGGCGTCATTAACGTGTATACTCATGCCAAAGTACAACTTTCTAGTATCAATAGTTTTTGAGCTAAACCGCGGACAGACGGACAGACAGACGGACATGGCGAAACTATAAGGGTTCCTTGTTGACTACGGAACCCTAAAAACGGATCTCCAATAGGAATTTCACCTGTATAGGGAGAACGTTTGAGTTCATTTTAGGGTTCCGTAGTCAACAAGGAACCCTTATAGTTTCGCCATGTCCGTCTGTCTGTCCGTCTGTCCGCGGTTTAGCTCAAAAACTATTGGTACTAGAAAGATGTACTTTGGCATGAGTATACACGTTAATGACGCCGAAAAAGTGGTAAAATAAAATTTTGAAAAAAACAATTATTTAGGGTACCTCCCATACATGTAAAGTGGGATGATAATTTTTTTTTTTCGTTCTTCCCGTAGTGTGGGATATCGTTGGATAGGTTTTTCAAAAATATTAGGGATTTGGTAAGACCGTTTTTTGATTAAGTAAACCGTTCGTGACTTATCAAGCTTTAAAGTACCAATTTTCGTTAGAGTCAAGTGTCCTCCCCCTCTATCAACTAAACGGTTATAGTTAGAAATTCAAATGTCACGGCAGTAGTACCTATATATAACGAAATTTAAAGGAAAACTATCACACATAAGTGGGCTTTACAAGTTTACGAGTAATAGTCGACCAATTGTATTTGACTCGAAAAATTCGAACAACTCTATAGAAATGTCGATAGATGGCGCTAAGCGCCAGTTGTATCGTGCTAGCTTCTTGTGACGATTGAGTAGTGTAGCTCTGTGTCCGTATTTAAATTCAAAACACCGGCTATGACAAGTTTTATACAAATCTCTAAAAAAAAATTGAAACTTTCCGTGCAAAATTGTCGGATCAGGTGAGGATTTGTATAGGAAATCAAATTAGTTAGGTAGTCATGTTTGGCTTTTAGTTAGAGCATGGTACGAAACGATCAGTCAGCGAATACGACACGCACTTGGCTGTTATAAAAACTACGGAACCCTACACTGCGCGTGGCCCGACACGCACTTGACCAGTTTTTTTAAGTTTACTTTCAAATACCTATACAATACTTTACTGAATCGAAATAAAATTCGTGGTATAGACCCAACACAGCTGTCTGTACGTCATACATTGAACCCGCGATATGCAGCGCAGCAGCCAATAGCTCAACTCAACAACTGCGCCAACCGTCAGTATTCTTAGTGGCAAAGTTTAATGCAATTTTTAGGGTCCCGTAGCCGAATGGCATAAAACGGAACCCTTATAGTTTCGTCATGTCTGTCCATCTATCTGTTTGTCTGTCTGTCTGTCTGTCTGTCCGTCCGTCCGTCCGTATGTCACAGCCATTTTATTCCGAAACTATTAGAACTATACATGTGAAACTTGGTATTCTGTGAATCACTTTCCGATTTTATGAAAAAAAAAATTAAAATAAGGGGGGCTCACCATACATGGAACTGAAACCGAAAATATTTTTTTTCATGAAACATGCGTGTGTGGTATCTATAGACAGGTATTTAAAAATGACATTAAGGTTTATAAAACCACTTTTCAACCGACGACAAAAAAAGGAGGAGGTTATCAAGTCGACGCGTATATTTTTTGTTCAGTTTTTTTATGCATGATCACCGATTACTCTAAGACGGCTGAACTGATTTGGAAAATACTTTTTTTGTTTGAAAGAGTATACTTCGAAATTGGTCCCATTGTCACCAAGTCAGTAACTGATGATGGGATTCTGGAGACATCGAGTGAACTCTTCAAATATTATAGGCACACCTATAGTGATTTGAGTATTTTTTACGATAACTTGTGTAGTTGCATTCGAAAAGCACCATTTGTGAAGTGGATCTGATGATGAAGACCACAGATGACCACTGGAACTACTCAATATATAAGTAGGAATAATAAGTATTTCATGGGTTCCGCTTTGATTACTTGAATATGATTACTAAGCACAATATGTGAAATAAAAACTTATTATTCATAAAGTTAATCGTTTAAAAGATATACGCTTTCAAATTGGTAAAATGTGTACCCCCCCCCCCCCTCTAACTTCTGTAGTAATGGAGTGAAAATTAAAAAAAAATATATGCTGTAGATCTTAATGTAAACTTTCAACCAAAATTAGTATGAACGAGATCGGGTTAGCAATTTTTGAGATACAGCATATTTTATAAAACCGCAAATATAACTTTGTAATTCATACAAACACTATGAAGAACAAAGTTATTGGTCGTAGTTGTACAATGTAAATAAGCTAGTTTTAAGAAATTTGTAAGGTTTTTTCTTAAGTAAATACATATAATATTATATTATATTATTAACTAGTGACCCGCCCCGGCTTCGCACGGGTGCAATGTTTATATTATATTAAATATATATATATTAAATATACTATAGAATGTCTTTATATAACGTGTAATTTAAAGGGTATATACATACCAAGTGCACGGCTTCTTTGGATGATAACAAACGATATGGCAAGGGTTTTGTAATCCTATGTCTACATGTGTGGAACTTATTAGAAATTTCAATACATTGATACCAGAGACCGGATTTTTCAAATTAAGAAGAACAAAGAGAATTATCGTTTTATTGGCAAATGACGTGGAAAGTGATGACTCTCATAGTGACGTGACATGTTTGTTATTATTGGTATTCAAGAAACATACGAAATCAACAATTTGGGGTCAATTCTGTTAGTCACTTATTTTGAGCTGAAACTTTGCATAGAGACTCCATACCAGATGTTGTCTTTAGTCCTTTTGGATAGATATGGGGTTTCCGTTACACGTTGTATACATCGTTGACAGCCTTTTTTTTTTCATTCGACATCCATGTTCTCTTTAGTAATTACTCTTGAAAGTGCGACACATAATTTACCATGGGAAAAACATTCAACGCTCAAATCTAAGCATCATAAGCACGCGCGCCGTGCCTCCGCCGGCACCGCGCCGCAACCGCTATGTCCTTGCATTTTAAATCTGTAATATCATCGAAACTATGTATTTAAATTATATTCTGTAAAGGGCAATATTGATTTATATTAAATGTACAATGTATTTATGGTACTTAATTGGATAAGGATTGATGCTGTATTGCTTAAAATCGCTTCTTAAAATATGCTCGTATTTCTCGTAAAAAGTAAAGAATAAGAAATGGTTGTTGTGGGTTATCTATAAGAGATAGACAGATGCCATCGTGTACTTTTTTGTTGACCTTTTTAAGGTGTACAATACTGTTATACATTATTTTGATCTATCTCGTAGGGTTCAGCCAGCGTTTGCAAAGCAAGCGCAAAAAAATGTGTTTATTTGCGACATCACATTAGAAACCTCAAAAATTATCAGTGTTCCTCTACTATATTATGTATGTTATATACTTAGAAACCTTCCTATTGAATCACTCTTTCTATTGAAAGAAACTGCATCAAAATCCGTTGCGTAGTTTTAAAGATTTAAGCATACATAGGGACAGACACAGGGAAGCGACTTTGCTTTATACTATGTTAAGATTAAGAAGTTACTTCGGAACTCTTCATGGGTGAGTCTGACTCGCACTTGGCTAATTTTTTTTAAGGATTATTTAAGTTAAACACCTCAACAATGAGGTGTTTAACAAAAAAAAAGTAGAACAAGAGTTTGTACTCTTGTTGTAACAAGAGTACAAACTCTTGTTCTACTTTTTGTATCCATAGGAATATTGTACGGTATACAATAAAGTAAATTGAATAAATAAACTAAAAGACGTCTGTGTAACAGAATTTCATGAGATTTTCACCAATGGTTTTTATGAGTAATATTTTAAATGAGACCGTGGGAATCCGGGATGGGTTGTTTGTTGAATGTGAAAACATGTGATAAGAAAAATACATTTTACTCATGAACTTTGTAATCTCTAAAACTTACAAAGAAGATTTTTATAAAACTTTAACATTAGCTTAAAAAGAACTTATCAATTTATTATTTAATTAACTATCCATTTAACTACACGAATTATATACAAACACTTAGAATATTATGTATATCACTTTGATTGGTAATATGTTAATAAAGTTGCTGCTTACCTATTCCGGACTATTTACAAATGTCTTTATGAATATGATGGAATTTTATTATTTATTTATTATTAATTAATTACTTCTTATGAATTTTAGTTCTCAATGTTCTGAACCGGGTTTGTAAGCAGAATCCCAAATATCAGCGAAGCATACACTGGAGTGGAATCGATAGAACATGATAAGGGGCAAACTTATATGGCCTAATATAGTCCAAATGACTTTGCCGTAGAATTCGTATCTCTCGTCCAAGCTGTCCGGAGACTTGTAGGAGAATGTGTTGAATATCCACATAGCAACGTTGGAGATAAGGAGGAACATGAGAACTTCACGACCAGGCTTCTTTCTACGAAGCTTCTTGGAGTTACTGCAGCGACGCAGACCATCCATGATCAATGGTGTCTGGATTAAAACTTGTATCACCTGGAAAATAGAAAAAAAATACAAATAAATGTTCAGATTTCTGTGATATAATTTAGATAGTTTTTCAAACACCGAAAGAAATATAATAAAATATATTTCTTTGATAATACAAAATAATAATGTGTGTAAATTATAAAAAAGAGTAAAGATTTTTAGCAAAATCTTATACAATGATTCATACTAACCATGACAACAAAATCAACGCTCTTAATAATATTTGTATAGGAGATGGTAGCGATCAAAGACAATACTGTCTCCATGAAGAATGCAGGCAGACAGATGAAAAGTAGCACATCATCGAGGAGTGAGATTGGGTGCTCGTTGATATCCAGTTGACGCATCTGGTTAAAGGCGATTACGACGGCGAAGAGCAGCAGGGAGTGGAGGCCAAGCTTCGTACAGGAGTTGAGAAGATAACCAAGCTCCATATAGTCACTGGAAATATACATAAATATTTGTTAAAGCACTGACAGTTCAAAGATGTATATTAAAAATAATTCAGATGCGTTTGTCTCACATAATTTTAACATAATCTAGAAAATAAATAAATAAAATTTAAACCACCAGAAATTATTATACACAATCACAAAGTATTTTGTTTAACAGTAGCATTATACAGAAACAGTGCCTAATGGTACTTATACTATGATTTGTTCGAACCTCTACATCCGAACTAGGTTGTAACCTGTACCTCAAAATACAGCTCATTCCCTTTTAATGATTGCACAGTTGAAGTTGCCTTTAAAAATCTAAATAATTTGGAAATCTTGTTGTTTTTAAGAATGTAATTGTTAATTATCTTACTCTCCAACGCTGCTAAAGACGAAGCCAATGATCAACATTCCGGTGATGATGACCAAAACGATAAGGCCTAAAAATAGACCACGGTTGGAGGCGTGACAGTCAGCGTAGATGACGATGTTGCTCGTGAAGTCATTGTCTTCGTTTGCCGTCGGGAGTCTAGAAAATAATATTAATTAATAAATTAAGCACCGAGTATGATGACGAGTATTATGTGAAATGTATTACTGCAATACGAAAGAGTTTTTGTTACTTGTATATGAAATTTTAAACTAGTAAAAATTTATTAAACTAGTTTATCCCTAAAAACTTAACCATATGTTTATATCACATATATGTTTAGTCTGAATACTGATTGGTAGATAATATTTATTGTATGTTTTTGTAAAATTAGGGAAATTTACTTTAGAATCTGCTATATATTGTTATTATACTGAACTAATTCAATTTCTATGTTTTGGATTAATATCTATTATTTTATAGGGACTAGAAGAGAATAGTTTCAATACAGATTATTATTACTTAATCCATGTTTTCATACCTACTAGTTTTTTGTCTGTAACGTTATAACGTTATTCATAAATCACAGAATAGAAATAAACCAATTGTGATAAATTTTGGTACACTAAATACTTATACTTTAAATTTTCCAGTTATCATTCTTCTCTAGTCTAGTCTTGTCTAGTTAGTCCTCTGTCTGTATTTGAACGTTGTTCCATAGTAAGCGTTTATTTATTTATTTTAACTGATTGGGATAATTTCTGACTTTCTTGTGGGCGAAGCCTCTGGTAGAAAGGACATAAAGTTCGATGGTACCTGCACATGTGGTAGCCGTCTTCGCTGTTGGAGTTAACATCAGAAGCGTTGGAGTTATCTTCGTTATCGCAGTTGCCAATATTACTCCAAATAATATAGTAGATAGCCACTGAAATGTTTATCATAATTTTCTTTATTATAATTATAATTTTATATAAATGCAATAATAGAAAATCTATGTCGACAGGCTCACATAAGTCTATGAGATCAAAAGTCATCTTAGTTTCTTTTTTGACATTTTTTATAGTACCTTGTGGATGTAATTTGTGTAACAATCTCTCTTTTTATAAATAAAAATGATAAACAAAAAAGAAAATAAAATTTAAGAATTACTAGCTTACACATGCATTATTAGTATTTTCTCATATATCTTTTCCGTTGCCTTTTACCTTCTCAATCCACCAATCAAAGGAAATTTGTGATACGTACCAATAAGAATATTAAATTCCACGTTGAACGGATAAAGGTACGGCGAGAAATTCTCATATATCGAATTAATGGCTGCGGAACTGGTGCATTCGGGGTTGTACAGATTGCCTATGTCAATAAATCTATGGTCCAAAGGAAAATCTAAAAAAAGTTACAAATGATTATTATAATTAAGATTTAAGTGCTATTAACAAGTATAACCAGGTTTGGAACAGAAGTTTTATAGGTTAAATATATATTTTGGGTTAAAATAAACAATGTTGGCAGGCACAATATTTGAGAAGTACTGAATATTCTGGTTAATATTTTTAATTCAAAACTTTTGCAGAAGTCCAAGTAGTATGATCATATAAGAATAATCAATTATAAAGCTCACCATGGTCAGCTATGGTGACGTTTCCGGCATCCTTCGTGTATGCACGGGAATGCTGAGAACTGGCGTAAAGCGTCAATCCCAAGATCGTTTCACGACAGATTGCTGAGATCCAGAAACACAGGCTGCTGCCGATTAGATGCATGAACGCAAGGTAAGCTAAACCCTGAAAAGTGTTGAAACTATTTATTACATTTTGTAATTTGAGAACAGTAAGTAGCTTATTTGCCGATTACAGTTGAAGAATAAGCTTGCTCTGTAAATTGTCATAGATTTTAATCTAAAAGAGTAATTATATTGCTTTGAAACTGAAATTCAGGAATTAATATTGCCATTTTAAAGAAGGTTTTTGTTAAATAATGTTATAAAATTAATACAGAATTGAATTTGGAAGCCACGGATCGTTAGACAGAAAATATTAATAGGCTGTATTTTTTTATTATTTACGTTACCGTATACTTTTTAAATTATATGCTACTATGACGTATTATAAATTTAAGACATACGTGGAAAGTCTACAACTAAGTTTATTTCTATACAGCTTATTAAATGACCTAATGAATGAAGACACAGCTCTGTGAAATTTAATCAAATTATTTGCCTAGCCTTTAGCCGACTATGTATACAACGTGTAATTTAAAGGGTATATACATACCAAGTGCACGGCTTCTTTGGATGATAACAAACGATTTGGCTAGGGTTTTGTAATCCTATGTCAACACGTGTGGAACTTATTAGAAATTTTAATACATTGATACCAGAGACCGAAATTTTCAAATTAAGAAGAACGAACAGAATTATCATGTTATTGGCAAGTGACGTGAAAGTTAATGACCCTTGTAGTGCTGTGACACGTTTGTTATGATTGGTATTCAAGAAACATATGAAACCGATAATTGTGTCAATTCTTTGAGTCACTTATTTTGAGCTGAAACTGTGCATAGAGACTCCATACCAGATGTTTTCAGCCCTTTTGGATAGATATGGGGTTTCCGTTACACGTTGTATAACGGTCAGATTTCAGTCTGACTAGAAGCAACTGAGTTCTAATATTATACATGGCGTAACTGCCTAGCTGACCTTCACAACTCACTGTTAAACACGAATTATTATACCCCTTAGCAAGGCTGTTCTCAGATATTTTGGCTGCTGACTACACGTTATGACTGATAAAACTGTTTGACGTAACCGTATTGCTGTTACGGTTTAGCCACTAACGTAAAATAGTCTGATATATATGCATGCACGTATTATGTCCTATACGCATAGGAACAATGAAGGTGGACACGTGTAGGTACGTATATCTTTACGCTCTTGTATTATGAAAAGTAGTTACAAGTCTTGCAAATAATGATAGAAGTGTCAATAGCTAAATCTAAAAAATAGCGATCGCAAGTCCAATACTGGCTAAGGTATTGGACTTGCGATCGAGAGGTCACGGGTTCGAACCCTACCCATTAGACTATTGCCGTGAATCCACTCCAGACAAAAGCATATTTGGCTTAAATGGAGGAAAAAAAAAAATCTTAGTAGCTTTTTGTTACATTTACTCATCATTTTGACCCTCGTAGGGCAGGGAACATAAAAACTGAAAATGTATGTTTATTCGGCGGCTTAAGTAAATAAATGGCAAATTTTCTATAATGATCTTTACCTGAGCTCTCAAGATGATGACGTTGGAGTATTTGAAGATGAAGTACAGCTGCAGGAAGCAGTAGAGCGGGAACATGACGTCGAGCACCACTTGGAGGATGTTCACACATTTGTCGTTGTTAATGTCTTCGTCGACCAGCTGTCCTATTTGTACGGCTAGTAAGAGTAGCGAGTGCACGAGATGGCCAAGAGCGAAACCTGCATGGAAAATATACTCACTATAATAAAATACTGTTAAGTAAAAAAACTCAATTTTGTTTATGTACATTTACATTCACATCATATTATTTTATGACGTCATTTTGATTTCGCTGATTAACCGTAAATGTTAACAAAGATGAGGAGAGGTAAACAGATAAAATAAAACGTCTCTTATTAGAAAAAAATTGGTAGCTAGTAGGTAGAATTCACATTACTACCAATCTTGTTAACCCCTCCAATTAAGCTAAATATATTTATGTCTAGAGTGGGTTTACGGCAATAGCATGGGTGAGGTTTAAACCCGTGACGTCTTGATCACAAGGTACCGACACTTTAGTGATTAGCATGGTGATTAGGCTATTGACGTTAATCTCAAGTTTTTCGATGTCAATATTTTTATTTACTTTCAGACGTCATTTTGATTTCGCTGATTAACGATAAATGTTAACAAAGATGAGATAGATAGATAGATATATTCTTTATTGTACACCATAACAGTAAAAACAAAATTATGGACTTAACAATTAAAAGGGTGATACAATGGGCGGTCTTATCGCTAAAAGCGATCTTTTACAGACAACCTTTGGATGGATTTGACACAGAAGGAGAAAATAATTACGCGGGTAGTCCACGGTGTACTAATTATCTATATAAAATACAAAACAATAAATAACGTTCTCAAAACATATATATAGGGTAAACCAAGGTATAACTGGCCACTACCAATACCTAGCCACTTGATACTTAATCAAGTTTAAATAAGAATAATGGTTTAATTTGTGCCATCTATGAATGTATCAAACGAATGCCTAGTTATTCGTCATTCATAGTAGTTCAACTTTTAAAGGTAACAAATAGATAAAATGTGACTTCTAGAAGAATGTTCGAATACAACAGCACGAAATCGGTGATAAATACTAAAGACACTATGTACTGCTGGAGTGTGATGAATGTGCTGAATTATTCTTTATCAAACTAGGTATTCATGTTGTTCGATTTATCCTTTCAAGTGTGTGATATTTAGGTCACAAAGAGCAATGCAAACAAAAGAAGGTGGGTTTAGTATGGCGCTGTATTTATATCCTTCAGTATGTAGGGACATCTATACTAATATTATAAAGAGATAAAATTTGTGTAAGTTTGTATGCAGGGGGTAATCTTCAGAACTAATGATCTAATTGTAACAATTCTTTCTTTGGTAGAAAGCAGCATTATTGGGAACTGCTATAGCCTATAAATTATTTTGAAATCCACGCAGACGAAGACGCGGGCGAAGTGCTAGTAATTTACATAATAAGTAGATTAACATTTACAAAATTAATGAAAATCATTTATAAGCAAATTTCGAAAAAGGCAATGCACGTCATGTATCATGTTTTAATGATTGCTATAATTTTATCTGATCATAATCAAAAATAATTATTTATTTATCAGCCAGTAATAAATAAGCGGATCGGTAGCCGCAGAAATATGCGCCAAGTAGGTACACATTTTTTTACGTATCAATAAGTAATAAAGACGATCAATAAAAATTGTTTTAGCAGTTGCAAGGTTTTAATAATGAGTTCTTTTTTTTGTCATAAACATCACACGGCACAAGCTGTAATCAGTAGGGTTTTCATTGGTTCGTAAAAATGGTCACGGTAATAAATGACCTCAGCAGACACCAGGATTGTTATCTAGGCTGAATGGACATGCATAGGGTGCGCCAGCCAGATAAGATAAGGCCTCATGCACAAACACACGTAGAGGTGCTTTGAATGTTATGGTGGCAAAAATAGTCTGACTACTGCCACGTTTGAGTATAGATTCTTGTTGAAGTGAGGTGCATCCCCATATTTGGTAAGGTGTTAAGGAATGCTTAAAGTCATATGTTTATTCTATTCTTGAACACTTTGTATATATTTTTATTTTAAGTGGATCTATGCTATATATAGCGTTACCACAGCTGGGATACAGACTTCTCATAGACAAGTGACTGGACCGTAATACACCACGCCAATATCACTTGGTGGATGTATGTATTTTTCCATTGTGATAAATTGAAGCATGGAATTCATAAATGGGTTTATTTATTTATTTTATTATTTATGTACTACACAGTAAAGTACATTAGGATAAGCATAATTATAATATTTGAGTACAAAGGTACTGCTTATTTCTTAAGAAATTTCTTCCAGCAGACGTGCGAAAGGAGAAGTGAAAAAGAAATATTAAGATAAGTGGTTATTTTATTTTAAGATGATAAGCCAAAATAAATGTTTTATAAGAAATTGACCTCTTTCATTACCTCATTCATTTAATTTCGACACAAGGCACAATGAATTTATTTGTTACTATTAAAAATTTGATGGCGCGACTGCCTGTCTGACCTCCATAACCCAGTAGCTGGGTAAACACGATACCCTTTGGCTATACCAGTGAATGAAAGATGAAAGAGTCGTTAGACTCAAAGATATATAATAAACTATAGATACGTTGTCCGCGCTCTAAAATGGCAAGTTGAAATCAAGGTAAGTGCCTCGTGTCTGTTTAGTTACGCACGAACCTGTGTCGCGATCGCTACACTACACATCTTAAGAAAAAATGTGTTTTAAAAGAAAATTAGGAAAACAGCATGCCGTTGTGTGTTTTCAGACGTTACACTAATTATACTGCTTCCGTGAGAGGTCAAAATGTGTCGTTTCATAGGTAAATATCAACAGAAATACATTTTTTATTTTTATTTTTCTACACGGCTAATGGCGGCTAGCGTATGAATGAAGTCAGTCACGTGACGTTAGGGGAGGTTGTTACCTAAAGATGTATATTCATCTCTCTCTAACATCAGGTGTACCTAAAGATGGCATTTATTTTCTGTCCCTTTCTTTACACGTAATACGTGTGCGTGATAGTAATTCTCTATGTGTGTTTAGTGCCGTTTTTGAGAGGTGTTTTGTGGGAATATGACGCGTCTATTATAATACGTCATTGGTTAGACTGTCAAAGATGTCCAAATGACAGCCAGGATCACACCACCAAAGTCTAAACTCCGGGCTACCACAGAAAAACCAATAGCACTTTTTGCCCGACCCGGGAATTGAACCCGAGATCTCGTGCTCAAAAGTCGCGTTTTGTGGCCACTCGACCAACGAGGCACTAATACTCTGTGCAAGAGACTCGTAAAATATTCTTCTAAGTATAGGTCTATCTACCATATGCTTCTCACGTCCCTTTGCGATAACAGGTTAACTAGTAGGACGGCTTACCAGCGGCTCCCATCTTGAGGTAGAAGCTTCCAGAGTGCCTGCCCTGACTGAAGCAGTATTCATGCTTGGTGGGGATAAGCACCGGAGGTGGCATGACGGGCATCCTGTAAGTCATCGTGGAGTCAGGGGTGCGGTCGCCTGGTGTCACTGAACCCATTTGTTCCTGGAATTATCGGAAATAAATTTTTTATTTTTTATTTTTATTGTACGTGAATAATATAAACCATACCTTTTAAACTAGACTTAAGATACTGTGTTCAGCTTCTAAGCTAATTTACCATCTAGGTATACTTTATATTATAAAACTGAAATATTGTTTGTTTGTTTAAACGCGCTAATCTTTGAAACTACTGGGTGGATAAGATCAAACTTGGTATGGAATTAGCTTGAGGAAGGTTATAGGCAACTTATTACCGGACTGTAAAAGAAGGACGTTATATTTTTATCTGAACACAGAGCTTTGAGCAAGCTGCTGATCATAGGTCATTGGTCGTGTCTTCTTTGTACTTATAAGAAGCGGCCTTTGCACTGATGCAGGATCATACAATTTATTGGGATCCTGCCGTTTTGCCGAAAAGATTTTGACAAAATTTCATTACCCAAACAAATTTTAGCAACCTTTTTTTATACCATTGCAATATTTCGAATGATTTTAGTACACATATTTTTATTTGGTCAAATTTTTAGTTGGCAAAATATTGCCAAGTATAATGTCATTATGGCATTTGGTCTTTAATCAAATGATTGATTACAGCAAACAATCTTCAGACAAACGTTTGCTGAAATTATTTAATAGAAACAAGATATTGTTTTTAGTACGTTACCCGGAACTCAACTATTTAGATTAGGTTCATTTCTTCTTTAAACAAAATGGGTAAGGTTAGGTTAGGTTAAAACTGTGACCTACGCACCAGCCGAGCGAGCGAAGCGAGCGGTGCCCCGGCAGCGGCCGGCGAGTGCCGGAAACGACTTGCATTAATAGAAAAAAGAGATTGATTTGATTTTGCGTAAAAACTGTTATTCCAACTGAAATATTTGACTAAATAAAAAATGTTAAAAGTACTAGTTAGTAAACTAGTTATAGTTTAAACGTTCATTTCCCAAACATTACTTACTTGCGTAATCTTTTTTTTTGTGAATAGATTTTTTGCTAACTAATAATTTGGCAAAGGAAATTATGCCAAAAATTTTTTAGGAAGTGATAATTTGTCAAACTCCTTTCAGTAAAATAAGGGAGACCCCAATTTATTACTTTGAGCGTCCAGTGATTACAGTTGTATACTCAAGAAGAAGAGAATCACATTTTCATTACAACTTAAAACGGGATATTTGGACGTGTAATTGTCGTTTGGAGTTGTGATCATAGATGATTTGATCAGCCGTGATCATGGCGCTTGCAACAGTACACATGGTAAATACTGTTAGTGACCATGTTAGTTTAAGATAATAACACTATTTATCTTAATACGTTGTTGCCAAGCAACGCTAATTGTTACACGATAATCATGATCAGAGATAAATAACTCACCTCTTGTTTTCTAAAATATTCCATTACTGTTTCTTCATGTTGAGCTTTTATTCTATGATTTTTTATCGCAATAGCTTTGTATCGAGTAATATCAAAAATTAAAAATATGATGTATATCATTCCAATGCCACAGAGCACTATGGAATAAACCTGAAATAAAAAAAAAAATAAGTTAAATCAAGAAAATATTTTTATCTAAAGAAGAAATAGGATTGCTGCCTGTAAGTTCTGTTAGTAATAGAAACTTTTTATTTAATGTTAGTGTATAAGGAGGGTACAGACCGGAGCATTACTTCGAAAATCGTCAAATGTCACTTGCATGGTTGGAGGGTCTTTAAAAGGGCACAGCCTTTTTAATAATGAAAAATTTCATCCACTGTAGACAGATGATTAATGCAGGTGTGCACGTATAGTGCAGATATAATAATAATAAAAATAATTTATTTCTCCTTACATAATAAGATAAACATAATAACATAATAAAACAATTTAGATATGCAGGAATTCAGTACTAAAGGAATACAATAACAATAGTTGCAAATAGTGCCAGTAATAAGGAGACTGCTATGCCATAACTTTAAACAGTGATAATTTTATAACTGGATAAAATATAGCTTAAGACCTTAAATATGTCTGAATTAATCATAAAGACTGTGTTAAAGATCACCAGTTATAATAGAATCCCTTATTACCATTAAACAATATTTTTTATGGACGGACAAAATCTTGTATTTCATCAAGAATTAATAAGATAAGTTGTATGATTAATCGATACAATTGCATCTCTATTGATAGGATTCGAACTCATCTGTACTAACCCTAAGGCTGCCTTAACTGGCTGGAACTAAGGCATTGCGGGAAATCAGGTACTGATAGGAACTTAAAGATAAAAATAAGTAGTAAGTATAAGTTTTACCTCAGAAATAGACTGCTGGACAAAGGAATCACCCAGGTAAACTACTAGTCCTAGTGTGACCAGTAAAATGGCATACATGCAGCTTATAATTAGGGTCAGGTACTTTCTGAAAAATAAAAGAGTGAATTTTAGGACGTTGAAATCGCTTTTAATATTTTGGCGGGTAAATCGAGACTAACGATCCTGAACCTGATCGTTTTAATAACTAGAACTCAAACACGACACAAAAGTAAGACGCCCAGTGTATAAGACAAAAATAATGAAGAAAAGAATATAGTACAGTAAAACTTTTAGTTCGATTTTAACAAACTTGATGCTATTTTTTTTAATTTTGTTTTATTTTTGATAGGCTTGCGTTTGACCACCATTTCAGCTGATGTTAAGCGATGATGTGGTCGAAGATGAAGTACGCTCACGGCAATTTGGTAAATTAGCGGAGTTCCGTAGTAAAACAAGGGGCTTTTATAGTTTAACCATGTTCTTTTGTACGTCCGCGTTTTAACTCCGAGGCTATTGATACTGTGAAGGTATGATAATTGAAAAAAACTTGTTTTGTCAGCGAAACCCAACTTAGCGTTAATGGTGGTTATTATAAGTAACCAACATTAACGCTTCACATTTACATATTTCCCAAGAACTTATAGTAACTGCATTCAGAAGCAATTAAATTATTATTTCCAATTATTTTCTTAATCAATAAAGATAAAAACGGCAGTAAGCAAATGTCGTCCGTTTGTGTACTATCCTCATGTATAAAGGCCAATCAAAAAAAGCAATTTGCGACACCTATATGTTATATAAAAATTATAGTTCTAGAACTTGTAGAAATGTGTGTGTTATCATGCTAATAAATAAAGCGATAGACTTTCTATTTTAGTAACTTGTAGGTACCTAGTGGTAAATATAAATGAATCATGAGTGAGGCGCTATCATTACAACTCTAAAATCATTCTTCAATTTTCTTATCTGTGTAACTTCGATCAAAACTATTTTTATATCTGCCCACAGAAGGAAACTAATACCTCTCTCATTGGATGAACGAGGAAATCCCGTCCAATATATTTTGTACTACACTTCAGTACGTTAAAAAGTTAGTGAGTAAATCCGGACGTAGCGTTCACTGAACTATGGCAGTATACCACGCCCGGAACAAACACTATGTATGTAAATCAGCGCTAACTGTTCCAAAAACTAAATATATAAAAAGGACGTGATTAAAATTTTAAGTTTTATTAAAAATATGAAGTAACCAGTTTGATTAATAAAAAAATCAAAATTCACAAGTTACGAATTAAAACAACATCGTCATCGACCATCCTAATCTATACTAATATTATAAAGCGGAAAAGTTTGTTTGTTTGTTTGTTTGCTTGAACGCGCTAATCTTCGAAAGTACTGGGTGGATTTGGATGCAATTTGGTATGGAAGTAGCTTGAAGCTTGAGGAAGGTTATAGGCTACTTTTTACGCGACTGCAAAAAAGGAGAGTTATGTTTTTACCGTGATAGAATCCACGGGAGCGAAGCCCCGCGTGAGTACTAGTTAATACATACATGAGAGTGATTGGACAAGAAAATTATCTGTCTATAGGTAAAATAATTAATCTATATTTGTTTATACGTGTTCGAGTTACGAGTTACGTACCGAACCTGTTGGATTTGTGAATCTACTAGCTACGGGAAAAGAAAAAGATTTTTTTAAGCGAAAAATGTAGTCTATGCCACTCACTGATAATAATGTAGCATTCTATTGGTATTTTTCCCTTTTATTAAATGTTTTTATGTATAATAGAAACAACAACCTAATGATAGGTAATAATTGAGTACTAGGCAATTAGCCTAGCGATCCCTACTGTCCTATGCAAAATGCAAAAATGTAACACCTATAGAATCTTGTTTTAGGTGACAGAGCATGTGTTATCTTTTGTTGCATCAAATAAACGTATTTGTATTGTATTGTACTGGCAAAAGATTTTTTTAAATCGGTTGATTATATTCGAAGATTATTTCCTACGTACAAACTTAGAAACACCCCTTTATAATTTTAGCATAGATAGTATAGACTGGTTTGGTTTGAATTTATTTGGTTAGCTTGGTATTCTTTTTGGTGGGAAGACGGAATTTCGACGGAGCGTATGGACTGATAATTATGGTGGATACAGAAATTTTGTTAGCAAAACTCTCTTCCAATCATTCCTATTTCAAACACTATTAACTCTAAAAAAAATTGGCCAAGTGCGAGTCAGACTCGCCCATGAAGGGTTCCGTAGTAACTACGCCAAATAATTTTGTTTTTCATAGTGTTTGTATGAATTACAAAGTTATATTTGCGGTTTTAGAAAATATGCTATATCTCAAAAACTGCTGACTCGATCTCGTTTAAACCAATTTTTATTGAAAGTTTACATTAAGATATATCTATATATATCTTTTTTAGATTTTTCACTCCATTATTATAGAAGTTAGAGGGGGGGGGGGGGGGACATTTTACCACTTTGGAAGCGTAAATCTTTTAAACTATTGACTTTATGAAAAAGTGGTTTTAGAAACCTTAATAACCGTCATGTATAATACTAACAAAACTATGGATCTTGAGGTCTGAAATAAAATATTTTTATTTTTATTTTTTTTTATTTTTATTACTTAATGTCATTTTTAAAGACCTGTCTATAGATACCACAAATGCTTAATTTATAATATTATTTTATTTTTTTCTTAAAATCAGAAAGAAAACGGTTCACATAATACCTACCAAGTTTCATAGTACTAATAGTTTCTGAAATAAAATAGCTGTGACATACGGACGGACGGACAGACAGACATGACGAAACTATAAGGGTTCCGTTTTTTGCCATTCGGCTACGGAACCCTAAAAAAAGATCCTCGGCAACCTTACAGGATTCTATTCATGATTACCCTGGTAATTCACGCTATCTCTGGTACTTATAGCACAAAACTTTCATTCCTTCGCCTTATGTTTTAGTTTTTGCTCTTTTCTTGTATACACAGCCATACGGATGTTATTTAGGTTATAACGGGTATGTGGTCGTGGGAGGGACATGGTGTCCTGTAAAACAGGTTCTTATAGAATCCTTCCTCAGGCATCAGTCTTTTACAAAATATAATCCTAGTTGAGGTAACTTTAAGTGGTTTTGTGATGAGTTAAATAAACGAATGTAATAATACTACTTTTTTTTTCTGTATTCTTACTTATTATTTTTAACCACCGACGGAAAGAGAGGGGTGTTATAAGTTTAACGTGTGTATCTGTGTATCTGTCTGTGGCACCGTAGTTTCTAAGCGGGTGAACCGATTTCGTTGCGGTTTATTTTTTTAGAAAGCAGGTTTCCCGGCGGTGATTCTTAGAAATGATTTGTCAAATCGGTTAAGCCATTTACTTGATATGGGGGGTAAAAGTGGGGATGAATACTCGAATGTTGTTAAATATACCCGAGTGGGGTATCAAATGAAAGGGAACCACGTGTACTGTATTGCAAAAACTGTCTATTCCATGAAATTGGTCATAGTGAAAAAAACAATGGTAGGTGAAAAGTTTAAAAAGCATTAATTTAAAATTAAATTTAATATAAAAAAAACCCTACGCAAAAAATACTTAGAAGAAGGTTAAGAAAATCCCTTAAAAAGTAAAAAAGTAATAATCGCGGCGGGGTATCACCATTTAGAATCGATATTTAAAGTTTGTTACACAGCGATACCCCGTCGCGACTATTATTTTTTTTAATTTTTAAGGGATGTTTCTTGAACTACGTAATTTTTGCGTAGGGGTTTTTTTAAATTTAAAATTTCGTTGTTTATTTAAAAGAGGAGGAGCTCGTCGCTAAATAATGACAGTCCCACGGCGGTTTTTTTTTTTTGAGAGTATGATTGAGAAAGATGGTCAAATGAAAGCCATTGGTAGCCATTGGTCTTTGCAAGTTCATATGGGTAGTTAGAAGCTAGATAAGTTGACATCTATCTTGCCAAAGGGTTATTGTGTTACATAGCTATTGAGTTGTTGAGGTCAGATAAGTAGTCACAAATACTCAACTGGATTTTATTAGACTGGAAGCCGACCCAAAATGGTTAGGAAAAGGAAAAGGCACGGATTAGATGATGATTATAATAATTATTATTTAGCGGCTGAACTTACTTGGTTAGCTTTTTGTTGTCGTCTGGACTGGTGGGTGGTGGGGCGTGAGTCTCGACTGAGCGTATGGATTGAGCATCCATTGTCACCACAGATCGCTTGCGAGGTGTCGCGTTGCCTCGCATGTCACTCTGTGGCATGTACTGGCGATAACTGTCTGTTGAAATCAGTATATAATAAGTACATATTGTCTATACTGCTTGATAATACAACGTGTAACAGAATAAATGTAATTCCTAAAAGAAGTTGGTTCAGAATCAGCTTCTGAATCGATTTCCGTCATATATAAAAACTTTTTACTAAAAATTAAACCGACTCCGAAAAAACACTGCGAAGTGAAAAATAAGGAGTTCTCCTGGTACTTCAACATCAGCTGCACTTCACCATATGCATTGTGACGAGCATATTGTGCTTAGTAACCACATTCAAGTAATCGAAGCGGAACACATGAAATACTTATTATTCCTACTTATATATATATATATATATATATAATAGTAAAAGAAACACTCTGTACACGCGTACTTGAAGGGCGGTAACGTCGCAATTTATTTATGAATGCGTACGCGTGTACAGAGTGTTTCTTTTACGTATCAATTTAACATTTTTAGTTAATATTTTAATATTAAACAAAATAAAAACATGTTGTTTTCGAATGGTAATATTTTTTTAGCATGTATGGATGCTATACTATTGCGAGTGAACGGGAACGCCCTCTGTTAGTTAACATACTGTATATGCATTTAAAATAATGTGCTTTATGCTTCCCAGCTAATTATATATCCCACCCTATCTCAATACACGGGTCGCGTCCCCGAGTAGATTACGAACTAGTATCCTTTATAAAACAAATTACTAGGTAGCTAGATCGTTAGGCCGGAATTTAAAGCTTATTACTAAGTAATTAAAGTGTATTTAATCCAGTAATATTTTGATTAAAAGTGAATTATATTTTGATTAAATATTAAAATTAAAGAGGTCCAATTAATGAAATGAGTTATTCACATTTGATGGATTTTCTTGTAAACGTAGTGACATATCGTTAAATTTTAAATTAGTCGTTGGTGTGCCTGTTTTAAATATATAAATAACATATGCGTGTTACGATTTCTAGTTAAATTCGATGAAAATATCGTACAGATTACAATTAATTATGCAATCACTAAAGTTATGATACTCTTTGCAACTATATCTGGTACATATAACGATACTTTGAAAGAGATTTTACAGCAACTTTTTGTTTTGCTTCCAATCTATGTAAAGTTGTTTTACATCAAGGATTGTCTATAGTTCCGGCAGATGGGAAATGCACTATTAGAGCTATGTATTCTAAATCCCAAATATCCTAATTTGCCACATGTTTTCGCCGTAGTTTGCCACAGCAGTTCCTTTATTATACTGAGACCAATTAAAAAAGTAGGTGGTAACCAGATATTTCAACTGATTTATTGACATAATATGCATACATATATAATAGGAACTTTAAATTGCATATGCGGGTACAATTAAAAATGTGTACTCGGAACATTTTTCACTCTCTCGATTTGATTTTAAAGTAATCGCAAGGAATTATAAGTACATTAAAAGTTAAGCCTGTATTTTTCCTTCTTGAAGCATATTGAAGGAAATAGTATAGTGCGTGTAATGTATCCAAAAAACAATCCGTCTTAATATTAATCTTCAGCTTATCATTTAATTCCTCAATCATGAACTAATAATCCCGACTTAGACAATTAGGATATGTGTTTATCATTTTGCGATTATGTCGTATTTCATTTTCTGTTTTATGGCGATGTTTTACTTTTACGTAACTAGTGGCAGCGGCGTTGGAGTCATTTTCCAGCTCCAAATGACTCCAGCAGGTAGGTATATACTAATATAAGCATATGTGTGTGTCCATAATGTATGGTATATCTATGTAAGTTCTTCTATCTTTGCATTACAGAAAAATAACTTTTCACAAAGTTAATCAATGAAAGAAATCTTCTTACTTACCCTGGGTAGGCATTGAATTATGTGAACATTTAAAGCCATTCCATTTATCAAAAATATACAAATAAACACTGAAATCTAATATAATAATGATATTTATTTTAAATCTTACGGAAATCAGTGGTTTTACACTGATACCCTGATTGCGAGCCGATAGTACCATTAGCAAAAGGAATTTTTATGAGAGCTGTCAGTTTGAATTATATTTTAATCCAGTTTTATTAATATTTTAAACCATACCATACATATTAGGTCGTAATTTTATACGTAGATACATATTTATTTCTTTGAAATCGTAGAAAAACATTTTGTCATTCTTGTTATTATTCAAATCTATCGATTTTATGTAAAATTTGGGTTTATAGTGACCGGACTGTATTATCAGGGTTATGACATGTTATACTTACTAAGTGTTTTTGCGTCTCCATTTTTGATGTTGCCATTGGACATAAATAGCATTGGACTGGCGCGATCACCTGATGAATAAAAAGTAATATGACATATTTGCATATTTTATTTGGATTAATATATTTCAATTGAGAGACGCTAAAAATCTAATGAAACTCACCGATAGGTGTAGCAGTTCCCGACTCCTCTCCCTTACCAAAAATCCTGGGCGATTGTCTCTCGTTCGTGGAATCCTGTGAAAAACAGGAGGAATTTAGAAACGCAATAAAATCCGCGTTCGCAAGCAAATTCATATCTGCACAGCTACACTGGCGAGCTAAAAAAGTGGGAAACATGCACTTCGAAAGCTGTATAAAATCGGATTAATAACTTCATTAGCCGCTTGTTTCTCTCGATCGACACCACCCTGTATTTCACTATAATCCCATTACGGTGTTTCAGCGTTCCTCTGCTACGAATTTCGGCCCGCGCCGTAAACGATGAAAAAAAAAACGCATTGTTAGCAGCGATACTCCCAATGAACTTTAACTGTATTGTTAAACGGGAATCCTTTCAGATTCCATACTTGTTATCATTGTTGATGTTATCGCACGTGTTACTCTTTTGAATATATTTTACCAAGTTTTTGTTCATCCGGGAGATTTTGTGTGTGCATAGTTCGATAAAATAAGTAATTATGTGAGTTGCTAGTTGGTTCCTAGGTTCTTTTTTATTTCTAAGCACCATAAACTTCCTTGTGGGTAATCAATTCCGTCTTTTCTCACCTGTTCATTACGAAACATACGTATTAATGACTAACACACCTAAAAAGTACGTAAATTATCAAGTATGATAATATCTTTACGTAACGTTCAGTAGCACAGAACAGATAACATCTATTCCGTGTTCAGTAGGTACACACACACGCGTGTCCTTTCGTTAGCGCTGTCCGGCCTAGAGTTCATACCAAATGATACTCGTAACTACGTCATCACATAATTATCGCTTAATCAATCACACAGGCAAAGGTTAAATAATTATACGATTCTTAAGACAATGTCATTTCGAATGAGTGTGTTTTATAAACCTTAACAGTGGCTGTAAGGGAAATAAAAAGTAGAGATCGAATTTTCATTAGGCGAGGCGTTGGGGCGGCACGGTGTGTCCGCACTCGGTATTAACAGGCAGGCGGGGGTGAACTGCGAGCGGGGTGAGTTGGTGGGGCAGGGGGGAAAGGGTGGCTCGCGGCCGGCTGGACTCAAAAGGTTTACAGTTGGCTGCGCGAGAGTGACCCGCCTCACAAACAGCCCGCGCTCGCCGCTCGACTCTATGGAAGTGTACCGGCGCTTTACAAACCTTTTATAAATTTTATTTTTGTTGCAGAATGATCATTTTGATAGACAGCTTTCATTAATACGAATATATTGTCAAGCAATTTAAACAGGGATATTCTCGTCTGCATTATTATTAAAAGTTTTATTGAATTAACACATTTTGTTTCTTGTTGAAATTAATGCATGATCTAAGAGACTAAAATAAAATAAAATTGGGTTTTGGCACACAACTTACTAGTTTATAAACTGCCATGTAATATCTAAATCAATAATTAGGTAGGGGGTATTCCTTTTTTCAAAAACACGGTAAAACATCTCTATCTACAAGTATTTGTCTAAGCTTATCTGTATGTATTTCATATTTGTATAAGTATTGAGTATATAGTTTATTACTTATGTATTGTATATAAGTAAATAGTACACCCTAGATTACCTGCGTGTTTATTTTCTCCTCCTGCGTCAAATCCATCCAAAGCTTGTCTATAAAGGATTGCTTTTAGCGACCAGATCGCCCAATGTTTTTAGTTGGTAAATCCTTACTTAATTCAGTTTTGGTGATCAATAAAAAGTATATCTATCTATTTACCAGCATCGCTGCATCCAAGAATTTTTGTATCCCAAACAAATGAACGTTTCGTATAGGTCGACCTTATTTTGAATTAATTTGTTTCAATATTTTTATAACAAATGCCAGTACAATTATCAATAATATATTATCAAGTGTTGCTAAAAAAGTGTCATACTCATATCATAATGATTTCTTATAGAAAAAAAATAGATTAGAATAACTTCCAGGAGGCATATCCATATATTGCTTCTGTAGAAATCATTACAACCCATTGGGCCCATATAATATACGAATTCGTTGTTTAAACTACGGACGATGCTTAAAATAAATTTACTTTGAATACGGGCTAAAACAGCCTGTTGCAAATATGTATCCATATATTAAAAATTGGCCAAGTGCGAGTCGGACTCGCCCATGAAGGGTTCCGTAGTAACTATAATAAATATAATATACTAAAAATATACTAAAATAAATATATTAAATATTTATTTGAAAAAAAAAAAAACAAAAAACCTTACAAATTTCTTAAAACTAGCTTATTTACAATTTTTACAACTACGCCAAATAACTTTGTTTTTCATAGTATTTGCATGAATTACAAAGTTATATTTGCGGTTTTAGAAAATATACTGTATCTCAAAAACTGTTGACTCGATCCCGTTCAAACTAATTTTGGTTAAAAGTTTACATTAAGATCTACAACATACGGTTTTTTTAGATTTTTCACTTCATTATTATAGAAGTTAGAGGGGGACACACACATTTTACCACTTTGGAAGCGTATATCTTTTAAACGATTAACTTTATGAAAAAATCATTTTAGAAACCTTAATGTCATTTTTAAAGACCTGTCTATAAATACCACACACGTATAGGTTTCATGAAAAAAAAAAATTTTCAGTTTCAGTTCCATGTATGGGGAGCCCCCTTTATTTTAAATATTTTTTTAATTTTCTCTTAAAATCGGAAAGCGGTTCACAGAATACATCTACCTACCAAGTTTTACGTGTATAGTCCTAATAGTTTCGGAATAAAATGGCTGTGACATACGGACGGACGGACAGACAGACAGACAGACAGACATGTCGAAACTATAAGGGTTCCGTTTTTTGCCATTCGGCTACGGAACCCTAAAAATGAACCTGTCCGTTGGTAAGTGCATCACCCATGGCTGGACTGACTGTGTTGAAATAATAATAATTCAACCAATAACGTTCCCATTGCTGGGACACGGGTCTCCTGTCAATGAGAGGCAATTGGCCATAATCCACCACGGGGGCCCAATGCGGGTGAATGTCACATGTCTTCGAATTTTTGTACTTAAGACTTGCGGGTTTCCTCACGATTTTTTTTTATTTTTTTTATTACGAATGAGCCCGCTCTTGACCTCGATCACACCTGATAGTAAGTGTAAGATGAGGTCTAAGATCGAACGAGCGAGCCCAGAAAATGCCTATTCACTCTTGCTTTAAAGGCTGACGGGTCATATGTGGCAGGGAACACAGAAGCCGGCAGAGAGTTCCACACCTTGGCTGTGCGCACAATGAATGTTGAAGAAAATCGCTTAGTACGACAAGACGGTATATCGACCAAGTGTGGATAGTATCCTGCGGTACGTCTGGTAGACCGCTAGTAAAAGGGGGATGAAGGTATCAGGTCGTGGAGCTCCTGCGCACCCTCTCCGAAGTATAATCTGTAGAAGATAGACAGGCAAGCAACGTTTCGCCGGTGAGCCAGGCTGTGTAGTTTGCCTGCCAGAGCCTCGTCGTCTCGATGTTTTCCTTCGCTGATTTGAAAAGCAGTGGTGATGTTAAAAGTTACACAAATTATGTGCCTGAGTGGATATGATCCCGCAGCCTGTAATTACGGCACACAATACTTAACATTCTGTAACCCAAAAATGTAAAAAAAAAATAAAATGTCAAAAATTTGATTTTTAGGGAAAAGCGGAAGTATTATTTTCAATGGCATCGTCTGTTAGGTAAGCAAGTTGAAAATAAAATCACATGACGTTATCTTACGAATGACAAAGGAATTTCGTAACTAATTCCGAAATGGCGTAATCGCATAATCTCGATAAGTAATCATAATTAATTAGTAATTACTATGTTTTGATTAAAGGTTTTGATTTTCAACGTATTTCTTTATTTTGGGTTTTGCCCGCGGCAATGTATAATGCATATTTTCTGAAGTACAACTATTGAGCAATGTATTTTGCATTATTAATGTACATCTTACTTTTTATTAATATTATAAATACGAAAGTTTGTGAGGGTGGATGTATCGATGTATGGATTTTTGTTACTCTTTCACGCAAAAACTACTGAACGGACCTGAATGAAAGGTATGTAGATAGTTGACATTCTGGAATAACAAGGATACTTTTTATCCCAGAATTCCCATGGGATCGGGATTTACGCGGAAAAACCATCCCACGCAAACGAAGTCGTGGGCAGAAGCTAGTTCATGAATATCATATATGGTACGAAAAGAGAATGCAGTGAAAAAAATAAACAGAATGGATGGAATCAAGCATTTGCTACAAAATATAAAATCTTGATCTAGTTTCTAGTTTAGAAATTCTCTAGGTTTTCACTAGTAGAAAAAGAAGAGCTCCAGAGACCATCTTAACATAATTTCCGATCTTAAAATATTTAGATTCCGTGCCTCGACACGTTAAGCCGTTGCGTTAGTCCCATCTCAGTCAGGCTTTAGTCTTCTTTTCTAGTCTTAACAGTCATTATTGGTAATCAGAAGTCAGAAAATCTGACAGCAGTCTTACCAAAGGGCATCGTGTTAGTCAGCTTCTTCACAAATAGAAACAGTAAAAAACGGGAAATGTTCATGTATACAACATGTAACGGAAACCCCATATCAATCCAAAAGGGCTGAAGACAACATCTGGTATGGAGTCTCTATGCCCAGTTTCAGCACAAAATAAGTCGACTCAAAGAATTGATACGAAATTATCGGTTTCATATGTTTCTTGAATATCAATCATAACAAACGTGTCACAGCACTACGAGGGTCAATAACTTTCCACGTCACTTGCTTATAACACGATAATTCTCTTCGTTCTTCTTAATTTGAAAAATTCAGTCTCTGGTATCAATGCATTGAAATTTCTAATTAGTTCCACACATGAAGACATAGGAATGACCCTTTAAATTACACGTTGTATAATTTACACAAGTGTATAGCTGAACCAGGCGGTGTCTTATAATGTAGCTATTGTCAGCAGTTCCTATAGAACACTGAGGCGCTTTCCAGTCTCTTCAGGATGCGGTATTTTTACCACTCTGCATAAATCGTCCTCATAGTTTCCCTTCCCTTACGTCATATTAATAATGTAATAATAATAATAATAAGCTGGCAACACTAGCCGTCAAACCAAGTTTTTTGTTCCGTCTATACAAATTAAATCCGCAAAAAATAGTGTTAAGTTATTCCCATCCACATTTTCCAATATCCATGAAAAGAGGACATATTAAACCAAGAAAAATATCAAATATCTAAAAGCCACCAACCAATATTTCCACAAAATGAAAATAAATCAGCCATTGACAACTGTCAAGTGTCAATCTCACCAATGAAGAAAAAATGCGAGAAATAATAATTATGTGAATAAATAAACTTGAACGATGCTTACGAGAGCAGCTTCGCGACGTGCACGCCCACCACCCCCGGACCTGTCGCTCAGCTCCGCCTCGCCGCCGCCGGACTTAGGATTACCAATGTCGCCGGCGGCTGCAGCCGCGTCGAGCTCGAGCGACGAGTATTTCTCTCCGCCGACGTCGCCAACACCTGTGCGTCGGCAGGGGAGAGGCCGGCCACCGAACAGCTTGGAACCTAGGAGTCAACCGGCTCCGAGTCGGGTCCCCGCTGCCGGTGGTGTGCAGCGCATGAGATGGACTCAGTCCATAAACGAAAACGTCATGCGCGCATATTATGGGTCTACAGAGGGGGGAACAACCTCACTGCGTATCGTGTCAGGATGCTGTCTCTGTTCCAGGACCTAGAACCAGCTGTCAACGTCTCAGCCCAACGACTGTCGGATCAGGTGCGGGTCATCCAGCGTAGCCACAGGCTGGATGACGCAACACTTGAGAGGCTGCGCTCAGAGGTACTGAGCAACCATATCATCTCGTCCCCGACGCAAGCCGTGGTACAAGCGCCCGCTAGTGGCGCAATGACACCGCGGCCCAATAGTCATAATAATGAGCTAGATGATAGGGTTGTCACGGTAAGTAGCCAGTGCAACGATCGACTGAGGAGTGCACTGAAGGATGCGCTTCGTGAGTATAGATCGGCTCCGCCTGAACTTAGACCCCGGTTACCACGATTACCCATGCACAAAAAAAATAGGGCACTGGTGTGTGCTTTGGACTCGCTGCTTGAGAATATTTTTGAGAGCAGCGAAAACCTTGTTGATACACACTCAATCCTGTATTGTGGGGCTGTTGCGGCATGTCGCTTAGCTAACGTTAAATTTCCAAATAACGACGAAACTATTCGACCAAAACCTGCTGTACCAGCCTGGCAGTATAGGATCGAGAGGCGTATCGATGAGGCCAGAACACTCATCGGCAAACTATACTGCTTCAAGGAAGGCAATGCACGTCCACGTGTAATGCGTTTTGTGCGGCGGGTTTTCTCAGGGACTGGAATCAGCCCTCGAGAATACACACCCCACATTACGGAGCGCATTGACTTCCTGAAGCAGAAAATTTATGCATGGGCAAGCCGTATCCGACGGTTTAAGCGGCGGGTTGAACGGTACTCACAGAATCGCATGTTCCAGAGCGATGAGAGGTGGGTATACAGAGCTTGGGAGCGACCCAATCAAAATGTGACCGACGTGTGCCGCCCGGATGATACCGCCACGAATTTATTCTGGCGCAACATCTGGTCGGTACCCGTCTGTCATGTTGAGGGTGACTGGATGCGTGAAGTTGAACGCGTATGTGAAGCTATACCACAAATGGATAAAATAACCATCAATAAGTCTGATGTAGCCAAAGCAGTTCATCCGTTACCAAACTGGAAGTCTCCAGGACCGGATGGACTGCACAACTTCTGGCTCAAGTGGTATAGCAGCTCGCACGCGCTTTTGGCTTCTCAATTCCAGGCATCCTTAGAGGCTGGGTCTCTACCAGAGTTTCTTACGACTGGCTGTACCCACCTGCTCCATAAGAGTGGTAGTCCCATGGAACCCAAAAACTATAGACCGATTACTTGTTTGTCTACGGTCTATAAAGTTCTTACGTCCATTCTGAGAGTGAAAATAAATATGCACATTGAGTGCAACTCAATTATGTCCGCTTCTCAGAATGGATGTAGGAAAGGGTCCCGTGGCACTAAGGAGCTACTCCTCATTGACATGGCCATTAGCCAACAGGTTCGTCGATCCCGCAAAGATCTATCAACATGCTGGATAGACTACAAAAAAGCCTATGACTCTGTTCCTCATACCTGGCTTATGAAGGTGGTAGAGCTTTACAAAATAGATCCAACTCTACGCACCTTCCTTGAGTCATGTATGAGGCAATGGAAGACGGTACTTCGCTATCCAGGATGTCGACCGATCCGAGGGAATGATGAGCCTATATGGATCAGACGGGGAATATTTCAGGGTGACAGTTTGAGTCCACTTTGGTTTTGTTTGGCCCTGAATCCTCTAAGCACAATGTTAGAGGACTCAGGCCTGGGCTATCGGTTGAGAAGAGGAGGTCAAAGTATATCCCACCTACACATACATGGATGATTTGAAACTCTTTGCCCCCAACAACTTGCAACTGATGGAACTACTGAAGGTAACTGAAACTTTCAGTAGCGCCATAAAGATGGAATTTGGTGTAGACAAATGTGCAATCATGCATGTAAAACGAGGAGAGATTATGGAATCTGAGGGAATTCAACTTTTAGACTCCATACATCTTAGATCTCTCTGCTTGACCGAAACTTATTAGTATTTGGGTATGTCGGAAGCTTTGGGCATTAATGTTGCTGACATGAAGCAATCGTTGAGGGAGCGCTTCTTTGGCCGCCTGACAAAGGTATTAAACAGCCTTTTGTCGGGAGGAAATAAGGTGCGCGCCTTCAACGGTTGGGTCATGCCGGTGTTGATGTATTCTTTCGGCATACTCAAATGGACTCAAACCGAACTGGACGCCCTGGATAGGAGGGTCCGCACACTGCTAACCGCAAATCGGATGCATCACCCACGATCATCGGTGATGAGACTGTACATCCCGCGGAAGTGTGGAGGTCGAGGCTTTTTAAACGCCAAAACTCTCCACAACCGCGAGATTTGCAGTCTCAGGGAATATTTCCTTCAAGCCGATGTGGGTATGCACCGAGATATGGTTGCAGTGGACAAGGGACTCACCCCGCTGACCATGGCTAAAGAGAACTGGCACAAACCTGTTATACTCACCGCAGATGACCGCAAGGAGGTATGGAAAAGCAAGGAGCTTCATGGTCGCTACTATCGGGCTCTCTATGGGCCCGATGTAGATTTGACAGCTTCCGTCGCCTGGCTACGCTTCGGAGATCTCTTCGGAGAAACTGAAGGTTTTGTCTGTGCAATTATGGACGAAGTTATCTTGACGAATAATTACCGGAGACATATTATGAAGGACGGGACGATTGACGTGTGTCGGGCATGCCATCATCCTGGTGAGTCCATCAGACATATTGTCTCCGGTTGTTCTCGTCTTGCTAACGGCGAGTACTTGCATAGACACAACCAAGTAGCCAGAATTATCCATCAGCAACTTGCTTTGAAATACAAACTTGTCGATTCTGAGGTACCGTATTACAAGTATGTGCCCGACCCAGTTCTCGAAAATGACCATGTCACGTTGTACTGGGATCGGTCTATCATCACTGACAGGACTATTGTTGCCAATAAGCCTGATATAGTGGTGATAGACCGATTAGTGCGCCGCGCAATGATTATCGATGTTACCATCCCACATGACGAGAATCTCGTGAAAGCTGAGAAAGAGAAACACATAAAGTATCTCGACTTAGTTCATGAGGTTGTTGACATGTGGAATGTGGACTCGGCTGTCATTGTGCCGATTGTCATGTCAGTCAATGGGCTGATAGCTAAAAGCTTCGACGACCATCTGTCGAAGCTGGCGTTGCACAGCTGGATAAAGGGCCTGATACAGAAGGCAGTTCTCCTCGATACAGCTCGCATTGTGAGGAGGTTCCTTTCTCTGGAGACCTAACCACCGGTAGCTTGGACCCTGCTCCCGACACCGATGGACTGCCATTTTTTATATTTTTAAATGTTTTTTTATTGTAAGTTTTTATAGAAAAATATTTAAAAATGTAATTTTTGAGATATATGTTGAATAAAGGATATAATAATATTACACAACTTTCCACACAACGCCATCTAGTCCCAAACTAAGCAGAGCTTGTGGTATGGGTACTAGACAACTGATATACATACATATATATTTCTAAATACATACATATTATAGATAAATTACACCCAGACAAAGAACAAATGACCGTGCTCATCACACAAACATTTGTCCTAGGTGGGAATCGAACCCACGACCTTGCGCATAGCAGTCAGGGCCACTGACCACTATACCAACGGGCCTGTCAATACATGGGGCCCGTAGATTGCGCCGTTTTTTTTTCTCCAGTCACGCGTCGCTCAAAAATACGATACGCTACATTTTGCGCACATCCAAAGCGTGGAACTCTCTGCCGGCTACTGTGTACTGCTACCACATATGATCCGTCAGCCTTTAAAGGAAGAGTGAACTGGTATCTTCTAGGTTCGCTCGTTTGGGACGTGATCGGATCAAGAGTGAGCTCATCAGTAATAAGAAATAAAAGATAGACTCAGTAGACTTCATAGACTTAGACATTTTATTATTAATAGTGGTCGCCCAGTGTTCGACATTCGACCATAATTTATTTAAATAATATGGTTGAACCAAATTTAAAACACTTTCTGCTCTCCTTCTCGATTATAAACTATATGCGCGCCAAATCTCATACTCCTCCGTACACGTTACTTTCGTAAAAAGGTATACAAAGTGATACCTTCACGTAGTTTTTATAAAGTTACATGTTTACTAAATATTGAGTGTTATTTTTATCAATACTTAGTACGTTATTCATATACATACGTTTATGATGGGATAATATCCCGATAAAAAAATATAAAATATAAAACAAGGTCTTCAGCAAGGTTTTCCCGAATGACTCCACAATTTATCAACATGAAGCGTTGACCTCCGTTGCATTGATAATTTCATTAAACAGTTATCTTCTAGTAGCTTTAAAATCGAATATGTGGAATGATAAAAAAGATAATCAGACAAACATCTTCAATGAGAGTTTATTGGCTATATGTGTATATGTATATGTTACCTATCATGTACCTCGTGCAAACTTTTAGTCTAAAGATATGAGCCAATAAACTGAGACAACCTTCGTTATAATGAAGGTTCGTCGAATCTATTTTTAGTATCAGAAATTTTAAAGGCCATTGAATCAGTTGTTTACATTTTGCGGGACTTTTGTTACACTAATGGTATCGCAACTAGATAACTAAAAAAAACATTTGATTGCTTTTCATTTATTGGTCGTTTTGGATTATTGTATATGCATGTGAATGCATGTGATGTGCATGTGAAACAAAAATTATAATTGTGAAATTGAAATTAAAAACTAAACATAATATGATTAGATTTTTTATGAATTATCCTTAAAGTTTATTTGGCTTTAGAATACCAATAGACAGAAAACTACACACATATTACTACTACACATAAATTAGAATAACACATAAGCTACAATTAAAAAAGATTTTGTTGTGTTTGGCCTTAATAATAAAGTCAAGTGAGTCGGAAAAATTCCTGCCGTCTGAGAGCTATCTTGGCTTACGCTGCCTGAACTAGTGGAGTTACATGAAAATAATGTACTGTGGGATTGTTCAATTTAAATAGTTCTAAAAAAATTTGGTAACAGCTGTCCTTTAAGGTTGACTCACTATAACCTTTTTATGGTAAACACAATGACGCATTATTTGCAAAGGTCTTTTCATGAACATGATATTAACCCTTAGAATATATTAGGAGATATAAAATAGTTTTAAAATAACTCCACAACAAAATAATTCTCAAGTAACACTCGCGCTGGCTGTCCACCGCCGCTCGCTGGTAGCTCTGCGAGATAATACAGCTGCACAGTACAGTAATGTACTAATTTTTGTAGGTTTTTCCTCAAATTAACGCGGTTGAAACCGCGGGGCACAGCTAGTAATATAATATATGTTAATCAAAATACCGACAAGCCGTTTCTTAATTAAAATCAAAGAATTACGAATCTTGTCCCGCTAATCAGTAGTTGAACTAAGGATATAGTTCGATTTATTATGATATTTATTTGATTTTAGAATCCCAACAGATACAAAACAAAAAGTAGAACAAAGAAACAAATTAAAGTGAACCGGTTGATAAAAAGGCAATTTCATAGGTAAACCTAATCCGTACTATACTAATATTAAATATATGAAAGTGTGTTTGTTTGATCTTCTTTCACGTCAAAACGGAGCAACGAACCAATGTGACTTTTGGTATGGAGATAGTTGAAAGAAAGGAGTTTTGCATCTCCCGTTAAAAAAAACGATTTAGCCAAGCGCAGCCAGAACTATAAAATCCATACTAATATTATAAATGCGAAAGTAACTCTAACCTTTTCACGCCTAAACCGCTGAACCGATTTAAATGAAATTTGGCATGGGAATAGTATAGGACCCTGGGAAGGACATGGGATTATCCCGGAAATCCCAAGGGATTAGGAATTACGCAGGAGAAACCTCCCACGCGAACGAAGTCGCGGGCAAAAGCTAGTTTGAAATAAATAAAGCAAACAGGAGGTCATAAATTACTTCTACATTTGGTCAGTGTTGTTTCAATAATCAATTTTGATTGTCCCTATACTGCTACTTTTCTGCAGAATGTTTTAGTAAATAATAAATCTAATCAGAATCGCTTATCGTTATAGAAAATCCCAGTTCTAGATAAAAAATTAGTCGTGCCATTTATTATTGACATTTATTTCCTTATGCGTTGTAACTATATGACCGTATTGTTTTTGGGCATTTCTGCAAAGCTTTAACACGATATTGAAATCTTGAACCGTTTGCACCATGGGTTTTAGCGTTGTTTTTCCAAAGCATAAGATATCTGCAATAAAATTGATCCATTTAGCTGCGGTATTTTAAGATTGAAATTGATTATTTTACTATACATATATTATATCAATTATATGATGAATTAATTCCCTTTTTTGTTCTGGATGGGAAAATCATCGAATGACTTCTTCCGCTCTGGGTTAAGTGGAAGGGTGTGTCAGACTTCTACTGACAAAAACCCACTGTATTCCTTCGACTGCCCTAAAGTTCCGGGGCTGTGGTATCTTGATAGAACTTTCCCGCAAACCCCGGCAGGCAATGGCTCAATGAGGCCCCGTCACTGGTGTTGACAGCTCTTTGAGGCGCGCGTGCAACACTACGCGCCGCCGACCTGGGATGAATTTATTCCCTAGTGTGGTAATAAATTAATAAACAATTCTATATGGATGGCATACAGGGTTGTCCTACTGCAATTTATTGTTGAGATTACGATCGGGACATTTAATCATTTCTTATCACACGAGCGGAAGTGACTTATTCTTATAGTAATGGAGAGTCATTATCGTCAACAAGATGACTATCGTATCAAACTTTGGCTGTATTCACAAGGAAATAATAAAACAATAATATTATTATTTTGACATGTGTGAATGATCATATTGAAAGAAAGGGGTTCTACCGGGGTTCGCTCTTTCCACTATAGACCTCAACTATAGCTTACCAACATCGGGCTCAACCGGAATTAAAAATAAGACGACACTGATATGTTGAAGTTGTTTTGTAATAACATTTTACTGGTTACGTATTATAATACCTAAGTTTATTCTAGCTATTTTCAAGATAACTACGGTTGATTCACATATGTTCATAACGCATATTGGTTGACTCAGTAGTTGAGTCGACCAATTGACTTACTTTATGATTAAAACTAAAATTAATCGCACTAACGAACGATTTATCTAATGTTTTTTTTTAAGATATTATAGCATATAGGACTATAGGATAGGATTGATTTCTGAAGTGGTGGGTAGTTACAACGTTAATCTCTTTACACGTTTGGTGTACACATTTTGTGTTAAACTGAGTACAAATTATCAACAGTCTAATTATCCACTCGCAGGCAAATTGTATGATTCATCATTTTGAACTGAATGAAATAGGTTAGGCTAGGTGGAGTCTCCCGAGACGGACGTGTCGCTCCGCTCCGAATATTGTACTGCAAAGGCATTTTAGATTTGAAATAAATATTGTTTTTATGGGGTTTTAAATTGGGAATGTTTTTGCTTTGAGGGAATTTGTTTTGAGGGAGTATTTTAAATTAATACACTTCTGGACACATCTATTGGCCCACCTTGTATTTTCAGTTTCGTTTGGTCCTAGCTAAAATTTTATATTAGGTCGAGCAAAAAGTTTTTATGCAGTTTTGAACCTGGCACATTCACAATTTCATTCAATAGTCTTTTTTTGAATTTCGAACACAGAATTTAAAGAAACAAAAGACAATTTGGAGCCTGTTTGTTGATATCAAACAATCGAATACTAAGAAAACTTGGTTTTATTGGTTTACTTGGATTTAATTCTTGAAAAAGTGATTGATATCTTTGCTTTTGCAACAAACATTACTTATTCTTAACATTAAGGTGAGGTTCTATCAATAATCTATGGATACTTCACCTGAAGTCGCCGCCCAAGCTGTGGCACTTATTCAGGCCGGACACAGCCAAAGAAACGTGAGTGCTCAACTTAATTTAAGTCGATCTGCGGTCCGAAATGTTTATCGGAGGTACCTAGAGACTGGCGGCTTTGTTCGTCGCCAAGGAAGGCCACGATCTCGGGTCACAACTGAAAGGCAGGATCGATTCATCGTGACGACCAGCTTGAGAAATCGTCACCTTACCTCCATTGAGATACAAAACCAACTTCGCGACTTCCACGGAGTATCTGTGAGCGCTCGAACTGTTCGGAGAAGGTTAAAAGAACTCGATATGGTACCACACAAGCCAGCTAATGGGCCCAAACTAAAGCGAGCCCACCGAACAGCGCGCCTTCATTTCGCACGCAGTCATTTAAATTGGACACAGCAAGATTGGAGCCGTGTACTCTTTTCTGATGAGTCTAAAATTGTGTTACATGGCAATGATGGAAGGAAGAAGGTCTACCGGCGTAAGGGAGAGCGTTTCGCACAATGCTGCTTTGAAGAGAGGGTTGCTTATGGCGGTGGCTCATGGACTGTCTGGGGCGGTATATCCGCGAGCGGCAAAACTCAACTTGAGGTTGTTACAGGACCACGGCTGCCAACATTAAATGCTGAAAGATACATTCGTGAGTGCTTAGAACCTCACGTGATACCATACGCGGACTATGTGGGCCCAAATTTCCTTTTTATGCATGATAATGCAAGAGCCCATGCGGCCGGCATCGTCAGGGAATATCTTCGGGATGTGAACATCACAGTTATGGACTGGCCAGCCAGAAGCCCAGACATGAACCCCATTGAGCACATGTGGGACGAGCTAAAAAGGCGTGTTAGGGCTCGTCAGCCAGTTGCCCAGACGATGCAGGAGTTGAAAACTGCCATAGAAGAGGAATGGGAGATGATCCCTCAAAATTTCATAGAGCGGTTGATAAACTCTATGCCTAATCGTATGAGAGCTGTGGTAGATGCCCATGGAGGCAACACGCGTTATTAAATTAAACCTTTATTTGATAAAACATGTTTTTTATTCAAAAATTAATTGCCTTTAACAAGGCGCATATCCGACTTGTTAGGCGTAGGTCCATGTCGTATGGTATTCTGAATTCAAATTTAAAACTATACGATCGAAAAAGATGGTAAAATGTATCAGGTTTAAAACTGCATCAACAGTTTTTGTTCAATCTAGCAATCATATTTCGGTAGGGGCCATCGAAACCTAAACTCTAAGGTGGGCCAATAGATGTGTCCAGAAGTGTATATATTTTATTTTAGGGATATTTTAATGATATTTTTATTGTAAATATATTTTAATTTAAAAAGGAGGGTTTGTTTTTGAGAGGGGTTTTTATTGAGATGGGGGGTTTTTAATTTTATAAATTTTATTAATTTATAAATTAAATTTGGATTTTGTTTTTATTTTTAACATGGCCGGGAAAAAGAAAAAAGGCTCAAGTATACCGCTCCGGGACGCCTCAGGGCGGCTTCCGCTGAGGGTCCCTGCTGGGGGCTCAGTGGGTGGCTCATCTCGGGGCACATCTGGGAGCCGATCCGGGAGTCGATCTGGGGGCTCATCTCGGGGCCCAGCTGGGGGCTCAGCTAGGGGCCCAACTGGGGGCCCATGCGGGGGCCAAGCTAGGGGCCCAACTGGGGGCCCAACTGGGGGCCCATGTGGGGGCCCAACTGGGGGCTCATGTGGAGGCCCAACTGGGGGCCCAACTAGGGGCCCATCTAGGGGCCCAACTGGGGGCCCATGTGGGGCCCATCTGGGGGCCCATCTAGGGGCCCAGCGGGGGGCCAGTGGGGACCCCATCTAGGGGCCCAACGGGGGCCCTCCTGGTGGCCCAACGGGGGCCCCACCTGGGGTCCCAACGGGGGCCCCACCTGGGGTCCCAACGGGGGCCCCACCTGGGGTCCCAACGGGGGCCCCACCTGAGGGCCCAACGGGGGGCCCATTGGGGGTCCCAACTGGGGCCCATTGGGGGTCCCAACTGGGGCCTCATCAGGGGCCCCACCTGGGGACCAGAATAACGGCCCAACTGGGGGCCCAACTGGGGGCACAACTGGGGGCCCATCTAGGGGCCCAGCTGGGGGCCCGTCGAGGAAACTCGTAGGGGCCCATTTGGGGGGTCAAGTGCCCGAGTCGGACGTGACGTCCGATTCGGATACGTCCGTCATGGACACGTCGGCGGCCGAAACCGACCGCCAAAACCGAAAGAGGGCCTTCCTGAGGCCTGGCTCCCGGGGCTCGGAGTCGGTCAGCGAGGCGAGAAAGAAGCCGAGGCAGAGGAAGGCTTCGACGTCCACCTCACCCTGCACCCTAGATGTAGGCTTATCGGAGGCCGAGCGCCGCCCGAACTTGGCCAAGCGGGCGCAGGCCCAGCAGGACCTCGAGGAGCGGGTCGCTGCCAAGGAGCAGCGGGCGCGCGCTACCCGGGCCAAGTCCGGGTACGGCGCGTCCCTCCTGCACTACGCGGACCGTTCCTTGGGAGAGCTGGAGCGGATGGCGGAGGAGGATGAGGAGGAGATCATGGAGATCGCCACCAAATCCTCCCACCTGAAGGGCACTTTCCAGAAGGCCCTGAAGTGTCGGGCCGCGAGCATGCGCGCAATAATTTTAGAAATTGCGCAGCGCAACGCGACGGAAGAGACGCGGCAGCTGCAGGCGCGCGTCGACCGCCTGCAGCTGGAGGTCAGCCAGCTGCACCAAAAGCTGGCTGAGGCCACTGCCCGGCCCATTCAGGCCGAACGGGCACCGGCAGTGGTGGCCTCCATCCCCTCCTCCTCCTCCAACCTGGAGGAAATTATCAGGAGGGTGATAGCAGAGGAGAGGAATTTTACCAGGGCCTGCCTAGCGGGCATAGAGGACCGGCTCCTGCCGGAAAGGCGACTCCGCCCACCGCTAGCGGTGGACAAGAGCTCGCCACAGGTGGAGCCGGAACCCGTGCCCCAGGCGGGCCCGGCAGCGGGCGCCCAGCCCGCAGGGAAGGGCAAAGGTGGGGGCAAGAGGAGCAAAGCGGCCCCTCCTCCTCCGCAAGCCCCTACCAACACAAGCCCAGAGGGGGCGCCCGAGCCGGTGCCCGGGCCTTCCTCCGCTACCCAGCCGGCCCCTCCCCAAACCCAGGACGCCCTTCTTCCGTCCACCACCCCGGCCAACATGTCGTGGACGGAGGTGGTGAAGAAGGGCAAGAAGAAGCCCGCAGCGCCCGCAGCGTCCGCAGCGCCCGCAGCGACCGCTCCTCCAGCCAAAACGGCTCCAGCCGCCGGCAGGAAACTGCCTCCTCCTCCCCGAACCGCGGCCGTCGTGGTAACAATCACCCCGGAGGCCGCGGAGCGGGGGGCGACGTACGAGTCCGTCCTCAGACGGGCTCGTTCCAACGCTGATCCCACGCAACTAGGGATCAGCAATATCACCTGCCGGCGGACAATGACCGGGGCTCGAATTTTCGAGTTCGGGGGGGAGCGGCGCGAGAGCAACGCCGACCTCTTCGCAAAAAAATTGCGGGAGGTCATTGCGGACGCGGCGACGGTCGCCAGGCCCGCGAAGACCGCACCCCTGGAGGTGGCTGACGTCGACGACTCGGCCACCAGGGAGGATGTGGTGGCGGCCGTCGCGGCGGCGGGTGGCTGCGACGCCAGCGCGGTGAGGTGCGGGCCCATCAGGCCTGGCCGCCGCGGCATGGGCACCACGCGCGTGGAGTGCCCAATTGTCGCCGCCAGGGCCCTCCTCGCCGCGACCAAGGGGCGGCTGCCTCTGGGGCTCAGCACGGCCGTAGTGCGGGCGCTTGAGGACGGGCCGATGCGTTGTTTTAAATGCTTCGCACTCGGCCACACTCGGGCCACGTGTCCCTCCAAGGCCGACTGGGGGGACGCGTGCTACCGCTGCGGGCTCCAGGGGCACAAGAATGCCGCCTGCGGCGCCGCCACGCCACATTGCGTGACGTGCGCCACCAGTGGCCGCCCTGCCGACCACAAGATGGCGGGTGGGAGCTGCAAGCCCCCCGTCAGAAAGGGAGTGGTGCAGGCGCAGGTCCGACCTGCCGCCTCCGCCGCCACCGCCGTCGTCGTCGCCGCCGCAGCTCCAGCGGCGGCAACAGAGGGGGGAGTAATGACGATCGATGGATAGGGTCGACCGTCATCGCTTCCTCCAGGCGAACACCAACCACTGCAAAGCGGCCCAGGACCTGGTGGTTCAGGTCATGGCCGAGTGGTTGGTGAACGTGGCAGCGGTCGCCGAGCCGTACTCGATCCCCGGCAGCTGGCTGGGCGACGAGGACGGCTTGGTGGCACTAGCGGCGCGGTCTTCCACGGACTCCCCTCCCCTCTCGCTATTAGAGAGGGGACCGGGATACGTGGCCGCCGCGTGGGGAGACTCGGCCCTCGTGGCCGTGTACTTCTCCCCAAACCGCTCCTTGCAGGACTTCGAGGACTTTCTCGGGGTCCTGGCCGCCGTGGTCGGCAGGGCGGCGCCGCGTCAGGTCGTAGTCTTGGGCGACCTGAACGCCAAGTCGACAGCCTGGGGCAACCCGGCCGCCTCGTGCAACGTCCGAGGTCGCGCCGTGGAGCTCTGGGCGGCCACGTCCGGCGTCTCCCTGCTCAACAGGGGGGCGGTCCACACGTGTGTGCGGCAGCGGGGAGGGTCGGTGGTGGACGTTTCGTTCGCCACCCCCGCGATAGCCGCCCGCGTCTTGGACTGGCGGGTGGAGTTGGTGGAGACCTTGTCGGACCACCGCTACGTGCGGTTCGACATCGTCTCCGCCAGGGGCTCCGCGGAGTCCGCTGGGTCGGGGCAATCGCCGTTCCCGCGGTGGGCTCTGACCCACCTGGACAGGGAGGCGGCGGCGGAGGCGGCGTTCATCCAGGACTGGCTGTCGCCGCCCGCCGCCGGTCTGGACGTGGACACCGCTGCGCGGCAGCTGGGGGATTCCCTGACCGAGGTGTGCAACTCCAGCATGCCTCGGTCTCGCCGGCCGCCAGCCAGACGGGCCGTGTACTGGTGGTCGGCGGAGCTGGCGGAGCTCCGTGCAGCGTGCGTGCGGGCCAGGAGGGCCTACACGCGGAGCCGGCGGCGGCGTCGCAGAGACTTGGCCGACGAGGACCGCCTCTACGAGGCGTACGTGGAAGCCAAGACGGTCCTCGATCGGGCCATCGCCACGGCCAAGGACTCGGCAAGAGCCGAAATGCTGGAGGGTCTCGACAACGACCCCTTCGGAAGGCCATACAAGGTGGCGCGCAGCAAGCTGCGCCCCTTCGGCCCCCCCGTTGTCGAGACCCTGGAGCCCTCCTTCCTGGACGGGGTGGTGCGGTCCCTGTTTCCGCGCAGGGGCAACTTCACCCCGCCAGTGATGGCTCCGCCGCCGCCGCCGCACGAGGCGGAGGAGGAGGAAGCCCCGCCGGTCACGGAGTCGGAGCTCGGCGCGGCCATCGACCATGTCCGCGCCAGAAAGAAGGCTCCGGGCCCCGACGGGGTCCCCGCAAGGGTGGTGGCGATCGCCGCCACCCAAATGGAGGCGCGGTTTCGGGACCTCTTCGACGCATGCTTCGCGTCGGGGAGGTTCCCGAAACCGTGGAAGGAGGGCCTATTGTGCCTCCTTCGCAAGGAGGGCCGCCCGGCGGACTCCCCCTCGGCATACCGGCCGATCATGCTCCTGGCAGACGTCGGGAAAATGTTCGAGGGGATAGTCGCCGCCCGCCTAAAGGAGCACCTGCGGGATGTCGGACCGGACTTGTCGGACGCTCAGTTCGGCTTTCGGGCTGAGCGTTCGACGGTGGACGCACTGGCCTGCCTCAAGGGGCAGGTGGAGGAGGCGATGCAGGCGGGGGACGGGTTGCTGGCGGTGTCGTTCGACATAGCCAACGCCTTCAACTCGATCCCCCACTCTACCATCATGGAGGCGCTCCGCTTCCACGGAGTGCCTCCATACCTGCGGCGTCTGCTGGCCAGCTACCTGGAGGACAGGGAGGTCCTCCTGGTGGACAGGTCTGGCCGAGTCCGGCGATATCCCGCCGAAGCCGGCGTCCCACAGGGGTCGGTCGTGGGGCCCCTGCTCTGGAACGTCGGCTACGATTGGCTCCTGCGGGGAACTCTCCCCCGGGGCGTTAGGGTCGTCTGCTACGCGGACGACACTCTCCTCACCGCCCGGGGGGAGAGTTTCGGAGAGGCGGCCAACTTGGCCTCGGCGGGCGGCTCCCTCGTCGCGGGGAGGATCCGCCGCCTCGGCCTGACGGTGGCGCTGCACAAAACCGAGGCCGTGTACTTCCACGGTCTTCGGCAGCGGCAGCGCCCCCCGCCCGACGCCCACATCCACGTGGAGGGCGTCCGCATCGCGGTTGGGGCCCAGATGAAATATCTGGGCCTTGTGCTCGACAGCAGGTGGCGCTTCGGCCCGCACTTCCGCGGGCTGTCGGCGCGCCTGCTGAAGACCGCGGGCGCCCTCTCGTGGCTGCTCCCCAACGTGGGGGGGCCCAGCGTCCGATGCCGGCGACTCTACGCCGGCATCCTGAGGAGTATGGCCACCTACGGGGCCCCCATCTGGGAGGACTCCCTCCGGAGGAGGGAGAATGCCGCGGCCTTGCGGGCCCCGCAGAGGGCCATAGCCCAGCGGGTGGCGCGGACCTACCGCACGGTGGGCTTTGCGGCGGCGTGCGCTCTGGCGGGCACCCCGCCTTGGGAGCTCGAGGCGTGGGTGCTCGCCAGAGTGTACGAGTGGACGGTGGGGCGGCGGGCGAGCGGAGAGCGCCCAGCCCCGCGAGAGAGGGAGGCCGTCCGGCGGGAGGCGAAGGAAGCCGTCGTCCGGCATTGGGCGACGGACCTCGCCACCGCGGTATTCGGTCGCCGCACACTCGACGCGATCGGGCCGCTCCTGCAAGAGTGGCTCGATCGGTCGCACGGGGTGGTCTCCTTCCGACTGGCGCAGGTGCTGACTGGCCACGGATGTTTCGGGGCCTACCTGCACCGCATCGGTCGGGAGGAGACACCGTCGTGCCGCGATTGCGGCGCGGCGGTGGACACGGCGCAGCACACCCTTGAGGGGTGCCCGTCGTGGTCGGAGCCGCGCCGCGACCTCGTTGCGGCGATCGGGCCGGACCTCTCGCTCCCCGACGTGATCAACGCCATGCTGGGGGACGAGAGGTCCTGGGCGGCGGTAGCCTCCTTCTGTGAACAGGTCATGACGCAGAAGGAGGCGGCGGAGCGCGCGCGCGAGGACGACCCTCTCGCGCCGGCGCTCCGCAGGCGGAGGAGGGGTCGGAGAAGACGTCAGTATGACGAGCACCTCCGACTCCTCCCTGGTGGTGGCCAGCAGGCAACGGGTGCGGGGGCACCCCTACCTGCATCGCACGCGCCTTCACCAGCGCCGGACGGGAGTGGCCAGGTGTTCCCGGCCATTCCCCCATCGCCGCCATCTAGGCGGGCACGCGCCAGAGGGCCGTGGACGCAGAACGTCTCCCACAGCCCTCCCAACAAGGCGCCGGAGGGAACACCGCTGAGTTTTAGTGGGTATACTGTCGCCGTCATGCGACAGGGAGTCCCACACTCCCCGTCTCGCCCCCCCAGCGAGCGGAAGTGCGTAATTGCCATTTCTCAGCGACAAAAAAAAAAAAAAAAGGTTAAGTAGGTTAGGTTCATAGGTAGGTAAAATAGGCGGTTCTTATAACCCGAAAATAATATAAATAAATAAAAAAATTTCAAAAATTAAAATACTACTGCTAAGAAGTAACGTTCTAAAAAGTATGAAACAATTAGACAATACTATTCTCTTCTGAAACCATAACTAAAGGTTAGCCGTGATCGTCGCCACCTATCTTGATCTTACTGAGGCACAATTTGATAAACTTGAGCGACTCCAAAATTTTTGCATTAGATTTATATTTGGCTTGCGCAAATATGATCACGTATCCGAATTTCGTACGAAACTCAAGTGACTTCTAATACGTCTTCGCCGGAACTTCAAGTTCCTTCATGACACACATGCAAAATCTCTGAGATCATCAGAAAACTTAAGGCTTGCGGTACCGAGTCACAACACCAATTACTATGGTAAGTCGTTAGCAGCTCAAGCAGTACGGCTGTGGAATGATCTACCAGTGTCAATAAGACAAGCACAAACCCTATCGTCTTTCAAAAACTTGGTAAAGGATCTTTATATCTCTTCTTAAATTGTTGTTATTATGTATGTCATTGTTTCTTTTTTTATATTTATGTGTATATGTTTTGAGAATGTTATTTATTGTTTTTATATTTTATAAAGATAAATAGTACACCATGGACTACCCGCGTATTTATTTTCTCCTGTGTCAAATCCATCCAAAGGTTGTCTGTAAAAGATCGCTTTTAGCGATAAGACCGCTCATTACCCTTTTTAGTTGTAAAGTCCTTATTATTTTACTGTTATGGTGTACAATAAAGAATATATCTATCTATATCTATCTATATACCATACGGCTATCCTTATCTAATTCTAACTTATTTTTTACACTACCAGCAGTCGCACAGGGCTTCGCATTGTGGACTTTACCACCATAAAAAATAACCCTCCTTATTTGCAGTCGGGTAAAAGCTACTTCCATATCAAAATTCATCTAAATCCACCCAGTACTTTCGAAGATTAGCGCGTTCAAACAAACAAACTTTGCCACTTTATAATAAGTTTTAGTATAAATTATAATATTAATATACAACGTGTAATTTAAAGGGTATATACATATATCATACATGTAATCCTAAGTCTACGTGTGTAGAACTTATTACAAATACCAATACACTGATACCAGAGACCGAATTTTTCAAATTACGAAGAACGGAAAGAATTATCGTGTTATTGGCAAGTGACGTGGAAAGTTATTGACCCTCGTAGTGCTGTGACACGTTTGTTATGATTGGTATTCAAGAACTATATGAAACCAATAATTTGGTATCAATTCTTTGAGTCAGTTATTTTGTGCTGAAACTGTGCATAGAGACTCCATACCAGATGTTGTCTTCAGCCCTTTTATTTTATTTTTATTTTATTTTTATTACATGGAACAACAAACAGTTACATTATAAAAACTTACAACTAGTTTAACAAAAAATGAAGTTTTGACTATAATGGAACCCACTACGCTGTCCACAGATAAACATTAGGGTTTAGTGATAGAGAATATCTAATCGCTAGGTAGCGTTAAGTGCAACGTTTATATCAATTTGTAACAATTAGTCAAATATTTATATAAATGTAACAAACTATAATGAACATAAAAAAAACTTTTGGATAGATATGGGGTTTCCGTTACACGTTGTAGATTATAACGTTTAAACTTGAAAATAAATGATAGTCCAATTTCGACCACTGTGTGTTTACTAGTTTCATTTTAGTTGTCAACGTTGTCCATATCAATTAAATTAGTAAGTAATTAGTTCCAATCAATCCACGTTTGGTTTTTATCGTATGTCATTTGCTACATTGATTCAGCTAGATAAAGCATGACTTATTCATTTCCAGCTCAAATCAAAGTACCTTGGTATCCTATGACTGATTTTAAATATTTAGTATAGTATGCTGACTGCACTATTCAGTCTTGATGTAAGATCTGAAAGTTAGATATCGATGTGGAGTCTTATAATCCGATACTGATAAGATTGGTAGAAACAAGAACAATTAATGCGTTTTCAGTAGCGTTTGATATCTTAATACAATGAGATAAATGTTAATCTATTGAGTAATTATTTACTTATTTATTGTTTTATTGAAATATTTTTTTGGATTTTGATGAATGAAACTGACCAATGCCTCCAAATTTGGATGGTTTTCTCGATAGTCACATACATAGTTTACCTTTTTGTCTGTTGCCGTCTGTCTGTTTATGACTTGTTTTTGTCAAATCTACCCTCAACATTTTTTGAGCAGCTCGAGTTACTTTGTTTCTCATTTTTATCATTTAACCGTATATATCCATAACAGGCGTATTTTACTGTGTTAAGATTAGTTTCTCAAGTTTTAGCGTCATGATCATTTTTGCTATATATGCGAAGAATATGTGTTTAACAATTGTAGAAAAGTTATATAAGAGTTGGTGAAAAATACCTATTTTGAGTATTTTGAGATGCTCTTGGATAAAAATGAGAAGCTCCCAATTGTGTTTGTAAATCGGGTGTAGAATATTTAAGATTTTGGAAAAGTGGTAAAAGAAGTGCCTTTAAATTTGGAACACCGACTATTTGGCGAGAGCCACGAAATCATCTCGAAGATTGTTATTTTTGTAGCGTGAACATTACGTACGTATTACGTAGCATGAACACAAAAAATCGAGCTAAATGGCAGTACCCAAGTACTAGTTGTGTTCAACGTCCAGTGTAGCATTCACCTGACTCTTCAGAGCCTAAAAATATATCTGAACTATTAGAACAAGACGTTGAAAGACCAAGCTCATAACAAAATGATGCCGATTTTAAAAGTATGTCAAAAGAGCCAAAATGCTTTTTCCAAAAGGAGTTGATGATCTTGTAAAAGATTTAAATCTTTCTAAACAAGCTTCAGAATTGTTAGCATCAAGACTGAAAGAAAACAAAAATGCTTTCCTCAGATACTAAAATAAATTTTTATCATGAAAGGGATTCTGAATTACGGCGTTATTTTTCCGAAGAAAACAGTATTACCTTTTGTTCAGATATCAAAATCTTGTTGATAAAAATGGGCTTGACACAATACGAACCAAACGACTGGCGTTTATTCGTTGACAGCTCAAAACTTAGCCTAAAATGTATTCTATTACATAATGGAAACAAATACGCTAGAATACCTATTGCCCACAGTACAACGTTAAAGGAAGAATATTGTAACGTTTCGTTAGTCTTGAACAAAATAAAATACAATGACCATAAGTGGCAAAATTGTGTCGATTTAAAAATGGTCAACATTTTTCTCGGGCAATAAAGTGGTTACATCAAGTTTTTCTGTTTTATATGTCTTTGGGACAGTAGAGCTAAACAAGAGCATTGGGTAAGAAAAAAGTTGGCACTTGAGAGAAAATATAGAGGCTGGAAAGCAAAATATAGTCCACAATTCATTAGTAGCTCGTGACAAAATTATCGTTCCACCATTACATATAAAACTGGGCATCATGAAACAGTTTGTAAAATCACTAGATAAAGACGGGAACTGCTTTTCTTACATTTGCCAAACATTACCTCAGATCAGGTATTTTTGATGGCCCCCAAATTAGACAACTTACGAAAGATACTCAATTTAGAAATTCTATAACTGAGTTAGAACTAAAGGCTTGGACAGCTTTCGTCTCTGTGATGCAGAATTTTCTCGGAAATAAAAAATCTGAAAATTATATTGAACTTGTGCTACACTTAAAAATATGGGGTGCAATATGAGCATAAAACTCCATTTCCTCCATAGTCACCAGGACAGGTTTCCGGAAAATTTAGGAGATATGAGCGAAGAGCAGGGAGAGCGTATGCATCAGGACTTACGCGTTATGGAAGAGCGCTATCAGGGTTTCTGGGATACGAATATGATGTCTGACTATTGTCTGATTGTTCTCTGACACGTAATTTTCCAAAGTTTACACATCGGAGAAGAGCTTTAAGACGAAGTTTGTTTAGAACACAATGATTTTTTTTTTAGTAAAGCTTTTCTTAGTAAATACATGTTTTTTTTTCTGTTTAATACCTACATAGCTGAAGCTCAGAAACTAGAGCTGATAAAAATACTGACTGGTTTGTTAATATGGTTATATTATGGATAACTTTACAGACTTTTAACAAAATTATTCATAAACACTAATGTTAAAGTTTGTTATAAGTTGACTCTGAGTTCTGTAAATCTATGTTACCTTGTCCCTTTCCGAGGCTATAACAGTCAATCAAGGTGTGTTCTTATAAGAACTTATGATGTGTAATCCTCCATCTTGCCAGTTGTTGTAAATACTGACTGGCTGATTGGCTGCTAGAGTTCAATGCAATCAACAATTAATTGGCTGTGAATCATAGCTGTGAATGTCTGACATCCGAATTTCAATGTATTTGTGCTAGGAGGATCATATATGAATAATAATGAAACGAATTTGGTGTAAGAATAATGAGAGACAACTTAATATGACTCATATTTGAATAATTTCCTAATGCAACGATTGATCTTCATTTTTTTTAATTCCGGAAATTAATATTATTCTACACTAGCTGGTCTTGCCAAGGGGTGTCAAGTTTCCCAGTTACTGGGTTATGGAGTTCCGAAAGGCAGTTGCTCTATGTAAAACACTAATACTCGGCTGGATCGGTTTAGACTAGAAGCCGATCTCAACATGGTTGGAAATAGGCTAAGCTGATGATGATAAGATGTTACTACTTACATTTTGCCCAATATCAGGGTGGTACATAACATTTCGCTGTGGTTTCCGACGGGCCGCCCGGGCCGCGCTAGCGGTCACTAGGTTGCCTGAGACAGGCCCCGGCTGTGACACGGTGCGTCGACGGCCTTGGGTATCTTCGGAACTGGAGCCATTACTGACTGAAGCATTATGTACCTGAAAGCAGAAGGAATAGTAGGTTAGGGAACATTTTCAAATTAAACGGCTCGCAATTTAACGGTACCTCAAGACAGGCGCAGCAAAATTATTATAGTTTACACGTCACTGTCACTTTGTCTCATCGTGGTTGCGTCAATCGCACGTGCTGTTTACAAAATTTACTTTAAGTCTGTGTAATCTTAGTGACTAGGTCTTGAAAAATAATACTTGTAATTTTATAGATAACAGGCAACGTGCGTGCGGCACAACTGAGTAAAGAAAAGAATATGAAAAATTAAGAAAAAGTGGAAGTTTTGTAGTTTAGGATGAAATTAACTATGTGAATTGTGTTTTACGTAAAATTTTCGAATGTTTTTGAGCTTTGCTTTAAGTGAATAAAATTGACTATATAACATAGCTATTTATTTAATAGGTTTAAGTAGGTAGGCACTAATCAATAAATTCATCTTCGACCACATCATCACTTATCATCAGGTGAGATGGTGGTCAAACGCAAGCCTATTATCAACCAGCACGTAATAAAGTTGGACTGCGTTATGTAAGAACCGATTAAGCACCACTTAACGCAAACTGAGAAAATGGGCTTCAAATATTTCAAAGTTAAAATGGTCGCTGTGCATATATTTATTATGTTTAGAGTATAATTTATTTTGATTTTAAAGATATAAAATGTATATTTTCACATTAGTTAAAAAATATAAGGCTATACAACAAACTTTTGTAGTTATAGTAATTATCCCGCTTAATTTGTTAATGTGTTACATATACGAAATTATTGTCGTTTGATACTTTATTGAGAATCGTTTCGGGTGAAATAAATTAGGCAATAAGTTTATATTCAGTTATTTTAATACAATTAACTTAATTAAAACAAATGTTGTAACACTTCTACATCCTAAATAATAAATTTTTGAAATTGCACTAAACCTTATACTAGTTATTTAAAAATATGTAATTACTCTTTTCTTTTATTCATTACTCTGTACCATATTATTATTTTTATTGTACATCTTCTACTTCAAAATCAATAGATCCAGTTAAATTTTCATAATATTTTCTCGCATCAGATGGAACGAGGTGAAGGAAGGATTTTATATTATCCAGTTTAAGTTGAGATATACATAGGTTTTCCTTGTGGCCAAAGTTGTACATAATGTCTTGACAGCATTTTAGAAATTCCGACAGTCTATTCTTTCCATTTTAGTAGCTATCAACTTGTTTCTCTAAACGACAACTGGTCATCACATCAGTGTAGTCTTGTGGAGTAAATGGGTTTTTAAAGCTGATTCAATATCACTATTCTCGCTATAATTTTTATTTTATTTTTTTGATAATAGGCTGGCGTTTGACCACGATCTCACCTGATGGTGAGTGATGATGTGGTCGAAGATGAAGCACGCTTGCCTAGAAGTAACCTATTCACTATTGACTTATAGACCCACAGGTTAGAGCGATCAGGAAACACAGACTCCGGCAGGGAATTCCACTCCTTAGCCGTACTCACAATGAAGACGTTTTGTGCGTATGGGTGGGATGTCCACCATGAAACGATGGCGCATCGACGTTTGTCTTTAAGTCCGATGATGGAACGGGCTTGGTGGAATTAGATTGTGTAATTCCATCGCACACTCCCCGAAATGTAACCGATAGAAAACCGATAGACTTGCAACTCGTCGTCGATGTTCAAGACTCTAGAGCTTTGACTCGACCAGTGCATCGTTGCCAATGAGTCTCTTGGCCCGTTTCTCGATAGACTCAAGCGCGTCCAGTTGGTATTCGGCAGATCCATCCCAAAGATGAGAGTAGTACTCCACACACGACCGAACCTGGGCTTGATATAAATTGAGCAACAGTTCCGGTCTGAAGTACCGTTTCACCTTTGCTCGGATTCCCAAATTTTTTTGCTGCTAGTTGAGCCTTAGCCTCGATGAACGGACCAATTGAGGATGGAGGTCAGTGTTACCCCAAGAAGCTCAATACGATCGGTTATCGGCACGGAACTAAGAAACTATGCATGAATAAATGAATAAATCGTAGGGTGGTTTTCTCCAGGTTGTCTTTTTCTTCTAGTATTGCAAATAGTAGCAGAGTCAACTTAATATTTCGGTTCTAGCCACCACAGGAGTCTGACCACCGGCACTTTTAAAACCGTATATATCGGTGTCTACAGGTAAAATAGCGATAATCGAGAGACAATCAGAATCTTCGAACATCTCACGGAGGCAGCTGAACTGGCCCTGCTCAAATACCCGATGGCGAAGCTTGTTTTTCTGGGGGATTTTAATGCCCATCATAAAGAATGGGAAAATAGGGGAACAAGTACCAAAACACAGACCATGCTTTATCCCATTTTCTGACGTCCCACTTGGCTATGAGGCTCGGCATGGTATAATGCAGCTTGTGCATAAGCCGAATTGCGCAAGGAGCAGGCTTACCAGGTCTGCGCTAGTATTGATGTACACGTATTGAAGACAGCGTTTAACTCTGTCCCTAAGGTCTGCAAGCAAGTGTTACGGAAGGATCGGAATACGTTATTACAATTTGAAAACTGTTTGTAACCGTAACTTAAACGCTTAATTCTTTAATACAAAACAAATGTGTGCACAAATTCTAACAAATTTCGAAATGTCGCTTGATTCGACCCCTCATTATAAGGCCATAAACGTGATTATTTAACAAAAACGTAGCTGTATACATAGTTTATCATGGCTATAGTCGATCTGCATTCATAACTTTTTTTTCGATTTCGTCGCTTAATTCGTTCTTACATAACGCAGTCCAGTTGTGCTATTCAGAAACATTTTGAATTTCCCTCCAAATTACTGTAAAGATATTATCTATGTACTGAGTGAAAATCTCTTTTGAGTTAAATGTAATTAAGCATCAATCGGAAGGGTTCTTTGATGTGTGGCTATCGGTTGGAGATATATCTCCGTGTCAAAGGAAAATCACCGTGTTTTTCTTGGATTGGTTTATTAAATAATTCGATGAATCGCAAACATTGTGGGTCTGATCATTCATTTAATAAATTTTATTTATTTTTTGCTAAATTCTTTTCGACAGGACCAGCTTTTAGGTAATGAATGAAACTTGATTATTAGCATTTTAGTCAATTTGATTTCGCAATTATACAATTGCACTAAATAAAGCTTAGTAATTTGAATGTATATCGTTATCTATATCATGGCGCTTTCAAAATCAGCTGCTGTATAGTAAGTCGATAGCCAAGTGCGCATATACGTGTATTTGACATTGATAAGCGTATCGTGATTGGTACTTGTACGCTTTCATTAGTATCGTGTTTCAATACGTGAAGCAACAATAACAATGGCTAAGGTGTTGGTGTGTTGTGATCGGGAGAGTCGATAGAGTCGCGGGTTCGAACCCCACCCATTACACTATTGTCGTGAACCTACTCTAGACACAAGCATATTTAGCTTAGTTAGAGATTTAGAGAGAGTTAGAGTTAGAGATTAATAAGATTGCTAGTAATGTGAATTCTACCCAAGTTACTAGTTCTCTTTAAAAAATACATATGAAATGAAGTTCATCAGTGATATAGGGTAATGTAAGATACTGACAATATAGTTGTACTGTAATTAATTGTACTAAATTTAAATAAAGATTCTAGTGCATTAAGGAAATGTTCTTCATTAATTATTATCAACAGTTTTTAGTAATTCTATATAAATAGTTACATTAATTGGCGCCACCTGCTTTGATAGCGATATTGTTTTGTTAATCAGTTATAGCTAGGTACTACTCACGTGATGTCTAGCTTCGCTGGGCTTTAAGCATGATACGAGTAGCATAGCACTGATTCTTGATAACATTGGAGATAATCACCCGTGACGTCACTCTACTGAGATTCAAGTCTACAGCAAGATTGCAAGACCATGTATTCAGTTTTAACGCATCTTAATTGAATGTTGGTCCACTAGTTTGAATAATAGGGACTCACGTTGGGGCATTCTGTATCGATATGTAACGTTGTTTGGCTGCTGGCATCACAGAGATACATCTCAGCAGCGAGTGAGACGCTTACGCGCTCTGAGAACTGGACAACTGACAGACAGCCCGTCAGACTTGACTATAACTGCCGTCGATTCATTTCGACGATGTTATTTAGTAAAGATTTTTGCATTGTGATTGTAATGAGTGCTCTACTTCACTTTGTCTTTTAACGCTTTGCCAGACAATAGGCTTCGACGGGTTGAAGTTGTAACTCATAACGTGAGATCAATGCCTATTAAGAATATTTTACTTTTTGACTAGTAAAACAAGAAATATGTACTTAGCCATCAATATGACTTTGTATAGCTATAATTAGTTTAACGATACAATATAATTATGGAGTCTTGTTTTTTGTTCGAAGATGATTATACGTTCATAATAATCCTAGAGTGATTGTTGAAGAAAGAAGAATTTGAAAAAGTATTCAGAAAAATTTGAAAGAACTCTGTTTTGACATGTCTCAGTTTGCTGGAATATCATAAAAATAAATTAACTTTTTAATGAAAATTTAAATGAGTGATCCTTTTATATTTACGTAAAATTATAATTTGAGTCTGAAAAATAACGCAAGAAATAATAAAGTTATTCGTACTCACCCCAGGGTCGTCACCGTTGCCAGCTTCGGAAGCAATGACTCCTTCATGTTCACCAAATTGCTGCAGAGACGTCTCCGAGTGGAACTTCTTGTCCCCCAATTTCCCCCTATTTAATATTTCATCTAAAACTTCCTGCCTTGCTGCATTAGAGTCCGCCATTTTGAAATTTTATTTAATTTACACTTTTTTAGGAACTGTTTGTTTTTATTTGTAAGAAAAATCACTCTCTGGACGACATGGTTGTTGACACTTAACTAGTGATCGATTGCAAATGAATTATTAAAAATGTGATCGGTTCCCTATCTGTTATCAAGTAAGAACATATCTATAATATAGCTGTAATTATCGCGATTGTTTTATGTTCGACGCATACTTCCTCTTCGGGTTATTTTCAATGGAAACATTGATCATTTCTTTATTTTATTATTTATGCGTTGTCATTAGAGCTTCACAGTTGTTTTTGGATGATTACTGATTTCCGATTGTTTACGGTAAACAGAATTAAGCAAATGATAATCCTAGATTTATTTAGGACAGCGCATTATTTTCAATAGATTTTAGACACCACACTTTTGAAGAGTTTTGTTTTTCTCGGAAGGAACGCTACTTATCCTAAGATTCCCGTACCTATGTAGTAGGGTGTCCCTTATATGGGCAATTTTTTTTTAAATTTGAAACTCATGCTCTCTAGTTTTTTTTTTTATAAATATTAAAACATACTCAAATATGAAATTTCATCTTTCTAGCATGATCGCAACGCGTGCCGACTGAGCTTCAAAGTTTATTGAAAATCTTGTCTTGTTCTCATATTTGGGTCGACAATAAAACTATTATAAATGAAATAAATTAAGTGAATAAGAGTTAAAATAAAATAAATTTAAATAATAAAATTAATCTTTATTAAAAAGAAAAGAATAACAGTCAGCTAGGGTAACTTCTATTAAGTGTAGTTTTTTAAAGTCCGAATTGAAATATCGATGTTCCTACATACAACGCAACAAGAACTGTTTTTATTCTTCTTCTGCTGTTTATTTGACAGCCTTTTCAGCGGTATCACTTACAACTTTCAAACGATTTGTTCAGCGTCTTGAAAAGCTGCATTATCATTCCAACAACATATATATTCTTGAAGAAAACTGTCGTTAATCTGAAGTTGAGATCGAAATGTTTTCCGATACAAAATCATTATCACCAATAAATCATTCGTTGTACAACAAAAAAAAACATATGAATAAACAAAACCAACAAGAAATGTAAAAAAAGCAAAACATACTACAAATACTTGCTTACCGAAAAGATTTTGGGTCATTTCTTCCATCGATGGGACAGCGTTTTTGTGATTGCCAACTTAAATTTCTGTTTAACTTGGCAATCATTTTAAATTTAGCTTATCATCATCAGAAAGTGATAATGTGACAGTCTCTTCACACTGATACGGACCACAGGTGATGGCTACACTTCCTTAACGAAGCTTTAGAAACTAACACTCCTCTCTCTTGCTAACTCTCTTCCAATCCTCTTTGCCTAATTAGCTATTCCTTCTTTCTCTGTTCATTTTTTGTCAACGCCACCTAAGCATCCCGCTCGACCCGGCTCACTTTGTTCCTTTAAAAATGCCTTGTCTTCCTCTAGTTTCATTCTTTCAAAGGCAAATAATATCATGAATTCATTCTTACATTTTTTTTAGATCTTCCCAAACATGATATAAATCAATAACTTTCTTCACGCATTTTAGAAAATGTTTGCGGGAATTCTTGCATTTTCCCAAAATATACTGCACTCATTACTTTACTCTTTGCTGCACTCTTTAATTACAAGATTGACACTTTCACTGACAGTCAACTTGACTTGGCGAATATTATAAAAAACTTTTTAGCATTAAATAAAACCGACTTCCATATAAAAACACTACAAAGGCAAAAATAACTTAAATTTCGGTGGTCGGTGTCATTTGTTTCGTATTTTCTTTTTCTTTTTCGACACCGCCTTTCGAAATTTAAGTTATTTTTGCCTTTGTAGTGTTTTTATATGGAAGTCGGTTTTATTTTTTGCTAAAAAGTTTTTTTCACGCTTTTTAGTGGGTCGGTTTGTAATTTATCGAGTTACAAAAGCCAATATGTCAACTACTTATCACCTTTTACAAAATATTGCTTTTCCCAGTGAAGAGCCGTTAATTTTTGAGGAGTTCTCCTGGTACATCACCATCAGCTCTACATCACCATATGCATTGTGACAAGCATAAAGGCTTAACATCTACATTCAAGTAATCTAATCGCAATCCACGAAATACTTATTATTGAGTAGTTTCGGTGGCCATCTGTGGTCTTCATCATCAATTCAACTTCCCCAAATGGTACTTTTCGAAAGCAACTGCTCAAGGTACTATAAGAAATACTCAAAACGCTATAGGTGTGCCTATAATATTTGAAGAGTTCCCTCGATTTCTCCAGGATCCCATCATCAGATCATAATTTCGTAACAATGGGACCAACTAGAACGTATATCCTTTCAAACGCAAAAATAATTTTTCAAATCGGTCCAGCCGTCTCCGAGTTATGAGGTAACATACATAAAAAAAAAAAAGTTCAAGACGAATTGTAAACCTCCTTTTTTTGAAGTCGGTTAAAAATAGGACAGCGAGAATTTGTCTATTTGACGGTAATTTCGCACCGGTTATTTGATGGCTAGGCTGTCCGACATGGAAAATATTTTGTTTGTCACTCCTTAACCCTACCGAAATTTATATGCAATAAGGAATAGGCACTAAAAATCTTAAAAATCATGTTTGAAGTGTCTAATAAAACACTCAGTTACATGCACAAGCGCGGTACCCGCGCAAATTGTATGGACAAGTTTCAATCGCAAGTCGGTTATCGTTTATAAAACGGGCTAGTATTTATTTCTAGACTATATTAGGTTATTATAAAAGTTTTAAGAAGGTATGCGTAAAAATATTTCGACACACGAAATTTAAGGAAGACCCTACTATGTAGGTATGTGATTTAATGAACATCAATGGGATCTCAAATAATTATATAATTATTTTTTCAAATTGAAATTGAGTGGTTACTAATATACCTAAACTAAATTCAAACACTTTTTGCGAAACCAAAAAATTTCCTAAATAGCCATTTTTAGGAAATCTTGTTGTTTATCGATCAAACAAACTCTTGTATATTTTTTTGTTTACTTTATATTAATTGTTATTTCCTTAAAATATTTTGTGGTGACTACGTTCTTACTTTTCATAATGGATTTTTATTGTTTTTGCACTTATTGGAAGCGCTATTGTAGAATTCATATCAAAACATTGATTTCACGTGATATACTGTATTTGTTGATAACAATCATAAAACTCGTCATAGTTCAATAGCTTTTTTAAACTGGGAATTTTTTATCATAATAGATTGTTTAGTACCTTGACAATTATGTATGTTACTATGAGTAATTGTAACCTACATTGTAGATATTTGATTATTCATTCAGGTCACTAACTCAAAAAAAGAACATTATATAGTCATATGACTATCCTTACGATTGTGTCGTAGGGATTATTGAACAACTTTATCTTACTTTAATTGGATGTTTATTACCGTAAAATGGCCAGTGGGCTTTGTATGATAACATAAAACTAAGAAGGCCATACGCAGACTGACACCTTTCTATTGGCACATATTGTTCGTGTCAATGGAACCCTGAAAAACAATATTTTATTTACAAAATCAAAACCCGAACTAAGAAATTTAAAAAGAGACATAATATAAAACGTCTTTTTTCTCGTACATCTTATCTAGATTTATACTAAAAACTTGGTGGACTTTCACGACCATTTTTGACGTTTGTTCGCTCGACGATTTTATTAATCTAAGTTGTATTTCATGCAAATGTTCCGCCTTCTGGCAGCACAATAGATAGGTACTTAATACAAATAATGTCATACTATTTATGATCGTATGATTATTATGAGGAGAATTCACATTAACTAGAGTTAAAAGTGCACTCATAAAGTTAATCCATTTATTTGTTTATCAACAAAAATAATGATAACTGTACTGTAGATAGGTGTTTGATTCACGTGCGTTGCATTGGACTAAGGAATGAATGTTATCTTACTCTAGCTGCTAGTCATGGACTTCTGCCAGCACACACTCCGGTTACGCACGGGAAAACTTCCTTTGATCATGTCTTACCAAGGAACTTGTACCTAAACTGGAATGCGGACGCGAAGCTCAAATCCGTTCCGAAGAGTATACCCTCGAAGGACCTAGCTATCTCTTTCTAGTAGTGTGGATATCAATTCGCGATAAACGTAAGGACAATTTTATTTGATGCAATATTTGCAGGTTTTTTAAGACACTTATTATTAACCTTACAAATGATGTATTTCTGTTACCGCTATAACAAAAAATACAAAAAATTAATTAAAATAAATATTTAAGGGAGACTCCCATACAACAGTTGTGATTTTTTGGCGCTTATTATAGGTAATGGTTCCGTACCACTCATTACCTACCTATAAAAATACCCTTCATGCGCGAGTCCGACTCGTACTTGGCCGGTTTTTTTCTTAACAACGTATTAAATAGAAATAAATAAATAAATTTAATTATGAATACAAAGGTCTGTATCGATCTGTTATGCTTTCAGGGTTAAATCACAGAGCCGCTTTCGAAAAAAATTGGCATGGAGATAGTTTAAAACCCTGGGAACTATATAGGGTTCTTTCTATCACAGATTTTTGAACAGTTGCTCGGTAGCGCGATATAACAGAATTCCACGCGGGCGAAAAGCTAGTTCTCAATATATATCTGAGGAACTTATATTAAGCGCGCTAATTTCTATAATAAACGCTTCGTTATGCAGACTAAATGCAAAATTGGTTTTCTTAAGCAGACTTTATTGCGTTGAATTATAAACTTTGAAAGTGGTTAAGACCCATGATACAAATACAATTATTGCACATTGAATTAATAACAGAATCACCAGCTGGCAATTCTTCGAAGGCTTGGCCTTGATAGGCAATGGTATAGACGTCCAAACAAACGTGCATTAATTGGTAATCTACGTTTATTCGACACATGTACGGTCAGAACCAGTAGACTAAAAATAAAATGATGCAATGTTTATATATAATTAAAACTACTAAAATCCTTCATGAAAAACGATGATTATAAATAGAAAGAATAACAGAAGAGATATAATTTATTTGTGTATATATTTATTTAGATTAACCTACAATTGTTTACACTATACATTTGTATGAAACAGTCATATTATATTTATAAGTGTAAAAATTAATTACAGGCTAACACCACATGTGCTATTTAAGATTAGAAATCAATATTATTAACATACATAATTCTAAACATAAAGGAGGCAGATCGAATGACAATTATAAGGTTATTATTATTAGGTTGGTTCTATATTTTCTAGTTCCTCATATGTTGCAGCTGCACGTTTGTTACAAGATTGGCTTGACACACAACCCTAAAAAATGTATTACGCTATTATTAGTTAAAAGTATGGAAATAATCTTTAAATTATGAATTATTGTTAATATTTGTCGACATTAACTAACTGCAGTGGATAAAAGTTAAGTAATTAAGTTATAAGTAATTATTAATATAATAAACTACACTTGTAAGCAAGTTTGCGTAGCTGAGTTTTTGGCCAAAATGATATAAAATATTTTTGCCATCAATTTGCTAAAGTAAATAAATCAACTAAAATGTCGACTTTTATGCTTATTAATTTGACTCCTTTCAAAACATTCACTTACCAGATCTTTGAATGTGCCCAGTACAGGTTGTATATTCTTTTCTTTAGTGGGTTTCAATATTATAGTACTTAAAACATTTATTTGTTTCGCTTTAACAGGAATCTAAAATAATAATAGATTGATGAGAACAAAATTTTAGTAGGTATTAATGGTTAAGATAGATTCAAAATGAAAATTCATCTTGTTATGCTCATATTCTATTTCGGAACGGTGATCTTCATGTCATTTGTAAAGATTGATAACTTACTTTAGGGAAAATGGATGCAATTGCATCATTTGATCTTGTTTCGAAATGCTATATTTCTTCGGGCTTGAAATGGCGGCTACAAATTTTGGAACCGTTTCTGACCTTTTTCTGTGTAGAACACTGAGCCACCGGTCTCGAAGATCATCATTTTTAGGAAAGCTTAAAATAACAAAAAATAATTAATAATGAGAAGAAAGAAAAATAATAAATAAGAAGAATAAAAAGAAGAACATCCACTTTTACATTGAAAACATAGTTACCCTAAATGCTATTTGAGAAGACCAATATTAGACAAGCTAGAGCGACTTCAAAATCTCTGTATCAGGTTTATATTTGGCTTGCGCAAGTATGACCACGTTTCTGATTTCCGCGCTCAGCTCACATGGCTTCCTATTAGGTTTCGCCGGAATCTTCACTTACTTTCTCTGCTTTATAATGTGCTCTTTAATCCTTTTACTCCTTTTTATCTTAAGGAACGCTTTCAGTTCCTCTGTGACACACATTCTAGATCCCTGAGATCATCGGAAAATTTAGAGTTAAGTATTCGTATGCATTCCACTTCTTTCTTTGATAAATCTTTCACTATTCAAGCAACTCGTTTGTGGAATGCATTACCCATTGAAGTGAGGCGTGCTCAAACGCTACCAGCGTTCAAAAGAATGGTGAAGGAGCATTACCTCTCCCTGTAAGTTTATCCCCTTCTTTCTCAATTATAGGTACATGTAATATTTATTAGTATATGATTTTTGAATTGTATGTATGTATTTTATATTATTATGTTCAATTAATATTATTTATGTTGTTTGTACACTGACAGCCCTTAATCTGTCTCCTTTAATTTTTGTCCATCCAAAGGTTGTCTGTAAGAGATCGCCCTGTGCGATAAGACCGCCCATTGTACACTAGTTTAAATTTTTGTATCCATAGAAATATTGTGAGGTGTACAATAAAGTATATAATAAATAAATAAATATTTGTAAACAAAGTCGCAAAACTTACATAAAAAAGGAAATTCCAGACCCGGGGTACCCTTCACTCTTGCAATTAACCACAAAACACGTTCTTACCATGGTTACAGTATCTTGCACTTTAATATTACGAAAACTCACAAAATTAAATATAATGCAAATTTACAAACATACAGATGTCAAGTAAACGTCAGACGGCAACGTAGTAATTGCCATGTATAGTATAATATATCACTACTAATTGTTACAAATTCCATTTTTTTTTTTGTTTTAAACATCTTGTGTTTGCATGGTAAAATAACTATAATTTTCATTAATATGCATACAGTAATAATGGTAATTCATTTTAAAGATAGAATTCCAAAGAAGTTTAAAACTAGGTGTTATTACTACAACAGACAGGTCGAAAAAATTACCATTGAAATAAATATTTTTAATCTGACACACAGAAGAAAGGGACACAGTCCACACCAAGGAACTTGTACTTGGTCCACACACGCACTGTCTCGCTCGGAACGAAAAGTTCCTTCAGTTTTATGCGTGCAAGTTTATACTCTATTGTTTAACAGCTAAGAAAGACTTTCTGTATTCTTTGAATCATTCGTAAGCAATCCAGTTAGTAGGTATAAGATCCTTGTGTCTTACTTAAAACTAAACTTAAAGCTACAAACATAGTTATTGATTCTGTGGTCACTGACTATAATGCTGTATTACTTTCATTAGACAAAATTAAAGTGGACAGCCCTCTAACCAGGAAAACCAAAATTGACTATGATATATTAGAAACTCAGCTCAAAAACACGAACTTCATTTATATTTATGAATGTGTACAAATGCAAATATTACCATGGAGTACTTCATAAATTCACTAACCAGAGCCTTAAACCATTGATTACTCCAGGCATCTTAAGATGCATGAGAAATAGGGACCGTATGTATGTAAAAATGAAAAGTGACCATAATAACGAAATAATCAGGACTACCTACGTTTAAAAGATACCACAATTATTGCAATACTATTGTTACGCCAGTCGCTTAGCGAAGTACGTCGAGAAACTTCGACCGAAATCTAGAATGTTCGAGACACTAACGCCACCTGGCGGCGAGTAGCAGTACTAAGTATATCGAGAAACTTCGACGACTTCTAGTACATTGGAGACACTAACGCCACCTAGCGGCGAGTAGCAGTACTGAGTATCTCGAGTAGCTTCTGGAACATTCCTGTACAATCGACTCAGTTCATAAATCAGAAGTTCTACAGCTTTACCACGACGGATATTCAGAAGTTCATAATAATATGGGATTAAAAAGGACTCTGTTAAAGATACGAGAGCGTTTTTACTGGAACCACTGCCGAGACGACATAGAAGACCGGTGCCGCAAATGCACTAGTTGTGCAGCTGTAAAGGGACCTCAAACACGCAGTAGAGGAGCTTTAAATATCTATAATGTGGAAGCCCCATGGGAACGGATAGCGCTAAATGTTGCGGGACCATTTCTTGAGAGCGAGAGTGGGAACAGGAACTTTATGGTCGTAATGGATTATTTCACAAAGTGGCCAGAAGTTTTTGCCATTCCTAACCAAGGAGCTTTGGGGATATGCGGAACAGAGTGTTAAGTCCCGCATTCCCATTGAAAAGGGAGGATCCTCCAACCAGACAGGTGTTTTGTCTGGTGGGCAACAGCCCGATGTTTGTGATCGGGTGATTTGTATGTAGTTGAGCGATAAAATTTGCTTGCGTGATACAGGATTTCTATTTTTTTAGTTTGTATGTTGCGAGATAGATATCGCTACATCACTCCCCTCCGAGACCGGAGGTCGTAGCAGGAGGAGTCGTCCATAGATCCTGTGATGCTTACCGGGCCGGTGGAAGGTAAGTTTCAGTGAGTCGGAACCAGAAGTCGCATAGTTCGCGGTGAGTCGGAACTGTCTGCGGTGCTGACCCCTTTGAGTTGAGGTGACATCCCAGTGAGTCGGGATGATACTCCAGTGGGTCGGAGTGATGCTGCATGATCTCCAGTGGGTCGGAGTGGTGCAGTGCTGCGTAGTGGCTGGCTGCTGCGTCGACCAGGAGAGAAGTGCTTCTCTGCTTGCTGACCGGCCGAAGTGCAGGGTGCTGTGCCAAGGTTGCTGAAGAGGCTGAGGGTGATGACCAGGTATGCGCGTCGGCTGCATGCTGGTGGTCAGGATACCCGTAGAAGCCGAGGCTAATGGCTGGCTGTATGACTCACTGCTCAAAAGCTTGAAGGAAGTGATGATAACGTCACGCTGAACTAGCTCTGTACGAAGGCTGCGCTGATGTTTCATGCCTGGGGTCACCAGTTTGAGGATATGCGGAACAGGGTGTTAAGTCCCGCATTCTCATTGAAAAGGGAGGATCCTCCGACTAGACAGGTGTTTTTGTCTGGTGGGCAACGGCCTAATGTTTGTGATCGGGTGATTTGTATGTAGGCTAGTTGAGCGGTAAACTTTGCTTGCGCGATACAGTATTTCTATTTTTTAATTTGTATGTTGCGAGATAGATGTCGCTACAAAGCTACCTGAGAAAAATCGACCGAAATCTAGAATGTTCGAGACACTAACGCCACCTGGCGGCGAGTAGCAGTACTGAGAATATCGAGTAGCTTCTGGAACGTTCTTGACAGTATAGGTAGTGAGTCGATTGTACAGGAATGTTCTAGAAGAAGTTGAGCAAATGATACCTACTATCCCTGCGTTCTGATTGCGCGGTTGGTATTGATAGTATTTCTTCTAAACTGCTAAAGCAATTTAAGCATATTTTGGTTCCTCCATTAACATACATAATTAATTTGTGTATAAATAATCTTTCCGGACTTGCTAAAGAGAGCTTTGATTCATCCCGTTTTAAGTCTGGGGATGCAGATCGTGTTTAAATAATATAACTAATTCACAACTCATTCATTATAATTTACACACGCACACACATACTTATATACACATAAACATATAATACTCACACGTAAATAACCACACCCCTACTTAAACAATTTTTAGTTTACTAGTTCAAGTTTTGACTCTTAAGAAAAAATTTTTTTGCGTATTATTAATTAAATGTATTTTTATTATCTTTGTAACTTCATCTAACATGTCTGTATAGCTATTTTATGTTATGAATTGCTTTCACTTTGTCACTTGAAGGTTGCTGGTAGTTATAGCTCAGGGTTTCCTTTTTATTTAGTGAAACAAAAAAAATGTGTAATGCGTGAATTTTAAAGCGAAATTTAAAAAATATATAAAAACACCTTTATTCAAATGAGTTTAAGAGCCATAAAACAATAGTGTCCAAGCCCACTCGTTACCAATGCTAGGAAGAAAAAGGGGCGCGACAACCGCTGTAGTAATAATTATATAATTCTGTCAATTTATGAAAAGTTTTTAACATTATAAGACAAATATGAACAAAAAATATAAATTTACTAGCTGCCTGAGCCGGGAATCGTTGTCTACCTGCTTAGTTCACCTAGGTGGACCACGGGCACATGCCGTTGGTCCACCTAAATGAGGAAGAATATGCAAATCAAAAATGTTTATAAGCCATGGTCCACTTAAAATTAATTCCACGACACTAAAATCCTCCTCCTCATCCTGTCATTTTGCCGGTCATAGGACCATCGCCAAGAAAGAGTGCCTGTGGTACACCTAGGTAAACTTAGCAGGTCGACCACAACCGCAACCAGGCCTGAGCGAACTTCTTACCGCCATTCAGTTTTCTATATTAACTCACCTTTTAAACCTTCCCTGTATGAGAGGCATATAATACAAAAATAATTAATGATGATAGTAATGAACAGCCATTCATTTTTATATATATATACAGACTAGTTTTCGCGTGATTGAGAAAAAAAAAATGGGGGGGGGAGGAGTTATGGGGGGGAGGAGTTATGGGGGGGGGGGGTTGCAGAAGTATTTCGACTAAAGCATTGCCCCTCTAGATGAATCTGAAAAAAAAAATGTTCCAAGTCTCTTAATTTCCGAGATCCACCTAAAGGGGGTGAAAAGGGGGGCGGGGGGGCGACTGAAAAATGGTTTTTACTTTACCGAGCCTCCTCTATACGAATCCGTAAAAAAAAAAAATACGGGTCTCGTAGTTTCCGAGATACGATAGAGAGGGGGGAGAAGGGGGGGGGGGGGGGAAAGGGGAGGTTTGGCACTTTTCCCGTAGGTTTGAGAGTTACTTGTTTACGAGTCTGTCAAAATATACCCACCTCCCCATCCACCATCTGGGAGAACAATTATGTCAATAAGTGAGTCAGTCAGTCAGTCAGTCAGTGGTAATCTAGCTTTATATAGTATAATAACTAGTATTTGCGTGTTGCGCGAGGTGCAAGCACCTCGCGTGCTTGTGACAAAAAAAAAATGGGGGGGGATGATGGGGGGAAATGGGGGGGGTTTAGTATTTGCGTGTTGCGCGAGGTGCAAGCACCTCGCGTGCTTGTGAAAAAAGCTAAAGCATTGCCCCTCTAAATCAAGTATTTGCGTGTTGCGCGAGGTGCAAGCACCTTGCGTGACTGTGAAAAAAAAAAAAGTTGGGGGGCGGGGGTGATGGGCGGGGTTTAGTATTTGCGTGTTGCGCGAGGTGCAAGCACCTCGCGTGCTTGTGAAAAAAAAAAAAAAAGGGGGGGGGAAAGTGGGGGGGTTGCACAATTATTTCGACTAAAGCATTGCCCCTCTAAATGAATCTGAAAAAAAAAATGTTTCAAGTCTCTTAGATTCCGAGATCCGCCTAAAGGGGGGGAGAAGGGGGGCGGGGGGGACTTTGAAAAATGGTTTTTACTTTACCGAGCCTCATCTATACGAATCCGTAAAAAGAAAAAAATAAGGGTCTCGTAGTTTCCGAGATACGATGGGGGGAGGGGAGAAGGGGGGGAAAAGGGGAGGTTTGGCACTTTTCCCGTAGGTTTGAGAGTTACTTGTTTACGAATCTGTCAAAATATACCCACCTCCCCATCCACCATCTGGGAGAACAATTATGTCAATGAGTGAGTGAGTGAGTCAGTCAGTCAGTGGTAATCTAGCTTTATATAGTATAATGAATATATTTACGTACTAGCTTTTGCCCGCGACTTCGTCCGCGTGGAATAGTTACTTTGGGCTAACGTTAAATTTAACCCCGATTTTGAAGCATTCTTCATTGGCGCTCCGCTCCTATTGGCCTTAGCGTAATGATATATAGCCTATAGCTTTTCTCTATAAATTGACTATTTAATTAAAAAATAATTTTTCAGATCGAACCAGTAGTTCCTGAGATTATCGCGTTCAAACAAACAAACTCTTCAGCCTTATATTATTAGTATAGATAGCTGTTGCCCGCGACTTCGTCCGAGTTTCCGTCGTTTTTCGTAAAAAAAAAATGTAGCCTATGTCCATCCTCACGGTTCAGTGATTTTGATGTAACGGACAGATTAACTTTCGTAATTTAGTAGGGAAATATAATATGTCAATGACGCCCCGCCTTTTTAGGGTTCCGTAGCCGAATGGCAAAAACGGAACCCTTATAGTGTCGACATGTCTGTCCGTCTGTCTGTCTGTCCGTCCGTCCGTATGTCACAGCCATTTTATTCTTTTATTCCGAAACTATTAAGACTATACATGTAAAACTTGGTAGATAGATGTATTCTGTAAACCGCTTTCCGATTTTAAGAAAAAATTAAAAAATATTTAAAATAAAGGGGGGCTCCCCATACATGGAACTGAAACTGAAACAATTTTTTTTAATAAAACCTATGCGTGTGTAATATTTATAGACAGGTCTTTAAAAATGACATTGAGGTTTCTAAAGCCACTTTTTCATAAGGTTAATCGTTTAAAAGATATACGCTTCCAAAGTGGTAAAATGTGTCCTACCCCCCTCTAACTTCTATAATAATGGAGTGAAAAATCTAAAAAAATATATGTCTGTAGATCTTAATGTAAAATTTCAATCAAAATTGGTTTGAACAAAATCAGTTCAGCAGTTTTTGAGATGCAGCATATTTTCTAAAACCGCAAATATTACTTTGTAATTCATACAAACACTATGAAAAACAAAGTTATTTGGCGTAGTTGTAAAAAATGTAAATAAGCTAGTTTTAAGAAATCTGTAAGGTTTTTGTTTCGTCAAGTAAATATACATATTATATTATATTATTATAGTTACTACGTAACCCTTCATGGGCGAGTCTGACTCGCACTTGGCCAATTTTTATACCATCAGGCCGCGAGACACGTCGAGCGCGGCGACCAATTCTCAAAAATAATCCATATAGTATGATTCAGTATTCACGCGCGATGGCTTATTATTAGCGTATTTCATGTATAACTTTGGTGCTTCTATACCGATTTATATGATTCTTTTTTATGGAATAGTTAATAAGTAATGTTAACTTTTTCAATTAGGGGTGACTGAGAGTGTTATAAACGTAAGAATAGACAAATATTATAATCAGAAAGCTTCGAACTGCTAAGCTATCGGGAGTTACACGTGTTATTGTGTGTCAACCATAAAAGATAGACATATGCTGTCATGGGATATTTTTTATATAATTTTAAGGAGAACATTTCCGTCATACATGATTTCTGTGTAGCTTTAACCATTAAGGTTGCACACGCGACGGAAGCTTAAAAAATGGAGTAACTTCTCCCATTTTCCTAACATTTCCCTTCACTGCTCTGCTCCTATTGATTGTAGCGTGATGAAAAGTATACTATAACCAGCTCAGGAGTATGAAAAATAATTGTACCCAGTTTCGTTAAAATCCGTCGAGTAGTTTTTGTTTCTATAACGGTTATACAGACAGACAGACAGACAGACAGACAGACAGACAGACAGACAAAAATTTTATTAATTGCATTTTTGGCATCAGTATCGATCCCTAATCACCCCCTGATAGTTATTTTGGAAATATATTTCATGTACAGAATTGACCTCTCTACAGATTTATTATAAGTATAGATGATACCCAGTAACATAATATAATCATAACGTTCCAACAGCAGGGAAGGCAGCCTCTCAATGAGAGGAAATAGGTCATGATTGGGCCCAGTGTGGGTTGCTGATGCATATCCAATATGCAAGGTAAATTTTTTTCCCCTTTTTAGAATGCATACTTCATTATACCAAGAAATCGGTCTAACTAGAGCCATCATAGTAGAATCAATAAACATTAAGGTTATCCTTAAATAATAAAAGAAATAAATAAATCATGATCAACAAAACCTAGTACAAAACCCACACAGCACTTTTTCATGACCATAACCCAAAGAAAACGAGCTTTACTATTCAATTTATTTGTTTCAAGTATGAACAAGAGATCTGCTATAACAACAAAGAAACGATAGGTGATGTGTAAAGGAAGATAGGTATGAGAAGAAAAGAAGTACAGTCTGTAAGTTTGTGTGATGTCTTAACGGCCTGGCCAGAGTTTCCGGCGGTGCGAATTGCGGCGCGTTGAGCGGCGCAGCGGGCGGCGCGATTAATTATAACAAAATCAGAGCATCCCAAGATTATTGTCGCTTAATAAACCTAAAAGGATGTATGAAGAATATGTAATGTATTTGGTATAGTAAAAAACATGTTAGTTTAAAATTACGTTTAGTTCAAAATGCAAATACAAAATAAGTTAACAAATTTCACAAAAATCAAGAATTAATAGATAATATAGCTATGTTCAAGTATCCATGAGTCTGCTTAGAACCTCCTTTAGTTCCAAAGAAAACTGTGAGACTGGCAGGGCCAGCTCAGGAGCAGACGCGGTGGAACCCGCTCTATCCTTGAGAATATAGTCCGATGGCACCACAAACAGCGGCTTCTTATCACCAACAGCATTCAGCTTCTTCAAGAACGGAGGCATTGGCAGATGAGGGTGTTCCACCAGCCACTGCTGGAATGCCTTCGTTGACCTGAACATTGAGGAAGAAACTTTCACCGCAGTCATTTCTCAAAAATGACTGCGGTGAAAGTTTCGTAAGATGTTTAATGGAGTCCACATGATCACTATCAGCCCAGCCCAGCCTGCTATCATATCACACCAGGATTTCGGGCAACGTTACGTTGACGTATGGCCTTCACTTCAGGGTTCGTTTACGCCAAAGCCAGACCTTCCAACTTGTAAAAAAGTATGATGGCTGAATGATAAATACTCACGTAAGATGCTGTATCTCTTCCCAGACGCACGACATGGTGCGCAGGTCTTCTGGGATCTGGACTCCGCGCCATTGCTTGTAGGTATTGTTCTTAGGCGGGATATGTTTCAACTTGTGTGGCAAGCTCGTTCCGAATGCTCTGATATGTGCTGGACTGGTCTCCGCTTTGATGTCGTATGCTATTTGACGCCTTAGCGCTTTTATACAAGAAGCCTAAAAAACATACAATTACAAAGTAAATAATTTAAAAAGAGAAAAAGAGAAAGAGAAAGAGAATTATTTATTTATTTACTTATTAAATACTTTATTGTACACCTTACAATATTTATATGGATACAAAAAATCTAAACTAAAGTACAATGGACGGTCCGCACAAGGCGATCTCTTACAGACAACCTTTAGATGGACAAATTAAAGGAGACTGATTAAGGGCTGTCAGTGACAGCCACAGAAATCTTAATAATAAGGCAATAGAAATGCTATCTACTGTCATTTAATACTGGGACGCGTGTCGCCGGTTCGCAGCTACCACCACATAAACAAACAATAGATACACACTTTCGCCTACACATGCATTTTGCATTATTACAACAAAATTAAACTTTAAGCGATGACATTACGCAATATTTTCTAAAAACGCATAATCTCAGGTGGCGTAACGTGTGCGAAAAGCAGAGAAAGATATCGCGCGCTCATTCTCACTTCGGAATAGTGCAGGGCAAAGCTCGTAGAAAAAAATGCTCATATTATTACGATAATTTTCTGTTGAGCGTTAATAGCCAAGGAGTCTATACAATAGACAACTAATTTATTGAAAGTTTTTCATCTTATGCAAAAAAAAAAACAATGACCAAATCAAATAGAGCAATAATGGCACAACTTAATACCGAACAATGAAGAATATACTTTTCATCCCCCCATCTCGGAAAGAGTATGTTTGCTCTTCGATATCTGAGTGCAAAAGCCGTTTTTATCCGCTAGAGGATAAAGTAAATATTGAATTCAAAACATCATTAAACCTATTTACTTCTACCTCCATGGGGCCGAATTTATCATACAACTTTTTTTAATTTGTTAAGAACTCATACTCTGGAACCTTCTTGGTGTACTTACTTTTTTTTATTTTGCTTTAATGGTTTAATGGTTTTGGTTTAATGGTTGAATCACTCGCTGCACTCGTGATTCAATTTTAGAATCCTTCGCTTGCTCGGTCATCAAAATTGAGCACGCGGTTAAAAATCAACTTTGCACTCTTGTATAACAAATAACTATTATTGTTCACCAAAATAAATTGTTACACAACTGTTTTACGTAAATTCCATGGTTACGATGGCGGTCTTATCGCTTATAGCGATATATTCTAGACAATGAGTGATGATGTGCTCCATCTTCAACCACATCATCACTTACAATCAGGTGAGATGGTGGTCAAACGCGAACCTATTCTAAATAAAAAAAAATAAAAAAATATATTCTAGACAATCTTAGGATGGATTGATGATATTATTATTATTATATTGATGCATAACTAATATGAAAACGTATCGATCCGATCCAACTTAATCCATTATACTTACAATATACATAATAATATGTATCCGTAATTATTTTGTCATAAAAATAGATAAATACTGAACACGTCAATGATACAAGGATACCCAACGCAGATTGTTATTTAACTTACCTACGTACATAACAATAATAAGCCTACCTCCTATTAATTTTCTGTATGAAAAAGTACGAATTAACAGCTATATAATCGTTGAAAAATGACTTTATAAAAACTATTTAAACAGGAAAAAACATGCTTAATGAAAATACGTATTGAAATATTGAACGAAAAATTATATTTCATTCGAATTTCGGTAAAACTACGTATTAACTATTAAGCTAAAGGTAATAAATTACCGATACAAAATAGTAGTGGCACGTCACTAATTCGCGGCCAACTCGTGCGGCGTGTTCCTGGAATGTACGTAAACGACGATATTGTTTATTGCGCATGACTATAATATTTCATTGCTGCTTTTAGTAGTTGTAATAATATACATGAACAAGCTTAAGTATTAATGGTAATTGAATTGAGAAAAAAAATCGTTTTCTGTGATAATCGTAGTAATGGTGGTGAAAATATTTGATTTGATTATATTTTTCAAAAACGACATTATTTCAAAAATTAAGTAATTACATATGAAATGTTATCCCTTTATTTGTAAAGTTACAAATTTTGGAAGAGTTTCCGCAGTTGGATAAGCTGCAAAACACCATGTTTACCTCTCCACGTCCCAAACAACACAAGTAACCGCAACAAACGCTCCACGCGCTCTTGTGTTTTACGAGACACATGCGCGGCGACAAGGTCACGCGTCTTTGCGACTTCTATTGCCTTATTATTAAGATTTCTGTGGTGACAGCCCTTAATCTGGTAGGGCTTTCAGTCTCGATGCATTACTGAGTCCCGGGACAAAAAAAAACGAGACTAGGTGTGGTCTCGAAATTCCCGGGAAAAACGAGACTTTCAAGACTAATTCAAAACTAGGTTTCTTATTTATAAGCTTTGCAATTAGAGAGTTGAATCAAGATATTTTAATCAAGTAGTTACTTTCATAAACAAACGCAAAATAAAAGAAGGAAAAACATTTGTTACAGTATTTTTTTTGTTCATTATTGTAGTGGGCACGTAAAAAAAAAAGGGCATTTAACTCTAATTTTGTTACAAAAGTAACCCGCATTAGAAAAAGCTCTTTCTGCTTGTACGCTAGAGGGATACTACTTAGTACCACTTCGCGCTTTCACAATGAAAGGGGATAGTACCTATCTGGCGTATCGACGTCACTATTTTGATTTATTTAAATTTCGGTGCATGATGAAAGTGTGATGCATGGCTAGAGGGCCAAAAAATGTCCAGTAACATGGTACCCCAAAGTGTCACGAAAACGTTTGAAGGTAAACATTGACATATATCTTCAACGAAAATAATTAAAAATAGACTCATTACGCGTCCATACGCTTATCAGCTTATTAGTCTAGCAGTACGACAAAACCGCTATTATAATTAATTATTTGCCTACTAAATCGCATCGCATCGCAATAAAACGTATGTCAAAGAAAACATGCGCGTGTTGGCTGTCTTTCATCCCACCGTATTATAAAATGAACAATAAGTGTTTTGGTATATGTCTTTCTTTGGTACATTAATTAGGCTCGGCATCAAGAACCCCTATCCGACCTCCTGCTGAATTTAGGGATTATGTAGTATAGTAGTATTTATGATACGTGTTAGATATATTATAAATCTTTTATCTTAGTATTAATATTCACTTATGTTTGATATTATACTTACAGTTATAAATAAATGTTAACGTAAATGACATACCTTTTGCCTTTTGTTTAACTACTGCTTAAAACGTTTTCAAGCTGAGTAACCTGTCACATGATCCGCCATGCGATAGTGACATGTTGACTGCGTTTCATTGCGATACGATTTAGTGGATAAATTATTATTTGTAGTAGTATTCTCGTGCTCCTAGTAGCGTGTAATGTACCTAATCTTTTTCAATTAACATTAGTAATCATAATCAACCTGAGAACGATTATTTAGATACAATCTGATGCTTATAGACACGTAATAAGTCTACTTTTAATGATTGTCGTTGTAGTCATATGTCGATGTTTACCTTCAAATATCTCGGTAATGTGACATTTTGGGGTAGCATATTATTAATATTTTTTGTTACATACATGCCACTTTCAGCATGCGCCACGATTTCTAAAAAAATAAAGACAAAATCACCACTCATGACTTTAAGCGGACCTCTTCGTACCTCTGCCTGTATAAAACATTAGTCCGTTCCCAGCTCGAATATGCCGTATCCATCTGGAACCCTTACTATGGCAAGTACACTAACATGATAGAAAACGTACAACGTAGGTTTCTTCGTGCAATGCACTATAGGTGTCACAAAACTTATTTACAGTACAACCAGTTACTCAGTAAATACAGTCTTTTGACGCTCAGCTCTAGACGCAAACAATTAGAGGCAATGACATTGTTTAACATTGTTAATGGCAATTTTGACTGCATAGACTTAAATAATGTATTGTGCTATGCAGTCCCCAGAACTGTACATAGACGGCAAGTGCGTGCGGGAAAGCTCTTTGCAGTAGGTACCTGCCGATCCAACACTGGTTTACGTTCACCAGTTCGGCGAATGGCAGCAACCTACAATGAAGCATTCGAACATATAGATATTTTGACGTGTTTATTGAAAAGGTTTCGTAGCCTTTCGTATGAGGCACTTAAACATAAGACTACCTAGTTGTTTATTGTTGTTTTTTTGTTTTTATTTACCTAATTTTCTTTTTTCTTTTTGCATTGTTGTTTTTAGAATATTAATGTAACAGTCATGCATGAACAGCTCACCTCCTAGTGGCTGTAAGGTCTTATTCATTACTGGTAATCTGTGAACAGCGTTGTGGGCTACATTATTACTTAAGTTGTTCAAGTTTTTCTATTTGTAATTTTGCATTTTGTAGCTGTTTGTTGTTCCTATTTAATAAAATAAAATAAAATGGAGGTGGGTCGACATGCCAGTCTTCATACAAAAAAGTTCGAACCCCTTTCAATTTAAATAATAGTTCCATAATACAATCTTTATTGCAATAATAATTCTGTGTTAACAATATCTTAATATAAGTAGTAGCTTTCGGGCACAGCAATTTACATTTATAATATGTAGACAAAATCTGTGTTATTTGTCAATAAGGTTATTCAGCCTCCACAGATAATACTAAGCTTTACTCTATGCTCGACCATGCTGCCATTGCCATATCCATAATAAAAATAATAAATATTGACTGTTGGTTTAATAAATTATTTAATACAGTTTTTATGTTACTGAAGTCTCAAAAGTCTCGTTATTCCCTTGACCGAAAATGTTAGTCTCGAGTCTCGAAAATACTAAAAAATCGTCGAGACTCTCGAAATTTTCGAGACCGAGATTCCCGGGATGAAAGCCTGTAAATGTACAAACATCACAATATTAAGTATTTTTTATCTAATGTTTTAATTAACAAATAAAATTTTAGAGGAAAAAAATAATATTAATTGAATATCTATATTATATATATATAAAAGAAAGTCGTGTTAGTTACACTATTTATAACTCGAGAACGGCTGAACCGATTTGGCTGAAAATTGGTAGGGAGGTAGCTTAAAACCAGGAGACGGATAAAGGATATTTTTTATCCCGGCATTCCCACGGGATCGGGATTAAAGCGGGAAAAACTTCCCACGCGAACGAAGAAGAAATGGAGAGTAGGGTAGGGGTAGGGTTGGTGTAGGGTAGGGGTAGTGTAGGGGTAGGGGTAGGGTAGGGGTAGGGTAGGGGTAGGGTAGGGGTAGGGTAGGGGTAGGGTAGGGGTAGGGTAGGGGTAGGGTAGGGGTAGGGTAGGGGTAGGGTAGGGGTAGGGTAGGGTAGGGGTAGGGTAGGGGTAGGGTAGGGGTAGGGTAGGGGTAGGGTAGGGGTAGGGTAGGGGTAGGGTAGGGGTAGGGTAGGGGTAGGGTAGGGGTAAGGTAGGGGTAGGGTAGGGGTAGGGTAGGGGTAGGGTAGGGGTAGGGTAGGGGTATGGTAGGGTTAGGGTAGGGGTAGGGTAGGGGTAGGGTAGGGGTAGGGTAGGGGTAGGGTAGGGGTAGGGTAGGGGTAGGGTAGGGGTAGGGTAGGGTTAGGGTAGGGGTAGGGTAGGGGTAGGGGTAGGTTAGGGGTAGGGTAGGGGTAGGGTAGGGGTAGGGTAGGGTAGGGGTAGGGTAGGGGTAGGGTAGGGGTAGGGTAGGGGTAGGGTAGGGGTAGGGTAGGGGTAGGGAAGGGGTAGGGTAGGGTAGGGTAGGGGTAGGGTAGGGGTGGGGTAGGGGTAGGGTAGGGATAGGGTAGGGGTAGGGTAGGGGTAGGGTAGAGGTAGGGGTAGGGTAGGGTTAGGGTAGGGGTAGGGGTAGGGTATGGTTAGGTTAGGGGAAGGGTAGGCGTAGGGTAGGGGTAGGGTAGGGGTAGGGTAGGGGTAGGGTAGGGGTAGGGTAGGGGTAGGGTAGGGGTAGGGTAGGGGTAGGGTAGGGGTAGGGTAGGGGTAGGGTAGGGGTAGGGTAGGGGTAGGGTAGGGGTAGGGTAGGGGTAGGGTAGGGGTAGGGTAGGGGTAGGGTAGGGGTAGGATAGGGGTAGGGTATCGGTTGGGTAGGGGTAGGATACCACGCGAACGAAGTCGTGGCGGGTCAGATAGTAATAATATAAAATACACACAATACCATGATCATATCCTAAAAAACTTGAGAGGTGTCAAGGGACACTCGGATGGAACGAAGTTCCTTTCGATTAATTAGTGAAGGAATTGTAAAAAAAAAAACATGTGTGCAATTCACACTTGGTAGAAGTGAAACCTTCAAAAATTTACGAAATTTCAAAGGTATACCGTTGCCCTCCCTCTCTCTCTTTACCTCAACTCCCCACGAGACGCCCCTCAACTCATCCCGCAACTCGACCCGCAACTCGACCCGCAACTCGACCCGCAACTCGACCCGCAACTCGACCCGCAACTCGACCCGCAACTCGACCCGCAACTCGACCCGCAACTCGACCCACAACTCGACCCACAACTCGACCCACAACTCGACCCGCAACTCAACCCGCAACTCGACCCGCAACTCGACCCGCAACTCAACCCGCAACTCCCCCCTCAACTCCCACCTCAACTCCCCTAAAGAAGTTTTCACTTCAAAAGTTCAAGACGAATTGAGAACCTCCTTTCTTTTGAAGTCGGTTCCAACAATGAATATATAAATAAAATAATGAATTTACAAACGAAACTTTATAATAACTACAAACAATTCTGAGACGAAATAAATCGGCGAGAAGAGCGACACGTCCATATGGCAACAGGCGTTGGCCGGCACTGTCGGTACACAGGCGTTTACGCACACTTGTGTAAGTATTATATTGCGAAATAAGTATACGCGATTTACTGAAAATATATTGATTGGATTAAAAAAATAAAACAGTATTACGTTAGTATATTTCTTGTTGAATAATTTGTCAAAAAATCAGAAAGATCGTATGTATTTTAATATGGTTTTTATTCTTTAAAGGTTTTTTTAGAGGTTACTTTGTGATTTTTTTCTATCAATTAAAATTTGTTGTGTTATGTTTTCAACACACTACTTAACTAGATCATATCCTGAGAAATATCATATATTTTTCTGATTGTGTTAACTGCAGTGAATCATATACTTTAAAGCATTATAAAACTCGCGTTTAGCTCTTGTAGTCCCCTTAAAAAGTGTCGTTACAACTTTTCGTATGAATTTTTTCCGGCTAGCCCCCTTTCGTAACGCGCGATAAGGAACTTCGTTCCAATAACAATTACATGTATAATTGAGAAAGAAGGGGAAAAGTTATAGGTAGAGGTAATGCTACTTCACCATTCTTTTGAACGCTGGTAGCGTTTGAGCACGACTCACTTCTATGGGTAATGCATTCCACAAACGATTTGCTTGTATAGTAAAATATTTATCAAAGAAAGAAGTAGAATGCTTACGAAAACTTAACTCTAGATTTTCCAATGATCTCAAGGATCTAGAATGTGTGTTACAGAGGAATTGAAAACGTTCCTTAAGATAAAAAGGGGTAAAAGGATTAAAGAGCATATTATAAAGTAGAGAAAGTAAGTGAAGATTCCGGCGAAACCTAATAAGAAGCCATTTGAGCTGAGAACGGAAATCAGAAACGTGGTCATACTCGCGCAAGCCAAATATAAACCTGATACAGAGATTTTGAAGTCGCTCTAGCTTCTTCAATTGGTCTTGGATCAAGTCGAGTAAGCTGGCATCAGCATAGTCCAGAATAGGGGGAGAAGGAGAGTTTGTGCAATTGCAGTTTTAGTGGAGATGGAAAGAAAATTACGAAGGCGTCTCAAGGAGCCTGCAGAAGCAAATACTTTACAAATAACTTCCTGTAGTTGTTTAGTCCAAGAACGGGTGTCGTCAATGTGTATTCCCAGGTTCTTCACAGTGTGACTTAAAGGTATGAAGGTGTTATTGAAAGAAACCTGAAGAAGTGCCATCCAATCAATCCTGGAGATAGTAAGAGAACTACCAACAACAATAACCTGCGTCTTAGCAGGATTGATTTTCAGCCCAAACTCAGCGCTCCATTCACCAATTTGAGCAAGCTCCATATTAATAGTTTTAATGGCATCAGCTAACTCTGCGAGTGGAGCTTGGGTGTAAACTTGAAGGTCATCAGCATACAAGTGATAGAAAAAAGATAGTCGTAGAGTGATAGCATTTATAAAAAGTACGAAAAGTAAAGGAGATAAAATGCCACCTTGTGGCACACCGGCAGAGGTATGCCACAAGGAGTCCTCAATAGAAATACGCTGCCGGTCAATTACCGATGGAGATATGTTAAATGAGGATAGAATGCCAAGCAAAATGTTGAAGTCCACTGCATTAAAGGCATTACTAAAATCTAGTAGTGAAAGTACAGTTAACCTCCCCATCTCCATGCCAGACCTTATATCGTCTGTAATATGTACGAGTGCAGAAGTAGTGCTGTGACCAGGACAGAAACCAGATTAGAAGGGATTCAGGAGATTATACTTAGAAAGGAACAAGCTAAGTTAGTACGTTAAGTTTTAGTCTACAGAAAATGAGAAAGTACCATAGAAACGCTTTCATCGCCTATTTAACGCTTTTAGGGCTTAAATAAATATCTTCAATTTAGTATACCTACATATATGCAAGTCTTGGCTGTTTGATGTCAATTACAAGTAAAGTTTTTTAGAAAGCAGCGGTAGATAGTATACATACCCTTGGTACGCCAGTATTCACAGCAATACTCTTCAATACACAGGGTATTATCTGAGGATCCAGCACCAATCCACGTGAAGAATGCTCGTCGAACCACACCTGAAAGTCGGATATTATTTTTAAATGATAATTTAATATTAAATTCAAGCCTTTTCCTTACCTATATGGTTTATTTATACTTCTCAACAACTACCTTGCATAAATTATAGCACTTGTTAAAAATATTTTAGTACCTTACAATGTAGGTACGTAACGATTTTTGAAACCATGTTAATTAGAGGTGTTCGGCACTGTAACTTCTTAAAATCTATCCTTATAATACAGGCTAATCTGTAGCCTAGCTAGGAGAACAGCAGTTTACCCATTTAGTCGGAGATTTTGTTTTATAGTAGGTACATACATAATGCAGTTACCTTGCAGATGTAATTTATTTAACGATCTCTCTTCTTTTTTATGAATAAAGTTTAAAATATTACATGAAAAGTATAACGTAACATCCAATATTAAGACATATCTAAGCATACCTGAAATAGAGCTTCTATGTCTTCTGGTCTTTTGATTTCACTCTTAAATTCAACATTACCCAAACCAACCCACCAATCGTAAAATTCGTTGGATATCTGAAAAAGTATACAAAAATTACTAATAATAAACGAATTAATTAACTTGTAAAATATTGATATTTAACAATTATTGACTATCCAAGGCACATGTTTAGCAGATATCAATAAGCTGCGAATATGACCATCAGTGTGCCTTGTTACAAAAATAAAAAGCTAATACTTCATTAAATTATACAATATCTGATGTGACTACTTTTTTCGTCAGAATTTCCGCTCTTTTGCTAAACTCATCGGAGGCTGACACTTCGAAGGTCTTATGTTTGTATTTGGAATTCCACTTGATCATGTCCGTTTCAGATTTATTGCAGTAGAGCATGTCGAAAAATGGATTTTGTGATGCTTTGTTGAGCTGTAGGCGCCTGGAATGCAAACCAAAAAATTAATGGTTATTGTCGAATATGATAAGGGACTTATATCTAAATAACGTTCATGGAGAGTGATTAGTACGTCCGAGAGTAATTCTGACTCGGGGTTGCGGGATTGTTCGAACAAGATACCAGGGTAAAAAAACTAAAACATAAAAGAAAGTAACAGGGTCGGTTTTTTGGGCTCTAGGACTCTGATACTTCCTTCTACTCCACCCAGAGCGGGCGGCAAACATTTGATGGTTTTCAGAAAATAGGTAAAATAATTGTTATCTAATCTGAATTTAAATAAGGTATTTATTTCAATAAGGGTAATTAATAAATATGAGAAATAATTTGACAAAAAATCTATTGTTTTCTAATAAATTTTTAATCGAGTAAAACAGTTATTGAGTGTGCCTTAAGAAGTAGATACCTCACACGTCTACGTACATGTTGTTGCAGTCATTTGTGTCAAACCTACAATTTTCTAGAACATTATTTTGATATAATATCTATTGGATAACGTGGCGCAGCCAAGATAGCGTCCAGATACTTTATTTTTCCTACATCTTGAACATGTCATTAGAACTTACCATATCAGTATAAAAACATTTACATTCCTATATCTTGAAAATATATCGTCATATTTCTGCTAGTTAACACAAAACCTTAATGAGTTATACATTACCTTCCTTATGTCACTCACTTCATGACAGTCAGTCTGTCTGTTAGTGAAAACTGTATGAAAATCCGTTCAGTATTTTTTAAGTCATTCGCGACCAGACAAATAGACAGACGCAGCGGAGGACTTAGTTTTATAATCTGTATCGATACGTAGTGATTACTGTGTATTACTTGCTCCGCTCTGAGAGACTTCCCGCCCGCACTTCCATGTCATCACTGCTAGTCGCTGCTGAGTCCAGCGATGAAAAGAATGAATATTTTTCTGGAGCATCTTCGTGGGCTTCAGCCTCCATCAACATTGACAAGTGTCTAGAAAAAGATTTTGATAGCATTTTCGATATAGACTTCGGTAGATTAATTGTTCTGCTGGATGTAGCTAGCTTTTCAGGTGGTGTTATGGTATCGTCAGTCCAAACAGATTCCTCTTCGTGTTCTTCGTCGCCTTCTTCGATATTGATATCCGAGTAATTAGATAGTCCTGGTTTTGCGGCCACCTGAAAACACATAGCAGCAGAATGATTTAACCCTCCTATACAAATTAAGAGAAGGGGATTAAAGTGGTAGCTTATTTTATTATTTTTTTATTTATTTAAAATAGGTTCGCGTTTGACCTCCATCTCACCTGATGGTAAGTGATGACGTGGTCAAAGATGGAACACGCTTACCTAAAAGTAACCTATTCACTCTTGACTTAAGCTTATTTTGGAAACAACGAGTTTTTAAAATTCGTTATAAAAGTTACACTGTACAACAAGGTAAACATTTGCAATATTTAAATGATGTTGTTATATTACATCTAATTTAGTATTAAAATTCATTTATTGATTTTACTTAAAATTGTCTGAAGAAGTGACGAAAACTGTTTCTCTTTTTTACATTAATAAAAAACATACAATCGTTCTTTATTTGGAGCGATTGATTGTTCTCTTATAAGCTAAAGTAGCCTGCAAGCATAGCCTGTTCCCATATCCTTTGTTACAAAAGATATAGGGGCCGCTTCTGCAATTTCTTTGTTAAATCATACTCATCACTTACTTAAGCCCAACTTATTAAAAAAAATATTTGGAGTCAAAATAATACCGAAAATTGCAGAAGCTAAATAATGATCGAACTCCGTCCATGAAACTGTTTCATTATTCGAACTAGAGCAACAATTATATTCTCACTTGAGCTGCGGATGGTGACACAATATTATGTTGATCATCGGATGGGACTATGTGAGCGTACTGGTCTGCGGGCTCATACTCTGTTCCCTCCTTGGGAAGGTCGAATATTTTGGCAATTCGTTGGAAGATTACTGGACCCACCAATTCTCGTACAGTCGCACAATTTGAATCCCAGAACTGAAAAAGATAACAAAACGTACAGTACAGTGTTATTTAACATTAATTCAATTCATCGATGAAATATGTCGCTGGGGATCACGCTTGATTCTAGACTAAAATGGAAGATCCCATTCTTTAATATCTCTTGAAAATAAACTAAATTCAACAGGATATTATGTTTGCCAACATAATATTTTCTAACTTGCTCCGCATGCCCTGTCACCTGCACTCTTGATGATCTCATGTCTGCATCAGCGAGCGGAGTTCGCGTAGCTGAGTTTTAGGCCAAACTTTTTTAAAATATTTTTGCCATGGACACTTTAAGAAGAAGCAGGATATTTTAGTGCAGACTGGCTTAATTGGCTTCAACTTTTTAAGCAAACTGTGACTCAAAGATATCGCCCCATTTACATACTATGAGAGTGATGAGACGAAATTAAATATTGTATCTAATTCTATCCAGGTTAGTTTTCGATGGGAAAATCATCTAATGACTTCTCCCGCTCTGGGTGGAGCGGAAGGGAGTGTCAGAATTCTACTGACTAAAAACCCACCCTGTTCCTTCAATTGCTCTTACGTTCCGGGGCTACGGTATCTCGTTAGAATATTCCCGCAAAGTCCGGATCGTGAAGCTCTGCCTCACTTGATTTGGGAGCGGCATGTATGTCTTCCGGTAGCACACTCCGACTTGCTGCTATTGTCTACTAATAACACCATATTATTGACTGGCCTTGACAATTCAAAAGTGCCTCTTAATGGTCTAATTGAAATACATATTATATGTATACCAGAGGCAAACAATCTATAACATTAAGCTAATTATTCAGTGCACATGTTTTTTGAACACTATTCAGTATTCACGTATTTCACTGACTGTATAATCGTGTGAAATTCTTTGCTGTTTAAAAGAAGCTATTAGTGACTTTTTATATTTATCTGAAATATATAATTTCCACATTTAATTTTCATTTGTTGTTTAAGTATATACATATGTATGGATATGTTTATGTATTTATATAAATATTTATTCATATATATTATCTATTTAGATTTCTATTTTATGATACTGGTTCTGTTATACTGGTTATGATAAATAAAAAACTAATAATTTTTTTTAATGATTTTAAGATACTTTCTGATTCACTATTTGGTTTCCGGCAAGGTATTTTTACTGAGGATGCGGTTACTAGACTAAGTACACTAATAACAGATGAACTTGATAGTGGAAAAAAAATGCGTAACTGCATTCTTAGACCTAAAACAAGCCTTTGATACTGTTTCTGTCCCATCCTTATAGGTAAATTGGAGACTTTTGGTCTACGTGGATTATCTCTCAACCTGTTTAAAGACTATTTGACTAACAGAAAGCAAAGGGTGAGAGTAGATCAATACGTCAGTGGAGACGCCGATATGTTATACGGTGTCACTCAGGGAAGTGTCTTGGGGCCTACTTTGTTTCTCATTTACATAAATGAATTGTGCAACATGCACATCCTTGATACACACATATTTTCCTACGCCGATGACACGGTTATCGTATTCACTGGTGACTCTTGGCTGAGACAAAACTTGCTTACGCTGAACATTTCAAAAACCAACTACATATGCTTCAGCGTAAGCAACCGCGCTCAGCCTAGTGTTGACTTTAATTTGAAGGTCCATTTATGTAACGTTGACTCAGACTGCAGCTGCTTAACTATAAATAAAGTATTCCACACTAAATACTTAGGTGTTCTAGTTGATCACAGGCTATCTTGGCATCCACACTTTGATCAAATTGCAAATAGAATTAGGAAATTATCTTGGATATTTCGGACCCTCAGACATGTGATCCTTCTTTTTTTTTAATTGGTAAATTCTTCAAATAAGTCCTTCCACCCCGGGCAGGGCCGGAGGGACTGTCAGACTTGTACTGACTAAAATCCACGGTGTTCCTTCAATAGCCCTTTACGTTCCGGGGTCACGGTAGTGGGATGAGTCCCACGACCCCGGCAGGCTTCGGTCCTCTACAGGGGGGGGCCTCGTCATATTGCTGACGCTCTTTGAAGTGCGCGTGGAACTCAACGCACCGTCGACCCGGGCATGGTCCATGGTCGGACAGCGAGTTGCCCTTTACTCGCTGTCCGCATGCCCGCGCCTACGGTGGCCGGAGATCGTCGGCCGACCACTGCGGCTGGGCTGGAGGGAGGACGCCATCCTCTCCCTCACGCGGCCCGCCTCCTCCTTCGATAGCATGACTGCTTCGCAAAAGGAGGCGACCGCTTCCCACTCCGTCTCGCCCCGCAGCATGGCCTCGACCAGTGCCGGGCGCGAGAGGTCTCCGCCTATCGCTGCCGTGAGGACACGTCGGTGCTCTGCCCAAGCGGGGCAGTCTTGCACCGTATGCTCTACTGTGTCCTCAGGGCGATCCTCGCAGTGGTGACACCCAGGCGTTTCTTCCTTCCCCATCAGACACAGGTACCTCCCGAAAGTTCAGTGTCCGGTGAGGACCTGCGTCATGCGGTAGGTCAGGACGCCGTGACGCCAATTTAGCCACTCCTCAAAGAGGGGTCTTACCGCCGCAATTGCGGCATGCCCAGACATGTGATCCCTAAGAAAGTTTTTAGTCCTGCTGGCCGCTGTAAAAATCTCCTTAACCGAACATATGTTGCGCTTGCCCAGTCAGTGATAATTTATTGCATCTCAGTCTGGGGGGTGCAACAAAAACAAAGATGTCGGTGGTGGAGCGTGCTTAACGCGCCCTTATCAAATGCATGTACTTTACCGAAAAGGTACTGTACTGAGAAGCTATACCAAATAAATAACTTGCTGTCGGTGAGAAAGCTATATATTACTCAAATAGTATTAAGACAACATAAATCACTGACTTATGATCCTAGTATGAACCTAATATTAAAAAGGCGTAAAATATAATCGTAAAAATACCACAAACAAGCATGGTCCATGTTTGCCAGTATGCAACTCCGTAAAAGGTTAGCTCACCTATATAATATAATCAATAAACACATTTATATGTACCCAAGAAATAATTACGATAGTAAAAAAAAAATTTAACGGAATGGGTGAAAACTCTTACTTACAGTGAGACTGAGAAACTTCTCCAACATTCACACTAACACTACCAATTGCATGTATACACATACACCCCTCCCCTCCCCTCTCTCACACATACGAACATGCACACACACGACATACACACACAACGCTACATCACTACTCAAACACACACACGAACACATCGCCACATCACTACTCAACACACATTCTCAAATTTTCACTTTTTTTTTCTTTCAAGTTCCTTTTACATTGTTTAATAGTATTATTCTTAATTGTTTTAGTTATAGAAGAGCGGAGTCTCCTAAATGCAGACATTATTTTTCTAAAAGGCGGCTCCAATCACTATGCTATGTTGTACGAAAACTGATTTATTCAATAAAAAATAATTTTATATTACACAATGATGTAATTTATAATTTAATGGTTTTCAATAAATAACATTATGAAACTGTGGTGTTTGGAAAGCTACATTCAATATTAATGGTAGCACTAATACCACAGTTAACCCTCGTATAATAAGTACTTGCTACCAGGAAATCAGGTGGCATAAGTGGCAGGGCGTCTCTTACTAGCTGGCATCATTTCGGTTGGCGGCCTTAGTACGATAGTAACACTTCAGAACATCAGTGGGACTTATAGAATCTTTTTTAATAGCATCAACACCTTTATCAGTGTAATGCTATTCGAGGTGAGTAGTAGAGAGTAGGTGAAACCAATTTTTTTACAACGGAATTATGATGCTCACTAATCTTCGCTAATATTTATATTGGGTTGGAAGGAAAGTAATGAGCGATTTTTTCTGGAGTTTCTTTCTTTATCTAGAAACGGTGTAGAAATTTATTTGAGTGTATTGTGTAATGTGGTAGGGCTAAGCTATATAAGCACGTGTCACTCAGAGTTGGACATTCAGTTATTTTTCGAATAATGGAAGCGACGAAGGAGCACGTACGTCACTGTTTTTTGTATGAGTATCGTTTGGGTCATTCGGCAGCCGTAGCCGCTCGAAGCATACGCAGTGCAGAAGGGGAAGATGCGATCTCTGACGCGACGGCAAGGCGTTGGTTTAAGAGGTTCAGGAACAACTATGATTTAAGAGATTTTCCTCGAAGTGGACGACCAGTTGAAATTAACGTAGACCGTTTGAGGGAATTAATTGAAAGAAATCCCCGCCTTATCACGCTGTTTGGCAGAAGACCTTGGTTGCAGTCATACGCAAGTATTAGAACATTTACATCAAATACAAAAAAAAAATAGGAGTATGGATACCACACCAACTTACAGCCACGCAGTTAGACCAACGTGTCAACATCTGTATGAGTCTTCTGTCTTTGCGTCGCACCCAGCATTGGCTCAACGAACTGATTACTGGAGACGAGAAGTGGGTCTTATATGTGAACCATTCCCGCAAAGGAAAATGGTTAAACCCGGGTCAAACACCAGTACCGACGCCTAAAAGGGATCCACATCAAAAAAAAGTTTTATTGTCTGTGTGGTGCGATTCACGAGGGATTATTTATTGGGAGCTATTACCAGAAAATACTACAGTGGACTCTGCAATATACTGTAATCAATTTGACCGACTTCATTCAGAAATATCAAAAAAACGCGATAAATGTTCAAAAGTATAATTTCTTCACGACAATGCTCGGCCGCACATAGCTAAAGTCGCTCGACAGAAATTACTGGATTTCAAATGGGAGTTACTGCCACATCCTCCTTATTCTCCAGACTTAGCACCAACTGATTTTCATTTATTTCGATCTCTTAGTAATCACATTCAAGGCAAAAAATTTGATAACAGAGTAGAACTGTCAGAGTTCATACAAAAGTTTTTTGAATCGCAGCCCCAAAGTTTTTATGCTAAAGGCATCCACGATTTACCTGAACGTTGGCAATGGGTTGTAGATAACAATGGTGTGTATTAAAACAAGACTAAATCTAAATAAAAAATATCTTTTTAAATTTTGTTTTTTATTTACAACGCTCATTACTTTCCTTCCAACCCAATAATATAGAAAGTGACATTACAGCATTGAATTCATTCCATTGTCGCCATAAAAAGTAATATTTCTACTGAAGCCACTATTTAAGGCTCAGAGTGTCAGCAAAATTGTCAGGGTCCACCAGGGGGCCGTTGCCCCCTTGTTGTGTTACGGGTTGCGGAATTGTTCGAGAGAGTCCGCGGCCTCGGAACACGAAGGGCAAATGACGGAAACACGGATGGGTTTTAGTCAGTAAAAGTCTGACACACCCTACCGCTTCGCCCAGATCGGGAGGCAATCATAAGATGATTTCCCGGTCTTAAAAAAAGCCACTTTTGCATCTTAAAGTTACAGTTCAGTTTTAGTTCACAATGTATGAAAGCACTGAATATTACCCTGGAAATATGAAAGTGTATTTTCATACAGTGTATTTTATACATCGATCTACGTTTTGGTCATTTTCGCAACTGCAAATGTAACTTTGTAATCGTTAAAATATATGATTAAATTACTATTTTCAGTCTTTTTAGGCTTCCGTAGCCGAATGGCAAAAAACCGAACCCTTATAGATTCGTCATGTCTGCCTGTGTGTCGGTCCGTCCATATGTCACAGCTGTTTTATTCCGAAACTATTTAAACTACACATGTGAAAATTGGTAAATAGATGTGTTCTGTAAACCGTTTTCCGATTTTTATAAACAAAAACATATACAATTAAGAGGCTATAAAGCCTCTTAATTGTATATTTTTTTTTGTCTTTTATGGACACGGAACTGAACCTAAAAATAATTTTTTGCATCTAACCTATAAGTGTGAGGTGTTTATAGACAGGTCTTTAAAAATAACATTGAGATTTCCAAAACCATAAAGTAAATCGTTTAAAAGATAGACACTTCCAAAGTGGTAAAACCAGTGTGTGTGTGTGTCTGTAACTTCTATAACAATAAAGTGAAAAATCAAATATACGCTATAGATCTCAATAAAAACTTTCAAAGAAAATCAGTTTGAACGAGATCGGGTAAGCAGTTTTTGAGATATAGCACATTTTCTAAACCGCAAACATAACTTTGTATTTTATACAAACGCTATGAAAAACAAAGTTATTTTGCGTAGTTACTACGGAACCCTTCATGGGTGAGTCTGACTTGCACTTGGCAATTTTTTTTCATGATATCATGGAAATTGCATGATTTTTGGTCAACACGAAATACCTAGATAGATTTTGATATGTTTGCGAATTATCAAAATAGGTTGCATAAATGTCCGTAGGTATGTATCCTTTTTGCGTAGATTTAGGAGATTGTTTCGTTCGAGCGCCACGGAACCATACTCCTAAGTATTATACTGTACTAAGGTATTATATAATATTAATATTAACATTTTTACTCGATACCTCCACGCATTCCAGAATAAAATGAACTAGACTAACAGACAGTCCGCTGTCTGTTAGTCTAGTTCGTTTTACTCTCTGATTCTATAAGGGTTCCCGTTTTCCCTTTTGAGGTGGTTCCCTAAAAACATATTTGCATGATTACCTTTTCATCCTTGTAGGACATCTCCAAATCTTTGATAACATTTTGCCAGTGCACTTTCACGCTTTGTAAAGTTTGTTCGTAGGGAGATGGTGTAATAACCCTCAAAGATCGTGGTTTGTCCCATTTTTTGATAAGGGGGCGCTTTCCGCAGGGCATGGTTGATTATTATTATTTATCCCCGCTTTTACGCCAATGTTCTTTCTAAATAAAATTGTAATTATTACGGGAATAAATGACAGACAATGTTAGAAATAGAATATCTTCTTTGATATCTTCTTTCATAAACGTCAATTTCTGTTGTGTCCATGACGGAATAGAAACTTCTTTCTCAATCATTTATTATAAAATTATTAACAAACTATACTTTATTATAACTGAGTTGAATATACACTAGTGTTACATTAAATATAACAATATAATATGTATAATAAACAGAAATAGCCTAAATTAATCATAAAATATATGAATGTGAATAACGCCATCTACTAGGTGTTATGAATACTATGTTGAATTCTTGAAAACAAAATGGTACTAGACAATTGGCAGTGGCTATCTAAATGTTGAGACTTCACGTTCATGAAGTTTTAATGGTTTGAAATAGTAAACATAGATGGCGTTTTTTGAAATAATTATTTCAGATTGTGGAAAAGTAATTTATTACTAAAAGTTAGCAAAGAAAACACAATTATATCAAGAACAAATTATAATGCTATGAAATCATCAATAAATAATTAGATAGAATTTAGAATTCCAATTTTCAACTCAATTTTTTTTTTTTTATATTTTACCTAAACGTTCGGCGTCTTCAATTGTATCTGGTACCCTCTGGCCAAGAGTTTCTGGCTGTGTGAGGCACAATAAAGCAGATAAAATTGCTGTGCTTGCAAACATTATAGACGGTATACCTGACCAGTAAACCATTAAAGCAGGAGTTAATGGTGCTATAATTGAACCAATCCGTCCTAACATTGATGAAAAACCTAAAAATGAGTGCCTATATCTAGTAGGATAAAGTTCAGCTGTATACAAGTAAACAGACGTCATGACAAGACCTATACAGTACTTTCCTATCAAGTATAATATTAAAGATACGGTGTACATACTTTTAGGGACAAATGCAAAAGCTAAACAACACAGCCCACAGACCATGAAACCACAAAATAATGTCACTCTTCTTCCAATTCTATCTAATACTAAGACGGCTGTCCAAAATCCAGGTATCTCGATAGCAGCAATCGCTATATAATTTAGATACATGTTTCCTGATAAGCTAACAGAATTGATTGACAGTCCGTAGTAAATGAACACAGTAGTCATCCACATGATAGGCGTCGTGCAACATCTCCGCAGTAGTACGGGGGACCTAATGACTCTAAGTAAAAGGTTCTCTTCGTTGACGTGTTTATTTTCTTGCATTTGATTGTTTATAGCTGTCAGAAGAAATTCCATGCTCTTAGGAGATATTTGTTTCCCATTTAAACGAGAGGCATATTCTAAAGTAGCCTTTCCGTCTTCCTGCTTGTTCTTACTGAGTAACCAACGGAAACTTTCCGATAAGATCCAGTAGTAAGTTATAATGAGGAATACTGGTATGTATAGCACTAGTGTAAGGGTCCTCCATGGACGCACAGCGAATGCCAGTAAACCTAAAACGACCTGGCCAAGTGCGAACATGCTGGAGATAGTGGCGCTCGTCCTTACACGATGCTGTGGTCCCACCACTTCGGCGGCCATTATGTAGGCTGCACTGAAAGCGCCTCCACCGATTGCTGTCTGCATGAATTGTAACGCCGTGTACATCGCGAAATTCACAGAGAACGCACGGATTACTCCTACTAAAGCCACATTGAATGAAAAGAAAACTATAGACACTCTCCTGCCAAGTCGATCAGATATGAATCCTGCTAGTACGAGGGCCACCATTCCTCCTGCACTGTTCAACGTCCCGGGCAAGGCTCGCAACCATTCTTTACACTCTAAATTAAAATCATACACCATAGTGTTCGTTCTCTCGTATACATAGCTGTCGCATGGCACTATAATATCTCTGTCAAATAGGCTGACAGGACAAAGTCCGTCGCGTAAGATCACACTCGCGTTGACGTATCGGTTACAGTTATCAAGCCCGGATGCGGTGGCCGGCACGGCATTTGTTATCCACTCCGGTGAATATTCTGGGTTTGGTCCGTCACACTCAGGCACTGCACAACGAGTAGGAAGACTGCCTGCGGTAAATATGTAGTCTCCTGCCATAAACGCACAAATGAGTGAAGGGAAAGCCAACAGACTAATAGTTATTAACTGATATTTTCCGAACTGTCCCACTTCACGATACAAAACAGAGTCGAACTCCGCATCAGGTTCACGTTCACTTGCTTTCTCGTCCATATTGACAGATTACTAATGCATCTAAAAAATTCGTCAATATGGTAATCAGAGACTTCTTACTGTTTTATATAGAGTATGATATGATCGTTATCAAAAGAGCAAATAAACGTTATCTACTATCTAGCATTGACTTCTACGCTTAGACGACAATTTACGTATATTGTAGAATGAAAACTATGTATTTTATTTATCTAAAGCATTATTTTAGTGAAATAACTCCTGATGCAATTGAATTGCTTCAGGAAATTTTCTTATTTGACTTCTAAACTTTACACTTTACAACTTTTGTGAGAATTCTGTTATGACTAGGTTCTGTATAATATTTAATTAAAATTAAAAATTATGTACCTTTTGTCTAGTGTTTTGAATTTTATATCCGACATGCATTTCATTTTATTCATTTATTCCAATCAAAACCTACGATAAAGGTATTGCCATTAATTTTTAATCGTTTCAAAAACACTACAATTTACATTGTCCTCTATATCGTTTATTTCGAGTCTAAGAAAATAACCATGCAATGTACATAGTATATGATAAGCTAACTAGAAACTATGAAGCTGTTAGTTGCAGGTATTGAAGGTTGGTTGATTAGAAACGATCAATAGATATGACAACTAATAAGCGTAGTAGAACATATTCAGATTAATTATAAAGTGATAAGCGTTGATGTTATCCCCAATATCGATTATAATCCTGATATTCCATCCTATACAGAATCCATCAACTGGGATAATCTCTTGCGTATGTTCTCGATCGGCGCGGGAGTTTCGTGAGGTGAACCGATGGGCGGGGTCAACTGGTACTCGGCTTCAAAGGTAAGCCTCGCATCCAAAACGGCGGGGTCGAAGAGTCCCAAGCTGCTCAAGTATGGAGGCCGTCGGTGCTCAGGGTGGTGGATCATCCAACGACAATACTCCTTCACACTCCTGTAATAATAAAAAACAATTATAAAATTTCACCGTTTGAAATCTTACAGATCTTTGCTTGAATAAATCGATTGGTGCTTAGCGATTGAGAGAAATAGAACAAAATTATAATGATTATAATAATAACAACACGATGGAAGCTGTCAAATGCGATTCCTTGTCATGGTCAAGGGCAGTTTAGTACTGCTACGACTACGACTTCTCAAACTATTTTTAGCAGTAGTTTGTAGGCAATTCAATCCTGTAGCAATCATTTACCTAAGGTTAGTAATGCCTTCCCACACTGTTTTGAGCGTGACAAGATCTCTGGGCACATGTCTTGCCGATCGCCATAGCTTCTTGGTGTGATTCCTGGGGGGATGGTACTGCTCTTGCATCGGTAGACTTTGACCAAATGCCTTAATCTTCAGAGGACGCTGCTCCGCTCGAATATCTTTGGTAATTTCGCGATCCAATGTTGCGAAGCGGGACATCTGGAAAGAAGTTAGTTAAATTGAAAAGATGGGATAAATTCGATATATATAAGAAACTACTTTTTTAAAGCCGATGCTCTGCTACGTACCTACGGTATCAAAAGCTACTGTTATTAAGCTATTGCATAGCTTTTATGTCGAAAGCCGTGCATCGTCTAACGTCGTTTCAGTTCGGCAGACTTCGGCACGGTGTTTGTGTGCGGGCGACTAGGTGTTAACTGCTCATAACTGAGTCCACGAGTGAGTTCGAGCCCGCAACTAGTTGAACCTTATAACCTTAACGTGTATGTACATATATGGTACGACTGTAGGAAGCTCGCACCGATCGAGACGAGCTGCTCCGAAATCGGACGAATACGTAAGCAGCTGTTTGTGAGAAAGTATATAGGTGTATAGATATCTATCATCTATGTACAACAGTGAATAGCTGTACGCATAAAATCAGTGTATAAAGTGTTTTAAATATGAATAAACAAAGTGCATTTATTGCATAAGTTGATAAAAAATACTATGCAATATCTTTCTTTACCACGGCAGTCCCCGAGAGCCAAACTCATTTTTTTTTTTTAATTTTGTTAAGACTGCGTTTAACTTCTATATCAGCTAATGGTAGGCGATCACTTCTTCAACGATGGAGCATGCTTGCCAAGATGTAACCTGTATACTCTTGAATTAAAAATTTCCGTTCTTAGAAAATTCAAACTCCGCGAAAAGGATTTTCAATTTTTCTCGGCGTATTGGTGGATACTCTAAAAAATCTGGCATTACCTTAGGGTTTCCCGTTGTAATGGCTATTTTTTCTTCAACAGTTGGTAGTTCTTTTGGCACGACTCTTAGACTTTGGGCAACATGAGTGTCAAATTCAATCTGAAACAGAAATTTGGTTTTAATAGGTTGTTGTTAAATGGAAACGGTTGAATGGAATGGATGAGTTTGAGATTACGTTCATATTTATGAACGTATTTATCTATGTGTACGTAGTTGACAAAAGAATTTTAGTAGTAGTCAGCGTATTTATGTCACAGTTAAAACCCGTTTCTTGTTAGAACTAGTTTTTACTAAAGGCCTTTGTTAAAACTAGAAATACCTAATCAAAACTAGAATTTACCACTGATACATTAAATTTTCAGATAAAACTAGTTGTCACTACGAGCTTTAGTTAAAACTATCCTTAGGAAACTAATTTGAGATTGAAAACAAGATCTAGTTTTAAAAATATTTATTAATACAAACTTTTTACAAAAAAAATATTTTATACTTTGCAGTGATTTTGGAAGTCGGTTTAATTTTTTGTAAAAAAGTTTTTATTTCTCTCTTTTTAGTTGGCCGGTTTGTAGTTTACCCAGTTACAAAATCTTAAATGAACTACTTATAATCTTTTACAAATTATTTGTATTCCCGATGAGGTAATTGTCGAGGTGTACTCCTGGTATTTCACCATCGGCTTCACTGCACAATATGTATTGTGACGAGCATATTGTGCTTAGTAAACAAATTCAAGTAATGGAATCGGAACCCATGAAATACTTATTATTGAGTAGTTCCGGTAGCCATCTGTGGTCTTCGTCATCAGTTTCACTTCACCAAATAGTGCTTTTCGAATGCGACTGCACAAGTTACAATAAAAAATACTCAAATCGCTATACGTGTGCCTCGAATATTTAATGTTTCCTCAATTTCTCCAGGATCCCATTATCAGATCCTGCCTTGGTGACAAAATGACCACCTCTGAAATATACCCTTTCAAACAAATAAAGAATTTTCCAAATCGGTTCAGCCTCCTCCTTTTTTAGTAGCATATTATACGGTGGAGATATACCCCGCTTGTGCAGAGCTTTGCCTTGACCCCGTTGAGGCGATCGACGGCGGTGACCTGTCGCGCTCGGCCCTGATTCATACCATGGTGCGGAGCGAGAGGGAATGGGATGCAGTTGCCTCCTTCTATGAAGCTGTCATGCTAGTGAAGAAGGAGGCCGAACGCGTGAGGGAGAAGCAACTCTCTTCCTCACGCTCCAGTCACCGTGGGAGACGCCCCGGTCGTCGGAGATCGCGAGCCGACCTCCGGTTACCGTAGGTCAGTCCGGTAAGGACCAGGCCCGGGTCGGCGGCGCGTCATGTTCCAAGCGAGCCTCAAAGAGCTGTCAGCACCAGTGACGGGGCTCCATAGGGCTATTGCCCGTCGGGGTTGTGGGAATGTTCTAAAGAGCTAACGCAGCCCCGGAACTTAAGGGCAGCTGAAGGAACAGGGTGTGTTGTTAGTCAGCAGAAGTCTGACACTTCCTTCCGCTTAACGCAAAGCAGGAGAAGTCATTCAATGATTTTCCCACTCGGATAAAAAAAACACACAGTCATGTACCTAATAAAAATAATAATCTTACACTTTTTTTTTAGCGTGGTAAAATTAACAAATAAGTCCTCCCACCCCGAGCAGGGTGGGAGGGACTGTCAGACTTTTACTGACTAAAATCCACGGTGTTCCTTCAATAACCCTTTACGTACCGGGGTCACGGTAACGGGATGAGTCCCACGACCCCGGCAGGCTTCGGCCCTCTACGGGGGGGCCTCGTCATATTACTGACGCTCTTTGAGGCGCGCGTGAAACACGACGCGCCGTCAACCCGGGCATGGTCCATGGTCGGACAGCGAGTTGCCCTTTACTCGCTGTCCCCATGCCCGCGCCTACGGTGGCCGGAGATCGTCGGCCGACGTCCGACGCCGTGGGCGTCTACCACTGCGGCTGGGCTGGAGGGAGGACGCCATCCTCTCCCTCACGCGGCCCGCCTCCTCCTTCGGAAGCATGATTGCTTCGCAGAAGGAGGCGACCGCTTCCCACTCCCTCTCGCCCCGCAGCATGGCCTCGACCAATGCCGGGTGCGAGAGGTCTCCGCCTATTGCTGCCGTGAGGACACGTCGGTGCTCTGCCCAAGCGGGGCAGTCCTGCACCGTGTGCTCGACTGTGTCCTCAGGGCGACCCTCGCAGTGGTGACACCCAGGCGTTTCCTCCTTTCCCATCAGACACAGGTACCTCCCGAAACTTCCGTGTCCGGTGAGGACCTGCGTCATGCGGTAGGTCAGGAAACCGTGACGCTGATCTAGCCACTCCTCAAAGAGGGGTCTTACCGCCGCAATTGCGGCGTGCCCGAATAATCTTAATATTTTAGGGAACATCGACATAAAGTAGTTGCCAAGGTGAAAATAACAAGGTGATAATCTATATATACAACGTGTAACGGAAACCCCATATCTATCCAAAAGGGCTGAAGACAACATCTGGTATGGAGGCATTATGCACAGTTTCAGTACAAAATAACTGACTCAAAGTATTGATACCAAATTATTGGTTTCATATATTTCTTGAATACCAATCATAAGAAACGTGTCACAGCACTATGAGGGTCATCACTTTCCACGTCACTTGCCAATAAAACGATAATTCTCTTCGTTCTTCTTAATTTGAAAAATGTCACCGGTATCAATGTATTGAAATTTCTAATATGCTCCACACATGTAGACATAGGATTACAAAACCCTTGCTATATCGTTTGTTATCATCCAAAGAAGCCATGCACTTGGTATGTATATACCCTTTAAATTAAACGTTGTATAAAAGAAAGTCGTGTTAGTTACACTATTTATAACTCAAGAACTGCTAAATTTATTTAGCTGAAAATTGGTAGGTAGGTAGCTTAGAACCAGGAGACGGATATAGGATATTTTTTATCCCGGAATTCCCACGGGTTCGGGATTTACGCGGGAAAAACCACCCACGCGAACGAAGTCGTCGGCAAAAGCTAGTATTAATTAAAAGGTAATAAATAATCAAACAAGTTAACAGAACAAAATCAAAAAATTTCAAAAAGGAACATTGTTAAGGAACATTGGTTAACATGCGAGAAAAAGTAATCAAAATACCTCAAAATTAAAAAAAGGATGAGGTCTCGCGACCAATCTGAATAAGGTACGATAAACTTTAATCTCAGTCGGAACAGTTTTAACTGACTCGCTTCGGAAAAACGCGTTTTGTCTAGTAAGAACTAGTTTTAACTGATATTCAATTTTGAGCATTAGTTAATTCTAGTTTTAACAAAGGCATTTAGTAAAAACTAGTTCTAACTAGGGAAACCGCGTTCTTTCTAAAAACTGATTTTAACTGTAACATCTATATAGATAATTAGTTCATGGTTGATCAATGCGAAAACTTACTTGGAAAAGTTCCTTGATCGCTTTCGGTGTAAACAGTTTGGACTGTTGGTCGCCTCCTAACTGTTTCATGTATCCACAAAACTCGTTTGCGATCTGTCCAAGTTTAAAACAATATAAGTTACTTTCTAATTACTATGAGATAGAAGTAATTACTATGAGATAGAAGTGATATAATTTTTTTATGTGATTAAACTTAAGGTGATTTTAAAGTAAACCTAAACCCTTCTTCTAGATGACTACGATTAGCCAAATATGAAAGTAAATAACCAGTGATTGGAAAAGCCTTTGTTGAGCAGAGGATGGCTAAGTCTGATAATGAAGAATACCCTATCAGTGAGGTCATCAGCTTTCTTAACAAGACTCTTCTCGTCTTCCCTTTCTGGTTGCAAGTAGCGGGTGGGCCAGGTCACCATCTCACGCACTGGTTTGCTCAGCAAATCCAAATGAATGTTAGAATGTTCTTCTTCATCACTAAAACATTATAAGGTAGATTAAAGATGTATCTATTGGATGTTAAGAATAATGTTTATTTTTCCTCACATTAGGCCACACAAGGCTGGCACGGTACAGGTACGGTTGTAATGAAGTAGCCTTGAATAATATTTTCAAAGTCGGTGTAAGCTTCAAAGAGAGAGGTGTAAGACTTCACGCTTGTCAGAACGCGTCATCAATTGTTTCTAGGTATATCTCCTAACTTTAATTCAAATTCAAATTCAAATTCTTTATTTCAGATAGTTAAAAATCCATAGATGTGTTAGTATACTGCTTACGCTAGGGTTAGTACATAATATTAACAAATAAAATTATAACTAGCTTTATGGGAAGGACCATCAATTTATGGGAAACGTGCCCCGGTTGATAGTCATTCCCATAAAGTGACTCATGAAAGGAGAGTTTAATCTCTCCGCCACAGTCGACAGAATGCTGTTGTTACTCGCCCGCACTCTGCTGACCAGCGAACAGAGTTTTTTGCGAATAATGGCGTGGAACCCATCTGTATGCGTCTTCGCAAACATCTCTGACGCACTACAGAAGCGGGGAAGTCTCAACAGCATTCTGAAGATATTATTGTATTGGATGCGCAAGACATCCAGCGCCTTCTTGGTATGCTTGACCCAGAGACTGCTCGTGTAGAAAGTCTGGCAATAGGCCTTAAACAACGTAATTTTGACTTCATCACTACAACGAGCAAATCTCCGGGCTAGCATGTTTCCTCGAACCGCCAGCGCCCTGCGCTCCCTATCAATGTCAACATTGTCTTTAAGGTCGTCGGTAAGAAAATGTCTCAGGTACTTGAACGCAGACACTCTTTTTATATTTTGTCCGTACAGGTTTATTGTCTGCGCGTCATGGCTCTTACCGTCGGCCTTAAAGACCATGTATTCCGTTTTTTTAGCATTATATATCAGTCCGTGGGAGGCAGCATAAGTCTCACAGACGTTCAGCATCTCTCTGATCGATCGCACAGTCGGCCCGAGCAGCACCATGTCGTCCGCGTAGCTGATGTTATTAATACTAACACCGTCCACCCGGCAGCCAATACGCATGCTGCTCAGCTCGACTATGAGATCGTTTACGTATAGGCTAAAGAGTTTGGGAGACGTCAAACCCCCCTGTCTCACTCCACACTCCAGCCCTTATGACTCAGAGAGAGCGTTTGCCCATTTGACCCGATTAGACTGGTTAGCATACCAATACCGAAAGATACTAATGATCTCCTTCGGTATACTACTTTAGTAACGATGTTTTTTTTGGGAAATTTAGATTAATAAACCGAAACAGGCAATTACCTGGGACTATATTCCACGTCGGTGTCCGAATTCAACTCCCTGTTTATGTAGAGACACTTTCTTGAAGATATTTGTGGCTCCTTAACCATACGTCTTGGAAGTTTCACTGAAACATGTTCATTTATATATTTTATGCTAAAAAAATGCACGGATCTATCTAAACTGATCTGTACCTCGGTTCTGTCATCACCAACACAGGTGGCTGTGAGCAAGAAATCCGACGACGCATAGGAATGGCCAAGATCGCTATGACTCAGCTCAGCAAGATTTGGCAAGACCACAACATCAGAAGGAAAACAAAAATTTACAATATCCGCACATTGGTCTTTACAATTCTCTTCTACGGCTGTGAAGGCTGGACTCTAAAAGCGACGGATAGGATGTGGTGCTGGCGAAGAATGCTACGCATCCATCTTACAGGACCTCAAGCAAGATATACAACAGCGCCTCTCCACAATAGATCTCCACAGAATACTGCAGTACTTTGGCTATATAGCACGTCGAAGTTGAAATAACCTGGAAAAGCTTATTGTTACCGGCAACATAGATTGTAATCGACCAAGAGGACGTAGTCACAGACGATGGGCTGATGAGGTGTCTGAAGTACTGCAGATGCCGATGTCCTAGGCTCTCCATCAAGCTGAAGACCATAGTAGACAGAGGAGCCTGTTGCAACGTTATGATCCTCAACACTGAGGGACCGAATTAAGGAGGAGGGATCTAAACTGAACAAAATTGGGACAGCAATAACTACAATTAGATATATAAGAAGATTAACTTTCAATAGAGGGGAGTATGAATATCTAGTTAAGTTTTAAATACCTTTTATAGTTTCTAGTCCCTCTTGTTCGATCTCAGTTTTCGGGATATTCAGAGTAGCACAAACTTTCACATACAATTCCTTTGGTAGTACTTCTGCTAACAATTTGCTTTCGTCTTCCTGAACATAAGTTTAATTAACTATAAAACAAACTGCCCATCTTTGAGTGATAGCTAGATAGAAAAGCTGTAACTTACCGCTGACCCTTTATACGTATCCATTTTACGAAACACTTCCTGCCAGTACTTTTTATTACTTTGAATGTACTTTGACAAAGTAACACTTTCGTTAATTTTCATAAGCTTGCGGGGTTTTCTTTTTTCTTCAGTTTGAACGCTGTCCATGACTACAGTGACTTTTTAAAATATGTTATAAATTTATTTCTACTGCAGTTTACGTGGTTGGTTTGTCAATGGAAGCCGCATAGATTTAATAAAGCTGTCGTGATGCGCGCGGCGTCCGCGTCAAGTGATTTCAGTGTTCGACGCTACCGGCGAACAGATCCAGGATATTTTTCCATAGACTACGTTAAGGGACAGAGATGCCAACCATTTTCTATAGCTCATACGTGATTTAGTACCTAGCAGCACACGCTTTGTGCCAAGGGCGGATCCAGCTTTGGTCACACAATCGTGGTCAAGTCACAAGAAGTTATAATTTGTATTTCCAGACTCCGCTGCCACTTGGCCATCCACTGCCGATATTCGTTTACAACGACAGAAACTGGAGTATTATCTAGTAACAATGTTTAAAAATTTTAAGTAGTGGTCCACCTAGATCCTGGACCCTGCCCAGAGGGGGTTCACGACCCCATGACCCCCCCCTGGATCCGCCCTTGCCTTGTGCACCCTATACGCGCTACAGCTATAATCAACATTGTTGTTGTACGAAGTGACTATGTGAAGTGACTTTATTAGCAAGAGTGAAAAGGTATCTTCTAGGCTCACTCGTTCCATCGATCCTATCACCACCCCATCACACCTGATGGTAAGCATTAGACCTCATCTAATGCTTACCATCAGGTGTGATGGGGTTTAAAGCGGGTACATCCGAAATTCAATTTCAAGCTCAATTTAAGAGAACGACTACTTTTACTTAACAGAATTGTAAACTCTTTAATTGTCGTGTGACTTATTTCAAAAGGTTGCCAGCGTAATAGGTTACTATCTAAACTTTGACCGGTGTTATTTTTAGGTGTCCAGACCAATAGATAGAAAATTAATACTCAACCTTTATTAAATGATTTCTCGTGTCTGTCACAGCCAATTTTCTCTGTATCTACTGGGTCTTTATAAAATTCACTTCTACGAAATATAGATAACAGTTCGTTACATATAGATTACAGCTAGGAATTCCCATTAGTAGTACCTATATGGGTTCAAAAAAAAAGCGGAGGTAGAACTTTCGTCAAACTTCACGCATACAATATAAAATACAAGAGGATACAGGAAAAATGTATAACTTATACAAGCTGGAAATTATGTGCATTATCAGCGCAATCGCTCAGCTAAGTTCTGGGATTCGTTCGTGAGGAAGATACACAGAACCTTCTTGTTTTTTGACATTAACTATGATTCGTTCGAACATATGGCGTGAGTTCGACTCGAACTTGTCCGGTTTTTACTACCGGCCGCGGTATCAAAAGTCTCAGTGTGAGAAATCATCCAAATATCATGAATAAGTGCGTTGTTTTTAATTACCACTTTGAGTGGAGCAACGTTATAATACGCAAAAATTCATAAACGCTATTTGACACAACGTTCAATCACGTCAACAACAGCTATGTCTTTCTTTATAGAACGTGTATAAATGGCTGCGGTTTATACCAATTTCTTCAAGCTAAGTCATCGCGCCGCGCCGTAACACCTAAATTTTTTGGACTGCTAGCACCACTCCACGTTTGTTTTTTTGTACAATTTATAAGCCTACTCACACACATATATTCTAATTACGATTACATTCGCAAGGTCATATAATACGTCCTTCGGCTAAGGACGTCAACGTGGTTAGATGCTGTTCTTTATTTATACGTGGATTGCATATGGCATAATATGGATAAAAGTCGACGTGTAGTTAACGGTTGTTCACATTTCGTATTACCTTTACTTGTATTAAAAGCAGAACGTCAAGAAACGTCATTTATTTTGTATGAGAAAATAGTGCGCCGCGCAACATACATTTAAATACCCCGATGCTCAGCTGAAAGTATTAATTTCAAAATAAATTATCCAATCCATTTTATTTTATTAATACTTTGAGGTTGTGGCTTCTGTATAATATTGCTTAGTCTACAGCTTGTTGACTCGTTTCCATGGCGGCCCCATAAACGTGGGGCTATGCTTATACCCTACGTATTCTCTACAGAGAAATCTGTTTTTATTTATTGCTTTGATGTGTAAACTAATAGAAAAAGGCTAATTTTAATGCATTATGTTTAGTAGGTTTAACTTTATTTACTTTTAAATAGTGGTTACATACTTTTTTTATCTGAGTGAAACACAGATAATTTATTTTAAAATTTAGATTAAGCAAAGATAGAGTAAACGATGGTCTCAGCTAGTATTAACTGTGTAACAGACACCGGCGCGGTATGTGTTCTTTCAAACCTTTAATGAATAAAAAATAATGAACTAAAAATGTTGAACTATAAGATACCAACTCGTATTTCAATCTACAATAGAATGATAGATTCGGTACATTTGTTACTCAACACGTGCAACATGAAGTTATATGGTTGTTTTGAACACAGAGAAAAATAAACAAACATACATAACGCGTCTGGGTGTATATTTCAACGTGTAAGATTTAGTAGTGCAGTGTCGTGTAGTTTGATCAATAGTCGCTACACGCTCGCCCTCGGTAGTCCCTCGCCGCTACCAACTTTTCTATAGGTTTCCCTAAATGTGCAATATGATCATAATTCAATATGTTGTGCCAATTTGTCTGAACTTGTGTTTTTATTAGCAGAGTACAGTTAATGAATGCAATATTCATATGGCTGCTATAATATTTTGTTTGAAATTAATTTAAAAGTTCAATTCAAGGAGATTAATTAGTTCTGGTGCTTAATATTTTACCTTTTTTCTATTTGTCGAATAGTAAATAAATTATCACGAGTTTCTTACCCTTCGTCCTTTTTATAAAGAAAGGTAAACTGAACGGAATGCATAATAATAATACAATTTAAACTCAAAGAATTTTATCATGTCTTATCAGTAAATGCTGCCATATGGCGCAACAGACCCAAAGTAGATTAACTTGAAAAGTAGTTTACATAAAATAGAAACAGAATCAAAAGATGAATGAACTCTTTACGTAGGAGTTGGCAAGTTTATTCAGACTGTGCAGTTGTGTCAGATTTCACAGGAACTGGCGCTTAACACAATATTATGGAATGGCAAAACGTCAACTTAGCATAACACTGTTTAACTTCGCCCGGCGATAGTAAAATTGGAATAAAAGTTACAGCCGAGCTGACTAAGACTTTAATACTGATTCTATTAGAACTAGTGTCCCTCATTGGTACTGGTTACAAATAAAATATTTATAGTTATAAAACAACTAGATACAGAATTATAACAAGTAAATCACTTCTTGGACGCTTTAATAAATAATCATTTTCGGTGACTAAGTTCTTTACAAACTATCCGTGACCAAGATCTTTACAAACTAAATTGCTTTTCGCTTGTATCGATAAGTCGGACGCTTTGCTCTGTTTTAATGAAAACTAGGTGTGGCTGCGACTTCCCCAGGGAATTCTGGGATGGCGTACATATATGTTGCAATATATGTTTATTATTATCTCCTTTATTTTATATACCTCTCAAAAATTACATTTTTAAATATTTTTCTATAAAAAAGTGACAATAAAAAAACATTTAAAAATATAAAAAATGGCAGTCCACTGGTATCGGGAACGGGGTCCAAGCTACCGGTGGTTAGGTCTCCAGAGAAAGGAACCTCCTCACAATACGAGCTGTATCGAGGAGAACTGCCTTCTGTATCAGGCCCTTTATCCAGGTGTGCAAAGCCAGCTTCGACAGATGGTCGTCGAAGCTTTTAGCTATCAGCCCATTGACTGATATGACAATCGGCACAATGACAGCCGAGTCCACATCCCACATGTCAACAACCTCATGAGCTAAGTCGAGATACTTAATGTGTTTCTCTTTCTCAGCTTTCACGAGATTCTCATCATGTGGGATGGTAACATCGATTATCATTGCGCGGCGCACTAATCGGTCTATCACCACTATATCAGGCTTATTGGCAACAATAGTCCTATCAGTGATGATAGACCGATCCCAGTACAACGTGACGTGTTCATTTTCGAGAACTGGGTCGGGCACATACTTGTAATACGGTACCTCAGAATCGACAAGTTTGTATTTCAAAGCAAGTTGCTGGTGGATAATTCTGGCTACTTGGTTGTGTCTATGCAAGTACTCGCCGTTAGCTAGACGAGAACAACCGGAGATAATATGTCTGATGGACTCACCAGGACGATGGCCTCACCAGGACGATGGCATGCCCGACACACGTCAATCGTCCCGTCCCTCATAATATGTCTCCGGTAATTATTCGTCAAGATAACTTCGTCCATAATTGCACAGACAAAACTTTCAGTTTCTCCGAAGAGATCCCCGAAGCGTAGCCAGGCAACGGAAGCTGTCAAATCTACATCGGACCCATAAAGAGCCCGATAGTAGCGACCATGAAGTTCCTTGCTTTTCCATACCTCCTTGCGGTTATCTGGGGTAAGTATAACAGGTTTGTGCCAGTTCTCTTTAGCCATAGTCAGCGGGGTGAGTCCCTTGTCCACTGCAATCACATCTCGGTGCATACTCACATCGGCTTTAAGGAAATATTCCCTGAGACTGCAAATCTCGCGGTTGTGGAGAGTTTTGGCATTTAAAAAGCCTCGACCTCCACATTTCCGCGGGATATACAGTCTCATCACCGATGATCGTGGGTGATGCATCCGATTTGCGGTTAGCAGTGTACGGACCCTCCTATCCAGGGCGTCCAGTTCGGTTTGAGTCCATTTGAGTATGCCGAAAGAATACATCAACACCGGCATGACCCAACCGTTGAAAGCGCGCACCTTATTTCCTCCCGACAAAAGGCTGTTTAATACCTTTGTCAGGCGGCCAAAGAAGCGCTCCCTCAGCGATTGCTTCATGTCAGCAACATTAATGCCCAAAGCTTCCGACATACCCAAATACTTATAAGTTTCGGTTAAGCAGAGAGATCTAAGGTGTATGGAATCTGAAAGTTGAATTCCCTCAGATTCCATAATCTCTCCTCGTTTTACATGCATGATTGCACATTTTTCCACACCAAATTCCATCTTGATGGCGCTACTGAAAGTTTCAGTTACCTTCAGTAGTTCCATCAGTTGCAAGTTGTTGGGGGCAAAGAGTTTCAAATCATCCATGTAGAGGAGGTGGGATATACTTTGACCTCCTCTTCTCAACCGATAGCCCAGGCCTGACTCCTCTAGCATTGTACTTAGAGGATTCAGGGCCAAGCAAAACCAAAGTGGACTCAAACTGTCGCCCTGAAATATTCCCCGTCTGATCCATATAGGCTCATCATTCCCTCGGATCGGTCGACATCCTGGATAGAGAAGTACCGTCTTCCATTGCCTCATACATGACTCAATGAAGGTGCGTAGAGTTGGATCTATTTTGTAAAGCTCTAGCACCTTCATGAGCCAGGTATGAGGAACAGAGTCATAGGCTTTTTTGTAGTCTATCCAGCATGTTGATAGATCTTTGCGGGATCGACGAACCTGTTGGCTAATGGCCATGTCAATGAGGAGTAGCTCCTTAGTGCCACGGGACCCTTTCCTACATCCATTCTGAGAAGCGGACATAATTGAGTTGCACTCAATGTGCATATTTATTTTCACTCTCAGACTTATTATTATTAATATAACCTCCTCTATTTTTTTAATGAAAATCCCATTAAAATCGGTTCAGCCGTTCATAGCTTAGCCTGGACAAACAGAAAGACAGGCAGACATAAAATTAAAAATGTTTGTGTTTTAATATTGACTAAATAGCTATAAACAGTCGAGAAAAACACAGTTTTTTTGTAACTAGCACTGCAATTTTATATATGTATACAAACATAAGATATAAAAGATATACTTATTGTAGCTTTGTTGGTTACTGAAAGATTCGTTGTTGCTCAGTAGCGGTATTGTGATTGTTAAATCGTAAAGCAATTGATAAAGTGAACAACAATCTATTTGTAAACTTAAACTGCTTTATGTTCGTTTAATGTTTTGTCTTTATATTTATCTTGATTTCGTGAGCCACTCCCTGTCACTGTTGTGACGCCGAGCAAGATTATGTTTAATTAACTGAACATCGCTTTGTCTTCTGATTTCTCTAGGTGTTTGTTTGAAGATGTACTTTTAGAGTTTATGTTATTTTAGAAATTAATGTTTCTATTAAAGAACTAAGAAGATTCTGCTAAGTTAATTTGACTGTCTCGCCAATAAAATTCCAATAGTCTGTTTCTCACATAATTATCATTACATTTTACTGACTGTAGTAGGATTCAAAAGAATACCAAAGATAGGTAAGACAGTGCATCGTATCTATATCTTACCATCTAGTATCCTTTTGAATTAACAACATAACATAACTCTAAAAATAATACTCTCCCACTGAAACAAACCAAAAGCTACGACAAAGAGATCTCTGACAAATATGAATTGTTATTTCTAACGTAGTTTTTTTTTATTGTTGATAAGCTTGCGTTTAACCACCAGATATTAACAGCGCAAAAACATTCCCAGTAGAATAAATAGCATTAAGGAAAAACATTTATTTTTTTGTTTTAAAAATAAAAATCGTGGTTCCATCATCCACTGACTTCACGAATTAATAATAGCTATGATGGCGCCGTGTCATGTGCAAAACCGATAGCGATTGGTCAATTGGTTTCTGAAAGACGATTACCCTGTCTTGCCCCTCCTTCCCTTAGTTTCACTTAAATAAGCAGACCCTACACATTTGTCCCAAACTCTCGTAATACGGTTTTCATTTAATAAAACAATAATTAAATTACACGGCGACACGAGTAATGTTATGCTAAATGCCGCCACGCTAGGAATGCGATGAGTCGCGTTGCGTCGCGTCGTGTCGCTTCGCCTCGCATCGTCACGCTGACGACTTAATAAGTTAACTTGTTACGGGACTTGTGTAAATTTACCTTAACACCCAATATACCCGAGCACACCCGTCCCTACATTATTCTTAGCTAACGATCTAATTTATATCATTGCTGAGTATATGTTTGTGACATAAACTGTTTCATTTAAATATTTCCGGGTTTTGTTCAGTAATCAATGTAATAACGATAATCCTAAACTTTGGCCCAAAAATCAACTACGCGAACTCCGCTCGCTGATGCAGGCAACAGCCGTAACTTAGATACAAAACTTAATTTATTTTTATTAGGTAATGATATTTTAATCTCAACTTACATAGGGTATTACAGCTTTCTACCTATATTTGTATAGGTAAATAACAATGAATCCTCAAAATGTATGTACGGACACAATTTTGGAATGCCTGCGCCAAATAGGATGATCTTTTATAAAATGAAATGGAATCTTTATTTTGTAAATTGGTATAACACTTTTACACGTCATTTTTGCCGTTCAGCTTGATGAAGCTGGTGTTTCCTAACTGACTAATCTGAGAAGAAGCACCAAAAAAAGTCAACGTCTTTATTAAAGTCCATACAATTCGTACTGGTCAAATCATATGACAAGCGTGTAGGTTCATATCTGTGGTACCCTTTTGAGGGAAGAAATACACAGAGTTGAGGGGACCCGTCCAACCAAATCAAGCATTTTTCAGTTATCGTGGAGCTCAAGTTGGAACTTTAGGAGATCAACGATTTGACGAACAATACCAAAGTAAGACATTTGGGTAGACCAACAAGTACTCACACTGCTAGACATAATTAAATAAATTATGATGAAAATAACGCAAAGAAGAAATAATAACCCACATAGTCCTCATATCTACAATAATGAGATATAAAAAGATCAAAACATTAAATACAAGAGTATTTAAAAATTAAATACAGCCCCCGCGCCCCAGCCGCCGCAGGAGACGCTCCGGGCATCAGGAGTCACAGGGTGACTCCCAGCCACCGTAGACGCGGGCCTGCGGGTTGCGAGCAATGGGTAGCTCGCCGCCCGACTGAAACCAGGCCCGTGTAGACGGCGCATCGTGTTCCACGCGCGTCTCAAAAAGTGTCAGCAAAATTGTCGGGGCCCATTAGGGGGCCGTTGCCTGCCGGGGTTGCGGAATTGTTCGAAAGAGTCACCGCGGCCTCGGAACACGAAGGGCATACGATGAGAATGCCTATGGCATTAAGTCCGCCTTTGGACATTTTATGTTGCACAAAGTTTTAATAAATAAATAAATAAATATGATGGAACACGGATGGGTTTTAGTCAGTAAAAGTCTAGCACACCTTCCCGCTTCGCCCAGAACGGGAGGCAGTCATTGGATAATTTTCCATCCTTATAAAAAGGCTGGGTTTGTATTAAAAAAGATGTTAGATTGTTTTACAGAGTCTATGTATAAACACAGACGATCAATAAACCACCTGTCAGGATACCAAATCAACTTCACACTGTTTACAGAAAAAGTTTATCGCAAAATGTTACATTTACTACATCCAAACATTCTTCGTAAACGTATACCGTATAGCAAACAAGAACAAATGAATAGAGTTTAGCGAGTAACCGCAAAGATACATCTAGTCATTTGTGATCTCCGACAGTAGTTTATACGATCCCTGGTTCAATTAGACCTAGGCTACGTATTGTTAATATTGGCGCGAAACTTTTATTGAATGCCAAATACGAAACTACAGTTTTTAACAGAATATAATAATAAGCGTCAGTGCGCAATGTCTCCTGAAAGCGGCGTGTCAGACTTGTGATCGAGAGATTACGGGTTCGAACTCCACTATTGCCGTGAACCCACTCCTGGCACTCTTTAAAATAAAACTGAACAAATTAGAGTCGGACTCGATCACCGATGATTCCGTACAAATTTTCAGGTTATAAATACATAGTTCTGGAATCGAGTCTTGAGCATATCCTACATTTTTTTTTTGTTTTTTTTTTTCATTAAACGCAAGAATTAATGCGTCGTAAAAGGAAATAAAATATGTCCGGGAATATGCGCATCAATCTCATTCATATGATACCTCACTTGAACTGCTCTTGAACCTCACTTGCGCTACAATTTTAAATTTCGATCTTATTTTTATAAAACAGTTCTATACCCTGTTTTTTAATCTCAGAGACAAAGTTGACATTACGACGGTTGCCAGTTTTTTGCAAATTTTAAATAGTGATATGCCACTATCGAAACTTAACGTGAATAAAATCAAGTATCGGTTTTTTATAATACGTTATCCTGAAATAATGTGTAGGTACCTACGCATTATTTAAAACTTAGAAATACAAAATTAATAATGTAAGATATATATATATACCTGTATTTAATTATGTTATTAAAATCATAATTAATTACAGGTATTCGTTAATCAGATTCAAATCTCGACTCCATTTCTTAGGAATATTCTGAATCATCAGAATCGCCATCTATTTCTATGGTAAACCTATCAGTAATGTCGTCAACTATATGGCCCAGATGACACATAAAAACACACAATTACTACTGAGTTACACAATAAATACCGATTTATTGCAAGCAGGCGGGACCCAATCGAACATATATATTTATAAAAATGGGATGGGTCCCGCCTGCTTGTCACTTTTTTGAATAAAAATATGCTTGTTTCTTTCCTTTCAGTTTCAGGATTTTTTTAAATTATCTTTTTATTATTAGCTTTTTTGGTTAAATATATTAAAGATTTCACAGATTATTTAATTCTTACTAGAAATTGTGGTCTTGAAGTGTATTTATAAGTTTATTCGGATTAACAGCATAAATAGAGCCTTCTTGTGTCCTTTTTCTGCTCAATACAATATAGACCTTTTGTAAATAAATTAGAAGTTAAATACGGGATGTATCTAACTGCTGATGTATTTAAAAGCTAAGGTCGTCCCTTGCAGTTAATATTGGTGTCGGGCCGGGTCAATGAGACATTCTATTCCCTACAATTTCATAGAATTCAGCGTCCACCGACGTCATTGTCGGTATCGGTGCCGGGCCGGGCCGGACAATGAAGAAACGCCCAATGTATTGTTACTGCCCAGCACAATATAAGCGGCAGCATCATCAGAGGGTCAGGATCAAGCCAATAAAATCATTACCACCTTCACCAAGTGAAGGTACACCAACTTTAGCTGGCCTATAAAGTTATCAAATAAAAAGTCAAGGAAGAAGGAATAATTCCAACCTTATCCTTTCTTTAGTATTACGATTTTTCAGTCTTTTTATAATCTTCTTCTTTAGTATAAAACTAAATAGAAATGAAATAATTATATTTTATTTCTATTTAGTTTTAAACAAATAAATCACATATTTATAATGACGTATGTTTTTATAGCTTAGTGCGAGGGGTCAACCAGATTGCTTGTAATGTGAATTGTACCCACATTGCTAGTTCTCTTTATAAAAAAAGACCTATTCAACGACATTCCACTTGATATAATTTGCCGATTTTTGATAATTAACTGATATTTCTCTAGTGATACTCGCATGGATTAGCGTGAGAATTATTCAAATCGGCCCACGCGTTTAGCCTGTACATCGTAACATAGGAAAAACATACATACTTACATACACAGACTGTGAAACATATTACCTTCCTTTGCGTCGATCAGTCGGATAAAAAGTTACGATTCAACAAACCGGTATCGTAGGTATAACACTGCACAAAAGAGCGGGCAACATTATTTCTAAACTTGACATTTGAATGTGTCAATTACGTCTCTGAGATTAAAAAACAGGGTATAGGTCAACGGGAAGTACTTTATCAATTTTGATTCCCTCCCTTGAGAGTGCCGCATCTTTTTTTATTTTAATTTAGAAGTTTGATTTTTTCACAGCTTCAAGGCACAGACCGTATATGGTTTTAATTTCAATTCGATATCTCCACGCGTTCCTGAAATTAAGGGTCTTGACAGACAAACAGACGGATAGATAGACGGACAACAAAGTGATCATATAAGGTTTCTGTTTTTTCCTTTTTGGTACAAAAACCTAAAAAAGAAAGAGAAAGAAAGAAATAAGAATATTTATTCGAAGCAAAATAACGGGTTAATAACCGTTTAGAAAATACAATGCGTTTGTTATCCTATGGTTTTATTGTGTAAGTAAAATCAAAACTTTCATCCGTGAATAATTTCAATAATTTGGGATGTTCATTCAACACTCGTTCTAGTGACTGCTGACGTCTCATCACTATTTGTTTAATTTCTTGACTTTGAGATAACTTAACTTTAGGTTCAGGTTCCACGATCTTTGGTCTTTCAATCGATTCCCCCATACACGGGCATTTGAAATCTATAGTAATATCCTCTTGACTCGAACATTGTGTCCCTACGGTATGATAAGGCTCCTTGGTTGCGGCAAAGGGCAACTCTTGGGTAGTCATGAGCATGGGATCAATAAGATCAGGTACTGCGTCGTTTTTGGGTATATTACCTAGGATGGTTTTGATATTTTGATATTTTTCTTCAGTATAATCTAGGTATGAAACCAACCATGGAAACATATATTTATTAGCCCAGTCTTGACAACGCCTTACGGGGCAGTTTTGCAGTATCTCAAAGTTATCTATGAGTAAAGATTCTAAAGAAGAGTCGCTCTTAACTTCTTCGGGTGCTTCGCATTCAGGTGTGATTAATTCGCTTGGAGTAGAGGGAGATATCGGTTCCGGAGGTGGATCTCTACATTTACAACGCTGAGATTCAAGAAATGCCCTAACTTCGTCCATTTTTCCACATTTGGCATAAATAAACTTCCTCTGAAGTCTCATATAAGGTAAATCTGCATCTGACGGTAGAGATTCCCTACTGCCATATGTAGGTGGAACTGGATCTGACAGATCGCCCTCAATTACAAATGGCTCTTTATCACAAACCGCTTCTTCTTGTTCCGACTTCTCAAAATTTAAAATATTCTGATCATCTTGATCTACTAATATAGAGGTTGTCTGCAAAGGTGTCTTTTGCATTTCATTTAACTGTAAAACAACCATTTTTTCAAGATCAAGCAAGAATGTTGTCTGTTCAGGTAGTAACTTTAAACTGAAACTGACAAATTTCAAAAACAATTGTAATATCTTTTTTATTTTTTCTTCCCATTCTTTATTAATTTCAGAGATTTGTTTTTCCCGGGCCTTAAATTCATCTATGACATTTTGGCGTTCCTTGATTTTTTGGAGTTTTTCTGCTATTTCAGTGCTCTGTATACTTTCAAGTATTAATTTTCTGATCTTACATTTTTTTCTCTCTGTGCTCATAATATACATTGTACTAGTAATATTCTCTGCTTCTAGTTGTTTATAAAACGCTTTAAGTGCATCATTTCTTTCATAAATTGCTTGATTAATGAGTTTGTTATTCCTATAATTTTCATTATCTAAAAGCAGTTTGTAGTAATGTTTTATTTTTTTTATTTCCTTGTCGTATCTTTTTTGCAATACCTCTTCCAAAATAATCTTCTCTTTCTTTAAATTTTCTTTTATTTCAAAATTAAGATTGCTTATAATATTCGCATGCGCAGAAATCAGCACGGTTTGGACTTCGGAACGTAAGTGATCTTCAAGTTCTTGTAAATTTTTTTCAAAGAATTTATTCATTTCTTTCATAAGCGTCTTACTTTTATTAGTTAGAATATCATGGTATATAGCCTTCACTTTTTTAGCAGTTGTAGATTTTTCATGATCCATGATATAACTCCAAGCGGCATCATTTTCTTTAATTTTACCATTCATGAATTTTAAGAACTTTGCTTGCTCTCGATCTAAGATACCATCGCCTATTTTGAGAATACCTTGATGTGTTACACCTCTAGTTATTTTTGAAGTAAAGGGTGGCTTTAAATCCAAAATGCCTATTAATAAGTCACTTGGTGATACCCATTCCTGGTTCTCCTCGTGGGATGATTTTACATCTTCTGTTGTTTCTGCTACAGGTCTTTTATGATCACAGTGATCATCTGGCAAAAATGTCTGTGCATATATACTAGTTACACATTCGCCTCCTTCGATCGTTTGAAAAACATCAGTTTTCTTCATGTTTCAAAATATTTGTGTAAAATTAATAATTTAATATGCAATAAATGTCACATTCCATCAGTTTCGTTTTGAACTGACACTGACACTCCTTAAAAGTAAATCAAGTTGTGAATCGCAAAGAGTCTGAAAGTGTTTATGCAAAATCAGACGATAGAGTCAAGTTTATGGGAGAGTTCGACTTTTTTACACAATTTTATAATACTACTAATAATAAAAACAATATTTTACAGAAACTACGGTTTGTCACGCACTATTCGGCATCAAACATACCTGAAAAGTGGCCGAGGACAGGTCCTGGTTGTATGATCCAGCAAGATTTCTTTCCACCTGCAGTACTTTTAGCTGTGCTGGTAGAATCCTCGAGCCTCGAGAAAGCCAACAACATGCGCAGATTAAAAACGGAATGGAGGTAACTATTCGCAAATATAACGCATGTTATATCTGTCCTATTTGAAATAACTAGTTTAGTTGATAGAATTTCATTATGTGCCACCCAGACGAGGTTTATATATGGGGATTTGTCATATGATAAAAACTAAATTTTTCGTGTGTTAAACTTAAACGGCGATATACAAAAGCACAGTTTTTATAGTTAAAATCGCTTAAACACTTAACTAAGGAGGTGGTTAATGAGTTTTCTGGTACTTTCAAAATAACAGCTTGGTATTCAAATAGGCGAACGTGTCGACGGCCTACCTGTGATTAGCGGTGGTGATGTAAAGCGGCCTGAGCCCCCGCCGCTAGATTTAATTAAATACTTCCTTGTACCACCCTCTACCTACTATTTCACTTTATCTACTGCTCGCTTTATTGCTCTCTGCCGCTACATTGTAAATGTTTAGCGCTGCTCATGAATATGAGGTTATTCCTTCGCCAATACACGAATAACCACCGTAAATACCATTATAGTAAAAACGGTCAATTTTCCAGAGTGGATTGCACGTTCACAGAGCATGTGATAATAAATTACAGACATATCTCGACTTCATTCTCATTACGGATGCGGCAATGTCCGTCGGAGTTTTGTCATAATTCAGTCTCGGTTGAAATTATTTCCGTTGGGTCTGATGAGAAAACTAGAGGTGGAGAGCTCGAAATGTAAGTATTCGCGCAACAAGCCGTGGAATAACGACGGGGCATATTTCATTCTTAACGAAGTTAAATTTCCGGGAAGGTTCTGTAAGAGCGTGCGTAACCCTGATAAAAGGCTACACCGCCACAATACCGATTCCGTGTTTGTGTCACATTTTAGAGATGATAAATACACAATACCCTAATAGAATATTAGTGATTTACATTCTCTATGTACTTGTTCATATCAAATAAGCTCATACATACCCATACTTTAGTAGCTGTGATATTTTTTCAATTATACATTTATATAGGAAAAACTGTAAAGAAAGTTAAACGTAGCTGTCGAAAAGTTAGCAAACGTTTGACGTGCTTACAATAAAACAACGACCGTAATTCAGAAAGTGGGAACAAGTTGGATTGTTTTCTACACATCATATCGGCAAATAAATCTTTCGGCCGCTTATCTGCCGTCAAACTTAATTCTCATGCATAATTCATCACGTCGATTTCACGTGAAGAGGGAAAGTTGCTCAACTGAACAACAACCGGTGGGCTGACAACCAACTGATAGTCGCTCCGGACTTTACTTAATGTTGAGTATCTTTGTGCACAATGGACACGTGTGTACCCATTGCAGTTTGCTGCATATAGCTACGAGTAACTTGCTGAACAAACAAAAATTGATATTTTCTGTCTATTGAATTAAATTCGTTTTGTTACAATTTTCATATAGAAAGACACTGTGTATGCTGTAAAGTTGTATATTTATCAGACATATACGTATTTGGGATTTAGTTTTGTTTTGCAAGCCATGCAAGTGCTGTATTTTTATTAAAATACTACTTATTGTATGCATGAGTTTTTCATTACAACGGTAAAAGATCTAAAGTATCCAAATCAGTAACAAATCCATCGTTTAGATATATAATTACTTTTTAAATCTTCGTTTTACAGTATATAAAATATGAACTAAACTAGAAAATACAGACAGCATTGGTCCTCGACTTCCTCGGCCAGGCAGAGCATCGTCCCGCCGACATCCAGCACAATATTTCATACTTACAGAAAACAAGTTAGCGGAATAGTTGTGAGAAACCACAGCGTGCCGCTAACAGATAAAGAAGCTCCACGCGACATCACCCTGCAGACAGACGCACAACACTTTTGATCAAACTTTTTAAGATATTTTATACGTCTTCTTATGTAGATTGGCTGCTTTGCTGTTTACTTATGCAGTTGTAAAAGGAATATCATAAACCTGAATGTATTTTATTATTTTATGGTCCAAAGCTGTAGACTAAATCCTAACAGGGTCATTATTTCCATGCTCACCCATTGATAGTCCTATCATCAACATTATCTTTCCAGAAATAACAGATTCCCTAATGATTTGTTGATCCATGAAGTGGTTACCAAGTACAACTATCCCATCATTCTATCCTTATTGACCCAGCATGTAAATAACCGAATCACACAGCTAGTACAAAGAAAAAATTGTGAAAACAGTGATGCATCACTAATTGTGTTCCACTGAGGAACCGGGTCGCTATGTTTTGGAGTAGTTCCGACAAATTGGATATCGCGAATGAGTGATCAGGTGGAGAGCGCGCGCGGTGACGCCGCGGAATCAATTGCACGTCACCATAACAACGTGAGACACTATTCAACATATTATGTAGATCGATAACTGTACTAGAGTTTTATGCCAATGTTTTTGTTTAGAATTTCAACAAAACTATACCAGTAACTATAGTGATACAGGTTTTTTTTTCATTTTCCATTCAAACTTCAAAAAAAAGACTAAATTCTTAGTAGCTAAACATTCCATTATACTTTTCAACTAAAGGCTCCGTCCACTGTTTTCACAACGAGATGTGTCACTAACGTTCGTACCTATTTTTACCATCTTTTATACCATGTTTTTAGCAAATAAACTATTGATATTACTATAGATTTTTAGTTGTTCGGCAGAAAAATTCAAATAAAAGTTGCTCCGGCTTTGGAGAGAAACCTGAGGAGTGTATGACGTTTACCTTCCTAAATCCTCCGCGGCGAACACCATCAGCATATGGAGAGAAGCTTTGGGTATACTTAAGGGACCACTCCAGAGAACCTCCCCCTCCAGAGACTAAAAGGGTCACTCCTGAGCCGTAGTACGTACGTGACGACTGTGACAACGTCTTCCCTGGGATCAGTCACTTAGTGGGCGGTCAGAGTCTCCATAGGCGGAGAGAAACTGACGAATCTGCGACCCCAGACAACCTATAGGTGTAACTAATATCACATATTTGTCGGGTCCAAAATTATGAAGTTTTCAGTTCCAAAACTGATGGAATTATGAGCTATGCCCCCAAATTCATTCGCGTGGTTTTTCCTGCGTACATACCGATCCCATGGGAATTGTGAGATAATAAGTAGCTTTATATTAAGCTAGGAACATCAGAATAACACATATTATTATACTGATGTTCCTAGCTACATTACCGTAAAGTTCCGTTAAAATCCGTTCAGCTGTTTTCATCCATTCTTACAAACTTTCGCATTTATACTATTAATTAGGATTTATCTAAAAAATGTTTTCAGGAAACAATATTTCAGATACAACTTACAGTAGCTTAATAACTGGAGATTACCATAAAGTTAAAGGTACCTTTATGAAAGGCCCGAGAACGGGTATTCGCAGTAATCACTAGTTATGTGTCAGCCGGCGGGAGCCGCGCCGGAGCATAACATGCCGCTTATTTTTTTTACAAATTCAACGTCTGTGTTTCAAAAAGCCCATATAGTCTGTACCATAAACCACGTTTCTGCCATCAACAGAGAAATACAGGAGATTTAAATATTTAAACAGAGCACATAAAAAGCATGCTAGGAAAATCCTATATCGTGGATGGGTTTACATTTAAATTCACTTGCAGGCTAGTCCTCGAACTACTTCTGTATGTCCTACAAAGATTTGTTCCCGTGTGGAAATCAAACCCAAGACACGCATCACAACAGCCAATCGCTTCACTACTTTTTTTGTATCGACTTTTAAGTCCTCATGGATGTCCACCATGCGCCGGGGGCTGTATGAGCACTCATATACTCATCAAAGCGGCTCCCGACTGTATCGCTCAACCACTACGCGAACCGTGTATTCGATATAAGTATCCGTCAAGGTATTCGTCTATTATAAATAAAGGACCTCCTTTTTTGAAGTCGGTCAAAATACCTTTGACTTACACATTAAAAGAAGAAATATTGTGTTTTGCTTAAACCAATTAATAAAAATTTGTTTTCCTACATTTTACGTCACCACATTATTTAGATAGGGTGATATTAGTATGTCATTTTCAAACAGAAATTAATATCATGTCATATCTAATTAAGCTAAAAGACTTTTTCCGCTATCCATCCTATATATATATTTCCGAATCTATGAAATACCTTAAACTTATTGTTCAAGTCCAATGGGTTTTACGTTTTTACAGCTCAAAACTGAAATAACAATAGTGTTTGGATAAAACTTAGCAAACAATGTCCTGTACGTAAATTGCTAGCCTTCTATCGGTGGATAGGTGTATGTATTGATACGTGCGGCGTATTTGTTTGTTTACGTCATTTGAATTCAGTGCACCAACTCGCACGGAAGAGTTTTACTATTTGTCCTGCGCCGGACTGACACACGGAATTGTAAATTTTATCGTCTGTTTCTTAACTTGGACTTTGCAGTTGCTATTTTATTTTGTGAGTAGGTGATTTGGTCGTGAACATAAGTTCTGACTTCTTTCTGAAACAGACTTATCCTTCATTCAAATATTTATTAAAGAGGAATGAACATGCGGTGGGCAATAAAGCAGTTTGCATTATGGATAAAAGAGTTGTAAAACTACGAGTAATACAAAGGTGAAAGTATCCCCAGTATATGTCGCAAAGGCTGTCTTTTAAGCTGGAAGCAGTTCTTATTTCCTGCCAGTAAAAATAACACACGGTTTTGATACTTAGAGCCCTTACTAACCCGAAGTTGTGGAGCAACAACATTGAAAAAGATTTAATTAACCTTTTAACTACTTGTTAAACCACGCAGACTTCATACCTGTGCTTAAACAGCCATGAATTCATAATTAACTGTGAATTTGAGTTTTAATCCAGTGATAAAGTAACCTACACTGTATCACTTACTATCGCGCATACTTAGCTACGTTACATTGTACTTTAGATACTAACCTAGCGGTTTCCGTATTTACAGTTATTTACCATGCCGTGCTAACGTTTGTTGGTTGGTTCCAGCTATTTGGCTGCAACTCGTTACTACGTGTTTATGAATTGTTGCGGTTTCAGCTTAATATACGATCGTAAGATGAGTCTAATGTTAGTTTAATTGAAAATTATCGTTTTTAAGAACTTTTACGATTTTGTAGATTCCCTTTGAAATGATAGTGAACTGCAGCGAAAATAAAACGTCTCATGATTCCATACTATCACATTTCCACTAAATTCACAAGACAATGACTTAAAAACAATTACGCTATGATATTTTCGTCACAACGTCCGTTCAGTGATTGGCTGCGCAGTGTTATTGCCTCTAGACACGGCACAAGAAGGTGTTGCTTATAATTTCGCCGGTGTAAGATTGCGCAGTAATATAGGGTAAGAGCTGCTTGAATTGTTGTATTTCCTTAATAGTCTGCATTTACCCTCGCCGACAATTTGTGACAAGAGCGTGAGCTAAATGGTCGCCAGGAGGAAATAAACTAATTTACTTATATACGACATTCATAAACTAGAGCGTTAGTTGAAATACAAAGTGAGCACTGAAAAGTGAATAATAGAATGAAACGGAACAATAAACATGACAGCTCTTCTTAATTTATTTTTAAGACTGTGCATGACAACAGTGGAACTAAACCGTATTAAAGCTAGTTTGAAAACTCTCCATAAATACGTGAAACGTTTCCTATGTTCGTGTTTTTCTACGAACGTAAAACTCTACTGCAGCTCCATACATCCCTAGCGTTCATAAGGAAAAAATATTTTTAATTTCAAGGAACACGTACGCCGTCTTAAATCTTAGCTCACATTAACTAAGACAGTTGTAGTCTCAGAGGTATTTTAATAATGAATTCTTTTAGCAGTCACGTAGTTAATACCGACGTTGCCATTTTAATGAAGGGTGTCATAAAATGTGTCATTGTTGGTGGTAAAGTGTAACGGGAGCAGGCACACACCGCCCGGCGGAGACGCTCGCGCCTGAGTTTAATGCCTGACATTAACACTATCGCTCGCGCGGCCCGGATTAGCAGTACACTTTCTAAACTTGCATATGCATCGCATCACATTACACCCGCGCACACTTATTAAAGACACATCATTGACCCAGAACAAAGTGCCGTAAGTGTTACCGCCGGACTGGGTTTACCGTCTTTAAATGTCAGATTAATTTGGGCGGTAACGGTAAATTAATCTGAATGACACTTCAGAATATTAATCAGTCTTATAGCGCATATTGCCATTATGCTCGAAGTGGGGCTAGTACGCCTGTGGAGGCATTTAGCAGCAGATAGATGTGTATGTAGAGATCAAACGTCCGGGGCCCAAATGCTTGCTCGGAATCCGATTCTATCCCAGTGCCCACTGTCCGCAGTTTGGTTGCATTACATTAGATTAGACACTGCTCGCATTCCTATTGCTGTAAATACACCTGATTGTTACAATATGTCTTTGGGAGCGATCTGCTGTTGTGGCCAGTTTCACAGTGTTTGTTGTTAGTGCATACTTGAGATTACTGAGACTCTGAGAATAATTTCTAAATATTTTGTCATCATTCACAGATTATTTATTTATTTATTAAAACTTTATGCAACACAAAATGTACAAAGGCGGACTTAATGCCATAGGCATTCTCTACTAGTCAACCATGGGTGGTGAAGAGATAACATGGCAGGTGCATAAAAAAAAGTAAGTACTTAGATAATATTTTCAAAGTAAATTTTTTATTACAAGTGTATATATACATATACTCCTAACTAGAATAAACTTACATACATATTTATCATAATACATACCAAAAATATATTATATATTTTAATAAAAAGTTATAGAAATGGGGTTATGAAAACTCTGCTTCCACTATTTGTTAAGAAAATAATCCCGCAACTTTCTCTTAAATGCATATTGATTGGTGGCCGTCCTGATATCGAGAGGTAGTGCATTCTACAGAAGAATAGACTGTATATAGAAGGAAGAATGAATAAAATCAGAAGTATGAGAAGGACAGAGTAAGAAACGATTATTGGAAGAGCGCAGACTTTTAGCGTGTGAGGAACATAGAAATTGAAAATGAGAAATAAGGTAAGAGAGAGGGGTAGGAGTGTTCAGCAAAGAGAAAAGCGTAGTCAAAGCGCGCAAACTTCTTCTCTGGAGAATGGGCATCCATTTGAGCCCGGTTTTGTACCTCGAAACGTGGTCATATTTTTTTCAACCGACGACAAAAAGAGGAGGTTATCAATTCGACGCATATATATATATATATATATATTTTTTAATGTATGATCATCGATTACTCGAAGACGGCTGAAACGATTTGGAAAATTCTTTTTTTGATTGAAAGGGTATACTTCGATATTGGTCCCATTTTCATAAACGTCAGGATCTGATGATGGGATCCTGAAGAAATCGAGGGAACTCTTCAAATATTATAGGCACACCTATGTCGTTTTGGGTATTTATTATAGTAACTTGTGCAGTTGCTCTCAAAAAGTACCATTTGAGGAAGTGGAACTGATGATGAAGACCACAGCTGGCCGCCGAAACTACTCAACAATAAGTATTGAGTGGATTGCGATTCGATTACTTGAATATGGATGTTACGCACTTTATGCTCGTCACAATGCATATGGTGATGTAGAGCTGATGGTGAAGTACCAGGAGAACTCCTCAACAATTAACGGCCCAGCATTGGGAAAAGCAATATTTTGTAAAAGGTTATAAGTAGTTGATAATTCGGCTCTTGTAACTAGGTAAATTAAAAATAGACCAACTAAAAAGAGTGAAATAAAAACTTTTTACCAAAAAATTAAACCGACTCCCAAAAAACACTGCAAAGTGAAAAATAACTTTAATTTCGGAAGTCGGTGCCAAAAACGAAAATACAAAACTAAAGACACCGACTACCGAAATTAAAGTTATTTTTCACTTTGCAGTGTTTTTTGGGAGTCGGTTTAATTTTTTGGTAAAAAGTTTTTATAATTAAATATGAACCGGATACTACTACTATTACTACTACTCTACTTTATCTACAAAGCTAGCAGTAATATAAATAATGTTTTAGTCTGATTTGGATTTAAAACAGAACTAAACCGCAAAATAGTACATCATGAAACAGCCTTATACTCGTAGGTATATTTAAGTGAGTGTTTTAGAAGTTGGTAGTTAGCGTCTGAACGTGTTAATTATATTGGGGGTGGCTGACGTCTCTGACATGACCATGGCGTGACGCAGGTTCGCTTGAAGACGGTCCGGTCACAGACAATTGAATCACAAAGGTACTTCTGACCCACAACGTTAGGGCAACGCTTTATTTTATCTAGGAAACTCCTTTTTGTTGTTTCTCCATAATGTTGATGGGACAGTCCGCAGTCCTGCAGTCCTTTTGGGTGAGTTTATTCTAGTGGCGTAATGTGGGTTAAGGTTGCCAAGATAATATTGTAGTTGCTGCTGGAATGTTCCGCCCTACTGTCTAATGTTTCTCCTGAGGTTGATGTTTCAATGCGTTTTGTTTAGTAGGTATGGTCCAGTTTGTTCGATTGACGTTGTCGTTGTTGAAACTATTCATGTGGTGAAGTTTAGTGGTGTAAAGATTTGAAATGGAAAATTATGCCAAGCCATTAAAGTTTAAATTCAAACAATTTAATAATGTTTCTTTTAAAAATGTCTGTAGGTATATCTAAAGTTTATATTCGCAAAGAACATATTGCTAAAGCACTAGCAACCAAACTATTACATTCAAAGTTTAATTTTCATCCCTTCCGCCTATAATTTAAAACGAGAGATGCAATCAGCACACACGAAGTGTACATTCATCATAACATACGTGATATTCTAACTCGGCTTCCTGTAATAATCCCTACTAGCTTCCGAGTGTCGTAATCAAATCCTGTCGGGCCGAGAGTCCTAATCGAGGCAGACCACGCTCGACCTCCGTCAAATCGGGCTAAGGAACACGACCTGAGTGTCACAGCCACACAGATAACTGGCGACGACTGTACCCGAGAGCCTCCGATCCCACCCGACCTCTACTCCCGCGGATTATAATACAAATGCGAGAAAAAATAATATTAATAATATTGATAGCACGCTGCAACTGGTTTAATTAGGGTTTTCATTAGTTGAAACATCGGAGCGCACTTAAATCAATTGATTGCGAGTAAACCGCTATAGCGCTTTGAGATTGTGTGAGAGAATTATTTATTTCCTCTGTTACCAGAATGTGAAATGTATTTTGTAATAAGTTTCATCAAACACATCCATATACAGCTCGTAAATAATAAACTCGTTACGCTTCTAAGCAATTGTCTTCTCGTTTTGCTACGAATTTATATTGTCACCGACAGGAGGTGTCGCGCCGCTTAGAGCGCTGGCCTCCCCCAAACATATTTCACTACATAAATCATAACTTTATTTCCTCTCGCTCAGATGCCGAGGAGCGAGGTGTCTTTGAAATGGCTTTAAGAGTTCCCGCACGGCTATACCGCAACAAAGGACTCCGAAATTCAATTAGGTGTAGATGGAACTGGGAGTCTTATTTCTAAATATTCAATTCCAAGTGCACAACTTTAGTACTAATACTAATGTACTTAATTTCAATTTAAGTAAATCACAATATTGTGAAATTTTTTTTTTCTTTTCTAGAAATGTCGTCATTGCAAAGCAAGCAAGCAAATTACCATCTTAACCAGCAGTAACCTTGTATGCCCCAGAAAGGCAGCTCACACTAAACAAAGAAGATTTATGTGCCACCAGTGTATGCTTGTAAACAGCGCGCTACCTACTAATTTGCGATCATTTTAGCGGTGCTTCCTGCCAATTAGCTGCTTTAAAACATCGCGGCGCCAAACAAAGGGGGCTGGCTCATGAATTTATTGTTAGGTTACTGTCTTAAGTTATTTAAGTGTTCAGGGCGTTATTCACGTGCGACGCCAAGCAGAATGCAGCTTCCTACGACTATTTATCATGAATCTTTAATTAAACTTCAGCCGCGACTGTTCACAGTCTCATTGAGCTTCACAATAAATCCGTCGTATCGATTGTAAATTATTAATTATTTGTATCGAATCGTTATTTAATAAAAGATATATTCTTAGGGTTACTACTTGGTTCAGATAGAATCTACCTTTACGCAATTTTAAAATAGATTATATCTAAATAAAAATTATTTTTATTTTTGAGACACATTTTATGAACATTCAAAACCATTTTTCGTATGAGACTTCCACGAATCCTTTTCACATAAAAATATTTTGGTAGAACACTGTGATATAGGTATTCCAATAAAAAATCTCGTCTATAGGATGATATCAATGGCATGGCTCCCTGTATGCTCCCGAATTTTTACAGAATTTGCAGCGTCCACCCTCCTCGGGGGCACACTAGTCAATAAACATTGTTAGCGAATTCAAGCCTCTGTAGCCCCATTATAAAAGGAATATAGCAAGAATATCTTGCTGAACTAAATACCACAAAGAGTGCAGCTGAATAGTAATTTCTTCGAACACAAAGATTGCAAGGCAATGTGAATATAGGGTTGGCACACATTTTTTTACAAATCTGTTTGTTTTTTTGCTGATAAGTACTTGACTGTAAAGTAAAAAGAAAAATCAGCTGGTATTGTTAGATTAAACTCTTCTCATTAAGATTTCAGGCTATTTTCGATGCTCACGATTTCGATTTATTCAATCTTGATTTCAGCCAATTAGCTATATGGGTTCGGCTTCCAGCCCAACCGAATCTGCCTCAACATAATAATACCATTATTTATATAGTATTTGCGACTGCCTATAAGACCTCTTCAACCAGTAATTAGTTAACAGTAGGTATATCTATATCTACACTAGTGGTGGGTGACAGTAATTGGGCAAAAACTTTGTCATACATATTCAAATGACAGCCAGGACAAATAGCCTAGTAATTTCTGAAAAACAAAACAGTCTTGATATATTAAGCCTTATTGATAGATTAGCGAAATATAATAAAAACTGTGTGGCTATGTGTGTTCGTCTTTATAATAAATTACCTAACATGTTTAAAACAATAAATAGTAAATTATTTAAATTACAACTGTTTAAATGGCTCTGTAATCATAATTTCTATTCCATTAATGACTATTTAAAATGAATTTCAAAATAACATACCTATTAATTTTAATTCAATGTAATATTGTATCTTAGTAAGTTTGCATGCTTTAGTTGTAAGCAAGACATGTCGATCCTATATTTATTTATAACACCTTGTATACCGTGTTTTAAGCAAATAAATACATCTTATCTTATCCCATCCACGGACCGAACGCGACAGGCGTTGCTTAGCTTAAAGATCGTCCAGTGCGATTTTCATTATTTAGCCACGAATTCCTTTACAAATCCTGCTTTGTCTGAAATAAAAGTTAGCATAAGTATAGGACTACTAATCTGACCCCATTACTTTTGAAAATAGATAATACGTAATAACTACATAACATTATCATTATCAATCAGCCTATAGTGTTTCCACAGCTAGGACGCAGCGTTCCTCTCGATTTAACAACATATTACGAGTCTTATAAAAAACCGGCCCATGAAGGGTTCCGTAGTAGCAAGCAAAGATTCATAATCTTTCAAACTTTTCTTTTTCATAATCTTTGAGCTAAATGGTTTGAGGAACATCAATGTCATTTTTAAAGACGTATCTAATAATACCCCATTCGTATAGGTATTTTTTATTTAAGAATAAAAGAATTAAAATCGAATTTCAGTTGCATATAAATAAGACTACTTTAAGTATTTATTAAGTACTTTAAGTGTTTATTTTTGTATTAAAATCGTTAAGCGGTTCACAGAATAATATATCTACCTACTAAGTCTCAACTGTGTAGTCCCAATAGTTACGAAATAATACGGACGGACAGACAGACTAACGGACAGAAATGACGAATCTATAAGGGTTCCGTTTATTGCCATTCGGCTACGGAACCCTTAAAATGGTTTTAGTAAATAACAATATAATCTGTCCAGCTACAGTAAGAGTGCACTGATCCAGTTAGCTCTGTTTGCGAAAACTGCCTTTAAAACCAAATTAAATGATGAAAGTTTCCAAGTTATTCCCAGTTCGTTTTATAATAAAATTACCTGTGTCAGTTTGCTGGTAGAATTCAATTAAGAACTTTTTGAATATTTTATACTTATAATAGGGATTTCTGGTTTAATTGATAGTAAGTTAATGTTATTTTTATGTATGGGCTAGTTTCTTTGAGTAAAGGACAAAGGAATGGTATGTAGGTAATCAGGGCTTTCAAAGTAAGGCAAAGACTTTTGTGTACATATTATTGTGTGGAACTTGTATCCCTATGCATTTGCCTTTTGTTGTGTTTTTACTTGAATAATTCCTGAACCTACATTAAAAATATAGCAGCAAATTAAGACTGCATTCATTTACTCGGGCAATTATAGTGGTAGTTCAATGGAGCGATGGAACGAATAAAATACAAAGATAAGTCATTAATTGGTTCCAGAATTTAACGAAAATAAACTCACATCGACGTAATATGCATATTTACTTAAGTAATTCCATAAATTACATATATTTACAACAATATCAACAAACGTTTACGTCTAATATACATTTTCCTATGCGTAACAGATTAGCTATACATCATATATAAATCTCTACACCAAATCTATACATAAATGATTACTACAAGTATTGCGTATAATCGTTTAAATATATTATAATGTTCCCTATGACACGTAGACCCGTCAACTTACCCTTTTAGCCGAAAAATAAGACTTTATCTAAAGTTTAAATTACATTTACAGTTCTCATGGAGTTTTCTGACCTTTGTTGTAAATTTCTTACATTATCCACAAAGGAAATAGAGCCCGTTTAAGGTTTAATTATATAATAAATCAAAACTTAATGGTAATAAAGCAAGGACACGTTTAAGTTTCGAGTATTAATAAATAACGTATGCAACTAGATAGCAGCTTACTATGATAATAGACCAAATTGACAGTAAATTTTGTTGAGGTTAACCAAAAATTTTACCAACAAACTTCTGCACATACACCAAAAATTTACAATAACATTTCAAACATTACGTAAAACAAATTGATTTGTGTAAATACGTCCAGTAAACAACGAGGTGGTAAACATTAAAATCAGATAAAACTTATTCACAACGCATAACAAAATATGAATTGAAGTTCGTTCAGCCAATCGTTATTCTAAACGCGGTCCAAAAGGCACTAGATTTTATTATTATAATAGATTTCAATTGATACGTTTCCGAAAGTCGTTGTTGTTGAAATTCGTGGGATCCTAATAATAAGCAGACAAATGATAATAATAATAGATACTTCATTACATAAATAAATAGCGTTTCTCACTATGTAGTGCCATGAGTGCCAAAATACATAAAAGATGCAAACAGACGTAGAGGATACGTCTGTAGCGATTGTCTATATAAATATTATTTCCTATGCGGGCACACAGTGGGTGAAGAACAAACCACTGCATCATTTTGGCAGTCTGTGTAAAGTTTACTCTCCCGCTCCCCCTCAAGATTCTGACAAACATACACACATTCATACAAATCAAGATAGTATAAACCCCTAACAGTGAGCTGAAACATTACTCTTATTTGTAATTCGTTCTACGTTACAGTTGTTTGACATTGTTATTGGTACTTCACAATTTTAAAGAGTATCATCCTCGTCAAAATCTGTAAGATTCACGTGTTTTAAATATTAATAACAATACCACTATTCCAAAGCAATAACAGAACTTTCCACATTTCGTAACGATAAGCACAACCGGCCTGAGAATGTACTAATTTAACGAGAGCGTTTACACCACGGGTTTACATACTGACTGTAAATTTGAACCATGAAAGTTTATGCAGAAACTGTACCCAATTAGCTTTTTAACTATACCGTTCAGCCGACGTAACCATTTTACATACTTCTCATAATATTTTTTATGTCGCTTATTTTCTGACCAACAAGTAAATTGTTGGGAAAAGTTTCATGGTTTTAATTTATGCGGCATGACCAACCTCTTATAATCGTGTAAATTCATTCATAGCTATTTATATATTTATTCATAGAACACAACGTTGACACATCCACTATAAACTAAGATACAATACACGACCGTTAAAATGGCAAATCTAGATTTAAAAACATTGACTACGCAAAGCTTCGCATCATTCATGATAAACTCTTATTATCCGACTTACAGAAAGTAATGTTTTTAAAGCTCGAAGTGCCATATTAATGCTCATGTACCGGTCATAGATATATATATTTATTTCTTAAAATACAAAGCGCATACAAAACCGCGAAAGTAATAAATAACAAGCGTCAATGAACAACAATGTCACAGGATCACAATATAAATTCATCATCGGCAAATTAGGCTCTCTTCCCTTGCTGCGCAGACGCCGTGTGGTGGTGCGAGGAACAGCTTGCCGTTGGCGCATGCGCACAGCTGGTATATGTTTTGATGGTGAGGGTCGTGCGTGTGCGTTGCTGACGGCGGCAGTGGTAGCGCCGATTTTAACTTTGGCATAAATATACTGGGTGCGTCTAGACGAATCTGTAAAATTTAGAGCAAATAAGGTGTTGTTTAAGAATTTTAAAGCTTTATTCTGTTCAAGTCTAATCCCGCGCAGGATGCGAGACGGTACTAAGCGCGATAATTATTGAATCTATTACGTAGTTCCTTGACTATCTGACCTAGGTTATAAAGTTAGTTGACGTAATCAGTGCAAGTATATAAATTTGGCGCGAATCGGGATTCTCCTGAATTTAACGAAAGCTATATTTACCACGGAACAGAAAATACAGATATTTACTCAAAGAATAGTATTACGTAATTTAAATAACTTTAAAAGCAAACTAATGCTTCACATAAAAAATGTAGTGAAAACTAGATGATCAATCTTGCATGCAATATGCAGCACCACCCTCCCGCCTGAAAACATATCCACATGCAAGCAAACCACACTCGACACGTGCATGCCTTCTTGGATGGAATTAGCACTACATATTTTCTGAAGTAGTCGTAGTATTCTTTTTTTCTGATGTATTAGTTTGGTATGCATTTCCGCAAAGTAAGGCCTGATTCCATTCTACACAGCAAAATATCGTCAAAACCGTGTTAAAATCCAATGCTAAACCCTTGTGAAAAGCCCTTATAATTTCATTGATTTAAAACACAGCTTTATACGCTTGTGACGTGGGACTCACCGAGCCAGCGACGGATCTGAGCCGGAACGTGGTGAGGCAGCTGGCACTGATGTCGCCGGCGCGGGACTCCAGCGCGATGCTCTGCGCAGCGTGCATCTCCAGCGAGCGGGTCGGTGACTTCAGCCTGCCGTGAGGACGCATATAGAGTTGGTACATATCAACGGATTATTGCAAACACGGTTTGTTATATATCTAGGATGATCTTTACCTCCCAAAACTATTGTACAAAAAACATAACCCTCCTTCTGGCGCAGTCGGGTAACAAACAATTTCATTTAAGAAAATTAACATCTTAATCATGATTATATCCGTGTCTCATCTACATCTACTATAATATTATCAATACTTAATATTATAAAGAGGTAAAATTTGTTTGTAAGTTTGTATGTAGGGGGTAATCTTCGGAAGTAATGATCTAATTCAAAAAAATATTTATTTGGTAGTAAAATACATTATATTGGTAGGTATAAATAAGCTATAAATGATTTCGAAATCCACGCAGACGAAGTCGCGGAAGGCTTGTAAAGAGTTTATAATCCTGGAGATATACAACAAAATAATATGTTTGGAATACCCCCGTGACATAGTGTGATGGAGAAACTGATTTTCCTGATGACAATAATAAAACCAAAATAATAACATTCTTAAGGCCGTTAAGTTCAGTATTTCAACTACATTACTTTCACAATATTTATAGTGAACTGTTCACAGCTTTGTTGAAAATTCAGAAAATTATTTATTTGATAAACAGCGTGTTCCTATAAACGTGAAACATGTGGTCAAGGCGTGCCTCCGATCGGACAACAAACTTCAGTTGGTGCGTTTGACATAACTGTATGTTCAAACTAACGAGTTCTAACTTGGTCTGCGACGAGGACAAAGCTCGTAAATTTGTTGAAGTACAAACACACAAATATACTTACACCAATGGTTTTGAAGGGGGGGCTTTGACTAGGGGTGTCTGTGCGGCGGCCTGCACGGTAACGCCGGCGGGGCTGACCACCGTGAGCGTGTCGGCGCCTACGGTCACGGAGTCCTGGCCGGCGCCTAGAAGCAGTGCACCCCGCGCGTCTCTCACCTCCAACCGAGCAACGTTTAGTTCCAAACGATCGTGCCCTACAAAATTTCGTAGTATTACAACTTGCCAACTAATTAACAAAACTACTACTACGTATTCTATCATGTGTACCTATATAGCGACCACAGTCCAATGGCTAAGGTGTCGGCTTTGTGATCGAAAGGTCGCGGGTTCGAATCCCATCCATTACACTATTGCCGTGAATCCACTCCAGACGCAAGCATATTTAGCTTAGTTGAAGGGGTTAACAAAATTGCTAGTTAGGTCCTTAATCATAAAAATACTTACCAACTAATGAACAAAACTACTACTACTACTACGTATTCTATTATGTGCAGGTACGTATATTTCCTTTGTAAAGTTTCTTAGGTAAAATTACCACTTACCTAGATATAATCTACTCTGTAGCATTCCGTGCGAATCTCTTGTAGAAACAGTAAAATTTCTAGAAGCTTCCATGTAAATTGGATATCCTCGACGTGACTTGATGGTGGATGCGAACAGAGAGTCCAACATTAGAGCTTGCCCCAATAGTTGTAAGCCTCCGGGCACTATGCGAAGTTGGCCCATTCCTTCCTAAAATATAAATAAGATGACTGATTATTCTGAGAACTAAAATTATAAGTAGCTCATGTTTTTTATAGCAACTAAGGTGCAATGCACTGAAACCAAACTGATATTTGTATTCATAAAACGTCGTTCATAAACGTGTATTCATCGTATACAGAAAACGGCAACCATATTAAATAACTGTTTCCTTGGTATTGGTTTAGCTTACTGTATTCTAATCTTGGTAGGTAATCGACTGTATCCAACTGCAATAAGAAAACTTTCAAGGATTATAAAGTTAAAGTTTGTACAAAAAGCTCTTACCGAATTAAAATCCAAGACTTTTAGCACCCAGAGTGTCAGTGCGAGGTTGATAACCATCATTAGCATTAGTGCCATGACCAAGATGTACAGGCATTTCTTCCTCCAGCCATAGATGCCTACTTTGAACTGACTGTTGTAGCTGTTTCTGATGGAGTCAGCTTTTGTGTCCCTATTGCTATTGTTGTGCAGGATCGGCTCTGGGGTGATCTTGTCAGCGTACGGGATTCTGCAACAGAAGTTATCAGTTGAAACAATGGGCTATTACAACGGAACATCTAAATAGCTATTTATGATTGCCTGCCAGATAGTCTATGGGCAGAGAAAAATACGATCAAATCAATCATCTTACTATATAAGAATTTCCTCTGTGAATACGATCTGTATCTGTATTTATTTTACATTTTAAAATTTCACATTTATTTTCGTACAAAATTATTAAGACTGAAGAATTGTTTTACTTCACACATAGAACTTTACAATCTTTAAGATAGCCAGACTAGTTTTATAACAAAACAGCGACTTTGATGAATGTAAAAAACTCAAAATTTTGCATTAAAGTTGTAATATAAATTAATTATAGCACGTAACTATTGTATTAAAATTAATATATTTTGTAACATAAACATATACCAAACAAAGCCAGAGATAATGAAACTTTTCGCGCAAAAAGTCCCTCTGATATACTTGGTCAAAGCAAGCCGTGATTCTAAAACATTAATTTACACATTTCGTCGTTAAAACGAGCTTCATTGGTTCAGTTTTACATTCCCATTTGGGGTATGTCGTAGAGGGAACTAGTATGGCGACGACTGGACTTCCCGCGCGGATTGGTACCATTAACAACGTCTGTTTTTACTTCGACAGCAAATAAAATGCAGTTTTATTTCGAATACGTTTTATTGTTATTTTTTTTTTAACAAGGCTTTTATGGCGCAGAATAAACATTCCATATCCCCGTGTATGACGTACTTAATCCAACGATCGAAAATTGTTAATTCATACTATTTGCACAATGGTCAGTACCAATTTGTTTGTAGAAAGTAATAATTATGTAAATATAGTTTGATTGAAATTCACGTTGATAAATTTACACGGGGAGTAGTAATTGTCATGCTGTACTTTACGAATCACTAAGATTTATAGATTACAAACAATTATTTTGAAATCCATACTTCCATATCAATATTATAAATTTTAATTTGCGGTTATTTATTTGTCCTTTTTTCTCGACAACTGTGCTCCTCCGTGCGTACTACAGCTACTACTAAGCTGTAGTCCGCGAAAATGGGTGAAAGGACATTATTCTGGCTCCATACATGTCACGCCTAAGAATCGTTTGAATCGAAAATTTGATAGACTCTAAATATTTTGGAAAATGTAAATAAATTTTTGCTAACGGACACTTGCAGATACAAAAATAATCAATTCATCGAAATCAAGTCCGAAAATAGTCAGGTAGTAAGATTTACAGAGTCCTAAAGGACTCTGACTCTCCGACTCGGCTGTGTATAAATACACAGCCGAGTCTACCAAGTATGCAATCTGATCAGAGTCCGTTATCAAGCCAAAGTTCTTAGAACAAAACCATAAAACGCATAGAAAATCGCAAAGAAAAGAACGTTGCAATAAAAATTGAAACGATATGAAATATAAGCACACCAGTGTTGCCAATTACGAAAAACTATAATACCCGAATGCCACGCCAGAAATTCCCGATTTCAGATAAAAAATTATGGAATACATTTTCTTCTCCAGCTAGTCAATTCAGGTATTTAAATGAATAAAGTGTTAAATAAATATTTTTTTAAGATATTTATTTATTTATTGTCAATAATAGGATACAGTGCCTATTTGATTTATTGAATTCATATTATTATGTACCTATATGTGATCAAATAATCGACAAAGAGACAAAGTGTGAGACTGAAGAAGCATGAGGGATTTCCTGTCCTCAATTAGTTCACGATTATATATTATTTACTAGGGTTAAATTAATAACATAACCCATTGAATATTTTATTATTATTTTTATTTATATCTATACATTCAAAATACCCGAAATAGTCTGGATTTCATCAATTTCTGATTTAATCCAGACAACCGTCCGTATTTCATGAAATCGGGGAAAAATCCTGTAAATCGGCAACACTAGCTGTCCAATAGACATTTTTTACGGCACCACGCATTCGTTAATCGTGACCTAACTTTATATTTTGAATTTATTTATTTCAAATATCCGTGGAATAATAAAATATGTTTCAAGCAGTATAAAAAATAATGAAAATCATCATATAATTTATATTCATATCTGTTCATAGGCTAAAATCGAACAATGTCCTTTCCACACGAACAGAGACGCGGGAAACAGTTTTATTAGCTCATTTAAACAAGTGGTCAAATACCTTTGCAGTTGAGGAAGGAGAGAAGGAAGGTGGGGTCATTGTGAAGCCTAGAGACTGACCAATGCGCAAGCATTTTTATCGCAAGACAATAAAAGCACATATATTTAATAACAAATTAGGTAGTATGAAAAATTAGTTAGATTTTCAAAAAATATTATATAAAGTATTAATTGCTTCGTGATAAGGCACAATATTAGTAAAATTTTCATAATAAAATGTTCAAAAAGCAAAATGGCTGTTGTATCAGATGTCTCCTAATGGCTTGGCACTGTACTCGCCGTCGGCGTAGACGTTACCTTTTCTTTCACAGCTTAAAGCGAACAAAGACTTGCATGCAGGTAAACGAACTTGAGCAACGTCTTCAGTTCTAGACGCAAGAAATTGTACCAACAAACTTATTGTGAGCACTATATGCTGATGCATTGACAGAATTCACACATAAATAAAAACAACACTCACAAAAAGAACAATAGAAAAACCTATAACATTTATAGCGCTTTCAGTTGCACTCTGAAGATTCCCGGAAACTTATTTTTTTTTTCTTAGACTTCAAAAAAGGAGGAGGTTCTCAGTTCATCGGATTTTTTAATTTTTTTTATGTGTGTTCACTATTTGCTGATGCATTGACAGAATTCACACATAAATAAAAACAACACTCACAAAAAGAACAATAGAAAAACCTATAACATTTATAGCGCTTTCAGTTGCACTCTGAAGATTCCCGGAAACTTATTTTTTTTTTCTTAGACTTCAAAAAAGGAGGAGGTTCTCAGGTCATCGGATTTTTTAAATTTTTTTATGTGTGTTCCCCGATTACACGAAGACGGCTGGACTGATTTGGAAAATTCTTTTTTGTTTGAAAGGGTATATTTTCTTGTTGATTCCATTGTCATGAAGTTAGGATCTGATGATTGAATCCTGGAGAAATCGAGGGTACTCTTTAAATATCCTCAACAATTAACGGCCCTGCATCGGCAAAAGCAATCTTTTGTAAGAGGTGTTAAGTAGTTGCCTTTTAGGCTTTTGTAACTGTGTAAATTACAAACCGACACACTAAAAAGCGAAAAAGAAACTTATTTACAAAAACAAAACCGACTTCCAAAAAGCACTGCAATGTTAAAAACAACTTTAATTTCGGAAGCGGTGTCTTTGATTTTGTATTTTTGTTTTTGATAAAATTTGTTTTTAAGAACCTTTCTCTACGAACGTTAATAAAATACAAAACGATCTACATAGGGAACCGCTTACCAACAAACAACATATCATTTTCATTCATAAACATATACATAGAAAATACACAAATACACGTATCAAGTTCAACAGGATTGATGTAAACAAGATGAACTGTCGACTCGGCGCTTACAAACCACCATTCCATTCAGATTTCCAGTTATTTTAGTTTGGTTTGGTATAAACCAAACTAAAATAACTGGAAAGCATTTCAAATAACAGTTATAAAAATTAACTAGCTGACCCGACAGACGATGTCCTTTAAACGATATTTACAGCGCGCACCAAAGTGATTATGATCTATAGTATTATAGAGCGCTTTCTGTCTCTCGCGCCAACTGGCAAACGACTGACAGTTATGTCAAACACCATGGTAATATTAGAAACTGTAGTATTTCCTATTCTAATGTAGGTAACCATAGCGCGTTCAAAGATTACTTTAGAAAAGATAAATTTTCTTAAGTTTTCTAATATTCCTTTCTTCTTAGGAAGGAGCCTTCTCCTGACAATAACGAACACAACAAAAAAGAATTATCGAAATCGATCTAGCCATTCACACAAAATGATGCCGTGACCAAGGGAAATGGGGATTCATTTCTTTTATAAGTATATAATATATAGCTCTGCAGTTCGTATTCAGCTACTATTACACCAAAACATATTTCTATGCGACGAATATAAAAGCAGCCCATTCGATATTCGTGGAACTGGCCACCGTCAGCGAGCGAGTGTCATAAATCTACTAGGATTCGAGCACGACAGGGCCAATGCACACTGAAAAATTCTAGTAAGCTCCCTCCAAGGATGTAAGGGATATATTTACAAGTGCATCACTGGGAGAACAGGAGAGGTATTACCCTCCTGTGTCTCGTCGCAACCGGCGACAATCATGTTCTACTTTATGTTAGATTTTTGGTTCCTTCAGGTTTTGCATTGCCTCTTAATAAAATATAATAGTAAAAGTACCAATACGTACTTTTCCATTTCCGAAGGAATCTTCGAGTACAAGATGTCATTTTAAAAGTATCTTATAGTTGTCTTTAGTATCACAAACTAATTTTAGATCGATTTATAACATAGAGCAGTGCTGGCCCATTAGTTACAGGCATCACTTTCCGAGTTAAGGTCGTGGGTTCGAACACAGACAGGCACATCACTGTGTGTAATTTTCATCATCATCGTTCGTCTCAAAAGGTGAAGGAAAATATCGCTAGGAAGCCGACATACCCTAGAACTGAAAAAAAAGCTAAAGACATGCGACATCCTCCAACACGCGCGGAGCCGCATGTTAGATTACAGCTCATTCCTCTGATAGAGAGAAGGCCTGTGTCCCAAAAGTAGGAAAATAGTTACGTTTTGTTATTCTACAACATAATTTTACCATGAACTAATAAACACTAGAGGGAACTGCAATACAGGTTTATAACCTAGTTCAGGTGAAATAGGGCAGTTTCCTGTATTACAAAATAATTATTTTATTTGGTCCATTAGGTAGATCAATCAGGTAGGTCAAGAAAAATTCACAAAGACGGAAAGCTTCAAAGTACAGGAGCAGGAACAGTGGGAGCTGCTGACGTCACACATTGCTAAGAATTATACCGAGGTGTGACGTCACGCGAAATTTCAACTCACTGTATCGTCTAATTTTTTCAATTACGTGAAAATATAAAAAATTGGCCAAGTGCGAGTCGGACTCGCCCATGAAGGGTTCCGTAGTAACTGTAATAAATTTAACATACTTAATATATTATAGTGATATAGTAGTGACTTATATAGTGACCTTATTGCCACATCTGCTTCGGCTGCAGAGCGTGCGCGCCTGCTGGCTGTGGGTGAATGGGAGTCGGGTCTCTGGCTTCACGCACTACCGTCATCGAACATAGGCACCTTGTTCGATGATACTACATTCCGCCTCGCTGCTTCCCTTCGATTAGGTGCTCCATGTTGTTCTGCTCATCGCTGCCATTGCGGCGAAGTTGTCAACAGCCTCGGTCACCACGGCCTTTCATGCGGCCGCAGTGCGGGTCGCATAGCACGGCACGCGAATATTAACGACATTATCCGACGAGCTCTTGTCACTGTCGGCGTTCCAGCTGTATTAGAACCCAATGTGTGAACCCTCTGTCCAAGGTAAAAGCCAGCCCTTGGGTCACGCGAAGTGTCAACTAGGCGTTTGGATAGATCTTTAAATAATCTGTGAGCACTCGGACCCCACGACCCCAAGGTTTCAACCCCAAAAGGCTCGAAAATATTACTATTATATTTTATTAAGAGGCAATGCAAAACCTGAAGGAACCAAAAATCTAACATAAAGTAGAACATGATTGTCGCCGGTTGCGACGAGACACAGGAGGGTAATACCTCTCCTGTTCTCCCAGTGATGCACTTGTAATTGTACACACGGCTTGACCTAACCATGTACGAGTTTTGCCTATAGTTAGTTCTTGTCGTTGGTGTGTGCAATAAACGGGATGTACGTTAGAACGAACCAGGTACACGCAGCCCAATTTTGCCCAACAACTCAGGGACATCACTGGATCCGTTCGCAATTTTAGTTAGTAAGACCAAGTCGGATATTTATCTACGTTCGTATAACGGGAGAATATGAAACCTTTTACATCGTTTAAGACAGTTTGTTAGATATGTTCTGGAACGAAATTTAATGTACCGTAAAAACCTCCTTTGTACCTCCTGCCCTCTAATCGACTGATATACAAGTTATACTTAGGGTTCCAGATTTGAGAGGCATACTCGAGGTGACTAGAAACGAAGGAGTAATACAATATTTTAATATTCTTGATGCTTCTGAACTCTAATGAGACCCTATAAATGAAACCTAGCGCTTTCGATGCTGTTTTGACAATGTTATCAAGATAACAATAAAGATATATGGAGCAGGAATGCAGAACGCGATAATATCAAATGCTTTTGTTATGTAATAGTGCATAATAATGAATTATATACCACTGGTTAGTACTCCTTCGTATAAATACATCTAAATATGCCTGTGTCTTAACTAAGTTACCATACTTGTATGGTCATGACATTATATTACACTTTAGAACGGCTGCTGGTTTAAAATGTCACTATGGTTGGCAGAATAGTCCCAGAATTACCAAAATACAGCTGTTATAATTTTCGACCATCACGCAACATGTTAAACAAAATTAACATCGTAAGTAGCTATCATGCAGGAATCCTTGCCAAGATCGGAATCCCTTGCGGTCAGAGCACTCTGCGTGTCAACTCTCTGAAATTAGCAGTGAGCACATTTTCAGCTAAGTACATTCCGCATTATAAATAACACTGTCTCCCCGACACTTATAAAATTCAACGACAGACTTTCCCTTATTGTACTAGCGTAGTTTTGTATACTTTTCCAAAAGAACCAGTTATTTTTTTGTTCTTCTTCTTCTTTGGTCAGGTTTCCGCACTTAGTCTCTGCACGAGACTATTGTGCGTGAGCCGTGTCGGCCGTCACTCCATCCAGCCAACCTCCCTCCAGAAGCAGATCAGATCTCTCGGTCTGTAAGGGAATTCAAAGGAGGTGTTGAGCTTGCCTAGCGGTCTGGATATCTTTATGTTGAGATCGCTGGAGAAGACTCCAACTCCAGTTCCAGTGTCTGTCTTTGAGCCGTCGGTGTAGATTCTAAGCTTCTTGGGTCCTGAGTTGTCCTCTGGCTCCGGCATGTGCTGTATTTGGTAGTTTTTTTTTGGAAGTGGTGTGAAGTTAGCAGTGAGAATGCATTTTCAGCTAAATACATTCCGCATTATAAATAACACTGTCTCCCCGACACTGTTATAAAATTCAACGACAGACTTTCCCTTATTGCACTAGCGTAGTCTTGTATACTTTTCCAAAAGAACCAGTTACTTTTTTTGTTATTTTGTATTGTAATATATGATGTCTTCTTTTCTCCTGTGAATTTTGCTGGCTCTTCACCAGGAACGGTATTACATCAGTGAGTGGCCTGTGTACTTTACAAAGCTTGATTTTGATTTTACTTAGTGGCTGAACTTAGCGATGATATTATTAGATTATTCTTTGCGGTCGTAATGATTTTTTCAGATCGCTTTTTACGTGTTTTTGTATTTTATTATTATTTTAGCTAAGTAAGCAGCTCGAGTCTAGGTAACAACCGCATGGGTTGATCTTCAAGGTTAAGTAACGCTTCTCGAGGTCAGTTTGTGGATGGGTGATCTCAACTTATGCAACATTTCTCTATATTTAATTAAGCCGTTGGTCCTGGCCGTAATTTATACATCATTGTCGGTTACTACCCGTAACGACTGTCAAAGATGTTATTTAGTCCGTCACGTAGTTTAACAAAAAACATTGGACACGTATTTTTAGGGTTCCGTAGCCGAATGGCAAAAAACGGAACCCTTATAGTTTCGACATGTCTGTCCGTCTGTCTGTCTGTCCGTCCGTCCGTATGTCACAGCCGTTTTATTCCGAAACTATTAGGATTATACATGTAAAACTTGGTAGGTAGATGTATTCTGTGAACCGCTTTCCGATTTAAAGAGAAAAATTCAAAAAATATTTAAAATAAAGGGGGCTCCCCATACATGGAACTGAAACTGAAAATATTTTTTTTCATGAAACCTATACGTGTGTGGTATCTATAGGCAGGTCTTTAAAAAAGACATTACGGTTTCTAAAATGACTTTTTCATAAAGTTAATCGTTTAAAAGATATACGCTTCCAAAGTCGTAAAATGTGTCCCCCCCTCTAACTTCTATAATAATGAAGTGAAAAATCTAAAAAAAATCATATGTTGTAGATCTTAATGTAAACTTTTAACCAAAATTAGTTTGAACGAGATCGAGTTCGCAGTTTTTGAGATACAGTATATGTTAGAAAACCGCAAATATAACTTTGTAATTTATACAAATACTATGAAAAACAAAGTTATTTGGCGTAGTTGTAAAAATTGTAAATAAGCTAGTTTTAAGAAATTTGTAAGGTTTTGGTTTTTTTTTTTTCAAATAAATATATTAAGAGATTTTATTACAAGTTCATACACTTAAATAAACAATAGACTTAAATAAAAAACCCTAAACTACATATATACATCTAAAAATAAACTAAAATATGGCATCCAGAAATTCGTGCGCATCGCTGTCCAGTGGTAATGTGCCCAAAAGACTGGCGGCATTGCCACGTTGTATGGCAATGCCGCACATGCACATGCCGGAGCCAGAGGACAACTCAGGACCCAAGAAGCTTAGAATCTACACCGACGGCTCAAAGACAGACACTGGAACTGGAGTTGGAGTCTTCTCCAGCGATCTCAACATAAAGATATCCAGACCGCTAGGCAAGCTCAACACCTCCTTTGAATTCCCTTACAGACCGAGAGATCTGATCTGCTTCTGGAGGGAGGTTGGCTGGATGGAGTGACGGCCGACACGGCTCACGCACAATAGTCTCGTGCAGAGACTAAGTGCGGAAACCTGACCAAAGAAGAAGAAGAACAAAAAAATAACTGGTTCTTTTGGAAAAGTATACAAAACTACGCTAGTACAATAAGGGAAAGTCTGTCGTTGAATTTTATAAGTGTCGGGGAGACAGTGTTATTTATAATGCGGAATGTACTTAGCTGAAAATGTGCTCACTGCTAATTTCAGAGAGTTGACACGCAGAGTGCTCTGACCGCAAGGGATTCCGATCTTGGCAAGGATTCCTGCATGATAGCTACTTACGATGTTAATTTTGTTTAACATGTTGCGTGATGGTCGAAAATTATAACAGCTGTATTTTGGTAATTCTGGGACTATTCTGCCAACCATAGTATATTATAAACCAGCAGCCGTTCTAAAGTGTAATATAATGTCATGACCATACAAGTATGGTAACTTAGTTAAGACACAGGCATATTTAGATGTATTTATACGAAGGAGTACTAACCAGTGGTATATAATTCATTATTATGCACTATTACATAACAAAAGCATTTGATATTATCGCGTTCTGCATTCCTGCTCCATATATCTTTATTGTTATCTTGATAACATTGTCAAAAAAGCATCGAAAGCGCTAGGTTTCATTTATAGGGTCTCATTAGAGTTCAGAAGCATCAAGAATATTAAAATATTGTATTACTCCTTCGTTTCTAGTCACCTCGAGTATGCCTCTCAAATCTGGAACCCTAAGTATAACTTGTATATCAGTCGATTAGAGGGCAGGAGGTACAAAGGAGGTTTTTACGGTACATTAAATTTCGTTCCAGAACATATCTAACAAACTGTCTTAAACGATGCAAAAGGTTTCATATTCTCCCGTTATACGAACGTAGATAAATATCCGACTTGGTCTTACTAACTAAAATTGCGAACGGATCCAGTGATGTCCCTGAGTTGTTGGGCAAAATTGGGCTGCGTGTACCTGGTTCGTTCTAACGTACATCCCGTTTATTGCACACACCAACGACAAGAACTAACTATAGGCAAAACTCGTACATGGTTAGGTCAAGCCGTGTGTACAATGCGACTTGCCGGGAGGTTGATATCGACATCTTTAATACTAGCGTGTCTAAGTTGAAGAAGACTCTATGTAGGCATTTCTTTGAAAACATTTAAAAGTAATTTTTTACTCATTTGTACTTATTTAGATTTTTTTTCTCTCTGTATCTCAGCTAACCTGTCTGTATTATTATATTGTATATCTAGTTATCAGTGAAAACTTGTAATTGGCAATATTGTATTTATTTTCCTTATTATTTTCTCTGTCTCTGTAAGTTTTCCAAACATAATAAAATAAAATAAAAATCTTTAACTGTGCCAAGTTTCATACTCCTCCGTCGGCGTATTTTTCATTAAAAAGGGAACAATATTTTAATTACACCTGTTAATATAAGATAAATCTAAAGTACTGCATTTTTAAATATAAAACATGATTTTAGATTATAAATATAATAATGTTCTGTTTTTATTATCATTCAACTACAATATTCTGTGACTTTTCAATTGAAACATCACATGGGTTCTTTGAAGCGAGTGCCTCGCAGGATTTAGGATAAGCCTGATACAATAAGAGGGGAATGAAGCTCCAAAATGTACATTCATTCAGTCGTCTGCCAAACTGAGGCGCTTGTGCGTACTGAAGTATCTAGAGCCTGCTTCAGAGACCTTTATCTGTGCGGATAGCTGGTGATATAGTGAAGTACCTTGTACGTCGTGAGTTATTCATAGTAATGAATAAAAATCAAAAACAAAAGTATTAAATGTAATCCTCCAACACAACTGATAATATCCAAATCAACAATAATGACAATCCCTCTGGTAAGAAACACAAAATTACTATTACGAGCCCATCATCCCCAATACAATGATATACCTATTCTTAAACTGATGCAACATTTTTATAGCCGCACATTTTTTTGGCAAGACTTAGGAAAATAAAAAAGGTGAAATCTGCGCGAGAAGGTTCGTGCACTTTATCTCCCGGTCCACTCTCGCAACACGTTTGGAGGGTTTACGCGGCATTAGAAACCAATTACACGAATAATACCTACCGGTGGCCCCGTCTTTATTTAATTTTGCTTTAGATCAACGCTAAAAACATGATTATATATTGTTAAGGGGACTTTTTACATCAAGATCACATCTTTATGCCATGACAGGTAAATAACATTAATACTGATTAATGCAGTGTTCCGCTTAAGATTAGTTAACGTTACGATGTGTCGGGGATGTTATATTATTGCATTAAATACATAATAGAGATAAAAGGTAGAAATGGGGTGGAATCTAATAAATTCTCTGTGCGGAAGCGTAAACGATGTACGCAGAGACGGGCACGTACTCGTGGCATCACCTCGAAGCGCCGCGGCCCGTAGCCTCGTAGCTCGTAGCCTCGTAGCTCGTAGCCGGAGGGGTGGGCACCGCAAATGAGCCATATTAATCATCCCCATCACGGCAGCTCGACTTTTGAGCTTCCTCTGTTGCCAGATTCTCCTTAATAAAGCAACCTTTTCCTCTTGCCAAAAATAAATTGAGATAATGCAATGTTACTTAAAAGTAAACCTTGCAACCAAATGTGCTTTGGTAGGTTTGTCAAAGTTACATGGTAAACAAACATCAAGGCACTAATTTATAAATACATTATGCCCCCTTAAAATTACGTTTTAATCAATTGGCGTATTTTCAACTACAACATAATTTGTATATTAACTGTATATATACCAACTAATATATACCTATCTATACTCATATATCTGTAAAACATACAGCAAAAATAAAATCTATCCGTTTTGAATGAAAACTAAATACAGTTGGTTATTACGCTCCGTGATTTGAACTCCGTAGTGTCCGGATTTAGATCGTGACTACCTATTTAACATGTATACATGCCGAATTTTAAATGCTTTTACAATAGTGTGAGAAGCAATAGCTTTGTATTTTGATTGGGTGTTGGGAGGTTTTTATTAAGTTTTATATTACAGCAATTTATTTGGATAAATCAATGATCTATTTTATAAATTTTTGCACTCAAGTAGCTTTTCTTAATCTTTTAAGTATCATGCACATAGCCTAGTCAGCAAATCATTATCGTATAGAGCTATGAAAAATAGTAATCTCTTTTCGTAGAACATAAATTAAACTATCGTCTCCACGTCAAAGCATAACAAACCTAATTTATAAACACTGAAATCTTAGTGAGATGCCGCTTAATTGGTTAGCCGGTTTAACGTACTCGTTGAAATGACTCCTGAACTAAAGCTGCATAAAAGCGCTGCGGCCTGCACGTAGCACCCGCAGGCCGCAAGTTGAGCAGCCCTGACATAAAGGCACATCATTTCATATTCGGTGCTCAATTTTGAATGCAGTAATAACGGCAAAAACCCCTCGGTCTGTGGAGTGCGAGATATATCGTATTATTTAAAGAGATTGATGCGGAGAAATATAAATTTACAGAGGAACAAGAGCTGTACCCTTTAACATTGTGATAGCCGAAAGTCTGCTTAGCCTTAGCCTTTTCCCGACTATGTTGTGGTCGGCTTCCAGTCTAACCGGATGCAGCTGAGTATGAGTCTTTTACATGGAGTGACTGCCTGTCTGACCTCCACAAACCTCCAAGCTGGGTAACACGATACCTCATGGCTAAACCAGTGTCAGATTTACTGGCTTCTGACTACCCGTAACGACTGTCAAAGATGTCCGAATTACAGCCGTGACAAACCGATTAACGTAACGTAAAAAAAAAAATGTTTTTATCGTGGTAAAATTATCAAATAAGTCCTCCCACCCCGGGCAGGGTGGGTGACTGTCAGACTTTTACTGACTAAAATCCACGGTGTTCCTTCAATAACCCTTTACGTACCGGGGTCACGGTAATGGGATGAGTCCCACGACCCCGGCAGGCTTCGGCCCTCTACGGGGGGGCCTCGTCATATTGCTGACGCTCTTTGAGGCGCGCGTGGAACACAACGCGCCGTCGACCCGGGCATGGTCCATGGTCGGACAGCGAGTTGCCCTTTACTCGCTGTCCGCATGCCCGCGCCTGCGGTGGCCGGAGATCGTCGGCCGACGTCCGACGCCGTGGGCGTCTACCACTGCGGCTGGGCTGAAGGGAGGACGCCATCCTCTCCCTCACGCGGCAAACATTGTACTACTACTGAGAAATTCTTTACAGAAAACCTCAATAACACTTTTTGCCCGTCTTGGAAATTAAACCCGAGACCCTCAGCTCAGCAGTCAGAAAGAGATAGCCGAAAGTCTGGTGCAAATACACAATTTACCTATAAGTCAGTTAGTTTCATGTTGACTGAAACTGTTCAAGATAAAGTTAGAGTTAAAAATGTTTCTTATAGAATACATAGGCGTATTAAGAATTAACTTTCAGAAGGCCACTACTGAATGGTTCAAAGTTTGTTTGCGACCGAAGTGGCGGCAACAGCTCCTATGATATACAATGTTCCAGCGCAATGTTTAGTTGTGCAACAGAAGTAAAGAGCATTCAGCGCATTGTTTGTACGTCATGACAGATACAGTGGGGAATATGAAATTATTGGTATTTTATAGAAGCGCTAGGTGGGATAGTTTAGCAGCGTGTGCTAATTGAGCGTTTCAGCACGCGCCGGCGGCCGGAATGCGCGGCCGCCGCACATTCGTTAGCAATATTCCGCTAACGAACCAAACTAATGGCTATTAAGTTGAATAACGTAGCACTTTGCGCCACGAATACAGTACACACACGCACTGACAGATGTTTCTAGAATGATACGCAGCGGCCTTTTCAAAAACTACATTTTTTACAACCTTTTTTCGTGACATTCGTATTGACAAAATATAGGATTCAGTGACGATGTATAAGTATTTCGGAGCGTAGCACGAGAAGCCGGTAGCAATGCTATGGAATAAATGCAATGAGTCTTGTACAACACACGAAGTAAAATTTATATCAGTTTGCTGTTACACGAACGAGTTTAAACTAATCGCCATTCTCAGAAAAACTCCTCCGCTTTACTATTCCACCTCATACTCATTTTGTACACAGTATACTAACAGTACTTTACGTAAATAGACTGCTATGAACAAAATTCCCAAAACACTATGACTAAATTACCACACATGCCAATGACCTTGAGTTACTGCAAAAGTGAGGAATGTGCGAAATATATCATCTTACAATTTCAACATCATCTTATCATATTTAAAAACTAGCTTTTGCCCGCGACTTCGTCCGCGTGGAATAGTTACTTAGGGCTAACGTTAAATTTAACCCCGATTTTGAAGTATTCTTCATTGGCGCTCCGCTTTATTATTGGCCTTAGCGTAATGATATATAGCCTATAGCCTTTCTCTATAAATTGACTATTTAATTAAAAAATAATTTTTCAATTCGAACCAGTTGTTCCTGAGATTATCGCGTTCAAACAAACAAACAAACTCTTCAGCCTTATATTATTAGTATAGATAGCTGTTGCCCGCGACTTGGTCCGCGTTTCAGTCGTTTTTCGTAAAAAAAAGTAACCTATGTCCTTCCTCACGATTCAGTGATTTTGATGTAACAGACAGATTAACTTTCGTAATTTAGTAGGGAAATATGATATGTCAATCTATAATACTGTTGAAAAATATCGCAATACAGAACCGCACAATATTATTGTTAATAGCTGTGCCCGCGACTACAAAGTCGTGCGTGCGTGTAACTCCTTGTGTGTTATTAAGTTAATGTATTGGTAATATTGTTTAGATAGATCACGCTCACATGAGGCTTAAGTACCTATAGAACGAAATTTTATACCTTCGGCCGCAAGACGCGTCGAGCGCGGCGACCGATTCTCAAAAATAATCCTTATAGCATGATTCAGTATTCACGCGTGATGGCTTATTATTAGCGTATTTCATGTATAACTTTGGTGTTTCTATATGAACTTTTCTCAATTAGGGGTGACTGAGAGTGTTATAAACGTAAGAGTAGACAAATATTATAATCAGAAACCTTCGAACTGCTAAGCTATCGGGAGTTACACGTGTTATTGTGAGTCAACCAAGAGTCAACCATAAAAGATAGACATATGCTGTCGTGGGATATTTTTTATATAATTGTAAGGAGAACATTTCCGTCATGATATGATTTCTGTGTAGATTTAACCATTAAGGTTGCATACGCGACGGAAGCTTAAAAAATGGAGTAACTTCTCCCGTTTTCCCAACATTTCCCTTCACTGCTCTGCTCCTATTGATTGTAGCGTGATGAAAAGTATACTATAACCAGCTCAGGAGTATGAAAAATAATTGTACCAAGTTTCGTTAAAATTCGTCGAGTAGTTTTTGTTTCAATAACGGTTATACAGACAGACAGATAGACAGACAGACAAAAATTTACTGATTGTATTTTTGGCATCAGTATCGATCCCTAATCACCCCTTGATAGTTATTTTGGAAATATATTTCATGTACAGAATTGACCTCTCTACAGATTTATTATAAGTATAGATCACCCTTATTTAAATAGAATTTTCATCAGTCAAATCACACTATAAACTACTAATATCACCGACTATAAATTCAACTTAAAACTGTGCAACCAAACCTCATTCAGAAAGTCCTTCACATTTTTCCTCCTCTCTGAGAAAAAGGAGCAATACCAGTGAAAGAAGTCAGTAAATGGTTTCCCTCAACATTTCCAGCCAGCGTGTTGTAGGCGCGGCTTGGAAATAAGAAAATCCACAGCACTCAGGCTGTCAGCCCACAGTAAGCTGTGTAAGCTCAGACGATGGGAGAGCGATAAATTAAGTTTTCAATTTGCCAATGACGCATCGCTGAGACTGTGAACCGAACACCCTTTGCTTATATATTTTAGACGGTCGCTTTCGTGTTGCTCATGTAATTTTATACTTGTCGTTAAAAAGTTTTGAAATATTTCACCAAATTTTTTACAAGATACTGTAAATACATATATTACTGTAAATACATATACAATAAAACCATCGTACAATTTGCTGAAACGTAATAACTGACGCAAGTATCTTATATCAGAGCAGTTATTACGTATTTAAATGATCAAATTATGTTTAGTTGTGTACATTTCATAAATACCGAGGATGTTTAGCGTGGAGGGCCGACGCCACCGTTGGTTGCATGCAGCAAAATGCAGCGTAGCGCTCCATTATGTGGGTCATAAATCAAGTGCATTGAAATCTCCTTCCTCCTTCGTGTCGGTGAGCCATCGCCGAGCGACGGATATTTGAACCAATGCACCGCCGAACCGACAGAGCTACGCCACCACACTTCGCTGCGGCTCGTAGCTGTTTGTAGCTACGAAGCTACGATGAAACTACGCGCCCTATCTACGCTGCATCTTAAACTTTGCGCGCCGAATATTGACTGGACTGTAAAAGTTTCGTGTTCAGCCGTAGTGTTGATATCTGGATGTTTGTTTTCGTTTTATTCGTGGCATTTACGGCAATATTTTATGTCTTTATGATGTAGTTTTGGATTAGTTTTGGAATTTGTCTGCATTTCGAGGGGACAAATCACATTTAAGTAATCCGTTAAACGACTAACAAGTCCACTCAACATTTACATACAGGATCACTTTCAACAAACAAACTCCGCACATCACAAACACTAACAGTGAGCGTTAACTCCATAGATTTATATAAGTGCATATTGTTTTATTTGGACAAGAATGTCGGCAACTACAACAAAGTTACGTGGCACACAATGGCCGCCCGGTCGCCACCCAGCCCGGCCGGAGGACAGGAGGACACCCATTCACTCACAGCTACTCAATGGCTTTTGCATGTTGCATTCTGTGCGACATTGTCGTCTTAACTCGCGAACGCTCTAATATTTCTATCGGCGGCAAATTTGTGGCCTATTGAATGCATTGGACGTTAATCTGCATATATACCGATAATATATTCGTAACTTTATATTTGTGGTCTTCCGGAATTTTCCTGCGTTTCGTAAGAATTGAACTAATTTTAATTTGTTTATGTTATAAGGTACGTTACAAAATTACTAGCTATACATACGTGATGTGAATTTATAATTGGATTAACTATTCTCTAAAAATATTTAATCACTATTCTACAATTAGTTCGGCACGTTTTTATTTAAAAATAAAAAATTTGGTCTCAATCAAACTGCTACACAAGTACATGTAATCAACACATTATTCCTGACGTATACTGTATCACCATACCACATTTTTGTAGCAACAGCAGTTAACCAGTGTTTTCCAACATCAGCAGCCACTCCCAACGATGCGGGTGCATCGAATAGGCGCCACGTGTCATGTATGGGGTAATACCTTCTCCCAGACATGTCCCGGCTCAGCAAAACGTCAAAGGGAAATTGAAAATTAATTTATGCTCCTAAACCTCATACCAGCTCGGAGATTGTAAATCACCGGCTTGGAACTCTTCATGTCCAGAATGCCATTTCGCTTGACGTGTATGAAACTTTGTTATTCCTCGTTAGTTATGATTTGCCCGCCAAAATAATAGTAGAAGGCATATATTTTAACCGAAGAAAGTAGTCCACAATTAATGTGACTAATAGCTGCATTAACTAATCTCTTGTCAAGTACCTATATTATGGTCGAAATAATTAAATGTTTGCCTTACAAATGCATCTTTAACTTTTCTAAGATTAATGTCTATCTCAATAACTTAAGACTAACATTTATAGGCAATTAAAAAATAATAAGCGATGCATTTTGCTTCGACCAAAAGATTAAGAAATTGCAAAATAAAAATAAAATAACATATTGCTCGGTAATAGCGATCATATATTCCAAGCGGCTGTGCATTTTACGTGGGAGAGCTTTTGAAGTTCAATTTATTAATAATATACTAGCATACTAAATTATGTATAACAGCGACCCTGATATTATAAGAGGAATATGTTGAAAAGAAACATCTTTTTCATCATTAATTAGTTGCAGTGTATACTAATATTGATTTCCAATATTATTTATATTTCGTTTTTTAAATTACATTTAAGTATTAAATTCTACGTCTACAACTAAAAATAAAATAAATTTAAAACACGATTATCAGATATAAATAAAACAATAATACATACTAAACAAATAAAAACTAGCAAAATTTAAGGAAATTAGTTACAACAGCGAATAGTAACGGTTAGGAGGTAGTGGAATATCCACGTATTCCACCCGTTCAGCACACCCTATTGAAACATTTGACGAACGCAAACAGACGCGCGTCCTCATACAGTCCTCTGCGTACATGTAATGGGAGGCTGAACGCACTCGCGGGAGGACTCCGAAAAGAGTCGTAAATACTCCCGACGCCGCTCACTTATAAATTAGGATCATAAAGCAGTTGCCGAACTTTGCTGGCGGCACGACGACCATAAAACAACGCTTACCCGCCGGGATCGACGACGCTGCTCGTGCATCGCCACTGATCTTTCAATTCTATGGATCATAATGCTTGCTTACAGACAGATTAGTTTTTAACAGCTCGTCGTTAGGAGTTGATCGCTTTGTGGTGTGATAGGAAGTTGAAATAACGAATAAGAAGACATTGCAATTGACATTTAATCACGACGGTAACCAGTAACAAATGTATATTTTATGATAAATACTCGTATATATTTCATTAGTTTGTAACAGCTCGTCGGTTGAAGTTGATCGTTTTGTAGTGTGATAAGAAGTTAAAATAACGAATTAGAAGATATTGAAATTGACATTTCTTCGCGATAATCAATAAAAAATAAATAATTCGATAAAAATATTGTTTTATAGCCGCCAAAAACTAGTTATAATTTAAGTGATAAGGCAGTATCCAGCACCGCCCTCTCGCCCGCAAATATTTGCACATGCAGAAGGTGAAGTAATACTACTTGCACTATGCAAAACAAGCCTATATTATTATGAGTACCTATTTTTTAGTTAGTTAGTTAGTTAGTTCTAAGTTATTAATTAAATTAAAATATTTTTAAGGACTAGCAATGTGGGTAGAATTCTCATTGCTAACAATATTGTTAACCCCTCCAACTAAGCTAAATATGGTTGTGTCTGGAGTTGTGATGTCTGGGTTCACGGCAATGGTGTAATGGGGGGAATTTGAACCCGTGGCATCTCGATCATAAGTCCGACACCTTAGCCATTAGGCTATTGATGCTTCAAATATGGCTATATGTAATTTGCCCACTCTCTAAAGGTAAACACTTCCCATTAACCATCAATGGTTGTATCTGCAAGGTTCTTATAGTTTCGTTTATATTGCCACATATTATACTGATCATAAAATACTTGCTTTCCTGCGATACCGGTGAAACCAATTTACACTAATAGTTGTACAATTTATTATATTAGAAAGTACCGCTGTTTCTGTGGCTCAAGACGTTAGAGTAATGTTCGCACCCTGTTGCCTGAATCGGGAATACATCGCATGTGGGGGTCGCGCCCCTCACTAGGTCAATGGGTTATTGTGGCACGGTTGGACAACTATTACCGTCAACTCTGCAATTGATGTTCAATGACTTTTATAATTTGTAATAGAATAGTACAAGTAATAAGACGTTTTATACTCCAATAGATTTATTTTCACTTTATTTAGATGATGTAACCTTTAATATATACTACAAACTAATATCTAGTATCATAAAACTTGTCCTCAAAACAACAAATTATGAAAAGAATTCTTTTCATAATTATACATACAGTATATTCTTCGGTGGAATGCACTTCCACTTGATATCAGGACGGCCGCCAGTTAATATTTTAGTGAATGTTGCGGAATTTACTTCTTTATTTATTCTTTTATTTACTACATTATATATTAATGGTAGGTATAAATTACGATAAATATGTATGCACCTATACAGGGTGGCAGGGACATCGACGCACAAACGCTTATCATGGATTCAGAACGTAATTCTGGACAACCATGCGTTGAAATTTTTCATCGACTTTTTCAAAAAATTTCTGGTTTTTTCTGCATTTTTTTTTTACTGAAAACTGTACAAAATCATTGTTTCTATGTAACCTAATAAGATTTTAAATAAAAAATAAAATTCTCTTGTTTCACTTACAACAGCAATATAATTAAAACTCGAAAGGGCTACCTGATCAGCTGTTTTGCTAAAGTTCATTTGCGAGGTTAACACAGGTGATCAGGTAGCACTTTCAAGTTTTATTTATAATATATTTCTGTTTTAAGTGAAACATGTGATTTACTGTCTTTTTTTGCATCGGCCTTTTTCTTAATTTTGTTAAATTAAGAAGCGTTGCAGTTTAACAAACAGACCGACATACATGCGAGTGATCTTATACAGGTGGTTTTACTCGTAGAAGCACGTGTATCAACTGAATATTATAACTCCCGTTTCTTTTTTTTTTATGAAAATAACACCTTTACACGTCATGATGATTTATCTATTATAGCCAGTCTTCAATTTGTGATAGTCCTTCGGCTGTGTTTAATTGAAGAATACAACGTGTAACGAAAACCCCATATCTATCCAAAAGGGCTGAAGACAACATCTGGTATGGTGTCTCTATGCACAGTTTCAGCACAAAATAACTGACTCAAAGAATTGATACCAAATTATTGGTTTCATATATTCTTGAATACCAATCATAACAAACATGTCACAGCACTACGAGGGTCAATAACTTTTCACGTCACTTGCCAATAACACGATAATTCCTTACGTTCTTCTTAATTTGAAAAATTCGGTCTCTGGTATTGTGTATTGGAATTTTTAATAAGTTCTACACACGTAGACTTAGGATTACAAAACCCTTGCCATATCATTTGTTATCACTCAAAGAAGCCATGCACTTGGTATGTATATACCCTTTAAATTACACGTTGTATAAATAAATCGTTATAAATATGACCACACGCTGAAAAAATTCTTGAACCAGTTTTTCATATAGACGTAGAAGTAACCTATTCATTCTCCCTAAAAGTAGGCCTTCACATAAGCTGACTCTGGCAAGTATAATTTTTCATAGACTTATTTTTCCAAATAAACTTGTCATTTATTAAAACATTGTAACAAGACAATAAAGAAGCGATGCCGAATAGACCGGTCTTTTCTGGTAATTAATTTTAACAAATTAAAGAAACTATGTATCTTGTATGTCATGTATTAGTTATTATATTGAACGATTATTTTTATCAATAATTCTACTGGTTTAATTATAAGATTACCTCAGTAAGGCAAGTCACAATCAAAAGGACAAAGCGTATGATCATTGAAAAAAATTAAGGATACCTTATCAATAAAAGAACTTATTCGAGAGTGCGAAACTCACACCGTTGTATTGATTAACATAATTAGTGCATCCATTGTGAAATACTGCATCGAGCCAATACGTAACATCATTACACACTGAATGAAATGAATCATTAAGTCTGTCAGCATTCTATCAATTAGCATTTCATGGATTGTAAAATTGAATTATATTCATATTAACAGGTGACCACAATTTTATAATTAGTTTACTCAAAACTTCGCTTTCTGTTCGTATTAGTAGGTAATTGATAAATTGAACACGCTAACATTGTGGAATATGTTACTGAATTTATGATTTCAATATTCACTTTTCTGCTTTTAAAAGCTGTTGCGTTGGTAGGTTAATAAATATTAATAGTCTTAAATCTTTAGCAGGCCGCAACTTGTCTTACAGCTTAATCAAGACTGTGATCTCCGGCAGTTGTCTCTAAAGAGATTGATGCGGAAAGCTTTTTCCTTGACTCGACACTTATTTAGACATTGTTCCTGCTTTCGCTTCTTTGGACTAAATTTCAATACCAAGGGATTTGCATACCCTACTATTTGCCCTTTTTAAAACTATTGCCGAGAATATAATTAAGTGTTATAAGAGAAGAATTTAAGACGTTCTTTCAGTTTACCTTCCCTTAACGAAAACAGTCCCAGCGCCACTATTTTAAGTAAACTTATCTCATTTTATTTGGCGGCGGCAGATGTGGAAGTTTAACTCATCATTTTGAGATCGCGAAATCGCTTGGAAGTAATTCGCGGAGGCGGGCTCCCCACAGACGCTTTACTTACAAGCACTTGAACTTAGTTGCGAGCAAGTTGGCCGGCTTTCCACTCATACACTCCGTAACGACAACTTACTCACTTTTGCTCACTTGAGGCTTAGCGCCCGCAGATATCAAGGGTGCATTATTTGTTCGTAGCTTTTAAATTGTTTTGAGCATTGATTTTAATTTTTAACCGATGAAAAACGGAGGAGGTTATCAAGTCGACGCGTATTTTTAACCGACGAAGAAAAACGGAGGAGTTTATTTTTTATTTTTTATGTATGATCACCGATTACTCAAAGACGGCTGAACCAATTTGAAAGATTATTTTTTTGTTTGAAAGGGTATACTTCAAAGTTGGTTCGATTGTCACCAAGTTAGGATCTGATGATGGTATCCTGGAGAAATCGAGGGAACTCTTCAAATATTATAGGCACACCTATAGTGATTTGAGTATTTTTATAGTAACTTGTGTAGTTGCATTCGAAAAGCACCATTTTTGAAGTAAACCTGATGATGAAGACCAAAAATGGCCACTGGAACTACTCAATATATAAGTAGGAATAATAAGAATTTCATGGGTTCCGCTTCGATTACTTGAATATGGTTATAAAGCACAATATATGCTCGTCACAATGCATATGGTTAAGTGAAGCTGATGGTGAAGTACCAGAAGAACTCCTCAACAATTAACGGCCCAGCATTGGAAAACCAATATTGTGTAAAAGGTTATAAGTAGTTGACATTTAGGCTTTTCTAACTAGGTAAATTATAAATCGACCAACTAAAAAGAGTGAAATAAAAACTTTTTAACATAAAATTAAACCGACTTCCAAAAAACACTGCAAAGTGAAAAATTACTTTAATTTTGGAAGTCGGTGCCAAAAACGAAAAGACAAAACTAAAGAGTTTTTGGAAGTCGGTTTAATTTTTATGTTAAAAGGTTTTTATATTAATTACGAGAGGTTTGTGGGAGATTTGTGATTGTTTGGTTTTGTCAATCATTGTTATGTGATTAAAAAGATAATATAATTTGAGGCTCACAACATTTTTCAAGACGATTTAAAAAGCCCTCCAATTTATTTTTATTAACACAAATACCTACGTAAATTACAAAAATCTACAAGATTAACTGAAATAAAAATTATATTTCTGTTCACGCGTGCAGCTGTACCATCGTAGATCCGCAGCCTCTAAGAGTAACGTGAGTGTAAATAATTCAGTCGATGCGAAGCTTGCTCCCCGGGGCTTTGCTCCGAATACCAACATCTGATCTGTGATTGCGCACGATAAATCTATTCCTCTCAGCACACCGATTGTTGTTTATCCCCCATAAATATTCTGTTGCAAATAAATATATTCACATCTCATTTAGGTAATATAACATTTGTTTTCGATGCAAAGTTTGGTTAAAATTCTCACGTATGAAGTCAAAAGAAAATCGAAGGTGACAATAATGTCTAGGTATGGAATGTTCGAGGCTGGGGCTGGGGCAAACAAGCCAAAGCCGTGGGTACGTGACACGCAGTACAAATCGCGGCTCGCTGCACGCTAAACCCGCACGGTTCACAAGGGATACGAAAAAAGTATCGATACTTTGTATTTGATACTTTTACTCAATGAGTACTTTTTGACAGGTATCGTATCGAATAAATCTTGCATGGTAACGCCATCTGGTTCAATTGGACTAAACCTTCTAAATCATTACGTTGAGCTCGAAATCCTTCCTTCAGTCCTTCTGTTCACAGTTTCTTCACTAATCAATTACTCAATAGTAAGTTCACCATTAGAATATTGTTTTGTTATTATTATTTATTCCTTATTGTGTATAAGGTACAATGTAGTTCTTATAATGTACAATGAAATCGCACAAAATCGTATTATTCTTCGTGTTCGTTTCGCGTTTTTTTTTTTCTCCAATTTTGTGCCATCTAAAAGTATTGTTCTGTGCTGTGTATCTATCTATTAGCGATTGTAGATAGGAGGAGGAATGGGTACTTTAATATGTGTCTAAAGGAATGAATAATATACTAGTTTAAATAATTTGTACAGTCACAGTTGTCTTTTTTATTAGTGTACCACTACCATTAGTGTTGATAATCTTTCTTCTGTCCTACTATACTGAAGCTAAGTTGACGTTACTGACCGACATTGACGGCCTGACGTATTAGGTCCTAAGAAAAGCACTCGATACTTTGAAGTATCGTAACTTTTGTTTCGATACATTTATGAGAACGATACTTTTTTTCGATATTACTCGTGAGTACAATATCGATACTTTCTAATCGATACCGTATCCATCACACCTATTCAATTGTTATTTTGGCAATTATGCGATTGGTGGAGTGCGAAACATTTGTATTGTAATTTGTTTTTTAAATAACTTTGCTATTTACTTATGCGTGTTTTAAGCTCTCGGTTTGAATTTACTATCTAATTTAGATAAAAAAAACAGATTTATATGACTTTCAAATGCAAATTAAATGCAACTAGCCTAATGGCTAAGGTGTCGCCCTTGTGAACGAAGGGTTCGAACCCACGAGGGTTCGAACCCCACCCATTACATTATTGCCGTGCAGCTAGTATGATCAGTATAATCACCAAGCTGATTGCTAGTAATATGAATTCTAACCACAATTCTAGTTCTCTTTAATAAAAAATGGAAAAAGCTGTCATTGATTTGGTCTTTTCGACATTAGAAATCGGCTTACAAAATTGTAGTGTTTTTTATTTGGTCATAGTAAACCTTGATAATGGTAAGGTTAAGATATTATCATTGAACTCTGTTTCAGCCAGCATGTATTCCATACAGCGTTGCCAGATGTCCTGATTTTGGCGGGAAGTCCCGATTTTTAATCAAATTAAAGTCCCGCGTGGGACTGGCTTAGTCCCGCTTTCTGAGATAACTCGATCGTGCGTGCACCGTGTTGAAGAAGCGCGGCCGGGGCCCTGTTTAGTTTTTAATAAAGCTGACAACCTGACAAATCTTATCTTACTTCTTCATACTATCTTACTCTCACTAATATTATAAATGCGAAAGTTTGTTACTTATTTACGCAAAAACTACTAAACGGATCTGAATGAAATTAGTAGATAGTTGATATTCTGGAATAACACATAGGCAACATTTTATCCGGAAATTCCCACGAGATTGGGATTTGCGCGAGAAAACCTTCCCACGCGTACGAAGTGACAAAATTGTCATGGTGGACTTGGTGACTTTTATAATAATAGAGTGAAATATCAAAAAAAAATATGCGGTAGATCTTGATGAAAACTTTCCACAAAAACTGGTTTGAACTAGAAGAAAGAAGAAGAAAAAACGTTTATTGGCTACATGCCACAAGTACACACGAACACAAATAAAAAATAAAAATACACAAAAACTTAGAAATAGAACTTAAAAATAAAACTTAAAAAATAAAAACTAAAAATAAAACTACATAATTAAGATAATATGACAGACATATTTCTATGTGTGACTCACGGCAGTGCCAAACAGGCCCTGTTCAGCAAAATGCCAGACAACTGGTGCCTGACGCTGATTTTCAACAGGTCCTGTTTCAGAGGTGAAGAGAAAATTAGCTTTATACAATCACTGCGAGTGGCTGTGTGCATCGGGGCGCGACAAATTTACAAATATATAATAATTTGTTCTCTAATTTTAAGGGACTGGGTATAAATAAACTAATTAGGTGCTAGATTGAAATGACACATAAATGTAATTTAATATTTATATGTATACGAAAATGAAAGAAAGAATACGAGATGAGTGTGATTATTATTACTATAATAATTTATTGATGACATTATGGTGACATTAGTAAATTGGTGCATTGTATATGTGGGTATGTCCAGCTCCAAGCCGGGGGACACGAGAGGCACCCAAAAGAGCGTACTAAACCGCGCAAGCAACAGCAGGCAACCACGACAGACGACGACTATCTCAAGGGTCATCGACTACGTTCCACATCATAATAGTAATAATGGATAAATATAAATCATATTATTGAAATATTCTGTTGCACCATATCCAGTTTCCTTTGCGCATCTATCAAGTACTGCCGTAGACGGGTTCTAAATGTATGGATTGTGCCCACCACTCTTATTGGTGGCGGAATGTTATTCCACACCTTGGATGCAGCGTATCTAAAACTGCCTCTAAAAGCTGCCGTCCTGTGAGCCTGCGTTGTTAACTGTTGTGCACAGAGTCTGGGCGCGCAATCTCGTCGACTGGTCATCCAACATAGCTTGTCATACAAATATTTTGGTTTTTTATATTTAATTATACCAAAAAGCAGACATGCTAGGTGAAGTTTACGTCTTGACTTCATTTTAAGCACAGAGTGCTTGTTTAGAAATGGAGTGATATGACTTCTAGGGGGGACAGTATAACAAAATCGTGCACATGCATTTTGGACTCTTTGAATAAGTCTGTCTGTACGAGCTAGCAAGTGAGGGCCGTAAACCGTATCAGTGTAATTTAATTTTGATAGTACAAGGGTTTCGACTAACTGCTCCCGTAGCTTTTCAGACAAGAAAGGCCTCATTTTGTACAGTAGCTTCAATCGGTAAAAACAGTTTTGAACTGAGCTAGCAATATGTTTTTCAAATCTAAGATTGAAGTCCATACATAACCCAAGGTTGCGCGCTTCGCCAACACGGTCAATAGGCTCCCCCATCAGAGACAGATTCAGTGTTAAGGGAACTTTCTTCATCTGCTGCCTTGTACCAAACAACATGTATTTAGTTTTTGTCGGGTTTAATACTAAACAATGCTCTTCTGACCAGGCAGCGATTCTATCCAAATCATCGTTTAAATGCTTAACAGCTGTACTATAATCCTCCGGTTTAAAATATATATATACTTGGACATCGTCAGCATAAATATGATATTGACACTGTTGAAGGCACTTAATTATGTCAGCATAGTACAGTATAAATAGAATTGGGCCTAAAATTGAGCCCTGAGGAACTCCCCTCTCCAAAGAAGCCAGGGCTGAAGCTAAGGTAGTACCGTCACTTAAGCGCAATTCAACCAATTGTTTTCTGTCACTGAGGTAGCTGCGGAACCATTGTATAGCATTATCGTCGAATCCATAGTAGCTTAGCTTAGACAGTAACAGAGATACATTTATACAGTCAAAAGCGCGGGAAAAATCAAGCAGAACCATCAGTGTACACATGCCTTTATCTTGGGCAGCTAAAATATTATCAGTTACATCCAGCAACTAGATAGAATCAGCAATTTTTGAGATATAGCACCTTTCTACTATCGCAAATATTACTTTGTATATATATGCACACACTATGAAAAACCAAGTTATTTTGCGTAGTTACTACGGAATCCATCATGGGTGAGTCTGGCCAATATTTTACTATGTCCCGCTTTTGACGAAAGAATCCCGCTTTTTTCACTCAAATATTTTAAAATCCCGACTTGGCAGAAAATAAATCTGGCAATGCTGCTTCCATAACAAATTAAATAAACACAAACACAGCTCATCTTCATCTGCTTAGCCTTTTCTTAACTATTGGGTCGACTTTTAGTCTAACGGGATGCAGCTGAGTACTAGTTTTTCACATGAAACGACTGCCTATACAACGTGTAACGGAAACCCCATATCTATCCAAAAGGGCTGAAGCCAACATCTGGTATGGAGTCTCTATGCACAGTTTCAGCACAAAATAACTGACTCAAAGAATTGATACCAAATTATTGGTTTCATATATTTCTTGAATACCAATCATAACAAACGTGTCACAGCACTACGAGGGTCAATTACTTTCCACGTCACTTGCCAATAACACGATAATTCTTTTCGTTCTTCTTAATTTGAAATATCGGTCTCTGGTATCAGTGTATTGGAATTTGTAATAAGTTCTACACACGTAGACTTAGGATTACAAAACCCCTGCCATATCGTTTGTTATCATCCAAAGAAGCCATGCACTCGGTATGTATATACCCTTTAAATTACACGTTGTATACATAACGTCCACAACCCAGTAGCTGGATAACACGATAGCCTTTGGCAAGAATGGTGTCTGATTTGCTGGCTTCTGACTACCCATAACGACTGTCAAAGATGTATAAATAACAGCTGGTACCAACTGCTTAACTTGCTTTTCCAAGCAGGGAAGAATCTTGACATGTTTTGTTAGTCACTCATCCATGGAACAAACTCGGCAAGTCTTGCTTAATCTGGAAGGTTGAACCGTACAACTGTTATTAGCCACGGGATCCTGACGCCCAAATACGCACAATAATGTAGCTTGATAGTCGGTGAAATATCTATATATATAAAAATGAATTGCTGTTCGTTAGTCTCGCTAGAACTCGAGAACGGCTGAACAGATTTATCTTATCTTGGTTTTGAAATGTTCGTGGAGGTCTAGGGAAGGTTTAAAAGATGAGAAAAATTTAAAAAAAAATTGCCGGGAATACCGTCAAAACAGCCCTTTTCTGTTTCGTATACAAACGTTTTCTAAATAAAATGGAGAGTAGGGTAGGGGTAGGGTAGGGTAGTGTAGGGTTTGGGTAGAGTAGGGGTAGTGGTATCGGTTGGGTAGGGGTAGGACACCGCGCGAACGAAGTCGTGGCGGGTCAGCTAGTCTTAAATATATTTCCGCTATCCTCAAATAATTATCATGAAAAGTTACCCACAGATGGCCAATAAAACTCCTCCTACTTCATCAGTACTATTAAATTATATGCCTTATTTTCTCTTTCCCTTCTGGACCAAATAAAAGATTCAGATAAAAATGGAATCAATCTGGAATATACCTACCTACTTTTTATGGAGTTATGAGGAGAAAAAAAAGTCATATTGAGAATATTCTGGTTTTATAATTTCATTCTCGTTAAACTTTTACGTGTTGATTGCTGTCATTATACTATGCAGCTGATTTTTATGTATGCAGGTAATCAAAAGTGAAAAATTATATAAATACGTGAATTAATAAGAAACCCGTTACATTTATCAACTACGAAATAAAATATTTACTAATAATTATCTATATCTTATTTATATACAAGTTGTAACAGATTAAGCGCAATACCTCAGACACCCCAATTAGAATATTAAATTATAAGTCTAAAACAACATCCGTAACTAAATAAATTGAAACCAAACCTAGACATTTTTTATATAATAGTTATCCTTACTAAACACAAAACGTATGTGCGTCATATAATATCCTTACGCAGACGCATACACTCATGCAATGTTAGCGGCCAACACGCACACGAGCGCATTTCCTTGAATTAAGGATTGTATTCATTTGTCATTATGCTGTGTTTCCATTTTAAGTTAAATGAAAGATTTTTCCGTCAAAATATAACACCTATTTTTATGACGGAAATTGATTCAGAAGCCGGTTCTGAACCAACTACTTTCAGGAATTGCGTTTATTCTGTTACACGTTGTATACATATAATAAAACAGTAAAAAAAGTGTGTCTGTACATTTCAATTTTATACGAGAATAATAATAGAGGTGGGTTAAGAAACGGTAATACGGCGAAAAAAATTAAAAAGTCTATCTGTTTGTACACGCTAATCTCCGGACCTACTGGATGGATTTAATGAAATTTATTAAGTATTTCCTTTTTTTTAATCCGGAATTCCCACGGGCCGAAACTTACGCGGGAAGTCATCCCACGCGAACTAAATTGCGGGCAGCAGATAGTAGATAAATACAATTTATTTGATTTAAACCTTTTAATCAATCCATGACCATTTTCGAAATAATTACCTATATATAAGTAAATATTTTGTTTTTTAGTTTATTAGTATAACGGATTTTTCAGAAGTGCGTGGTCTTTATTACGTGGTATTTAAGGGTAATATTCTGAATCTGGTTTATAAAAAAGAAAAAATACAAAAATATACTTTTTAAAAATTGCCAAGAGATATGATTTGATACGTTTTGAAAATGTTAGTTGTATTTTGCCATTTGAATTTTAACCAAGTATATTATTTTGTATAGTTGCAATAATTGTTAGATAAATATAATAAAATATATATAATAAATATAATAAAATACATAGTTAACAAATACAAAACATCACCTTTAAATATGAGAATAACTTCTAAACACCGTGTATAGTGCAATAACCATTTCCTACTTATTTAGAACATACAGTATCTAGTTTGCTCATAATAATCCTATAATTCACAAACTAAGGAAAATAATAACGCATTGCAATTTGCAATCTTTTGTTGAGCTCGATTCGAGTAATCAAATAAACCGCTACTGAAATGATTTCGTGATTCCAAATATTTTAATTGAAAAACAGAAATGCCGGAAAATAGCGCTTAAATTGTGCTTGCATTTGCGGGATGTTAATTCAATGAATAAACATCATGTCAGAACAACATCAAAATCCACTTCCTACTAGCTATGGCGATGCCTCACTTGCCGTGCAATTCAATTAAGCTCACTTTTTATGCAAACCGAATGCACGTCCACAGGTGAACCAGCAAGTCAATCACGTTATTATTACCTCCATAATCGGTTCGCCGTAAAACTGTGATTATAGAATATTATTCCCATTACCACGACTATTGTCCCACCAAGAAAATTCATTATATACTAAGACTCATAACATCTAAAACACGGTTTGCGTGACTTTACATAATTATCACGAAAATGATCACGTTTACTTGGATTCAGATTTCATAAAACAAATTGTTAGTTTTACTAAAACTTTCCTTCAATTGTATTAGTTGAGAATTGATCGCTAATGTTGTTCGAAATTTTTGATCGTTAACCTAATTTAGTTGATCGACCGCGTGACTAGTAAGGTACACATGACCAAGTGCGGCTGCCAGGTAATTGATACACCGCTATAAGAGACTTGCTGAGTCTGTACCTACAAGCGTTTGTTTCAACGGAACATAAAATTTACATGTACATAAGTTATTTGCGCCGGAGGTGCGTCGGCTCGTAAATCTCGCGACAAGGGGATTTCTGTTTGTGAAGTTTCTTTTTTATTTCCACTTTATCTGTGTAACGCAAAGGACTGTGAATACTCAGGCGCAACTCTAAACCCGCTCAACTTCAATAAATCAATTTGTGCACTTACCCGTACTTATAATGTTCTCAGAGAGTTCGGCACGTGTCGAGACCGACTGAATACGTTACTTTCATCGCATGAAGTATGTGAACGTAATTCTATATTTTTATATCAGAGGATACTTAGGAAACACTTGTTTTAACTTTTTTACTTACTTTTAAATTACAGTTGTACGTGTGTGACAAGTTATTTCTTCAACTTCAGCAAAATTACCGAGTCGAAAATTATTAACTCTCCGGCTTCTTGGTGAAATTTTTTATGTCTTTCTCAATCCCCCATATCCAATTTTCTACCGAGTCTTTTTAACCGAAATAAAATAAGCAGTCGAAACGGTTTGTCCAGTTCGTCGTGTTCATTTTGCATCACAAAGTTAGATGTGTTTGTCGTTCTATTTTAAACGCGATAACGCCAACTTTCCAGTCCTCGAAATGTGAATACCTTGTTGCGAAAATGTGACTAACGGAAACTGTGTACAAGTAACTCGACTGTCCTTCGGTGGCTCACACCCGCGCGCCGCACCCCCGCCCCCCTCGTCGTCGGCACTCACGACACATAAGCGCGCTCGGCGTCGCCTGCCGGCCTAGAAGCCACCAGCCATTCAAATCTCTTTATTATTACAACAAACAACGTTATTCACTTCTTACACCAAGTTTTTCCTTATACCGTATACATCTAACACAAAGGAAAGTTGCCAACATACAAGTTAACGCCTGCAGTATTTGAATATCCATGCACCACAGTATATCACAACTAATCCTTTCTGAGGTTGACATTTAGATTTATGGCAGACAAAATAATTTTCAGGTGGTTGAGTTAAGTTTATCTACTAAGATTTTCTGCAAAATAGGACTAATTTAATGCGACCCCTTTCGTATGGAACTGTCACAAGTATTACTGTGTTGTTATATTCATTGAGTGACACTCTTCTCGGAGTTATCCGGTTACGAATAACTGCAAGCTTTCAACCATGTGCCCATTTTAATCTTTAAGAGCTTGAACTGAATTAGTTTTATTCATTGACGTATATATTATACTAGTACTCTCGCGGGGCTTCGCTCCCGTGGATTCTATCACGGTAAAAACATAACTCTCCTTTTTTGCAGTCGGGTAAAAAGTAGCCTATAACCTTCCTCAAGCTTCAAGCTACTTCCATACCAAATTTCATCCAAATCCACCCAGTACTTTCGATGATTAGCGCGTTCAAGCAAACAAACAAACTAACAAACTTTTCCGCTTTATAATATTAGTATAGATTGGTTTGTTTTTTTACCGCTATTTGCCAAATCAATTAATCTTATTATTTATTGTGGATTATAGCTATAGCATATCAATAAACACTAGGTATTTCTTCTGTATCGTTACACACGTGTTGCGGTACGGGAATTAAATTCGCGGCACGCAGTGCAGCAGCCAACCGATTAAACACTCCGCCAACCGTGTAGTCAAAAAATGCAGATATTTTGGCCAGAATATTATAAATATGAATATTATAAATATAATTAGCTTTGTATCGCAACACACTCTAAAGACTTTCTTTTTTTCTGGGTGGGAAAATCATTAAATGAATCCACCCGCTGTGTGTGAAGCGGAAGGGAGTGTCAGACTTATACTGACTGAAAAACCCACCTAGCTCTTTCAGTTGCCCTTGCGTTCTGGGGCCGCGGTAACTCTTTAAAACATTCCCGCAACCCCAATAGGCAATGGCCGTATTAGGTCCCAACCGCACCGTATAGTGTAGGATGGTGTAGAGCTGATATCATTGCTATATAGAGCAACGAAATAGTAAATTGACCCTTAAATTTAAAGTTAAGAGTGTTAGTGCGTTTAAACGCACATTAATATATTAAGTTGCATAACAGTACGCTGCTACTACTTGTACCAACTAAACTTGAAATTTGAGTTGAGCATGAACTCCGTGTAATGGCGGAACGCAACCCAATGCCGTTATAAGTAACTGCTAGTTAATTGTGATAATAAGCTGGTACCTTTGCACTAATGATTACAAATGAATAGTTACATGTAAATAATTTATTAAAAATTTGAAATCAGGTCTCTGTTTAAATATAAAAATAGAAATATGTTTTATACGCGAATTAGCAATGAGGAAAGAATTCACATTACTAGCAATCTTATTCACCCCTCCAACTAAGCTAAATATGCTTGTGTCTGGAGGTTCACGACAATAGTGTAATGGGTGGGGTTCGAACCCGCTATCTGTCCATCACAAATCCGACACATTCAACTGAAGAAAATAATCTATACTATCTATACTATATAATATAATATTATAAAGCGGAAAAGTTTGTTAGTTTGTTTGTTTGTTTGCTTGAACGCGCTAATCTTCGAAAGTACTGGGTGGATTTCAAAAATTCTTTCTGATTATGATAGGCAGTTTCATGAGGAAGGCTATAGGCTATCTAGCATTACGCTACTCTTCTCGGTTTTTCTACAATAAAGGTATTGGTGAAGTAAGTCGGAAGGAAATATGCCGCTAAATTACTATAATCGCGTGAGCTGGCGAAATGCTGAGTTATACGTAAAGATCATGTACTACAAAAATGTAGGATTTATGTAGATCTAAAAAAAAGTCCGCGGTACTGCATATCTAACTTTTATAAATAATCCACAATAAGGCAAATTATGTTAAGAAAATATTTAAAAAATAAGGAATTATTTGTAGTATTATTATTATGCGGCCATATTAATATTTGCGTTTGAAAGTAATTTCATCATCAAGACAATTTTATGAAGATTATCTTTGCCTTTTACAGTATATAATTTGGACTTATAGTTTAGGAGAAAATGTAAAATTAAAATTATTCAACGACGCTATTCACCGAAACGGCCGCGGCGGCCCGGGGATGCACGACGCGACGCGTTGAGCATGACTCGCGTACTCTACCGCTCCGCGATAGATACCGCACTGATAGTGAACCTTATCTTGGTTTCATTTCGACTTCTTGGCTAAGAAACTTCCTATGTAAAATTGTTTCAGCTTCTTTTACGTCAGATGTGTATTTTTGTATCTATACATTTGAATATTTATATTTTACTTTCTCTTTAGTTGAATACGTAATTTTGGTGTTGGTTTAAATAGGGTGTTGTTTTGTTCATCCCACTTTTTATGTCATCGTTCAGTTTAAAGGTATGTTGTAATGAGATACCGCGGCCTCGGAAGGCAAGGGCAGCTGAAGTAACTGGGTGGGCTTATAGTCAGTAGAAGTCTGACACTCCTTCTCGCTCCACTTAGAGCGAGAGAAGTCATTCGATGATTTTCCCACCCGAAAAAACGGGTCAGACATTCAACGTTGAATAGTTTAAAAGCGATGTTGTTAGGATTCCTTAGCCGAATAGCAAAAAAACGGAACCCTTATACTATTCGTCATGTCTATCTGGCCGTCTTTCCGTATGTCACAGTCATTTTATTCCGAAACTATTAAGACTACAGAGTTCAAACTTGATATATAGATGTATTCTGCAAACCGCTTTCCGATTTTTATGCGAAAATAGTGTAAAAAAAAACATTAAGGGAGGCTCCCCATACATGGAACCAGAACTAAATTTTTTTTTTACTTCAAGCCTGTACGCCTATGCGGGTGTCGGCGTCTATAAATAGACCTTTAAAAATGATACTGAGGTCCATGTTATCATTTTTGTCAAAGTCAATCGTTTGAAAGATATATTTGGGGACACATTTTACTACTTTGGAAGTGCCAAAGTAGTAAAATGTGTCTCTAACTTTTAAAATAATAAAGTGTAAAATATAAAAAAATATGCTGTAGATTCTAATGAAAACTTTTAACTAATTGATTCGAACGAGATACAGTTTTTGAGATTTCATTTTCACATTTGCAAAATCCGCAAATAAAACTTTGTCATATTAACATTATGATAACAGCATTTTTTACGTTAATCTATGCTAGCAAGCATAGCTACGGAATTCTTCACGAGTCAGTCGAAAGATATACGCTTCCAAAGTGGTAAAATGTGTTTCACCCCCCACCCCCTCCTACTTTTATAATAATGGAGTCAAAAACCAAAACAAAATATATGCTGTAGATCTTAATAAAAATTTCAATTAGAATTGGTTTGAACGAGATCGGGTCAGCAGTTTAAAAATACTCTAAATGTATTCTTGACAATATTATTAAATTAAACTATATTTACTTCGCGATTCTCTATCCATTGCGAATTAGATGGACGCATAAAATTACACATTAATAATAGTAGTAGGATTATACGCGGGTGAAACCGCGGGGCACAGCTAGTTGAAAGAATAAAAGTCTTCGTTGCTGTGACTAAGAATACTTACAACGTCACATTTTAATATAGTAAATGTTTTCTCTCAGAGGTTTCACATCCTTGATTTATGAAAATTGGCAGTAACATTAAAAGTACTCGCAATATGGACAAGTACTGAGGGGGTGTTACTACTGAACGTCATAAAGGAGCGACCAGTGAATTTAAATGTTTCTACAAAAGTTCACTCGGTCCTGTTTCCTTACAGACCGCAGTTACCAACTTTATACACTTAATTTAAATGAAAATTTCTTTTGTTACGACTTTAACATATGATCCGTTTCAAATGTAAAGGTAGGCGTGGAAAAAAGGCATTAGCATTCATTAAACTTCAAGTTTTAGTTATTATTTGCTAAACTTGATTTCGCAATTATGTTTAATCTTAAGGGAAAAGACAATAAACATTATTCGCACATTTAACCAAAGTTATATCTCCGTGCTCTGAATAAAAATTATTCTGAAAAACGAACATAAACATTCCACAATATTATTTTGAAACAGTCAAGCTAAATTAACAGGAACAAAAGTAAGAAGGGCGAAAGTTAACTTTCAGTTGAAATTAATGAAGATTACAAAATTCACGGCCATTGAGTTCCCCGCCTCGTCGAACCTTTGACTCTAAGTTGCTTGTTAGACTAAATTGAGAGAAATAATAGGACTCATTTGTGTGGTTTAAAGGTTTCCAGTTCCACCGCCGCCGGAAGTTATTATTTAACCGCAATCCAAACGCCCGATAAAGTAACATTGTCCTATTAATTGTAAACCATTAACATATTGGTCCAAATGACTAATATTTAAGTACTAGCTTCTGCCCGCGACTTCGTCCACGTGGAATAGTTACTTTGGGCTAACGTTAAATTTAACCCCGATGTTGAAGCATTCTTCATTGGCGCTCCGCTCCTATTGGCCTTAGCGTAATGATATATAGCCTAGCCTTTCTCTATAAATTGACTATTTAATTTAAAAATATTTTTTTCAATTCGAACCAGTAGTTCCTGAGATTATCGCGTTCAAACAAACAAACAAACTCTTCAGCCTTATATTATTAGTATAGATAGCTGTTGCTCGCGACTTCGTCCACGTTTCCGTCGTTTTACGTAAAAAAAAAGTAGCCTATGTCCTTCCTCACGGTTCAGTGACTTTGATGTAACAGACAGATTAACTTTCGTAATTTAGTAGGGAAATATAATATGTCAATCTATAATACTGTTGAAAAATATCGCAATACCGAACCGCACAATATTATTGTTAATACCTGTGCCCGCGACTCCGTCAGCGTGTAACTCCTTGTCTGTTATTAAGTTAATGTATTGGTAATATTGTTTAGATCACGTTCACATGAGGCTTAAGTACCTATAGAACGAAAATACTTCAGCGCAAAGCTTCCGGGTAAACTATGTTGAAAGTTGACCCGTCCGGCACGTGAACATAAAGATTTCTAGAACTGCTAACCCGGGAAAGAGCGACGTACAACTGACCATGCGAGAAACAACTGACACCGAGATCTACTCCAGCAACACGAAAAGTCTGCCCTTGAGCCTTATTAATTGTCATTGCATAACACACCGATACTGGGAATTGCGTTCTTTTAAATTGGAATGGAAAATTATTTGGTATTATGGGAATTCTGGGAATAAAGACGGTTTCTCCTGCACCGCAACCTGTTAAAATTTGAGCCTCGATTATATTTTGTTACAACTGGGTTACTTTTAGCCGAGTTCCATTGCAAAGTTGTGGTGGTTTTAAATTTCGGAGCAGAATAATAATCAGAAAGCTTCGAACTGCTAAGCTATCGGGAGTTACACGTGTTATTGTGAGTCAACCATAAAAGATAGATATATGCTGTCGTGGGATATTTTTTATATAATTTTAAGGAGAACATTTCCGTCATAAATGATTTCTGTATAGCTTTAACCATTAAGGTTGCACTCGCGACGGAAGCTTAAAAAATGGAGTAACTTCTCCCGTTTTCCCAACATTTCCCTTCACTGCTCTGCTCCTATTGATTGCAGCGTGATGAAAAGTATACTATAACCAGCTCAGGAGTATGAAAAATAATTGTACTAAGTTTCGTTAAAATCCGTCGAGTAGTTTTTGTTTCTATAACGGTTATACAGACAGACAAAAATTTGACTGATTGCATTTTTGGCATCAGTATCGACCCCTAATCACCCCCTGATAGTTATTTTGTAAATATATTTCATGTACAGAATTGACCTCTCTACAGATTTATTATAAGTATAGATATTATCAGGTTAATGTATGCACAAAGCATATCTAGAATAAATGTCAGAAAGACCAGTAATGGCGCATAACTTATACCTGACAAAAGTCAAACATTTGATAATAGGGTCCTTTTGGCACCTTTCGGGTACGGATCCCTAATTAAGTAATAGCTGTCAAAGATATGTCATCTCCTGTGATTGGTGGACTGAAATCACAACAGCCAATTAAATAATTTGTAATTCAGTTTGACGGCTTTCATGTGCACACTCTATATTAGTTGTTGATATCATTAAAATTATGTTAGTAGTAAAAAAAAACCTAGTTTCTTGAGCACCGATTTCAGATTGTACTGAATTAAAATTATAATGTAAGATTTTAGAGTCACATACAAGATAGCAAATCAATAGCAAGTCAATTGATTAATACCTGGCTTTCTCATCCCTTTACCTTATTTATAAAAATAAATTGCTGTTCGTTAGTCTCGCTAAAACTCGAGAACAGCTTAACCGATTTTATTAATTCTTTTTGTTTTATGTTCCCCCTAATACAGGGAAGGTTTAAAATTTAAGAAAATACCAAAAAAATATAGCGGCGCAATGTTCGCAGGGTTAGCTAGTAAAATGTCCGGGCGTCGGGAGTCACAGGGTGACTCCCAGCCACGCACTGTAGGCGCAGGCCTGCGGGCTGCGAGCAATGGGTAGCTCGCCGCCTGACTGAAACCAGGCCCGTGTAGAAAAAGCGTCGTGTCCCTCGCGCGCCTCAAAGTGTCAACCAATTGTCGGGGCCCATATGGGGGCCGTGGCCTGCCAGGGTTGCGGAATTGTTCGAAAGAGTTACCGCGGCTTCGGAACACGAAGGGTATATGATAGAACACGGATGGGTGTTTTTAGTCAGTAAAAGTCTGACACAACCTTCCGCTTCACCCAGATCGGAAAGCAGTCTTTGGATGATTTCCCATTCTTTAAAAAAAAGCTAGTAAAATATAATTATAGACTACTTTAGTTAAAACTGCGAACTGACAAAATAAATCAAAGCAATTAAATTTTTATTTAAAAATCGATATTAACTACGCTATTAAAATTTCAGAGAATATTGCCAGTATTTTTAAAAGTTATTCTTGTGTTATTTTTATTAGTAGCCGCTTGTATTTCCCGCAGGCATAATCAGCGTAGCGAAATTCTCGGAATAGCGGGAAATTTAAAATTTAAATATTAAAATGGCAAAAATTAAACTGTCGTTTTTTTAAACGCTAAAATAAGCAAAATTTATAGATGGAATGATTTTTGCTAGAGCATAGAAGAGAAGCCGCAGAAGAGACATCAGAGGCTTCATCTTCTTGTAGAGAAGCAAATAGGTATAAGTCCAACCTCAATTAGATTTCAGCAACCTTTGCTCTTAGTCATTCAAGTTATCTTGTAACAACGTCCTGTTTCTATGTACTGTTAAATTAATGCCTTCCATAAAATAAAATGTAAGGTATGGTATGCAAGCCCTATAAAAGATATTACAAAAACTGCATGTATTTTTTCCTTTGTTTCTCTATGTTAATATAATGTTTACCATCATCTGCTAAACCCTTTCCCAACTATATTGGAGTCGGCTTCCAGTCTGACCGGGTAAGCGACTGTCTATCTCACCAACACAGTTTGTTTCTCAAAAGATCTTACATATACAGGGTTAAATGTAAAACACTGAAAACCTCTCAGGACTATGTTAGTAACATCATAATCAACAACTTTTGTTCTATGACTTTTAAGAATTCGTCATATTGTTCACCAGATTTTCATACAAAAATAAAAATATTTAAATTGAACGCCCTAAATGTTACGAAGTCTATGCGAAGCAAAAGAAAGCAATTTATACTATCGCTTTCTTTTGCTTTGCATAGACGCTACATGCGTTTAGGGCGTTTAATTTAAATATTTTAATTTTTATATGAAAATCTGGTGAACTAAAATATGACGAATTTTTAAAAGTCATAGAACAAAAGTTGTTGATTATGATGTTAGTAACATAGTCCTGAGAGGTTTTTGGTGTTTTACAATTAACCCTGTATACAACGTGTAACAAAATAAACGCAACTCCTGAAAGTAGTTGGTTCAGAATCGGCTTCTAAATCGATTTCCCTCATAAAAAATAGGTGTTAAATTTTGACGGAAAAATCTTTCATTATTTTAACTTAAAATGGAAACACAGTATCATGACTCCTTAATTACTTAATAACTCGTGTGCGTGTCGGCTGCTAATATTGCATGAGTTTATGCGTTTGCGTAAGGATTTTGTATGACGCACATACGTTTTGCGTTTAGTAAGGATAACTATTTTATAAAAAAATGTCTAGGTTTGGTTTCAATTTATTTAGTTGTAGGATGTTGTTTCAGACTTATAATTTAATATTCTAATTGGGGTGTCTGAGGTATTGCGCTTAATCTGTTACAACTTGTATATGAATAAGATATAGATAATTATTAATACATTACAGCTAGGAGGAGTGGAATTCCCTGCCGGAGGCTGTATTTCCTGATTGCTATTTATTTATTACGTTTATTTATAACATGTCTATAAAGGCTTATAGACACGTTATAAATAAACGTAATAACATAATAATAAACGTGATAGGCATCACAAATAAAAAAAAATGTAAATGAGGGGATATTTTTATCCCCGAATAAGGAGAATTTTGCTTTGATTTTTGGTGAATTAGGAGAATAGGCAGTGGCAATTCTGAACATAATTTAGTGATTAAAATTACTGCATAAATTAAGTAAAAATAAAAATATCTACTACTTTGAACAATTATACTACTACTACTTATGTCTACAGTACAGCTATAAAAAATGTATTGATCCAAATAATTATAACAATGACATCAATGCTTGCTTAAATGACATTATAAATTGGCTCAATAATAATAATTTGGTTATAAACCTAAGCAAAACAAAAGTCATGCATTTTTATCAACGTTCCGAAACACCGCAGGTTAATATTTCCTACGAGGGCTGTGATGTTGAAGAAGTAATTAGGGCTAAGTTTTTAGGTATTACAATATTAACCTACCACAATGTGTTTTTTAACCCAAAGGTTGACTGGTAGAGAATGCCTAGCTGCATTAAGTCCGCCCATGTAACACAATTGTATGTACATACTTAAAGTTTAAATAAATAAATAAATAATCAACTAACATGGAAACCTCATGTTGAAGAACTAAGTAAAAGACTTAGTAAATCCGCATATGCTCTCTTTCAACTTTCAAAGAAAATCAACAGACATGCACTTTTAACTGCCTACCATGGACTGGTTGCCTCTGCTTTACGGTATGGCATTATTTTTGGGGGCAGTCTACTGATAGGGAACTGGTATTTAGGTTGCATCAGGTCTTGTGTTCCCCACTTTAAATCATTAAAAATATTAACTTTTCCTTCTTTATATATTTTGGAAACGGCTTTGTTTGTAAAATGCCACATCTGTTCCAAAAATTGTCAAAAATCAGGAAAAATCCAATACGGACTCAATATATCAATCAACTTTGTCAAGTAAAATGTAAGACAGCATTAATAAAAAAATGTTTTTTTGGTATGGCCCCACGTATATATAATAAAGTACCTTGTTATTAAAAATATGACAATATCAAAATTTAAACGGGCACTAAACGAAATTTTTATAAACAAAACTTATTACAGCATTGATGATTTTATTAATGATTATTCACTGTCTGATTGATATGCTGACCTGTATGACATTGTGATTGACAATTTTAATGCTTTTTTATGATATCTTTATTTGCAATTATACTGACCTTAATTCAATTGATATTACTGATATAATTATTTTTTCTCTTATTTGTGACTTGGCTAACATTTTTAATTATATTACTTTTATTTTAATGTAACTCAAATTTCACATAACTTTTTAAAACAAAATGTTTGGAAAAGTATCTGCATACCCAAGTGAGGGTAAAATATGGAGGTCTGTACTGTCTGTGCTGACAAATTCTTAAATGATGAATTAATTTAGAATGACAATTAATGATATTGATCTTAGAACAACAACGCATAGAAGGATAGTACGAGTTCAAAAAGTGAGGCAACTAAAACTTAGCCATTTTTGGCTAACTTTGCTCGACGAGCCGTCAGTACTCAAGGTCACATTCTGCCGAACAGAGCTCGCGAGTAAATAATTTAAAACGACCGTTTGTAGCGTAAAGGGAGGTCATAGTCCTTCAGAAAAACAAAAAACGTGTAATCAAATTACATTTCACAAGTAAATACTTATATTTTATACATTATATTTAAGTAAATCGACCATCAAACAAAAATTCTAATAACCTAACTTATCACAATTCAATGTTGCTATCCGTGAGGAAAAATATACCCATATTGATTTCTTTTGTGCTTATTTTTGTTCAAAGAAAATATAGTTTTGGCGGCAATTATATATGCGTCAAACTAAACTATATTTATTTACAGCTACTACCTACAGTGTTTTATAACTATAAAGTTACTTCGAAGAGTGGCATCATAAAGATAACAATTTTATTGATTAAGATTTTTTTCATTTAAGTAATGTTCTCAATAATATTTTTCTATTTCATAAATAGAACACATACTTTTAATTGATATCAAACGAGATTTTTCAAGCAATTAATACATTTCTATAATATCATTATAACACATTACACATCAAACATTCTAAACGCAATAAACGATATCTCATTTCGTTTACCATCCGTAAATATAAGTCATATTACATGAAAAAACATCATCTTATTTAGTTTCATAACATAAAATACTTGATTTGATCCAGCAACATAATAGTGCGTTTTCCCATTTTTGTGGTAATGGTACTGGTAATGGTATCACTGAAAGCTATATTTGTGTGCGTTTGAAGAACGTAGACACATTCGGCTCACGCACACAAAGAAAATAAAGTGGACACACGAAATCGCTCGTGTTTTGTTCTAGACGCCTCTTCTATGCGTTGTTGTTCTAAGATATTGATATTTATTAAAATTGGCATTATAAATATTTTGACATTTAAATTATTTTTACAAATTTAATCATTTAACATTTTTATTCTTTTGATAATTTGACATGCACAAATTTGAAATTTTTAATAATTTCTCATTTAAGTCTGACTTCAGTTATTATTCAATTTAATTTATTTTCTAATTTAATACCAAAAATATGCATGATTTTGTAAAAAAAAAAAATTACAAGGTATTCTTCCAGTAGATTCGCACACCATATTTGTACGCCTCCTGAGTCCTGGCATAACATAGCGCTTTTTTTATAAATAAATAAATTTGATTTGATTTGATTTCTACAATTTTTTTTTTGTTAAATAATATATTATTACTTAGTTTCTAGAGTGGATTGTTTTAGTTATTTGGTCTAAAGTATAACAATTATAGACAGGCTAAAATGAAATATAGAAATGAACAAAAATTTATTTCACATTCGTTTAAAAGCCGGGACAGCGAAATTGTTTGCTATCTATAAATATATTCTATATATTTATGTTATAACATACATCTATAGAAATCTGTTTTCATGGTGGTAATAACGTTTTTGTTGGTAATATCTACATCAATCCATATCTATAAGTACTTATAAATTAACACAACAAAACCATTTATATTAACTGCCTAGTTCCCCAAATGGCTGGACTGATTCTCTAAATATTCCTTTACATAATCATAATCGACAAGTCAGTTTTTTTTTGTATTATGAAGCTACGAAGCCTGTAAATATCACTTTTTGTGCCTTTAATTTCAAACAAACCAGTTTAAGTAGTTATTACTAAACTTTTTTTTTTCTTCTTCGTTCCTTAAGTATACGTGCTGTACTATTAAGAGCCAGCACATGGTTAATTACCGCAGAACAGACAATGTTCTGTAAACTCCATGATGAAGTTTGCTTTGGAATTCAAATGAAAAGCCAGAATTAACAGTGCAAAATGAATTTAATGTACAAAGTGAATTCGAGAAAAATGTAGAATATCGATTGATTTTCTTTTATAATATAATATTACTTTGTACTACGTTGAATAATCAACACTATCGTGACTTATCTGTTCAGATTGTAATTAGATATTATTATAAAAAATAATTAAGTTTCAAAAGAATTTGAATTGAGGTTCTCCTCCATCGAAACGACCAATTCGAACACCTTGATGCGGTTTTTACTGTTATGAAGTATGTATCAATATTTATGATTTTAAATATTCTGATTATTTTGTTATCAGCAAAATTATTCTTGTTGTATGGCGAATTTCAATCATCAATTTTCACTACTACATCACCACCTATTTATTTACCTGCAGATGCGAACTGCTGTGTTCCTATTGTAAAGAACAGAGCCGGTGATGTGTCTAGTTTGTCAAACTACCGACCTATCTCCTTAGCCACTATACTCTCTAAATTATTTGAAAATATGATAATGAAACATCTGAATGAAAACAATATACCGTTATACAACGCACAGTTTGGTTTCCGATAGGGCTCATCCACCGATCTCGCTATTTTTGCTATAAAAAATACGATTTACGAATATATATGTGTATATACAACGTGTAATTTAAAGGGTATATACATACCAAGTGCATGGCTTATTTGGATGATAACAAACGATATGGCAAGGGTTTTGTAATCCTAAGTCTACGTGTGTAGAACTTATTACAAATTCCAATACACTGATACCAGCGACCGAATTTTTCAAATTAAGAAGAACGAAAAGAATTATCGTGTTATTGGCAAGTGACGTGGAAAGTTATTGACCCTCGTAGTGCTGTGACACGTTTGTTATGATTGATATTCAAGAAATATATGAAACCAATAATTTGGTATCAATTCTTTGAGTCAGTTATATTGTGCTGAAACTGTGCATAGAGACTCCATACCAGATGTTGTCTTCAGCCCTTTTGGATAGATATGGAGTTTCCGTTACACGTTGTATATATAATAATAGGAATACTACAGTTTACTCATGCTTTTTGGGCCTTGGCCGCGCATTTGACACAATTACAACATTTCATTTCATGGGATAAATTAAGAAAAACTGAAGTGCCACCAAAATTGTAAATACTTTAGAATATGGGTATGCTAACCAAGTTAATCAGGTTAAGTGGAATAATGCTCTGTCGCAGACCTATTGGCTAACAAGCGGAGTAAGGCGGGGTGGTCTAACATCACCAGTTTTGTTCAACCTTATATTAACGAGTTGCTCGAGGAACTGAGCAGCACCAGAGTCGGATGTCAAATCGGTGGTGTGCGTGTTAATAACCTTAGCTACGCGGATGACATGGTGCTACTTAGTCCGTTGGTCAACGCCTTAGGAAACTAATAGATATTTGTGAGAAGTATGCATCTCAATACTACCTGACATACAATGTAAATAAAACGGAAATTATGATATTTAAACCTAAGAAAGGGCCTGACGTCTTTAAAAATTGTTACAAAACTTAAATATCTCGGGCATATTGTAACAGAAAACTTATCGGATGATGAGGATATGGAACATCAGAGACGCAGTATCGCTTGTAGAAGTAACATGCTAGCAAGACGTTTTTACCACTGTTCGAAACAAGTTATGCTGACTCTGTTCAAGGCCTACTGTCAGTCGTTCTACACCGTACTCTTCGTGTACAGTATAATAACGCGTTCCGGGCTATGATGAAATTGCCCTGGTGGTGTAGTGCCACTAACATGTTCGCCGAAAGCAGAGTTGCCGGTTTTTCCACACTGCTAAACAAGCTCAGGGTGTCATTCTACACAAGAGTAGCCCTGAGTAATAATGAAATAGTTACTGCTGTGTACCGCACCGTCCATCTCTCAAGGGATATAAGTTTTTATGTTTTTGATTTATTTTATTGATATATTCTGCTAGTTAAGAATGTGTCTCTGTATATTATGGGTTTAAAATTGCCTGAAATAAACGATAAATAATTAATTTGATTTTTTTGTTTAAACGCTTTCGTAATAGTAACTTCGACTTGAACGACAAAACACGTAGAAGACCGCCTATACAGGTGAATAATGCTGAATAGGTGGTGATAGTAGGAGCCGATCCGATTCAAACTACACAGGAATTAACGGCATGGTTTAACGTTACCTTACCTACAATACTGACTCATGTGCATCAAATCAATAAGATAAGAGGATATGAAAAATGGGTGCTTCATGATTTCACTGATCTGCAGAAAGAAATGTGTGTTGAAACTTGCGTTGCCTTGTTGAATCGGTATAGAAATGAAGGAATAATGGATCAAATTGGGACATGTGACGAAAAGTGGATTTTATACGATAACCGATAGCGAAAAACGCAATGGCTGACCCCAGGTGAAAAGCTGCAACGGTACCCTAAGCCAAAGCTTACCAATAAAAAGGTAATTTTAACTATTTGGTGGTCTATTTGCGGTGTTATTCACTATAGCTTTCTCAGGTCTGGTATGGCAATAAATACAGATGTTATCTGTGCGAAATTTCGAACAAGAATGGTAAAACTAGCAGTGATACAGCGCCGACTGTGAATGGATCTTCACTATTATTGCTTCATGACAATGCAAGACCTCACACTGCATGTGAAACGGTTGTAACTCTACAGGAGCTGCAATTAAAAACCAGACTTAACGTACTTGCCAGGCCTTGCTCCCACGGACTACATTTTTTTCAAGATTTGGATAATTTTCTACGATTTCAAAAAATTCTGCCTATGAGGCAGTACAAAATCTTTTCACATAGTTTGTCGAATCTTGATCCCGAGAGTTCTATCGCAAAGCCATAAATAACCTACCGATTAAGCGGCGACTATATATAAAATGAGGGTAAATATTTGATAAAATAAGAATATTACATTAAAATAAAAACAAGTTTAATTTAACTCCTAATATATTTTATTTCAAAAGGTTTTTAACCGACGGAAAAAAACGGAGGAGGTTCTCAAGTCGACGCGTATATTTTTTTTAATGTATGATCATTAATGATCACTCGAAGACCGCTGAACCGATTTGGAATTTTTTTTTGTTCTAAAGGTTGTACTTCAGATATGGTTCAATTGTCACCAAATCAGGATCTGATGATGGGATCCTGGAGAAATCGAGGGAACTCTTCACACATTATAGGCACACCTATAGTGATTTGAGCATTTTTTATAGTAACTTGAAGACCACAGGTGGCCACAGGAACTACTCAATATATTAGTAGTAATAATAACTATTTCATGGTTTCCGCTTCGATTACTTGAATATGGTTATTAAGCACAATACGCTCGTCACAATGTATATGGCGAAGTAAAGCTGATGGTGAAGTACCAGGAGAACTCCTCAACGGCCCAGCATCGGTAAAAGCAATATTTTGTAAAAGGTTATAAGTTGTTGACATTTAGGCTTTTGCAACTAGGTAAATTACAAACCGACCAACTAAAAATAAAGAGAAATAAAAACTTTTAACAAAAAAATACTTTAATTTCGGAAGTCGGTGCCAAAAACGAAAATACAAAACTAAAGACACCGACTACCGAAATTAAAGTTATATTTCACTTTGTAGTGTTTTTCGGAAGTCGGTTTAATTTTTTGTTATTTGCAGACAACTACACGATTCCGGGAAAGGCGTATCTGATTTTTTTTCCCGTTCCCACGTATATTCCGGGATAAAAAGAAGCCTTAATGTTGCCCTATGACCTCTTCTATATTCTATTGAAAGTGCTATTAAAATCGGTTTAGCCGTTCCCGAAATTTGCCAGCACAAACAAAAACATTTTTTTATATAAAACAGCTGTTTGTGTTTTAATATCGTGGAAATAACTATAAGCACTTAAGAAAACACGGTCATTTGAAAAACAGACAGTAACTTCAATTAAAAACAATATTTATAGATAGAACATGTATAGATGCGAAAGTTTAGATGTATAAATGTTTGTTACTTAATCAGGCTAAAATAGCAGCACGCATATGGATAAAATTGGGCACAGAGATATATAAAGTCTGATATGGCACATAATATTGAGCCTCAGAAAAATGTACGAAATTTCCACGTGCGCTAAATTTAGAGTAACAGCTAGTACAGAATATTTTAAAATACTCCATTTTGAATCTTGTTAAAAAAAAAAAAAACAAATCCTAGAACGCTCGACCATTTGTAACTGAGGAGGAAACGAAAAAGACTTTTTTCCTTACTGCCTCGGTATTCTACACTTTAATTCTCGTGACACACAAACGAATACACTTACCGTATTTTTTCAATAATAGTTAGTAAAAACAAGACCTAACATTTATACGAAAACTTTTTTATTTATTACATAACTATAACGGGGGAGTTCTCTCTTAAAAGATTTTCATAGTACTTCGCTCGTAAAAATCTCTGAGTCCCGTAAAAGAATGCTAAAAGGTTTAGCTCACGTTTTAACAAAGCAGACAGAAGAAATCCAGAGACATGTAAATTGGAACGCTAAAAAAACATATCCCTCGTGTTTGAACTAACAAGCAGATGAGAAAGTGAGGTATGAAAAGAGTATAAAACTAAACTTCAGGTGTAGAAAACTTTGTCAACTACGGATGACTTGTACACAATCAGACGCAAGCGGGTGTCATCTCTGTTAGGCAGAGTACGAGGTAGCAGCAATGACATCCTAATTAATATCTACCAAATATCTATGTCCGATACACTCGCTCTGGGTTCAAATTGTGGTTAGTACTATTAAGTATATTAAACATTTCTCAACTTTTTATATAAATACTAACATAGAGTAATAATTAAGAATTAATTAGTATTAATTATTACTAAACATTATAGATATTTTTGAACTATTAAGTAGTTATTGAATTGTTAACTTAACGTCTTGGTGCGTCAAGAAAAATTCTGTCACAAAAAATTGTGAGTTGTTACGTACATTAAGATTGTGTTTGTAACTAATCCTTAGACTTAAGTATTACTAACAAGTGAGCCTCTGTAGGTTCATTCAATAATGGTTTTACGCCTCCGTTTGCTCAGATTAATACCTGGTACTTTTAGAATATTGCAGGTATGAACCAAGACGAAATTCTAGTCATCTGTGAAGCTAAATTATTCTTTACTGAAGCAAAATTGTCATCTAAGTATACTTGTAAAAATGTTATTATTAAAAGGCTGATACTCACTTTCGTCCTTTATGGTCGGTGTAGACAATGTGGTTCCTGGCGGCGGGAGTCTGCCGAGCTCGGCCCAGTGAGTGCGCCTCCATCATCCGCGGCCCATGCCCGTCCGCCGCTACACACTGGCTGCCATGCAGAAACAAATCTGTGCTCTTAGCCTCGCCACACACAGCCGCCAACTGTCTGGGTGTTCAGTTAGTGACCGCTTCGCTGAATTACTCCCCGGCCACGTTTAACAAGTTCGGATGGCCGGCTTGTTAGAGCTCGCTGCTCGCCACCGACATTGTATACACAGTTTCGACTTCTTAGCTGTGAAAGTTTCACCCGCTCTGTTGATTTTGTTTGTTAACATTGTCCTGTTCAAGAACTGTTCTAGATTTATCTCCTTTGTGTTTGTTCACTTTGTAAAATCAAGCGCAGCATGGACATTTCGTTTTGTTTCGGTTCCGCCTGTTATGTATTTATTGTTAAAACTTTGAGTTCTATTTTAGTAAATTGTTCATCTGTAACAAAAGTCCAGTTCTTAAACTTCGTTTTCCTTATTCCAAAAGTTAGGTACCTACTTATTTGTTGTACTTACTAACTTGTACAATTATTTGCACACAACTCTTGTTAAAGTAATACTAAATACCGACTGTTATCTACTAAATAATGTATATTTAAAGTTACATGAGTCAAATCTCAAGAGGTTTGTTCATAGAGCTGTGGCACCTTACATAACCATTTACTCAGATATACATTGGAGGACAATATACCTGTATACTGGGGAGTACATAAAACTGTTTACATAAGCACTTATTTATCTTCTACGAGTAGGCGGAGCTTGGAATCGAGGCGGGCTTATTTGGAATCGACAAGGAGGTGGAGTGGCGGCATCTACTTGTTTATCAATACCTTCTGCGCTTGAATATATACAGTGGAAATGTTAAAAATGTAAAAGAAAAGTAACAAAGTACAGGAATACAATTTGAAATCAGGGCCTAAAAGGGTGACCTACAAATTATACTGCAATTAAGGAGCTACACTCTAATAGAAATGGATATTTTCAGAACCAAATATTTCCTAAAGGTTAAAATGTTTTCTCGTTTCATAAATTATATTTCGCAAGACAGTGTACAAATGGGCTTTAATTAACTGGGGAATGTCGGCGAAACAGCAAATATGCCAGGATCGGCCGGCCACCCCGCACCCGCCGCCCGGCCACGCTAACTACGATTTACATTCCCTCTTATTTATTTACAAGATACAGCAACACAATTTAATTTAATTTACAGACTGGGGTAATTTTATTTCGCAGACCGAGTAAGGAATTGGCGAACATTAATCAATACGGAAATAGAGTAGGTCCATGAAGGTATTGTTTAGAATGCCTAAGAAAATTGTTTTCATTAACTGAAAATTTTGCTAAAATATTTTTTCTTGAAATAATAAAATGTATTTTTCATATACTATCAATAAGACGAATAAATACTCACTACAGTAATAATCTGCTATATTTGTATTGACCGTTAACGTGGATTGGTATTTGATAAGTTCACTGTTATACTGATTTTATAAAAGTATTTTTTATAGCAGTGAGTATATTTTTTAACCACGGCAAATAAGCAACTGTCGGCAATGTCTGCATGCATAAACGAATCACTGAAAGTGACTTGATAACAGAACTAACTCTGCATTCTCACGCGTTACGAACTAAGTTACGCTCGCGCGCGGATTCCGCCTGAGTGTCAGGTGCACTCACCTCCAAGGCTCACAGCCGACTGAGCGCTGTACTCTTTACTCTGGAACATTATCCTTGCAACTGAAATTCAAGCAATCAAATACTCACCATACCCCTCACACTTAAAGTTTATTTTCACTTTCACTCCATCCCCAAAAGCCTTTTCCGACGATGGAGTGAGAATTCGGGAGAATACGTCACGAAAATCTAATTCTTCGTACGCGAACATAATGACGGCTTTAGAACTGAAGATGACGGGAGCCCAAAAATTTTCGTGAAATGACGAGCCGCCGATATAGAGACCTCTATGCTTAAGATCTGAGGGTTCATATTGCAGGTAATGTGTCCGCCAGAGAGGCGGTCGTAAGGCTCCGAGGGGTGGCGCGTAAAACAAGCGCATGCGTAAATCTCTTGAATTGTTTCTCAAACTGTGAACTTAGTTCGACTGATTAGTGTTTGAATCACAAGTAAAAAATATTATCGACAGGTTGAGGTGATCAAATATGTATTAGATTGCGTCGAGGGCGTATTGGAAAACCATTTTCAAATTACTATTATGTAATGAAAAAAGTTTAAAAATGTTCTTATTTTTAGGAATTGAATTTGGTGCTAATACTTAGCATAAATAAGATGATTAAATCATAGTTTTGAGTAGATGAGTTAGATAAAGTACAAATTACCAGTTTATGTACTTTTTTAAACAAAGACATTTGCTACCAAAACTGTGTTACCACAGTATTAATACCAAGTTTTGAAATATTGATTGAGTTTCTGAACCTAGTACACTTGCTTTTCTTAGCCTATAATTTTTATTTACAAGCACGCTATATCTCTATGGTATCCCATAAAATAAAGCTCCCTTTTAAAAGCATAGGTACAAGTCTCGTAAACATTGTGGCTCATGAAAAAGCGTTAATTAAATACCTACAACAAACTAACATTATACCAGTAATAGAAAATAAATAAACAGATAGCTTTTGACGAAATGACAAAATTACAACCTAAATGCAATGCCTAAATGCCATTTCGGGAGCGAATTTCATTCCTATACATTTTGAATTTTTTAACCGACTTCAAAAAAAGGAAGAGGTTCTCAGTTCGTCAAAGGCTGGACTGATTTGGAAAGTTCTTTTTTTTGTTTACAGTGGAATACTTTCTAGTTGGTCCCATTGTTATGAAGTCAGAATCTGATGATGGGATTCTGGAAAAATTGAGGGAACTCTTCAAATTATAGGCACACATTGAGGCACACCTATAGTGATTTGGCTGTCAAAAACTAAAATACAAAATCAAAACACCAACTACCGAAATTAAAATTATTTTTCACTTTGCGGTATTTTTCTTGGAAGTCAGTTCTTTTTTTTTAGTATAGTTACCAAAAAAAATTTAAACTCTCCACCAGCTACCCGGGACAGGACTAGTGTCCTGTCCCGGGTAGCTGGTGGAGAGTTTTATATGTCTTTGGTCAGTTCAATTATAAAGCTATAAAAATATTATAAAGAGATAAAAAATATTTGTAAGTTTTGTATGCATATTCGGAACGAATGTTTTTATTCTTTTGTTTTTATTAGTAGTAAGGTGAATTATTAGACAAATTCGCGGGCGAAGTGCTAGTTTTATTATATAAAAAACAGTCAGAGCAAACGTATCCCGTACACCCGTCCACACTTAAACTCCGTTTTAGGCAATCACTGAAAAACAGCATGCTGTGCGGGCACGCCCATAGCATGGCATAACATTTATTGTGCGCACAACTAAGGTGTGGAACTCTCTGCCAGATTCCGTGTTCCCTGCCACATATGACCAGTCAGCCTTTAAAGCAATTCCATTACGCATTCCCATTGAAAAGGGAGGATCCTCCGATCAGACAGGTATTTTTGTCTGGTGGGCAACTGCCCGATGTTTGTGATCGGGTGATTTGAATGTAGGCTAGTTGAGCGGCAAACTTTGTTTGCGCGATACAGGATTTCAATTTTTAGTTTGTATGTTGCGAGATAGATGTCCCTACATCAGTCCCCTCCGAGACCGGAGGTGGTAGCAGGATGAGTCGTCCATAGATCTTGTGATACTTGCCGGGCCGGTGGAAGGTAAGTTCCAGTGAGTCGGAACCGGAATTCGCATAGTTCGCGGTGAGTCGGAACTGTCTGCGCTGCTGCCCCCTTTGAGTCGGGGTAGTCCAGTGGGTCGGAGTGATGCTGTATAATCTCCAGTGGGTCGGAGTGGTGCAGTGCTGCGTAGTGGCTGGCTGCTGCGTCGACCAAGAGAGAAATGCGTCTCTGTTTGCTGACCGGCCGAAGTGCAGGGTGCTGTACCAAGGTTGCTGAAGAGGCTGAGGATGGTGACAGGTATGCGCGAGAGCTGTATACTGGTGGTCAGGATACCCGTAGAAGCAGAGGGTACTGGCTGGCTACATGGCTCCCTGCTCGAAAGCTTGAAGGAAGTGATGATAACGTCACGCTGAACTAGCTCTGCACGAAGGCTGTGCTGATATTCATGCCCGGGGTCACCAGTTTGGGGATATGCGGAACAGGGTGTAAAGTCCCGCATTCCCATTGAAAAGGGAGGATCCTTCGACCAGACAGGTGTTTTTGTCTGGTGGGCAACTGCCCGATGTTTGTGATCGGGTAATTTGTATGCAGGCTAGTTGTGCGGTAAATTCTGCTTGCGCAATACAGGATTTCAATCTTTAGTTTGTATGTTGCGAGATAGATGTCGCTATAAATACTTTTTCTTTATTTCTTTTCTTAAAATATATCTTCTCTGGCTGAAGCTCCTTTCCTTCCTTTGGTCCTTTTGGAAGGAATCGAGCGTATTCAGTCTTCTTTAGCTAGATATTATGCAGCTATGTCTCTAAGCGTTCGATAGTGTCGATTTTGTGATTGTTTTAGCCCACAGCTCTCTAGCATGTGACTGACATGTTCGACCAACTCTGAAAAAGTTTATGAATTTGGTTTTGTCGAGCAGTGTTCAGTACCTTTTACTATTCGGAACTGGAGGACATCACCGAACTTGCAAGCAAACTTCGAACCAGGTTCTCTGGTACAAAACAAGATTATTTTAAAATATTTTTTGAGAAAAGATGAGGATACAAGATACAATGAAAACTCTGAATCGCAAATCGTAAACCTGTGTGACAGCAATCAGTGGTTTTTCCATTTTTCTCAACCATTTTTAAATACAAACCTAATTAAGTAGAGAATACAGAAAGTACAAAAAATATATATACTTTCAAATCATATTATTTTATTGTAAGTTAATAATAGTTATTTATGTATATTTATCTTATTACAAGTATATAATATACTTGTAATAAGACTTTTACTTTGAATCTATTATGTACTTAGGTTTTTTTTATGCGCCTGCCATGTTATCTCTTCACCACCCATGGTTGACTGGTAGAGAATGCCTATGGCATTAAGTCCGCCTTTGTACATTTTTATGTTGCATAAAGTTTTAATAAATAAATAAATAAAGTTGGTTTTACATGTAGGTTTTGATGCCAATTATTTTTATGGCAACTATGATATGGATAATCTAGGGTTGACTCCAGATGAGTCAACTATTCAATGGTAAAGAGTACGGACACGATATTTTAATAACGTGGAGGTTACTGAAAAGAAGTAACTAAGAACTGATTGCCCATCTCCCTTTTGCCTCAGACGAGGCACAACAAGAGTACAGACGCAAAATTGTTCTTGCTCTTCGCGTTTGGGCGCCAGATGACCATATTGACCATGTCAAATTTTAATATCATGGCATAGAAAGCTGTACAAGTATACATTGATGGTGAGGAGATAAGAAGACATTTGGTTTTGCCCTTGGCCTGGGGGATATGTAGGTACAACCAGATAAAGAACAAGCTCATTACCAGTGCGACAGGAAGAGTTTGGGGACGATCCATGTGAACCAAATCAATGTCAGATAAACACAAACATACATGTACTCACACACATGCACACACACATGTACTCACACACATACACTTACCTATGTCAGAGTAGATGATATGTAAAATAATATGATTTGAAAGTATATATATTTTTTGTACTTTCTGTATTCTCTACTTAATTAGATTTGTATTTAAAAATAGTTGAGAAAAATGGAAAAACCACTGATTGCTGTCACACAGGTTTGCGATTTGCGATTCAGAGTTTTCATTGTATCTTGTATCCTCATCTTTTCTCAAAAAATATTTTAAAATAATCTTGTTTTGTACCAGAGAACCTGGTTCGAAGTTTGCTTGCAAGTTCGGTGATGTCCTCCAGTTCCGAATAGTAAAAGGTACTGAACACTGCTCGACAAAACCAAATTCATAAACTTTTTCAGAGTTGGTCGAACATGTCAGTCACATGCTAGAGAGCTGTGGGCTAAAACAATCACAAAATCGACACTATCGAACGCTTAGAGACATAGCTGCATAATATCTAGCTAAAGAAGACTGAATACGCTCGATTCCTTCCAAAAGGACCAAAGGAAGGAAAGGAGCTTCAGCCAGAGAAGATATATTATATCCAAAAGGGCTGAAGACAACATCTGGTATGGAGTCTCTATGCACAGTTTCAGCACAAAATAACTGACTCAAAGAATTGATACCAAATTATTAGTTTCATATATTTCTTGAATACCAATCATAACAAACGTACCACAGCACTACGAGGGTCAATAACTTTCCACGTCACTTGCCAATAACACGATAATTCAACGTTCTTCTTAATTTGAAAAATTCGGTCTCTGGTATCAGTGTATTGGAATTTGTAATAAGTTCTACACACGTAGACTTAGGATTACAAAACCCTTGCCATATATATGTTATATATGTTTTCTGTACTTCTCCATATAAACTTTGACTGCCAAAATTCATACAACTCCGTCCGCACGTTTTGGAAAAAGGAGTACCTACCTACAAAGATTTTGCTTCACGCACTAACATACAGATAAATTTATATTTATCTGTATGTTAGTGCGTGAAGCAAAATTTTAATTAGTTAATTAAAATAAGAGAGTTAATTAAAATGATTACAAGTTTTATAGCTTGCAATCATTTTAATTAACTCAATTAAAAGAAACTCTATAACAATCTAAAAAACACAATCTCTTGATATCTTATCTAGAGAGGCTAAAGCGGTTAGTATAATGTCCTCCGTTTTAAAAAAAACATAAATTAAAAGCAATCATGATTCAAAAAGACTACATGCAGCCACGGTTATACAAGTTTTTCCTGGGCCTTAATAACGTCAGAGGGGACATCCCACTGGTATCCATAACCTGTACAGAATTAATGAAGGATAATGTACAAGCATGGCATCGACTCGACTATTAATAAAATGTAAGAGGTGAAATATTAGCGCGGCGTCCGCGAGCGGAGTGGCGGCGCGTCCATGTAACTCTCAATATGAGCTTTGTTACCGCTTTGTGCCGCCATTTCTTGTGTCACTGCATTGAATATATCGGGTGCTTTCCTTTGTGCACGGAATATTGCTCGTCTTTTGTCGAAATGAACGTTACCTTCCCAAGAGTTGTTTCAGCAAAGAATTTCGCGATTGCAAAGTAATATTTCCCCTTAAGAATTTCGATGTGTTTCTTTCATGTCGGAGATGACTTTACTTCAGATTATATTGTGTTCGGAAATGTTGTTTCAAGTTCGGTTTTCAATATCAACGGTTCTTTTACGATTTGTATGAAATACGTATGTGGAACTATCAATCATCTTTCTTTGAAAGGTTTTTTATCCTGAAAGTTTATTTCGTAAAGCGCAGCATGATATTTTAAATTAGTTTTTAATTAAGAACGTTAGAGTCCTCGCTAGATAAATATAATTATCACTATAGAGTAAATCCTTTGTCCAAGTAATTGCATTGGCTTTGCCGTTTCAAGTCCAATAGCTATCTGACCACCAATTAGAGTGGGATTAGCGACGGTGGGAGATCGCCGTGTGATATACTCTTGAGATTGCTTGTTAATTATTTCAAAGTTCTTTTTAACTGCTATGATTCCATGCACATAATTAACACTCCAATAGTCGCGCGTTCTACCATTGTAGAACTCGTGTACATTTTGTTGAATTTTGTCGCAAGTTGATGGTCACTCACGCACACATTTTTAGTATTCCTCTATTACTAGGCAATAAACAATAGTAGTGTTCTTGCGGCGACGGACGCGGCGGCATATCTGTGAAATTTGACGTCAAAAGTGAATTTCTACGATTGTAGAGCGCGCGACCACTCGCGTGACATTTTTCTCGTAAGTTGCCGTTTATGTTTTTTGTTGTAATAATGTTTATTACCTTTTTATTTATTGTTATGTTTATTTATTTTTATTGTTATGACATGTACAACTTTTTATAAGGTTAGTAGTAACAAGAGTGGTCCTTTTTTCAGAGAAATGGCTTCCCGCAGTGAAGAAGAGAGAATTAGTAAATGGCTGGAGGGAGTAGACCAGTGTCTTCTCCCTCCAGCCACCTACTAAATCTGTAATTCAGCCATCTACTAATCCCAGCAGGGAGTGACCCTGAAGATCGATTATCAGAAGAGGACTGGTTGGAAGAATCTCAGCACGATATGGACATTGGATACGGATATTGTGGACAAAATGTGCGGTTCTTACGACGTTTCCAGAAACTCTAAGCGTTGGCCGCTCACTGTATTCTTTGATATGATGAATATAAGTGCCATAAACGGATATGTTGTGTATACAATAAACAAGGGCTACAGTAACAAGCCACGAAAAAATTATTTGTACGAAATTGGTTTTCAACTTGTCGCTCCATGCATAAAGCGCAGAATAACTGTCTAAAGCATTCCAAAATCCCTGAAAATAAAAAGAAAAATTCTTTTGGGTCTAAATAATCCCTCTGAGTTCAACCCAGGCCCAGCACAACCCTCAAAACCGGACGTGTTGGTAAATGTTCTTTATGTGGCAGAGCGAGCAACAAGTCCACCAGGAAGCTTTGTTATATATGTAACAAGTGGATTTGTACCGACCATCAGGTTCTTCTTTGTCCCGATTGTGCCAAAAACGAAGAAATGGGGGTGGAAGACATGACTGATTAAGAAATATGAGACTTATAATGTTAAGAGCAAAAATTTTGCGTTTTTTTTTTTGATTTTCAAAAAGGCTGTTTTTTAGTTCCTAATATGTTTAAATATGATTATGTTTTGTTTGTTTTAGCTTTATAATAATAAAGTTTATCTCAATTTTTTTTTTTAATTTTTAAGTTTGCTTTAAAACTTCTTCATTAAATATGTTCTACAAATGTAGAGCGCGCGACTACTAACGTCCCAAATAGAGGCGCGCCTACTGGAGTGTTAATCTTAATTAAGCATAGTAATGAAATTAATCTACTGAATATTGATTTGCTTACATATGAATATTAGCTACTTTGTTAAGTTTTTTACAACATTAGTATTTCAATTCATTGGCGACATTTAAGCACCAGTATAAACCAGTATAGTGAAATTTACAGTCAAAACGTAAAATCATTTCTTATTAATGTAGAATTATGATACCAGTTATCTTTATATTTATTTATACTTGTTAAATGGTTTTGATATATCATTTACCACTAAGTAGAAAGTAAGGACTATATTAAAAATTAAACAAGTTATATAAAGCCGTAGCACTTTGCTGAGCCCGGGCACGCCGCAATTGCGGCGGTAAGACCCCTCTTTGAGGAGTGGCTAGATCGGCGTCACGGCGTCCTGACCTACCGCATGACGCAGGTCCTCACCGGACACGGAAGTTTCGGGAGGTACCTGTGTCTGATGGGTAAGGAAGAGACGCCTGGGTGTCACCACTGCGAGGGTCGCCCTGAGGACACAGTCGAGCACACGGTGCAGGACTGCCCAGCTTGGGCAGAGCACCGACGTGTCCTCACGGCGACAATAGGCGGAGACCTCTCGCGCCCGGCCTTGGTCGAGGCCATGCTGCGGGGCGAGAGGGAGTGGGAAGCGGTCGCCTCCTTCTGCGAAGCAGTCATGCTTCCGAAGGAGGAGGCGGGCCGCGTGAGGGAGAGGATGGCGTCCTCCCTCCAGCCCAGCCGCAGTGGTAGACGCCCACGGCGTCGGACGTCGGCCGACGATCTCCGGCCACCGTAGGCGCGGGCATGCGGACAGCGAGTAAAGGGCAACTCGCTGTCCGACCATGGACCATGCCCGGGTCGACGGCGCGTCGTGTTCCACGCGCGCCTCAAAGAGCGTCAGCAACATGACGAGGCCCCCTCTGCAGAGGGCCGAAGCCCGCCGGGGTCGTGGGACTCATCCCGTTACCGTGGCCCCGGTATGTAAAGGGTTATTGAAGGAACACCGTGGATTTTAGTCAGTAAAAGTCTGACAGTCCCTCCCACCCTGCCCGGAGTGGGAGGACTTATTTGATAATTTTACCACGCTAAAAAAAAAAAAAAAAAAAAAGCACTTTGCTGAGGTCGTTAATTGGTAAACAAACAAAATCCTTAAGAGTTCAACTAATTGCTCTTGTTATATTTACAAAATGAAAGATACAGGTCCACGCGCTCCGCAAGCTCCTTGTTAGACACCCCTAACATTTAAACCAGTCTAATCTCTCCAATTTCTATAAACACTAAACAATACGGAATCCCTATGAGTCTAATTCGTGCTTAAAGTAATTACGGATGATCAGTAGAAGCCGCGCACGGTGTGAAAACAACCGGATCGCAGCCGTATGCCGGCCACGTTGCCAGTACATTAGTACGGCGACATACAGCCTTCGCCGCGGCTCCGGCCGAACTAACACACGGCACACACGATGGACAAACTTACACTGCAAATACTGTCCTTGTAACAGAAGTGTTGTTAGAAAAGCACTATTCGATGAAACATTTGGAAGTGAAATACTTTTGAGTTAAACAAAAATAATTTAAACATTAAGGATATTTGAAACTATGATGAAATGTTTTCGACTTTTGCAAATAATTATTGGTCCTGCTCTGGGCGTAAGGGAGTGTCAGAGTTTTTCTGACTAAAAACCCCACCCTATTCTTTCAGTTGCTGTTACGTTCCGGGGCAGCAGTATCTCGTTAGAACATTCTGGCAATCCCCGACGCCCGGGGCGTTTGATGCGGTAGCTGGGGCGTGAGGAAGAGTTGTCTCCCCCTCACTCGTTCAACCTCCTCTTTCGCTAGCATAACTTTTTAGCAGGAGGCAAGTGCATCTTGTTCCCCCTCGCCTTACACCATTGTCTGAACCAAGGCCGGGTGGGAGATGTTGATTGTATAAAAATGCGAAGTCTGATATCAGCCACATGGCCTAAATAAAAAAAATGACTTTTGTTTCTATAATTCAACGGTATCTGCACTACAAATTTGAAAATTTTCTTTTAACTTTTCATAGTACGAACATCTAGCGTTGTAAAATAATTACACGTTTATCCAAACCAAGCTATTCCAGTTACTTAAATACGTCAATGGACTTTAAACTAAATCCCAAATCCATGCTACGTTTACAATCAGACAGACAAACGCACAGACACAATAATGGACCGACATCGGTCCCTCGCTCACCAGTGTTTGCTCGCCCGTCGGTCCGCCCGTGGGCCGCGCTCAACCAACTGCTAATTAACGCTGGATTACCGCCCGGGCCGACCGCTACTTACTGTTTACAACTAGATTTGAAGACAAAGGAAATAATGTGCCGAACAATACCTTTCATTAGCAGCAAATAGTTTCCTTCCAGCCACTAATGCGTAGTATGTTACTGGCCCACTTAACGCTTGCTGTATAATTGAGCGAGGTGAGAATTTAGATCGTCGTGATAGTTTATTGAGTTTTTAGTTAGTTCTTATAATAAGGGAGGAGTATTGATAAAAATTATGTGATAAGAACATGGTAAACCCAACTTGTATGCCAAATTGTGACTATTGATTTGTCCTAAGGGAAATAATTCACATCAAATAGATGGTGTATAAATAACAAACTAAGCCTTTATAAGATTAACCCAAATAAGTTTTTAAACTAACCCCCGATTTCTGAATTACGCTTTTTAACTTCAATATTTCTCAAACCTCAGTTTAACATATTATCTTTTTCGTCGTTCAGGTATTGGGGTTTATAAGGGTTTGACTCGTCTTAACTCCAAAAACCTAACTCAGTAATCCGCCCTGACACTGTTTTCATATATTTAGGGTTATCATGTCATCATCGACTAAAAAATCTATAAATATTTATTTATTAATCATAGGAAAATGTTGATCATTATTTTTCTATTAATAAAGTTCTAATATAAAACCATTAGCCAAACTTTAAATTGTTTCTACCTAAAATACACATCAAGTATTTCCAACACAATGAAAACCGCTACAAAACTTATTAAACAAATGGAACATTAGTCCTTTGAGCATTGAAACATAAATAAGAGTGGAACTAGGCCATAATATCAATATCGAACGTTAATACAGTACGCCACAGTGAATGTAGTTGTTTATTCTCGCAACGTCTGCGCACTACCCGCAAATAACAGAAAGAGCAAGTCCTCAGGGCATCGCTTTAGCTTTTCAATTTCCCTTTCGGAATTATTCGTGCTAATCGAATACGACCGCGCCGGGGTCCGGGACGCGGTCGCAATGATTCATTCATGAGACTAATGTCGCCTTCCCACTCAGATATCAGGTATTTTTGTGGTCAATAGCACTTACGTCACCATTGCCCGCGCTTACCCACGCTCTTCGGATCTGGAGTAGCTTTGACTTTCAAAGGGCAATATTTTTCAAGACGTTTGTATTATTTTAGTATGATCTAGTATAACATCAAATAAGTTTCTACCACTCAAATCACGGAAGGCCACCGGTGGCCACAAAGGCGGTACATTTTGTGACGTTTCAAATTTGCGGGGTTAAAGTAGAACTAATTAAATTGACTTGATAACTGAATTGAAAATTATTATTCCTATTGACTCAATTTTTCAACCGATTGCACTTGCTAAATAATACCTGCATGCAATTTCATTATACAACGTGTAACGGAAACCCCATATCTATCCAAAAGAGCTGAAGACAACATCTGGTATGGAGTCTCTTGCACAGTTTCAGCTGAAAATATGTGACTCAAAGACTTAATACCAAATTATCGGTTTCATACGTTTCTTGAATACCAATCATAAAAAACGTGTCATAGCACTAAGAGGGTCAATAATTCTCTTCGTTCTTCATAATTTGAAAATTTGGTCTCTGTTATCATTGTATTGAAATTTCTAGTAAGTTCCGCACATGTAGACATACGATTACAAAACCCTTGCCATATCGTTTTTTATCATCCAAAGAAGTCGTGCACTTGGTCTGTATATACCCTTTAGATTACATGTTGTATATAATGTCATCATGAGCTTTATTTTATTTTAATGATTTTAAAATTAGCAGTTTAAACTGCGAATTAAACAATCACTCACACTTTTATGTAGCGTACGCTTATTTTAAAATATAGTAGCAATAACAAAACTACCCGATACGCAAACAATGTCCATAGAAAGTTTGAACGCATTGTTCGATATGAGGGTATGAAGGCGTTGCATCGTCGCGTTGCAAATGATGAGGCGCGAGGTATTGTCGCAGCATTAATGAGCGGCGCCCGCGCCTCTCCCGCGCCCACCCGGCTCACCCGGCGCTCGGCCGGCCCGGACAGCCGCGCGGAAGAGGAAAATTAAACTCCTGGGCCCCCGGCTCGTGTTCATTACTCCACACCCGATTACTCCACCGCTGTTTGTGAATGCAGCTCTAAAGTACCACTGAAAGAGCCGTATGGAAACATTGGAATTAGAAACTGTGATAATTAGTGCTCAACTAGAATAAATACTTGCCACTTTTAATGCGCTGGTGCTGCCATAACTTGTACATAAATATGAGCCGCAATGTTTTGTTGTTTGTAATACGAAGACTGTTCAGAGAGGGGTAGCCTCTATTTGTTTTTCATTTATTCTTCATTCCGAACAGTGGTAGAAACATAAAGTCCGTGGGTATTGCTTTAAGATTTTCAATTTCCTTTCCGGAATTACTTGTACTCTAATCGAACACGCGTCAGGGGACACGGGGTGGCGGAGGCGGCGGGGCGGCGGAGCACATCGCAACCGCAAATTACTCCAGCACTCTGCGTACGAATGTTTAAAATGTATTATTAAGATATTTACAACATAGCGCTTACTGCACGAGGATTAATGTCTAATTACCTTTAATTATCTTTTCCTTCCATCTCATCGATTGGATTTTTTGTGTTTATTTTAAGATAGAAGAAATATTGTGTTTTTCACACACCAATATATTTTATCAGTTGGTTATGAGAACTAATTGATTAAGTAGATATTGATTATGACGATGTCAGCAACTGACTACCTGTTTGGTAAGTTTATCATTGATCCTAAGTTTATACAAAACAATGAATAAACTACTGCAATTTAATTGAACTGAAATAATAGATTTAAAATAAGTAGTTATGCATGGTAACGCCAGTAAGTTATGTGGGGCGGAGGCGCGCGACAGCCGGCTGCTGATTGTAAAGCGCTCACAGACGGAGCCTATTCGATTTCACGGCTCGCCGCGTCCGATATTTATTGTCATCGGTGCAGTTGTACGACACGGCGCCTACTGAACCGCGCTGAAAAATCTCCATTCCCCGAAATCGGACGAAAACATTCCGCTGATACCGAACCATCAACTTCGACTAAAAAAAATTCGTACCGTGTAAAACGACAAAATCGTGACGTCAACGCTGCTTTAACAATTGTTACTTGAATATGTTTGCAAGCAGCTACACGACACCTTGTCTCGTTAGTAAAAAGTGATGTTACGTACGATTTATCACCTGCACACGACACGGGAGGCCCCCGGAGCCGAGCTTCCTTTAAAACCTGTCAGCGCTGAGAACTGAAATGAAAACAAACGCGTAGATTTACACACTTGTAATATTTATTATAGTGGCGATGGCAAATGTGCCCGTGCCGTCCACGACCGGACGATACACATCGGTTTTCATTTATTTTAATTAAATTTTCAAAATTTATTCGCCTTTCATTGAGGTATTTAAAGCAGTATGTCTGAATCTCTTCACCATCAATACACACTAATAATAAACAATTAAAAGGCCATCTATAGTGCAGCCTCACATTTCCTGACTGGTAAAGTATATCATACACTTCTTAATAGAACTTACAATTACGATCCCAAGCTACAGCTGACCAAATGATAATATCGCACCAACTATTTACAAAACTTGATAAGGCTGCCCTATCAAGTTCGGCAAACAGTTTGCGAACTTATTATTTGGTCGATAGCCACCGCGAGCCAGTCGCCGGAGAGGGTTAACTACTGACCTCCAGTCATGTTTGGCGGAACAATTAAACTGGTCAGCCAGTACATTAAAAAGCTGCCAATGGCCGAGCGAAACTGAATAGACTATAAAGTCATTTTCAGCTAAAAGCGTAAATTGTACGCTGGCGCTAATTGGTACAATGCCAACTCGGTGGATATCTTTGTTTTAATTCAATAGTCTCGAAGCTAATGCACTTGGTCTAGCAATCTTCACCATGTCCAGCCTGATCATAGTAACTTTTCAGGTTACATTACTACTGTACTTTCAGTAAGAAAAGTAAGTCAATTTTGTAATATTTTGAATGTGCGTTTTTAGGTGTATTTGACTAACTTTAGTTAGTTTTCCTACATTTTCAAATCGTTTTTAACAAAGAAATCTAATTAGTATTATTTATTTTTATCAAGTTTTATATAGTAAGTAAAACATCATATATAAAGAGTGTTTCAGAGATGCTTTGAAAGAATTTTTCAACTGAGTGATGATACACGTTAATACTTTTTGTCAAACTAAACTTACACCAGTCTCATTAATTTAAAGTGTTACTAGTACTTCATTAAAGTGAAGTAGCCCCATGAAAAGAAATCTAAAGGTTTTAAATCTCTCCATCTAGTGGGCCTATTTTGATCATCGAAACGAGATTGATAAACGAGAGTCACGACTGGATCTGGGAATGTATCGAACAGTACTCAAATTATTTTTTCACGGGCTTTATGGCATGTGGGCTCGTTAATAAATCAGTTTGCTGATGTCTAGTTTTTATCATTTTTGGCAAAAATAAGTGTGTTACCCGTATCATTTTATGACATCGAGCAAGAGTAATAGTCTAGACCAGACTCATTTGTAGAACTGAAAACGGCATATTTACCATAATTATATAATTATCGTTTTAAGTTCTAATGATACTGTTACTATGTCAGTTAAAAAACGTATAAAACCACAGTCATTTTGAAAAATTACCCCATTTCAATTCATGTGTCCAAGTATCACCAGCCCAAAATCCACACCAAACAGTGACAAATCGTAAATGCATTTGTTTTTTTTATAATAACATGTCGATTGTCTGAATCCCAAATTCAGCAATATAGGCAATTCATCAAGATGAAAAAATAATAATACTTAGATCTTAAATTAAGACAACAATTAGAAATACTGTTATACTTAATCTATTCTATATTTATGTTACTACACATGTAACCCACACCATTGTCCACGAAATCACAAAAATAATTAAATATAATTAAATGTGTGTAAAAGCTCAATGAAGTAAGTGTTGTATGTATCAATAAGGCGACGAAGAGGCACGCGCACCCCGGCATTAGTCTTAAACGAATTTGTATGGAATAATCGAGGCACACGCACCCCACGACACATGAGAGATCTGGGTCTATACACACCTTGTACAAATGGAATGCAGTCGAATCTGTAATTACATATTCCATGCAGCGTCATTACAACCAATAGAAATCTTCTAGATTCCAGACTTTTTTTTTTATTACTAATGAGCCCGCTCTTGACCTCGATCACACCTGACGGTAAGTGTAAGATGAGGTCTACGATCGAACGAGCGAGCCCAGAAAATGCCTATTCACTCTTGCTTTAAAGGCTGACGGGTCATATGTGGCAGGGAACATAGAAGCCGGCAGAGAGTTCCACACCTTGGCTGTGCGCACAATGAATGTTGAAGAAAAGCGCTTAGTACGACAAGACGGTATATCGACCAAGTGTGGATGGTATCCTGCGGTACGTCTGGTAGACCGGTAGTAAAAGGGGGATGAAGGGATCAGGAGCTCCTGCGCACACTCTCCGAAGTACAATCTGTAGAAGATAGACAGGCAAGCAACGTTTCGCCGGTGAGCCAGGCTGTGAAGCTTGCCTGCCAGAACCTCGTCACCTATGAGCCTTTTAAGTGCAGCTAGCTGGTATTTGGCTGAGCCATCCCACAAGTGACTTCAATACTCCATACAGGACTAAGAATATTATACCGTTTCAATAATTGTTCATAGGGGACTTTAGAACGATAACATTTATAATACATAGTACGTAAATAATTTTTCTGAATAATTTATAGCCTATCTTTGTACTTATCATATAGAGGATCCCTGGACGGCGTAATCCAATTGCGAACGAATCAGAGTTTTATATAATGTTAAGAATGTAGAGGGTCGTACAAAGTTACTTGAAAATCGCATCACTAGTCCACACATCTGAAAGGCTTTTTTACAATATTGTCAATATTAACATCAAAATGCAGACGAGAGTCAAGCCATCCGCCACTTTAATGTGCTTAGTACCCGCATTTACAATAAAATCCATCGACTTATTGACATACACCGTGACATTTTAATGGTTGTTTTCCCGTAGCAGAATGGCTTTGTCTTGGTAATACAATCGTTTTATAAACAAATAAAATATTGGAAACAAAAAATGGCGCAGTGTAGTTAATGCATTATCACCATGCGTGAGAGTTTATTTTGCTCTGAACATTTATTAATCACTTTTTCCTTAGTTGGTAGCGCGCGGCGGTGCGTGTTTCGTGTAGGTACCTACGTTACGTCTACTGAACTACTAATGATTCTCGCGCTTTCGAGTTTATGAATATTTTTTTTAATAATTTGAAAAAAAAACATTCGTTTTTTTTTTAAGTTTAACTGTATGTTTCGGTACTACTACTGATGAGTAACCGTCCTGCCGTGGGAAAACAACCATTTAAATTTCACGCTGTATATACCTTACCCACTAAACATCTGAAAAACAAGCTTGCTAATTGGCTGCAACAGTTATCCTATGATAGCAAGATAAGATAAGATAAGATAAGATTGATTTATTTGTTTAAATATGGTGTACATGATACATTGCATGCAAGATAATAAGTGATACAGAAAGTTCTAACATGTTCAGCCGCATATCGTGGCGTACAAATTGATACGAAGAGATGGTGCATAAACCGTGCTCATATTCATCAAAGTTACACAATAAATAGATTATGTATACACTTATTAAATTATCGTTATTCATTAAAGATTAGCTTTTATTACAATTCAATGTCAAAGAAGTTAGTAAAATTTAAATAAATTAGTCAATAATATTATGAATATGTCATCAAAATTGTCACTGCAAATTACAATTATTCAAAATAATACCATATATTACAATAACATGCATGCATGCATGAAGAAAATTGTCCTCTTTCATAAACTCTGCTATACTGTAATAGGCTCTCTGAGTTAGAAAACTCTTTAGTTTATTTTTATGATTTAATGTTTTCCATGATTTGGGCAATTTATTAAAAATGGTTGGAGCCATACAAAAGATGCTCTTACGCATAAGAGCTGTCTTAGTGCCGTGTACACAGAGTTTGAAATTATCACGTCTATTCCTAGGGACAGCATCAGATAAACGCATATAACTTCTCGTTCCCCAGATCTTGAAGTTTCTTCACGCTTACTTTTTTTTAGTAATTGTACTAATTTCTGTAACTTGCGTACGATTATGAAGATATGATTTTATTAATTCTAAAACGTTACCTCTAATACCATAGGCCTCAAGTTTCTCTGCCATGGACTTATAATGGACGCAGTCAAAAGCACAAACAGGCGTTCTTTTGTCAACATTTTGCATAACATTATGTAAAAACTCATATACAGGGTGTGGCGGAAATAATGGATAACCCTGTAACTGCCAGTAGGTCATATAATGGTCTATCATATATCCCAATTTCAAACTCAGGTGGTCAGGCATTTCAAAGTTATTTTTATTTGTTTATTTTTTTTTGAAAATATTGTACCTATTTTATAAAATCAGCTGCCGTTTCAACATTTAACGGAGTTTTTTTATTCTGTTTTTTGCGGTCTGCTTCTGAATGTTTGTGTAATCACACGCGTATGAAGATTTTTTGTTACACTCTAAGATGATTTCAGAAAAAAACACATAATACTTACTTTTTAGTTTTTTTAATTGAATCCTGTAACTTTGACTCCATACCCTGAAAAAAAAATGTATCGCACAGTTATGGCCCATTACTTTAAAAAGTTGTCCATATCATGCGGATTCTAAAATGGTATCATAGTGGCCAGTATCGTACGAATGTGCAAAACTATTTCAGTTTGAATTCAAAAGGTTCATAATTTCAAAAAAATATTAAATTCAAAAAAATGTGATTCTGTATTTTACTAATCTTCTGTGTCATGTAAATTGTTGTAAAAACGTTTCTAACTCACTTTGACATTGCTAAAACACCACTCAGGTAATAAAAAACCCAGTCTCACTTTCTTTGGGATGACAGAGCTATTGTGCTTCCAGGCTGTGGCTTTTTATTGATTTACTTTAAAGAGGTAGATAATAACGAGTTTAAGACTCCTTACTTAATTAGGTAATTATTTTACAGGTCAATTGATACAATAAAAAGCAATGTTCATGACACAAGTGTATTTAAAAATCATACAAGATGTTCGAAATGAGCGCCATCGGCTGCGATGCAAGCTCTGCACCTTCTAATAAATGAACGTTTGATGCGACGTGCAAAGCCTGCCAAACTTATTTCCTGAGCAGCAGACTGCACACGTTGCCGCAATTGCTCCACAGACGTAATCTCTTCTTTGTAAACTTTTTCTTTTAAACAGCCCCAGTAAAAGAAGTCTAATGGGTTCAGGTCCGGCGAACGGGGTGGCCACAATATTGGCCCTAAGCGCCCTATCCAACGTTCTGGATATGTCTCATTCAGGTGCTCTCTCACTCTTGCCGCATAATGTGCAGGGCAGCCGTCGTTTTGCAGCCACATGTTCTCACGTGTTTCATTAGGAACGTCTTCTAACAGCTCGGGTAAATTATTTTGCAGGAAGTTCAAATAGCTTTCAGCATTAAGAGTCGGTGGCAGCTCAAACGGACCAATAATTTGGCCGTTAATTATTCCTGTCCATAAATTGATTTTCACTTGGTACTGCGATCGGTCTTGTCTAATTAAATGTGGATTTTCAAGCTGCCAACTGTGTAAATTGTGTATATTCAAATACCCGTCCTTCCTGCATGTAGACTCGTCACTCCAGAGGATATTTTCAAAGAAATGTGGTTGTTCTCTAATTCTTCTCAACATTATACGACAAAATTCTTTTCGTGCTCGGTAGTCCCTTGGAAGTAATGTTTGCACCCTTTGATAGTGGTAAGGGTACAATTCGTGACGTTTTAATATGCGATGTACTGTTCTGGTTGACATTCCAGTAAACCGAGATAAAACTCGAATGGATATGGTAGGATCTGCTTCTACTAACTCCATAACTTCTTCTTCGTTATTGTAGACTCGTGGTCGTCCTTCACTCGCGCCGCCCACACCTGTACCAGGTATTCTTCCCTCACAGTAGGCATTGTGTACGCGAATAAAAATTCGGTAATCAGGGTGTCGACTATTCGGGTACCTTTCTCGGTAAAGTCTTGCCGCTTCATTGGCGTTGCCTCTACATTCACCATAAATGTAGTGCATGTTGGCATATTCTACCGATGTGTAACGTTGAGGCATTGTCAACAGCGCACTTGCCACAACAGTCCGGGTACAGTAAGCAATGTCGTCGGGATCACTAAACAACGCAAGTCCAAATCACAGGCAAATCAGAGTCCGAAAAGAAATGCAGTAAGTCACGAGTTAGATTTAACGAACGAAAAACAGGGAGCAAAGGCGCGTGCGACAACGAACGGGATCACACTGAATGATGTTATGAGGAACTATTGATGTGGTGATTCTAAAAAAAATACAGCTTGCCTTTTTCTATTTTGCACAATAGCTATATTGTTTCCATCGAGCCAGAATTCCAGGTAGCCCCAAACAAAGAAAGGACCGGTTTTTTTTTACCTGAGTGATGTTTTAGCAATGTCAAAGTGAGTTAGAAACGTTTTTACAACAATTTACATGATACAGAAGATTAGTAAAATACAGAATCACATTTTTTTGAATTTAATATTTTTTTGAAATTATGGACCTTTTGAATTCAAACTGAAATAGTTTTGCACATTCGTACGATACTGGCCACTATGATACCATTTTAGAATTCGCATGATATGGACAACTTTTTAAAGTAATGGGCCATAACTGTGCGATACATTTTTTTTTCAGGGTATGGAGTCAAAGTTACAGGATTCAATTAAAAAAACTAAAAAGTAAGTATTATGTGTTTTTTTCTGAAATCATCTTAGAGTGTAACAAAAAATCTTCATACGCGTGTGATTACACAAACATTCAGAAGCAGACCGCAAAAAACAGAATAAAAAAACTCCGTTAAATGTTGAAACGGCAGCTGATTTTATAAAATAGGTACAATATTTTCAAAAAAAAATAAACAAATAAAAATAACTTTGAAATGCCTGACCAACTGAGTTTGAAATTGGGATATATGATAGACCATTATATGACCTACTGGCAGTTACAGGGTTATCCATTATTTCCGCCACACCCTGTATAGCCAAATTTATACTTTTATTTTTGCGAAATCCGTTTTGTTCGTCACTTAGTATATTACATTTTTCTAAATAGGTATTCATTACACCATATATATATTTTTCGAACACCTTAGACAAAACAGGTATAAGCGCGGTCGGTCTGTAATTTATCATTAGTTCGTGATTATCTTTGCAGCACTGAGCAAGTCCTAGAGAACATCTCGTGAATTTATTTCTCAGCCATAACTCACCTTCTGCCCATTGCTTCATCTATTCTTCTCTCCAGAAAAGACACGCTTAAACACACTTGCTTAAACTCAACTACCCACCTCCTCAACCACACTCAACCCCAAACACACACTACCTTCACGTACACACACTTTCATGTACACCCACTTTCATACACGTCATATATCATTCATACCATATACCTACTCCTTCAATACATCGCACCACACATACCCGCATTATAGTCGCTCACTATTGTAGTGTATTACATAAATTCGCGAGGACTTTGTAAATCGGGGAGGAGACCTGGTGACCTGAAATACAGGCTTTTGGCCTAGCTCAGGCACCAGGCTCCCACAATAATAATATAATAATAATAATAATATTCCACAACTTTTCACACAACGCCATCTAGTCCCAAACTAAGCAGAGCGTGTGGTATGTGTACTAGACAACTGATAAACATACATATATATTTCTAAATACATACATATTATAGATAAATTACACCCAGACAAAGAACAAATGACCGTGCTCATCACACAAACATTTGTCCTAGGTGGGAATCGAACCCACGACCTTGCGCATAGCAGTCAGGGCCACTGACCACTATACCAACGGGCCTGTCAACAATACAAAACAAACAATATACGTATGATACCCATTATTGTATTACTATACATGTAATTTAAAGATATTGTGGTGAGTAAAATAAAGGCATTTATTATTATTTATATAATACCCAAGTCGCGGAACTTCTTTAAGTCTCATATTATTTATTGAGTAATTAAATTTTGACAGGCCCGTTGGTATAGTGGTCAGTGGCCCTGACTGCTATGCGCAAGGTCGTGGGTTCGATTCCCACCTAGGACAAATGTTTGTGTGATGAGCACGGTCATTTGTTCTTTGTCTGGGTGTAATTTATCTATAATATGTATATATTTAGAAATATATATGTATGTTTATCAGTTGTCTAGTACCCATACCACAAGCTCTGCTTAGTTTGGGACTAGACGGCGTTGTGTGAAAAGTTGTGGAATATATTATTATTATTTTATCTGATTTAGTTTTTTAGTAAAAGATATTTGTGTAACATTTAGGAAGGCTGAGGAAGAGTTTATTTTGAGGCAGTATTCATAAAATCTATCAAGTCCTGTTTTAAATAATGGCAGTCACGAATATTTTTACAGGTAGTATAATTTTATTTAATAATCAACGAGCATTTACATTGTAATTAGACGTAACCAGTGTCGCGAAACGATCGCGATTTCACTACATTATTAGGTTGGTAACACTGAGAGCGGGTAGTCTATGGTGGGTGGTCTGGTAGGGTAGTGAGAAATAAGATAAAAGTAGGTAGGTGTGGACGAAGGGGGAGTCATGGGTGCAGGAATGGCGGACAAATGGAGGAAAAGGAAGGAAGAAGTGAATAAAGGAGTCAGAGAGGAGAAAGCTTATAGAAACCTTCGTGTTGGTAAGCGAAGCTAAGAATTATTATTAGAGTGAGATGTATTGAGAGGTTACGAAGCTAAGAATTAGATTAGAGTCTGGTGGCTTGGGAAGGTCTATGGGGAAGGTTGGAGGACCATTCCGGGACCACGTATCCCATTTGTTTGTATTAGAGGTGCCGTAGATGTCGTTAAGTGTAGCCAACTGAAAGTAAGACGAAATCACGATATGAGGTGAAATTGATGACATCGGGCATGCCTATCAGTATGAAGATGTGAACCTCTCGATACATACAGTAGGTACTTATTCACTTAATATTTGTCGCCTTGACAAAGTCGTGTTATTGAATCTAGGCATTATTTTATACGTGGCGACGACCAGGCTTCAATTGTTGAGTTAATTAATTTTTGTAAGCATGAAGATCGAGATGTTTATGTTTTTTTTTTTTCAATATAATCCCATAATATATTGTATGAAATTTTTGTACTAATGCCAGAAAGTTCATTTGGTTTGTCCAACTTTACTGCATTGAAGATCTATTCAGGAGTTTCAAGGTTGCCGACAACCTTTTTGATAAGTATTGTAGCTAAGAACCATTTCGATCACGTTAGCTTTGTAACAGAAAAAAACGGCATCACAATCGGTCCATTCGTTTAGGAGCTACTATGTCACAGACAGACACACCTCACTTTTTACGTTGGGGGTCAAAAAGTCATAATTTACAATCACACCTTTTGTTAAAAAAAAAAACTATATACATTATGAATAATTTGTATAGGTATGATTATTATCAACTACATCAAACTGTTTGAAAAATGATTAGGTTTTTTATAGTTTCAAGTCATTTTCGTACTAGACTTTTTGTTTTATTTTTGTAATTCTTTTTTAACTATACACAGTCAGATTAGATACACAACAACACCCTTCAATGTAGCTTCTAGAACACCCTGTATTGAGCACCTACATCCACACCACAAAAATCATAGCTACCAAATAGACGAAACACGAACAAATTCCGAGTTCAGATTTAGAGCTATTGAGCAGACAGCGACGTCGGTGTGTGCTTAGCGAGCACAAATGTCGACAGTTGCCATGCGTGGCACTGAATACGGTCTCCGCATCTCCTTATTGACACGCCGCCAGGGAGGAATATGTTTAGGCCCGTGATTACCAAGCTTAGGTTAATCATTCCCTTTATAAACGCTTACAAATACATTGCACCGCTGCACTCTACTAATTTGTGCAAGCTCATTGGACATTCATTGATTATTGACTTATACTCAATTATACGGTCGCTGTTTAGTGCTTAGTTTCGTGTTAATGATGTTAGATTTGGGAAAGTCGTGTAGATGGCGGCTTTCAAAGTTTCAATAGATTTTGTGTACGAAGACGACTGAGAAATTGTGAGATACTTCTATAATCCAGACCTGATTACAATGTATCAAAATTCAGTTTAATACGACACCGAGCAAACTATGTGTATCTTTTACTTAGATTTTAGAAAAATGGTTCATGAAAACAATTTTTTTAATGTTTTTGCTATTATGTGTATATTTATGTAGCCTACTCACATGGCTGAAGTCGGTAACAAGTCAATGAATAGTTTTGATAGGCTAAGTACTAACACCGCATTTTGGGGCACACCCTATGTGATCAAACCTATTCATTTATATTGGTACCTGCCCTTATTTTAAACGGAATTAGACATTCAATGAAAAAATCTTTAAGGTTATTTTTCGGTTTGTTGTGCAGTAGTTTTTGTTTTTTTAAGTTGGTTCAATCTATACGAATATTATAAAGCGGAAAATTTTGTTTGTTTGTTTGTTTGCTTGAACGCGCTAATCTTCGAAAGTACTGGGTGGATTTGGATGCAATTTGGTATGGAAGTAACTTGAAGCTTGGGGAAGGTTATAGGCTACTTTTTACGCGACTGCAAAAAAGGAGAGTTATGTTTTAACCGTGATAAAATCCACGGGAGCGAAGCCCCGCGTGAGTACTAGTTTATTGATAAAAAGTTTTTATTTTATGCTCTTTAGTATCTCATTCTTTGTGTTACTTGAGACACCTACATACTGTTCGCATTAGTTCGCAATAATCCGTATTGGGCTTGCGTGCGTTCGCAACAATCCGTAGTGGGTTCTGTCTAGCCCATTCTGGTTAGCTACGGTGCTTATCCGTAGGGAAGGTCTATGCCTTAGCAGTGGAGATATTAATAGGCGTAGCATGCTAAACAGTACATATATACGAGGGCAGCAATCACGGGGGATTAGCGGTTTTTAATTGAAGAGTTCCATCACTTATCTCCGAAGACCTTATTCAGAACCTGATGTGTAGTATACTAAAACCTTCCTTGTAAAATATGCTTTCAAACAAAGAAAACGCGATCGAAATCGGATCATTCGTTTTTGAGAAAATCACGGATACACAAACATACATACTGATCGAATACAGAACCTCCTTTTTTGAAGTCGGTTAAATAGTTTTCAGACTTTGACGCGTGAAATGTCAAATAAAACGACAAGCGAGTTTTTGTTTAATTGCCCTTTTTGATTCATTAAATAATTTTGAACAAGTGTCCCTTTAACTCTGAAACTACTAACCCCACAATATTGAAATAAATTCAGTTGTTAACTATATCTCACATACGTAAATTACAGAAATATGCAAATATGTATCAAAGGTGCCTACGATTTTAATTGAAATAAAAAAATACATATACCCGGACTTTTAATTCAATGCAGTAGACTGACAGTTTCTGAGTTGTCAGGTAAATACGACTACGAAATTGTGATGTAACTAAATTAATCGAAACAGGAATAAATTCGAATAACGATGTAAACATTTTTTTTAATAATATTGTGTGAAAATAACAATAAGTAAAATATGATTATAAAGGGGCGTGCAAAATAAAACGAATAGATCATGTTTTTTTTTTTCAATAGGCCCCCTGTACCCACTCCAAAGGGGTTTAGGTCATAGTGGTGCGGAGGCAGTCTTTTTAATAGTAATCTCGCGCAATTTATTAAAATATTCGTCACACAAGACAATTTCTATGTCTTTTATCATGTCTGGTTAGATATGAATATTTTTAATAAAAATAGATTTATTTGTAATAAAATCTAGTTACAACTTCAAAATAAAAGATAATGGTGTAAATTTTATCATATATTTATATTTCTCACGATTAAAAATCACTCATTTATTATTCGATTGATTGAATCCATCACTATTAGTTTAAATAGGATATCATTATTTTAGTAAGTGACACTAGTTTATGTCTGCTTACTGCATCGAATTAAAGGTCCGGGTTAAAGTTAGGTACATTTTGCGCGTGAGTCCAACTCGCAGTTGGCCGTTCATTACAATTATTACGAACGAGGTATTCGTTTGAATTAATTGTAATAATAAAATATAAACGACGACGCAAAAAGTTTTGAAATGAATTTAACAATGACATACGAAAATATATAAACAGAACGAACGAACAATAGTCGTGCGGTGTGTTTGTACGAGTGCGATGGGACAACGCATAGCATGGCCGGGTCATCCCCATTGTGTCATAGTGAAGATTCATATATTCACGAGTATTTTTGTTTATTTTCAGCACCTGAACAATTTTCGCAATAAAACCTCTCATATTTTTGTTGTAAAACTTAGTCATTTAACCTTTTTGTATAGGATAAAAAGGTACGATATTATTTACAACTAGCACTTGACACAACTAGAATTGAATCATTAGTTCCGGAGATTATCCATTACATGCAAACTTACAAACAAATTTTACCTCTTTATAATATTAGTACAGATCAATACTTTTGGTTCTCTTCATTAACAATCATACAATTTCACTTGATTAAATATACCTTATCTTGACAAAATTTCAATTATCTCAAAGCTATAAGCAGTAATAAAATCGCAAGTGCAATAAAATAACGACTTACATAACACAATCCTGAAAATTTATGACTACCTTGAGACAATAATAAGAGTCGTCTACTCACTTACATCGTGATTAAATTATCATTGCAAAGTTAGACTGCTACTGTTAAAGTTATTTCTCGCTCATCGCTTCCACTGGATTAGTCCGATCATTTTATTATTGTATTATTCAAAGCTGTCTTAACATATTAAATAAAACATGAAACTTGAGGGTGAATTACGATTTTGTTTGCCAATATATTCTTGACACTTTATCTTGTTTTGCTTTCCCCACACGTTCAAAGTCGCAGATTATACATACTAATTTATACAAACTTTTATTTCATTAGTTGTAGTGTTGAAAAGCCCCAGTTAACTGGTAAATTGCTTCAGTAATAAGACCAAAATGAAATATTATGTCGTTTAAATTTGAAATGTAACGAAGCCCTACGTATCCTTAGTGGCGCTCAAAATAAATTATTTTAATATTTTAGCTGGCGCAAAATAATGTTGTTAGCTGTTTTCCGGCGAGATTACGAACTAATAACATTACAAAACAAGCTCTTTGCGGGTAAATTATGCATGCACTCTCGGATCATTACCAAGGCTCGCTTGGCCTCAGTTCAAAATCTTACGATTGCTTCGTGAACCAAATCTTTCACAGCATTTTAATGTGTACTGCTAAACCTACACTAATCGAGTAGTTACATCCATGCTTTTGACACGGAAATTAATTAGATTAACGATTTCTAATGAATGAGTACGCCAATCTGATGCAAAATATTGCTGAGTGAGGTGGACACTAGTAAAATACGATGAGTACTGGGCATCAAAATGTTACGTTGTGAACGTCTTATGTTACTAAACAACGTGATAACCCAAAAGGATGAACAGAGTAATTAATAAAATATATGAAAGTAACATGACATAGGACCTTGTTTTACCCATCATTACCCAATCAATGTGTGTCGCACTCGTTACAACACGGAAAGTAATTGTACGAGGTCGGCGGCAGGGCTGCGGGCTCCGGCTACATATCAGAAGAGATGCCCCTCTGGGAGCGGTGGATTAGCGCCATCTTTTCCGAATTGAGGGTAAACATCCGAGAGATCCCATCCCCAGAGCCCACGCTAAGGTGAGCCTGTTTGTTAACTAAATATCGGCACGCCTTGTAATAAATATATATGATTTTAATTTTAGTTTTTGTGAATGAAATGAATAATTTGACTTTAGAGTCACTAAGTTTGTTCTTCAATTACGATTATAGTGACTAAGCTAAATTTTCAACAAGTTGTAACAATCTACTTAAATACCTATATCCATATAACACACTTTTGCGGGATACAAGACAGCTCATTCCATTTAACAATCTATACAACACTCTATGCATCTTCCATTTGAACGATGCTAAAACAAATCGATGCGAATTCAGCATACATCGAAGTTTAAAACAAATAATTTGCATTGAGATCGCTTACCATTCTACTCAGAACTGCTAAGATAAAAGCCAGAGAAATCCTCGTGAGCGCTCAAATTCTTGGAGCGCAGTGGCGAACCGTCTTTGCCCGACGGGCGGTAATAAAAACGGCTTAAATAGGATTTTAACCGCGAGTTCCTCGCCTTAATTAAATTGGATTTGCGAGTGAAAGAAATATACGTGAAAAATTCGTGTCGATTATGTCAGGGGAACGAGTTTTGAAATCCCTTTTAGTAAGCGGATTATGTTCGTCTCCCAGAGATTATATTTGTATTACATTTGTCTCAACGCGAGCACTGTTGATAAGAACGTCTTCAAAGCGATCTGGAGCTGAAGCGACTTTGTTCCGTCGAGGAGACGTATGGCAGGAAGTAACAGCCGCGTGGCATGCCCGGGCGCGCGGAGCAACGACATCCTGCGCGCCTTCTTACAAGCAGGCGTACTTTCACCCCGTAGGCACAATTTTTACTTAATATCAATATATTAAACAGAATATTGTTATATGACAAGAAAGTCATAATACGAGCTAATCTACATTATATGCACTTAATCGCCTTTTCATGGTATTGTACGTGGTAGTAGAAATATTAAAACTCTGAAATAACGGCAGTAACAGCTGCAGTAACGGGGTTTTAATTATCACTTACAACGCTTTTCAGCCGCGGAAAATTACTGCCATAAACCATTTAGAACAGAGAATAGCTAAACGATTTAGGATGCCAGTTATTAGAATATCGCCGGCACTTGTCTGCGTGACGCCTTGTGGCCGAATTTACAAGCGTTGTTAACAAAGTTACAGTGATGTCTGAGTAGCTAATATTTATTGGCTTTTTTGCTTGAACGTGGCTAATTAAATCAGTGGCGGTTCAGTATTGAATAACATTATCCCTCAATTAACATTCGAGGGTCGATTTTTAAAGCGGCTACAAAGGCGAGCCGGTGTAGGCAATAAAACGGCTCGTCCCTTATCCGTCATTCAGCCCTTGGAGATTTCTTCTGGGGGAATAATTTACGTTGATCGCCGGGAAGGGGAGCGTAACTGCCTCACTGAAACTTTAAGCTTTCACTCAGAATGGTTGCGATTCGCGGTGTCTCAACTTTTAACTAATAAATTGGTTACGATAGAATAAGTAGCCCTGTAAAATCTATCTTCGATTACTTCGATAATTTATAATGCGTAACGTAGTTATTCGCGCCGAATTACGAGTATATCTACCAGTGCATAAGTATTTGAAATTCCTTTATGCGATATTATAAAATATTGCATAATTTCTGCTCACGGCATCTCCCCACCGTATATAGTTTAGTATTTACCTAGTGTTCAAAAGTTCTTTAAAATTGTTTTCAACCACATGTGTTCACGGCTTTTTTTAAATTCCCTGCAAAGGGTGGTAGCTGTGATGATGACGTCACGTGTCAATGAGTGTGAATAAAGCCTTTGACGCCTTTCGCCGCATGCATTTCAAGCCAGCCGCTTCAATTCCAGTTTACACGCAACCCTTGCCAAGAATCACTTTGCAATAAAAATGCAAAGCTTTTTTGAACCAATAAATTACAAAGGGGTATTTTTTTTCATGAAACGTACGTAACGAATAATTTTTTTCAAGCTTTGCATTAGTTATTATTTTTGTAAGTCTACACGATTACAGGTTAGTAAAAAATACTGTACTCGTATAACACAAATTAGTTGAATACCAGATTAACTTACCTTCATCTGATTATTCACTAATTCATTATTTGTAAACATTGCAGCAATTATTTCCTCCAAGGAAGGATTACTGAAAGTAGCCACAAGTTACTAACGAGCGAGGGTATTTAACATTCCGTGAGGCTCGCGAGGCCCGGAGGGACGTCTTGTTAAGAAAAAAGCTGCCCTCTGCGACGCATCACTCGTAAAACATTGCCTGCCTGGACTATGGCCACCTGACATTTAGATAATAACATTAATTATTTGGTAAATTAAAAGTGGCTGTTTTCATCATCGATTATTTTTGTGTTACGAATAGGGATTTACTCTGGAAATTTAATCCGTCATTATTTAATAAGAAGCCATCCAGATGTTAGACTTATAAGGTCTATGCTGTACGACGTCCGTCTAAGCCTAGACATGATTAACTTTTTGAACCATTTCTCATCTCGTCCTCCTTCACTGCTAATTCTATCTCCCTAGAACTCTTTAGTACAGACACAGCCTCCCGTGCTTATAGCTTAAAGATCATCCTTACTAATAAATCTTACCTCATATTGTTACCATATTTTCCTGGTACAAAAGACTTCAGCCGTTTTCAAACCATTGGTAGGCATAGAGGATAGTGTTATCGTTCGGCCATAAAAGGGTGTATGGTGAACACTAAGCTACACTAATTCCTCTTTACGAGTACCGATGGGCCCACTCTATATAGACACACGTATAACCAACAATTTTTCGCACTGTAGTGGACAAAAATGATCATGCAGAAAAATCGTACATTCTTCTATCGATTAATAGAACTTTATTTTTCAGTTTTATTACTTTTGTAGAAATAGAGTGAACTTATTTCGTTGGAGTTAGTTGTTATATAATTCGATTAGTAACAGTAAATAACATTATCTTGCAGCTACACAAGTTTCGTTTTTGTAAAAAGGTAAATTGTTTTTATTCTTAATCTTGTATATACAAGTCCACACTGGTGCCAGAAGATAAGAGCGTCTTTTTGATCCAAAATAAGTACATTGAATTTAATACAAAGTGTGAGATTTTCAATGGATGCACCTCACATAGTTCAGTAGTATAACGTACGTTAGCTCTCAAAACGAAGAGCTTTTATCATGTCACCATAAAGGAGAGTGCAGTGGTCGATGCAGGTTTGGCGTTAATTCTTGTTTACGGCGAATCGCTTTTAGTGGCCCTGTTCAAAGCGCCGACCGACGCCGGCGCTCCGTGGCGCGTGAGCCGATAGATTGAATTCACGCGTCTGCTTGGCCGCCCCGCAACACGACAAGATCGCCGACCAAAAACAATAATTGATGACATGTACGCGTACTTTGCAGAGGTAGTGGTATACTCTCTGTAATGATGTGACACCTGTGTCAAATGATGCGATGTGTGATATTGTAGCTTGGCATTTTCCTTTATGCAAGTTTGAATTATAGCCTTACCAGATAGATATTGTATCTAAAAATGGCACATTTCAAAGGCATAATCATACATTTTCTTCGAACAACTAAAACTTTTAAAGCGAGCGCCAAGTACTCCACCATGTAGTCATTATTATGACGCTTGCCACAACGTGAGGCGGTATCTTGACTTGTATGATGTAGATGATGAATCAATGGCAAAAAAAGCTATAATCCTACTTAAAATCAGGTACTTTCATACTTTTAATTCGTAAAACATAATAAAGGTCATAAATAGAACGCTCCATTTTCATTCTTTATACTCCTGAGATAACAATTTAAAAGCTTGGTAGAAAGAAAAACAACAGCTGAAAATATTTTCGCTCCTAATCCGTAATTTAATATTAATTTATAGTCGAAAATCACCGTCTTGCCGTCATCGAGTCGGAAAATAACGGAAGTCTTTAAAAGAATAAGGCGGTGTTTTGAAGAGGTCGGAGAAACAATTAATCATTCTACTCTTTTATGGAGCTAAAGGTTGGAGGACACGATTGTTCTGTAATACCAGGGCTGTTCTTTTGTTACCATTAAACCGAATATATCACAATCAAACACTCGTAGACAGTATAATAGTTTCCTAAAGACCACTCCAATCCTCGGCGCGTCAATGCTTATTATTAAATGCTGAAAATGAAAGTGACGGAATATACCGGCCGTGTTTAGATAATACCTCCAAATAATGGACGCCGCGATGCGCATTAATATTGAGGTAAATCTTATTAGGACCGCCTAAACGCCGCGATAATATCATATTGTTTTGGAACTCACCATCCGCGTTTCCTCTCTTATGCTTGGAAGGGTTCCATCCTCAGGGACGACCGAAGCCTCTGAATATTCATAGTATTATCACAAACCGACTTACAGAACTGAGCAGCGACGTAAATACATAATACCTTTCATTTCGAGATAAGAATCATTTACGTAGCGTCGGTGTTGTAGTGCGGCGAAGATTTGTGTGAAACAAAGCAATATTTCATGTGAGTGTAATAGGAGCACGTCGTTCGGTTTTTAAACGTTTGGCGGATGTTATTGGAAGTAGGTCTGCGCTGTAATTGTTGTGTTGATTTCCCCCGGGAGCGGCGAGCGGCTCTCCACGTAGACGCTACCTGTAGTGCCCACGATCGGCTACGTCGACCGGCGCCCTCCGCAAACAATTATGCCACCAAATTATTATTTCAACTAAACCTATACCCTATTGGAAACAAGCGGCCGAACTCACTAGTGAAAGCTCTACAACAAAAGCTTTGAAAATGCTTACACAACATTATATTTGTTTTGAAAAATACTGTAATAATGACGTATTTGTATGTACATTCGATTAAAATTACGCTTTTACTCGTAAAAATGTGCCCGTCCATATTGAATGATTCCCAACATTATTCCTCGTCAAAGTATCACAAACTGTTGTTAATTCCACCTAATATCGCCGGCAACCTCTACGCGCTGTCACACGGGGGTCCGATATAAACATGATGGATATCCCCATATAAAATGAATAAGCTTTATGTACGAAGCCCATGTAAGTGTGCCCTTGTTTACATTCCACAGCACACCGCTTATAACGAATGATTCCAATATTTCATTCATAAATACTTTACTAAATACGAACCGACCTTTCACCTGCATGTTTATGCAAAATACAAATTATTAAAGAGAATTTTAAACATTAAATAAATGTTTCATCTTTTACGTTTTAGTATTAAATTCGGTTTGATATTAAATTGTATATTGTTTGGCCACCACTTCACCTGATGGTAAACGATGCCATGGATGAAACACGCTAACCTACAAATAACTTAAAGATTTCCAGGTTACAGCTATAATCATGAAACACAAATTCGCTATTTTTGGTTTTATGTTACTCATAACAGAGAAGTATTCAAGTATGCGTGGATACCACAGAAATAAAAAATATAGGAGAAGTGGTAAGGGGGCGTATCGGTGTCCGCGCGACTTGGCCACAGGGCTCATGTCACAGGCAAGTGGCCGTCTCCGCGAACTAGTGCGCTTTCGACGGCGATCGTGATAACATATATGAATGCCGAGTTGTTCTGTGGTATCTTGTAAAAACCAAAGCCAAAATCAAATCTATGTGAATCATGGAATCACTTACCATATGTAAGTACAAGTATTTTACAATATTTGTCTTTAAAATCATGAAAAACAATAAAACGTAAAATATTTCTTGGTTTTACTATGTTATTTTTGTTTTCAAATATCAGAGCGACTGTACTACTTCTGCTATAAATACATTGCTCCTTAACCACTACCTGAGTTCGTCACTAAGTAACTGGACAAGCAATGTAAAAATAACATACGAAACTGTATTACGCGGATTCATCGCGTAGTGAGGCCGCCACTTCTTGCGACGAATTAGTGATGTGCTTGTGCAGATCCACTAACGTAGGCTATCGACAGCAATGTCGATTGACGAATGAAATATTGCTATTATAGTTTAGGGGTTTTTCAACCGACGACAAAAAAAAAGAGGAGGTTATCAATTCGACGCGTTTATTATTATAATTTTTTTATGTATGATCACCGATTACTCGGAGACGGCTGAACCGATTTGGAAAATTCTTTTTTTGTTTGAAAGGGTATACTTTGAAATTGGTCCCATTGTCACCAAGTCAGGATCTGATGATGGGATCCTGGAGAAATCGAGGGAACTCTTCAAATATTATAAGCACACCTATAGTGATTTGAGTACTTTTTATAGTAACTTGTGTAGTTGCATTCGAAAAGCACCATTTTGAAGTAGACCTGATGATGAAGACCACCGATGGCCACTGGAACTACTCAATATATAAGTAGGAATAATAAGTAGTTCATGTGTTCCGCTTCGATTACTTGAATGTGGTTATTAAGCACAATATGCTCGTCATAATGCATATGGTGAAGTGAAGCTGATGATGAACTATCTGGAGAACTCCTCAACAAATAACAGCCCAACATTGGGAAAAGCAATATTTTGTAAATGAATATAAGTAGTTGACACAAGAGTGAAATAAAAACTTTTTACCAAAAAATTAAACCGACTCCCAAAAAACACTGCAAAGTGAAAAATAACTTTAATTTCGGAAGTCGGTGCTAAAAACGAAAATATAAAACTAAAGACGTTATTTACGTTGTTGAGCAGACCAATATTTCGAACATATGAAGCAATGGATTAGCAATATACGTCAAAATCATTCAGATCTTGATTTATAGTGTGTTACGTAATTATTGTGATGCTTATTATTTGGTGACGTTTAGAAGTAGCTTAGGATGTATGTAAATGATAAATAAGTGGTTTTCGTACTTTTCAGCTTCCCAAAAGATGGTAATATAAAAAAGGAATGGATTAATGCCACAGGCATGCCACCTAACTGGTACCCTACAAAAATAGCACCATAAATGCTCGGTTCATTTCAGCGCAGAAATTTTCCAGCCAGCCCCTAGAAAAGTCGCAGGCTTTTTGAATGGACAATTCCAAAATTAAGAGTACAACTGATTTTTGCAGAAGTGAGTTAAATTTTATTTTATTACTGAAAGCTATTCTCATGTTTTAGCACATTCATAAAATCAGTCATTCAACTTTTCAGGATTCTATACAACCTATACGGCTGGTATGTTCCGATCAAGAACGTAATGTAAGTTAACATCAACTTCTATTTGACCTATCACTATGATAATTAAATATTAATATTTAAGTCGAAAGCGCCAGGGTAGCCCTTAATACTTAGTAGGTAGTACTTAATAATTATTATGTAATGTTATGTTCTTAATAATATGTTTATTGTTATTATAATATTTTCTGGACATGCCATTTTTTATTTGGTTCATTTTCAGGTGCCCAAAAAAAATTGTACAATAATAAATGGAAGAATCGATAACTTTCCGATTTAGTCAATCACTAGCGTATATGTAAAATAAATTGCTTTTGCACAGCACAACGATAGCGACCGATGTTTTTGTGTGGGTAAGTTCTACGGTGCATGGTAAATACACGCTGTGTTTGACGGAATAAGGTTTATTATTGATTGTATGGTATGTTCTGATTTAAGAATTGCGGGTGTGTGCGCGAGTGCGTATCTATTGATTTTATTAAACTGCATGTGTAGTTGTTGCCCCGCCCAGCGCCTAACTCGAGACACACGGTTCCGATATAATTTCGTCTGTTGACCATATCTACTTATTTATTTTATCTATGGTGGATACCAACGTATATGTGAATAGTACGCATACGGGATACGGGAACAATTCTAGACTGTGAGAGGTTTCTCAAACACTATCCATAGGAGATGAAATATTTACTCAAGTTGCACAATCACCATAATACATGCGATTCGAGACGCACGCTAATCATTTTAATGATCAGTGATATTGGAAGCCGTGTAGTAAAACCATATTCCTCGAAATTTTCTCAATATTCATTTAAATATTTATATTTTCCACATCAATCTTTTCGCTTATGTATTTCTATAAAACATTAAGGTATACTAAAAAACCCAATACGGTACTTCAATAAGTTACCATTTGTGCGGTTGTGTGATCTCCAAATTATTAGTGTACGCGGCTTCTAAACCAGCCAACATTTTGTGTTGATGTCACTTGGCACCCTGCCAACCCTGTAACGCGAACAAAATATCAGAGTGATAATAAACAATATGTTAGCGCCTCGCTATACAAAAGGCAATCATTCTTTAACAAAAGATCTATGTTAAACTCGAGAAAAGATTAAAAAGGAAACGTTTGTCGGCTCCCTATCAACACTATCAATCATGCGTATAATAGCCACGTCCCCTGACTCACGTTCTTAAATAATTTGTCAAAAGTCGCTCCCTCTGCCCATACTGCCAACGCGACGTTTTCGACTACATACTTATTCTCGTTTTTCTTGACACTTGCGTGGGCAATTTTTCTCTAAAATGACACTAACAAAATCGCCATAGCTACCGACGCTATGACGACTTTATAAACAGTACACAAAAAACTGTAAATTCAGGATAAAATCAACAATTAACGTTTCAGAGCAATAGCTACACGACATTGATCGATGAAAATACCCTAGCGTATCTATCAACACCTAGGAAATTGAAAAAGGAGTAAAAACGTTAAGTGAAATTAATCACTGGAGGCGTTAAATGTTTCGCATATTTTTGTTTACGAGTTCAAGGGTTTCTATGCCAAGTTCATACAAACACAGACAAATGCTGAATACAATAGAGCGGGTCGTGTGTACCCTGAATAGGCAGGTGGTATAATATTTTTTCCAATTTAGAATCGGTCTGGATTCTAACTCATAGATCAAGCGCGCGCTAGCACGAAACCATTACACTTTGTTGACATCAACGAATGCCCTTTTACATATTCACCCCGAGCACACAAAGATTGAGCCGTGAAATTGAAAATGGTTTCTATGAACAAAAATTTATTCCGAGCACGTCCTACACATATCGTCACAACACGAGTGCAGCTTGTTATATCTGTGTCAGTGTTGCGTCATTATACATAGCTTTACGTTCATCGATCTATTCCTGATATTATTTTAGACTAATGAATGGAGTTAATGCAGTTAAACCAGTTAATGTACTCCGATAGAACTGCATTCACCTACGTGCTAAAAGCAATATTACATTGCCTTGACGTACACTGAAAAGAGTAAAAAATCTTAAACTCACTTTGAAAGCATTACTCGCGCCTTATCTGAAAATCGGAAAACTTTTTGAAACGTTAACTGTATAGTGTAAACCAAAACATCGAGGTACTTGTACTTTAAACGTGTGTTAAATTTCACAGCTATTTAGGTTCCTATTTATTGAAATATTGAAATCACAACAAAGGCCGTGAATAATACACAGAAAACTGATTGAACGGAATGACTGAAGTTTATAAAAGCGATTTAATTACGGTGCGTCATGATTTTATGGCTCCTGAATATTTCCATACAATTTAAGTGCTTGTTTGTATGTTGGTAGATGGTAAAAAGTGAGCAATTTATTATTAAAAAACTAATTTCTCACTCTCTGCCCGCTATGAATGAGCCATCATACAATCTAGTCGGCAGCCGCTGCAAAGCCGGCATTTGGCAAAATTTTATAAGCGTCCCACTTCACAATAATTAAGTGCCCACTATATTTAAAATTGAAGTTTGTTTACGTATTCAACACCTTTGATAACAAATTCGTACACGTTTTTTACGGTACCTCTTTATGAAGTGGTGGTAAAACTAAGGCTTATTTTATTTGTTTAGATTAAATCTCCTCTACGTTAGCACTGATTTAGATATGTAATAATATTTGTTACAACCAGAAAACCCAACATATCTGCCCTGTATCACACAGTCTGACATACAAGCCTTATTTCAAACCTAGCTACAGTTGTCGAACAGATCTCCGAACCACATTTGTATAACATGTCGTTGTATCAGCTTGTTATCTCCGTGGATAGGTATGTGGGGCAGCATGGCGAGGCTCGGGCGCTCAAGCTGTTTACCCTGTAAGTATTGCGAAAAGATCGAACTTAATCCCAGCGGGCCCGCCATCCTGCGCTGGGTGTGATAGATACTGAAAATTGCATAAAATCCATCAACACTACTACTTTGTGCCGAAGCTTAGCTTTTCGACGGTTACAAAACGAACGCGAGGGAAATAGATTTAGTAGTTAAAATCATTTTGTTCCCTTAAACTCGGTGTTTATATGTATTTCGGATTACGGCTGAGCGATACGCTGCAAGTCATAAGATTTTTTTATAAAAATGTTTAATTAGACGGTAGATAATAAATACTCTTGGGTGGGTGCTTCATCTCTACATGCTTTAAAGTTAAGTTATGAAAACGTCACAGAAGCTACTTATGTCATCTTTTGTTTCCTCGAATCAAAATCGGCAATTAATTAAAATACCGATAGATTTTCTAATACGATTACAGTCAGAAATATAAAGTTTTATTTCATTGTTTAAATACAGCTAATAACAAAAGCGCTGGACTACATTTTATTTGTCCCGAAAGGCAGATCAATAACATCATATTTCAGGAGTCACACTCCGAGAATAACATATTTTTCTAACCGCTTGAGCAGCAAAATAGAATCAGTATGTCAGCATTTCGCCGGAGGTCGAGGACTGGGGGCCATATGTGACCGTGTTGTGACTTCAGTTGCTTATACATGCCTATTTTGTCTGTTATATAGTTATGAATAATGATACTTTGTTTTCCCTAATCATTATTAAGAGCTGCATAAACAACAAAGTAAAGTCACATAAGGAATAAATTTGAAACGGAATATTTACCATTTGTATTTATTGTGTCGAGTTTCCGATATTTCGACACTGTTGCAAGCGCTATGCTCACGGCTGAACTGTTAAAGTGTGTTGTTGAAATATCCCGTTTTAAGTTTTAATGATACGATTAGTGAGTACCTGTGTCAGTTCAAAAAGCTTCTACATTATTTTTGTGGTTTGATTTTCAATAATGAAGTATCTTAAGTGTTTAAAAGATGATACACAGTTCGCGTCATGTAAAAAGAACGCTGAAAGAAAGCGGGCGGGGCCTGTTTCCACATGGGTGCACTCGCGCACGAAAGTACTAGGCCTATTGTTTTATTTTTGAACTAGCATTTCGTTTCTTAAAATAATTTAGATAGAATATCATTATAAAGAAATTAAAACATGTTTGATTTTGTATGTTTAATCTAATTATAAAAAATTAAAGTAATGTTGAAACTCCTTCCATTAAGTCGTCGTGGGTGACGTGAAAACCAGATGAGGACGCGGTGTTAGTGCTAGCCATTTCATCGTCGTCACTGTCGTCAATTGAGCTTTCATCATCACATGAGTCCGAATCATCATCCCCTACGCGAATAATAAATGATTCTACGGAATCTGGGATGCCGCTCTGAATCTTCTGACCTCATACTTGAGTGAAAGGATTCAGAGAGTCGATGTGAATGGTAAAAGATCTTCGGGATCTGTGGTTAAGATGGGGATCCCCAAGGCTCTGTCTTAGGTCCCTTTTTATTTCTTATTTATATAAATGATTTGCCGTACCAGATAAAAAATCATGATATAGTGTTATTCGCAGACGATACTTCTCTTTTATTTAAAATCAAACGTCAGCAGCAGGTTACTGATGAAGTAAACAGTGCCCTTTTTTTTTTGGTGTTCCTTCAATAGCCCTTTACGTTCCGAGGTCACGGTAATGGGATAAGTCCCACGACCCCGGCAGGCTTCGACCCTATACCTCGTCATGTTGCTGACGCTCTTTGAGGCGCGCGTGGAACACAACGCGCCGTCGACCCGGGCATGGTCCATGGTCCGACAGCGAGTTGCCCTTTACTCGCTGTCCGCATGCCCGCGCCTACGGTGGCCGGAGATCGTCGGCCGACGTCCGACGCCGTGGGCGTCTACCACTGCGGCTGGGCTGGAGGGAGGACGTCATCCTCTCCCTCACGCGGCCCGCCTCCTCCTTCGGTAGCATGACTGCTTCGCAGAAGGAGGCGACCGCTTCCCACTCCCTCTCGCCCCGCAGCATGGCCTCGACCAATGCCGGGCGCGAGAGGTCTCCACCTATCGCCGCCGTGAGGACACGTCGGTGCTCTGCCCAAGCGGGGCAGTCTTGCACCGTATGCTCTACTGTGTCCTCAGGGGGATCCTCGCAGTGGTGACACCCAGGCGTTTCTTCCTTCCCCATCAGACACAGGTACCTCCCGAAACTTCCGTGTCCGGTGAGGACCTGTGTCATGCGGTAGGTCAGGACGCCGTGACGCCGATCTAGCCACTCCTCAAAGAGGGGTCTTACCGCCGCAATTGCGGCGTGCCCGGAAATGTATAAACGTACCTACTACTAAATTTTGGAGGCGCAATGAATCCTAGTCTGGCTTAGCGTTTTTATAATAAAATTCCTAGCCACATTCAAGAACTAAGCATTAATAAATTCAAATTATTTATAAAACGTAAGCTATGTCAGAAAGCTTATTACACAGTCAAAGATTATATGAGGACAAAAAGGCTTGGGAATGAGCTGCTCCAATGATATACCTACTTATTACCGAGTTATTAGTGCTGCTTTTTAATATACTTTGCTAAGTTAATTATTGACTTTCTAAAGTATTGTGTATACTTTTTATTTCATTAATTATTTTTTCGTTTTTTTATATCTTTTATATGTTTATCATTGTGACTGTGAGGAATATATAGGTTATTATTTCTTTTTATGTTATTTTCATTGTAATTTATAGTTGATGTCTGGCAGTTTAGACAAAATAGACATGGACCTTCATGCTTCTCATATGGTTTGATAAATACGAATTGTATGGACTTTAAAAGAGACGTTGACCTATGAGTTTGTTTCGGTGTTTTTTCTCAGAGTAATCAGTTAGGAAACACCGGCCTCATCTAGCTAAACTAAATTTAACACGCAAAAAACATGACGTGTAAGTGTTTTTTATAACCAATTTACAAAAAATAAATAGTTCATTTCATTGAGTCATCATGTCGACCACATGATCGCTTTTACTATAATCGGCCTCTATTTCTTTAACCTTGGTGCATAATTTCCCCTACTCTGTTGCCCCCATTAAATTTACTTTTTCACTAACCAGATCAGTGATCCGCGTAAGGTTCCAACTTACATTTTTGCTGGTGACATATCCCTTTATTTGTGACCACGCCATTTCTATGGAATTTAGGTCCGAGTGATAGGGGGGCAAACGAAGTACAGAATGGCCTACTTCATTTAATATGGCATCGATATTAAATTTCTTAAATTGCTCTTTTTGTTTCTTTATTAAGTTATACAGCCGGTTTTAGTATGGATTCTTCAAATACAATTCTTTTTACACGGAGCCATGTCTGCTTTCTTTTTTTTACGATGGTACAGCATCCAGTTGTTTATTGTGGTACGACGCATTATCGATTAACACGACTGAATTAGGCGGTAAATTCGGAATCAGTTTGTTACGGAGCCACCGCTCGTAGTTCTCCGAGTTCACGTTGTCGTGGTAGTCGACGCTTTTTGTGCCGGCTTTGAATGTCAGCAAAGCATTCGGAACAAAATCTGCTTCACCACCTGCGCGCACTATGACCAAGCGGCTATATTTAGATAGAGGTTTTTTAATCCCTTTTGTGGGACCGTCTGTCTAAGAATTATGAGACGAATGGGAACTATCAACATATGATTCATCCGTTTAACACGTTCACTGCGTTTACATTTTTACCTGTCTTTCAATTACAGCTGCATTGGGTTCTTAAAATCCTATGCTTGACTTTTTTGAAGTGTGTTATCAAGTCGAAAAGATTCGTTCGACTTACTGTTGTAAAAATATCACTAATAAGTAAACAAATGAAAATTACTTCAATTTTATTTTTTAAGTGTATTTTCAACGTAGTAATGAGTATACAGCTGATTTCGTAAGTAGATCTAATTATTAAATCTTGTGTAATAGTTTTCATCGTCGGATCTTTTCGACCCGGTAAACGTACTGATCGGTAATATTTATCGATAATAAGTAGGGATGTATATGGCTACAAATAAAACATCGATATCGAAGAAACAAAATCATAGTTTTTATTTGGACTAATTAGGCAGTATTTGAAGAATGTTTATCGTTATAACATTCACGACATAATGTTTTCTTACTACAGTCACACACAGTTTTAACTCTATTATTGGTTTTTTTTACTGTTTTAAGTTACACGCAGTTTATCGTAGCATCCAGAACAATTGCTTTTTGTTACCCATTTTGAAACTATGGCCAGTATTTGAAGCTGAGTTGGAATTATTTAATAAAGCGATTATTTTATCTTGCAGACGTTTTCCGTGAGCTTTTCTATTATACACTCCGTAAATTCTATTCTTTTTTCATTTTTTAAGTTATAAAGGATCCAAGCATTTGTCAAAGCTGTACCAAATAGACTTTCCTCCATCATGATTTTTCTGTATCACTTAGTTCCTCGTTTTAAAGTAGAATAATAAGATATTTGCACGCTATAATCGATTCTTTTCTGTGGGAACGAGGTGTTGTTCCTGTTGATTTTTCCTTGGAATCTTCTTTTTTTTCACATAGCTTTCACCCAACGAAAGCATTCGTCTTGATCGCTTCATTTTATAGTATGACAAAATATCAATAAACAGAAATTTTATTGTATGAGAGTACCGAAATTGAGCACTACACTAGATCAACTAGTCAGTAATCTAGTGCGTTTATCGGGCTATCGGGTATTGGATCTCTTGGACCCGATGAACGCACTAGATGAAAATTTTTCACTTACTGTCGGTATCGGGTTAAAAAGACCCGATGGCTCTTTTTAGTGCTTTCGTAATATATTCAACGAGACAATTTGAATAACCTATCTGTTTCTCTCCTGCTCATTATTAAACCTACTCAAATAGTTCCAGTACGAGCGGGAAAGTGAACATTTTTGTTCCCGCACCGTAGGCTAGATATGCATCGGATATTTTCAACCCGATGCCGCAGTGAACGTGTTAAATAATAGGTCTTCCTTCCTCTTTATATTGTTTTATCTATCTCATATATTAAATTCTTTGAAACCGAATTTGTGACTGCTCAATTAAGTTTTTTCTATTGGTTTCTGTTTTTTGTTTTCGCTTAAAACACATTTTTTTAATATTTATTACAAAACTCCACTGATCTGGCTGCGAGTAACGCAATGATATGCTCATTACAAGACCAATTAAATCAGCAGTCTCAGGCGGCCATGAGAAACGAAATAGAGATTATGGGAGTAGAAGAAACGAATAATGAAAATCTTCAACATATTGCGATGATCACAGCCACCAAAATAGGGGTCAATTTAACCCTGGATGATATTGACTGGGTCGCTCGTGCAGGTCTGAAGAAAAACCCTACTACTAACCCGGATTCCAACTTCCCCCGGCCGGTAATAGTCAAATTCCTGCGAAGATCAAAAAGAGATGAACTAATAAAAGCCTTTGAGTCGAGACGCAATTTATCATCCTAGGACCTAGAAATACAAGGCCGGAACAGGAGAATTTTCATCAATGAGGACCTCACTAAGGAAAATCGTATTTTATTTCGTGAAGCCAGAACCCGAGCCGGAAACGCTGGATTTAAATTTTGCTGGACGAACAGAGGTCAAATACTCATTCGACAAATCGAAGGGAAAGCAGCAATCCAAATTAGGAATATTAGAGACCTGGACCACTTTCTTGGCACGATCTCCTCTGCGTCACCTCCCTGTCCCAACACTCCCAAGTGAACTCTATTTTTGTAAGAAGTCCCGATGTCTGCGAGATATATTCATACGATATTTTTCTTGTTATTATGTATTTATTTCTACTTCTAAGAAACATGTACTTCATAACTACAAGTTAACAAATAGCTTTACAAATAGGGATGGTGAATATAACTCACGACTTTCTGTGGTAAACACCAATAATAATAAAACTTATTATGTTCACCTACATACTTTAAATTTAAAAGTAATCAAAATGCTCATCACAAAAAAACAAAACCAATCAATACACTTCAACACTATCTTACATTTCCTATTACGAACCCAGAATGACTACAAATTACACACCCAGTTACACGCTCACTCACTTCACACATCCGGCCGATCCAATACCGTAGACACAAATGCGGCAATAAGTCATCCTCCATTATATTTTCGTATTTTTCCTACATTGTTTGATAACGGATAAAGTAGATAATCAGACGAAATCGACGAAACACTGACGTTACCTTGCGGCATCATTGATAGACCAGAGTTATGTCGGGATTTGCTTATTAATAATGACTTTAAGGTACTGAATTGCAATATAAGGAGCTTGCAAAAGAACTTTCCCGAGCTTGAAACGGTACTTCACCGTTTCGACTGCCAATTTGATGTAATAGTGCTAACAGAGTGTTGGCTTAACGATAACTCTATAATCAATCAGTTACCAGGGTATAATTGCTATCGCACTCAAAAGGTTATCAACAAAAATGGTGGAGTTACTGTATATGTTAAAGATACTTGGACAGTTTCAGTATGCGAGCCGGAATTTGATGATGCCAATTGCCTTATAGTTAAAATTAACACAGGCGTTACTCTCCTGGGAATCTACCGCTCACCCTCATTCAGTAATATTGATAGGTTTCTGAATTCATTAGAAAATTCGTTAAACGTTCTAAGCAGTAGCCCATGCGTGATTGTTACAGGGGACATGAACATAAACCTTCTTGACAATAATCCCAATGCAAATTTTATCGCCTATCAGTATCTACTGTCGGAACACGGGCTACTGCCTTCCATAACTGAACCAACTAGAGGCAAAGCTTGCTTAGACCATGCCTTTATTAGATCTAAAGGTTCAACACAAGGAGTAGTCTGCAAATCTTCAATAACTGACCATGACCTTGTTATCTTAGAAACAAACCTATTAAAAGCTAACAATCCACCCAGTAACAGGTTCAGAACAAAAATAGATTAGTGTAAAATCGCAAATGAGGTAAACGAACTCGACTGGGTAGAAGTCTTAGAACAACGATGCATAGAAGGATAATACGAGAGTAAAAAGTGAGCTTTTTGGCTAACTTTGCTCGACGAGCCGTCAGTACTCAAGGTCACATTCTGCCGAACAGAGCTCGCGAGTAAATAATTTAAAACGACCGTTTATAGCGTAAAGTGATGTCATAGTCCTTCAGGAAAACAAAAAACTTGTAATAAAATTACATTTCACAAGTAAATACTTACATTTTATACATTATATTTACGTAAATCGACCATCAAACAAAAATTCTAATAACCTAACTTATCACAATTCAATGTTGCTATCCGTGAGGAAAAAAATACCCATATTGATTTCTTTTGTGCTTATTTTTGTTTATAAAAATATAGTTTTGGCGGCAATTATGTATGCGTCAAACTAAACTATATTTATTTACAGCTACAACCTACAGTATTTTATAACTAAAAGTTACTGTTAGTTCGAAGAGTGGCATCATAAAGATGACAATTGTTAATTGTTTGTGTGTAATGTTCTCAATAATATTTTTCTATTTCATAAATACAACACATACTTTTAATTGACATCAAACGAGATTTTTCAAGCAATTAATACATTTCTATAATATCATTATAACACATTACACATCAAACATTCTAAACGCAATGAACGATATCTCTTTTCGTTTACCTTCCGTAAAAAAGTGTCATATAAGTCATATTACATGAAAAAACATCATCTTATTCGTTTCATAACATAAAATACTTGATTTGATCCAGCAACATAATAGTGCGTTTTTCCATTTTTGTGGGTAATGGTCTGGTAATGGTATCACTGAAAGCTATATTTGTGTGCGTTTGAGGAACGTAGACACATTCGGCTCACGCACACAAAGAAAATAAAGTGGACACACGAAATCGCTCGTGTTTTGTTCTGACGTGGCGCTGCACAAGACCGAGGCCATGTGCTTTCATGGCGGTCGGAACGCGCCACGGTCCGAGTCCCACATAACGGTGGAGGGGGTTCGCATCGGCGTCGGGAGGACGATGAAGTACCTGGGACTCGTCCTCGACAGCCGGTGGAACTTCAGGGAGCACTTCCTGAGTTTGGCCCCAAAGCTGAACCGGGCAGCAGCCGCCTTCAGGCGACTCCTGCCTAATCTCAGCGGGCCAAACGCCTCCTGCCGAAGGCTGTACGCCGGCGTCGTGCGGTCCATGGCCCTCTACGGGTCCCCAGTGTGGGCCCTGTGCATCCGGACGCGACCACTAAAGTTGGTCGCATGCCAGAGGGTCATGGCTATCCGAATGATCCGGGGATACCGCACGATCGCCGGCGAATCGGCCAACCTCCTTGCCGGATTGCTGCCCTGGGATCTGGAGGCGACTGCCCTCCAGCGCGTCTATGAATGGCGCGTGGAGGCGCAGCGCCGGGGCGTATCCCCACTGCCTCGAGAAGTCGAGGCGCGGCGGGAAGAGCTCCGGCGCGATCTCAGGGCAGTATGGAGGGAACGACTGTCGCAACCGACGGCCGGGCACGCCGCAATTGCGGCGGTAAGACCCCTCTTTGAGGAGTGGCTAGATCGGCGTCACGGCGTACTGACCTACCGCATGACGCAGGTCCTCACCGGACACGGAAGTTTCGGGAGGTACCTGTGTCTGATGGGAAAGGAGGAAACGTCTGGGTGTCACCACTGCGAGGGTCGCCCTGAGGACACCGTAGAGCACACGGTGCAAGACTGCCCCGCCTGGGCAGAGCACCGACGTGTCCTCACGGCAGCGATAGGCGGAGACCTCTCGCGCCCGGCATTGGTCGAGGCCATGCTGCGGGGCGAGAGGGAGTGGGAAGCGGTCGCCTCCTTCTGCGAAGCAGTCATGCTTCCGAGGGAGGAGGCGGGCCGCGAGAGGGAGAGGATGGCGTCCTCCCTCCAGCCCAGCCGCAGTGGTAGACGCCCACGGCGTCGGACGTCGGCCGACGATCTCCGGCCACCGTAGGCGCGGGCATGCGGACAGCGAGTAAAGGGCAACTCGCTGTCCGACCATGGACCATGCCCGGGTCGACGGCGCGTCGTGTTCCACGCGCGCCTCAAAGAGCGTCAGCAACATGACGAGGCCCCCTCTGCAGAGGGCCGAAGCCTGCCGGGGTCGTGGGACTCATCCCGTTACCGTGGCCCCGGTATGTAAAGGGTTATTGAAGGAACACCGTGGATTTTAGTCAGTAAAAGTCTGACAGTCCCTCCCACCCTGCCCGGAGTGGGAGGACTTATTTGATAATTTTACCACGTTAAAAAAAAAAAAAAAAAGTCTAGGGGGATGTGGTAGAAGTAATGTCTAGAACTGAAGTTAATGACGCGGTCCTACTATTCAACAAAACTTTATCGGACATCATAAAAAAACACTCTACACAAGTAAAAATTAGTCGTGCAAAGTTCGGTTTAAAACCGTGGGTCACTCCTGGATTAATTCGGTGCATGCGCCACCGAGACTCGCTGCATGCTCAATCAAAAGCAAATCCGTCTAGCCTGGAGTTAAACTACGTATACAAAAGATACAGGAACTTTTGTAACGACATCCTTCATAAGCGCAAGGCAGAGTATGAGAGTGAACAGCTGAAGAGCCACAGTAATCACCCAAAAAGGCTCTGGCGGGTCATTAAAGATATTTGAGAATTCCCGAAAAAAACGAATGACAACCAACAATTACTAGGATTCGAAAAAGACAGCCCTTCATCTATTGATGAATGCAACCGTCATTTTGTCTCAGTGGGTCAACGCTTGGCTCTTAACATCCTAGAAAAACTCCATACGACAGAGAATAGACTATGCAGTGAAGGTACTCTATTAAATCGATCCAAAGATTCTTTATTCTTTCCCCCAACTGACATTTCTGAAATCGATGGCATAATAACGGACATGAAAGACGATAGTGCACCTGGTTCTGACGGGATCCGTCCACTTCTCCTCAAGCTCATCAAGCCATACATCTTAAACCCCCTAACGCATATTTGTAACCTGAGTATGTCAACGGGTACTTTTCCCAGCTGTTGGAAAATGGCAGTTGTTACACCAATCCATAAGAAGGGAGCCAAAGACTGTCTCAACAACTATAGGCCTATTTCTCTGTTAAGTGTTACATCCAAGATCTTAGAGAAACTCGTTAATAAACGCCTCATCGGATTTCTGGAGAAACACAAACTTTTGTCTGGACGCCAATTCGGTTTTAGACGAGGCAGGTCTACAGAGCAAACCATAGGGCTTTTGACAGATATTGTTTCCTCGAAGATTGATGGGGGCCAACGTATAATTGGGGTCTTCCTTGACTTGGCCAAGGCATTCGACACTGTTTCAATTCAAATGCTTTTGAAAAAGCTGGATTGTCTTGGCCTGCCGTCTATCCGTTAAATAACTTAACTTACTTAACTTTAACGGATAGACGGCAGTATGTGGTAATCGGGGACTATGTAAGCGGAAGCCTTGCTGTCACTTTCGGGGTGCCACAGGGCAGTGTTCTTGGACCGACATTGTTCACTGTGTACATGAATGACATTTTGAGTTTAACCATCCCAAGATCAGACATGATTTGTTACGCAGATGACACGGCAATCATATTCCACGGTGATACATGAGCGGACGCTTTAGACGCCGCAGAAAATGGCATGCGTATTATATCGGACTGGCTCAATGGAAATCTTTTGACCTGAAATGTCGAAAAGACTAATTTTATAACGTTCCACATTAGCCGTCCCAGTTGTCCGGATATTAATCTAATTAAAAACCATGAAATAAACTGTCATGCCGCGCGGTGCCGCTGTAATGGTATTGGAAAAGTTAAATCGATCAGGTACCTGGGCATCTTAGTGGATCAGAATTTGTCTTTTAAAGAACATATTTCGACACTCTCCAAAAAGGTTCGCAAGTTTATTTATATTATGAAATCTCTTCGTCCCAGTGCCCCGAAGGACATGTGCAGAAAGGTCTACCTTGCTCTTTGTCAAACATTGCTGCAATACTGCGTAAGCGTCTGGGGTAGCGCAGCCAAGTCCAGTTTGATTGAACTCGAACGTGCTCAGCGGGCTGTGCTAAAGGTCTTCCTTGGGAAACCGCGACGATATCCCACAGACGAACTTTACAAGGAAGCAGACGTCTTACGTGTCCGACAACTTTATATCCTAAGGTCCCTTCTTAATCTTGTTGCTGCGTCTGGGAGGCAATTCACATACACCCAAAGAGAGAGGGTAGGAGCTGATAGGCTACCAATCCCAAGAATAAAAACCATATTTTCCTCCCGATTTGCGCTGTTTCTTCTTGCTCGGGTCTTCAATAAACTTAACAAATCCACATTAAGAATCCCTGGATATGTTTTCGAAGCCAAGATTATTTTAAAGACATGGCTTCGTAACCTGACTTACCATGAAACAGAAAAACTGTTATGCCCTGGTAAATAATTTAAAAGCAAGAAACAGACTCTCTTCCTTGTCTGTTTTATAACTCACGCACATACGTACGCACCAGCTCACACGCAAGAACACACACTCACACACATACATGCACACACTCACACACACTTGCAAAAACACTACAACATACTACTCAACTAATATTTTCACTCACTCTTTCACCATTCCACCTAATAATGCCATAACGTTATTGCTGTATGACACAATTTTCTTCAATGGTTAATGTTCGATCCTTCAATCTGCCAGCCAACGGTAACTGGATGGTCCGAACTGTCTACGGTTCGTGGAGCCCTAAACGTTGCCTACAAACAATGGCCTCCCAGGCCTCTGTACAACAATTAGATATTCCAACATGCACACTTACCTGCGGATGGAGACGCCAAGCTTCGACCTTCCAAAAGGTCACGTCCGTGAGGTAGTATGTGTGTAAATAGGTAATGAGTAATTGAAACGTGTAATGTGGGAAAGTGGTGTCACGGCGATCACAAAGGACGCAAGCTTCAATGTGTGGTCCAGGCCGGGATGTAGCACAAACTTCGCACCAGATTGGAGCAGCTATTTATCACCAATTCACAATTACTGTCAACAAATTCGCGTGCCATACGGTCTGGCGTCATCAGGCGTGGTAGTTCAAAATATCCCAGGTTTCCACTCAATTCGGGATTCTAGAGTTCAACTAATCACTAATCACATCCGATTTGTCTTTTAACCGCGTAGATTCAACAGGATTTTAATTACAATCAATGAATCGATCTCAACAAACGAGGCAGTTAGTTTTGCAAGGATAATTATATGTCAAGTTAAAAAGTTATGTCAAGACCACAGATAATTAATGTTGCCAACCAAAAGGGTGCGTTCTGTTTCACGTTGGACGGAATATCTACCCCCCCCCCCCCCCGGACGGGCTTACCCGTCCGCTAATCAATTGGAAGCCTTGACAAGGTTGCGACCGCTCTCTTTATGATGGATCCGTCCACCAAAACCTCAGCAAAACGAGGGACCCCGTCGGTGCCAGCCACTAAATTGAGAATGCGCCCCCTGCGCCAATACAAAGGCTTAAGGTTGGCATCCTTAATCAGGACGAGGTCTCCGATCTTGGGCGGATGAGTTTTATCTGTCCACTTGACGCGTTGCTGGAGGATGTGCAAATACTCTAAGCTCCAACGCTTCCAAAAGTTCTGAGCGAGCTGTTGCACCAACTGAAACCGCGAAAGCCGATTTTGGCTCACATCAACAAAAGGGTACTCCGGCAAGGCGACAAGTGGCTGTCCAATCAAGAAATGGCCCGGTGTTAGAGCCTCCAAGTCATTCGGGTCCGAAGAGAGCGGGCACAATGGGCGCGAATTCAACACAGCTTCAATGCGGCAAAATACCGTAGCTAGTTCCTTAAAGGTGAGAACGGTGTCTCCCAACAATCTCCGCCAGCGTCCCTTTGCCGCTTTCACCGCGGCCTCAAAAATACCCCCCCAATGGGGGCAGGCTGGCGGGTCAAACAACCAAGTGACCCCTCGGCGGGCCAAACTATTACCAATGTCAACCTGGCTCTCATTAAGGAAGGCGTATACCTCCTTAAAATAGTTACTTGTACCCTTGTAATTCGTACCGCAATCAGACCTAATCAAAGAAGGTAACCCACGGCGAGACACAAATCTTTCCAAAGTCGCCACAAAGGCCTCTGTCGAGAGGGAGGTTACCAGCTCCAAGTGTACTGCCTTGGTTGACAGGCAGACAAAAACACACAAATAAGCCTTAACAATCTTACTATTTCGAAGTGTGGACGTCTTCAACGAAAAGGGACCAGCAAAGTCCGTTCCGACGTCAGCAAAGGGCCTCGCCTCATTGACACGATCAGCCGGCAAATCTCCCATTAGGGGCTGCATAGTGGAGGCCTTAGTCCGATAACACGGCATACAACGGAAGACAGTGCTACGAATAGTACGACGAGCCGACAAAATCCAAAATTCTCGCTGCAGAATGGCCAACAGCGCATTGCAACGAGTTGCGAGTTTTTAACGTGACGATCAGTCACCAACAATTGTACCAAGTGGCCCTCCTTGGGCAACAAAAGGGGGTGACGGACCCCATAAGGAAGGCTAGAGTGCCTCAACCGTCCTCCAACACGCAAAAGACCCGTCTTATCCAAGAAGGGATTCAGCTTACTAACAGCTCCCGACAACTTAACCCTACCAGACTTCAAGACCTCGATCTCCTTCTCAAAGTGTGCAGCCTGCACAGAGCGGACCCAAAGGAGGAGTGACTCCTGTCGCTCTTGAGGAGAGAGATCTGGTGACAGGCGCTTGTCCCCTGGATTCCTAGAATTATGGCCATAACGCCTGATCCACGAGGTAACGTTCAACAATTTGTCGAAGGAGCTGTATCGATTCAACAAAAAATCAGGATCAAACGGAGGATCCTTCGTCCCAACAGCGAACACCTTAAGTCCGGGCAAAGGATCCGACATCAAGACTGGCGTTCGAGGCCAATCGTCCTCGGGGCGAGTCAGCCAGTCCGGTCCCCACCAGAAGGAGTGAGCAATCAAGCAGGGGGCCATGCATCCGCGTGAGGCTACGTCGCCCGGGTTCAGGTCACCAGGCACGTGCCTCCAAATCAAAGGCGTTTCAGAACCTTGAATCTGAGACACTCGGTTCGCAACAAAGACCTCCAAAGAGTGGAAGGACGTCTTCAACCAACACAAAACAATTTGACTGTCCGTCCAGGCGTAAGAAGCCCAAATGTCAACAGTTCCACCCAAAGTGCGCGCAACGTGGCTTAAGAGACGCACAAGAAGCACCGCAGGGAGTGCGGATACAAATTGGAGCCAGTCTTCCAACAGGGTTTCCCGAAGTGGCTCGTCCCAACCAAGTTCAGTTATAACAAGGGCAGGAGCACCAATTTTAGGGTAAAGACAACTCACAAGGGGGTTCAAACCAGGTCCTTCCCTCAACAGTGGTGACAGCCGTTTCGCCAATTCCCCAAATCTTGCCTAAAAAGTCGTTCACCTTCAGGCCAACCTGTCCCGCTAACCAAGACGACAAAAGGCAACCCTGGGCTCCCGTGTCAGAAATGGCACGGACCACAATCGAGTCACCCAAGGGTCCCCAGACCTTGACCGAGGCCGTTGGCAACAAAACCGTCTTGATCGGGGGGGGTCCTTTAGCAGAGCAGGCGCCAATTTCTTAGCGATGCCTGGGCGGCGACCGATCGCCGCTGTAGCGTTGTAGTCGATTAAACTAGAAGTTGACTACCACACTAATCTCTAATGTCTATGGTTTCACGGAGTGACAACACTTATGCAGTAGTGACCAGCTATAAATTCTAATCTCTAGTGCGCGAAGCTTCTTTTCTCGCCGCCTACTGTTGCAAGTAACTTATATAGGAACCCCTCTGTGCCAAGGGTAAGTGCTCATTGTATCTGCCATTTTCTCTCCATCTTGCCAAATTGTAATCCTCTTATTTCACCATAATCTGCAGTGTTTGTAAATTAATATAATTGCCCGGTTGTCAAGATGGCTTCTGTCGAGAACATAACTACGCTATTTCATTGTCATCTGTTTTCCACTAGTGTTTCTAAATTGTGGAGCGTCCGCATGCCGCAGTATTACTTTTCTGCAGTGTCATAGCAGCTACGAGCTTAAACGCCTTGCACGCGGTTACGTTTTATATCGTTGCACGCGGTATGCGCACGCTTATCTCTATTTAACCTTTGTGAACCGCCGCGATGGTGAGTTTCCCATCCATTTTCCCGGGTACTGTTCCGTGGGGCTTACGGCTGGGAGACGCACGCATCGCTGGCGCTCACGATTCCTGCACCACGCTTACGGAAGCACCCTTTTTGGATTCCAGGGTTTTTTTTCTTCCTTCTCCTTCGTTTCTACTGCCTTGGATTTCTACTATCAACCACCTCTACGTCCGCCGCTCGACGGGTGTCACGCTGCCTCTGTGACTGGCTGCGTGCTATTGCGTGGCCTGCCCGAATAACCTCTGCGCCCGTCTGCGCGCTATTGTGTGGCCTGCCCGCATAACCTCTGCGCCCGTCTGCGCGCGAGCTGCCTGCTACGGGATCTGCCCGCCGGTCTGCGTGCGTCGCGGCTGGAGCCCAGGGCAGTACCATTCTATACCTTCGACCAGTGAGGGAACCCAGTGTGAACCGAACCCACCCCCCTTCAAAATAAATGTTGTAATCTGTGGTCTAATTCTTTTATTCCTCTACCACCTAAACCACTACGCCACAGTGGCGCCCACTCGGTAAGGTTCACAAGGTTTTCTTCACTGGTCGCTATTTACCTGACTCACACATCGTGGCGGTAAGTAGTGGGTAATTACTATATTTTTCTTCTGTATTTTTTTTTAATTTGTTACTTTTATATAATGTGTTAGTCAGCTACTAGGGTTTTGTTATAAATTGTAAAGATCACAATGAGCGCTAACCCAATCAAATTTATCCACCTAAGAAAGGCCGAATTGGAATATGAGGTTGTCATTAGAGGCGGTGAGAAGGGCACATTCACTGACTTTAGGAAACAAATTAACAATGCTCTCCTGAGTAAATTCACTCCTAGTATCTTTCTGCCAGTGGTCAGCAGGCTGAAGCAAGTGCCACAAGAACCCCAATTCTAAATATAATCTAATCTAATAGATATAATAGTAAATATAATCTAATAAATCTAATAAGAAATATAATCTAATAAATCTAATAAATATATTAAATCTAATAAACATAATACAATCTAATAAATATAATATAATCGAATTATAATGAATCTAGGCATTTTTTTTTAAACTTATAAAAGACTAACTCTTCGTTACTACTGGCCAGGAATGCAGTGACGTAGTGAAAGCTGTAACTTCATGTAAAATCTGTCTAGCTCATAAACAAGTAAACCATGCCCCACTGGAGGTCATGGGGAAACCTAAAGAATGCTCTCGGCCATTCCAGATGCTCAGTATTGACATTTTTGGCCCTCTGCCTGTCTCTAGACGCCAAAACGCATATCTTTTTGTACTGACATGCTGTTTCTCTAAGTATTGTCTTCTAAATAAGACAATCATAACAGCCGTTTCAACCTACAATAATAATGACCAACGCTCTTGGGATCTACATATTCCAGCTGTTCAATTTGCACTAAATAACTCAACTAGTGAAGTTACTGGTTTCACACCAACATTCCTTCGCTCAACTTTCAAGTGAAAGTCCTTGGTCTTCACCTGTACTTCTCACACCTAAATGGGATGGCAAATTGTGGTTCTGCTTAGACAGTCGCAAGCTTAATTCAGTAACTAAGAAGGATGCTTATAATTTACCTTATATCTCTAAAATTCTAGATAACCTAAAGGATGCTAAATACCTAACAAGTCTAGATCTTTATAAAAGTTTCTGACAGAGCATCCCGTAGGCCTAGCTAACTACTAGTGTTTGACCCCATACAGGGTCACACGATGCCAAGGGAACACACACCCACGACCGCCTAAGATACTGGTCGTGGAGGGTCGACTAGTACCTAACTACCTAAGTTAACTATAACTCTAGTTATTGCTATCCTAGTGTCATAATTCACACCCACCTGCAGTGTGGTAATCCTAATTAAAACCTACTGACTAAAGTTGCCAAACTATTATTCTAAAATTAACTATAATTATTTATCTTTTAACATAACTAAATACCTAGACTGCATGGCAATAAGCCAACATAACTTCAGTTCCATTACCACCTTTCTGCTGAACACACACACACACACACACATATGTACACTACACACCTAATTTCTTTTATTATTTCACTTTACGGCGTGACTATGAGAAACTACATAGTGGGCCTTCAGGGCGATTCTTTAGTATCATGGCAGAGTAGTCTCCATAGTACACTACCTTTAACTTTTATTTATGTTATTATGTCCTCATGGATGACTTAAAGACGGCCCCCTGAAACATGGGTGTCCGCACACTAGTTAATTTACATTAATTCCTAAATCTACTGTTCTGAAAACAGCTTCAAGCCGGTAAATTTCTTTACAAATACCTATCCATTAACTACTTGCATAGTAGTCTATAACTTTATAGTCTAATTATAACTGTAAAACTTTCTCACTACTAACCTTAAAACTATTCATAAAACAATATATAGCATAGTCCTTTGTATTGTTTTCAACTAAACTGTTGGTGATCTGCCACCACAGTTAAACTATATTCCAGCTTACCCTGGTAACATTTCTAACATTAATCTAGGCCCTAAACCAGATTAAAACATAACTTTTAAACTATTCATAAAACTTTATAACTGCTGGTATCTCTACCACCACGGTTAAATTATGTTCCATTCTACCCTAGTAACAATCTAACTTTAATCTAAGCACTAAACCCGAACCTAACTCGCATTTCATCAATCGTTTAATAATAGAATCTACATGAAATATTCTAACAACATTTAGTCTACAAACTTATCTAATTTCTTTTACCTAAACACTAAACTAGAAACCTAACTTTAACTTCATAACACCTTTTAGTATTGAACAAACGTATCCTGAATATCACTTAGATTCAACCTGCCATAATTAAATTAATTAATTCTCTTAGAAAATATTTCCGCGTGATTCATAACATAACCTATTTAATTCAAGATCATTGACATATTATAATTTTGACGTTTACGTACTGACTTTGACATCTCGACGTAGTTGCCAACCTTGGATACTTGTCTTTTAGAATTTCGTCTATAACGTGCGGATATTCTCGCAACAGTATGAATATGGACTTGATTTATTTTTTATAAATTACACTCACGTTCGGAAACTCACTCGAATGGACTTCTACATATGATGCGTATTCCAGTAATGAAACTTAAACCAATTTGAACATATACATGGACCATCACCAAAAAAAAAATTTTTTTTTAAACTTTAACAAATTGCTTTTACCTTTTCAAAAATTTTTTTTTTAAATTTTCTTTTTAAATACTCTTGGCTTTTAACTTTAACTAAAATTTTTTTTACCTTTTCAAAAAAAAAAAAAAAAATTTTTTTAATTTTTTTTTTAAAATACTCTTAGCTTTGAACTTTAACTTAATTTAATTTTAAACCTAAACATAAAATAGAACCTTAACTTATTATTAAATTGTTGTTAGAACTTTGATGATTTAATATTCAACGATGAACTTACTTCTTGCTTTGAAACCTAACATTATCTATAGCCTGCAACAGTCCACCAAGGTTACCTAACCCTATGGAGATACACTTGCTTTATCTTGCTGTTTTTCCTACTGACTGTCTCGAGTTAAACTACTCTATAATTAGCTTACCTCTCGTATGTGATTGTACGTCACTGACTTAGGACTACTTCCAAGTCAGGGATGGACTTAGAATGGATGGATGAATGATTAATAGTATGGAAGCACATGAATGGGATGTATGAACGTATAGGTAGTCAGTAATAGTGGTTTAGGCCTTCTAGCGGATTTATCCTAGGGAAAATCCTTCGCTAACAGGCGGGGTACTGTAGCGTTGTAGTCGATTAAACTAGAAGTCGACTACCACACTAATCTCTAATGTCTATGGTTTCACGGAGTGACAACACTTATGCAGTAGTGACCAGCTATAAATTCTAATCTCTAGTGCGCGAAGCTTCTTTTCTCGCCGCCTACTGTTGCAAGTAACTTATATAGGAACCCCTCTGTGCCAAGGGTAAGTGCTCATTGTATCTGCCATTTTCTCTCCATCTTGCCAAATTGTAATCCACTTATTTCACCATAATCTGCAGTGTTTGTAAATTAATATAATTGCCCGGTTGTCAAGATGGCTTCTGTCGAGAACATAACTACGCTATTTCATTGTCATCTGTTTTCCACTAGTGTTTCTAAATTGTGGAGCGTCCGCATGCCGCAGTATTACTTTTCTGCAGTGTCATAGCAGCTACGAGCTTAAACGCCTTGCACGCGGTTACGTTTTATATCGTTGCACGCGGTATGCGCACGCTTATCTCTATTTAACCTTTGTGAACCGCCGCGATGGTGAGTTTCCCATCCATTTTCCCGGGTACTGTTCCGTGGGGCTTACGGCTGGGAGACGCACGCATCGCTGGCGCTCACGATTCCTGCACCACGCTTACGGAAGCACCCTTTTTGGATTCCAGGGTTTTTTTTCTTCCTTCTCCTTCGTTTCTACTGCCTTGGATTTCTACTATCAACCACCTCTACGTCCGCCGCTCGACGGGTGTCACGCTGCCTCTGTGACTGGCTGCGTGCTATTGCGTGGCCTGCCCGAATAACCTCTGCGCCCGTCTGCGCGCTATTGTGTGGCCTGCCCGCATAACCTCTGCGCCCGTCTGCGCGCGGACCTGCTACGGGATCTGCCCGCCGGTCTGCGTGCGTCGCGGCTGGAGCCCAGGGCAGTACCATTCTATACCTTCGACCAGTGAGGGAACCCAGTGTGAACCGAACCCACCCCCCTTCAAAATAAATGTTGTAATCTGTGGTCTAATTCTTTTATTCCTCTACCACCTAAACCACTACGCCACACCGCATCCAGGCTGCCCTCGTTCACGACGAGGCCAACATTCAAAATATTCGTCCGCGCGGTGTCCCGAGCCGCTCGCCATCGCTGGAGGGGCATATCCCACCGGATGCCTGAATGGCGGAGGGCGCGACTCCAACCGGGGACGTTCCGCCAACGGAGGGGAAAGGCAGCGGTGCCGATCCCGCCACTACTGCCTAGCAGCCAACGCGCGTTCTCCCTGACAAGGGGAGACTAAATGGCGCTCGCGGGGCTCCCGTTCAACTTGCGCGGGGGGTGGAGTACGGTGAACAGAATTGCGGGCCTCAGCCTGGTGCTCGTCTCCGGGGTAACCCCCCCTGCGCGAACCCTCCTCAGAAGATGGTCTGCTGGAGCGGTTCGCGTTGGCGCACAAAATCTCAAGGTGGGACCCTTTACAAATTCTACACGGACGGGGGTCGGGGCAGTCCCGATGGAAGTGGGCCCCCAAGCAGGCGAAGCACAAACGGCGTGCGTTGACAATGCGGCGGCGGGCACTTACGTGCAAATTCAAAAAGGCCGGGCAACGCGCCATGACATGCCCCGTTGCCTTACAAAAGTCACAATGATGATGCCTTACAAAAGTCACAATGATGAGAACTCCGGGCGCCAGCATAACGGGGGGCGGGGCGAACATCAACAGGCCCCCTAGCCCTAGTCCGTCCCTGGTCTCTTGGCCGAGAAGGTGGTGGGCGTGACCCCGTGGCGCCACGAGTGTTATCCAAAAACCGACACTCGTCTTCCAAAAACTTGAGGAGGTCGTCAGAGGGGGGAAGATGGGTGGCACTATCCCCACCATACTTCTGCTCAAAACGTGACCTCAACTCCGCGGGGAGCAACTGCAGCACTATGTGCACCAACAAGTAGGACCAATGGTCCACCGGTAACTCCAAGCGTCTCAAGGCGTGGGTCGCTGAGACCAACGGATTCAGCAAGTCAGTGCGCAACGCCGACGTGCTGGTTATGGCCGGTAGCCCCAAAATCTGGCCGATGTGCACATCAGCCAGGCAGCGCTTGTTCTGATACCGTTGGGAGAGAAGCTCCAAAGCGGTCGGGTAGGAGGAGTCCGTCACCGGCAAGTGCTGCACCAAGGCTCTGGCTTCGCCCTCCAAAACGGACAACAAGTAGGCCAACTTCTGGGCAGGTCCGAGGTCCGAGCGTGCATCCACAAGACTTTCAAAAAGATTTAGGAAGCCCAGCCAGTGGTCCAAGCGGCCGTCAAAATGTGGCAGCTCCAGGGTGGGCAGCCTACCCAATAGTCCTGGGCCTGTAACAACGGGGGTCTGCGGCTTGGCCGCATCAGGCAACCGGCTCTTCAAAATTTCCCGGGCTCGTTGACTTATGACATCCCCCAGGTGGACAATCTGGTCATAGTCACCCAAAACCCTATCGCGGGCTGCCTGGTCCATCACCCCCAAATCCACGTCCATGATGTACTCGTTGAAGCGTGTGAGCGCAGCATCAGCTGACTTGATCTTCTCATTCAAGCACCCGTACCGAGCAAGGGTGAGCTCTTCCAAGTCCAAACGCTCAACCGTTGCTGCTGCCGATGTGAACCATCTCAACTGTGAGGCCAATCCGGCAGCAGACTCCCTGACTGCCTTTAATGAGGCCATTGCAACAATCAAATATCAATACCAACAGGCTAAAATTAATCAAACAAACAAACAATGACTTGTTAGCCAGCCGAGCAATTTCAACAAAATAAAACTTAAATTCAATTTATTTCAGGTCCAAATCCGACCCTGTACTTATTCCAAGTATGAATCTAGCTTGCTACAGATGGCTAGTTACTGAAAAAATAACAATTTAATGTATATATTGTGCGGGATCAACACCAATTAAATACAACAATTGAATGTATAATATTGTGCCGGACAATCTCCAATAACACAATCCAATAAATACTATAAGCAATAAACCAATACACACAATTCAAGTCTTGTTATGTTAACAAATGTGTGATTATTATTTAGATAAACTTTTAAATTCAGTTCAGCGACATTAAATTATTAATTACAACAAATATACCAAATTATGTACCAAAATACAAACTAATAATTCCTAATTTCACAAATAAATCTTACTTGTCAATACAACAACAGGGGCTACAGTACAAATTACAATTACAACTTCAATTTGATAGCCCGGATGACATGGTAATATATTCAAACTTATTAAGTTATTTTCAACAATGTTCAAAACTTCCAATTTACTTAGTGGATCTTATATTATAAGACCACGCTTCTGCTACCAGTTTGTGGATTTATTTTAATGTAAAATCCACGCTCTGCTTACCACTTTGTTCGATCTTTCAATCTGCCAGCCAACGGTAACTGGATGGTCCGAACTGTCTACGGTTCGTGGAGCCCTAAACGTTGCCTACAAACAATGGCCTCCCAGGCCTCTGTACAACAATTAGATATTCCAACATGCACACTTACCTGCGGCTGGAGACGCCAAGCTTCGACCTTCCAAAAGGTCACGTCCGTGAGGTAGTATGTGTGTAAATAGGTAATGAGTAATTGAAACGTGTAATGTGGGAAAGTGGTGTCACGGCGATCACAAAGGACGCAAGCTTCAATGTGTGGTCCAGGCCGGGATGTAGCACAAACTTCGCACCAGATTGGAGCAGCTATTTATCACCAATTCACAATTACTTTCAACAAATTCGCGTGCCATACGGTCTGGCGTCATCAGGCGTGGTAGTTCAAAATATCCCAGGTTTCTACTCAATTCGGGATTCTAGAGTTCAACTAATCACTAATCACATCCGATTTGTCTTTTCAACCGATGACAAAAAGAGGAGGTTGTCAATTCGACGCGTATATATATATATATAGTTTTTTTTTTTTAATGTATGATCATCGATTACTCGAAGACGGCTGAACCGATTTGGAAAATTCTTTTTTTGATTGAAAGGGTATACTTCGATATTGGTCCCATTTTCATAAACGTCAGGATCTGATGATGGGATCCTGGATAAATCGAGGGAACTCTTCAAATATTATAGGCACACCTATGTCGTTTTGGGTATTTATTACAGTAACTTGTGCAGTTGCTCTCAAAAAGTACCATTTGAGGAAGTGGAACTGATGATGAAGACCACAGATGGCCGCCGAAACTACTCAATAATAAGTATTGAGTGGATTGCGATTCGATTACTTGAATATGGATGTTACGCACTTTATGCTCGTCACAATGCATATGGTGATGTAGAGCTGATGGTGAAGTACCAGGAGAACTCCTCAACAATTAACGGCCCAGCATTGGGAAAAGCAATATTTTGTAAAAGGTTATAAGTAGTTGATAATTAGGCTCTTGTAACTAGGTAAATTAAAAATAGACCAACTAAAAAGAGTGAAATAAAAACTTTTTACCAAAAAATTAAACCGACTCCCAAAAAACACTGCAAAGTGAAAAATAACTTTAATATCGGAAGTCGGTGCCAAAAACGAAAATACAAAACTAAAGACACCGACTACCGAAATTAAAGTTATTTTTCACTTTGCAGTGTTTTTTGGGAGTCGGTTTAATTTTATGGTAAAAAGTTTTTTAACCGCGTAGATTCAACAGGATTTTAATTACAATCAATGAATCGATCTCAACAAACAAGGCAGTTAGTTTTGCAAGGAAAATTATATGTCAAGTTAAAAAGTTATGTCAAGACCACAGATAATTAATGTTGCCAACCAAAAGGGTGCGTTCTGTTTCACGTTGGACGTTTTTTTTCCATCACAATTATATTTTTGTTTCTTGTACCCCAATTTGTTAAATTTTGTGCTTTTAAATGGATAATTATTTATATCAGTTATTATTATTTCTTTGTTTTTTTTTTGTATCTTTAATGTTATCACTATATTTTCTCTCTCTTTTTGTTGTCTGGCTGTGCTGTCACTCTGAACCGAGTTACGAGTAGATTTCTGTCAACCTCTGTTTTAATATCGGGCCACCAAGATACAGACTGTGCCTAGTTTGGGGTCCATTGCTAAGTGTGTTGTGTTCTGTAACTATGTTCGTATTGTATTTACTGTCTGTATCATTCTAACTTGTGTGTGTTAAATAAATAAAATAAATAAATACAAAATAAATATTCGCCTGAGACGTGCTGCAGATGCTTGAAAATGAAGATCATCCCGTAACTTCCTTAGCAACTTGCCTATGGTAGGCAATTCCTTTTCAGTGACGTGGAAATTATGGATGATTCTTTTTATAACACCCTGGTCAAAGTTGTCAATATCTGTTATAGGTTTTTGTTTGATTCTTTTATTTTTGCCGTTTGGAGTTCGAAGGATAGTAAGATATTCCGAATCTTTAACAATTCTTCTCACTGTAGACTCGGAACATTTTGTTGCCTCTGCTGTCCGTTTCATACATTGTTTTAAATTATTAACTGCATTATTATCAGCCTCTCTCTTCATAAAACAATACACGTCATAAATCATTTTTCTCACTTTTCTATGTAAAACCATTTTGTAATTTTTGTGCGCGTTGGTATTTTGAGAACGAACGTAACGTGAACACAGTGCGGAAAGCGAACGCACCGGCAAGCATGCAGCGCGTGACCCGTCCGCCCCGCGCCGCAACTCATACCACTAAATAGACCGATAGATCGCCCAGCTTGACCGCCAGCGTTCTTTGTACTTGACCTGTACTTGTAATGTTATAGTTTCCACACATAGAAGGAAAATAATAATATATTTCTATTAACAGACTCGTATAAGCATCCCAGAAATACAATAACAGTATAATACGAACATAAACGTCCAGTGCTTCCAGACCATGAATCTGAACTGCAAATACAAGGCTAGGATTCAGTTAATAAAAGATGATATATTCACATAATACATCACGAATGCAAGTTGCATTAGCAATAATTCCCTGGCCACCAAAGTGAACCATTATAACTAAAACAACAGCAAAAGCAAAGTTAGAGGGAACACATTCCGGATTAAGCTTCACTTGGTTTGGATTTCTCTTACGTACGTTGGTATACAAATGCGCAGGTGAGGAGCGACTCTTCATTATTATAGACAACAAGAATACCTCCCTTGTTGTTTGGTTTAAATAATGGAAAAGACATTTGAATTCATAAGAGGCATAAAAGTACTACTATAATGTGTGTGTGCTAAATTTTTGCAAATGTAGGGGACATAAACATGTCTGAACTTTATTTTAATTTTTAATTTTATCTCACATGCGTTTTTATTCTGTAGTTGTACACATGTTTGGAGCGAATAAACAAATCTTATCTTATCTTATAAATATAGGGTGGGCAAGCCTGTATATACACGTGAAGTATATATAGGCTTGCCCCGCTATTCCTCATGAATGGCAAAATGTGGGTGTCGGAAAAACAGGCACGGTGTTTTATTAAGTTTAAGCATCATCATCATCTGCTTAGTATGTTGGGGTCTTCTTGTCTAATCGGATGCGGTCAATACTGGGGTATGTATAGTGTCTTGCATCGAGCCTACCTAACTTCACAAAACAGTAGCTAGGCAAAGCTGGGGTCAGATATGCTTTCTTCTGAATACTCGTAGCGAATGACAAAGATGCAATGAAATTCTTGTTCTCAGCGAGTCGATGACAAATATATTTTATATAAATTTAGCCCAATAATCAGCTACGCGAAGTGATTCGGACATAAGATCACCAAGTGTACCAGTGACAAGATAGAAGGTGGGCCATTGTCTGGGCCAAAGAAGAGACGAAATGACATGTAATGATATGATATTTTATTTTGCAAATTGGTTATAAATTACACTTTTACAATCATTTTTTGTAATTCTAACTAAGTTGAGCCGGTGTCGCCTATCTGACTACCCTGAGAAAAACAAACTGACTGATTTGCAAGCCACGGAGAAATCTTGAAATATTAAGATATGTATGTAATGTATTATACAATAGGACCACGAACCGACCTTAGCAAACCACCTTTGGACACCTTGAGGTTCGACCCGACCTGATATTAAATTTAAGCAATATACAATTATCACGCTAGTGTCTTCACTTCGCTTGAAGGAAGATACGATACTTCCACACTAGATACAGACAATATTATTTTGATACGATCGAGTTCAACAATGGGAAATTTTTCCTCCTTTCTGAAGTAACCATTTTCAAAAACAAAGTGATAGTTTCTAAATTAAATAATTATTTTATTTTATTTATAATTTGGGAGGCATATTTTTTATTCATTAAGTTTTGACCCAAATATCCCACAATAATCTTATCTACAAATTCTAGCACATACTCTATCCACATCTACAAGATAAAACTACGTACAATTAAATTAGGATGATTGATACCCTAACTTCACTCTGCTGATACACATTATTGACACTGGACGTGATGGATAGCTTAACAGAAACTGCCTTTAAAACTTCATAAATAATATCCTTTCGGGTCACCGCTAATAAATGACCGATATTAACGACGTGCCATACATAAAGCCGTAAATAACATGTATTTTTGTCAAAGTGTCGCTACGATAAAAAGTCCAGAAATAGGGAAATACGTTTGCCGTATAAGCGTAAAAGTTTATTTAACAAAAGTAATTTAAATGGTCTACAGAAAAACAGTACAATACTGTACAGATGTATTACATTTTGTATTTACTTATAGATTGGTATTTAGGAATTAAGTGAACTAACACAAAAACAAAGGTACGATGCTATCATAAAAATCTATAAAATACATTACCGGATTTAATGACAAAGATGTTACTAAAACCTGCGAATCAATTATTTCCCAGTGCTTATAAACATACGTGATAAATACAAAGCGAAATGCGTGTTATAGCGCAACCCGCCTGACAGCGCGACGCCTCGTAACAATTCATTCCCACAATCCCTTACATGTGAATTCTTAATGAAACAAAAATTGCAAATGTCATTCCATATCTCCACCAGACCCATGAATACTAAAGACGCTATTGTGGATCGTTCACGTGCGCGAAATTGAGTCTGCTGCTCGTACTACAAATGACACTGATATGTCATGCGACTTCACCAAAAAAATCATTACCGCATAAGACTTCGGGCGTACCCATCTACACCATGTACGATGTGACAATAAATCATGAAATCTGATTTAAAAGAATGATACACGTCGTCAGAAAACAATTGGAAAAACGTGACCGGAGCGTCGATCCCGCGGCGGGGGCGATCGCAACACGTCGCACCGCCCAATGCATACTAAGTAATGACGCCAGTTTCAATTTTACCTCCCCTTCTGTTCATAACATATTTTAAAGAAAAAATACCCAACTTCTTGCAAAGAACTTGAAATTCTACTTATTTCAGATCCTAAATTTGGACATAAACACCTCTGAGGAGGAGTGAACGTCCCTACGATGAGCAGCACGTAGAGCACGAGACGCGAGCCGTCTACAAGACACTTGTTATAAATAAGATATTACCGCCGCCTGATATCTGGCTCGACTGTTGGTTAACCCGTGTCTTGGATGTGCTGCCAACTCAGCACGATTTCACCGCCCTCTTACTTTACGTGATCTGCCACCTTTCCGAATACATTCACGTTTATTGTGTTAAACCACAATGAATATGTAATATCAGCGACGGTATCATAGCGACTATTCCAACGTACAACACAAATAACTGTGATCGCTAATAACCCTTAATTTAACAATAAAACACAAAGTAGACCTAATAAGCATAAATCGAACTATTCAATTAAAGTAGCTTCAAACCATGACGTTGGCGGTACTTAGTATTCAAACGTATGCAAATTACAGACGTGCTATGCAATAAATGCCGACACACGGATCACAATTCGACAATTGGCATTTATGTCGCCATCGCATTGTATAGGTAGCTAGTTGGTGGCGACGGAGCCGCCCCTAATTACAAAATTACTTCTGTACGAAATATTTATTGCAATGTTCCACTGGCTACAATAACCGTCAGCTTTAAATTGGCATTTTCATTTTAAATTACTTCACACGCGTCTGTTACAGCTAATTTGAATTAAATATTTGATGGCCGGGTATAAATAAATCAACATTCTACGAATGTTTCCAACATTCAACGAATGTCATTTTATTACAAATGAAAATTTAATTACTCTTTCAGTAGACACCTTTCAGTTTCCCAACTCTCCAATTGAGAGAAAATTTGAGTTAGAAAATAGTTCATATTTATACAAGTCTTTGCAGCCGAGTTGAAATATACGCTCAACACGAAGTTATCGATATCTAAACCAGCTCCACTTTCGTTTTCACACGAAAGATTGTAACATTAAATGCAATCAACCTTTTTCAACACACATAGGTACTCGAAAAAAGTTTTTGTTTAGTTTGTAATAGATAAATAAACGTGAGAAATAGCTTATAATTACAATATTTTTCATGCTGAGGCCAATCATTTAAACTGGGGGTTGACGGTCGACCTATGAGCACTAACCCATGGCCAAACCAATATTATGAACTGTGGAAGATGTGGCTGGAGTACTTTTCCACCCTTGTTCTTATAATACAAGACTTTACATACTAGCAGTAACCAGTTTTCGAGTAAAAGCGTAAATTTTTAGGGTTCCGTAGTCGACTCGGAACCCTTATAGTTTCACCATGTCCATCCGTCTGTCCGCGGCTTAGCTCAGAAACTATTGGTACTATAACGCTGAAATTTGGCACGGATATACATATTAATCATGCCGATGAAAAAAATTATTTCCTATGTTACCCCATACACGTAAGGAGGGGATGGTTTTTAGGGTTCCGTAGCCGAACGGCATAAATGGAACCCTTATAGTTTCGTCATGTCTGTCTGTCTGTCCATCTGTCTATCTATCTGTCTGTCTGTCCGTCCATCCGTACGTCACAGCCATTTTATTCCGAAACTATGAGGACTATACATGTGAAACTTAGTAGGTAGATGTATTCTGTGAACCGCTTTCCGATTTTAAGAAAAAAATAAAAAAGTATTTAAAATTAAGAGGGGAAACTGAAAATATTTTTTTCATGAAACCTATGCGTGTGTGGTGTCTATAGACAAGTCTTTAAAAATGACACTGAGGTTTGTAAAACCACTTCTTCGTAAAGTCAATCGTTTAAAAAATCGCCTCCGAAGTGGTAAAATGTGTCCCCCCCCTCTAACTTCTATAATAATGGAGTGAAAAATCTTTAAAAAATATATATGCCGTAGATCTTAATGTAAACTTACAGCGAAAAGTCAGTAGTTTTTGAGATATAGAATATTTTCTAAAACCACAAATATGAGAAACAAAGTTATTTGGCGTAGTTACTACGGAACCCTTCATGGGCAAGTCTGACTCGCACTTGGACAATTTTTTATTACGTCAACCCATTGTGTGGGGTATCGTTGGGTAAGTCGTTCAAAAATAATGGAAGTGTGGAAAAACCAATTTTCAATTCAGTTCCTCCGTTCCCCTTACCAGCTATTTGGTTGTAGGTAGGAATTCAAACGTCACAGCAATAGTACTTATAAAGTAGGAAGGTAGAAGTAGGAAGTAGGTTAGAAGTAAATTAAAAGGAAAACTATCAGACCTAAGCTGGCTTCACAAATTTACGAGTAATAGTCGAGTAACTGATTTCTACTCGCTTTCGGACAAATTCCATTGAAAAAATTAAGATCATGTTCTTAAAACAGAGTTGTTAATATTAGTTTTGAATTACTTTTGTAAAATTATGTAAAGATAAAATCATAATATAATATTCCACAATTCTGGTTTTCGAGATATCCTAGCCTAAAAGAGCAAAAATCGCGTTTTTTTGCAGTTTTTGAGGTTACGTGACAGAAGGAAAAAGAAATGATTATCAAAAAACCTTGTATGTCAATTGAAAGTACCACCCTGTCCCTTTTAAACCTATTTAGATTTTATGAAATACATTTTTTTTTTTTCACCAAAATATCGCTATTTGAAATTTTATACTTTCGCGTATTAACCCAACCACAAATAAAATCGAAAAAATTCTGCCCGAGACCAGACCATGTTGATCTTGTGTTTTTGGGGTCGCTGATTCCAAATCCGATGTCTAATTCCCCCTATAAGTTCAGTATTTTTCGTAAGCTCAAAAAAACAACCCCTAAAAACTACCCCTACCAAACCATAAGCAGGGTAACCCACCTGACCCTGGAAACAGCTAGTTTAATCACTTATTTTTCTTTAAACAAACACTACTTGGCTAAAATTATTCAATCGTACACAAAATACGGAATAACCTTTTAGTCTCTTTCACCTTTATACCCCTAGAAACCACCGTTATAAGAGGCTGGTTGGGAGTAGGTGGGTTCGCCCGCTAGTATTGTAAGATCCATTTTGAATAAAAATACGACTCATTTCATAGGAAATAATCTACTAAACTCCCTGTTCCCAAGGTCAGCTGGGTATCTTGCTTGTGGTTTGGTAGGGGTGGTTTCTTGGGATAAAGTGGGTTAGGGGTAGGTGTTTAGTCCACTTATGGTCTGGGATTGATTATATTAAGAAAAACAAGCGATTAAACTTGCTGTTTCCAGGGTCAGGTGGGTTAGCCTGCTTAAGGTTTGGTAGGGGTGGTTTTTAGGGGTTGGTTTTTGAGCTTACGAAAAATTCTGATCTAATAGGATGAATTGGACCTCGGATTCGGAATCAGTGACCCCAAAAACACAAGGTCAACATGGTCTGGTCTCGGGCAGAATAATACGAATTTTTTTTGGGGTTGGGTTAATACGCTAAAGTGTAAAAAAATATATTTGAAAAAATCCAAATAGGTTTAAAAGGGGAAGGGTGGTACTTTCAATTGCCATACAACGTTAAAAACAAAAAAAAAAAGGGTTTTTTGCACTTTTTAACCGACTTCAAAAAAAGGAGGAGGTTCTCAGCTCGTCTTGAACTTTTTTTTATGTATGTTAACTCAAAGGCGTATACCTCGAAGACGGCTGGACCGAATTGGAAAATTCTTTTTTAGTTTGAGAGGGTATAATTTCTAGTTGGTCCCATTGTCATCACGTTAGAATCTGATGATGGAATCATGGAGAAATTGAGGGAACTCTTCAAATATTATAGCCAGACCAATAGCATTTTGGGTAAATCTTACAGTAACTTGTGTAGTTGCTCTCGAAAAGCACCATTTGGGGAAGTGGAACTGATGATGAAGACCACAGATGGCCACCGAAACTATTCAATAATAAGTATTTCGTGGATTGCGATTCGATTACTTGCATATGGATGTTAAGCACTTTATGCTCGTCACAATGCATTTGGTGAAGTAGAGCTGATGGTGAAGTACCAGGAGAACTCCTCAAAAATTAACGGCTCTGCATCGGGAAAAGCAATATTTTGTAAAATGTGACAAGTTGTTGGCTTTTGTAACTAGATAAATTACAAACCGACCCACTAAACAGCGTGAAAAATAAACTTTTTAGCAAAAAATAAAACTTTATCCTCATCCCATATCAAAACACTACAAAGCCAAAAATCACTTTAATTTCGGTAGACAGTAGTTATTGGTTTTGTATTTTCTTTTTTCACACCTCCTTTCGAAATTAAAGTTATTTTTGGCTTTGTAGTGTTTTGATATGGAAGTTGGTTTTATTTTTTGCTAAAAAGTTTTAGGTTAGGATATCAGATATCATGTGATATGATATCTGATATCATAACAGAATCATATAAGGACTTAACAACAAAAAGTAATGTAATAAGGAGCGGACTTATCGTTAAAAGAGATAATAAAGGGTGATGAACTGTATCCGATAAACAGTAGTAGCATCAACACAAACATCTTATGAAATTCTGGTAATTCTCTCAGCTAATTCGATCAGATGCCTATCAGAATGCGTCTAAACCCGCACACACTGGACTAAACAGTCGGCGTGTTCGCAGTGATACAGCCGATCTTGCAAATTGCACTGTGGCCTAGGCCGGCCGCACACTCGCCTGTCTTATAGGCCGGCCATTCAACCAGCGGGGAACAAACGACGTTTTATTGTTAAGAGTTTCCACCATTACTAGTAAGACAGTATTTTGCTTTGTATACAAATAATACCAAAGACTAAGTGACGTCCCAAGTAGCAAAAATGTTGTATAATATTAGAATTAAACAACTAACAGACATGTAAGGGCTTTGTAACAGTTTTGCAGCAACTAAACAGTTGTAAAGTAGTATTCAGTTCGATGTATTAGTTATATATAATCTAAGTCATGTTAATGTGTCTGGTAAACGTTATTTCAATTATTTGTTATGACGGTTATATGACGTTAAGTCAAGTAAACGTTTCAGTCAGGAAATAGTCATGAGTTGCCATGTTTTGTAAATTTTTAACCTTTTATTCGACACTTAAATAACAAACTGTGATGTAATGATTTTATAGCTAACCATTATAAAGTCATCATACTAGGTCGTATACTCCACCTTTAAGTAACTTTTCGGTTGAAACGTTATTCTAATATAACTTATATAAGTCAATTGATTATTTAAACAATAATTAGCAACTTTTATATAACTCCGTCGCCATTTTTCATTAAATATAATATTAATTATGTATTTCAAAAAGTGGAAAAGAATTAAACGAAGTGGTGGTTTTAGAAGAAAATAATAAAAATTACCAATTATTATTGTTGAATACAGCAACAATACCTACATTTAATCTGGAAGAAACTGTGGCCAGTCAAAAAGAAAGTGGTCAAAATGAAAGTGGTTCCTTACATTTTTTAACATTTAATACGGTAAATGCTGGATCCAGTTAGGACAAATGTTTTACAAATCAAATTTGTTCCCCTCGTCTTTCACCAGAAGGCACACTAGATAGCGAAAGTAAATTATTGCATGAAAAGCTCCTTTAACACATTCATTCTTAAGTTTATATTGCTCAAATCTTTGTTTTTAGACGAATTAAATAATTCCAATTTCTCTTAAGAAGACAACTCAGAAATGAGTGAAAAAAATTCTGAAGAACATAATAAAGATGATGAATTCCGGCAAGATGTATAAATATGGGCAATCACTTGTAATGTTAGTACAATAATCTTCATTTTGTTCCTCTTCTGTGTCGTTTATGCTTGACATTTGAGTGCACTCAGCACTTTCCAGTGTACTAATTCTACTTCTTTTGAAGACACATTGAATTGATAACCAAGATGCTTCGGGACATGAAAATGAATTATTTAATAAATCCTCCACTTTTCTTCTTGGCCAATACAAGATACCATTTTGTACCCATTTTTCAGGCACCGCTCATAAAACTTACTTTCCCCTTTCTAAAGTTTGTACAATATTGAAGGTCATATCTAAAACAAAACAAAACATTGATGATTCGCTTATGAAATGTGTATAAAAAATACAGAAGTATTTCCATGACTATACCCAAAGATTTTTCTATTTGCTAACAGAACCCTAATTGCAACCGTCATGGTGGATAGCATATGTCGTATAAAAACCCGTATAAGACCAACGGTTATATAAATGTCTAAATGCAGTCGCCCAGTGACTATTTGGCAATATGGCGGAAACTATTGATGAAAATTAATGTATTTAATTTTAATAGGTTACTTTTAGGTAAGCGTGCTCCATCTTTGACCACATCATCACTTACCATCAGGTGAGATGGTGGTCAAACGCGAGCCTATTGTGAATAAAAAAAATAAACAATATTGAAACACCAATATTATGAAGGCCCATTAAAATATTAACAAAGATGACCATACATATCATCGAAATTTTAACTTCCCAGTAGCCAACACTCTTCATCTTCCACCACAATAAGCTTTCTTTACAATAAATTAATAAAAAATAAGGAATACTAAAACGTTTGACTTACTTTTTTATAAGTTTTATCACAACACAATAAATTGTCACACAAATTGTCTTATAACCCTGACCGACCACCAGCATAAAATGTTTATACGATGTTGTAGTTATGTAAGAGTATTATTAGAAACTATTACAAACCTTACTAGTTAATCTTACAACGTCTACATGATTTTTACTCAACGTTATTGTCGCTGACGTGACTGCAAAATTACCCTTATACGATTTAAATGTTATATAATCTGCGCCCAAACCCGCGTTATATTTACGTTTAAAAAACTATTATATAACCTTTTTAAAGAGGCTGAAAGTTAAATATAAAACGTTATTATACCATTTATATGACATTATTTTGCTACTTGGGGTATGATAACCTGTTGCGAACATTCTGGTTGTTTTATGGAAAAACCACCAAAGAAATCATCGTTCCCAAGTAAGTCTCATCTCTTTTATTAAGATTAGATAGATCAATTTAAATGCAATTACAATTATCTATTATACACATAACTGAGAATATGTACATGATTTACGCCAGCAATATTTTCATTTCCTCTGCCAAGCACTTTATTCAAAATGTCCTATTTCTGTGATTGTATCCAGACTTTAGTGTACCTCGAGGCATTTATATGGAACGATATCCGCGACCGAGACGTTAAATATAAATAAGGCTTAAAGCCGCCTGGTCTGTATTTGGGCGGTGTGGGCCGGCTACGGCGTAGCGGGCTAGCCGTACGGCTACAAGTGCTACGACACCCGAACATTTGGATGCTACACATGAATGCAATCATGTTACATTTGTCCACATTAGACGGCTTACTTTAATCTTCTCCTATGCTTTCAAATTACCTGTTTCGCGAAGATTACTTTGTAGAATACCGATAGATGAATATGGTTTCGAATTTAGAAAAACTTTAATCATGATCCGCGGATAGACAATGAATATCGACTATCTATACTAATATTATAAAAACGTAAAATTTGTTTGTAAGTTCGTACGTTGAAGAATTGCATCATTCGTTCCGAAAATGACTCCCTAAGTAATCTTCGGAACGAATGATACAATTCTTCAACTTTTTAGGGTTCCGTAGTCAACAAGGAACCCTTATAGTTTCGCCATGTCCGTCTGTCTGTCCGTCTGTCCGCGGTTTAGCTCAAAAACTATTGGTACTATAAAATTGTACTTTGGCATGAGTATACACGTTAATGACGCCGAAAAAGTGGTGAAATAAAATTTTGAAAAAAAACAATTATTTAGGGTACCTCCCATACATGTCAAGTGGGATGATAATTATTTTTTTTCGTTCTTCCCATAGTGTGGGATATCGTTGGATAGGTCTTTCAAAAATATTAGGGGTTTGGTGAGACCGTTTTTTGATTAAGTAAACCGTTCGTGACTTATCAAGCTTTAAAGTACCAATTTTCGTTAGAGTCAAGTGTCCCCCCCCCCCTCTATCAACTAAACGGTTGTAGTTAGAAATTCAAATGTTACGGCAGTAGTACCTATATATAACGAAATTTAAAGGAAAACTATCACACATAAGTGGGCTTTACAAGTTTACGAGTAATAGTCGACCAATCGTATTTGACTCGAAAATTTCGAACAACTCTACAGAAATGTCGATAGATGGCGCTAAGCGCCAGTTGTATCGTGCTAGCTTCTTGTGACGATTGAGTAGTGTAGCTCTGTGTCCGTATTTAAATTCAAAAGACCGGCTATGACAAGTTTTATACAAATCTCTAAAAAAAATTAAAACTTTTCGTGCAAAATTGTCGGATCAGGTGAGGATTTGTATAGGAAGTCAATATAGTTAGGTAGTCATGTTTGGCTTTTAGTTAGAGCATGGTACGAAACGATCAGTCAGCGAATACGACACGCACTTGGCTGTTATAAAAACTACGGAACCCTACACTGTGCGTGGCCCGACACGCACTTGACCGGTTTTTTCTTTGATAGTAAGGTGGATTATTTGTGAGTGCTATAAAGCAATAAATTATTTCGAATTATACGCGAGCGAAGTTGCGGGTGCAGTGCTAGTTGTTCATGACTATGAGTTGGGTACCTACATAAGTAGGCTCATAGAAAAAGGTCAGACAAAAGTAAAGCTATCGATTCTCCATGAAATAAAACCCGCATGCTTACTCAGTTCTCGACTACAAAGTTAGTTATTACGGTTATAAAGCCTATCGTTTCACGATTACATCTAAGCTTGCAAAGGAAAAAAACGTGACGTTTTATAAAGATAATATCAAGAAATAATAAGGTTTTTATACAGTAACTGTTCATAAAATAAGTGATAAGCTTACAAAAAGGCAAGTGGTTATGTAAAAAGATTTTTATTCAGATTTATATTGTACTAAACGTGGCTTTAGATTAGAGATGCGCCGAATGTCCGGCCGAATATTCGTGTTCGATACATTCGGCATATTTTTCCATGTTCATATTCGGCCGAATATTCGGTTGATTTGCCGAATGATCACCGAATATTTAAACTATTTTTGATATTTAAAAAAAAAAAGAGCATTTTATTTAACATCGAGGTTAACTAATTACTACTAAATAAGTGTGGTTTATTCCGAAAGTGGTACATAGTTTTTTGTAAATGAAAGAAACACTAAATTTTGTGTCAATTATTCATTGACAAAATAAATAAGATTAACACAATCAATTTAAATAACATTTTAGTCAAATAAACTTCTGGTTAAATTTAAATCGGAAAACAAAAACGAAATACAAAAATACTTTAAGATAAATTACCTAAAATTTAGGCACTAACGTTATTAAAAGATACTAACGTTAATACTTAATCAATAAAATCAGACCAAACACAGTTTACACAATGCAACAACGCAAGAAAAGCAAGGAGTTCGAGGATTAAAATGGGAAAATACTCTCGTCGTTTCTTTACCTAGCTTGGCACCGACTCCAAAAAATTGTTAAATTTTATTATAGGTTAATCTTAGGTTAGGTTAGTTTTATTAATATAGTAGGTTATAGTATTATTTTTAACTTTTTAGTGCTTTTATGGTTTTTTTTAAGTCAGTTTCTTTTTTTGCAAAAAAAAAATATTTAAGAACACTGCTTTGAGTAATAACTTTCAGATTTTTTTTAGAACATAATATAATAACTACTATCTTTAGGAATCAATACAAGAATTAATTAAGTTTTTTTAATATAAATGTCTATATAAGCTAAATAAAATTTATGAATCCTATTTACCGCGCAGAATTGAACCGAATGATTCGGCCGAATATTCGGGTTGGTACATTTTGGACCGTATATTCCGCCGAACATTCGTATTCGGTTGAACCTACATTCGGCGCATGTCTACTTTAGATATAGAGTGTGTAGAGTTTTATTACCACACTATGTAGAAATGTTCATTCTGTTACATAAATGGAACACCGACCCTGTCCCTACTTTCCAGAGAATCTGGATAGCAAGTCATAGCTTAATGTCGTACTTATATGAAAAATAGGTGGCTACTGTTAAAACAAGTGCCTACTATCTAAATCTTTTTTCATTAAATATACTTGCTCGTCACCTTGGTTATGTTACCCATTACACAACATAACTACTTAAATTAAATTTTATAATATGACTAGCTTTTGCCCGCGGCTTCGCCCGCGTACCGCACCTTTTTGGGTGGTTAAAAAACGCATATAATGTTAAAAAAACCATCACCATCCATCCCCAAGAAGAGACAGACAGTTAGTATTTAAAATTTATCTTTTTAAAACCAAAAACGTAGTTTACTGTGGAGGTCTGATATGCGAGCCGTCAGCCTATCACACTGGCTGGCATAGTTTGAAATATTTGAATTTAGATCGCATTGGACATGCGAAAGAATACAAGAGACAGACCACCAGGCCTGCGACAGCATAGTACCCAAAGAGTAAAGTAACCAAAAAATACGTTATAGCGCTACTGTCGCCGGCAACCATTTTTTGGCAGCCATTTTGTAAGTAAAACTGACCAAAGAGAATGTAATACACTATCGACACTATCTTTTAAAACTGACGAGTGACAGATAACAGATTGGATTTTCCATCATTCGTGTCGAAGCTCGTATGCTGCCGTATTACAGTTTGTGTACTAGTCGTTTTCCTCGCTGTATTGCTTAAGTTGAGTGAGATAGATTCCAAGTTCCTTGTTCAATACGAATTATACTGCAGTGCTCTGGTGCTTTGGTTCACGGCCATGGCTCCTATCAAATGCTGTGTTGTCAGTTGTATTTCAACCAACAAAACTCATCCATCGCCTTTATAATTTACCTAAGGACGATAAACTTAGGGCTTTGTGACTGTCGTTTTTGGTATCAGTGAATTCCGAACTTCTTGGTCTATCAAAGTATCAGTTAGTGTATAAACGTGTGTGCCAAAAATACTTCGACAAATACCAACTGGATGGCGAGGGTAATCATCTCAAAGATGGTTATCCATGTCGTTTTTCCACTGAAGAAGTAGAGCATGGGGTGCCTTTATCTGTATTAATGTGTAATTATTTACAAAAGTGTACCTATCAAGGTACACTAGTTAAGTTATAGTCAGTGGGTTATCTTAGAGGCGGAGTTTCCTGCTTATGATTATGTATTTTTTATTAAAATTATTTAATTAAACTATATTTGGTTATTTTCAGGTGTTCTTTATGATCATAACTAAAGTAACAAGGAAGACACCAAGTAAATTGTGGAAAATCCAGTTGTTGTCCAGGGTAATGACACTCATTTTTAACTTTTAACCAACTTCAAAAATACAGACTCTGTATTCGACCCGTATGCATGTATGTATGTTTGTTTGTAAGTCTGCGATTTTCTTAAAAAGTAATCAACCAATTTTAATTATTCTTTTACTAATTTGATCTACATACTTTCAGGGAGGTTTTAATACATAACTAATACATTAGGTAATTATTCTTATATACGAAGTTATATGCATAAATCTACTGCATCTCCAACATTTCTAAGTGGATCTTAATAATTATTTTTTTCATTCTTCTTGTGCTTATGTAATTGTATATTCAACTAAAAATGGAAAATCAATTTACTTTAAAAAAAGTTAACCGACTTATGCTTTGTTATAAGTTATGTTCCGTTTTCTGATATAACCATTTCCTTATTTTTAACCGACTTCTAAAAAAGGAGGAGGTTCTCAATTCGGATGTTTGTATTTTTTTTTTTTTTTTTTTTTTTTTTTTTTTTTATGTTTGTCCACGCATAATTCCGTCGCTTGCCAACCGATTTGAAAAATTCTTTTTTTGTTGGAAAGGGTATACTTCCCAAATGGTCCCATGAAAATTTTATCGAAATCGGACGAGCCGTTTCTGAAAAATCAAAAAAAGTCGAAAAAAATAATTTACCTTGATGATCTTTTCGTTTACTCTGCATTGCGTTTTTTGTTCGCGCATAACTCCGTCATTTACGAATCGATTTGGAAAATTCACTGACCCACTAAAAAGCGCGAAAATAAAAACTTTTTTGCAAAAAATAAAACCGACTTCCATATCAAAACACTACAAAGCCAAAAATAATTTTAATTTCGGAAGGCGGTGTGAAAAAAAAAAGAAAATACAAAACCAATAACACCGACTACCGAAATTAAAATTATTTTTGGCTTTGTAGTGTTTTGATATGGAAGTCGGTTTTATTTTTTGCAAAAAAGTTTTTTAGAACATCCAGTTGACCATTTATATTCAAGAACTGCAGATATGTATGCAGATCCTCCTGCATCTTCATCTCTCAATACAGGCAATAATTTTTAACAACTTTTAATTTCTTATCAAGAATATTCTATTCATCACATAAATATGATCAGTTAAAAACCATAAAGTTAAATATCTGCATAAATATGTTACAATATATATATTTGTATACTTAAGTAGGAATTGATTCTGATCAGAGCCGTTATGGTGTGCTTATTGTTATTGATTTTATTTTAGAGATGTCAAAACCGAAATTGTATAAGCAATACTGAAAAAAAAACATGCTTTAAGAAATAGTGTAATGGCAAATGTTAGAATGTTGCTCAGGATCCCGAAATAGTTACCTGATTCGTCTTTACTTAGAGTTGAATTTTTCTTCTATTTACAGATGTGATTCGGAAAAGAAAAATGAGGTGTACAAGAAAAAAATGTGAAGCAGATGTGTGCATGACAACAATTGCCTTCGAAAAATATAAAGCCCATAGGGCAAGAGAAAAACAAATAAAAAGTAAAATCTGAAAAGTCATTTTATTTTTATATTTTTTCGTTAAATTCGTATCCATTGAATTTAACGAAAGAAACAATGAACCTTGCATGTAATAAAATTAACCCTATAAGAATTAATTATTCATGGCGCATCACTATGCTATCGATATTCTATGCCGGATGGTTATCGTGACGTTTATAGTACGCTGTGGGTCATCACTAGATGACATTACGCTACTAGCGCTTGGCGCATGTTTTTGGAACTAGACGTACCATATTACTGTCCTATCTGTCTCTGACTTAGTAAGGGTGTCAAGGTTCAAGTACCTTGGACACATTGTGACTGAGGATTTGAATGATGACCTGGACATCGAGAGGGAGCGGAGAGCGTTGTCAGTACGATGTAATATGCTGGCTCGCAGGTTTGCACGATGTACTAAAGAAGTAAAAATAACTCTATTTAAGGCATATTGCCAGTCATTTTACACGTGCAGCCTGTGGGTTAGTCATACGCAAAGGGCTTATAGCGCTCTCCGTGTCCAGTATAATAACGCTCTTAGGATTCTGTTGGGGCTTCCACGTTTCTGTAGTGCATCGGCCATGTTTGCGGAAGGGAGAGTGGATAGCTTTCAAGCAATTATGCGCAAGAGAGCGGCATCCCTGATGCACAGGATGCGGGGGAGCGCCAACAGTATCCTGAGAGTGATTGTGAACAAGCCAGATTGTCCGTTCCTGTTTTATTGGACCCGTTTGCATAACGGCGGGTCTAGTGCAGCAGACGGACTGAAATACATGAATTAGATTTTGGAATATTTAATTGTATTTGATTTTAATTTTGTAATTTTAATTGAATGTTATTGATTATTTATTGATAAATTGTTACTAACATAGTATAAGTTGTCTTACTAACACTTTATGGATTTTATGTCTGATTTATAATAAATAATAATAACAAGGATCTTCTACCTACTAACAAGTTCCTTGAATAATAATAATAATCTGTGGCCCGGTTGTCAAAGAACATGTCAAAAAATTTTCCCTCCGAATTTTTCAATATAATTTATAAATTAAATAGCCATACAAACAGCAATTATCATGTTCAACAAAACAAAAATAGTGAAAAAAAAATCTATAAGTACATCAATGAAGTACATGAATAAATAGAAGAATAAATACAAAAAACTTTAAATGGAAAAATCAAAATGTTGACAAGGAACCGGGCAAGATTGATTCTGAACACACAACCAAGACCTGCGGAATCGTCGCTCAGCTCCGCCTCGCAGCCGCCGGGACCAGCTCCAGCCGTGAGTGAAGAGACTCCGGCCGCTGCAGTTGCGTCGAGCTCGAGCGACGAATACTTCTCGCCGCCGACGACACCACCACCTGCGCGTCGGCGAGGAAGAGGCCGCCCTCCGGCCAGCTTCGGACTTCGAGGCCCTCCGGCCTCTGATAGGGTCCCCGCTGCCGGTGGAAGTGTGCAGCGCATGCGATGGACAAATTCCATCAATGAAAATGTCATGCGCTCATACTTTGGGGCTACAGAGGGGGGAACTAACCTGACTGCGTACCGTGGTCGGATGCTCTCTCTGTTTCAGGTACTTGAACCAGCTCTCAACGTTTCGGCTCAACGACTGTCGGATCAGGTGCGGGTCATCCAGCGTAACCGTATGTTGGATGACGTCGTACTTGATAGACTACGCCTCGAATCACGGTGCAGTCGTGTCTCATCTGCTTCACCACAGGCTGCGGCGCAACGACAACCTAGTATTTCACCGCGACCCGACCACGTCGGTGAAGATGATGAGGACCGGGCTACATGCGTGAGTACCCAGTGCAGTGAACGATTGAGGAGTGCTTTGGAGTGTGCATTACGGGAGTATCGCTCCACACCACCCGAGCTGAGACCTTGTCTGCCTCGTTTGCCCATGCATAAGAAAAATAGGGCGCTAGTGTGTGCTCTAGATTCACTGTTGTCAAATTATTTTGACAATAGCGAAGACCTCACCGATACCCATTCGATCCTGTACTGTGCCGCTGTTGCAGCATGTCGGGTAGCTCATGTCAAGTTTCCAAAGACTAACAGTGCTCTTCGACCAGCTGTACCAGCTTGGCAGTGCAGGATCGAACGTCGTATCGCTGGGGCTAGCACTCATTGGCAAACTTATCTGCTTCAGACAGGGCAACACTCGCCCTAGAGTGATGCGCTTTGTGAGGCGGGCATTCGCGGGGACTGATATAAGTCCTCGGGATTATCTGACCTGCGTCACAGAGCGCATCGACTTCCTGAAGCAGAAAGTCTATGCGTGGGCAAATAGAATTCGCAGATATAAGCGGCGGGTGGAGCGATACACTCAGAATCGCACATTCCAAACCAATGAAAGGTGGGTTTATAGGACCTGGGAGCGACCTGACCAAGGTGTGACTGATACGTGCTTACCGGATGATGACGCCATGTGTTCGTTCTGGCGCAGCATCTGGTCAGCTCCTGTCAGTCACACTGAGGGTGACTGGATGCGGGAAATCAGGCGCACGTGCGATCTTTTACCAGAAATGGGGGCAATCACGATCAGCCCCCAAGATGTAACCCGTGCAGTCCGTCCGTTATCTAACTGGAAATCCCCAGGACCGGACGGGCTGCACAATTTTTGGCTTAAATGGTTCCAAAGATCGCACGCTCGCTTGGCATTTCAGTTCCAGTCTGCCCTAGAGTCAGGATCCCTACCCCAATTCTTAACTACAGGAATAACCCACCTGCTCCATAAATCAGGCAGTACTACGGAACCTAAAAATTATAGACCGATCACGTGCCTTCCGACGGTCTATAAAGTTCTTACGTCCATCCTGAGAACTAAAATTAATAATCATATTGATGTAAATTCAATTATGTCTGTTTCTCAGAATGGATGTGGGAACGGGTCTCGTGGTACCAAGGAGCTGCTCCTCATTGATATTGCCATAAACCAACAGGTTCGTCGTTTCCGAAGAGATTTGTCGACATGTTGGATAGATTATAAGAAGGCCTATGATTCTGTTCCACATACATGGCTCAAGAAGGTGTTGGTGTTGTATAAAATAGATCCAATACTCCGCACTTTCCTTGAGTCATGTATGGGGCAATGGAAGACGGTCCTCTGCTACCCAGGATGTCGACAGATCCAGGAAAACAGCGAACCGATTAGGATTGAGCGTGGCATATTTCAAGGCGACAGTCTGAGCCCTCTGTGGTTTTGTCTGGCTCTCAACCCTCTCAGTACATTGCTGGAGGGTTCGGGGCTAGGCTACCGGTTGAGAAGAGGTGGTCAGGTCATATCACACTTGCTTTACATGGATGATTTGAAAATCTTTGCCACCAGCAAATTGCAACTGATGGAGCTACTGAAGGTAACAGAAACTTTCAGTAGCGCCATCGGAATGGAATTTGGGGTGGACAAGTGTGCGGTCATGCATGTAAAGCGAGGAGAGATTATGGAATCCGTGGGAACTCAACTCTCGGATCCCATACACCTAAGATCCCTCGGATCAACTGAAACTTACAAGTATTTGGGTATGTCAGAAGCACTAGGCATCAATACTGCTTATGTTAAACAGTCATTGAAGGAACGCTTCTTTGGCCGTCTGAATAAAGTACTGAATAGTCTTCTATCAGGCGGAAACAAGGTGCGTGCCTTCGATGGTTGGGTTATGCCAGTATTGATGTATTCTTTTGGCATACTCAAATGGACTCAGACTGAACTTGACGCCTTGGACAGGCGGGTCCGCACAACGCTGACTGCAAATCGGATGCATCACCCACGTTCATCGGTGATGAGGCTGTATATCCCCCGGAAATGCGGTGGTCGTGGTTTTTTAAATACAAAGACCCTGCATAACCGCGAGGTATGCAGCCTTAGGGAATATTTCCTAAAAGCTGACGTGGGTATGCATCGGGATGTGGTAGCGGTGGACAAAGGCCTCACCCCGCTCTCCTTAGGTAACGAGAATTGGCGCAAACCTGTAGTATTAGATACTAATGACCGCAGAGAAGTATGGCAGAGCAAGGAGCTTCACGGACGCTATTACCGAGCCCTTCATGGGTCTGAAGTAGATTTATTAGCGTCCGTAGCCTGGCTACGTTTTGGTGACCTCTTCGGGGAAACCGAAGGTTTTGTCTGTGCGATTATGGACGAAGTTATGATGACGAATAACTATCGGAAATATATTGTGAAGGATGGTACGGTAGACATATGTCGGGCATGTCACAAACCGGGAGAATCCATTCGTCACATTATCTCCGGTTGTTCTCGTCTGGCTAACGGAGAATATTTGCATAGACACAACCTCGTAGCCAGGATTATTCACCAGCAACTTGCTCTTAAATACAATCTTGTGGAATCAGAAGTACCATACTATAGGTATGTGCCCGACCCAGTTCTCGATAATGGCAATATTACACTGTACTGGGATCGGTCTATCATCACTGACAGGACTATTGTTGCCAATAAGCCTGACATAGTGGTGATAGACCGATTAGAGCGTCGCACAATGATTGTTGATATAGCAGTCCCCCATGACGAGAACCTCGTGAAAGCTGAGATAGATAAAAAAAATAAGTATCTTGACCTGGCACGCGAGGTTGTCGACATGTGGGATGTGGAGACAGCAATCATTGTGCCGATAGTCGTCACAGCCAATGGTATAATAGCCAAGAGCCTCGACCAACATCTAAGGAGGCTCTCGTTGGGCAGCTGGATCAAGGGCTTGATCCAGAAAGCAGTACTCCTGGAAACGGCGCGTATTGTGAGGAGGTTCCTCTCTATGGATCCCTGACCACCGGTAGCTTGGACCCTGTTCCCGATACCGGTGGGCTACTATTTTTTATATTTTTAAATGTTTTTATTTTTTAAATTAATATTTAAAAATGTAATTTATATGTTCATATATTAAATAAATGGAATAATAATAAAGTTATCTGTGCAGACCACGCCGGACCGCACGCAGAAGCAGACTCGATATTAAAATAACGTGAAAATGTAATTAGAATAAACTTCCATATTAATGTGAACATAATATTACACAAAGTATAAAAGCTATCGCGTTTATATTGAAAATCCCGAGTACACATACGTCCCCGTTACATTACAATACATTTTTGCAAACTACGTTTCTGTTTTTCCCGTCCTTGGCTAAAACGTGTCGATTTTGTGAGCTTGATACTCGTGAGCACGCCACATACAGTTGCCCATGGGCAAAGCAGTCTTTTTCTAAATGTACACCTGCGACTTTCAGTGTCTGTCCTTGAGCTTTGTTTATGGTCATTTCGAATGCTGCTTTTAGGGGAAATTTGAGTTTTTTGAACTGGAATGGTAAATCAGTCGGGATTATTGGAATGCGAGGAATAAATACGTTTCACCGCTTGCTGTTCCTGTCATAATTATTGTTTGAACAACATTACATCCAAGGTGTGTAATTTGTAGTCGCGTGCCATTACAGAGCCTTGATACGTCCAGATTACGCATCAACAGGACTGGAAAACCAAGTTTAAGCCTCAAATAATGTGATAGGGTACCCTGACAATTCCAGAGAGTTGATAAATTCTACAGGGTACGACGTCACTTGCTCAATATCCATGAAATTGTCGACGGACAGATACTCGACAACATCACAATCCACATGAGACATAATCTTTTCGTTGATCTGCCCTACAATTTTGTTAGTCGGTGCCAAAATTGCTCTTTCACGCAGTCATAATCTATCCCTCATATTTGTTTTCAAATCCGAATAAACGTGGTTTATTAAATTATCTGTATCTTGGACTATGTTACAGAATTCAGAACTAAAATAAATCATCCCGTTGATATCTGTTGCCACGCGATCTTCTCCTACTTTCAAACGGGCAGCCGCATATTGCCCCGATTTTAAAATAGAAATGATTCGTATATTAACTTGATCAGTTAAAATTTAAACGACACGGTTGGCGTAACGGTTGACGGGTGCATGACGTGGGTTCGACTCCAGCCCTAAACAAAGATTTTTATGGCCTACATGTAGTCGTGTAGTTTAAAAAAAAAATTGTTTCGAGTGGTTCTTGAATACGCAATTTGAATGAATTGGGAGGGGGGAAAACAAAGTTCCAACACCCCTTTTACATCCTTAAGGGATGATCTCTTCTGGGATAAAAACATCTTATGTCTTTTCCAGTGTCTAAAACTATGTCCATACCAAATTTCATCTAAATCGGTTCAGCCGTCTAAGTGTTATGTGTGTGGGAAGGGCGGGGACATTATTGATTGCCTATACGAAAACAAAGTTCTAACACGCTTTTTTCATCCTTTAGGGATGATTTTCTGGATAAAAACTATCCCATGTCTTTTCAAGGGTCTTAAACTATTCCCGTACCAAATTATCAAATCAAATTAATTTAATTTAGCTTTTGCCAGCGACTGCGGCTGCGTGCAATTGGAAAATTATCCCATGGGAACCTTATATCGGGATAAAAACTATCCTATGTCCTTCCCAGGATCCTAAACTTTTGCCATGCCAAATTTCATCTAAATCGGTTTAGCGTTTTAGACGTGAAAAGGTAACAGACAGAGTTACTTTCGCATTTATAATATTAGTATGGATATGGAAATATGGATTTTAAGTAATATAATATTACGGTAAGTAAGTATAAGTATGGATATATATGGAAGTATGGATTATTAGGATAAAAATCGTAAGACGGTTCACAAAATACCTACCAAGTTACAACTCTGTTGTCTTAAATATTTCCAAATAAAGTGGCTGTGACATACGGATAGACAGATATGACGAATTTATAAGGGTTCCGTTGTTTGCCATTCGGCTACGGAACGCTAAACATGAGCAAGACTGACAGCGTTTATGCAAATACCAATACACAACAATTTTATGATATTACTGTTATGACGTGGGAATTCTTGGCTAAATAATAACAGCCTAATAGGTCGATCTTCAACGTTAAGAAACACTTACCAAGGTCGGTGCATAGATGGGTGATGGGTTTATTTAATAAATAAATTGTTTAAATATAGCCCATGTCGCTTGCCTCTTAATTAAAATAATATATTAAGTCGAAACAATTTTTGAAATCTTTCCAGTAATTAGTTTACGTGTATGGTATATGCGCACCATTCGCGTATTGCATACTCTTGATAACATCGAAACTGTCCAAATTGAATAAATTAAAAAGTATTTTGCTGCTACATAAAACCCTTGATGATAAAACTATTTATTTGGATAAGAATTAATATTGCGATGCTTCCTCGTTACATGGTGGACATCCCACCCATACGCACGAAACGTTTTGGGAATACTTTCATTGTGCGTACTGCTTAGGAGTGGAATTCCCTGCCGGAGTCTGTGTTTCCTGATCGCTATAACCTGGGAGTCTTTAAGTCAAGAGCTAATATTTTACTTCTAGGCAAGCGTGCTCCACCTTCGACCACATCATCACTTACCATCAGGTGAGATGGTGATCAAACGTAATCAATAATAAAACAAAATTAAAAAAAAAACTTTTGTTTCTACCAGCGATCTATATAAACTTTACAACAAAAAAGTTGCTATTATGACTTAACTATGATAGTTAGATATATTCCCTCGTGGACTTATTTGTAGGTAATATAGTACTTCAATCATATGGGACATCATTTTTGTATAGCATCAATAGTGGCTTAGCTATAAAATTTACGGGTTTCTTATACAAATTTTTCATCCCCAATTTAACCCTCTTCTGGGATGATTTTTCAAAAACGTTGATACATAAAAGGCTAAATAACGATTTTCATGGTTTGAACTACAAACGAACAGGTCCCCCATTCATACTTTCAGCCCCTATTTTACACCCTCAGGGGCTGATTTTCTAAAAAAACTGAAACATGTGATTTTTAATTTTTAACCTGACTGATAACCACCAGTTTTCATGGTTTAAACTACAAAAATGACGATTCTATATACAAACTTTCATACCCTATTTAACTCACTTAAGGGTTGAATTTCGAAAAACACTGAAACACGTAGTTATTAATTTTTAACCAGAATACTAACCACCAATTTTCATGGTTCAAACTTCAAAAATGATGATTTTCCATACAAACTTTCATCCCCTATTTAACTCACTTAGGGGTTGAATTGCAAAAAATCCTTCCTTAATCCTTGTCTACATTATAAAAGGAACCTCTGTGCAAAATTTCAGCATTCTAGGTCCAAGGGTTTGGGCTGGGCGTTGATGAGTCAGTCAGTCAGTCAGGACTTTTCGTTTTATCTATACTAATATTATAAAGCGGAAAAGTTTGTTTGTTTGTTTGTTTGCTTGAACGCACTAATCTTCGAAAGTACTGGGTGGATTTGGATGTAATTTGGTATGGAAGTAGCTTGAAGCTTGAGGAAGGTTATAGGCTACTTTTACGCGACTTCAAAAAAGGAGAGTTATGTTTTTACCGTGATAGAATCCACGGGAGCGAAGCCCCGCGTGAGTACTAGTTTATATATATATATATATAGAAGACTAGGTTTTTCCCACGACTCCTATCGCGTGGATATTTCGCATCATTTTCGTTTCATCTTAAACCGTTCAGTAGTTGTTGTGTGAAAGAGTGATTAACATCTATCCATACATCCTTATATAATTTCACATTTATAATATACTAGCTTTTGCCCGCGACTTCGTCCGCGTGGAATAGTTACTTTGGGCTAACGTTAAATTTAACCCCGATTTTGAAGCATTCTTCATTGGCGCTCCGCTCTTATTGGCCTTAGCGTAATGATACAATATAGCTGTGCCCGCGACTCCGTCAGCGTAAGTTAATGTATTGGTAATATTGTTTAGATCACGTTCACATGAGGCTTAAGTACCTAGAGAACGCTTCGACCGCGAGACGCGTCGAGCGCGGCGACCGATTCTCAAAAATAATCCTTATAGCATGATTCAGTATTCACGCGCGATGGCTTATTATTATAAGCGTATTTCATGTATAACTTTGGTGTTTCTATACCGATTTATATGATTCTTTTTACGGTTTCGTAGCCGAATGGCAAAAAATGGAATCTTTATAGTTTCGACATGTCTGTCCGTCTGTCTGTCTGTCTGTCTGTCCGTCCGTCCATCTGTCACAGCAATTTTATTCCGAAACTATTAGGACTATACATGTGAAACTTGATAGGTAGATGTATTCTGTGAACCGCTTTCCGATTTTGAGAAAAAAATTAAAAAATATTTAAAATAAAGGGGCGCTCCCCATACATGGAACTAAACCTGAAAATATTTTTTTTTCATGAAATCGATGCATGTGTGGTATCTATAGACAGTTCTTTAAAAACGACAACTGGGTTTTTAAAACCACTTTTCCATAAAGTCAATCGTTTAAAAGATATAAGCTTCCAAAGTGGTAAAATGTGTGTGTGGCGGACACAACCTCTAACTTCTATAATAATGGAGTGAAAAATCTAAAAAAATATGTCTGTAGATCTTAATATAAACTTTCAACCAAAATTAGTTTGAACGAAATCAGTTCAGCAGTTTTTGAGATACAGCATATTTTCTAAAACCGCAAATATAACTTTGTAATTCATACAAACACTATGAAAAACAAATTTATTCGGCGCAGTTGTAAAAAATTTAAAAAAGCCAGTTTTAAGAAATTTGTAAGGTTTTTTTTTCGAAACAAATTTATTTGGCGCAGTTGTAAAAAATGTAAATAAGCTAGTTTTAAGAAATTTGTAAGTTTTTTTTTTCGTCAAATAAATTTGCATATTATATTATAGTTACTACGGAACCCTTCATGGGCGAGTCTGACTCGCACTTGGCCAATTTTTTTATGGAATAGTTAATAATGTTAACTTTTTCAATTAGGGGTGACTGAGAGTGTTATAAACGTAAGAGTAGACAAATATTATAATCAGAAAGCTTCGAACTGCTAAGCTATCGGGAGTTACACGTGTTATTGTGAGTCAACCATAAAAGTTAGACATATGCTGTCGTGGGATATTTTTTATATAATTTTAAGGAGAACATTTCCGTCATGAAATGATTTGTGTAGCTTTAACCATTAAGGTTGCACACGCGACGGAAGCTTAAAAAATGGAGTAACTTCTCCCGTTTTCCCAACATTTCCCTTCACTGCTCTGCTCCTATTGATTGTAGCGTGATGAAAAGTATACTATAACCCGCTCAGGAGTATGAAAAATAATTGTACCAAGTTTCGTTAAAATCCGTCGAGTAGTTTTTGTTTCTATAACGGTTATACAGACAGACAGACAGACAGACAGACAGACAGACAGACAGACAAAAATTTAACTGAATGCATTTTTGGCATGAGTATCGATCCTTAATCACCCCCTGATAGTTATTTTGGAAATATATTTCATGTACAGAATTGACCTCTCTACAGATTTATTATAAGTATAGAAAAATAAGATTTGCCACAAATTAATATGCGAATAGAATAATATATTCATTTTATTATTATACTACAATATTGCAATCTATCACCACCGAAGGTTACTATACTATCTATACTAATATTATAAAGCTGAAGAGTTTGTTTGTTTGTTTGTTTGTTTGTTTGTTTGCTTGAACGCGCTAATCTCAGGAACTACCGTTCTGATTTGAAAAATTCTTTCAGTGTTAGATAGCCCATTTATCGAGGAAGGCTATAGGCTATATATCATCACGCTAACACCAATAGGAGCGGAGCAGTAATGAAGAATGTTTCAAAATCGGGGGATTTTTTTTTCCACGGGGACGAAGTCGCGGGCGGAAGCTAGTTTAATAATAAATAATAAGTTACTAATAACGTTTCAACTACTGGGACATAGGGCATCTTCTCTATGGGTCGTAAACATCACGCGGGCTCATTGCAGGTTGGTAGAAATTACATGTCTTCAATTTATGGTCATAGGACTTTCTCTCGATTCTTTCATTCACCTTAAAGTCCACCTCCATACTATTGTATGGGTAAATCATATATACATACATATGTAGAGGAGCTCGCTGCTAAATAATAGAGAGCTGCGAGATTTCTCCGTACCTCAGAAAGCGTATTAGCTTAGCCGTTGATCCCGACTGGCAATCGTACATCTTTGACAGTCGTCACGGGTAGTCAAAAGCCAGAAAATCTAACACTGGTCTTGCCAGAGGGTATCCTGTTACCTAGCTACTTGATTGTGGAAGTCAGATAGGCAGTCAACACTAATACTCAGCTACATCCGGTTAAACTGGAAGCCGACATAGTTGTGAAAAAACTAAGCAGATGATGATAAAATTATACATACGTACAGACGCCAGCACATCAAGTTACAACAATCTGTAATTTGTTTTTTAATAGATTTTCAACTTTATGGTTAAAGAAATTAGGTTCAAGGTTGATTTGGAAAATTTGACAGTTTCGGGTAGCTTCATGTGCTGGCGTCTGTACAAACAATACAACATATATTAGTAGTAATAGTAGTTACCTATATCTTCAAGAACACAATAATGATTTCTAAAATCGCTTACAAAATTAAACTCCCCAAAGAAATGAAATGGAAACCGTCAAAAAGACAACTTGAGAAACAAGTGTATAATCAGCTTTCCCACGATTAATACGGCGAGCCCCGGGGCGCAGCAGTCTGTCTGCTTGCTCGATATTGCCAACACAAAGAACTAAATTATTTCCTCCATTTCTTTAAGATCTCTTCGTTTTAGATACAATACGGTTTCTTCCGGCGTACTATTTTAAATAATACGTTTAACGAAAATAAGTTGTTTTGTTTTTGATAGTTACATTAATGTATCTTGAAGTTGTGAGTGGTATTGACGGTTTAATCAGCACATGTATCTGACCTTAAGAACAGTGTCGATCATAAACAAGCACTCGAAGTTACGTTAGTAAAATAATGACAAACATTTTTATTTGCATCGGTACTGGCAATATTCTACTATGTATTTTAGTAAGCAAATTACAATGTTTAAACCATAAAGCAACCGTCCAGTTTGATCTGGAATTTAAAACACAAAAGAGAATCGTCGCCGCGTTGCCATTCAGACGCAAGAACTTTTACTTTGTGTATCCCACCGTACATCGTAAAATGGGTATCGATTTGCCAGTTGGTAAAGAGTGTCATAAACTCAAATTTAACATACAATAACAGTTGAAAATAGTCGGTCGTGTTCCACGAGTGGTAGTACTGGTTGGTTCCCTGCCAAACTATGCATGCAAGGGTAATGTAATTGTTTGCGCGACGTCTAATGCACTCGTAACGACGGAGGTATCGCGTCTGCGTTCCGCTCGCGCCGAAAGAAAATATTCTCATAAATATTGAAGTCAAATAACATGTGCCATTTGTAACAAACTAGCGGTGATTTGTTCTGACTGCTTCTTAACATAAAAATGTCGAACAAAAATACTGTTTCTCACAAGCTCCAGACATTGCATGAAACAATATCGCAGTGGTAAACAATTAGAGGGATACGAATACCGCAAACATTGTCGGACCCACCTAATCCATAACTCATAAAAATGTACGGGCAAATCAAACATTGACTTCTTGTACAAACATACCTGCTCTGTACAACACTTGTGCTCAATTACAGTATAATGTGCATTGTTTCACGTTGTAGTAACTTCGTAACAAGTCACCTTAATAAATGTGGCTATATTTTAAGCTATAAAATTAAATAGCTTTTTTAATTAAATAGCTAATATTCGTTGAAGGCAAAAACCTAATAAAGACTGCATAAAACCAGAGCATCGCTTCCGAGTATAATTTATTTAATTTATATAAATATAGTAGGTATGGGGCCGGCGACTGACAGCGTGGCATTTTCATTAGGTTCGTTGCAGTAAGTAAAAACTTAATAAAGTTTTACTAAAGAATTTCTAATTAGAAATTTTAGCTCTTCACGACATAGCAATATTTCAGGCCCGTGAAGGTATTTCCAATAAAGGACTTTGCCAAGTCATAATTCTTCAAAGTTACGTGTAATGAGATGTGGATATTACGACATTCTTATGAGATTTAGATGCTCCCACACAAAGAGCGTGCGGTCCGAGAACTTGAACAAGCTTGCAATAAAGTACACTGCTTCAGTCACAGCCTTCCGTTCATATACAAAAATGTATTAAATTTGGTCAAAGTTGTACCTAGCACGAGTGAAAAGAGGTATGGCGCGGCAAATGGCGCATAAATTTTGCTTCAAGAATACGCGGAGGGCGTTAAAAAATATAGATTACATGTACAGAGCATAAAAATGGCTTTGCATTGGTTAAGGAAGTATTAAATTTATGACTGCACAGTGTAAATACCCAAGTAGAAATCGATTTAAATACTAACATCAAACCAACAGCTTACCGTACAATTTATAGCATTCGTTTCGATTAGTTATTTCCAATTCTATTATTTCCAATAAGCACTTAAATAAAGTACAAGAGAAAAAAAAACAAATACAAAAGCATTACCGTGGTCTGTCTAACAAAACATTTCGATAGCGGTACCATCAAGGTAAGAGGATCACAGTTGCCGTAATACCCGCTGCGTTCACTATGCGACCCTTGAATTTCTTACTATCACAAAACAGTCCAAATAACTGTTGCAGTCGTATCAATTTATAAATTGACTATCAAAGTCGTTATCCGTGGGGGCTGTAAGATACGATACTGGGAATTGAATTTCAGAAGTGTACGTTTAGAGGCGAAACGTCAATAGGTAAGTAATGTAGCTCTATTGCTAGCTTTGGTAAATTTACATAATATTGTGGCGCATAGTGAGCGATCAAAGCTGCAGACAACGACGCGGACGGTGCTCCGGTATGCAATCGCGTCACGAAAGTCGACATTTGGAAAGTGGTCACGTAAAATTTTACGTTTGAGCTCGGCATCAGCGAGCGACGCCGCTTCGAACCTAATCCAATCAGAGCCAATGGCGCTGGACACGGGTGTCAATTTCGCACATCGTGCCGCCAACACCACTTCGCCTGTCATACGCTGCCGTCCTAATGTACTTATATCTGTTTTTCATATGCATTTCGTGTGCGTTTAAAATATCGTTTCATGTTTGATAGCCAAGTTTTCAGTAGGTAGGCCGTCCTGGGTTTATTTATGTTGTCTCGGTAAGTTGTAAGTACACGTAGTGTCTGTAAATAAAACAGGGCGAGTGTTTTAATAGTGGGTATTATTTACGGGCCCTAATAACAGGCGCGGCGGACTGCAGGCGGTGGACTAGCCCAAGAACTACCTCGTCGCAGCACTGCCGCCTGTTAGGTACCCGTCTGGAATATTTAACGGTTATTTACTGACAACTTTACATAAATTAGTCCGCGAGTACGGAGGTCCGTGAAAAACTTTCTTTAGGAACTTGTTTCCGAGAAAACTTCTTGTTGGCTAATTACATAGGAATCGCTTTCGATAAGAATTTGCAACACGACCTGGTTTTGAAATGCTGTCATCTGGACTATCGTACCACATACATACCTACACATACTGCTGATCACATACACACATATGCCTAAGTTTACTATCGCCACCTATAATTTTTGCATGCAGAAATATTCTTGTATACTAACTACTTTGAAGCTTCGTTAAGACAATCTAAATAATATCTCACAAACCCGGGACAAAATTATCTTTAACAAAAACCTGGTAAAATGAGCAACGAAGCGCAAGCAAGTGGCAGTTAAACGATTTGTCGGCGTATTAATAAAACGATTAAAGGAAGCTCTCGGTGGTAATCTGAGAGCGACGCGGCGCGCGGCAGATGGCCACAATTCCTAAACTTTGATGACGACGTTGGCATCCGCAGACAAAACCAACGAATTGTAGACTTTTGTTGGCGACTACTTGGGTACATTTAAAAGGAACAAATTGCGAAGATGCCTTTTAACTTTCGTTACTCAAACTTAAACCGCTACTCGCCAACTTAATGTGCACCTGCCATAATAAAGCTACCGGTTGTAATTTGTCTCCAGGCGGCACTAATGATAGGCTGATGTTCAGCGACGTCAATCGGTGTCCGTCGTTTGATGACTCGTCAGAATTGCTTCCTGTGTTGTTAAGTGCAGGAAATTGTGACTCCTCCATAGGCACACCTACCCATCGCTAACTGCTTTCACTCTTCCCTGCACGGGCCTATAATCAACTCTGTGGATGTATATATTATCGAGGGGAACCAACCTAAATAGACACGAGGCAAATAAAATATTCCATTCAAAATATTAATGGAGATTTATAATCTTTTGCCGCTCCAAATAGCAGTTTCCAAAATCCCGTAATAAAACGTAACCGCTTAATTTTTATCTTAACATGTAAAACTGTCCCTTCAGTATGTGGAAGGATAAATCCACGCCAAAACGGTAAATGGTGCTTGAGGCAATATCTCGGCAACAGCAGCTGTGAAGTAATGGCGCCGACACTTTGCGCGATGCGATTACGACCACCTAAACATTCATTACAAGTAATGTCCGTCATTTATCTGTCCTAATCACTGTGTGAGCGCTCGCCCCGTGCCTGTGCCCATGCGATTATTTTAAAAATACCTAACATAAACAAACTAACTAAATACCAACTCACCCCTGCTTTATACTACGTAAGGATAATAATGAACGCGAATAAAAACTAATACATTTACAAAGGCCGGTAAGTTGAACCCACGGAGGGCTGCGAGCCAAGCAGGTGAACCTGCTAAATGTTTCACGGTTTAATCAAGCCCCTGCTATCAGGCAAGACAAATAGTTAGCTCATCTGCATCTATACGAGTCGGAGCTGCCGCAACCAACAAAGCATCGATATTTTACTTTAACTTCCTTACGCGGATAATAAATGTATCGACTCGTAGCTTTCACATAATCAGTTCATCAGCGGCATTAAATTAAATCGAGTCCTTTGTAAAAATCATAAGTATTGAAAGTGGGTTTAAGCAAAGCAGAGTCGGCCGGCTGGTGCTCAATCGCGCTAATGGCAAGAACCGCAACTCGCAAGCGCAGTCCCCGGGGACATACTAACTAAATATGTAATGGTTATTCGAAGCGGTCTCGCTACACTTAGGCCCCACTTCAAATTGACCAGATAAAGTTACGTGCACGCTTCAAATACAATTCACATACTTAGTTTGCTTGCTATTTCATTTCTTATTCAAGGTTCCTGAATGAGTGCGAGAACGGAAAATCCTTTGTGGTTTGTGTGTCTCGTCAATACCGCCCCACAGAGAGTTACTAATCGAAACGCGCCGCCCACAGGTTCAAAACAATTTCGAGAAAGTGCGAGTGCAATAAAACAACTTTCGAGCCTTATTTTCTCTTTCCGAAATTGCAGTGGATTTAAGCGAGATTTCATTTGTATGGAAGCTGGTATAATCTGGAATAATACCGCAGTAGCGGCACGAGCCTTCAAAGACGCCACTCGTCCGCCGCCGCGCGCCGCTTGCCGCCTGTAATGAGTTTTTTTTAATGCGCAACACATTCATGCACCATGTCGAGTTTCACTGGATTGAATGTAGTGCAAGTGCAGTTTACACAGCCTCATGATTTTAGAATAAAGTCCTTTAATAAACGGATAAGTTCCCACGGCATACACTCTAGTTTTATAATAATTAAGTCTTATTTTATTAATAACGTTTATCTTTCAGAAATGAACCATAACAGTCGTCCGCTCGTCTGGTGTGCGGAATGAAATCCAGCTGAAGCCGTCTTGATTACTGCGACCCGGGCGCCGCTCGACGGTTCAGAATTGGACGGATTATGAGGAATTTAAAGGGCGATGACAATTTGAATATGAACAAGAAAAGTATCCTCTAAAATTACATATTTTTTCCCTTTTTGCGACTGAAGGGTCTTACATTTTCAACTAAAAAGACACTTTAAAACGTCTACCATATTATTATATGTAGACAGAAAACAGACTGATTAGAATTCTTTGTTGTGTTGACGAATGAGAGCAAAATAAATTACTTTCATGTGGACCTTCATAATGCTTCGTCATCTCTGAATCCAAGTTATTCAACATTTTACCATAAATGAACAAAGAAGTTTCCACATCAGCAACGTAACGATGCGTCCTTTATTTGAACAATGAAGAAACGTGGGTGAAAAAAATGTGGCATACGTTTGACAAAAATTGTAGGGTTACGTATAAAGGAGGTAAGACGTAGCGTACAGGGTCCGAGGTCGCGGCAGGCTGCGAGCGGAAGGAAGGCGCGCCTAATTACCAGCGTCGCGGCGCCCGGAGCGAGCCTGCGCTCGCATCTTTCAGCGAGCGAGCGCGCTGAAAGCAGAGGAAGTCTGCCTACTGCACGCACCGCATATATCTTGTATGCAACGTAATTATTGCAAAAACTGATTACTGAACTCATAGATATACACCAAAAGCTTTATTTATTTTAATAATCATATTATTGACGAGGTTGAAAGTACAATATTCTTAGGTTTGCAAATAGATAAAAGTTTGAACTGGAAACCACGTATAGACAAACAGTAAAAAAAAAACGAAGCAAATCAGCATATGCTTTACATGCATTAACATCGAGTTTCCACGGATGCGCTACTTACTGCCTAATACAGTATTGTCGAATCCCATCTTCGATACGGGGTTATATTTTGGAGAAATTCCACTGATAAAGAAAACGCATTCAAGGCCCAGAAACGGTGTTTCCGCGCGATTTTCAAACTGAAAACACAAAACCTTAACTTTGCCTTTTATTTATATTTTGGAGGTAGCTGGTTTGTTAAATCAAACGTAGGTTATTTTGAACGTGTAAATGATTTGGTTGCACGAAATAGGTGCGACAATAGTGGACTGTGTGTCCAAAGGGCTAAGACAACACTGATGCGCAAAAGTGTCTGCTGCATGGCACCGAAAATATTTAATAAATTACCCAAAGCTTGGAAAAACTTAAATATGTCATCATTTAAAAAGAAATTGCAAAGCTTTTTAGCAGACAAGACTTATTACAGCATTACAGATTTCTTAATGGAAAATAAAATTTGTTTATATTTTGGCACTTCCTATTAATTATGATTTAACTGTGATAATTTATTATTCAATTTTAATTACACAACTTGATTTTGACATTTAACTTTTGACATTTATTTTTTTTACAATTAATTTATTAATATTTTGGCACTTCCTTTATTGTGGCTGTGATAATTTATTATTCAATTTTAATTATACAACTTAATTTAGACATTATATTTTTAACATTTAATTTAATGCTATGATTTAGATATTTGTTTTTTTTTATATATATACCTACCTTATTGAATTGTATAATGTCATTTATAGTTGAATTACTTTTTAATATGGCTGAACTCACATTGTACCCTTACACCACATAATTATATGTTATTGTATTACCCATATTTGCAAAATAAAGTATCTTATCTTTATACTAATATTATAATGCGGACAAGTTTGTTTGTTTAACTCGCTAATCTTCGAAATTACTGGGTGGATTTGGGTGAACCTTGGTATGAAAGTAGCTTGAGGAACGTTATAGGCTACTTTTTGACTAACTGCAAAAGAAGAAGGGATAAGTTTTTATCGTAATGAAGTCGGCGCGTACTAGCGAGACGCGGGGCTTTGCTGCCGCCGCCGCGCCGCGCCGCCGCGGCGAGAGCAAGCCCCGCGAGACTGCTAGTCTTTTAAATATTTGAATCAACCCTAGTCCCATTGTATTAGAGTATAAAGACGTACGTGATTCCAGCTATCCTAAATTGATGTTAAATCGCTTTTTGTTTGCGCATTCAATCCCAGAGCAATTTCTCAGTTAGGGAAACAATCTAATACAGTCGCTGTCTTTTATGTTCCAGGAGAAATAATTTAAAAATCATTTGCTCTTTACGATCTCTGTGTATTGAAAATGTATGCTTCAGAGACGGTTTTGTCTGTGGTTTTGTTGAGAATACACTTACTATTGAATGTTAGGTCACGATTTTAAAACAAAGGAGCTTTTAACTTGCAACATTGCTAGCATGTAAAAAAGTAAAGAAGTTTCTGCACTATAATTTTTGATTTTGTAGCTAAGTATTATGTACGTTTACGAACTAACTACGTAGGTACTACGCAAGCCCAAATAGTGTGCTGATAGAGCCTACGAACGCGAGACGCGGCCGCGATGCGCGAGGGAAGCCATTCATAATATTGTAATAACGGCTTCTAACAGCAGTTATTCCGTGCTTAAACGTTTTACTGCTGTCATTATCTACCCGCTGAAAGGATATGCAGGCCATAAATCGTAGAGTGTAACCTAGACGTACACGCGTATCTATGTAAGTTCGTTCTATCTTCAATCTAATCGCCATCGCACATTTAGAAGGAAATATTTGATTGACAATTCTAGATATGGATCTTGATATATAGACGTAAATGTCTCTACTTTTGATTAAACTGAATCATGGTTGAACTGATCTTGTGCAAGGTATAGACAACATAGTCTGCAAACAAATCACAGTAAGCAATAATATCCAGCCAATTTCTTAAGCACAATAAACCAATTTGATCAGTATGATGACATTCACAGCACAGCTCCTCGTAAGGCGAACGTATTTTTAAGTCGTATCATATTTCCCGTATCTCTGTACTAAAATAGATATCTCAATGGCACATAAAGGGAACGCGCCTTTCCTTTAGCAATAAAGAGAGCATTTAATCGAAGCTTATCTGGCCGGAAGCATTCATTAGATGATTGCGCCATTACTAGTGGACTCTTTTCCTACTGACTCCGCCTTAGGAGTTTTATTTATTTAGGAGATACGAAAATTACTCTGATCGAAGTATTATGCTTTTCTATGCGGCTACAAGTAAGCAACCATTGTAATTTTTGCAGACTTATACACATTTTACAGTCATAATTTGATGATGAAACGCAGTATTAGCATACAAATGTGTCAGAATTAATATTCAACGCGGTTGGATTGACTTTTATTTGACCTCTACGACCCAGTTGCTACTGAGTGCTTTAACTTTTGATTTCAGTGTTGTGAAGATAAACTTTTCGGGCTTCGGACTGCATTTAGCAATAACGTGGGTATTACGTTGAAAACATTTTCAATAAAAACAATAAAGATACTATGAACTTATCCAATTATAGTAAGTAGCTAATGAAGCGGAAATATTAACTAAACAGGTTTTCTCACTCCCCGTGCCGGTATCGGACCTAAATCAACACGGCGGAGCACCGGTGTAGATGTTCTGGTAAATAGATGGTGAGCAAATATAAGAGCTTGTGGAGACGGCGGGGAATTCGGGACCCCATTGTACACGGACTTGGAAAATATTGCTCAACATACCCCATCGATGTCTCGCTGTTTTCATTGCTACTAATAACTGTCTTTATTATTGTGCTTTGACGAATTATTTTCGATGGTGCCCGGTTGTGCGTGTATGTGTTTTTGTCATAGTACAGTGATATTATATCATAATTGATAGGTGGCCACATAACTTATCGATCATTGTCTAGAGAAACCAAGATTTTATTATAACACTGATGTTTAATTATTTTAAGTAAATTTTGTTAATCACATTTTAAAAAAATACTCACTAAAAATTATAGCTTATGTGAAAACATGTATCCATTATTTGTATCCATTATTATTATATTATAATCAAAAATCTCAGTGTTTTCAGTGATTTTTTTTTTGGAGTTTAATAATACAACGTGTAATTTAAAGGGTATATACATACCAAGTGCACGGCTTCTTTGGATGATAACAAACGATATGGCAAGGGTTTTGTAATCCTAAGTCTACGTGTGTAGAACTTATTACAAATACTAATACACTGATACCAGAGACCGATTTTTTCAAATTAAGAAGAACGAAGAGAATTATCGTGTTACTGCAAAGTGACGTGGAAAGTTATTGACCCTCGTAGTGCTGTGACACGTTTGTTATGATTGGTATTCAAGAAATATATGAAACCGATAATTTGGTACCAATTTATTGAGTCAGTTATTTTGAGCTGAAACTGTGCATAGAGACTCCATACCAGATGTTGTCTTCAGCCCTTTTGGATAAATATGGGGTTTCCGTTACACATTGTATATTTAAATGATGTTTTTGTACATGTAATTGATTTTTGTATTGTTTGCATACATAAATAAGCATAACTAACTCATATCTCGGAGACGGCTGGACCGATTTGAAAAATTATTTTTGCCTTTGAATAGGTATACGTTCTAGTTGGTCCCATTGTTATGAAATCAGGATCTGATGATGGGATCCTGGAGAAATCGAGAGAACTCTTCAAATATTATAGGCACACCTATAGCGTTTTGGGTATTTCTTAAAGTACCTTGAGCAGTTGCTTCCGAAAAGTACCATTTGGAGAAGTTGAACTGATGATGAAGACCACAGATGGCCACTGAAACTCCTCAATCATAAGTATTTCGTGGATTGCGATTCGATTACTTGAGTACGGATGTTAAACACTTTATGCTAGTCACAATACATATGGTGATGTAGTGCTGATGGTCAAGTACCAGGAGAACTCCTCAAAAATTAACCGCTATGCATCGGGAAAAGCAATATTTTGTAAAGGGTGATAAGTTGTTGACATTATGGCTTTTTAACCGACTTCAAAAAAAAGGAGGAGGTTCTCAATTTGTCTTGAACTTTTTTTTTATGTATGTTACTTCATTACTCGGAAATGGCTGCACCGATTTGGAAAATTCTTTTTTTGTTTGAAAGGGTATACTTTCTAGTTAGTCCCATTGTAGTCACGTTTGGATCTGATGATGGAATCATGGAGAAATCGAGGGAACTCTTCAAATATTATAGGCACACCTATAGCGTTTTGGGTATTTCTTAAAAGCACCATTTGAGGAAGTGGAACTGATGATGGGCAAGGCCAAGCAAAATGTCGAAGTCAACTGTATTAAAATCATTGCTGAAGTCAAGTAGTGCGAGTACAGTTAACTTCCCCATCTCCATGCCTGACCTTATATCATCTGTAATATGAACGAGTGCTGAGGTTATGTTTAGAAAGGAATGCGCTGAGTTGTTGATGTACAAGTTTTTCAAGGACTTTGGATAGAAAAGGGAGAATAGAAATGGGCCGGTAGTCAGAAAAAGATGCAGGATGCGATTTCTTTGGTAACGGAATAACTTGAGCGTCTTTCCAGGCTTGTGGAAAGATACTACTAGAAATGGAGCAGTTAAGGATATAAAGGAAGGCCGAAACAATGTGGTCAAGGATAGGAATGATCATTTTACGACTGACACAGTCACTACCAACAGCGTCTGTAGTGTTTTTATATGGAAGTCGGTTCTATTTATTTGCAAAAAATTTTTAATATTGTAGTTTAATTAAAAGATTTGATCTTTTGAATAAAACCAAGCATGATTTTTTCTTTAGTTGCCAAAATAACTCTTTTTAACCGACTTCAAAAAAAGGAGGAGGTTCTCAGTTCGGCTTGAACTTTTTTTTTATGTATGTTACCTCATAACTCGGAGACGGCTGGACCGATTTGGAAATTTCTTTTTGCGTTTGAAAGGGTATACTTTCTAGTTGGTCCCATTATTACGAAATCAGGATCTGATTATGGGATCCTGGAGAAATCGAGGGAACTCCTCAAATATTATAGGCACCCCTATAGCGTTTTGGGTATTTCTTATAGTACCTTGAGCAGTTGCTTTCGAAAAGAACCATTTGGGGAAGTTTAACTGATGATGAAGACCACAGATGGCCACTGATACTACCAATAATAAGTATTTCATGGATTGCGATTCGATTACTTGATTACGGATGTTAAGCACTTTATGCTAGTTACAATGCATATGGTGATGTAGAGCTGATGGACAAGTACCAAGAGAACTCCTCAAAAATTAACGGCTATGCATCGGGAAAAGCAATATTTTGTAAAAGGTGATAAGTTGTTGACATTATGGCTTATTTATGTAACTAGATAAATTACAAACCGACCCACTAAAAAGCGGGAAAAAAAATGTTAGCATAAAATAGAACCGACTTCCATATCAAAACACTACAAAGCCAAAAATAACTTTAATTTTGGCAGGCGGTGTCAAAAAAAAAGAAAATACAAAACCAATAACACCGACTATCGAAATTAAAGTTATTTTTGGCTTTGTAGTGTTTTAATATGGAAGTCGGTTCTATGTTTTACTAATTTTTTTTTAGAAATATTGTTTTCCTTTTTGACTAAAACTTTTTAGTTTTTATCGCTAACTGTACTTTTAATCGAAATCTTTATTTGAGGTCTCAACGTTCCACTCAAAATAATTTATTAATTCCAAGGTTACGTTCGGAACCACGGTACCAGTTCCGAATGGCCCCTTAATAATTTATCTAGTTACAAAAGCCAAAATGTCAACTACTTATCACCTTTTACAAAATATTACTTTTCCCGGTGCAGAGCCGTTAATTTTTGAGGAGTTCTCCTGGTACATCACCATCAGCTCTACTTCACCATATGCATTGTGACGAGCATAAAGTGATTAACATCCATATTCAAGTAATATAATCGCAATCCATGAAATACTTATTATTGAGTAGTTTCGGTAGCCATCTGTGGTCTTCATCATCAGTTCCACTTCTTCAAATGGTGCTTATCGAGAGCAACTGCACAAGTTACTATAAGAAATACCCAAAACGCTATAGGTGTGCCTATAATATTTGAAGAGTTCCCTCGATTTCTCCAAGATCCTATCATCAGATCCTGATTTCATAACAATGAAACCAACTAGAAAGTATACCCTTTCAAACAAAAAAAGAATTTTCGAAATCGGTCCAGCCATCTCCGAGCTATAGGGTAACACACATAAAAAAAAAAAAGTTCAAGACGAATTATTGTAAACCTCCTTTTTTTGAAGACGGTTAAGAATAGATGTTAATTTCAAGGGGGGCAAAAGCCTTCTGATTCGTCCCAACCAACGACAAGTTTATAAGCTTTTTGCCTCTTTAGAATTGAAATCGTTACCCTGAAAACATTGAACGTATTTAGACGCCCACTGCACCGGTATTATTAGAACTTGATACTCGATAAGATTCATTTTTACTTTCTATATAAGCACACAACAGAATGAAAACTATCTCTCCTAACCACAGGAACATATAATACTGTCTATAATTATTTGCAAAAAAATCAAGTTTCGACAAAAATTGCATCAACATAAAATCGCAGCAATATGAAGTAAGCAGTTCAAAAGTGGTGCATAGCAGAGCGAGCGGAGCGAAGCGAGCGGGCACCGCGCGCCGGCAGGTGGGTTAAATTACCGCATTTGTTACACGTTTACACGAAACTGTATCAATATTTCATGCGGATTTACACCAGCTATCGCGATGCTTTGCATTATGCTATCCTTATAATATCTACGCAGCTTTTGATTGCAAAGTGAGCAATAAACACCCACCGCCTTCATTTATCGCAGTCGGAACTCCACGATTTGCCAACTAGAAGTAATACGCTCTTATAGTGAACTATTATTTCAATAAGAAGCGCGCTGAATCCCTACAATGACAACTCACTCAAATGTAAACGCGAACTATTTCCATAAGAAAGGCATTGCGAAAGTTTTTCAATTTTCAAGTGACGCAGGTATGATGGAGAACTTTGGCTTCGGACGCAACGCCGCCGCACCGTAACCGCACCGCCACCGCCGTCGCTCCGTCCAACTGGAAGTATCACCTTCCAATGTTTTAAGAACATGTATGCCACTCAACTTGAACGGAATTCTTAATAGTTTTTAATAAAGGTTGGAAGACAAGATATAATAAGTGTTAAAAACTTACCATATTTGGATAGTATCTATTAAAGTTAGGTTATGTAACCTGTATTAAATTATTATTATACAACTCACGTCTAAAAACCAACTCAACAATTTAATAAAAATAAAGCTTACTTATATTCATTTATTTATTGTACAAAAAAATTAAACACCAAAATATGATTTAAGCTCGAAAACAGAGTAGAATTACACGACGCTCCGTCTTTTAAATATTTTTTCTTCGCTCTAACAATGTCGTGGAGCGCACTTTTATTTAAATTGATAATAGCTTGTAGGTCCGGGCGGGGGCTGGGGTGACATTATGCAGCATCACGCCGGGATCACGGGGATTGTTTCCTAAAACAGGATCGAGTGGGAGCAGGGCCTGAATTAAGCGAGACTGAAACAAATCGCATTTGCTCCTCTTTTCAAACATCTCACTCATGAACTTAAAAAAATAGGACAGTTTATTTATAAGAAAAGTAAGTGCAAAAACTAAAACCCGCTACCTACTAAAAGATCACGCAATCTAAAAAAAAAACTATTTTAAAAGTATGACTGAAGAAAACATTCTATAGTAGGTATCGTCGATTGAATAAACAACTTATACGTGACATAAATATGTTTAATACTCGTAGTTAATTCAAAAGAATTGTTGTCGTGCGATCATACGCTTTAGGACAATGTAAGATTACATTGCCCTAAAGCTTATGATCGCTCGCACATACAAAGTATTGGACGAAATATTAGCCCTTGTTTTTACTTTGGCGCAGTTAGGTAAACCAATAGTTACTGTTAATAAATCCACGATTTTCCATGTTGTCACAACACAAAGACCCTCCTCGCTACATCAGGTACGTATTTTTTTATCAAAAAAACAATCTGAGGACTTCACTAACATTGCCCTTTTCTCTTATACTTATCTAAAAATGCCGGCGTGGGTGTCCCTCGGGGGTGACATTTATCAGCTCAATAAAACTTCCATGAAAACATTCAGTGACATCCAATATGATTTCATCGCTGTTTCCAAAAATCCCCAAAAAGAGGACATGAAATATTCCGGATTATTATTCGCTCGCTACTTTGTTATGGACACGTAAACTTTTATGTTGAACCTAAGCAGTATTTGAATTCGTTTTTATATTGGAAAGCAGACAGTGTGTGACGGTCGTGATCGTAAAAAATAAATATACATAAAGTGTGACTATCAAAATGTGTTTAGGAATTCTTTATTCCAAGTGTGCTATGACCAGTGGGTAAAAAAATATATCATACTCCTCAGATAAATACAGTCTCTCTTCTGTATTTTGGGATGCAATTAATAATTCACACTCAGCTAAATATACGGTACAAACGCAAACCGATGAATCCTACCACGGAATTGTGAATCCTACCGTGTTCCAAAATTCAATAGTCATATCTCAAGGACGATAGAGTGGAGAGAGGTACGAGGAAGGTATCACAGAGGTAATTACTGTTGTCAGGGTCGTGTCCGCTTTAATTATTTACGAGTTTATATGAACGTGTCAGTTAATGACACGTTAACGTTAACTAGACTTGGTAATAGAGAGAAGCCCAGCTGTATCCAGAGCGTTGTCGAGTTATGTCCCGCGCGAGACAGGCGCCCGATTAAAAATGCAACACTTCAAAACGAGCTGGATTCGGCAGCGCCCTCCGTCGCTCGCGCAGCCAGTGCTGTTATGACGCTGGAGCAGACAGCTCGCTCACTCCCGCCACACGTGTTCTCGTGCCTCGTGGTTGGACCAAATGTGGACTATATAATTATACCGTCCGAAGTAAGTCAAACCTGAAAGTGCTATAGAAATACAGTGTCGATAAGTGACAACGATGAAACTGAAAATGTGACTTAAAAGCCAATTTGTTGAGCTTACAAATTCTAGCGTTGACGTGGGTTAAAGCGCGCTATTTATTTTTAAACCATCGTGCATCGGCGTCAGATCGATCGCCGTGTTGGTACCTACTGACTTTCATAAAACAGAAACGCGGCTAGCCAGAGACAGGAACGCTGCAAACGTCGGTATTTATTTACGTGGAGAGCACAGCGATACCCATTCCGGTTCTATTTTCGCACTATATCGTTTATTATGAGGGCCGACGCCGACGGAGGCCGGCGCGCGGCGGCATGGGCGCACTGAGGGCGAGCGGAGTCGAGCGCAGGCCACTCCACTGCCTGATATTATATTCTGGAACACGGCGCCTCACCTCGCTTCGCGCCAGATATTTCGAGTGTTGCTTCCACCACCTATGAATGTGCCTAGTCTCAGTCACAGCATACGCCCGGAGTAGCCGGCCGCATCGCTCAATTAATATAAACGATACAGTTTGCTTCCGAGACGATCTCCGGAAATATTGCAGTTTAGCATTTAAAGTTATATTTAGAAAGTTATGGTTTTAATCGCCCAACAGAAACTTTAAAAGTGACAAGTTTACGTTTAAATAAAGTTCATTAGCTGTGTGCTTCATGTGTTTAATTAAGTGCGTAAAACACAGCTATCATACAATTTGCATACTCGATGCCAGGCGTTAACCACAGCGCAGCGGTCGACGAGACACTGGTATGTCTGACTACGCGGGATGCCCTATTATTTTTATTTCGCACAATCCCAACTTCTAATTTAACTCGAACTAATATAAAAAATCTGTATTTTGTTTTGATATTTTATATCTGCACTCGTTTATGTTCAGAGACAATATACTAATGTAAACTACGTTAGTATCTTGTCTATACCTAGGTAGGCAGAGACAAGAGTAAGTAACTTATAGACAGTAATATTTATTTATTTAGGGGCTAATAACAGTTACATAATAAAACAAGCTATACGTACTAGCATTTAAAGCAGTACTTAGAAGTTACAATTATTTGTAATAGGTATATAATCAACATTCATTGATTGCTGTTAGGTAGGTGACGTTTACTAATCTTACCTACTTTTCCTTAGTTTTCAACCCATGAAAAAAAAAACGGAGGTTCGTATACAAGGTGTAACAGATTAAGCGCAATATCTCAGACACCCCAATTAGAATATTTAATTATAAGTCTAAAACAACATCCGTAACTAAATAAATCGAAATAAACCTAGATATTTTTTATAAAATAGTTATCCTTACTAAACGCAAAACGTATGTGCGTCATTCAATATCCTTACGCAGACGCACACACTCATGCAATGTTAGCGGCCGACACGCACACGAGCGCATTTCCTTGAATTAAGGATTGTATTAATTTGTCATGATACTATGTTTCCATTTTAAGTTAAATGAAAGACTTTTCCTTCAAAATTTAACACCTATTTTTATGAGGGCAATCGATTCAGAAGCCGATTCTGAACCAACTACTTTCAGGAAATGCGTTTATTCTGTTACACGTTGTATATATATATTTTTTTAATATATGATCACCGATTACTCGAAGACGGCTGAACTGATTTGGAAAATTATGTTTTTTTTTTGAAAGGGTGTACTTTGAAGTTGGTCCCATTGTCACCAAGTCAGGATCTGATCCTGAAATCGAGGGAACTCTTCAAATATTATAGGCACACCTATAGTGATTTGAGTATTTTTTTATAGTTACTTGTGTAGTTGCATTCGAAAAGCACCATTTGTGAAGTGGACCTGATGATGAAGATCACAGATGGCCACTGGAACTACTCAATATATAAGTAGGAATAATAAGTATTTCATGTGTTCCGCTTCGATTACTTGAATGTGGTTATTAAGCATAATATGCTCGTCACAATGCATATGGTGAAGTGAAGCTGATGGTGAAGTACCAGGAGAACTCCTCAACAATTAATGGCCCAACATTGGGAAAAGCAATATTTTGTAAATGATCATAAGTAGTTGACATTTAGGCTTTTGTAACTAGGTAAATTAAAAATCGACCAACTAAAAAGAGTGAAATAAAAACTTTTTACCAAAAAATTAAACCGACTCCAAAAAACACTGCGAAGTAAAAAATAATTTTAATTTCGGAAGTCGGTGCCCAAAAACAAGTACATACTTTTCCTTAGTTTTCTATTTCAAATTCAAAGATGGTAAAACAAGATAAATGTCCATAAAATCAATGTGTTGTAAAAATCAGATATAAGGGAATGTTCATTCTCGGCTAAAGTGGCCTATTGTGCTGTGAAAAGCCTGCTCCACAAAGCCTGCTATACCGACGTTAACATAGATGCAGTAACACACTATGTACCTACACCATACACACCATACACTATACACCATAGGAGATTTTTACCATAATATAATATGTACTAACTACCTTCAGTTACTCACTTATCCCAAATACGGCCTTTATCTTAAAAACACGTGGTTTCGAAAAAGTTGTATGAGGTATAATAATAATAATATAATAATAATATTCCACAACTTTTCACAAAACGCCATCTAGTCCCAAACTAAGCAGAGCTTGTGGTATGGATACTAGACAACTGATAAACATACATAATATATTTCTAAATACATACATATTATAGATAAATTACACCCAGACAAAGAACAAATGACCGTGCTCATCACACAAACATTCCGCATAGCAGTCAGGGCCACTGACCACTATACCAACGGGCCAGTCAGTATGTCAAGATTATTACCACAAAACCCTTAAGACGTAATTGCAATATCTAACTGCTATCACAATTAGCCAACAAGTTGAAGTACAAATTTCGTGCTGATGTGAGAAATACCTACCAGTGGTGAAAGGTGAATTTTTCATAAAAGGGAAGCCGGACCAGAAATGCTTACCTTGCTCAAGTGTGATGCGTGAATTCCAGTAACTGTGGCCCTGTGGCTGACTTCGAAATCTTGTAACTTCGTAAATAATTATTTTTTTAATTGAAAATATTAGATTACTATTTATATGTATATTCATATATAAAATAATAGACTAATATTTGCCATATTTCAAAAGGGAAGCCGGTAGGAATCAAATTGTATGGAGCCTTCGCCACTGATATCTACATAAGTTGAGTAAAATATTAATTTTGTATTTTTGTGGTATGCGTTTGGCTCGGTCTTTTTTTTGTCTCTTCCCAATGCACGTTAATAATCAACTTATAAATTACTTGGATATTTGCAATATGAATCAATTAGCATTACACTGTATTCTCATGCTTAATTAAATTAAAATCTATCATAGGGATTCCTCCACAAACTTCCAAAGGAACCGGGAGACTATGAATACACTGTTCTATGAACAAAATGCAAGTAATAAGCGCACCACTTTGTTGTAGACTTGTGCAACAATTAAAATTGGAAATTCAAATTGAATGCCCACTCTTCCAAAATGTAGGCTTGAAACGAGAGTGCATTTCTTGGTTGTGGTCTATAATAGTTATTCGCGGAACGCATTTGATAGTTTGCTTTATACTAATAATGTAAATAGGTCAGACGGGTGAGCTTGTGCGCATAATCAATTTATCTACCTTTATCTGCTTCTAGGATTTATGAATTCATTGTTTCCTCATTTGGGATTAAAATAGCGAAGATCAAGCCTGTGTGGATTTTTGAACGAGTTAGTTGGTACAAATGAACTATAGAGACCATAGAATCATAGAGAGTGCGAATTGATACTTAACAATTTTGGATCAGACTACTCAGCATTGACTGTAAAGGCACTGCCATATATTAGTTAAATTCCTAAAAAAATGCTTTTATGAATTAAACTAGAATAGAGGTGATAGAGACTAGAACTAAAACTATGCCAATAACTGTATATACTCCCAAGCCCAACAGATCAACAATGAATAACTGAGAGGAATATGCAATATATACCTACGTAAATTACAACCTCATTGTATTGGAACATATAGGTTTATAACTAACTACCACAATTGCTTTTGTTTTTGGCAATAAAGCTTTGATTTCCTAGGATAGCGGTATTTTATAGCGGCCGTAATACAGCGGTGAATGACGTCATTAGAACGTTGTCTATGTAAACAAAATGGCGCGGTTTCCTAGAGAGCGGTGACTGACACCATAACGTCAAAAAGCGGTGCCGCCATTTGCATGACGGCCGTCTTGTCGGTGTCAGATGGTTTTGTGAACGTTTCATTGATAGCGATGAAGCAGACAGTGTGTTAACGGCCGTGGAACTTTCCACATGTCGTCACCGTAAAGACGGCCGCCTTTTTGCGTCCGTAATATTACGGCTGCTATATGACTGCATAGTGTTGTAAAAATACCGTATAATACCAAAAGACTATGTATTAAACAGGTATTTTATTATAACTTACGGTATTATTGGTATTTTATGTATTTTATATTTTGATTCACTTTTTAAGATCTTGCAAAATTACGAAGAGTTTTAGTTTAATAAATTAAATATATTTTAAGTTTCGATTGTATTCTATATTTTAGAATGACTAATTCTAATTTAATGATTACTTAGTAATTAAACTTCACAGATATTATTACAATATTATATTTCCATCTATTTTTCATTACTGTGTTTGTTAAATATTTAAATGTACCGCACAGTAGGTACGATTTACCGCGTGATCGGCTCGTCCGTGGTTCAACGATGCATTCGTCGCCGTCGACACCACCGCGCTGCGTTCGCGCCGTGTTAGTGTCGTCGCATTGACGTGATATTCTAATCGCCTTGTTCTTTTTCCTTTAATATTTTCATTTTTTCTGTGCTTTTCCACCGTATTCAATACTTAGGTATTTTAATGATTACTTAGATAATTTACATTAAAAATATAGAAACAATTGATTTATACATAAAATACCGTAGCAAATGGTATAATACCGTATTATACGGTATTTTTCGTTTTATACATTTCAATACAAATGGTATAATACAGCACTTACATCTCTATGACTGCACCGCTTTCCTAGGAAACCAAAGCTTTAGTTGCAAGTTGTCCAAACATACTTGTCAAGTAATAATACTGGTATATTTTTTATGATTTAAATTATTCTATTGTTTCAAAATGTTAACATTATTTATGTTTCCATAGACGTTTTTTTCGTAGAAGAACGTACTTCACCGCAGCCCACGTAGATTTTAAGTCAGAACATTCAATTTATTTGCCTATTCCTTGTTCATACAATTAAAATCAGCATTTAGCTTCGTAATCGCCTCTGAACTACATTCCTCCGTATTGAGTATATGGGCAGACTGGTGACCTCGACCAGTTCAGACATAGCTAAAAGACTCTCGTCTAATATTATCCAAAAACTAAATCTTTTTAGTTTATTACTGACTTGTAGTAAGTATATGTATTTCGGCTATGACTATAAATCATTTAGACATAAGTATTTAGGCCGGGCAGTGGAAGCCGGCGTGATTGACACACTATGTATGTACTGTCTTAATCTTGCTATGAACAGAACAGTCATCGCATCTGTATAAAATAAAGGGACTGTACAATGTGTTTTTTGTATAATATTCCATAACTATAGGGTTATATTTCCTTCTACAAGTAAAAATAAAACAGTCCTTGAATTGTATATAATAGTGCGTGTAAGTTTCATTGATAAATACGAGTAGGTAATTTTCATTCAAACCAATCATTCATATTAAAGGTACGAAAATGCGACGTTGTCATATTGCACGTAAGTCACATTAATAATCGTGACTTTGTCTGATTATTATGTATGAAAAATGAAAACAAAAGATAATTCAAAAATAATTCTTTGATATGGTCCTAATCATATCCTAGAGTTATGAGCTATAGAAAAAAAACCTTGTAATATCAATACGAAATATAAATGAGTCCATCGTATCATACTAAGCGACGTCGTTTATTCTGGAAATACAAGCAAGGAAATATTTTCTAGAATACCATCGCATTGAAAATAAACTTAAAGGGGAAATGTCATCTAAAGCTTAAATGTTCGTGGCAGACGGAAATAATTTCAGTAATTATTTATTTTCGCATCATTCACTTTGCAGATAAAGTTAATACTGAAAATATGTTATTATGAATTTAATTATAATTAATGTGTTTATTAAAAACGCACTTATTGGAATTATTTTATTGTGAGTGGGTTTCAGAAACAAGACTAGATTTGTTTATTATATTTTGACCCAACACTTAACTCATATCTCGTGTAAATTACGCGAGACTGTCGCAAACACATTCGAGGGCTGGGCACGCCGCAGTCGCGGCGATAAGTCCCCTCTTTGAGGAGTGACTGGAGAGACGCCATGGCGTCGTCGCCTTCCGCCTGACGCAGGTAGTTACCGGACATGGCTGTTTCGGGAGCAGGTATCTCCCGAAACAGTCATGTCATGTTTCGGATTCAACGGAAGGACACGCCCGAGTGTCTTCATTGTGGGGAGCACCCGGAGGACACGGTGGAGCATACAGTGGAAGTGTGCTTGGGCGGAACAGCGCCGTGTCCTCGTGGTGACGAACGGTGGCGGTGACCTCTTGTGTCCGGCCTTGGTTCAGGCCATGGTGCGGGGCGAGGGGGAATGGGATGCAGTCGCCTCCTTCTGCGAAGCAGTCATGCTAGCGAAGGAGGAGGCTGAACGCGTGAGGGAGAGACAACTTTCTTCCTCACGCCCCAGCGCCATGGGAGACGCCCCGGGCGTCGGGGATCGCGTGCCGATCTCCGGCCACCGTAAACGCGGACCTGCGGACGATGAGCAGGGGAAGCTCACCGTCCGGTAAGGACCAGGCCCAAGTCCACGCGCGCCTAAAACAGCAGTCAGACGCACTGATGGGGCCCTATAGGGCTACTACCTTACGGGGTTGCGGGAATATTCTAACGAGATACCGCGGCCCCGGAACGCAAGGGAAACTGAAGGAGCAGGGTGGGGTTTTAGTCAGGAGAAGTCTAACACTCCGTTACGCTCCACCCACAGCGAGAGGAGTCATTTAATGGTATTCCCACCCTGAATAAAAAATAAAAAAGATACTCAACTAACTAGTACTGTTAGGTTCCAACAATACAACAGTAGAATTAAGATACCTAAGTCGCTGAAAACTTTACAAGTCCAAATAAAGACAAGATTTCATAAGATCAAACATTTCATTTACCATGTACTTTGTATCACAATGTGTGAAACGACTTTAATATAACCAGAGAGCATGGAACTCAACAAAAATAAACAATACCTCGGTCTGCATCTTTAATTGACTCCATACTGTTGCACCTTTACACTGTGTGATTTTATCGCGTTATTCTGCAGTGTGTGCGTCAACCTTCATCGGTATTATCATCTATTCTGATTATACAGATTACACAGAACTTGAAACAGAATCTACACAACATTTTTCTTATTAATCAATTTTGTTTGAAAAAATATATATGTATGTTTTTAGAATTCCGTAGTCGATAGTGAACCCTTATAGTTTTGCCATGTCCGTCTGTCCGCGGCTTAACTCAGAAAATATTGGTACTAGAACGCTGAAATTTGGTGAAATTAATCACGTCGATAAAACGTGAAAATAAAATCATGAAAAAACATATTCCATAAATAAAATTCGTTTATTGGCACGTATAAATATATTCAGTACTGATGTAAGTGAATTGGCTCATTTAAATGTATTAATTCAAAACTACTGATGCTGATCCTCACATTACTACTATACTTGTATTTTGGGAGAATATTAATTTTCTATACGTTGAGGGGATGATTTTTTTATCTCATTTCCCGCATAGTTTGGGCTATCGTTCGATAGGTCGTTCCAAAATAGTGGGAGTATCTCCCGACAAATTTTCAATTCAGTAATCAGTTTGAGAAATATTAAGCTTTAAAGTGCTAATTTTCGTTAGAGTTTAGTGTCCCCCTCCCTACCAACTAAGTGGTACCTACAAGATAAGAATTCAAACGTCACAGTAACAGTACCTAGACAGCTAACGATATTAAATGGAAAACTATCAGACCTAATAAGTTGTAAGTAATAACTTATAAGTTGGCTTCATAAAACGAGTAATAGTTGACCGACTGTAATCTACTCGCTTTCGGACAAATTCCATTGAAAAATATTTAGATCAAGTTTTTATTTGGGTAAAACTGAGTTGGTTGTTTTTGTTAGAACTTGGTACGGAACTCTCGGTCAGTTAATCCGACTCGCATTTGGCGTTGTAGTAAACTGTGGAACCCTACACTGCGCGTGGCCCGACAAGCACTTGGTCGGTTATTTTTCTTGATATTAGAGTAGATCGAATCCCGTAGTCAAAGTTGTTTTCAAAAATTTGTACACTTACCTCTTTGTAGGTTTATCGTTCTATAGCACCACGATGCATTACTACTGTTTAGAGATTTACTAACCTTCTATTACGGTAGAAGTACACTCAACTTCATCTTATTGGTGGGCTATATTACTATGCACTCAACTATAAAAATTCAACCTTTTCATCAAGACATTTCCACATACTGAAGCATCTCTTAGACCATTACTTATAAGTGTACTAAAAAGTAAAGTTCTGCGGGTAGTTAATAATAACATTCGGCCTACTTAATGGTGTTTTTCGAAAAGCTCCAAAGTTACATTCATTAGTGAGTGCTTGCTGTGCGCCGTTCATTAGTACTGCGCGCTTTATCTGCAACTTTTGTCTCTCTCCTACCTTGTTTTTCATTCAACTACAAGCCAACTAATTGAAAAATCACGCTGAAGAGAATGTATTGTAAATGGGATATGCAACAATGTTCATGCATGCATACGTGGCGGTAGCAGTACTCGGTCACAAAAACCTTTTCTTTTATAGATTTTTAGCATAGCCGCAGCCACGCGACGGATCTCTAAGTCGAAAACCATGCCAACAGAACAAGTCTTAAATGTACTGCTATTCATGTACATCTTTTACGGCAACGCAGACAAATACTTTGACACAAATGCTGTACGAAGCGAAATGAAAATGAGAAATAATAACTGAAATTGGCCCGAACTATTCACTCCGTTTAATAAGATAATTGCGTTTACACTAAATTTTTTTTAATTTTTTTTTGTTGCTTGGCTTGCGTTTGACCTCAATCTCAACTGATGTTAAGTGATGATGTGGACGAAGACGAAGCATGCTTGCCTAGAAGTAACCTATTCACTCTTACTCTTAGCTATAACCTGGGAGTGTTTAGATTTTCAGGTTATAGCTATCAGAAGGCACAGACCCCGACACAGAATTAATTCTTATCACATCATTGCATTCTAAATTTGGTTACAGATAAAGATAAATTCAGGGTATTCCCCGAAGCTAACTAACCATAAACAAAAAGGTGGCCTCAACTCAACATATTTTATTTTACATAGCCACTTATAAAACGACACAAGCTAGTGCACGGCACGAAATTGGTCGATTCCTATGGAGAAGAACCGGCAAGAAACTCCACAGTTATTCTTTTCAAAATATCATTCATTTTTATAATATATCCATAATACTCGTTTAAAAGGTATGATAGTTACCAATTCACACCAAACAATGTAATTAAAATAGAATAAAAATTGAATGAGCTCCGTCGTGAATCCGGCATTTGCACGCTCAAGGGCAAGATTTGTCCTAAACATAAAGTGGCTAGTGCATCTAATGTGCCTATGGTGATAGACGAAAATAACAGTTCAATAACAAGCTGCCAGTGTTTAGATTGTGCTGTCTCAGCTGAAGGCTCTAAACATACTGTCGCCTTCCTGTATGGAAGTAGAATGCTACTGGAAAAAGCCAACACTTTCCAGAGTTGGTACAGCATTGAAATGTCGTCGTTGCGCCCGCCAAGTTCCATAAGTGATTTTTGTAAGGTTTTGAGAAACAACAAAAGACATGTTATTGAATTGAAAATAAAAAACTCAGCAAAATTATTGATAGCACAGCACAGACGTTTATTTAATATATTATAAAAATACAAAAGTTGACAATACTATCAGTCATTTAAGGGGCTAGAATTTTTTTTAAGCAAAAAAGTGCACATAAAAATGAAAAAAATGCCCAAATGGAATTTGGCAGGCGCAGCGACGATGTGTGGCTTTGGACCAATTATGTAAAAAACAGCTGCCAAACATGACACCAATCCTCATCTTTTTACTGAGTTCCTACAAGAAGCGAAGAAAAAAAAAAATTGAAATTGCGAGCTATTAAAATATCAGTCTTATTTTAAATATAGTGATGTTCGGCAGTTTTCCCTGTATAATAAATATTTTATATTAATGCAAAGAAGTGAAGAACTAAAAAATAATGTGGATTAATTTATTGAATATTTTATGCAAAAACTTGATCAAAATGCTTTTAAGTTAATAGAAGAAGCTATCAGAAGCCAGTTCAAAAGTAATATGTGGTATGAATTAAAATACACCTGTATCACTGTCTCTAAAGTATATGAAGTTAGTAAATGCCAAACACCTGATGGATCATTAGTTGCAGCGATTCTTGGTGCTAAAACAACAGACACACCAGCCATGAAAAGGGGCCAAAAACTAGAATCTACAGTTATAAAAACTATACAGAACAAATTAAAACGAAGAATTAGGCCTTGCGGTCTATTTATTTCAAAGAAATATCCTATGGATTGCAGCTACTCCTGATGGAATGACATCTGAAGCTGTAATTGAGGTTAAATGCTCAACCAGCAAGACAACCAAGTGCAACCGTTTTCGTGAAGTGGGCACGATTTAGGTACCTACATTCTCGCTATGAATGAATCGCGCCGAGCGCCCCCGTCCGCCCACGCATCTCTTTCCCGCGCGCACGATTAATAAAAATTTTGTGAAACCAAATTTCCCTTCATACTTTTGTCGGCTTAGGACGATCAAAAATACAATAAAAATAAAATAGTTTTTGTTACAACAACAAATCAATTATTGTCTTTTTGGCGTATTTAAAAAGTTGGAATCACAGTATTTACAATAATTATTAAGTATTTATTTACAATAAATCAAATCGGTACACTTACATGTATTTTATTAATTGTTCAATATGTCCACCTCCGTTTTGTAAACACAATTGAGCACGGCACCGCAAATTGTCCTTAAGTTTTATTCATACAAAAGTTTGTGATTTTATAGTTTCGAATGCACTCCTGATTTTGTTTTTTAGCTCGTCTAAAGTTTCGGACTCGCGTCCAGCATGTTCTGAGTTATTCTTAGAATTCTTCCCAATGAAGGTGGAATGACATTGGGATATTTTAGCCGAAATCTTCCCTGCGTTTCACGTAGATTTCTTACGGTGTTGTACCACACGACAATATCGAGATACTGTACGTTTGTTAACGGTTCACGACTATTTCATCATTGTTATGACACAAACACAAGACAATAAAAAATATTCGCAATACGTAAAGTAGGATTTGCGGAATGCGCGCGCGGCGTGACCTACAAACGTTTTAGGACGACTAATGAACGAAGGAAGGAACGCCGGTGAGCGGCGTGATTCGTTGGCGTGAGGCCTCGCATGATTGCGCTGGCAATCATACGAGGTTTGGCAACGTCGCGCGATACTTACACTAGAAAATAGGCAAAATTAGGTAAATGACCGCTATGAACGGCAACGTTTAATAATATGAGTACTCCACAACAATTATTGAGCACTGCGATGAGTCGGACGAGAATTTTTGATACTTTAATTTTTCTTATTTATTTTGCCTATTAATCATTTTGCTCGAATACCGATAATTCGTAGTTAAATAAAGATAATAGCATCAATGGACCATTTTAAAACGATAATCACGTAATTTTTTTTAATGATTTAGATTGTAGAAAAAGCTGTTTAGAATTACTATGTTACTGTAACTGAAGCTCCCATTTCTTTTTGTCATATTTGTTCAAAATCAGGCTGTATAATCACTATATTTTGTAATGCTTTTTTTTAACGAAATATTTATAAAATATGAGAATAAATATTATTTGTAGGGTATAGGGTATACACCAATAAATAATATGAGACGCTTTTTAGAAACCAGTCAAATAGCCTATTCTGTCTATTATTTTTACTCGGATTATAGGCAACGAACATTTCCGATTACTTCCGAAAACTGCCGATCTTTTGTATCATGCCGCAGGACCGGCGGCTTTCGACATTCATGGGTGTGTGCGTTTGCGAACTTGTACGGACATCAAAATTAATACACACATGTGATCAAATTTACTGCGTGAGTCCGCGGCATGACTTGGGAATTAGGTACATTAATTTGCAGCGCCTGGCAAACATAATGTCTGTGTGCTTGCAAAGAGGTGCTATTTATAAAATATTAGGCGTTTTTAAGTTATTATATTTTGTTTATTAATTTATTTACTATTAATTAAAGTCATCTAAAACGTACGAACGTTTTATTAAAATATCTGTGAATGGCAAGTAAAGCACTGCATTTCTGCCTACAAGGAGCGCACGCCCATATTACATAAACATACATGTGTTGTATAGCGTCTATCTAGAGATAAGATTAGTGCGGCATAATTGACTGTTTATTATTGATGACATCTTATTTGGCGACAATCATTATTAATAACAGCTTAATCAAGTCCGCAAATGGATAGCAAAGAGTCAGAGACCACAAGGCTTCGTTGGTAAAATATTAGTATAAAAGGATTGTAAGAGTAGAGTTTCTAAACATTTGTTTTCTTTATTCGAAAATATGCAAATTTTGCATTTGTAAAACAATAGCGGGTACTGGTGCCATTCCCGGACCCCTGAGGGCCCGGGCACAACACTTGCATAAGTCTTACACCTGGCGTATCGATCTTACATGTCTCGCGGTGTTCGGACTAGTAAAACGACTATAAAATATATTTATATGTTTTCTGCAATAACTGCCGTAGTATGCCACGATAGTTTGAGGGCCTTTAAGTAGCTTAAAGATAAAAGTATGCCAATCGTTTGTTTAGATATCTTATTTAGTTTGGAGATATAAGGAAATTGATTATATTGCTTTCATTTTTACCCGACTGCAAAGGAAGGGTTATGTTTTTCGCTCGTATCTTGTATATATGTATGAATGTATGTATGTAATATTCTTTATTGTCTTTATATTTCCAAAAACCGCATCAAATTAAAGGGCTCGACACAAAGGTTTCAAAAAGGTATTTCATGTTTATTATTAGTGTAATACTAGCAAAAATAATACAATGAGAATGTTTAGAAATATGGACTTAGCTCTTTCACTTTCTGAATCCGGTTTGTCATTCAAATCCACATTGGCACCCGCCAATGTGACACGACCGGGAAAACTAAAAAAAAGTTAATTAACATTTAAAGTAAATAAACAATATTTAAAAGTCAAAAAGAAAAACCCGACTGCTCAACTGAAATGCCAGAAACAAGCACATTTTTATTAGGGTTCCGTAGCCGAATGGCAAAAAACGGAACCCTTATAGTTTCGATATGTCTGTCCGTCTGTCTGTCTGTCCGTCCGTCCGTATGTCACAGCCATTTTATTCCGAAACTATTAAGACTATACATTTGAAACTTAGTAGGCAGATATATTCTGTACCCGCTTTCCGATTTTAAGAAAAAAATTAAAAAATATTTAAAATAAAGAGGGGTCTCCATACATGGAACTAGAACTGAAAATATTTTTTTTCATGAAACCTATGCGTATGTGGTATCTATAGACAGGTCTTTAAAAATGATATAAGGGTTTCTAAAACCACTTTTTCATAAAGTTAATCGTTTATAAGATATAAGCTTCCAAAGTGGTAAAATGTGTGTCCCACCCCCTCTAACTTCTATAATAATGAAGTGAAAAATTAAAAAAAAAATATGTGTCTGTAGATCTTAATGTAAACTTTCAATCAAAATTAGTTTGAACGAAATCGGGTTAGCAGTTTTTGAGATACAGCATATTTTCTAAAACCGTAAATGTAACTTTGTAATTCATACAAACACTATGAAAAACAAAGTTATTTGGCGTAGTTGTAAATAAATGTAAATAAGCTAGTTTTACGAAATTTGTAAGGTTTTTTTGTCAAATAAATATACATATTATATTATATTATAATAGTTACTTCGGAACCCTTCATGGGCGAGTCTGACTCGCACTTGGCCAATTTTTTTTAAAAAGTGACAAGCTGGCGGATTCCAATTGAACATAATATATTTTTTTTAATGTGATGGGTCCGCGGTTTTTTAATCTTTTTAAGTATTATTTTTTGTAATAGAATTAGCAATGTGAGTGGAATTCACATTACTTACTAGCAATCTTGTTAACCCCTCCAACTAAGCTAAAAATGCTTGTGTCTCGAGTGGGTTCACGGCAATAGTATAATGGGTGGGATTCGAATTCAAAACAAGTCATACCTAAAACAAGTCCGACACCTTAGCCCTTAGGCTATTGACGATTCTTTTCGATTGATAATTGTTCAATTCTTTGTTACAGTGAACGAGTGAATTATAGAAGATAGAAGTTATAAACATGAGCGTAGAAGACAGCAGCACGAATGCCATCCGCGGGTGGGGTTGTACACCCACTGGGGAGCCGCCCCCAGCCGCCGTCAGCTCTGAGGACACCTCTAGCAAAGGATGCGTACCCGCAGCATTCACCAGGGGTTGGAGGCGAACCATCCTATACTGCATACTGGTGTTCTTAATGATACTGGTTTTCCTAAATATTGGTCTCACATTGTGGATCGTCGGCGCCTTAAAGCTTAGTATGGTGAGACTTCTTTTTCTATTGAAAAAAAAAAACTGACGTTAAATCAAAGAAAAATCTAATACTGATAAAAAATCAAAGCATTACTAACAGGTTAGCCAAATCCATACAATTGCAACGTTAAATTAGGATTTCTATTTTCTAAACTAAAATTACCAGAAGGGCAATTCTGATATTTTAAAGCAGCATTCCCAACTAGCAAAATACCCTTACAAACAAAAGCTTGTAAGAGGTTTCATATAAGGTTTAATGTGTTCTGATTAAGCCAGAAACTCTAAAACGTAAATAGACTTATAAAATAACCGCCTTTTTTATTTTATTTATTTATTTGGGAATCAAACAATTGCACAGTAAGTATTACAAGTAAAATAGTATTACAAAGTATGGGTGAATGTACAATCCACAGCATTTCCACAGTATACTTGTGTACATTATTAATTAATTAGGTAAGTATAATTACACTTAAATACCTTAGGCACTAAATTACATTTTAAACTTATATTTACTGTCACTCAAACATTGAATTTTTTTTTAATTATTTTGGGACAAAAAGAAGATATCCAGCTGAGAAAAGTGGTTATTATATGTTTTAACTAGTCGACGGAGAGGGGCTCGCTGACCAGCGTTTGTTCGGCATGTAATTGTGGCAAACAGAATGTAAGCACGCACCTCACGTCTTATTACTGTTCTAGGTACAATGTAAAAAATATTATTTACTAATTCGATACAGTTAAACTTATTATGAAGCAATCCGTGAAGCATCATGGTTTGAAGTAGTAGGCGTCTTGATTGCAAAGTAAGCAAATTAAACTTTTTCAGCGAGTCTTCGTACGACTGGCATATGAGGTTAAATTTGTTTTACACAACTCGTATATATTTACGTTGAACTCTCTCAATTGCCTTTACATATTTGTCATAGTAGGGGTCCCATATTATACAACCGTATTCCAGCTGTGGGCGAACCAAGGACTTTAATAGTTGCAAGTATGTGGCCAGGCGTTTAAAATCAGTGCAAGCTCTCATGACAAGGCTGTACGTTTGGTATGCTTTAGAGATTATCTTATCAATGTGTAGGTTTAAATGTAGTTTATTGTCCAAAAGTATTCCTAAGTCACGTATTTGAGATTCATTTGTAAAATTGTCTGTGCATAGACTATAATTAAATCTAATTACTTTTTTGTTTTTTTGTAAAGTTTAAGTATTTACATTTAGATATATTTAAAGCAAGTTTATTATTATTCCAATATTCTGTCAATCTATTCAAATCATCTTGGAGCAAGGCACAATCGTCAAAAGATTAAGACTTTTTTTTTACTTTTTAGGTCATCAGCATATAATAAGAAATTACTATTGTGAAAGCAGTGACCAATATCGTTAATATAGATAATAAATAACAAAGTCCCAAGAATTGATTCCTGTGCGTGGTGGCATTAAATGAATCAGAGTGATATCCATGGGTTACTACTGTCTGAATACGGTTGTTTATATAAGAATGGAACCAGAAGAATGGAATTACCTTTGATCCCGTTGAAGGCTACTTTGTTTAATAATGTTTCATGATCCACCCTATCAAAAGCCTTTTTGAAGTCCGTGTAAATTTCTTCCGTTTGTGTCTGTTTATCTAAGTTATTGAATAAAAAATTTGTAAAAATCATTAAGTTCGTAATGGTTGACTTTCGTTTATTGAATCCATGTTGTTCGGATATTAAATTTGGTTGAATGAAAGGGTAAATCTTGAGGTGAACAAGTCTTTCAAAGAGTTTTGCTATAGCACATAGCATTGAAATTGGCCGATAATTCTCCACTTTCTGCCTGGAGCCGTTCTTATATACTGGTATTATGTTAGCTCTCTTCCAGATAGTGAGAAATATACCTGCGCTGATGCTCTTGTTAAAGATTAAGTGAAGTGGCACGCATATGGCTGTGTTTTTAAGAAAGCTAGGAGGTATACCGTCCGCACCCGGTCCTTCAGTACTTTTACAAGTATAATTGCATTTGATTCTTAATTAAAACTTATAAATACATTTTATAAGAACATCCAATCTTAGAAGTGACGAAGTGAAGTGAATTAGAGTATTTTGTTAGACTTCTGTATACTTTTTCAAAGTACAGTCTTCCTTTTTTATCCTCAAAGTGCCACATATAAGTACACAAATTTCTAGACAGCACCTGCACCATAAGGTTAAGGCTTGCCGGTCAGTCTAACCCCTTTCCATTTATTTATAGTTGTGTAGATATTATGATAAATATATTAACTGAAATATACTATTATAACTATTTCACTGAAATACATATTCTAATTTCATTATGTTTTTTAACACCCGCTCACCACTATTGATTAGGCAGAATGCCTACGGCATTAATTCTACTTTTGTGCCGTTGTATTGCAAACAATTTAAATAAATAAATAACAAAAACACATTAAAAATAAAATGTCATCTACAGTTTAGTTGGTTCTAAGGTATGTCGTACATTTTACAGAATAGTGTGGGACCCATACGAATAGTGAAGGGTGGCATCCACGTGGATGGGCAGACATGGGTGGTGAATAATCTGGTGGCGTCCACCATCACCTCGCAAGTGGGGCAGCCCGTCACCATCCACTCGCACCGCAACTTCACCGTGCAGGTCGCCGAGCCAGACCATACGGGACACTCCAAGCTTTTCATTAGTTAGTATTAATTACTTATCTGCATGATAACTGACAAATGCTTACATTGTCTGGACAGGCCCGCTCAAACCTGTGTGCTTCTTTCCAAAAAAGAGTAAGTCCACATGAGAGTGCAAAGAGTAGTCATGAACCTACATGGTTGTCATATGATTTGACCAGTACGAATAGTATGGACTTTAAAAGAGACATTGACCTCTTAGTTTGTTTCGGTGTTTCTTCTGAGGGTACTCAGGAAACACCGGCCTCATCTAGCTTTACTTAAAACGACCGAAAATGACGTGTTATGTGTTATTTATAACCAAATTTCAAAATAAAAATCATTTCATTTATCTAATTTGTACAGCAATTCTTATTAGCGATAAGATTAATTTGATTTCCTAATTATATTGAAATTCCATTTATAGGTATTTTTATTTATCAACGAAAATATTTTTTTGTAACTGGTCAAACATGAGTGTACATACAATCTTATTCAAAAGTATTAGGCGCCCAACCCATAGTGCGATGCACCGAAATCTCATGGCTGTTCTCAATGTATGTGGTATATAGATGTGCACGATACACTATTGTTCAATTTCACACAAAGAAGGCCTTAGGCAGCACATCTAGCATGAATAGAATCGTACATACATACATATATGTTAACGTTAGCGAGTAGCCAGTGGGTACGGTGTCCAAAACAAAATCCACAGTGAATAAATTAAAAAGTGGCCCTACTAAATACTCGTACAAATTAATAGTGATAATCGTAACTGACTTTTTAACGAGCCTATAAATCTCAGCCTAACGGTTCTGTGTACATCGTTAGTTTTTAGGCTTCTATCATGAATGTCTTCTCAGATAATTAAAACTGTAGCTAATATGCATGGTACGAGGGCTAATTCTCGTAGCGATCGTAGCGAGCTGAGGGTCGAATTTGTAGACAAAATTACGAGCCGAGAAGAAAGCCTTGCTACGATGATGATTTTAAAGAATTTCATGTGTTCTCATCTGCGACAAAATCTATTGGTTGGAGTGTAGTTTATAATACTGTTAGGTACATTCGACGGTGCCTAGCAACTTCCTTAACTTCCTTTCCGCGGCGCATTTCTATAAGTTAATAATGTGACACTTTCTGAAATGTGACAAAAGTTGAGTCAAGAGTCAAATTGCGCTATCGCAGAGAACTGCAATCTGCTAAGTTTACATCCTAGGCCACCAGGATATAGACTGTGTGTTTGCTTTCTTCTTCTTTTTGTCTCTTTTTCCTCAATGAGTGTGTGTGAAATAAATAAATTATTACTTTACCGCAATTTTCAGAGCGCGATCACCTGGAGTTCAGCGGGCGAGTGTTGAACGTGCGCGATGCACGCGGAAGCCCCGTGTTCTCGGCGTCGCGCGATGAGGTTCGCGTGTACTCTGACGCACTGGCCATGGACGCGCCCGGTGGTATCAACGTGCGCAGTGCCGTGCAAGTGCCTGTAGTGCGCGCGCCCCCGGCTTTTGACTTACAGTGAGTATTGAGAGGCAGAGAATGAGTTTCTTCGTTATTTTCTGGCTGCTGTCTTTCTAAAGGAAAACCTTTCTTTCATAACTGAATTTACCATTCTTTCAACGGGTTGGAGGCGTAAAGTGAAAATAGCTTCGCATAGTCAGTTTATCTTCTGTTTATGTTGAATCCCAAAATTCGTCCTCCACGCTATCGATATTTATACTTTTTCTTTAAATCTTTATTGATTAACAATATTGTCACTTTCTGACCTGGCCAAGTGGCCATAGTAAAAGCCAGACCTTGGGTCACGGGAAGTATCAGCAAGCGTTTCGAAGCATGGTGTAAAGGCTGCATCACGGGGTCGTGGGTCCCATGGAATATGAATTTTATGAGACTATATTTTAGTTTGAAGTATTTTATTTAAAAGAGTATATATAAAAGGGCGCATTAACATAAAAAGATACAATAAAAAAAAACGACGGGTTGCACTCCGGGAGTGCCGGCAGAAGTGAAAACTTAAATATTAACGTTGTGCATTTTTGATATTTTGGAATGGTTAGGGGATAATTTTGCACGAATTGCTTTAATTATCAGTATAAAAGTACTATCATTTATGTGGTAGAATACAATTTTTATTTATTGCGCTATCGTACACAAACATGACAATTTATATTACATTAAAAAGTTTGCGCAGGCATACATTTTCGCCGCGCCGTAGAAAGAGAGGGGGATACTTCCTCTCCTACGCCGCGCCGACTGTCTACTCTCCGTCCGTCTTACGAATTTTCGATCAGGTCACGTGTCCTGACGCTAGTTTAACATTTTTTTACCCATTACAATAAAAGTGCACAACGCCGCTAAAGAAGTTTTCACTTCAAAATTAATAATGTTGTTTCAGATTAGAATCTCTCACGAGGCGGTTAGATTTGAGGGCACCAGAGAACATATTCCTAGAGAGCAGAGCAGGAAAAATAGAGATTACATCGCACGGAAATATCAAATTAGATTCTGTTGTAGGGGTTGTAAGTACATGCATTTTTACCTACTTATGTATAATTAGGTATCCGTTTTTATATGATAGTAATGAAATTCATAATTTTATATTTGCAGATCAGACTCAACGCTCAAAATATAGTAATCAATAATTTAAAAGAAGCTGTTAGAACTGACAAGCCCAATAAAAACGTCAGAAGTACTAAAGTTTACCAACTGTGTGCATGTGCATCGGGTAAACTATTCCTGGCCGCGCCCGAAGCGCCGTGCGTCGCGCACGACGATGACACCGAGCTGTGCCGATGATAGCCGAAGATAACTGAGCGGTGTCTAGTGAAGCACAACGTAGCCAATACAGACCATAGTGCCAAATAACTAGTGATGTCAGTAGGTTAAATCGAAAAATATATTCCAAATAGAAATGCTATACTATTTTACGATTGTTAGTTAAAATAAATCTACACAGTATTATTAAAGTAATGAAATAAACATTGTATTACATTTTTTAAATAGCAAGGATGATTATATAGATTTTTACATTTTGCACATTGGAATTTTATAAATATAAAGAAAAAAGTATTAAAGAGTGATGTATTTAAAGATAATTTAAGTTCCTAGTTATAAAATGTTTAGTTTTAGTAGCACTTTTAGTCAATTATGTATTTGAATGTATGCCTTTTAACAAGCTCTTATGATTAGAATTATAATTAAAATTATATAGGTAGTTATTAAAAATTGTACTTAACAGAAATATATATTCATTATCATTACGTCAACCATATAATAACAACAATAAGGACCGGTAATGAACTACTTTACAACATACATTGTGAACACTTGCAAGACCTAGTCAGTAGTGTTTAATATAAACTGTTTCGCTTTTCATTAAACCCAATCTATTAGCGAAATATTTAACTGACTATACAACTCATACTAAATTAATAGTTGAAAACAATGTCAACACAAAACCGTAAAGGAACAGATTGCTCTTCTTCGAGTGAGGTAAAATCTCATGTGATAGGAACAAGCATTTACACTAGTTGTGTTTCCCGCAGCGGGACGAGGGTCTGTTGTAACTGCGATTGAAACGCCTAATGTAAACGGGTCTGAAAACAAGTAGCCCAGCCGTTGAACAAGAATGACAATTTGTAGACTGCGGTGCATTTTGTTTGCATACGTATTTTGACTTGGTAATAAAACTTTGTTATTAAGACTAACGAGAGACCTTTTAATAAAATTAAATCAAGTGAATAATATAGAACCCAAGTCTTTTGTTATAACTCTGCAATTCTGTATATGAGAAGTTATAATACCTATAATAACATAACAGCATAACTGGAACAAGCAGATAGACCGTCGAGCAGAATTCGAAATATCATAAATGAGCTAATATCTGTTTCGGTTAAAATCCCAAGCGAGTGATTAGTGTAGTGAGCATCGTACAGGCGCGGCGAGTCGCGACCTGACCGTGCCGTGCGTCGCCGAGCCCTCACCGCGTCGCACCGCACCGCACTGCTTGGCGTGCTGGGTAATTAGAGCTAGCCACCGACCACCCTAATTGAAACCACAACGACAACGTTTTGTTTCTGTCGCCTTTTTCCCGCGCTGTTAACGAGGGGCAACATTAGGATTGCATCTTTAGAATTTTGCTTACTATCTACACGTCCCCAATTCAATACAGTGGGGTTTCAGTTGTTTGAGTAATTAGCTAATTCCAACTTACTGCTGAGTTGGTTTCACCGTTTTTTTTTTAACTGCAATTAAATTTACGGATGTATAAATTAGCTTATTTTCAAGTTATAGGTCAAGGGTAACGATGCGAACATTTTTATAAGCTTTCATTTTTTGTGGAACATATATGGCAGCAGTTCGCTCATAAGTTAATCAATGTGGTTAATTAATTTCGCGTGCATCATAGCCTCATAGGTGACGACACGGGTGCGAGTCAATACACCAACGTTGAACTGTAGTTCAACGTTGGTGTATTGACTCGCAACCTTTTGGAAGTCATTATTTAATTTTGGCGCAGCAAGTGTCTGCTATTAAACTTACCTGCAGTACTCCTAAATAAGCCATAACTAAATTAGCCATCATCTACCACTTACCATCACATAAATACCTGGAGTCGCAGACATTCACCACAAATTACAACGACACCCAATCAAGTGTGGTGCTTGCCATGATCTGATAAGAACGAAGATCCAGATATATTAGATAATTGCAGGCACTCAGCGCTAATGTAGATCTACGTCCTATTTATATGTAAATCGTATCCCGTGCAAATAATAACGCAACGGCCATAGTCAAAGACAAGACGCGAAGGAACACACTCGTTGAGACTGAATTTTATTTGTTTACTTTATCCTTCGCGTGAAATAAAGGAGCTGTGAACTGTAACGTTTATGTGACGACACTTTTTTTAGTTACGACTCAATAAACAAAGACAATCGAGTGCAAATATTTGTACACATTTTGATTTCTGTTTATTTATCCAATCTTTTGAGCAATAAAATGTAACGGAACAATCGTGAAGCATCAAAGAAGGTACAGATTTTCTTTAAGACAACTTTAAAGAAATTGGACGGTATTTCGGTCATGTAGTGGTGTTAGCATAACCCAACGACTCGCCTATTACGTTTGTTGTGGAATGTTACAAGTTTCCGTTTTCCCCGTTGTTTCATTTGTCGCTAAGGGCACAAGTTTCTTTACGACTCTCCGGATACCTTTTAAATGCGCTCCCTACAACATCACGGCCTGCCGTTTTATCAGATCACCTCCCATTACCCACGACATGCACATATGTTTCGCAGTTTTTGTTTTCGTGTTGCTTTTTATTGGGATTATAAATAAAGATAATATCTATTTGTAATGTTTTGGGACGTTGAATCTTTTTCATTTCGGGGTCCCCTAGTGTTCAACTGGGAGAGATTCAGGCTGGTACCTTTTCCTTTCCAAAAGCAGTTGTTTTAATTCCTATAAAAAATTAAATTAAACATATTTTCCATTAAACGCCTTTATGTATGTAACAAATACATTAGTAAAACAAATTCTTTTTAATAGTTTATCAGGACACACTTCATGGTTTCTTCGTATTTAAATCAAGACACTTACATAATATGGCCTACCTCCTACTCCTGGAAACAAATGATTCCATAGAGATAAAAAAAATCAACTTGGAACCTTAACCCGTTAAGAAAACTAATACCTACGTGTTATGCCAGCGTCTTTGTCCTCTATTGTAGAAAACTGTAACTAAAACAGAGCATCCAATACTTCGGAGTGAGTAGACTCCTGTGAGATTGACTTTGTTGATTATATTTTTCGTCATTCAAACGAGGCAGATCGTGAAGGTCATTGTTTAGAAATAAGTAAAGGCTGGCAAGGAGCGGACTAAAGCAGAATCTGTCCAGCTCGAAGTTCATCGACTTGTCCACATTATGTAGATGAGGCCGCAGGTGCTCGTTATGTGGCCAGGCGTACACAGTATAAAAACTTCGGCGAACAAAACGACCCTTACACTCACTATTTGTGGCGACGCGACGCGGCGCCCTCTCCCGGCTTTTGGTGGAAAACTATAAGTGTTTTGATGCGCCTCCAAATAATATGTTTGTGTCATTGAGTTTTAGTTCTATTTTATTTCAATAGGGTTTGTTGGGAAGTTATATTTCTCCTGATGTTTTATTTTATTAAATAGGCTAAAATATCACATAATAAATTACAATGACGGGATACGAAAAACTACGCAACGTTCCAAAACAGGCATAGTGGGTGATGGCAAGAACGGCTGCTAGGCTGAAATGGGATTAGGTGGGTCACTGCGTCAACCGAATGAACGAGGACCAATGGGCGAAAGTCCCCACGGAATGGGTGCCAGTGGCCTTTACCCAGCAGTGGGACAATTTAGGCTATTTTGTTTTAAATATATAACTAAAACAAATTAGTGCCAAAAGCCTCAAATTCAAAGAAGCAACAGATATATGTTTAAATATCAACCAATTTGGAGTAAACAAACACTACTAAATTCACATACATAGTGTTTACAATACAAGAAATAGTAGATAAATATCAAATTTGTGATAAATAGGAACATTTCGGAGTTGGTACGCGGATGACAAATATGGCTGTTAAAGCCACCTGGCCGCCATACCTGTCTGCAACCAGTATTTACGTAATACCCGATGCTAACTGTACTCGTACTATGTAAAACGGAAAAATCATACATTATTCACATTTTTGAAGGTTAACAAATGCCACTTTCACAAACACAGAGTGATTTTATAATGCAAAATGAGATATGTTAATTAAATTTATGATCTAGCTGCATTAAACATTCCTACATATACATATAGCACCACAATATAAACGTAAAACATTTTCCGGGAGGTATAAAAGTATAATGAGGACGCACAAAATGTAATTTTAATTTTATTCTTGGCACTTTTTCCACGGCTGGTGGCGCTTAATCATAATCACGGTGCGCGTGATAATCTCACAGCTCGGCAGGAGTGAAGAGAAAACGACACACGGATTATTTTTTCTCGTTATCTTCATGTTAGCTCCTTTGTAAATCGTTTTTATTTATCTACATATATTGAGTTATTTTGTCAGAGTTACGTGCAAGGACTATGATTTACAAATCTGTTAAAGACCATGTTGGGTGCTTACCGAGGGTCCGGCTACTTATTAGGAATGCTTAATAGTTTTCTTATTATTCTTGACTTACGTATTAAACAACAGTGGTGGCCCAGAGGTTACAAGCATGACTTTCTAGTTGCAGGTTGTAGAATCGAACCCAGGCAGGCACATTACTTTGTTTAATTTCCAATATCACTGCTCTCAAAACTGCGAAGAAAACGTGAGGAAATCAGCTTTTACTAGAATTAATAAATCCGAAGACAAGCGACATTCGCCAGCCTGGCCTGGACCCGCGTGGTGAATTCCTCCTCATAGAGACGAAGCCTGTATCCTAGCACAAGCATACTATTTTTAGGATCGGAATAATTATGCTGGTTATTTGATGTTTTACGAATTATGGATGAAAGTATTACATACCTTACATTCATTACCTTCATTGTGCGTACGGCTAAGGAGTGGAATTCCCTGCCGGAGTCTGTGTTTCCCGATAGCTATAACCTAGGAGTCTTTAAGTCCAGAGTGAATAGGTTCCTTTTAGGTAAGCGTGCTCCATCTTCGATCACATCATCACTTACCATCAGGTGAGATAGTGGTCAAACGCGAACATATTTTCAATAAAAAAAAAAATACAATGAGTACACCAGCACTAAACTCCTCCAAATATTACGCTTAAAATCCGCAAAGTACCCAAAAAATCTAAATCCATTACTTAAGTAGGTAAACAAATTACCAAGCATCATTAATATTATGTCAATCACAGCATTTTCCTGCTCACTCCCACGCAAATATCTATCAGTCTTACTTAGCCGAGTAACTAAGTTATTTTGTTTTTGAAAGAATTATCAGACTGCTCAGGTGACTGACGCGAACTTAAGCTTAGGTACTTTAACATGTAATTACTTTAATATAAAGCATAAAAGCAAATGACTATTTCATCGTAAGATTGATATATTGAAGCACAATTGCACTCTTACCGATCAACGATTTACCATCTTTCACTTATGCAAATGTATTGTGAAGACAAGGCGCCTCCTCCGCGGGGCTCCGGCATTATATGGCAATCCCACTTTGTCAAGGCAGCGACTTGGCTGTTATTGCGGAATGTTTCACCTGCAACACACTAACGGAACGTACTGTAATAACATTTACACAGGGGAAATTCAAACGTCGAACTATTTGCGCATTTGCCCCAAAATGGAATTTCTTTGTTACAGTTACGATAAATATTACATGAACGATGTGACAAAGAAGTCAAAAGGCAGCGTTTGTGCCGCCATCAAATATTGAAAGGTTTAGACGTTATTATTCAGGAAAAATAAAAAATTGTACCTGCTCGCTGTCGTTGAAATAAATGGCAGCTTCAACGGAACTAAAAAACAGCCGCTAAGAGCAAGAGCGTACTGGTAAATGTTTTAAATTAATCAAGGCAAGAATACAATCGGCTGATTTGCATTTATACGAGCTCGTCTCGCTCGCGCTCGGTCAAATCGCATTGATACCTAAACGGTTTGTCTTCAAATACCGATAGAATTCATACGGATCTTTGTCTATAGATAAAACACATTATTATCATTGAAATCGATATGATATTAAAAATAATACAACGAACTAAATTAATTTCTTCTAATGGGTTTTTAATAATTCAGTTCAAAATACCTTGCTTATCCTTACACTTCCGAGAAAAACAGAACTCAGCAACATATCAAAGCAAGATTTTTATTCAGGCTCGTATGTTTGTTTGTAATTAGCTGCAGTGAAGAGACATTTCTCTTAATTACTAATTAGGTATGACACAATAGCGTGGCAAGCTACATAGGCATACGTTAGTACAATGGCGAGAGCTTCGTGTAGCGATTAGATAATCTCTTAATAGCTTGGAAGCTGACATGTTTTGATTACTGCTGTGTAGTCACCTATGAGGCTATGATGCACGCGAAATTAATTGACCATATTGATTCAAATCAAAGTTATTATTATATTTAATAAAGTTATTATTATATTGATTAACTTATGAGCGAACTACTGCCATATATGTTCCACAAAAAATGAAAGCATATAAAAATGTTCGCATCGTTAGTTAAATGTTAGATTCAAACGGAGCCATGAAGTTTTATGCGCCGTCGTCGGTAATATCGTTACGCCCGTGTTACGTCGAACACTTATTGAAACTGTTCTTAAGTGTTGTCCTTTTATGTAGCTACTCTATAAATGTTTGATAGGGCCATCTCGGGAAATCTCTGTCTCCATTCGCAGAGGGTCTGCAGTCAAATAAAACTGGAATCCCAAATATTATTCGTGTGACATTTTCCCGTTCCTTCGATGTGAACTTTTATTTTTATGCTCTTACGTATTCTTATCAGAGAAGAGACACACTCCGGGAGAGCTTCTGACATACTGACTTAAATCCTTTACCCAAGACTGTAAGTTTGTCTTGGATTACAGTTTCTCGTCTTTCTTTAATATTATTGTGGCAATTTTGGGATTTAGCGAAAAAAAGAACGAGGATGCTTACACAGCTTTATTATTCCTATTTGTTTGGACAAAAGCTATTGCTATCGTGATTTTAACTATTGTATACATCAATATTAATTTGTTTTTAACTTTTTTCAACAAAATGGTGCTATCCAAACCTTGACTTGCTTAAAAGATCTGTTTAATAAAGCGTGCAGTACAAGTACTGCATGCTTTATTAAACAGATCGTTTAACTATTCTCAAAACGACTAAACAGGTTTTATTGGAATTGCAGCCATTATAGTAATTAACGATGTGTGTAAATTAACACGGTTTGCCTTAATGAGACATTTGCTCCGAAGTCTGAATGTCTTGAAACGTAAACTATATGAAAATTCGAAACCATTAAAAGTTTACCTAAAACTTAAATACATATTACATACATACCTTCGATCATGTAATCCCGGTGATGAATAGGCCACTTGTGAATTTATACAATTGTATAGTAAAACGATATTCTACAAAATACTATAAAATAATGCACTAACTATAAGGCCTATAATCATAATTATAGGCTTTATAGTTCCAGATCCATAGATCATGCCTACAAAACTCATTTTTAATTAACAATATCTTACTTACTATGGTTAAATATACATGCACAACAAAACACGTTTAAGTAAATAGAAACATTCAGCCTCTTAGTGCACTGTACATAAAGCATGTGAAGTGTGCGAGTGACCTGTGAGTTCAGACTCCACTAGATCATAAGGGCGACAGGCGGCACAAATTTAATTTAGTTCTAGCCCACTGTCGGATAAGCTGGTTGTCTCTCGAGTTCACGACACGAGTTTACACGACACAAAAAGTGGATAAAGTTAAGTTTATCTTACGTTAATTACACTGATACTTTTTGTGTAAAACTGACGGTAAATTAGATAGGGGTTTAAAATCATATCCATACTTTGTCGAATAGTCGCACTATAAAAAGCGTGTGGCAGATACAAGGCTGGCCATGCCAATTTGCACCGTATTCTTCAACCGGTACGTTTATTACGTGTGGAGTATGAAATGAGAGCTAGTCCTGTGGTTTCAACTCGTCACATATTTCAGAGGCGTCACCTACCTCGTATTAGTATGCCACGCCACAATAACCGAAGTCGAATCACAAAAGATTTCCGAAGCGCGACTTGCACAAGGGATGAAAGCCAACATTGTGTAATCAGAAGGGTCGCAATCTCACCTCACCCCCTCGCTCGTGTCGAACACAGCTTCATCAACAAGGGCTCTTTCTACTCATTGTGACATTTCGGTTCTCAATGGCAATGACTTTGTCGCGGCCGCTCCGCTAACACAAACATATGAATTAGATTGTTTTTTAACAAAAATGAAATGTAATTACCATATCTGAGGCCTTTCTCGATGCTTATAGTCATATTTTCTTCTCCCCTACAGTTTTCAGCTAACGCAAACATTCTAGAAAATATGCGAATTACAAAACATGCCATGCTTACCTATCAAAAATAACGAGGAAGATCGAACGAAGGTGTCGCGCCGATAAGACCGACACATGTAACGACGACGCATGTAAATTACGATATTTTTATTGTGGCCAACAGCTTGACATCCTGCCGAATCTATACGATTTGCCAAATCAATTTCCACCCAGTTACTGTTATGTTTTCAAGTGAATGTTTGTGCAAATAGTTGGCATTTGCGATGTTGGGCCGCGGCGTGTCGGCACATCGGCACAATATCGCGGCGACGTTCCTGCCACGACACTGCGCACCCTCGAACGCGCCTCGCAATAGTTCCACGTTTGAATTTCTTGAACAAACGTTATTACTGCTCCAATAGCGGAATGTTCCGCTGAAACAATTCACAATAGCAGGAACTTCAATGTCAAAGGCTGAGGAGATTGGCTGGAGAAATTCGATGCAAGAATTTAAAAGAATATAGGTAGACAGCTGAAATCGTCAATGATAAGGATGAGTGCATACCATCAATATAAACCTTTTGTGTGAAAACAAAAATAGTACCAACTGAAGTTACAAATAGAATTATAAAATAGGTTTAGTGCTTAGAACTAAAAACATTTGCACATGCAGATAAACCCCATACATCAATAAATCATCCTTGCTGGACACGTAAAGCATATTCATCCATAAAAACCGTTAGTGCTGACGCGGTTTTAAACTCAAAATGAATACTTAATACCGCATGAACTCTCCGAGTCGTAGGCTTTATCTAGTAAAAGCACAAACATAAACGTTCCATATTGTGATAGATAAGTCTGTTGTCATAACGCGAGGGTCAGGGCGGCGCGGACAAGGCCCGTCGCCGTCACTCACGAGGGCCGGGCGCTCCGGGCGCTGAGGGCGGAGGGTCAGCGTCGCTGTATTCCCACACCTCGTTATTGTTTCATATAAACCACGCCATGATTTTATCTCCCCGTTAATTGGGTTGGCTGCGATTTTGTTTAAATGCCGATGAAATGTGCTTATTTTTCAAATATGATCCAATTAACTGCAGTGTTTAAAGAAATACTTGCGCTAATTATTGCATTATTATACTTTCTTCCTTCATTTTTAGGACTTTAACTTAACTTTTAAATTTTTAGACTACATTGAAAAATCCTCCTATTATGGTAGTGGTAAAATTAGTTCTGATGATACACTATAACTGATTTAGCTCATTAAATACTTCACAATCAACAATACATTTCCAGAAAAGTTAAATAAAGCAAATTATAAAAAGGGAAAATTTTGTATGAAGTAGAACTAAAGGAACGGTTCTCGTACCTCGTTGCATTTAGCCGGCGGCGGTAATTAAGAATTCAAAATGCCTCTTTGTGATAGAGTTAAGTCGTTAACCCGCGACAAGATTTTACTCACTTTATTTAATTAACTAAGTTACGTATTGCCAAAGTACCTAACGAGGGATAAGTTAGGTTAGCCAAGAAGTGTTTGAAATATCTTTGTCACGATTACCTAAATTTTGTGGTCCAATTAATAAAGCTCCCTTTAATTGGTTGTCTTAGTTGCAGATAGAGATGTTTAGTTGAAACAAAAACAATTTACGCTATCATTGATAAATAGCACTGCAGTCTTAAAAATATATAATTTGAGTCTTACGCAAACTGTGTGTGTGAACTATGATAATTCCAGATAAAATCGTATGAAACTTCATTCAAACTCTACTTAAAATAACATCAGCATACAATTTACTTCCGCTTCTCGCAATCACCGACCATACAATGATATCGCCAATAGACACATGGATGAGGGTAGATAAAAACAGCCGTAAGCACGTAGCTAATGCGAAAGGGGCTCATTACATTGTGTTGACACCGACAAATGCCCCTTTACATATTCTCACTGAGATCCCGAAGATTGAGCCATGAAATTGAAAACGATCCCTCTGAAGAAATTTATTCCGAGCACGAACTGCTCTCCCACTCTGGCGAGGAGATTTGCTCGTTTATTTTTATGAAATTATTAAAGATACACTTCATTTTTCTTTGCAATGATCAATACGGAATTAGAAAGAGATGTGTGAAATACAATTGAGTAGGATAAAGCTGTAAGACAATCAGAAAAACCGCGAGTACATGTGGAGAGATCTTATAGTATAGTAATAGGTAAAACATATGTTTTCATAATTCTAAGTTTTTAATTTATGCTGACGATCTAAAAAAATTTTAGGCCTATTAAAACAACACTCGACTGTCACCTAATTCACCAAGATCCCAATCGCCTAGCAGAGTATTGCATGCAGAATAAACTACACCTTAGTATTCCCAAATGTCGATGTGTCAGCTTCACTAAAAATAAAAAGAAAATGTCAAACATACGTATAAACTACAAAACGAAACACTAATCAGAGCTAACTCTGTTCGTGATCTGGGAGTATTACTCGATGACAAACTGCGCTTGGATGCGCATGTTGATAAAATAATTAGTTGTGCTTATCTTATGTATGGCTTTATTTATTTATTTATTTATTTATTTATGTACACACATGACACTTATAAAGGACAAAAATAAATACAGACAAAAGAGCACAAAGGTGCTGCTTATTTCCTAAGAAATTTCTTCCAGCAGACCTGCTGCTTTGTGATGAGATCAACCATGGAATTCATACATCCTCGCACTTATTTACATCTTTATAGGTCTTTAATCCGATCTCAGCTCGAGTATGCAGTGCCGGTGTGGAGTCCCTTCTATAACAAGTACACTGACTGTATAGAACGAATTAAGCGTAAATTTCTAAAACTATGCATTACCGTTGTTGCCAAAGACGAATACACCTCTCTTATGTCGAACAACTTAACAAGTATAACTTACTCTCTTTGAAGTCAAAAAGTATTTTCTAGGAGACAATGTTCCTGTACGATTTATGTAACAATGCGTATGACTGTGTAGAAATTTACAATAGGCTGTGCTATGTAGTCCTTAGGACAATTCAAGGACGAGAGGTGCACTCACGGCCCGTATTCACCGTCACTTCTAGTCATACGAATGCGGGCCTTCGGGCACCTCTTCGCCGCCTTGCTAGCAACTACAATAAATTCTTCTCTGACTATCTGTATCTATTTTCACTACCAGTTAGAAGATTTAGAAATTTGCTTTTATATAAAATTAGAAATTTGCCTGAGTAATTTTAGCTTCGTAATTGTATACACCCAGTAATTTTGAACATACACCTATACTGTATCCTAATTTTAACAACAATACTGTCTTTTCAACCGACGACCAAAAGAGGAGGTTATCAATTCGACGCGTATATTTTTTTTTGTTTTTTTTTATGTATGGTCACCGATTACTCGGAGACTGCTGAACCGATTTGGAAAATTCTTTTTTTTTTTGAAAGGGAATACTTTGAAATTGGTCCCATTGCCACCAGGTCAGGATCTGATGATGGGATCCTGGAGAAATCGAGGGAACTCTTCAAATATTATAGGCACACCTATAGCGTTTTGGGTATTTCTTATAGTAACTTGTGCAGTTGCTCTTAAAAATACCATTTGGGGAAGTGGAACTGATGATGAAGACCACAGATGGCCGCCGAACCTACTCAATAATAAGTATTTCGTGGATTGCGATTCGATTACTTGAATATGGATGTTAAGCACTTTATGTTCGTCACAATGCATATGGTGATGTAGAGCTGATGGTGAAGTACCAGGAGAACTCCTCAACAATTAACGGCCCAGCATTGGGAAAAGCAATATTTTGTAAAAGGTTATAAGTAGTTGACATTTAGGCTCTTTTAACTAGGTAAATTAAAAATCGACCAACTAAAAAGAGTGAAATAAAAACTTTTTACCAAAAAATTAAACCGACTCCCAAAAACACTGCAAAGTGTAAAATAACTTTAATTTCGGAAGTCGGTGCCAAAAACGAAAATACAAAACTAAAGACACCGACTACCGAAATTAAAGTTATTTTTCACTTTGCAGTGTTTTTGGGAGTCGGTTTAATTTTTTGGTAAAAAGTTTTTATTCTTGTTCATCTGTGGAGAACGTTGTTGATTGCACATTTGTATAACCCTATTATGTTCGTATTTTTTGATATGAATAATGTGTAACTGTTTGTTTTTCCTAACAAATAAAATCAAATATAAAATAAAATATGAGTAATTTTAATCCCATTAAAACAACACTAAGCCCCATCAGTTTCTCAAGCCAACTAGAAACCAAAAAATAGAAGAAATGCACTGGGATGTATTGTTATTATTTTTTTTTTTTGCAAAAAGTGAAACCGACTTCAAAAAACCATGAAAGCACTAAAAAGTTAAAAATAATACTATAACCTAGCTATATTAATAAACCTAACCTAACCTACGATTAACCTATAATAAAATTTAAAAAATTTATTGGAGTCTGTGCCAAGCTAGGTAATGAAACGACTGGTAATTCCAGAGCATTTTCCTATTTTAATCCTCGAACTCCTTGCTTTTCTTGCGTTGTTGCATTGTGTAAACTGTGTTTGCTCTGGTTTAATTGATTAAGTACTAACGTTAGTATCTTTTTCTTTGTGTCTAAATATTAGGTATTAGGTAATCTATCTTAAAGTATGTTTGTATTTTGTTTTTGTTTTCCAACTTAAATTTATATTTAGAAGCTGTAAGATTTATGTTTTGTTTTTTCTGGCCTTAGTCTGTAGTTATATTATAGTCATTTAGGTATCGTACATTACTTGGCACCGACTTGAAAAATTAGGTTTATTAATATAGGTAGGTTATAGTCTTAGAATAACAACGCATAGAAGGATAGTACGAGTGCAAAAAGTGAGGCAACTAAAACTTAGCCATTTTTGGCTAACTTTGCTCGACGAGCCGTCAGTATTCAAGGTCACATTCTGCCGAACAGAGCTTGCGAGTAAATAATTTAAAACGACCGTTTGTAGCGTAAAGGGATGTCATAGTCCTTCAGGAAAACAAAAAACGTGTAATTAAATTACATTTCACAAGTAAATACTTACATTTTATACATTATATTTAAGTAAATCGACCATCAAACAAAAATTCTAATAACCTAACTTATCACAATTCAATGTTGCTATACGTGAGGAAAAAAATACCCATATTGATTTCTTTTGTGCTTATTTTTGTTTAAAAATATATAGGGTAAAACTTTCCTTTATGGCCCGTCGAGTTTTGGGTCGGGGTGGGAGGGGAGGGGTGGGGAGGGAGTAGTGCTACTCCCCTGTACCATCCCCCCCGCGCAAACCTATGGTTATAGTGATATCCATGGTTAAAGTTTTTAGGTTAGAATAAAAATTTCGGAAAAATTTAGTATTGTTTGGCAGGAGGAAGGCAGCGGAAGTGGAGTGACGGGGCAGGGGGTGCTCCTCTCCTCCCCGGCATTACTCCAACAAAAAGGTTTTCAAAAAACTCAAAAGTTGGCTAAAAGGTGTAGTCGGAGCCCCGCTTCGCGGGGCTCAATGGTTTAAAAAAAATAACCACGAAGGTGATGGCCGGGTCTGTTCGCTCGCTGCGCTCGCTCACTAGACCCGGCCATCCCCTTCTAACCTAATCTGTCCGAGTCGGGTTGCCCCAAGTCCCGAGCTCGCTTTGCTCGCTATTGCATCCTAACTTCTCCTAGTAACGGTTGGAACTTTACATATTATATCTCACTTTCACATTATTATCACACTTCACTTTCCGTTCCACAGTGTAAACAAAAATTCGTAATATTTTGTGTAAAAACGTCAACGCAATTACATAATACAGCACAGCTATAATGCCCACTAATAACACACCAAATTTAATACGTGAATATGTGAAAATAAAATTATTTTTCGTAAAAATATGACATAAAATTGAACAAAATACACTTCTTCTGTCAATGGAACGTGAAATGTCAACTTTGACGTCTACCATGACAATAAACAACCTAAAAATTTGCAAATGGCGTGCTATTAAACGAAACTTTAAAAACTTATATCTCGTAAACAGTGAATTTGCGCAACTTAACAATTCGTAAAAAGCTTTCTATTTATGAGTACTATTTACAGTAAAACTATGAACTTCCAACTCAACGGGCCATAAAGGAAAGTTTAGCCAAATATATTTTTGGCGGCAATTATGTATGCGTCAAACTAAACTATATTTATTTACAGCTACTACCTACAGTGTTTTATAACTAAAAGTTACTGTTAGTTCGAAGAGTGGCATCATAAAGATGACAATTTTATTGATTAAGATTTTTTTCATTTAAGTAATGTTCTCAATAATATTTTTCTATTTCATAAATACAACACATACTTTTAATTGATATCAAACGAGATTTTTCAAGCAATTAATACATTTCTATAATATCATTATAACACATTACACATCAAACATTCTAAACGCAATAAACGATATCTCATTTCGTTTACCTTCCGTAAATATATGTCATATAAGTCATATTACATGAAAAAACATCATCTTATTTAGTTTCATAACATAAAATACTTGATTTGAACCAGCAACATAATAGTGCGTTTTCCCATTTTTGTGGTAATGGTACTGGTAATGGTATCACTGAAAGCTATATTTGTGTGCGTTTGAAGAACGTAGACACATTCGGCTCACGCACACAAAGAAAATAAAGTGGACACACGAAATCGCTCGTGTTTTGTTCTAGACGCCTCTTCTATGCGTTGTTATTCTAAGGTTATAGTATTATTTTTAACTTTTTAGTGCTTTTATTGTTTTTTGAACTCGGTTTCTTTTTTTTGCAAATAAAATATTTGGTATTTTAAGTGACATATTTTTAATCTTATAAAATATGGGTAGCGCTAATAAATATGCTTTTCGTATGAGAAAACGATGTCGAACTAAAACTGAGAATGAAAAACGATTCTATTTCTTTTTATTATTCGTGTACACCTGGAAAGTGCATACCGTTACAATTCCAACAAGCCCAAATACAGCTAAGATACATTGTCTTGTTATGGAGTTCCGGTACCTGTCTCTTGGATTCATCATCAGATTCGATAGTAGAATGATTGTTATTGAACGCAAATGCTTAACTTGTTTTAGAAAATACCAAAATCGCTTTTCGTTTTCCTATAAAACTTGAAGAGTTCCCTCGATTTCGCCAAGATTCCATCATCAGATCCCGACTTGGTGACTATGGGACCAATTGAAAAGCATAGGCTTTGGAACAAAAGAAAATAATTTTCCAAATCGGTTTGTAAATGACGGAGTTATGCGCGAACAAAAAACGCAATGCAGAGTAAACGAAAAGATCGTCAATGTAGATTTTTTTTTAGACTTATGTTGATTTTTCAGAAACGGCTTGTCTGATTTCGATAAAGTTTTCATGGGATTATTTGAAATCGCTTTTCAACCAAAAAAAGAATTTTTCAAATCGGCAAGCGACGTAGTTATGCCCGGACAAACATAAAAAAAAAATTCTGCAAAAAAAAAATTGAATAGGTTTTTGGCTTTGTAGTGTTTTGATATGGATTGAGAACCTCCTTTTTTGAAGTCGGTTAAAAATACAAGCATCCGAATTGAGAACCTCCTCCTTTTTTAGATGATAATTTATGTTTTTATATCATGGTATTTAAAACATTCTCCTATTCATTTCAAAATACACTTGAATTACAAGCAATAACCTAATGATCGAAACAACAGTCTAGTAGCTAAGAAACTTTGTAATAAAAAATCATGAAAGTGCTCACTAGGTACTATTTTAAGCTTTTAACTTGCATTTAAGTTTTAAGAAGAATTATGAATCGGGATTGAGAGGAAGTAAAAGTTGCACCGAGTTTGAAGAACTATTCGACGCTGAAAATATCAAAGTTTAAGTGTGTCGCAGTTAAAAACCCTATTTAAATAAAATGTCTAATGGAAAAACAGTATATTTGGAAAAAAATAAAGCTATGGTTTTTAAAACAGGAAGGAGTACGAAGAGATGTATTATAACGGTATAAACACGTTTGTTCGCCGCTCCGTGTGAACGCGGGGAACTCAACTTTTGTACTTTTTCACGCGGTCGCGCCACAGCTTGCCAACCACACGTTCTCTATAACTCGAAACTCCCGCTCTCCATTATCTCCACGACCGAATTTGTTTAAAATTTCCTCACCACTTAAAAAAAATACGCACTCACGTATATTTAACACGTTGCCTGGTAAAGTTTTGTAGGCAGTGCACAATGTTTTCATTCCAGCTAAAGAGTTTTCAGATACATGTTTGGGAGAACTAAATTTTAAAAATTTCAGACTAGTATCAACTAGATACTTTATATTTAGAAGCCATCATTTTCCGGCCATTAGCGTCATAAGTGACGCATAATGACCCCTTCACATAAAGAAGCAAACATATCGCGAGCGCAATTCGTCATGTCATTATGCAAGGAAAGGGCGAACTTTACGAGTATAATAACGCGAGATGTCTGACTCTGTGCGCCTTATGAATGGTGAAACGTTCTTTATTGTGCCGTGTTTTATGTGAACGATTAACCTTTTAATGTTAGCCGGCCGCTCGATATGAAATCCCCTATCGAACCTGCCCACTCGTATCTATTCTTTGCTGAAAATTCATTATATGTGTGCCAGGTCACTATAGGGCTATAAAAAATATCTACCATACCTGACTTATATAGATACAATGGCTTTCACTAACCATAGGGGGAAAATGGCGTCACTGCCACCAGCACGTGTTGCGGCCCCTACATGGACACTTCTTTTGTGCAAATAAAGGCACAAAAACCAGGTTCACGAATGTGAAAAACATTCGATAATAATCAAAATGTTGCAATAAGTTTATAACGAGTCCTTTTTATGTCGCTTTACTCGTATAACTACTGAAATATTAAATTGCAATTTACGCGTCCGGAAGCATTTTATAAAAGCGTATTATTTTCAGTTTACGCGCGGCTAACATTGTGATTATACGGCGTACTTAAACAAATTTTCATGATATTGCACTCGTATAATTCCTAAATTGTCCTGTAAATTCCCGAGGGAGGCAGAGTACGGCAACTTAATTTGTTTTTGATGAATACCCCTGATCACGTTGTTCTTGTCAAATCATGCGGTTAATGAAGTTTCTTTACCCTGTTGCAACGACCACGCCACGGACATTCTACCTATAGCAGTACAAAACCTCATTGTACAAGAATTTAAGAAGGTAAACACTGTAGGCAGTTATGAATTGAATAAAATTACTGAAAACGAACGTGGCAGTGCAAGTTCCCCGTAAAAGTTCTCATCAAAGTGCTTTTGAGATGTCACAATACCAGCAATCACGTTTTCAAGTTTTCTCACAACGTACACGTAGGTAAGTGGGTATCTAGACTAGGTACCGATGAATCGATACTTTTGAGAGAGTCTGTGCCTTCATTTTCTTTTTATTTGTTACTGAGTATATTTTATCTAGACTGAAAGTGGTAGTCTTAAAATAATAAATACGGAATCACAAATGCTTTGTTAATGATAGGTCATCGTGGAAAATCGTTCGTATTTCTCTCTGTATCATCACGATCAAAGGGACCTATATGGACACTTCGGAACGCACATCGGAAGCTAGTGCAAACAGATCAATATGTATACATGTGTGTAAGCATCATATTATCGGCCTATGATGTAGCATCATATACAGAAAACTTCATTAAACCGAACATGTTCAATTATCGAACAGGGCATTGGTTGCTGGCTGCGTTGCTGGCTGGACAGCACTGATACCGTGCCGCGTTTACGTCAGCGAGCTGATGCCCACACACATTAGGCAATGTTCGAAATAATTAAGTTATATCTTGGAGATCTTCAACACTACGTCATAAAAACTTTGATGGAGTGTTTAGTGCACTGGTTTAACGATATCCTCGCGAAACAAGTGACAACTAAACATTTTATTTGCTTCACTTGGACGCCACACGATTCGTAAAGTTAGCAAGCTCGTAATGTCTCCTTTAATTGTCCTGTCTAGTGCTTTGATGGGCATCCTCGTACTTACCGAAGTTAGTTAAGTAGTTCATTTAGAATACGGTTGGAGACGGCATGCTACGTTGCGATATCTAGCCAAATTTTAATAGATGCAACTGTTAAAAAAAGCTTTATTTCAGGTCCAAGACCCATATAAAATAAAATGAAAATTCAAACAATTGTTTGAATTGAATTGTTTGAAGCAATTGCTCGGCTTTCTAGTTGTAAATACAAATAGAGAAATTTTATTGGTTAAGCTAGTGCAATGTCCATTTCAAGCTTCATATCTCCACTGTCTTTTAATATGAAATATATGTTTAAGAATATATGTTTTTCAACCGACGACAAAAAGAGGAGGTTATCAATTCGACGCGTATACATATTTTTTTTTTATGTATGATCACCGAGTACTCGAAGACGGCTGAACCGATTTGGAAAATTCTTTTTTTGTTTGAAAGGGTATACTTCGAAATTGGTCCCATTGTCACCAGGTCAGGATCTGATGATGGTGTCCTGGAGAAATCAAGGGAACTCTTCAAATATTATAGGCACACCAATGGCGTTTTGGGTATTTCTTATAGTAACATGTGCAGTTGCTCTCAAAAAATACCATTAGGGGAAGTGGAACTGATGATGAAGACCACAGATGGCCGCCGAACCTACTCAATAATAAGTATTTCGTGGATTGCGATTCGATTAGGTACTTGAATATGGATGTTAAGCACTTTATATTCGTCACAATGCATTGGTGATGTAGAGCTGTTGGTGAAGTACCTGGAGAACTCCTCAACAATTAACGGCCCAGCATTGGGAAAAGCAATATTTTGTAAAAGGTTATAAGTAGTTGACATTTAGGCTCTTTTACTAGGTAAATTAAAAATCGACCAACTAAAAAGAGAGAAATAAAAACTTTTTACCAAAAAATTAAACCGACTCCCAAAAACACTGCAAAGTGAAAAATAACTTTAATTTCGGAAGTCGGTGCCAAAAACGAAAATACAAAACTAATAAAGACACCGACTACTGAAATTAAAGTTATTTTTCACTTTGCAGTGTTTTTGGGAGTCGGTTTAATTTTTTGGTAAAAAGTTTTTATTTATCATAATTAAGCTGAAAAGTCTAGATTAGCTACCTAAATCGCTTTACTAGTGCCGTGTGATCGAAATTCGATCTTAACTTAAATTATTTCAAATGCACTATTATATAGAAATATAAGCTTTCTCCACTTCTTCCCATTTAAACTGTAACTCTGTCAAATTTCGTACTGCACCGTCTGTTTTTTTTTTGTAAATAGGTGGGGAACAAAGGTTTTGTTTCACGTATTAATATATAGATTTAGAGTAGTAGTAGTGTCTATCCTTTAAAAATATCTAGAAGAACTATACCCTATGTAACCCTATGAGAGCATTTTTAGGCTTTGGCAAGCTCAAAAACCAGCCAGGTAGGAAAAGGACCACCCGCACACAAAGGTTTCGAAAACAGAAATACTCATATTTTTCTTGTACACCTACCACAAAGGTTGACTGCTAGAGAATGCGATGCTGCATTAAGTCCACCCATGTAACACTATTGTACATAAAGTAATTTTATTTTTATATTACTATATAAGTAGCTTCTGCCCATTTCACACCGGAACAGCTGCTCAACCTCTATCAAGCGCAAGTTCGGTCGTGTATGGAGTACTGCTCTCATCTCTGGGACGGATCTGCCAAATACCAGCTTGATGCACTTGAGTCTATAGAGAAACGGGCCAAGAGGCTCATCGGCAACGAGAAACTAGTCGAGACAAGGCTCCAGAGCCTAGAACATCGACGACGTGTTGCAAGCCTGTCAGTTTTCTATCGGTTATATTTCGGGGAGTGTGCGATGGAATTGCACAGTCTTATTCCGCCAAGCCCTTTCCATCATCGGACTACAAGACAAACGGTGATGCGCCATCGTTACATGGTGGACATCCCTCCCATACGCACGAAACGTTTTGGGAATACTTTCATTGTGCGTACGGCTATAGAGTGGAATTCCCTGCCGGAGTCTGTGTTTCCTGATAGTTATAACCTGGGAGTCTTTAAGTCAAGAGTGAATAGGTTACATCTAGGCAAGCGTGCTTCATCTTCGACCACATCATCGCTTAAGATCAGGTGAGATTATGGTCAAACGCAAGCCTATCAACTATAAAAAAAAGTCTTCCTTCGCGTGGGAGGGTTTTCCCGCGTAAATCCCGATCCCGTGGTTACTCCGGGATAAAAAGTAGTCTATGTGTTATTCCAGGATGTCAACTATCTACTTACCAAATATTCCGATCCATTCAGTAGTTTTTGCGTGAAAGAGTAACAAACATCCTTACATCCATTCCCACAAACTTTCGCATTTACAATATTAGTAAGAAAATTTAATTGTACTTCGTTATTGCGGCAATAGAACCCTGTAAACATTTCAACTGTCTTCCTATTACGGATCATGATATACAGCCCGCTGATAGACAAACAGGCGGACAGCGGAGGCTTAGTAATAGGTTCCTTTGTTTATCTTTTGAGCACGGAACCCTCAGACACTTACGTATTTATGTAAGTATCCAAATGTCCGCCCACTATTAGAAGGATATGACATTGGGTAATAAGTTATGGCATCACATAACGTCACCGACACGTTGTTTAATTTCCCGCTCCCTCGCACGCAATATTTATTTCATCGGCACAGCACTGGCTATGCACACAAATTGTTTATTCATAATCCTGAATTAAACGCTTAAATTACTCTCATTAATGTTCGCTTGATTACTTTGTCTTTTGCAATATTAATAAGGTGTAGCTAACGCACACTTCGGCCGTTCATTTCTACCACTACTATCAGGGTTGGGAATTTTCAGGTTAAAAGAAAATCATAAAAGAAAGATATCAGGCATCAGCTGTGTATCACCCGGAGCCATTTGTTAGAGTCAGCCGAGTAATGTTAGGTCTTATTCATACGAAGATCTTTTGCGCATTCACCACGACTTCGTGAGACCGGGAGTTATATCTATGGTTCCTTCATGACGCAAAAAAATGTAAGGAGGTCTCCTGAGTGGGATCGCGTCTAGAAGTAACAGTCTTTTTATTCCAGAAATAACATCTATCGACAAATGTTTACCTATAACATTCTTCGATAGGTTTAGGAAATGAATTATCAATAAATAGTTCAATATACAAAAATAAATAACAAGAACCTATTTTACATTGATATACAGGATGTCTCAAAAGAAAGTTTATATTTGTTTAGCTTACTGTGTGAACGCAATGATTAGGAAGGCCGTGGTAATGATATGTCAATTGGTAGCATAGCCCTTGGGAATACAGTCGCTATGGAGTGCTTTTCGGAAACGAATCGCCCGTTGTGCGTACGCAAATTTTACAAATATGTTAATTCTGCGACTATGGCGCGAAGAAATTTTTCCAATTGTCCCAATTGAATTTTAAAGAGGTGTAGCTTTAGATCTGTATGCAAAATGAGGTGTAGCAATGATCTATGCACATTCAAAGCACTTGCACGTTTCCAAATGGATAAATCGGGATCATCAGGAACAGACCGATTAACCTGTTCCACATTCTTTTCCGTTCGCAATAGCCTTGGGTGCACAGGTTTTGGCTTAACTAATGTTGTCTGTCTAGTCGTTTACAGAGTTTTTCTATGTATCAATTTAACATTTTTAGTGAAAATTGTAATATTAAAAAGAACAAAGACATTTTGTTTTCGAATGGTAATATTTTTTTAGCATGTATGGATGCTATACTATTGCGGGTTAATGGGAACACCCTCTGTTAGTTAACATACTGTATACGAAGACAAAGAAGTTTCAGTGTTGTTCCAATAGAAAAATACAGTTTGTTTTAGTTACATATTTGAAACAGACAAAAACATTGTGTCACGAAAAACTCCAAAAAAAAACTAAAGAGCTGCAACGGTTGTAGCAGCTACAATAGCTCTCTCTATAAATATGAAAAGAGCGAGAAAATTACCTAAATCCCATTTCTTACATTAAATAATTACTTCTATTACTTCTTACTTTATTAATCTCTGAATTTAAAAATTCTTTTTCGGTTTTAAAGAGAGTTCCCCGCGGTGCCAGACCTGTAGTGGCGCAAAACCTAGCAGGATGCGTTCGCCTTGCCGCTCGGGAGAACTCCCAAAGTGCTTGAGAACATCTTCTCACCTTCCCGTATAGAATTTTACATAGTCAAAAGAATTTGGCAACCAAAAAACCTTTAACTGCACAAATTAAATATAACTGTAATATTTCGGCCCATAATCTGGATGCAAAATTATCGACACAGAGGGTTACTTCCACAAGAAGTGTATCCCACCTAGTTGAAACTAAATTAGGGGAAGGTGACATTAGCGGAGCTGTCAGGATACTTTTCTGGAGCGATGTGGTGGCCTCGTATTCTCCAAATACTCTCGCAGCTCTGGAGAGCAAACACCCTGCCCTAGCGGATGGTCTTTCCTTTCCCCCGATCAGGAAATAAACACCCTCACCGTTACAGGTCAAGAGGTGGTCACTGCCGTTTGTTCCTTTCGAAGCGGCTCTGCTGGCGGCCTCGATGGTCTGAGTCCACAGCACCTGAAGGACCTACTCTGCTCAGGCGCTGGGGAGGCTGGTGAGTTGCTTTTGAAGGAGCTAACGGCTCTGATTAACCTTATGCTCATGGGCCAGGTGAACGAAGCCGTCACCGATATTTTGTACGGGGCCAATCTATGTGCCCTACGCAAAAGAGATGGCGGCATTCGCCCCACTGCCGTGGGAACTACTTACCGTGGTATGGCAGCCAAAATTTGCTCTAAATTTTATAGTGAGGATATTTCGACCAAATTTCAGCCCCTGCAACTGGTTTACGGCTCTAAAGGGGGTTGTGAGGCTGCCGTACACGCCTTGTCGATCTATTTAAATTCTGGTAAAGGAGAGGTCATCTTGAAGGTTGACATTAAAAACGCTTTTAATTCAGTCAATAGGGACACTTTGTTGGCAGAAACTAAAAAAAAGTACCACAATTTTTTATTTTTCTTTGGCAATGTTACAGACATCCGACTAAATTACTTTATAAGGAAAACCTTTTGATCCCCTTGGGCCAGCGATCTTTAGTTTACCATTTATCCAATTGGGTAAATGGTAAACTAAAGATCGCTGGCCACAACTAAATTCAAAATTCAATGTTTGGTATCTCGTAAATGGAACCCTGGGAGGCAATGTAGACGCAGTTTTAGATGATCTACAGTTTTTAAGACATCAACTCCATATCATAGGATTGGATTTCAACCTTTCGAAGTGTGAACTATTCATATCCGACAGTACTGACAGACAACTGACACTTTCCAAATTCCATGCATTAGCCCCAATCCAAATTGTGGATAAAAGTTCTGTTCGTCTTCTTGGGTCTCCAATTTTTGAGAATTCCTTTCCCGATTTTGTCGTGGAAAAAATACCAAATTTTAACGATATTTCGGACAGATTACACCAAGTTAACATGCTGCTATCACCTTAATTCGTCACTGTTTTTTTGAACCTAAATTAACGTACTATCTACGTGCTTCGCACCTTTGGCATCATCTTCACCTTTTGAAAAAATGGACCAAATTATCCGGCATACTCTGACAGCAATTTTAAATGTGGCTATGGATGACCGAACTTGGGCACAAGCTACTCTTCCCATTCATTTGGGAGGTCTCGGCGTCCGCAAAATTTCTAGTATCAGTCTACCGGCTTTTATATCCTTGGTCCACGGCACTGAGAAATTAATCAGGAATATTCTAGCTCCGTCACTGGTTGATTTCAATGTGCCGTGCTTCACCGAGGCTATGGACACCTGGAGAATCGCTTGCCCGAATCTAAATCCACCCGATAACCCATCATCTCAGAGGCGGTGGAATGAGCCGCTCTGTAAAGCAGTTCAGAGTGACCTTATTGCCACATCTGCTTCTGCTGCAGAGCGTGCGCGCCTGCTGGCTGTGAGTGAATGGGAATCCGGTCTCTGTCTTCATGCACTTCCGTCGTCAAACATAGGCACCTTGTTCGATGATACTACTTTCCGCCTCACTGCTTCCTTTCGATTAGGTGCCCCCTGTTGTTCTGCTCATGCTGCCACTGTGGCGAAGTTGTCAACAGCCTCGGCCACCACGGCCTTTCATGCGGCCGTAGCGCGGGTCGCATAGCACGGCACGCGAATATTAATGACATTATCCGACGAGCTCTTGTCACCGTCGGCGTTCCGGCTGTATTAGAACCCAATGGCCTGGCACGCGACGATGGCAAAAGCCCGGATGGCATGTCTTTATTTCCTTGGAAGATGGGTAGGGCTTTAGTGTGGAATGCAACTTGTGTCAATACTCTTGCACCATTCCATCTTCCTAGCTCGTCTTGCTGTGCTGGCGCTGCCGCTGTAGCTGCTGAGAACCTCAAGCGGCGGAAATAATAGGTTGGGGAAAAAATTTCTTCGCATTTTTAAGAAACATCAAAACATTTTTTAATATAGTTTATTTACATTTAACTAAAGTATGTAGGTACCATTTTGTTTGATAATTTTTTGCCATCTTGTAGGTAGGGACATGATCCCAGTCCTATAGAAATTTTGGGACTTCTGATCAAAATACCACGACAAGTGGTTTTGGCAGTCCTCTCGTGATGTTAACCTGACACTGCCTAAAGAATTCTGAAGAGACCGAAACAGGTGGAAATCTGAAGGTGCAAGGTCAGGACTATACGGAGGATCCATTAATACCTCCCAGCCAAACTCTTTTAATTTTTGCTGAGTGGCTAAAGTTGTGTGAGGTCTAGCGTTATCATGATGAAAAACCACACCCCATCTGTTAATTAATTCCGGCCACTTTCTCTCAACTTCTTGCAGTCGTTCGCATCAGTTGTTCGCAGTAGAGTTCAGAATCAATGGTCCTGCCTGGTGGTAACAGCTCATAATGAATAATGCCCTTCCAATCCCACCACACACACAGCATCACCTTGTTGCGAGTTAACCCGGGTTTCGCCACAGTCTGTGAAGCCTGACCGGCCTTTGACCATGACCTTTTTCACACGTTCTTGTCGTACATGATCCACTTTTCATCACCAGTTATCAGCTTCTTCAAAAATGGTTCGGTTTCATTACGTCGTAATAAAGAATCACAACTGAGTACACGGTTCATTAGATTTCTTTCAGTGAGCTCGTGAGGTACGCAAATATCGAGCTTTTTTGTGTACCCAGTTTTTTCAAATGCGCCAAAACTGTTTTGTGGTCAATTCCCAGTTCTTCAGCTACGTCGTAACTACTGAAATTCCGATCTTGCTCCACTTTTTCAAAAATGGCATCCATTTTATCTGTAATAGGGCGACCAGAGCGACGTGCATTTTTGAATTCAAAATTTCCGGATTGAAAACGCTTAAACCAAATTTATGCTACTCTCACAGACACTGCACTAGTACCATAAACATCGCAAAATTTTTTCGCGGCTTGCGTTGCATTTTTACCTTTTTTGTAGCAAAATTTTAAAAAGTATCGAATTTCTTCATTAGATTCACTCCTCTCGACAGTACGAAAAACAAATGAAAATCACACATTTTCCAATTTGAATTTGGAATTATGTTGTTTAAAATTTAAACTTTCAATGATACCAAAACCAGTCAGATACAAATAGTATAGCCAAAGAGATTTTATTACAAGTTCATACATACTATAATGCGAAACGACTTTTTCCCCAACCTTATATAATAACCTTGTTGGAGGTTAGATTTTCGAGCCGTTTGGGGTGGAGACCTTGGGATCGTGGGGTCCGAGTGCTCACAAATTATTTAAAGAACTATCCAGGCACCTAGTTGACACTTCGCGTGGCCCAAAGGCTGGCTTTTACCTTGGACAGCGATTAAGCATTGCCATACAGCGTGGCAATGCCGCCAGTCTTTTGGGCACATTACCAGTAGACAGTGATGCGCACGAATTTCTGGACGCCATATTTTACTTTATTTTCAAATGTATATAATATGTAGTTTAGGGTTTTTATTTAATTGTATATTCTGTTATTGATTAAATAAACCCATAAAAAACAATACTTGTCAAAAAACCAAGTCTCGCAACTCAGTCCTTCTACCGTAAAAAGTTATGAGATCCATGTAATACCAAGCCGGTTATTCGATTATTCAGTCCCTACTTAAGGACGCATTTACGTTTATCACTCGCTCAATTTTAGGTATCCTAGTAGCAACACAACAACATTGCGCGCACACACACTTACAAACCATTGTTCGCCTAATCTTGATAATTGAAGGTAATATTATATTTTTTTAATTATTGTTTGACCAGTTGTAACTTATTGTTTACAAAGGGTTACATACTTATTGATTAGATGTTAGTTTCAATTTTGTATTAATGTGTTTGACGCCCGATTAGGAGTACTAGGGGACATTAGAAATAAAATACTCATGTGATTAAAAAAATTAATAAGAAATAAAGAAAAGTTTCGTCATGCCTGTCTGTCTGTTTGTCCATCCGTCCGTATGTCACAGCCATTTTCAACCGATGAAAAAAACGGAAGAGGTTATCAATTCGACGCGTATATTTTTTTAATATTTGATCACCGATTACTCGAAGACGGCTGAACCGATTTGGAAAATTCTTTTTTGTTTGAAAGGGTATACTTCGAAATTGGTCCCATTGTCACCAAGTCAGGAGCTGATAATGGGATCTTGGAGTAATCGAGGGAACTCTTCAAATATTATAGGCACACCTACAGTGATTTGAGTACTTTTTATAGTAACTTGTGTAGTTGCATTCGAAAAGCACCATTTGTGAAGTGGATCTGATGATGAAGACCACAGATGGCCACTGGAACTACTCAATATATAAGTAGGAATAAGAAGTATTTCATGGGTTCCGCTTCGATTACTTGAATATGGTTATTAAGCACAATATGCTCGTCACAATGCGTATGATGAAGTGAAGCTGATGGTGAAGTAACAGGAGAACTCCTCAACGATTAACGGCCCAGCGTTGGGAAAAGCAAGTATTTCGTCTACTTTCTAACTAATTTCGGAAGTCGGACACCGCCTACCGAAAATAAAGTTATTTTTCACTTTGCAGTGTTTTTTGGAAGTCGGTTTAATTTTTTTGGTAAAAAGTTTTTATATTCCGAAACTATTAGGACTATACATATGAAACTTGGTAGGTAGATGTATTCTGTGAACCGCTTTCCGATTATAAGAAAAAAATTGAAAAATTATTAAAAAAATATTTAAAACAAATTTCAGTTTAAGTTCCATGTACCGGAAGTGGAACATGGAACTGTAACTGAAAATATTTTTTTTTTCATGAAACTTATGCGTATGTGGTATTAGTAGAAAGGTCTTTAAAAATGACATTGAAGTTTCTAAAACCACTTTTTCATATGTTTATTTAATCAATAATGGAATATACACTTAAAAAAAAATCGGTTGTCTGTAAAGTCGGTTTACTGACGATAGTTGAACGTGACAACGTCATAACAAAATACTGATGGAATGGTTGCATTTATCAAAAGAAAATTTTTATTTTATTTGTTTGATAGATATTTTGTTGTAACATTGTTCGACTCTGCCCCTGAACGAGATGAAGATGTAGTTGTCACTTCAAGAGAACCAATGGCAATAGCCAAGTTAGCAGCTTGGCGTAATCTGTTGTTGCGTTGTCTTTCGTTTTTTGATTTTCTCGCAGCAGCTGCCTGAGCAGGAGTTCTAGATGCTGCAATACGCTGTCTGTACTCACGTATTTTTTGTGCTTTCGATTTTAAAGCAGCGATTATTGGCTGCGCGAATGGCGTTGCTAAAGTATATTTAATATCGAAAGAATATATAATATAAGAATATATATAATATAATTATGTAACATGTGTTTTTTGTTCCAAATAAAGATTAATTTAATTTAATTTAATTTAATTTAATCATTACCTTTATAGCCGCAATTATCGTTGCTATAAACAATTGACACCACATTCACTTTTCACTGCACTTTATACTTGACGAAAACATGTAAATGTATTTGAACACGCCCGAGATCCAGGAGCGGGAGATAAATGAAACACTCAGATACTTCACACGAACACGAGTATATTTCACCATCAGAGGGCGCTTAAACCGTTTTACAATATCTCGGGATATGTCTCAAATTATATAAAAAAAATCCTGACCTATATGTTTTGTTGGAACCAAATTATATCGACTTCTAAATTGACACCAACGCCATCTATCGAGACTCTGGTCAACTAAAAATAGTTAAATTAATGTTTTACACTCGAACATACCGCCCACCAAGGACATCATGAATAATGTCCTTTACTACCGCCCACCATGCAACGGTCGTATAAATACAATTTAACTACTTAACATGTAGTATTTAAGAACCACACAGAGAAACCCTCATTATCTAGCTTAAAACTTATCTTTAATATACAACCATACTTAAAATTAACTCTACAATTTAAAATTAACAATATTTTATTTAGCCTTCCTATACCCGCGCCAATTTCTGTGACACCTATACCCGCGTACGGTCTCACAGACCGAAAGTTTGGAACGCCGTTTTACATGATTTTCCTTAGAAGACCTATATTAATAAAGTTAGACCTTAAAAGTAAAGGATATAATGAAAAGAAATATATCATATAATCACTTTATTATTAATTATTTAACAGACTATCAGTCTTATAAAAACAGCCTTCTAAGTACAGAGTTTTTTCTTAGGTACTACAAAAACACAACTAAAACATTTTTTTTCTTCTAAAAAAACAAAAATAAACTTTTACATTTTAAAAAACACTTAATTTACTAATAAAAAATCATAGGTTGACTTAGTTTTCAGTCTCACCATAACAATCAGGACATACCATAACAGCATGTTCCAAACAAAAATATTTTTTGCAAGTTGCACAATTGTATCGTGTTTTGCGGTTTCTTTTTGGATGAACAATATCCACAACGACCAATTTTATTATTATTAGATGTTGCTGAAAACTCGGGACCATCTAACTGACAAATTTCTCTCTCAAAAACTCTTTCTCGTGTAAAATTATGTTTTATCCGACTAATTTGTTCATTAGTGCATTTTATTATAAGTTTTATAACATTCTCCGGAAAAAATTACCTCCAAATCTCACCTGAATCCTTTAAATTTTTAGCTTCTTTTCTAGGTCCTGGCAGTTGTGTAACTATATTTCGAGCTCGTCGTCTTACATGATTTGAGGCAGGAGTTTTGTTCCATCTAGTCCGTCCATCTTTTCCGACGTAAAAATCTCTGGAACTTTGACGGTCTTCCTCCTCAGCCAAAACTTCAATCTCGTCTTCTTCATCATCTTCTTGCTCTGTGTGATAGGCTTCCTCTTGTGTCTCAACTGCGTCTTCCACCTCACTATCATTTCTGTCATAATCAGTGTCAGAACTTTCTTCTTCCAACAGTGACCGGATTCGCTCTTCATCCATTCTGGCGCAGAATATAATCAGTAAAATAATAAGATTGGTCAAAATATACATACACAATTACATACATAATAAACAATTACATACACAGTAAAAAATCCTGATAAACAATAATTTTATACTTACATAAAAAGTTACACCTATACCCGCGTCGGTCTCATGGACCGATTGGCGCCAAATACGCACACACGTGCGTTCCCCACAAGCCCGTGGCGAGCACCTACATGAAGCTCGCTATAAATCCGGCAGCTAGCAAAAGATGCGACTCGCTAGCGTTTCTGTGATATTAAATAAATTCGAAAAATCATTCCGTCGGTCTCACAGACCAACGCGCGGGTATAGGAAGGTTAGTGACCGGTAACACACATAATTTAGAGATCGGTCTTTTAATAATTGAATTTTGGGTACGCAGTGTAACGACCCGTGTAATTTCGTCTGGACCTGGATGCTTTTTCTCAATCCTACCCAATAACCACCTCCCAGGCGGCAAGTCATCCTCTTTAACTAAGACTATACCACCAATGGATGGTTCCGGGAGTTGATGAGCCCATTTATACCGCTGAAGAAATTGATTTAGGTAGTCTTGAGACCACCTCCTCCAAAAGTCCTGCATCATCCGTTGTTGTAATTGCCATCTTGTCAGGTTGGAAACATTAGAGCCCTCATGATTTAAATCAGGGACGATAACGAGCGGCTCCCCTACCAAGAAATGACCTGGAGTCAAGATGGTCAATTTGTCCTGATCTTCCACATATGACAACGGCCTAGAATTGAGGCAAGCCTCAATTTGTGACAGTAAGGTTGTCATCTCCTCGAAGGTTAATGTGGAGTTTCCTATAACACGTTTCAGGTGGTATTTAGTGGACTTTATTCCAGCCTCCCAAAGTCCTCCAAAATTGGGTGAATGAGGTGGAATAAAGTTCCACTGCGTCCCGTTATTTGAGAAATACTCCGCTAATTCCTCATTGACGCTGGATCTTTCCGTGTTATATAAGAAAAGTAGTTCTCGCGCTGCACCTACAAAATTTGTGCCATTATCGCTATATACTTCAGCAACTCGACCTCTCCTTGCAACGAATCGCTTGAATGCGGCCAAAAAGGCTTTAGTACTTAATTCACTGACCGCTTCCAAGTGCACTGCTCTAGTAGACATACATATAAATAACGCAATGTACCCTTTATAAGATTTGTTTCCCCGACCCCTTGACACTCTAATATTAATCGGCCCTGCATAATCGACACCGCTACACAAAAATGGTTTATTTGGAGTAACGCGTGCGGCTGGTAACTGTCCCATAAGTTGCGTCCTGGTGATAGCAGCGTATCTGATGCATCTGATGCACTCCCTCACATACCTTTTTGCTATCAACTTAATACCCACTATCCAATATCTCGAACGCAAGTATGTCACCATAAGCTGCGGACCCCCATGCATGGTTTTATTATGTGCTTCAGACACCAAAAGACTCGTCAAGAAAGACTCTCTTGGAATCAGAATAGGATGCACCCGATCGTAACCCAGTTGAGACAACTCTAATCTCCCTCCAATTCTTATTATTTCTTTGGAATCGAGAAATATGTTTAATGATTTTAAATTACTTTTCTTGTTTTCTAACGACTTCTTGTTTTTTAAATCCTTCAATTCTTCAGGAAATCCTTGTTCTTGACATTTCTTTATACAAATTTGTAGAGCCTCCTCAATTTCCTGTTTGTCTAAATTTCTTGTTTTATATCTAGCTGACCGATCCTTTAAAAGTAACAAAAACCGACGACAATATGCTACCACTCGTACCAACCTAGACAAGGTTGAATACTTATTCCAAACTCCAACCTCAACTGTAGATGTATGCACCTTGACTTCTTCCAAGTGAGTAGTATTGTTCTTTGACTTTTTGTATTCTACCACTGGCTGTCTTAAAAACCTTGGACCGTCCCACCATATAGACGTGGCTTCAAGTACTGCCGGAGAAACACCACGAGATGCACAATCCGCTGGATTTTGCTTTGATGGTACGTGACACCAGTGATGTGATTCAGTGAGTGTCAAAATGTGGGACACTCTATTTGCGATAAATGTCTTCCAACGGCTGGGATGACTGTTGAGCCAAGCCAGAACCACTTCACTATCTGTCCACATGTGCCAATCATTATTTGGTATGTCCAGAACCTTACCTACTTCTACCATCAAGCTACTCAAAAGCACTGCACCACAAAGCTCTAATCGTGGAATGCTCACCTGCTTAATGGGAGCCACCTTCGTTTTCGCCGTTAATAGTGATAGGTGAATATTACCGATATTATCTATGACTCTTACATAAATAACCGCTGCATATGCCACTTTTGAGGCATCCGAAAATCCGTGCAGCTCTGTCTTCACATTATTGGAACGGGTGAGCAGCCATCGTGGGATCTTCAAGTTTGTTAACGAGGTTAAATTCTTACGGTAAGTAAACCATTCATTTAATAAATTAGGCGGAATTTCTTGATCCCAAGCTAAACCAGCTAACCATAGTTTTTGAATAAAATGCTTTGCTATTATAATACTTGGTGCTAACCACCCTAGCGGATCAAATAATCTAGCAATTTCAGAAATAATCTTTCTTTTTGTTTCAGGTTCAGCTGTCGGCGTTAACTTAACCGAATACTGAAAGAAGTCACCGCTGGAATTCCAGGTAAGTCCCAGAATCTTTGTTATATTATCCACTTCTAACTTTATCTCTTCTTTCGTATATGTTTCTCCCTTCTTGATTTGATTAAGTAATTCTTTACTATTACTAACCCATTTTTGTAATTTAAAACCACACTTCGATAGGACTGTATTTAGTTTTGTATAAATATCAAACCCCTGTTCTATATTTTCAGTTCCTGACATTAAATCATCCATGAAAAAATGATTTAAAATGATTTTAGCAATCTCGGGATACTCCTGACATTCATCGTATGCAACCTGATGAAGAGCTCGCACTGCTAAATATGGTGCCGAGGCAGTACCGAATGTTACTGTGACTAATTCGTACTCTTCAATTTCCTTATCAGGGTCATCCCTCCAAAGAACCCGTTGAACCCTTGTATCCTTTCGGTCTACCAGAATCTGGCGGTACATTTTTTCTATGTCCGCTACCAGACATATAGGATGTGTCCTCCAACGCATAACAATATGGCGAAGATCAGCCTGTAACGTTGGTCCTACCAATAAACAATCATTTAGTGACATCCCATTAGTCCCTTTACAGGACGCATCAAATACGACCCGTACCTTAGTTGTAATTTTATCCTCCCGTATGACGGCGTGATGAGGTAAGTATATAGCTGTTTTCATGTTTTTCTCCTGAACTGGTACTTTTTCCATATGATTTAAATCTAAGTACTCCTCTAAAACTTTAGTATAACCTTCTTTTAGTTTAGAATTTTTATTCAATTTTAATTCTAACTCTTTTAATCTTTTTTCAGCTATGGACTTAGACTCCCCATACCGCTCAACCAGGTCACCATCACGAAATGGTAGACGTACTATGTACCTGCCATTAACATGGCGTCGGGTAGTTGCTGTGAACAATTCTTCACATCGTTGTTCCTCCTCTGTGAGCACTTTCTTTGATTCAGACGGTTCCTTTTCCAATTCCCAAAACCTTTTTAATAGGTCGTCTGCCTGGAGAGAACAGTGCATAACTGTGATGTGAGAATACATTTTGGTTGTGTTATCCACCTCGGATATGCCCGACAATATCCAGCCTAGGGAGGTATCCTGTGCCAATAGTGTACCATTTAAGTTCTTCTTTACACCCATTTGAATGACTTGGCTATACACCTCAGCACCTAATAAGAGATTAATTTTATTAGGCCTGAAGTACTCCGGATCCGCTAAGTCATCTTCAGCCAGGTCTACGCATTCTACCCTGGTTACCTTAGAAACTGGGAGTAGGGTTGTAACTGACCTTAGCACATACGCGCTAACCCTTATTTGCACATTAGGATCCTTTCTCGATCTAAGCTTTAAAATAACAGTGTATTTTGAAGTAACACTTTTGTTCCCACCTACACCTAACACGGTGTTTTTTGTCGCAACCCTATTAAGACCCAAGTATTGAACCGTTGATTCGGTGATAAATGAGCCTTGCGACCCTTGATCTAACAACGCTCTTACCAACCTATATGTCCCATCTTTCGATTCAGCTCTTACTACTGCTGTGGGTAGTAAGACTGTTTTCCGACCATTCCCTGTCGAAAGACATGACACTAATGTGTTGTTAGATCCCTCCGCTTGCGCGGCCCCTTCCGCTTTATTATCCTGCTTCATACTTGATGACGAAGCTTCTTGTGTAGTGCTAGTGCCGTCAACAACTGACCCGGAAACACCCGAAGGATGTAATAATGTGTGATGACGACGTTTACACACCTGACAACGATTGGAAGACTTGCAAAACCTGGCAGGATGGTTATTGTATAAACATATAAAACATAAATGGTTTTCCTGAACGAAATCACGTCTCTTGTCGTTTGACTGCTTACTAAATTGTTTACAATTGGCTATTTTATGATCAGCAGAACAATATAAACATTTTGCATTAGTTTTATCTTTTAATACATGAAAAGATTGGGTTCCCTTGGGATTCCTTTCCTTCCTACGCCCTTCGAGGTTACCTTCCAAACTTTCAAGCCCTCGGAATCTACTAGTAAGGAATTCTGAAAACTGTACAAAAGTAGGCAATTCATCACTACATTCTGCAGATATTTTTAACTCCCATGCTTTCCTAGTTTCCTTATCTAGTTTTTCGCTAATTATATGAATAATAAGGATATCCCATGACGCAATATCTATACCTAAGTTTTTTATCGACTCTATACATTCAGAAGTGGTGTTTAAAATAGACTTAATTTCAAAAGCAGATTCACTCGATATAGGTTTTTGATTTAACAATCTGTTTATTATATTATTTGCCAAAAATCTCTTGTTATTATATGTACTGTCTAATTTATTCCAAGCAATTTTGTAATTATCCGATGTAACATTTATGTTTCTTAACAACTGTTCTGCCTCTCCGGTCAAGTGTCCTTTTAAATAATAAAACTTTTGTGAGTTCTCTAAATTTTTGTTATTATGTACTAAGCCAATAAACAAATCTCTAAAAGTATTCCATTCTGAATATTTCCCTGAAAATGAGGGTATCTTTATTTCTGGTAACTTCACTCTGCTTACTACTTCACCCTCGTGACCGCATGAAGCACCTTCCCCCGCTGATTTAGAGGACTCACCCTTAATACAACGTAACTTTTCTTTTAATTCACTTTTATATTCGATATACAGTTCTTCGACCTCATCATAAACCGAGTTTTTATAGTAATCTGAACTATGTAGATCAGACTTTTTAACCTTTCCTATAATATTATTATGGTTGTTACAAAATAGAGACCACTGTTTATCTAGATTTTCTAATCTAGTTTCTATGTGAGAAACAGTTAAACGTTCCTTTGGGGACTTCTTAAAATTAGATCTAGCCTTTACAATGTTCTCCTGGATATCTTCTTGCAAACTATTATAAGACTCCATCCTTCACAATTATAAACAATGTAAGGTACTAAAAATATTTAAATTAAAACCAAATTAACAAAGTCCTTAAAAGTTACAAATGCCCAAATTTTTACAAGTCGTCAGATCTATATTATTCTGACTCCAAAATAAAGTAAACTTTTCTAAGTCCCAAGAACCATAAAACTTTTCTAAGTCCAAAATAACACCAAATTTTATAAGTCCCAAACAACATCAATATTTTTCTAAGTGTTTTAAAACTATTCAACTGGGAATTAAATCGGGCATAGGTTCCCCGTCTCAACCAATATTTGCTTAAAACTAACACAAGTCCTAAATTCTACTAAATTTAAACTAAGTTAATAGAGTCTTTGAAATAAAGTTGAATCTTCACAAGTTTTAAATTTCTGAATTGAATTGCACTAAGTTAAATTCTTGATAATAAGGTCGAAAATGTACTCACAGTTTTTCCAGACACTTGCTCACCACACAAACCGATCACAATCACTTCCAACGTTGATACCCGTGGCGCCCTCTATCGCCCGGCTCCGCTGAGCGCCTCCCTTGCGTAGGCGTTCCTCCAGTTGACCGCGGCCTCCCTTGGCCGCCTCGATCTTCTGGTTCCTCCTCCAGCTCCAGCACCAGTCTTGATGCCCAGCTGTGGGATATGCTCTGGTCAACAATCCGCTGACCAGTCCTAACGCAGGGTGATAGCTATCACCACCGATGACTTCCAAAAATCGCTCATTCACTCTCAACCGGCTCGATAGGACCATGAACACGCCCGAGATCCAGGAGCGGGAGATAAATGAAACACTCAGATACTTCACACGAACACGAGTATATTTCACCATCAGAGGGCGCTTAAACCGTTTTACAATATCTCGGGATATGTCTCAAATTATATAAAAAAAATCCTGACCTATATGTTTTGTTGGAACCAAATTATATCGACTTCTAAATTGACACCAACGCCATCTATCGAGACTCTGGTCAACTAAAAATAGTTAAATTAATGTTTTACACTCGAACAGTATTATTGTATAGCAGCTGTCCACGCGGACGCATCGCTCACTCAAGTAGGAGAGAGACAGATGTCGAACGCTGCCGAACGTGGAGGCCGATTGTGCCTCTTTGTCGCTCGTTTCGCGCTCTCGCTTGCACTTCAAGCCTGCTGACCTCGCTCTGAGGCGTTCCATTCTTAAATGGAACGCCTCAGAGCGAGGTCAGCAGGCTAGCCAGCCAGCGAGGTAACGCCGCATGTGTCATGTATTTTCGTGCGTGCAGCCAGCTTCATCGAATTATAAGACGTTGTCACGTCAAAAACCCTAAACTACATAATAATATACATCTAAAAATAAACTAAAATATCAAGTCCAGAAATTCGTGCGCATCGCTGTCCACTAGTAATGTGCCCAAAAGACTGGCGGCACGGCGCGGCTGCCACGCTATATGGCAATGCTTAACCGCTGTCCAAGGTAAAAGCCAGCCTTTGGGTCACGCGAAGTGTCAACTAGGCGCCTGGATAGTTCTTTAAACAATTTGTGAGCACTCGGACCCCACGATCCCAAGGTCTCCACCCCAAACGGCTCGAAAAAATAACCTCCAACAAGGTTATTATATTTTCGCCACTTGAGGTTCTCAGCGGCTGCAGCGGCAGCGCCAGCACAGCAAGACGAGCTAGGAAGATGGGATGGTGCAAGAGTATCGACACAAGTTGCGTCCCACACTAAAGCCCTACCCATCTTCCAAGGAAATAAAGACATACCGTCCGGTCTTTTGCCATCGTCACGTGCCAGGCCATTGGGTTCTAATACAGCCGGAACGCCGACGGTGACAAGAGCTCGTCGGATAATGTCGTTAATATTCGCGTGCCGTGCTATGCGACCCGCGCTACGGCCACATGAAAGGCCGTGGTGACCGAGGCTGTTGACAACTTCGCCACAGTGGCAGCGATGAGCAGAACAACAGGGAGCACCTAATCGAAGGGAAGCAGCGAGGCGGAAAGTAGTATCATCGAACAAGGTGCCTATGTTCGACGATGGTAGTGCATGAAGCCAGAGACCCGACTCCAATTCACTCTCAGCCAGCAAGCACGCACGCTCTGCAGCCGAAACAGATGTGGCAATAAAGTCACTCTGAACTGCTTTACAGAGCGGCTCATCCCACCGCCTCTCAGATGATGGGTTGTAGGATGGATTTAGATTCAGGCAAGCGATTCTCCAGGTGTCCATAGCCTCGGTGAAGCACGGCACATTCAAATCAACCAGTGACGGAGCTAGAAAATTCATTCATTCCTCTTTTTCATAAAGGTAATCGTTTAAAAGATATACACTTCCAAAGTGGTAAAATGTGTCCCCCACTCTTACTTCTATAATAATGGAGTGAAAAATTTTACCAAAATAAATGCTAAGACCCCATTTTTGTCATTTTCTACGATTATTGGGGCGATAAAAACGTATTTGTGTGAAAAAGATGTATAGAACTGTGTAATTATAATGCATTCAATGTGGAGATGAATAAATTATCTTGAAATTAATACTATAACATTGTCAAATTTTTAACTCCTTATGTATCAAAATGGTACCAGAAAAACATTGATATTTGCGAGAAAACGTAAATGCGTCCTTAAGGGACCTTCTGTGTTAAGTTGTTACGTAATTATCTAACCTAACAATATCTTATAGTGACCATATCAATATTAAAAATCTTTAACGTTTTAAATAAATAGATTGACTCGGCCATCGCATGAAAACACAATATATCTCACAAGTAATACATACATAGTATATAAATTACATTGTTTTTGCGATTGCCAAGTCAATCTATTTATTTAAAACGTTATAGATTTTCAATATTGATATGGTCACTATAAGATGTTGTTAGGTTAGATAATTATGTAACAAGTTAAGACAGAAGGTCCCTTAAGGACGCATTTACGTTTTCTCGCAAATATCAATGTTTTTCTGATACCATTTTGATACATAAGGAGTAAAAATTTTGACGATGTTATGATATTAATTTCAAGTTAATTTATTCATCTCCACATTGAATGCATTATAATTACACAGTCCTATACATCTTTTTCACACAAATAGGTTTTTATCGCCGCAATAATCGTAGAAAATTACAAAAAATATGGTCTGAATAGGTACCTCTAAGCCCAATCTGGTGCATATTCTTAACTTCAAAATAACAAGAAATTATAGCCTATGTATTTATCTATACGTTAAGCTTATTATTTTGAACATACTTACAAACTTTATGATTTATGAGAAAAATAAAATCGGTCTCAAATTTCTTCATACATTTTTCTACCGAACGCACGGCTCTGAGCGTAATTCCGCGCTCAGACGCACTCGTGAACGCAGGGCTGTATCGCTTTCCTCGAAAAAATAAATACGTCGAAACCTATAATAAAGAGTGTGACTTCTTGTATTCTGTGACTGGAATACGTTGATACTTTTTCGTACCGAAACAAAAGTAAGAACGAGAACCATACTTATTTTTAGAATTGGATGGATATTAGTTACTGAACCTAGCATGAAACAGCAATTTTTTTTTTAACCGACTTCAAATAAGGAGGTTTCGCAATTCGACCGTATAAATGTTATTTTTTCATTAAGTATCTTAAAGTACTACAAATTAAGGAAGGTCTAGAGTTGATCTGATGATGGAGCCTTTCATCAGATTGACTCCTGACAGTCGAGGGAACTCCTCAACGATTTACAGCAGTAACCTTTTGTATGGGCTTGATTAATTTGAATTGACCAGAACATTACACCTAGATAGTTTGTGACTGTCATTAGAGGTTTGATGATGAAGACGAAGGACAGTTAAGGGAACTCCTTAACTGTTTACAGTAGCTACCTTGTGTTTGGACTTAATTCATTTATATTGATGAGAACTTTGCACCCATATGGGTTATAAATGCCATTACAGGTCTGATGATGGAAACCACAGTCGAGGGAATTCCTCAACGATAGACAACAGTTACCTTTTGTTTGGCTTACTTCATACAGTTCAATATGCCAAAATGTTCAGTTTGTTTTTGACTTACTTTGAAACTTTGTTTTTCATAGTGTTTGTATGAATTACAAAGTTTTATTTGCGGTTTTAGAATATATGCTGTATCTCAAAAACTGCCAACCCGATCTCGTTCAAACCAATTTTGGTTGAAAGTTTACATTAAGGACCATAGCATATATTTTTTGTATAACTTTTCACTCCATTTAGAAGTAAGAGGGGAGGACACATTTGACCACTTTGGAAGTGTATATCCTTTAAACGATTAACTTTATGAAAAAGTCATTTTTAAAGACCTGTCTATTAATACCACATACGCATAAGTTCCTTAAAAAACAATATTTTCAGTTTCAGTTAATATTTTCTTTTAATGATTTTTTAATAAATTTTCACTTTTTTTTTCTTAAAATTGGAAAACGGTTCACAGTTCATCTACCTACCAAGTTTCACATGTATAGTCCTAATAGTTTCAGAATATAAAAACTTTTTACAAAAAAAAATTAATCCGGCTTCCAAAAAACACTGCAAAGTGAAAAATAACTTTAATTTCGGTAGGCGGTGTCCGACTTCCGAAATTAGTTAGAAAGTATACAAAATATTGCTTTTCCCAATGCAGGGCCGTTAATTGTTGAGGAGTTCTCCTGGTACTTCACCATCAACTTCACTTCATCATATGCATTGTGACGAGCATATTGTGCTTAATAACCACATTCTAGTAATCGAAGCGGAACTCATGAAATACTTCTTATTCCTACTTATACAACGTGTAATTTAAAGGGTATATATATACTAAGTGCACGGCTTCTTTGGATGATAACAAACGATATGACATTCCACACATGTAGAGATAGGTTTTGTAAACCTATCTCTACATGTGTGGAACTTATTAGAAATTTCAATACAATGATACCGGAGACCGAATTTTCCAAATTAAGAAGAACGCAGATAATTATCGTGTTATTGGCAATTGACGAGGAAAGTTATTGACCCTTGTAGTACTGTGACACGTTTGTTATGATTGGTATTCAAGAAACATATAAAACCGATAATTTAGTATCAATTCTTTGAGTCACCTATTTTAAGCTGAAACTGTGCATAGAGACTCCATACCAGATGTTGTCTTCAGCCCTTTTGGATAGATATGGGGTTTCCGTTACACGTTGTATATTGAGTAGTTCCAGTGGCCATCTGTGGTCTTCATCATCAGATCCACTTCACAAATGGTGCTTTTCGAATGCAACTACACAAGTTACTATAAAAAATACTCAAATCACTGTAGGTGTGCCTATAATATTTGAAGAGTTCCCTCGATTACTCCAAGATCCTATTATCAGCTCCTGACTTGGTGACAATGGGACGAATTTCGAAGTTCGAAAGGGTCGAACAAAAAAGAATTTTCCAAATCGGTTCAGCCGTCTTCGAGTAATCGGTGATCAAACATAAAAAAATATACGCGTCGAATATAATATAATGATATATAATATAAAAATATAATGATAACCTCCTCCGTTTTTTTCGTCGGTTGAAAATGGCTGTGATATACGGACGGATGGACAAACAGACAAAACAAAACAGGCATGACGAAACTTTTCTTTATTTTTTTTTTTTTTTATCACATATGAGTATTTTATTTCCAAAGTCCCCTAGTACTCCTAATCGGGCGTCAACAACATTAATACAACATTGAAACTAACATCTAATCAATAAACATGTAACCCTTTGTAAACAATAAGTTACAACTGGTCAAACAATATTTAAAAAAATATAATATTACCTTCAAGTATCAAGATTAGTTAAGTAATGTATAAAATCGGGCGAACAATGGTTTGTAAGTGTGTGTGCGCGCAATGTTGTTGTGTTGCTACTAGGATACCTAAAATTGAGCGAGTGATAAATGTAAATGCGTCCTTAAGTAGGGACTGAATAATCGAATAACCGGCTTGGTATTACATGGATCTCTCATAACTTTTTACGGTAGAAAAACTGAGTTGCGAGACTTGGTTTTTTTGACAAGTATTGTTTTTTATGGGATCTCATTTCTTTTTGTAGATAGTCCTACTTTTTTCCTTTCCGGCGCTTTCTACTTTTTGTATAGGTACCAATAACGAATTTTCTTAAAGTCCTCTCTCTGGCTTTTTTATTCCGTTGACCATTTTACAAGTTACCTTTGAACATAATTATATCGAGATACCTATCTACACATATTATTCCATTATATTATACATAATTATATACAGGTACACTGATTAATTAACTGTAAATGTAACTTTGTAATCCCATATAAATATATGGGATTACAAAGTTATTTATACAGTTGATGTATCTAGAAAACTGGACCGAAATTAAAAAATATTTTAGTTTTTCCTGGATTTATACACTAAACACTAAATGTATTCTAAATTTGAAGCTTCCATGTCTGCTAGAAGTGCCTTAGACTTTTGATGATCGGTCAGTCAGTGAGTGACAAAATTAAGGAACTTTGACTCATTATAATTCTTAAACTACTAGTTCAAATTGAATGAAATTTGAAATATACCGTGTTTATACAATGCCTGCTTGGTTACTGAAAATACAGGCTTCTAGTTTTATCCAAAACGAAGTTATACGGGGTCGAAAATGGCCTGAATTGCTTCGAGAAAAGTATGGTACGGTCGTGCTGCTTTTGCTCGACTTGGCGGGGGCACTACCGTGCCCCCAGATGTGCAACAGAAAAAGAAAATACTTCTAGTTAAATAGTTTGTCCACATTTTAGATAGGTCTAACTTATTACTGTGACGTAACTGCAGTTACGTCACAGTAATAAGTTAGATCTAAGGAACTCCAGTTTCCACCCATGCATTAGAAATTAAAGCGAAAGAACTAACTGCATTTTTCAATTACTGCCACGTCGAAGAGTTAGAAATTACTGTGGTCAGTTCTCTAACTTAGCTAAATACAGAGCAGTTAGTTTGGGAAATAAATTATACGGGTCTTGATTTATTAACAGATTGGATCATCTTTAGAGTCTAAAGATGATCCAATCTTAACTCTCTGTGTACGGAATTATGGTACATTTCTTCTCGCTGCAAACAGCTGGTATTATTATTATTAGGTACCCGCGCTCGCATTGAGCTGCATTGCGCCAAGATATCATCTCCGTGAGCGGTGTCTATGAGTGCGTTGCTCGAGCGCGCTTTTTATGTAGATTGACTTCTGAACCTATCTATTTTGTGGCTGCACAGTGGGACGGCACCGCGTGCCTATCAATTATTGGTCGTTAGCTTAGATGTAGCGCTCGGCGGCTATGTTACTTACTGGTTTTGCATTACAAGATAAGGACCAAGCTAACACAATCAATGTACAAAATATAAAATCCCACCAAAACATCCTGTAAAAAATTAGCCAAGCCTCGCCTAAGCTGCTTGTTTCTCTATAAAAAGTAATGAAATCTCTATTTCTGGGCATAAAGGTACAATATATTAAAAACGGCATTATAATCATACGCACTTTAGCGACAGAGGAAGTCTACAGAAGTCAAGCAAATTCAGCGTATATTCACCAAACTTTACTGCGTTAACAGAAAATCCTGATGACATAGTTTACAGAATTATGTATAATCTCTTGATCAACTCTTCATCGATACCCGTGATTTCTGCAGAACATTGATAGGTTTGGAAGCATCTCCTTGCCGTATTTCCGTCATTGCTGTTTCCAGAATCTTGACGAGGTTTATCAATGTGTAAACCAAGCAATTTCCGGAAGCGAGTTTGAACGTGCTTCTTTTTCTCTTCTTTGATCTTTTATTCTCTGGAGTCGATTCAGCCCACTTTTCAAATCCTAGGTTATAAGAAATATGCAGAATCATTTCCATACATCTTATCCAAGCATGTAAGGTAGACAGCCCGTATTTAAACGTATCTTCATTCTCAATTCTTGCAGTTACTTTTGTTATATTGTGCATCTGTCTAGGAGTTGCTCCACAAACAGTACATGAAGCACTCGATGGAGTCTGCGTTAACACTTGAGCAACTTTCCCGTCGATCATTGTCATAAACAGCTCATGTCTTACACATGTTACCTTCTTTTGCTGCAGGCGTTCGCGTTTGACTTAATTCATTAATTTTTGCTTCAAGTTCACTTACAACAGCTGTAGTTTTTTCAGGAGTTTCTTTTGCTAATTCCAGAGAAATGGGTCTGCAATATCTAACTGAAGAACATGTTGGATTTTGCGATATAACTACTTTACTTTATTCATCCACTAGTCTCAATGGTACAAGTGAAACTATAAACATATTAGCATCCGATATTTGTTCATTTTCTTCCGGTAAAACTTGTTTATACTCACTTTGTCCCGAGGATCCATCGCAACCCCATTTGCTATACAGTTTGAGACGGGTGAACTTTTTCGAAACCGAGTATGATCAGTATGATCTGAGAGTTCTTGAAGGTTAACTTTAGCACTTATATTCGTTACGGATATGCTTGACGCAAGAGGATAGCAATGCTTCTTTGCTTCAGCCAAAATTTGGTATGATGGAAATACCGAAAATAAGTTTTTCTCAACAAGTCTCAGCCTCAGGTAGGAATATTGAGCTTTGGATAGATCGGTTTCAATATATATACATAATGCTTCTTCTTTGGTATGGGAAGGTACACCATCTGGACTTCGTAAAATGACTTTTTCTCCTCCTTTTCTGTATTTCTCGTAACACTCACAATCGAAGCTTCATCATTTTCACCCATAGATCGTAAACCTTGAACATAAGCGTAATGCACATGTCCCATTCCATACTCCTGGAGTAATTCCAAGTTTTTACGTTTTTTTCGTACTCTCCGAACACGTCAGGATTTTCTTTTTTTTTCACGTACTCTAAACTCGCCATTTAACCAATTTGTGTTTTGGCTCTCGAAGCAATCTTGTTTTCTTTGAGCTTTCACCCATTTTTGGTTACAAATCGTAATCAAATTTCTTTGAATACTTTGCATAACCGTGCTCACATCTGTTGTTGATAAATGGAAATTGTCCAACAAATATTTTCAATAACTGAAGTGCTTTTCCCGCTTATTATCTTAGCACATATATCGCGTCGAAAACACACAAATTCACTCATTTTAAACTTTTTTCAGCAAATTCACAGTTACCGAAGGAAGGTATCCGGACACTGATGAACACGCTGCAAACCCGAGTATTTATAGGACCCTAGTTTCAGTAACTTGTGCAAAACCAATAAGAAAATTGATAAAAACAGTTTTCACACTAATACTTATTATAATTACAACAACAGATAAGAACTATGCAACATGAGTTTTATCATACGTGTGGTTAAAATGGTTACCGCAAAAAAATATCGTGTGAAAATATATTTAGGTCGACATTTTTGCTTCTAGTTCGAAATGGCGCAGCAATGACGCAGGTTTTTTTTGTATTACTGAATAGGTAAGGTATCTAAACATGTCATTAACTTGACATCGGGAGCCATCGGTAACAAGGAAACCTCAACTTGAAAATTAAATAGACGTAAAATTTCCTTATGACAATTAAAAATTATATTAAAAAATTCGAAAATATATTTTTCATCACAAAATAACGTAGTTATGAACTAGAAATCTTAAGTTGAACTTCCATAACGAGTAGTCTAGTTAATATCAAATTATCAAAGTATAAAGTTTGAGTGTAATTTAATGTACCTATAATTTTTTGTATTTTTTTTACTATTATATCGGGTGGCTTTATCATCTTAGAATGTAAAACAATCAAAACAGTTTCAAAAACACGACTTTTGTCCCAACTAATTTTGAGATGGAAAATACCGGTTGGTCCCATAGTGCGTCGCGCCGTGCGCGTCTAGTGGCGTGCTGCGTGACCTGTGTTGTGCGCCGTATCATTGCGTATATATGCTACTAAGTGTCCAACTTGTAACTTCTTTTTAAATATTTTTGGGGCAAAAACAAAAAAGGTTTATAAAATATTAGATTCGATTTAGTTACTTATTCCGAACGAACTATATTCACATTTCGCATATACTAAACATAATGTTGTATACTTACGGGTAAAACATTCCCACCTCGGAACACCTTTCAGGTGTGTAATATACAGAACAAAGTAAACCAATAAATATAGTAAAATAAATAAAAAAAATTGGCCAAGTGCGAGTCAAACTCGCCCATGAAGGGTTCCTTAGTAACTATAATAAATATAATTGAATATATTTATTTGAAAAAAAAAAAACTTAAAAATGTCTTAAAACTAGTTCATTTGCAATTTTTACAAGTACGCCAAATAACTTTGTTTTTCATAGTGTTTGTATGAATTACAAAGTTATATTTGCGGTTTTAGAAAATATGCTGCTCTCGTTCAAACCAATTTTGGTTGAAAGATTACATTACGATCTATAGCATATATTTTTTTTCATATTTTTCACTCTATAATTTTAGAAGTTACAGTGGGGGGGACACATTTTACCACTTTAGACGCGTATATCTTTTAAACGATTATCTTTATGAAAAAGTGGTTTTAGACACATTTATATCATTTTGAAGATCTGTCTATAGATACCACACACGCATAGGTTTCATGAAAAAATATATTTTCAGTTTCAGTTCCATGTATCGGGAGCCCCTTTTATTTTAATTTTTTTTTTCATAAAATCGGAAAGCGGTTCACAGAATACATCTACCTACCAAGTTTCACATGTACAGTTCTAACAGTTTCGGAATAAAATGGCTGTGTCATACGGACGGACGGACAGACAGACAGACAGACAGACAGACGGACGGACAGACATGTCGAAACTATAAGGGTTCCGTTTTTTGCCATTTGGCTACGGAACCCTAAAAAGATACCTAACCTGTTCTACCGTCTATCTACTTCCATATCAAAACACTACAAAGGTAAAAATAACTTTAATTTCGGAAGGCGGTGTAAAAAACGAAAATATATACAAAACTAAAGACACCGCCTTCCGAAATTAAAGTTATTTTTACCTTTGTAGTGTTTTGATATGGAAGTCGGTTCTATTTTTTGCTAAAAATTTTTTTCACTCTTTTTAGTGGGTCGGTTTGTAATTTATCTAGTTACAAAAGCCATAATGTCAAAAACTTATCACCTTTTACAAAATATTGCTTTTCCCTGTGCATAGCCGTTAATTTTTGAGGAGTTCTCCTGGTATTTGACAATCAGCTCTACATCACCATATGTATTGTGACGAGCGTAAAGTGTTTAACATCCGTACTCAAGTAATCGAATTGCAATCCACGAAATACTTATTATTGAGGAGTTTCAGTGGCCCTCTGTGGTCTTCATCATCAGTTCAACTTCCCCAAATGGTACTTTTCGGAAGCAAATGCTCAAGGTACTATAAGAAATACCCAAAACGCTATAGGTGTGCCTATAATATTTGAAGAGTTCCCTCGATTTCCCCAGGATCCCATCATCAGATCCTGATTTCGTAACAATGGGACCAACTAGAAAGTATACCCATTCAAACGCAAAAAGAATTTTTCAAATCGGTCCAGCCGTCTCCGAGTTATGAGGTAAAATACAAAAAAAAAAAAAAAGGTCCAGACGAATTGTACACCTCCTTTTTTTGAAGTCGGTTAAAAAGACAGCTACCTACTTACCTGCCTACTTTTCTCAATTTGCTTTTGTCATTGATTTTTTAATGTTCACCATACACTTACCTACCAAACATTTTCATTCCACTATGCGTGGTTACGCACATAATTTTGAATAAGTGCAAAATTCAACAAAAGAGCGACAAATAAACCTGAGCAACATTCAGCCGCGTGTGACGTAAGATACCGCGACGCAGCCGAGATTGTGCAACTTACAGGTTCTGTCTCTTTCATTCAGATTAATCAGCAATATTTTATAGATTAACCTTTATAGTATACAGGTTAACCCGTATAAAGGTTAATCAAACAAATGGGTTAAACGTCTAACCGGTTAACCTTTTAATCCGATTAATGGGTCCTTGCTTTAGACTACTTAATGATTTAAATAACAAGGCAGAAACTTATTTTTAAATAAGTCTTTAACGCTTATAAATAAAATCTACGTCGTTGGTAAAAAACTCTTAACTTGACATTTTTTTAAACTAAACTTAACTTATAAATAAACTAAAATATGGCATCCAGAAATTCGTGCGCATCGCTGAATAATCTGATAAATGTTGAGTGGTAGCAGTGATGTGTTGTGTAATAGTGCCGATCAACCTTCTACATCACAAAATATTCTGGAGAGGTGTCCTCTGTGCACCCAGGCACGGTTTTTTAAAGGTAAGCGAGGTCTGAAAGTACATATTGGGAGGGTACACAAACCACCCAATGTATCTACATCAGACCCCGTTATTTCTTTAACACCTACATCACCTTGTTCCAATTTGGATCCGTTTTGGAAAACCCTCTCAAAATTCAAAAATTCTGTTCCGGTTTTAAAGCGAATTCCTCGCGGCGCTAGACCTGTAGTGGCGCAAAACCTAGCCGGATGCGTTCGCCTTGCCGCTCGCGAGAACTCTCAAAGTGCCTGGGAACATCTGCTTACTTTCCCGTATAGGATCCTACATGTTCGGAAGAATTTGGCAACCAAAAAAACTTTAACTTCACAAATTAAAGAAAATTGTAATATTTCGGCCCATATTCAGGATGCAAAATTACCGACACAGAGGGTTACTTCCACCACAAGAAGTATATCCCGCCTAGTCGAATCTAAATTAGGGGAAGGTGACATTAGCGGAGCTGCCAGAATACTTTTCAGTAGTGATGTGGTGGCCCCGTACTCTCCAGATACTCTCGCAGCTCTGGAGAGCAAACACCCTGCCCCAGCGGATGGTCTTTCCTTTCCCGACCCCCCCCCAATCAGGACATAAACACCCTCACCGTTACAGGTCAAGAAGTGATCACAGCCGTTTGTTCCTTCCGAAGCGGCTCTGCTGGCGGCCTCGATGGGCTGAGTCCGCAGCACCTGAAGGACCTACTCAGCTCAGGCGCCGGAGAGTCTGGTGAGTTGCTTTTGAAGGAGCTAACGGCTCTGATTAACCTTATGCTCTCAGGCCAGGTGAACGAAGCCGTCACCGATATCTTGTACGGGGCCAATCTATGTGCCCTACGCAAGAGGGATGGCGGCATCCGCCCCATTGCCGTGGGAACTACCTACCGTCGTATGGCAGCCAAGATTTGCTCCAAATTTTATGGTGAGGATATTTCGACCAAATTTCAGCCCCTGCAACTGGGTTACGGCTCCAAAGGGGGTTGTGAGGCTGCCGTACACGCCTTGACGACCTATTTAAATTCAGGTAAAGGAGAGGTCATCTTGAAGGTTGACATCAAAAATGCTTTTAATTCAGTCAATAGGGACGCTTTGTTGGCAGAAACTAAAAAAGAAGTACCACAAATTTTTAGTTTTCTTTGGCAATGTTACAGACATCCAACCAAATTGCTTTATAAGGAAAACCTTTTGGAATCAGCTGTTGGTTGCCAACAAGGTGATCCCCTCGGGCCAGCGATCTTTAGTTTAGCCATTCATCCAATCATTCGACAGCTAAATTCCAAATTCAATGTTTGGTATCTCGATGATGGAACCCTGGGAGGCGATGTAGACACAGTATTAGATGATCTACAGTTTTTAATAAATCAACTCCATTCCATAGGATTGGACCTCAACCTTTCGAAGTGTGAACTATTCATATCCGACAGTACTGACAGACAACTGACACTTTCAAAATTCAACGCAATAGCCCCAGATATCCAAATTGTGGAAAAAAGTTCTCTTCGTCTTCTTGGGTCTCCAATTTATGAGAATTCCTTTCCCGATTTTGTCAAGGAAAAAATACAAAATTTTAATGACATCTCGGACAGATTATACCAAATTAATATGCATTCGGCCATCACCTTAATTCGTTACTGTTGTTTTGGACCTAAATTAATGTACTTTCTTTGTTCTTCACATCTATGGCATCATCCTCACCTTTTGGAAAAAATGGACCAAATTATTCGCCAAACTCTGACAGGAATTTTAAATGTGGCTTTGGATGACCGAGCTTGGGCACAAGCTACTCTTCCCATTTGTATGGGTGGTCTCGGCATCCGCAAAATTACTAGTATCAGTCTACCGGCTTTTATGTCCTCGGTACACGGCACTGAGAAATTAATCAGGAATATCCTAGCTCAGTCACTGGTTGATTTCAATGTGCCGTTCTTCACCGAGGCTATAGATACCTGGAAACTCGCTTGCCCGAACCTAAATCCACCCGACAATCCATCATCTCAGAGGCGGTGGGATGAGCCGCTCTGTAGAGCAGTTCAGAGTGACCTTATTGCCACATCTGCTTCGGCTGCAGAGCGTGCGCGCCTGCTGGCTGTGGGTGAATGGGAGTCGGGTCTCTGGCTCCACGCACTACCGTCATCGAACATAGGCACCTTGTTCGATGATACTACTTTCCGCCTCACTGCTTCCTTTCGATTAGGTGCCCCCTGTTGTTCTGCTCATGCTGCCACTGTGGCGAAGTTGTCAACAGCCTCTGCTGCCGCTGCGGCTGCTGAAAACCTCAAGCGGCGGAAATATAATAACCTTGTTGGTAGTTATATTTTCGAGCCGTTTGGGGTTGAAACCTTGGGGTCGTGGGGTCCGAGTGCTCACAGATTATTTAAAGATCTATCCAAACGCCTAGTTGACACTTCGCGTGACCCAAGGGCTGGCTTTTACCTTGGACAGAGGTTAAGCATTGCCATACAACGTGGCAATGCCGCCAGTCTTTTGGGCACATTACCAGTGGACAGCGATGCGCACGAATTTCTGGATGCCATATTTTAGTTTATTTTTAGATGTATATATGTAGTTTAGGGTTTTTTATTTAAGTCTATAAAGTGTAAAAAAATTATGTTAAAAATTAATAAAGACCACCACTTATAAATAATTCAATCAATTAACTTTAACATAAGATCCGAAATAAGCATGAACTATGCATGCTCACTGTACCGCACGGATCCAATATGTTACGCGCCTACGTTTCGCGAGGAACTATTGAGTCGCTATGATGTTTCTAGGCATGCCGCTACGGAGTTGTTACAGTGTCGCCAGGCATGTTGCTAAGTTGTTACGGTGTCGCTACGCGTACCGCTAAGAATAGGCTACGTTACTGTTTCCAATATACAGACTACATGTGCTGCTACGAATAAGCTACGCTTACTGATACGAATGTACTGCGGGTGCCACTAGGAATGCGCGTGTGATGGATTATTCAAATAATTTCAGTTGGTTTATTACATTAACTCAAGTTTGTTTCTTTAATTGAACACAAATTAAAATATCACTGTAATAATTATAACCTTTTTAACATGTGATACACAACATTTAACTATTATAAATATTATCAAAACCTTGTAAACACTATTACGAAACCTATTTATAAGATAGTTTAAACTGTTCTTTCATTGTTGTCTTGTATAACAGCATACTTAAACGTTATTTAAAAAATAACGTTGGTTGTTTACTAATTCTGTCATCGTAAGACTAATATGCAATTGAACTAATTAATTTCAACATATTTACTGTATTTTTATATCATTTAATCATAGTTTAATGTTAAAATACAAAGGTTAACAAATCTGTTTTAAAATCGTACGATGTGACGTCACTTGTTTACACTGTCTATAAAAGCCGCCGCTCAGTCGTTCTAGACACAGTTTCACAAAAACCGACCGTCCTTCCGTCCTCGCCGCCGAGGCCCGCCGCGACGTCCCCGAAATAGTCCGCCCCGACCCTTGCCAGAGCCAGCCCGCGACGCTGAGCCAGTAGCTTTAAATTCCTTATTAATAATAATAATGATATGATCCAGCCTGTCCCTAGCTGCCCTCTCCCTGCGACGCCCTAAACCAAGGTCCGTACCCCACAGGGGGTGCCCTTAGCGTGTAGTCGCCTAGTTTGTAAGTTTTTTAATAAGCCCTGGCTGGAGGCTTTAATTAATTTATTTAATTAAGGCAACCACAGGCAAGCCCGGTTAAGCAGCCGACAACCTCAGAGGTAGACCTGCGATGCCACTCACAAAAAAAAAAAAAAGTTCTAGACACAGTCACTCACAGTCGCTCTGGAGCAGTCACACCGAACGGACCTAAGTTAAGTGAACTTGTGTTGTTTCTAACTTTTATTAATATTTTCTAATATTTTTATGTGTAGAATTGGTATAAAAATCCTATCATATTGCTATTGTATTTGAATATAAATTAACTGTTTTGTATTTGTTACTTTAATGTGACAGTGTTAGAAATTGATAATTGTGTGATAATTTAATGTATATTTGGTATTAATTCTATAAATAACATTACTTATATAATATGTAATGGAGTAATGAAATAGTAGATACACAAGTAAATAAAGCTATAAGTTATAACGATAGTAATCACATTGTGGTAATATTGTAAAGTACATATAGTGAATTGATGTTTATGTGAAAATGAATTATGTTTTGAAAAGAGTAACTGTGGAGTTTCTTGCCGGTTCTTCTCCATAGAAAACGACCCTTTCCGAACCGTGCGGTAAATGAATAAATTGATATTGCTATACAAATTGCTAAATTATTTCTATAATATACCTGACAATCGTGGTAATATCGATTAATTGATAATTAATCGGTAAATACATAATAAATTGATATTGATAATTAATTACTTTTAAAATAACAACATTCTTTATACATCTACTATATATATACATCTATTTTATATACATAATCTCTCACGTGCACCTTTGAAATTGCTGCGAAGTGCGCCGCCATCGTTAGCTGTGCCACTGCCTCTCTGTCTTAACGTATGTAAATCGCCGCCGCATGCTCTCCTGTGTCACCTCCACCAAGAGCCACGTCGGATAAATAATTCTACTCGCGCTTATTCACTTCAACTAGTACTAAATTACGTTAGTAGTGGATGTCTCACCGCTCGCCTCGCTGGTGCAACGTACGATACGACACAGCGACCTGAGCACTTTTTGCTTAAGTCGAGCCAGTTAGTTGACCTATCTGCAAAATAGTATTAAAGTGCACGCGCAATGTATGTGAATGTGCTGAAAGCTGACAGCGTCTGTATTATTTGTAGAACAACGACGGCTTTTTATCGTAACTTGTAAATTATAAGGTTACGTTTACATGGCAAAAAATAAATTTTCTAATGCCTATTTTTTTCGGTATAAAGGGGTAAGTAAAACGTTATGCAATGAATTATATGAACTTATACATATGAAGTTAGGCAAGTACTGGTAGTCTATAAGCATTTTGCTCGAGTGACGACTTGGCCTCGATCATTGTGATCACTGATTGCTCAGAGTCGCGACAGAGAGATATACCTATAAAACTTTTAACTTTAGTGGTGGCCTTAGTCCAACAGCATTTAATTAGAGAACTAGGTGTTTCTAATACTTCTAGCTGAGCCACTTTCTGACGCAGATAAAGTTGTTTACAAACTAGCTGTGCTAAGATTATATTAACTGGCCGATCATGGTCGCATAATCATTTGTGAGACAAACCCCAAACATAAAAAAATCAAAGTTAGCTATGTACTCATTAGATTAATAGTTTATTAGTACTGTTATGACTGTTATGAATTAAAAAAGCTTTATCAACTCCTAACAACCCCTACAGAGCCACTCGATGTTCCGATCATAGAATTGGGATCTTTAAAACATTTTTCCGTGCCCGCCGAACCGAGGTATTTCAATAAAGCCAAGATGATTTTAGTCATTTATCTCATTGCGGCGGGGTAGGAGATATATGTTACTAAACCCGATTACCCCCTTGGAGTTTCCCTTGTGTTCAAAGAGAACGTATTGGAGCGGAATGTTCCACGTCAGAGGTAAAAGCAAGTATTCATGTTTAATTTCATCCCGTACGAGAGCACGAAAAAAATCTTTTATCTGGACCCGAATTCTTAGCAAAGAATTGTTTCAAAAGTACCAGCATTGATCTTTTATCAATGCCGGTACTTATGAAACAATTCTCTGAAATGGCATATCGTTGAATTATTTCGAATAATAAATACATTAATAATTAATACATATATTTTATATAAATATGGTATAACACAATTATGTCAATTCTGAAATACCATAGGTGAGCCATCACTGAAATTATGAAGTTAAGAGAGGAGACATAAATACTTTGAAATATAATATTTCATTTGATGTCATCGACGTTTGTCATAATCAGTTATTGTTATAAAATCTCCTTTTTTATTGTTGGGAAAATCATCGAATGACTTCTCCCGCTCTGGGTAAAGCGGAAGGGAGTGTCACACTTCTACTGACTAAAACCCCACCCTGTTCCTTCAGCTGCCCTTAAGTTACGTGGCCGCGGTATCTCGTTAGAACATTCCCGCAATCCCGGCAGGCAATGGCCTTATCTGGCCCCGAGCTGTCAGCACTGCTGACAGCTCTTCGAGGCGCGCGTGGAACACGACACGCCGCCGACCCGAGCCTAGTTCTTAACGGTCGGTGACCTACCCCTGCTTGCCGTCCGGAAGCACGCGCCTGCGGTGGCCGGACATCGGCTCGCGATCCCCAACGAACGGGGCGTGGAGAGTTGCCTCTACTTCACGCGTTCCGCCTCCTCCTTCGCTAGTATGACTGCTTCGCAGAAGGAGGCCACGGCATCCCATTCCCTCTCGCTCCGCACCGGGGTCTGTATCAGGGCCGGGCGCGAGTGGTCGCCGCCGCCGATCGCCTCAACAAGGACACGGCGAAGCTCTGCCCAAGCGGGGCATACCTCCACTGTATGCTCCACCGTGTCCTCCGTGTGGTCCATGCAATGACGACACCCGGGCGTATCCTCCTGCTGAATCCGAAACAGGTACCTCCCGAAACAGCCGTAAGTCAGCCAGTCCAGTAAGGCGTCAGGCGGAAGGTGAGGACGCCGTGGCGTCTCTCTAGCCACTCCTCAAAGAGGGAACTTGAGAGAGTGTCCTATAAAATATCCCTGGAATATGATTTAATTACTTGGCATCTTCCACTGATATTAAAATATTTAATGGTTATCGCTGTAATACACATATTGCTAGGGCGTCCAATCCCGGAATACCGAGATCTCGGTATTGCGAGATCCCGCGTCATTTTCCAATCCCGCGTGATGCGGGATTACGAGTGCGGGATCCGCGGGATTTGCGGGACTGAAAAAAAGCATGCATCTGACCTCCCGCGAACGCAATCCCTTGGTGACTGGCGGCCGGCAGTGCTGCAAACAACGCGGGGGCCGATCTAGCCCGTTTTTCACAGATAATATAGCCTAATATAGCCGAATTTCAGTCAGTGGTAGCCTAGGTATGTAGCCTAAAATATCAGTCATGCTTTTTATTCAGTATTTGTTACTGTTTTTTCTGAAGAAAAAGCGGTGTAATTTGATTGATCTCATACTAATAGTAATATGTAAATAAATGTGGAGTTAGTTTATTAATTCATTGTTTTTTGTGATAAATAAACGGGGTAATTTGATTGATGTCATACTAATAATAATACGTCAATAAACGTGGAGTTAGTTGATTAATTCATTGTTTTATTTGCCTTATATAAATGTGAATATTTTCAATATGCAGGATCCCGCAAATACCGAGATCCCGCGGGATTGAAAATTCGTAGTCCCGCAAATACCGAGATTGAATTCAGGCTGCGGGATTGGACGCCCTACATATTGTACTTCTTTGATCTAATGAACACATAATATTATTCATTTAATGGAAAGTCATCAGAAATTGCCGTCATAAGTAAGTCAGCGACAACGGGGTTATTAGAGTTATAGCATATTTCTGTAATATTTAAAGGAACCTAACATGAAGGGGCGACGGAAACTCCAGGCTTCACTCCCCTGTTTCGCTTTCTGTAACTCCATACCATATTCTCTTCCAAGCCTAACCAATAGGTCCCATTACCGTGACCCCGGTACGTAAAGGGTTATTGAAGGAACACCGTGGATTTTAGTCAGTAAAAGTCTGACAGTCCCTCCCGCCCTACCCGGGGTGGGAGGACTTATTTGATAATCTAACCACGTTAAAAAAAAAAGAAAAAAAAAGCCTAACCAATAGGTGCGAATCAGGGTGCGTGAGTTCCCGAACACAGTTTCGAAAAGGAACAAAAAGAAGAAATTCTTTCAATGTTTACAAATATGCAATGACACAAAATGTATCTATTATTTTAAAAACCAGAAGGTTGATTTATAAATACATTTACAGCATAGTTACTATGTTAATATACAATCTGAACGTTAGGTAAATTGAATGAATATAATTTGAGTAATGTATGTAATATACTTACATTATGTTATTTGAAAATTATGGTTTTTAATCAGATATCTCATTATAATATAAGTAGTATTTGATCGACACCCTGCCTATGATATCTGCCATTTTATAAAAAAAATGTCCAATAAGATTTGAAACATTCATAATAAAGTCGATATCAAAATATTGACCAAATAACGGCAATTTCAATTTGAACGAATAAACTAAACTGACCAATTGTAAAAAAAAAAAACAAAGAACTCAACAATCACACTGTTTTATTGCAAAACAAGAAGCCATTGTAATCCCGTAGGTGCGTGCCACGCTGTGGGGAATTAACAACTTAGATTGGTACGCCCGCGCTAATAAGACCAACTCTTTTATCCCACGAGCCGAGTTGTTTAGTTAGGCATTGCACGCCACTAGTGCTCGTGACGTCACGAGCTCTTATAATAAGTACCTTTTGTTAAAGTAGCGATAACCCATTTTTTATGAAGTTACAATTCTAATGCTATTTTCGCAATTAACATCTTTGATGAATGAGTAAATCCATGAGCACATTGCCCATTAGCAATTTTCTCGATTTCAAGTAATAACCTTCTTAGGGCCAATTTCTCCTAACGTCTCTAAAACGGCGATCAGTAAAACTGCGTTTACACTAATTGCGTTTACTATCAAGATTTTATCTCGTTTAAGACGCAATATAATACCGTTGACCTTGCTCAAACGGGCGCACTCACAGACACATCACAGAGAATGCCCCGCGCACCCCCTCATTTGAGGGGGTGAAGCAGATGAAGTGGGACACGAGTAGTCCCGCCTACTGCGGGGTGCACCGCGCGAATTTCGTCGATGCGTGTTTTTCATTACATTTAACATCGTAATGGGGCGTGCAACTGTCAAAGTGGCGCTAGTAGCACACTTACCAATATCAAAGCAGTTTCTCTATGGAACAGCAATGAATTCCTAAATTAGAGACAGTTATTGAGAATTTTTCGATTAAAGAACATGTATTATGTTCTTTAATCGGAAAATTGTACAGAAATAAATTGAAATCAATGAAAAGAAAATAAAAAATATTACCACAGATAACCATAGATGATACAGATAACTATATAATATCTCACAATCTAACTAACACTGACAGTTACAAAGGTTCTTACGGTGGTGGCGCCATCTGCGATTAGCTTTCACTTGCACGACCCATTTCGCGGCTGGTTTACAGAGCTCGAGCGGTCCAGTGTGTCACCGTTCAGGTTTCGCGCCGCGTTTCCGCGGCGATCACCAAGATCGAATCTCATTCGCGGTATAGCTTTTTGTTGTCTTTTTTATTAACTATTATGTATTTATAGATATTTACATATTTTCGTGTTGTTATTATTTTAAAATATGTGCATAGTTTTGTTCTCTTATTTTTTATTTAATTCATTAGGTTATCAAAAAAATTTTTAGCAAAAAAATAGAACCGACTTCCATATAAAACACTACAAAGGCAAAAATAACGGAAGGCGGTGTCAAAAATATAAAAGAAACTACAAAACAAATGACACCGACTACCGAAATTAAAGTTATTTTTGCCTTTGTAGTGTTTTATATGGAAGTCGGTTCTATTTTTTTGCTAAAAATTTTTTTTCACGCTTTTTAGTGGGACTGTTTGTAATTTATCTAGTTACAAAAGCCAAAATGTCAACTACTTATCACCTTTTACAAAATATTGCTTTTCCTGGTGCAGAGCTGTTAATTTTTGAGGAGTTCTCCTGGTACATCACCATCAGTTCTACATCACCATATGCATTGTGATGAGCATAAAGTGCTTAACATCCGTACTCAAGTAATCGAATCGCAATCCACGAAATACTTATTATTGAGTAGTTTCAGTGGCCATCTGTGGTCTTCATCATCAGTTCAACTTCTCCAAATGGTAATTTTCAAAAGCAACTGCTCAAGGTACTATAAGAAATACCCAAAACGCTATAGGTGTGCCTATAATATTTGAAGAGTTCCCTCGATTTCTCCAGGATCCCAACATCAGATCATGATTTCGTAACAATGGGACCAACTAGAACGTATACCCTTTCAAACGCAAAAAGAATTTTTCAAACCGGTCCAGCCGTCTCCGAGTTATGAGGTAACATATATAAAAAAAAAATTCAAGACGAATTGAGAACCTCCTCCTTTTTTTTTGAAGTCAGTTAAAAACAATAATTTTTATTCCTATAGATATTTTATTTCAGAATCAAGAATAATATAATGAAAAAAATAAAACATCCAAAAAGTTTGATGGTGGATTCTGAAGAAAAATAATATACAGGGTGTTACAAAAGAGTTTAAGTAATACCAAAGGAGGTTATTGTACTCACAATTATGAACAAGTTTTACTATGGCGCCAGCTCTGAAATCGCAATAAAAACAGCTGTTTCAATTATTTTTTTCCAAGTGAATAAACTTTTTGTATAAAATAGCAGTTTATTTTCGTCATTTTTATTTTCGCAATATACGGTTTATAAGAATACAGCGTGTGAAGTGAACATATCTACGGATGCGAGGAGAGACGAATGAAAGGGTGGGATACGGACTGGGTGGATGGATGGACAGATGAACGAACAGGAAGTATACGTAAAAATTAAACAAGCTAATTATTATAATTTTATTTTGTGATTTATTGACGTATTTACGCATACGGAGCGCAATGTTAATACACAAATTTTGGAAAAAAATTACTCAAGTCACAAATCTTCAAAATTTAGTTTTCTACTACAACAAGTTTTGTTTTTAGGCATCCAAAACAAATACTGCCTTGTATGTGCTCGTGCAGAGAAAAAACAAACTGCTGCACCGGAACAGTTTGCTTTCATTCCATTTCGCTTTTGTCTCTTTTGTCACTTTTATCTCTATCTGTACTTTCATCTCTATTTTTTACGTATGGTTCACGAATTTTCATATTTCTTGAAATTCGGGGATCAAGTATCTCAGGTAAAATACAGTCTAAATAGAACTTTTTCAATTTTTCTTTCATTTCTCTTTCCCAAAATGTATCATCTCTTTGAATGATTTCCGTCTTCAGCTTTTCTTTTTCATTCTCCCATACGGCAAACAAACAATATTTTTTTTGGGTTACGTGTAGCTGTCCTTGAACTTGGTAATACCAAGCATGTTTTTTGTTGAAGGCTAGTTCACTAGTTTTTGTTTTTTGCCAGAAGTTTACTTTTTTATTTTCAATTGCTGCTGCTAGGCCCATTTTGTGGGCTGTCAAAGGACACTTTACTTCAACAACAGTATTTTCTCCAATTAATCCATCAGGCGTTGCACCCAAGAAACATAGTTCTTGGTCTATAAATAAACCACAGGGTCTAATCGTTTTGCGCTCTTGTACAGCCAATTGTGCAAGTGCGATTTTTTCATTCAATTGGCCATGTCTAATAGATTCCAGGTGGTCAATTTTGTTCCGATAAAGAATATCTTTGACTAAATTAGCACATGGTGTATTAATACGCCTTTTTATAACTCTGCCGAAATTGGATGCAGTCAATAACGATCTTCTCATCTCTAGCCATTCTCCACTATCACTTTGTAAAACAGTTTTTCTTTCAATTGTTGCTCGTTCCAAATCAGACTTTTTAATTTTTTTCATAAACTCGTTTTTCAGTTTATCCAGTATTTCTACCGGCATATCGGGCTTTTCACAGGACTGGCCATAATCCTTATCGTCTTGTTTTTTACTGAAAACAAGCCTTCTTTTTATATATCTTTTACTAGGGAGTTTTTGTTTCTTCTTTCTTTCTTCCTACAGTTTCAGTTTGCCTCTTGGGCTCTTATTGGTAATTTTTTTATAAAGCTTCGAAAGTGCATTTTCTTCATTGAACGACACTGCTGACGCAATGCATCGCGTCTGATATGAATTTTTGAGGGAAAAATTAACTCTTTTTCCTCCTACATATTTTGCTATGATGCTATGATAGCGTTCTACAACGTTACTGTCCACGTCATGAAGTAAACTTCGAGCATGGCCAGCAATACTTTGTATCATTATACTAATTCTCTGCCACAGAGAACTTAGCTGAAAGTCACTTGGAACATCATTTTGCTCCAAATCTCCCGTTTTTTTGCAGAAATGTGTTTTGCATTCAAGGTGGTTTCCAAAAGCGTGATGATGTGCTTGTAAAATGTCCTCAAATAATTTTTGCTCTTCTGGGCAGGGATCATTTTTATTTTTTTGTATTGCTTTGGTTATGCAGGATCTCATGCTCAAAACTCGCGATATGGTCAATAATTTTCTGTGACTATTTAAATATTTGGTTTCAGTTTGAAATGTCATCATTTTGTTACAAAAATTCCTCAGTAAATGATTTTTGCATTCTACTTTTTCGACGGTAATATCAAGGTAAGGTCTTGCCTGCAAAATTTTGGAATAAGTACTTGAGTCACCATCAGATATTAGTCGTCCGTAAATCAAACCGTGGGTAGCTAATGACTGCTTAAAACCTTCCACTATAATTTCGCTCTCCATTCCTGTGGACGGACCGGAATAGTTTTTCGAACATAAATGTTCAGGCACTGTTGTTTTTTTCGTTTCGGCACGATCACAATGGTAGCAATATTTATTTCGGACTCCCAAATATAAAAGTTTGCCTGTTTTTCTACCTATGATTGCAGCAGCGCCGGATAAAGCTGAATAATTTTTTTTGTACGACCTTTTACCGTACACACCATCTGCTATCACATCTATGATAGGCGTACCATTCTTTGTGACGCTGCCATCTGCTATAGCCATAATTTTCTCTTCCTCAGCTGCTTGATCCATGGACTGTTGTGCCAGTTGCTGCCAGTTTTCCGACTGTAATTTGTGGTTCTTTTGGTATGTTTTTTGGGAAATCATTGGCAAATTCATGGCTGATGAAAATTCTTGTAGCTGAGAATGACCACAACCAATAGAAATTGCACCAGCTACAGCACATGTATTTATTGATAAACAATTATCATTGTCGTTAATGATAACAAATTTTTGTTTACACATTTTACATAAAAAAGTAAATTTGGAAGATAAGCCGTGAAGCTTTTCACCAACTAACTCAAGAGAAGATAGCCCGCAGTCTAATGGTCCGTGATTTGAGATCGCACACAACTTTAAAAAAAAATAGGAAACATTAATAATCCTGCGCCCAATTTGTATGTTCTTTTTAGGAGTATAGTTTTGCGTCTGTAAAAATATATGAATATTTTTTTTATACCATAAAACATTGTTTTAACTTAAAATAATTTTAAATAAGTATGTTTTCACGGAATAACTTACTTCTTCACTATAATTTAACCCATCAGTTTTTTGGTTTTCAGGTTGGACATCACAATGACTTTCTTCAGTAGCACTAGCCACCTAAAACTGAATTATACCATTTTTATTTATAAAACTAATTCTACACAACAATTATGTTACTGTAACGTGCGGTTGAAGTTTTGAATATTATCTGTGTATTAAAGGTTTCTTCTAGTACTTGCTCAGATGAATATGTACTTTTATCAATAACTTCATGACCGTGATCATTCTGTGATGCCACAGTTTCCAATCTAAAAATACAAAAAGTTTGTGGTAATGAAATTCATTACAAATTAAAGCGGGACATTATTTACCATGTTTGTTATTTGTTTCGAGTTTCAATTGTGAAACAACTGAAAAAAATTGGCCAAGTGCAAGTCAGACTCACCCATGAAGGGTTCCGTAGTAACTATAATAATATAATATAACATGTATATTAATTAGACAAAAAAAGACCTTACAAATTTCTTAAAACTAGCTTATTTACACTTTTACGACTACGCCAAATAACTTTGTTTTTCATAGTGTTTGTATGAATCACAAAGTTATATTTGCGGTTTTAGAAAATATGCTGTAATACAAAAACTGCTAACCCGATCTCGTTCAAACCGATTTTGGTTGAAAGTGTATATCTACAGACATATATTTTTTTAGATTTTTCACTCCATTATTATAGAAGTTAGAGGGGGGAGGGAGAGACACATTTTACCATACTACTTTATGAAAAACACACATTTTCATCATCACATTTTACTTTATGAAAAAGTGGTTTTAGAAACTTCAAACTCATTTTTTAAAGACCTGTCTATAGATATCACACACGCATAGGTTTCATGTAAAGAAATATTTTCAGTTTTTAGTTCCATATATGGGGAGCCTTCCATGTATGGGGAGGTACCATGTATTTTAATTATTTTTAATTTCTTTTTTCTCAAAGTCGGAAAGCGGTTTATCGGAAGACGGACGGACGGACGGACGGACAGACAGAAACAGACAGACAGAAACAGACAGACAGACAGACAGACATGACGAAACTATAAACAACAAATACAGGGTGGCAGGGACATCTACGCGCAACCGCTTACCATGGATTCAGTACATGATTCTGGACCACCCTGCGTTGATAGTTTTCGTCGGCTTTTTCTTAATTTCATAAAATTACGAAAAATCCGACGCAATAACAAAACAGTAAATTCACTTATTTCAAACAGTAATGTAAACAAAACTCGAAAAGGCTACCTGATTAGTTATGTTGATCTCGCAAATTAACCCTAGCAAAACAGCTGATCAGGTAGCTCTTTCGAATTTTATTTACATTGCTGTTTCAAGTGAAACAAGTGAATTTTATATTTTAATTAACAATTATTTTATACAGTTTTCAGTAAAAAAATACTGAAAAATCCTGAAAAATTAAAAAAAAACGACGAAAAATTCCAACGCAGGGGGTCCAGAATCATGTACCGAATCCCTGGTAAGCGTTTGTGCGTCGATGTCCCTGCCACCCTGTATATTACTTGTGCCAAAATATAGTAGTAAATATCCCGTTTTAAGACAGATTTAGTGACCATGTCAATTTTAAAACTGCGTGAAAATGTCAATTCTAAATTTTCTAGTTCTGTGGTTCAGAAGTTGGTACATTTTAGATTTCATTTTTTAGGGTTCCGTAGCTGAATGGCAAAAAACGGAACTCTTATAGTTTCGATATGTCTGTCCGTCTGTCTGTCTGTCTGTCTGTCTGTCCGTCCGTCCGTATGTCACAGCCATTTTATTCCGAAACTATTAAGACTATACATGTGAAACTTAGTAGGTAGATGTATTCTGTAAACCGCTTTCCGATTTTAAGAAAAAAAAATAAAAAATATTTAAAATAAAGGGGGGTTCCCCATACATGGAACTAGAACTGCAAATATTTTTTTTTCATAAAACCTATGTGTGTGTGGTATCTATGGACAGGTCTTTAAAAATGATATGAGGGTTTCTAAGACCGCTTTTTCATAAAGTCAATCGTTTAAAAGATATAAGCTTCCAAAGTGGTAAAATGTGTGTGTCCCCCTCTAACTTCTATAATAATGGAGTGAAAAATTTAAAAAAAAAAATGTCTGTAGATCTTAATGTAAACTTTCAACCAAAATTGGTTTGAACAAAATCGGTTCAGCAGTTTTTGAGATAGCATATTTTCTAAAACCGCAAATATAACTTTGTAATTCATACAAACACTATGAAAAACAAAGTTATTTAGCGTAGTTGTAAAAATGTAAATAAGCTAGTTTTAAGAAATTTTTAAGGTTTTTTTTATTCGTCAAATAAATATACATATTATATTATATTATTATAGTTACTACGGAACCCTTCATGGGCGAGTCTGACTCGCACTTGGCCAATTTTTTGTATTCATTTCGTAAAATTGTTGAGCTACAAATAAAAGATTAGGCAACTAACATTCATAGTTAGGTACATACATATTCTCTTACTTAGTTATTATGTATGACAATAAGCAACATCTGAATTTTCAGATCAATCAGATATTTTGTCATGCACATTACTGCCCATATCAATAAACCGCGGTCTTGAAACAAAATGTTTCTTACTTTGTTTTATTCTTTATTATAGCCTAGATAATGTGTCGATACTTACTCATTGAAAATAACTTCGGCGTTGACATTTTCGACTTTCTTTCTCCTATAAAAAAATTAAAACGTTTCTTTTTTTATTCAACAAAATATTTACAAAAATATCTAAATATAATATAAAAGTACTTTCAATAAAATAGAAGTGACAAAAAGACAAAATTAGACCCTAGGTTTGATCCAGGACACTGGCGGTTGCCAATCCGATTCACTACTATACACGCTAATAGAACTTAGGAATTGTAATGAAATAACTGACCGTATTCGGGTAAAATAAAGTGCTCAATACTGAGACGGTTCCAATAATGTGTCATAATATTTTAGAAATAATTTAGTAATCTAAAATATTCTTACCTTTTAACATCGTTCATATGAAGGGCGTTTGATTTATATGAACGTTTTTTAGTCCTTTTAACTGGCTTCACTTTATTTCCCATATCTATACTAATATTATAAAGCGGAAAAGTTTGTTTGTTTGTTTGTTTGTTTGTTTGTTTGTTTGCTTGAACGCGCTAATCTTCGAAAGTACTGGGTGGATTTCAAAAATTCTTTCTGATTATGATAGGCAGTTTCATGAGGAAGGCTATAGGCTATCTAGCATTACGCTACTCCTCTCGGTTTTCCTACAATAAAGGTATTGGTGAAGTAAGTCGGAAGAAAGTATGCCGCTAAATTACTATAATCGCGTGAGCTGGCGAAATATTAATAGGCCAGTGCAACGGTAACTGGACGGTCTGAACTTGTCCACGGTACGTGGAGCTTAACGTTGCTTACAATAAACAAAGCTTCGGCCCACAAACCATACAAATTACAGGTCTAACCACTAACCTTCTGTGCTGGGTTCGCCAAGTTTCGACCTTCCCAAGGCCACGCCCCAAGTGTGGCATGTGTGTAATATGAGGTGAGTAATTGAAACGTGTGATGTAAGTCAAGTGTGTGGACGTTCACAAGGCGCCAGTCTCCAGATGGCGCGGTTCCAACTCAGCATCACACCCAACTCGTTTCCACCAAGCGCGTGCCACGAGGTGACGCAATAAGGCGATATGTTCCAAAAATATCCCTGGATTCTCGTCAATCCGGGAGTACAAAGTTCAACAATAGATAATCGCGACCCAATTATCGGTCTCAACACGCGATTCCAACGATATTTTACCCATTACGATTAACTCAACAGGTCCGACGCGGACATTTTTCAACAACCAAGCGAGCAAAGTCTATCTGTCAAAGTCAAGTAATGTCAAGATCAAATTCTTTATGTCAAAAGGGTGCGTTCTGTTTCACGTCGGACCGAACATCTAACCCCCTCGGACGGGCCTACCCGTCCGCTAATCAATTGGAAGTCTTGACAAGGTTGCAAATTCAACACAGCTTCAATGCGGCCAAATACCTTCTCATTAACAGCTAGTTCATTAAAGGTGAGAACGGTGTTTCCCAACAATCTCCGCCAGCGTCCCTTTGCCGCTTTCACCGCGGCCCCAAAAATACCCCCCCAATGGGGGGCAGGCTGGCGGGTCAAACAACCAAGTGACCCCTCGGCGGGCCAAACTATTACCAATATCAACCTGGCTCTCATTAAGGAAGGCGTATACCTCCTTCAAATAGTTACTTGTACCCTTGTAATTCGTACCGCAATCAGACCTAATCAACGAAGGTAACCCACGGCGCGACACAAATCTTTCCAAAGTCGCCTCAAAGGCCTCTGTCGAGAGGGACTGCCTTGGTTGACAGGCAGACAAACACACAAATAAGCCTTAACAATCTTACTATTACGAAGGGTGGACGTCTTCAACAAAGGGGGACCAACAAAATCCGTTACGACGCCAGCAAAGGGCCTCGCCTCATTGACGCGATCAGCCGACAAAATCCAAAATTTCTCGCTGCAGAATGGCCAACAGCGCATTGCAACCGGCATGCGAGTTCTTAGTGTGACGATCAGTCACCAACAATTGAACCAAGTGGCCCTCCTTGGGCAACAAAGGGGGGTGACGGGCCCCATAAGGAAGGCTAGAGTGCCTCAACCGTCCTCCAACAGGGTTTCCCGAAGTGGCTCGTCCCAACCAAGTTCAGTTATAACAAGGGCAGGAGCACCAATTTCAGGGTAAGGACAACTCACAAGGGTGATTTCAAACCAGGTCCTTCCCTCAACAGTGGTGTCAGCCGGTTCGCCAATTCCCCAAATCTTGCCTGAAAGGTCGTTCACCTTCAGGCCAACCTGTCCCGCTAACCAAGACGACAAAAGGCAACCCCGGACTCCCGTGCGCAAAATGGCACGGACCACAATTGAGTCACCCAAGGGTCCCCAGACCTTGACCGAGGCCGTTGGCAACACAACCGTCTTGATCGGGGGGGTCCTTTAGCGGGGCAGGCGTCAATCTCTTAGTGATGCCTGGGCGGCGACCGATCGCCGCATCCAGGCTGCCTTCGTTCACGACGAGGCCAACAATCAAAACATTCGTCCGCGCGGTGTCCCGATCCGCTCGCCATCACTGGAGTGGATATCCCACCGGATGCCCGAATGGCGGAGGGCGCGACTCCAGCCGGGGACGTTCCGCCAACGGAGGGGAAAAGCAGCGGCGCCGACCCGGCCACTGCTGCCTAGCAGCCAATGCGCGTTCTCCCTGACGAGGGGAGACCAAATGGCGCTCGTGGGGCTCCCGTTCAACTTGCGCGGGGGGTGGAGTGCGGCGTACAGAATTGCGGGTCTCAGCCCGGTGCTCGTCTCCGGGGTAACCCCCTTGCGCGAACCCCCCTCAGAAGCTGGTCTGCTGGAGCGGTTCGCGTTGGCGCACAAAATCTCCAAGTGGGACCCTTCACAAATTCTACACGGGCGGGGGTCGGGGCAGTCCCGATGGAAGTGGGCCCCCAAGCACGAAAAGCACAAACGGCGTGCGTTGACAATGCGGCGGCGGGAACTTACGTGCAAATTCAAAAAGTCCCGGCAACGCGCCATGACATGCCCCGTTGCCTTACAAAAGTCACAATGATGAGGACTCCGGGCACCAGCAAAACGGGGGGCGGGGCGAACATCAACAGGCCCCCTAGCCCGAGGACTCCGGGCGCCAGCCAAACGGGGGGCGGGGCGATCATCAACAGGCCCCCTAGCCCGAGGACTCCGGGCGCCAGCAAAACGGGGGGCGGGGGGAACATCAACAGGCCCCCTAGCCCGAGGACTCCGGGCGCCAGCAAAACGAGGGGCGGGGCGATCATCAACAGGCCCCCTAGCCCGAGGACTCCGGGCGCCAGCAAAACGGGGGGCGGGGGGAACATCAACAGGCCCCCGGGCCCTAGTCCGTCCCTGGTCTCTGGGCTGAGAAGGTAGTGGGGGCGACCCCGTAGCGCCACGAGTGTTATCCGCAAACCGACACTCGTCTTCCAAAAATTTGAGGAGGTCGTCAAAGGGGGAAGATGGGTGGCACTATCCCCACCATACTCCTGCTCAAAACGTGACCTCAACTCCGCGGGGAGCAACTGCAGCACTATGTGCACCAACAAGTAGGACCAATGTTCCACCGGTAGCTCCAAGCGTCTCAAGGCGTTGGTCACTGAGACCAACGGGTTCAGCAAGTCAGTGCGCAACGTCGACGTGCTGACAATAGCCGGTAGTCCCAAAATTTGGTCGATGTGCACATCAGCCAGGCAGCGCTTGTTCTGATACCGTCGGGAGAGAAGCTCCAGAGCGGTCGGATAGGAGGAATCCGTCACCGGCAAGTGCTGCACCAAGGCTCTGGCTTCGCCCTCCAGGACAGACAATAAATAGGCCAGCTTCTGGGCAGGTCCGAGGTCCGAGCGTGCATCGACAAGACTCTCAAAGAGATTTAGGAAGCCCAGCCAGTGGTCCAAGCGACCCTCAAAATGTGGCAGCTCCAGGGTGGGCAGCCTACTCAATAGTCCAGGGTCTGCAACAACGGGGGTCTGCGGCTTGGCCGCATCAGGCACCCGACTCTTCAAAATTTCCCACGCTCGTAGACATATGACATCCCCCAGGTGGACAATTTGGTCATAGTCACCCAAAATCTTATCGCGGGCTGTCTGATCCATCACCCCCAAATCCACGTCCATGATGTACTCGTTGAAGCGCGTGAGCGCAGCATCAGCTGACTTGATCCTCTCAATCACTTGCCCATACCGAGCAAGGGTGAGCTCTTCCAATTCCACACGCTCAACAGTTGCAGCTGCCGATGTGAACCATCTCAACTGTGAGGTCAATCCCGCAGCAGCCTCCCTGACTGCCCTTAATGAGGCCATTGCAACAATCAAATATTAATACAAAACACCAATCAACAACCAACAATCAAATATTAAACAAACAGCAATGACTTGTTAGCCGACCAAATAATCTCAACAAAATAAAAATTCAAATTCAATTATTTCAAGTCCAAATCCGACCCTGTACTTATTCCAAGTATGAATCTAGCTTGCTAAGGATGGCTAGTTACAAAATAAATAACAATTCAATGTATATATTGTGCAGGATCACACCAATAAACATCAATAAGCACAACAATTGTCTGTATAATATTGAGCCGGAGAATCTCTAACAAAATCCAATAAATACAAATAAATGCAATAAGTCAATTCACACCATTCAAGTCTTGTTATGTTAGACTATGTGTAATTATTATTTAGATAACCTTTCAAATTCAGATCAATGACATTCAATTATTAATTGCAACAAATACCAAATTATGTACCAAATACAACCAATTCCTAATTTCACAAATAAATCTTACCTGTCAATGCAATAAAAGGGGCTACAGTACAAATTACAAATACAACTTCAATTGATAGCCCGGATGACATGGTAATATATTCAAAACTTATTAAGTTATAAGTTGTGTTAAGTAATTAAACTCAAGTTTTAAGTTTTCAACAATATTCAAAACTTCCAATTAAACCAGTGGATCTTATATTATAAGAGCCACGCCTACTACCAGAATGAATCAGTGGATCTTATAAGAGCCACGCCTGCTACCACTTTGTTCAGAACTGCAATAGGCCAGTGCAACGGTAACTGGACGGTCTGAACTTGTCCACGGTACGTGGAGCTTAACGTTGCTTACAATAAACAAAGGCCTACTTCTACTAGGCTTCGGCCTACAAACCATACAAATTACAGGTCTAACCACTAACCTTCTGTGCTGGGTTCGCCAAGTTTCGACCTTCCCAAGGCCACGCCCCAAGTGTGGCATGTGTGTAATATGAGGTGAGTAATTGAAACGTGTGATGTAAGTCAAGTGTGTGGACGTTCACAAGGCGCCAGTCTCCAGATGGCGCGGTTCCAACTCAGCATCACACCCAACTCGTTTCCACCAAGCGCGTGCCACGAGGTGACGCAATAAGGCGATATGTTCCAAAAATATCCCTGGATTCTCGTCAATCCGGGAGTACAAAGTTCAACAATAGATAATCGCGACCCAATTATCGGTCTCAACACGCGATTCCAACGATATTTTACCCATTACGATTAACTCAACAGGTCCGACGCGGACATTTTTCAACAACCAAGCGAGCAAAGTCTATCTGTCAAAGTCAAGTAATGTCAAGATCAAATTCTTTATGTCAAAAGGGTGCGTTCTGTTTCACGTCGGACCGAACAGCTGAGTTATACGTAAAGATCATGTACTACAAAAACGTAGGGTTTATGTAGATCTAAAAAAAAGTCCGCAGTACTGCATATCTAACTTTTATAAATAATCCACAATAAGGCAAATTATGTTAAGAAAATATTTAAAAAATAAGGAATGTCTTTGTAGTATTATTATTATGCAGCCATATCAATATTTGCGTTTGAAAGTAATTTCAACATCAAGACAATTTTATGAAGATTATCTTTGCCTTTTACAGTATATAATTTGGACTTATAGTTTAGGAGAAAATGTAAAATTAAAATTATTCAACAACGCTATTCACCGAAACGGCCGCGGCGCGGCGGCCCGGGGATGCACGACGCGACGCGTTGAGCATGACTCGCGTACTCTACCACTCCACGATAGATACCGCACTGATAGTGAACCTTATCTTGGTTTCATTTCGACTTCTTGGCTAAGAGACTTCCTATGTAAAATTGTTTCAGCTTCTTTTACGTCAGATGTGTATTTTTGTATCTATACATTTGATATTTATATTTTACTTTCTCTTTAGTTGAATAAGTAATTTTGATAGGGTGTTGTTTTGTTCATCCCATTTTTTATGTCATCTTTAGTTTAAAGGTATGTTGTAATGAGATACCGCGGCCCCGGAAGGCAAGGGCAGCTGAAGTAACTGGGTGGGCTTATAGTCAGTAGAAGTCTGACACTCCTTCTCGCTCCACTTAGAGCGAGAGAAGTCATTCGATGATTTTTCCCACCCGAAAAAACGGGTCAGACATTCAACGTTGGCATAGTTTAAAAGCGATGTTGTTAGGATTCCTTAGCCGAATAGCAAAAAAACGGAACCCTTATACTATTCGTCATGTCTATCTGGCCGTCTTTCCGTATGTCACAGTCATTTTATTCCGATACTATTAAGACTACAGAGTTCAAACTTGATATATAGATGTATTCTGCAAACCGCTTTCCGATTTTTATGCGAAAATAATGTAAAAAAAAACAATAAGGGGAGGCTCCCCATACATGGAACTAAAACTAAAAATTTTTTTTACATCAAGCCTGTACGCCTATGCGGGTGTCGGCGTCTATAAATAGACCTTTAAAAATAATACTGAGGTTCATGTAATCATTTTTGTCAAAGTCAATCGTTTGAAAGATATATTTGGGGACGCATTTTACTACTTTGGAAGTGCCAAAGTAGTAAAATGTGTCTCTAACTTTTAAAATAATAAAGTGTAAAATATAAAAAAAATATGCTGTAGATTCTATTGAAAACTTTTAACTAATTGATTCGAACGAGATACAGTTTTTGAGATTTCATTTTCACATTTGCAACATCCGCAAATAAAACTTTGTCATATAAACATTATGATAACAGCATTTTTTTTACGTTAATCTATGCTAGCAAGCATAGCTACGGAATTCTTCATGGGCGAGTCAGTCGAAAGATATACGCTTCCAAAGTGGTAAAATGTGTTTCACCCCCCACCCCCTGCTACTTTTATAATAATGGAGTCAAAAACCAAAACAAAATATATGCTGTAGATCTTAATAAAAATTTCAATTAAAATTGGTTTGAACGAGATCGGGTCAGCAGTTTAAAAATACTCTAAATGTATTCTTGACAATATTATTAAATTAAACTATATTTACTTCGAGATTCTCTATCTATTGCGAATTAGATTGACGCATAAAATTACACATTAATAATAGTAGTAGGATTATACGCGGGTGAAACCGCGGGGCACAGCTAGTTTATAAAATAAAATTGAAATCAAGTTATGCTATTTTAACCTAAAGTATTTTATATTTACAAGAAAGAAGATTATTTATAGAAAATTGAAATAAAAAATGAATTTATAAATAAAATAATGAATTTACAGACGAAACTTTACAATAACTACAAACAGCTCCGAGTCGAAATAAATCGGCGAGAAAAGCGACACGTCCATATAGCAACAGGCGTTGGCTGGCACTGTCGGTACACAGGCGTTTACGCACACATGCGTACGTATTATATTGCGAAATAATAATACGCGATTTACAGAAAATTAATTTAAAAAAATAAAACACTATTTCGTTAGTATGTTTCTTGTTGAATAATTTGTCAAAAAATCAGAATGATCGTATGTATTTTAATATGGTTTTTATTCGTTAAAAGATTTTTTTAGAGGTATCTTTGTGATTTTTTTCTATGAATTAAAATTTGTTGTATTATGTTTTCAACACACTACTTAACTAGATTATATCCTGAAAAATATCATATATTTTTCTGATTGTGTTAACTGCAGTGAATTATATACTTTAACGCATTATAAAACTCGCGTTTAAACCTATTTTCGCGTCTGGAGGAGCCTTAACATCGATTGCATTTCACAGAGCAAAACGCCACGATCGTTGATCGCGTTTACGAAAACAGAGTTTACGGCATGTTAGAATGGCAACCTCGCGTTGCGTTTGGTCCTTGCTCTGAAACTTGTCAAAACTATTGCAATAGTTGTCATAAAATGAGTGCTTAATTCTAAATTATGCGCTCATTTCAAATAGTATCGCGTCACTCGCGTCTAGGTACACACGTCAAAAATGCCAAAATTTTCTTTATAAAAACAACCTTAAACAATCGTCATAAGATAGTATTTGCAAAAACATATTTTGTACTTATAGCATATCTATTACTACGTAGGTGGTGAGTGTTTGGCGACTGTTTCGAGCTTCACTTTTCTTCGAGACTGTGCATCTTGGGTTTTTAGTATATCAATGGTTAAAATACATTAAACAAAACATATTCCTTCGGTTGTCAAGTCAATTGACAACTTGCTACAGTGAGTGAGGTTATAAAAACAGTGTTCGTTTAGCGTGGATCACAGAGTACATTGAATATGGTGTTCCTCTCTTTCGCGAATCCACCTTGGTCGTCGAAGTACAAATTCATCCTCATCTTCTTCAAAGGCCAATGAGTAAACTCTTCTCATTATATATCTCAAAATATTCGTAATTATGTGATTCAAAACAGGTAATATCACAACAGTATCACTTCTTCAACACAATATAGCCGAAGCGAACGCGAACCTATCTTCAGTAAAAGAAAGGGCGCGCTACGTTATAAAATACCAGATGGTGGCGCACATAATCGCGTTTAGATCGTTAAATGGTCAAAATTGGGCGTTTAGTACAATAACTGCGTTTAGCACTAAACTAGTTTAAATATTGGTGGTGAAATGCCAAACCAAACTTTAAACTTAAATTAAAACTAAAACGCCGTTTATGTTCAGTTGATCGCGATTTATTTGATCGGTGAAATTGGCCCTTAGCACATTTACATCTGTTCGAATCGACCTGCTCACAAGTCACAGAACTATTTTATTTTATTGGAAAAAAAATTCTACACCTTGTCTTAAAACTAAAATAAGTTCAACAATCAAAAACGTTTCCACAGATAACGTAACTACACTATCTAAGCTATCGCAGCTCTTTTAAACATTAGCGGAAGACCGGTCATACTATAACAAAGTTATTAATTGGAATAATAAAACAAACCTTAAATTAGACTTCATTTATTTAGAAAATATATCAAAGTCCTTAATGATAGGCTATAATAGAAAAAAATAATCACAAACTATCCGCTTTACCCAGACATTATGGGTAAAGTGAATATGGTTCCGGGTTCCGCTGACAAAACAGCACTTAAAATTTGGATCTATTCTATCGAAAGATATATATCCAAATATATCTTTCGATTCTATAAGATTCTATAGAAATAAATATAATATATAAATATGATTGTTGTGATGTATGTATTAATATTAAGATAATGAGGGTAGTTTTATATCTATTGGTTCCTGCGATATTGTTACCACCACCGCGCTAGTCCGCAAATATATGCTGTGCTATCCATACGTCTTTCATTCCGCTCACAGTCGACTCAGTACCTACTAACTATATATTTCTCAGTGGCGACGAGAATTGAACAATTCGCGTGTGATATAAAGTGTTTACCATGTCGGTCGGGAAAATTAGTGAGTTTAACTTGCATAAAGACGATTGGAACCTATATATCGAACGCTTAGAACAATACTTCGTGGTGAACGGTATACGGAAAGAGTTACATGTGCCGACGTTAATAACCGTTATGGGTGCAGAGAGCTACGAGTTGCTTGTCAATCTATGTACACCGAATAAACCTAAAATAAAAACTTTTGAGCAGTTATCGGAAATAATGGGTAAACATTTACAACCTAAACCAAGTGAACTCGCCGAGAGGTACAAGTTCAGGCATAGGAAACAGAAAGAGGGCGAGTCCATATCCGAATACGTAGCGGTACTTAAGAAAATGTCGAAGACCTGTGAATTTGGCAGTTGGCTCGAGGAAAGTTTGAGAGATCAATTGGTATGCGGAATAGCAAGCGAGAATATTAGGCAACGGTTATTTGCGGAATCAAACCTGAATTACGCTAAGGCTTATAAACTGGCCGCCAGCATGGAATCGGCAGAGAAGGACGCCGCCATAGTTGAAGGTCGTAAGTCGTCAGCTGCCACGGACGCGGCGACGGTGACGTGCCAGGCGAAGACGGTGAGAAGACAAGTAGCAGGCGTGCAGCGGCAGCAGGGCGGAGCGCGGGGCGACGCGCGTGTGGGACGAGAGATGCGCGAACGGCGCACGGGCCACGGGTCAGCGATGTCGGTGCCGGGTGAGCGGGCTCGGCTTGGGGAGCGAGCTCGGTCGCAGCGGCAGTGTCGTGTGTGTGGCGCTAGTCACGATGAATCAATGTGCAAGTTCGCACGTTACGTGTGCAGGGTGTGCAACCAGCAAGGGCACCTGCGACGTATGTGCCCCAATCTAGTGCAGCAACATCAGGTTGACGTGCAAACCGCGGGCAGTGATAAGGACGCGGACAGTGACGAGGTAATTTTTGTTGATGTCTGTAAATTGTCGATTTCCAGTTGCAAACCTATCTATATAACATTGAATGTGCATAACAAAGAAATAGCGATGGAATGTGATACCGGAAGCGCGGTGTCTTGTATTAGTCGCGAGTGTTACAATAGGCTGTTTAACGATCTTCCTCTGCAACCTTGTAAATTAACTTTAAGATATTATACTGGTGAAATTGTAAAACCATTGGGTATAATAAGACCGCAAGTTCGTTATAAGAATAGAAGTGAATTTTTGGAATTACTGGTTATCGAGAAAGGAAAAACTATTCTTTTAGGGCGACATTGGATAGCGGCATTAAGAATCCAACTTCCCGATTTTAATTATGATGTTAATAATATAAGGGAAAATGATGATTGTGATGTATCTTTTTTCAGTTCCAAATATTGTAACGTGTTCGCGGAGGGTCTCGGGCGCTTTAGGGGCGGTGCTGTGAGCATTCACGTGCGACCGGGCGCGCGGCCGGTGTTCATGCGCGCGCGCCCGCTGGCGTACGCGCTGCGCGAGCCGGTGGAGCGCGCGCTGGGCCAGCTCGTGCGCGACGGAGTTCTCACCCCGGTCGAGCGTTCCGACTGGGCTACACCGATAGTGCCAGTCGTAAAGAAGGATGGTAGAATTCGTATCTGTGCCGATTATAAATTAACCTTAAATAAAATTATTGAAATTGACCGTTATCCATTGCCGAGGGTGGAAGAATTGTTATTTCGTCTTCGAGGGGGTGATCACTATAGTAAAATCGATTTATCGCAAGCATACGCACAATTTGAGCTCGATGATACTAAAAAATACACGGTGATAAATACACATAAGGGATTGTATATGTACAATAGATTAGTGTATGGTTTATCGTCTAGTCCGGGCATTTTTCAGAGGCGAATTGAACAGTTATTCGCTGACATGCCACGCGTAGGTGTTTTTCTCGATGACATAATCGTGACAGGTATAGTACGAAATCAGACCATATTAACAATTTACATAAAGTCTTCCAGCGGTTGCAAGATTATGGACTTAGAGTAAAAAAGGAGAAATGCGTTTTCTTTTCAAAGTCTGTTTCTTACTTAGGCCACGTGATAAGTAAAGAGGGGGTGCACACGTGCCCAGATAAGGTTAAAGCAGTGAGGCAGACGCCGGCACCTACTAATATCACCGAGTTAAGAGCGTTTATAGGTCTAGTAATGTATTATGCAAAATTTATTAAAAATATTAGTACCGTTCTCGCTCCATTATATAACCTTCTAAAGTCAGGAGCTAAGTTCAATTGGAGTGAAGATTGTCAGACAGCTTTCTTGAGAGTGAAACGTCTTTTGGTGGAAGGGGAAGTATTAATTCACTATAATCCGGAGCTGTCACTGATTTTAACCACGGATGCGAGTAGCGTGGGCGTTGGCGCGGTGATATCGCAAGTTACGGAGGGTGGCGAGCGCCCGGTGGCGTATGCGTCGCGATCGCTCACTCCGACCGAACGAGCTTATGCACAAATAGACAGGGAGGCACTTGGGATTGTATTCGGGGTTCGTAAGTTTCACCAATATTTGTATGGTCGTCACTTTATACTACGAACTGATCATAAACCCTTAACATATATATTTGGTGATAAAACGGGTATCCCAGTAATGGCAGCTTCACGGCTACAACGATGGGCGGTTCTGTTATCGGGTTACAATTATAATATTGAGTATATCGCGTCTAGCAAGAACAGCGCAGACGCTTTATCACGCTTACCATGTAGGAATAGTTACTCAGATAAGTCGAAAACAGAAAGTACATATGTTAACTTTGTAGAAAATTTTATACCTATCACTAGCAACGATATCAAAAAAATGGTATCCAAGGATAAGGTATTAGGCAGAGTCATGTTATATATACAGTCAGGTTGGCCGGCAGTTTGTCTTAATAGTGATGAGATTAAGCCGTTCTTTGCTAGGCGAAATGAATTATACGTAGAATGCGGGTGTATAATGTGGGGCTATCGCATGGTGATCCCAGAAACATTGCAAGGGCAAATATTAAATCAGTTGCATAGCAGCCATATGGGTATAGTTAAGATGAAAAGTTTAGCTAGGAGTTACGTGTGGTGGCCTAACATTGATAAGGATATTGAGGAATTAGGTAAAAGTTGTGAAACGTGTGCGGCGGAAGCGAAAGCGCCCCCGCGGATGACCATACAACCGTGGCCATACTATACTCAACCGTGGACTAGACTTCATATTGATTTTTTGGGCCCTTACCGAGGCATGACGTTTTTAGTATTGATAGATGCGTCATCAAAATGGTTAGAAATATTTGAAATGTCACGAACTAACGCGTCTGGCGTTATTAAAGTATTGCGGTCGATTTTTGCGAGGTTCGGTTTGCCGGAACAGCTGGTATCAGATCAAGGACCACCTTTTACCAGTACGGAATTCAAAAAATTTCCTAGTCAATAATGGAATCAGACAACATTTTTCTCCCACGTATCACCCGGCCTTTTGAGGTACGCGGGAGAAAAATGTTGCAGCAGAAAATGCAGTTAATATTTGTAAACGTACAATAAAAAAAGCTATTAGGGATCCCGTGGATGTAGACACAGCTTTACAAACATTCCTGCTAGCTTACAGAAACACTGCATAGCACTACGGGCGAGACGCCTGCTATGTTATTGCAGAAAAGAACTTTACGCTCCAGACTGGATTTGTTACGCACGGAACGATCAGTAGGAGCTAGAGTACAGGATGCGCAGCAGAGACAAATAGATTCGGCAGGAGGGGTAGCACGAACTTTTAATGAAGGGGATACCATTTGGATGAGGAATTACGGTTCTTCAGACAAATGGATTAAAGGTTCGGTTTCAGCCGTTGACAGTGCTCGCCGATATGTGATAGCAAGGGATAACGGTCAATTGGTTAAGAGACACGTGGATCAGATACGGCGCAGATCCCGTGTATCGGTGGGTGGTCCGAGCACGGTTGAAGAAGGGGCGATAGAGGGTGAGAGCTCCGTGGTGTATGCTGGGGACAGCTTGATAAAATTGGGAAAGAATGAGGATGAATGCAGTGATGAGAGTGTGTGTGAAGAAAATAAGTTGAAACCATCTGTAAGCAGTGAGGTGAGTGGTGTTGAGCACGATCAGCCTTCTGATCAAGAACCTGGGTTATCACCGCAGCAGCCAAATGAGTACCCAAAGCGAACCCGAAAACCGGTCATACGATTTCAGTGTACTTAGTTGTTTTCATGCATATATTGTAATAATTAAGAAGGGAGGTGTGATGTATGTATTAATATTAAGATAATGAGGGTAGTTTTATATCTATTGGTTCCTGCGATATTGTTACCACCACCGCGCTAGTCCGCAAATATATGCTGTGCTATCCATACGTCTTTCATTCCGCTCACAGTCGACTCAATACCTACTAACTATATATTTCTCAATTGTAACATCGTATTGTAATGCGAATTAGGAAAAATGGTTCATTGTAATCTGCGCAATCTTCAAGGCACCATTGAAGACAACCATCACATTATATACGGTATGTTAACTAATAGAGGGCGTTCCCGTTAACCCGCAATAGTATAGCATATATTACAAAAACATAAAAACATTTTGATTTTGAATGGTAATATTTTTTAGCATGTATTGATGCTATACTGTTGCGGGTTAACGGGAACGCCCTCCGTTAGTTAACATACTGTATATTATAGTCGAACACGGACTACTAACTGAAACTTGCATTAAATTTCTTAATTCCTTGAAGTCTTCCTCAAATTGGTGCTTCCTCAATTGGTGGTCTTGCTTCAGGCGAGCCTTTTTTTCTTCTCTTCTCTATTCTATTTTAATCTTCTAGAGTTTCCATAACTTTCACACAACGCCATCTAGTCTCAAACTAAGCAGAGCTTGTAATATGAGTACTAGACAACTGATAAACATACATAATAAATATATTTCTAAATACATACATATTATAGATAAATTACACCCAGACAAAGAACAAATGATCGTGCTCATCACACAAACATTTTTCCTGGGTGGGAATCGAACCCACGACCTTGGGCATAGCAGTCAGGGCCACTGACCACTAGACCAACAGGCAAGGAAGACCTGCAGCTTTACCATCAATTACTTATGGCAGAAATTACCACGTTTCGGGATCTCGCAAAGTACAGTGGCTTCCTGTTCAATTAAACAGGAGCTCTAGGATATTGAGTTTGCCACTTATCCTCCTTCACAACCCTAAAACGCGGAAGGCGTTTTACGCGTACCTTAATGAATACCTATTCTACCCCCATCCTTCTAATGCGCCTTGTAGGTCGCATTTTAGGAATGTTATTAAATGCCTTCTGCATTATAATAACTTTAACTCCTTTTCCTTTACTGCGCATGCGGTGCGATCGTAGAACTCACTGCCGCGTGAAATAAGAGGCTTCCAAACTTTTGGAGTTTGTAAAAGATATCTTTTAAATACATATAAAGAAAACTTTCCAAAACTAAATAGTTGCATATCGACGGTAGAAAGGCTAATATTGGTCTAAGCACAGAACAGATAAAAGAGGTTAGAAAGGAAATAGTTCCTGATTTGTATAAGAACGCGTGTCACCGCTTGTCTCCCCACTCTTTAGTTCTACTACAAGCAAGAGGCCCGTTACGTATGCGAATTACGCACACAAATAAATTACACACACTTAAATCGAGAGCTTGCTACTGATTGTAACTCACTGTTGATAAACATGCGCCGTGCATCACGGCCAATCAGGGCAAAGGACAAAACGTCGATGGTTGAAGTGCGGCGCATGCAGTTCACTGTTAGCGGACTTGGTCATTGCGCTGATTAAGCGAGTACTTAACGGCCAATGTATACTTTTTGTAACTTGTTGCAATAATGTTGTTAATGTTCGGAATTTCATAGTAATCAGAATATGTATATTTTTTTTTAATAAAATTGTAATTAAATGTTATGTTCGACTTACCGATGGAAAGATATACCTCCTCGCTCTATACTTGCGGTCTGACTTTTTGTTTTACAGGTTATAATTGCACAACATGGCATTTTAAAGCAGAGCTCTGTGTTCCGAAGTAATCCGAAGCGCACTAAACGCGGTGAATGAATTAATCGGTCGCGCCATGATTGTCGTATCATAAATGTGGCGCTCGCCCCACGCCCACATTACCATTCCAACCTTATTCATCTATTCCGTCGGTCTAAGCGATATTTTTTGCAATATTGAGTTATATACATATTCGGAATCAGCAAATTTTTCTCCGTCGTTTCAGTCAAGTTTCAAATTTTTTGACTACTTTTTTGGCGCTTAGCACCCACTGCAAAACAGGCCTCATTTCTAAGCTCATTGATCTATACGACACAAAATTAGACAAATTTGAGGACTCGATGACTTAAGCTATTTTGATTTTTCGCCATGGTTGTGATTTTGTCGTTTGGTTTGGTCTATTTTGCATTAAACCAAAACAATAAGCTATGTCGTTTGGCCTATTTTGCATTGAACTACATTAAAAAATCGTGTTGCTTGAACCATTTTGCATTAAGTTATATTAATTAACTATGTCTCTTGAACCATTTAGCTTCTATTAAGGATAATAAGTAATGTCACTTCGGCTATTTTGACTAACACTGACAAATTATTTATTATTTACACAATTTATTTGTTGTTTTATTTATAAAGTGATACTAAAGTACAATGTATTCCATGGTGATACTACTACCTAGACTCAGGCTGATATACCACCTTATCTGATAACTTGTTCCAAGACACATTGAATCAACATCTTGAATGATACCTCTACACAAAAATGTTTTGAATTATAATGGCCTAAGCATCAATATCTACCATAATCTAGTCAGGTTTCATTTTGTTTCATCCTGCAGTCCCTCTAAAAGGGCATCTGCATCAAAGTACTTCACTCTGGTGCAACACCATCATGTTGCTTATGCTCATTGGGTATATTCAACTGTCAGTTGACTTGGCGCAAAATTCATTTTCTCTTGTATTATTTTACTCTAGGTCGATGCTGGAGCTAGTTTACTTTAAGTTATTTTATTTATGGTAGGCATTTGAACCATTTTGCCTTTCTCAAAAAATAACTAAATGTGATGCATTTTTGCATAACCAACATAAATTTTCTAAAATAATACACACACACACACACATTGTGCGTACGGCTAAGGAGTGGAATTCCCTGCCGGAGTCTGTGTTTCCCGATAGCTATAACCTAGGAGTCTTTAAGTCAAGAGTGAATAGGTTACTTTTAGGTAAGCGTGCCCCATCTTCGACCACATCATCGTTTACCATCAGGTGAGATGGTGGTCAAACGCGAACCTATTTTTATAAAAAAAAAAAAAAATTTCAACAGTAATAACTTAAACAATTTGCTTACTTAATTAGGGATATACTGTAGTAAATAAATAAAAGTCTATCAAATAGTTGTACTTTTATGATTTTTTTTTTCAAAATAAATAACTTTGGTCCGTCTTCCTGCAAGTTTTACAAAATGTCACTTAAAACAATTAGCTTTTCAACCGTCGATATAATTATCGACGGGTAAAAGGCAAAAGGAATCAAGCAACACAGGTCACATTGTTCAGGAGAACAAAAACAAACTTTCAAAAATTTATATCTCTTTACTGCTTCTTTGAATCACATTACGATCATCAAAAAAACTTTTTAGCAAAAAATAAAACCGACTTCCATATCAAAACACTACAAAGCCAAAAATAACTTGAATTTCGGTAGTCGGTATTATTGGTTTTGTATTTTCTTTTTTTTGACACCGCCTTCCGAAATTAAAGTTATTTTTACCCGACTGCGCCAGAAGGAGGGTTATGTTTTTCGAGAGTATGTATGTATGTATAATTGTTTGGCACGCTCTGTGGCCTGAACGGCTCGACGGATTTTAGCTTGAGAGGTATCGTTAGATTCGTATTGACTGTGAAAGTGACACTGGATATATCAAAATAAAATAAAACCAAAATGGCGGATTTTTGGCGCCATGTTATGCCTTCAAAAATGTTTTTTTTTTCTCAAAACCTATCGAGTGGGGTATCAAAATAAAGGGTTTTAAAAGGTGATTACAAACATATATGCAACTTATATGGTTAAAAGTAATTCAAAGTGACAAATCGTAAAAAACACGTATCAAGAACTAAATCGTCTGCGAAATCTTTCACATTTGTAAACTAAAAAGCTGGAAATAAAAAAAAGTAATTAAAAAAATTAAAAAACCCGACTGCAACCTTATAATAAAACTAACTGAAAGCTAATAAAAACAAGCCCATTAATTTAAAATGGGCTTGTTTTTATTAGCTTTCAGTTAGTTTTAGTATAAGGTTGCAGTCGGGTTTTTTAATTTTTTTAATTACTTTTTTTTTGTGAATTACCTGGAGGACTCCTCAAAAATTAACGACTTTGCATCGGGAAAAGCAATATTTTGTAAAATGTGATAAGTAGTTGACATTTAGGCTTTTGTAACTAGATAAATTACAAACCGACCCACTAAAAAGAGTGAAAAAAACTTTTTAGCAAAAAATAAAACCGACTTCAATATCAAAACACTACAAAGGCAAAACAAAAGTAATTAAAAAAATTAAAAAAACCCGACTGCAACCTTATAATAAAACTAACTGAAAGCTAATAAAAACAAGCCCATTAATTTAAAATGGGCTTGTTTTTATTAGCTTTCAGTTAGTTTTAGTATAAGGTTGCAGTCGGGTTTTTTAATTTTTTTAATTACTTTTTTTTTGCCTTTGTAGTGTTTTGATATTGAAGTCGGTTTTATTTTTTGCTAAAAAGTTTTTTTCACTCTTTTTAGTGGGTCGGTTTGTAATTTATCTAGTTACAAAAGCCTAAATGTCAACTACTTATCACATTTTACAAAATATTGCTTTTCCCGATGCAAAGTCGTTAATTTTTGAGGAGTCCTCCAGGTAATTCACCATCAGCTCTACTTCACTACATGCATTGTGACGAGCATAAAGTGCTAACATCCATATTCAAGTAATCGAATCGCAATTCACGAAATACTTATTTGTGAGTAGTTTCGGTGGCTACCTGTGGTCTTCATCATCAGTTCCATTTCCCAAATGGTGCTTTTCGAGAGCAACTGCACAAGGTACTATAAAAAATACCCAAAACGCTACAGGTGTGCCTATAATATTTGAAGAGTTCCCTCGCTTTCTCCATGATTCCATCATCAGATCCAAACGCGACGACAATGGGACCAACTAGAAAGTATACCCTTTCAAACGAAAAAAGAATTTTCCAAATCGGTCCAGCCGTCTTTGAGTTATGAGGTAACATAAAAAAAGTGCAAGTCGAACTGAGAACCTCCTTCTTTTTTTGAAGTCGGTTAAAAAGTTAACCAATATACAATGTTCTTCAATAATTTTACATAAAAATAAGTCTAAGATCAATAGTTTCAAAGATTTACGTTGTTCGACTCCACGATTGGTCAAGTAACAATATTTAATGTTGGGATATTTTGATTTTAGCTTAAGCTACATGTTAATAAATAATTAGCTATTTGACTGTTGTCACGGTAAAATATAAAATGTGTTAAATATGGTTGCTTATAGGTTAAAAATAATTACACAATACGTTTTTTGCATGAAAATAAATTGTATATATTTTTATTTTTGAAAAATTTATTTGAGTTTTTTTATCTGTGGATACGAGAACCGGAACACGGGTGGCCATGATTGAGCGTCGTATGACGTCACATTTCAATAAATAAATCTTCGTGTACTGTGTACTATCCATATCATGTGCAATTTACTGAGAAAATTTATAAGAAATATTTTGATTTATGCTGTTGAGACGTTTCGTAAAATGGAGTCAGGCTATACAAAAGCTGACAGTGCGAATCTGCCTAAAGTTGATTCATTTATGGTCGCAAATTTGATTTAATTCGTGACACGAATGTATTAATTATATACTTTTATTTTGGTCATGTTTTATTAACAACATTAGGTTAAATTGATTTCTTTTAAATACTTACATCAAAGTGGTCCTCACATAATAAAAGTAAAAAAACTAAAACCCGACTACGACAAAAAAAAATCGATGCTAAAAAGGATGAAACAAGATTTTCAGGATGCTGAAATAAACAAGGTTACTGGAAAAACAAGAACAGAACAAAAATAAAAGCCGTAGTCACATGTCACGTTATTAATTGTTTTGTTAAGCTTTGGTTTCCTAGGAAAGCGGTGCCGTCATATAGCGGCCGTAATATTACGGACGCAAAAAGGCGGCCGTCCTTACCACGGAATAGAAAATACAGTGGAAGTGCCGCTCAGATATCGCACGCGTGTCAACATTAAGCACAGATGCGCGACATTACCTTATTCGCTGTCAGATTCATGTCGCGATTGGTTGTCACTAAAATACACGAAATATTAGAAATTATGCCTTGTTGTGCGGTTTGGACCTGCAAAAACGAAAGCAGTAAATAAAATGTATCGTGTGGAAGCGTATCTTAACATCCATAAGTATTAAAGTTTGTTAATTTTAAATATATTTGATTTTAATGACAATACCACATTTCATGACTTCAATGCAAACTATAAACAACCTTATTTTCATTAGCACATCGTTTAAATCTACTTGATCGTTATCTGGAGGAACTTACTATAAATTCTAGTAACTTCGACGCTACTCAATTAGGGATGGGACACATTCGTAAAGTAGGTCTGTATCGATATTTTTTATTTATTTCTAACTCTTCATTTCATAGCTGGCACCATCATTCAGAAAATTGATTTCGGATGGTTTATGTGTACAATTCATAAATGTTTAACTGAGATTGCACAGAAATGTCGACGTTTTAACCACACGTAGCCTGCATCCGTCTGTAGTAGATATGGGTCGCTAATCACACCGCCTATTGTACACTCATTTTTATAAATGATTGTCCTGTGTTAAATTGAGGTGTACAATAAAGTATATAATAATAACTAGTATTTGCGTGTTGCGCGAGGTGCAAACACCTCGCGTGCTTGTGAAAAAAAAAAAAAGGCGGTGGGGGGAGATGGGGGGGGGTTTAGTATTTGCGTGTTGCGCGAGGTGCAAGCACATCGCGTGCTTGTGAAAAATACAAAAAAAAAAGTGAGGGGGGGTGATGGGGGGGTTTAGTATTTGCGTGTTGCGCGAGGTGCAAGCACCTCGCGTGCTTGTGAAGAAAAAAAGTGGGGGGCGTGATGGGGGGAGATGGGGGGGGTTTAGTATTTGTGTGTTGCGCGAGGTGCGAGCACTTCGCGTGCTTGTGAAAAAAAAAAAGTGAGGGGGTGATGGGGGGAGATGGGGTTTAGTATTTGCGTGTTGCGCGAGGTGCAAGCACCTCGCGTGCTTGTGAAAAAAAAAAGTGGGGGGGTGATGGGGGGAGATGGGGGGGTTTAGTATTTGCGTGTTGCGCGAGGTGCAAGCACCTCGCGCGCATTCTTTAAGAAAAAAAAAAAAAGGGGGGTGATGGGGGGGTGCACAATTATTTCGACTAAAGCATTGCCCCTCTAAATGAATCTGAAAAAAAAATGTTCCAAGTCTCTTAATTTCCGAGATCCGCCTAAAGGGGGTGAGAAGGGGGCAAGGGGGGCGACTTTGAAAAATGGTTTTTACTTTACCGAGCCTCCTCTATACGAATACGTAAAAAGAAAAAAATACGGGTCTCGTAGTTTCCGAGATACGATAGGGACAGGGGAGAAGGGGGGGGAAAAGGGGAGGTTTGGCACTTTTCCCGTAGGTTTGAGAGTTACTTGTTTACGAATCTGTCAAAATATACCCACCTCCCCATCCACCATCTGGGAGAACAATTATGTCAATGAGTCAGTCAGTGAGTGAGTGGTAATTTAGCTTTATATAGTATAACTAGTATTTGCGTGTTGCGCGAGGTGCAAGCACCTCGCGTGCTTGTGAAAAAAAAAAAAGTGGGGGGGTGATGGGGTTTAGTATTTGCGTGTTGCGCGAGGTGCAAGCACCTCGCGTGCTTGAGAAAAAAGAAAAAAAAAAAAGTGGGGGGGGGGGTAATTGGGGGGGGGGGTTGCAGAAGTATTTTGACTAAAGCATTGCCCCTCTAAATGAATCTGAAAAAAAAAATGTTCCAAGTCTCTTAGATTCCGAGATCCGCCTAAAGGGGGGAGAAGGGGGGCGGGGGAGGGGACTTTGAAAAATGGTTTTTACTTTACCGAGCCTCCTCTATACGAATCCGTAAAAAGAAAAAAATACGGGTCTCGTAGTTTCCGAGATACGATAGGGGGGGGGGGAGAAGGGGGGGGGGAAAAGGGGGGGTTTGGCACTTTTCCCGTAGGTTTGAGAGTTACTTGTTTACGAATCTGTCAAAATATACCCACCTCCCCATCCACCATCTGGGAGAACAATTATGTCAATGAGTGAGTGAGTCAGTCAGTGGTAATTTAGCTTTATATAGTATAATAATAACTAGTATTTGCGTGTTGCGCGAGGTGCAAGCACCTCGCGTGCTTGTGAAAAAAAACAAAAAAAAACAACAAAAAATGCGGGAGGGTGATGGGGGTTTTGGTATTTGCGTGTTGCGCGAGGTGCAAGCACCTCGCGTGCTTGTGAAAAAAAAATGGAGGAGGTGGCGATGGGGGGGGGGGTTGCACAATTATTTCGACTAAAGCATTGCCCCTCTAAAAGAATCTGAAAAAAAAAATGTGCCAAGTCTCTTAATTTCCGAAATCCGCCTACAGAGGGTGAGAAGGGAGGCAAGGGGGGCGACTTTGAAAAATGGTTTTTACTTTACCGCGCCTCCTCTATACGAATCCGTAAAAAAAAAATACGGGTCTCGTAGTTTCCGAGATACGATAGGGAGGGGGGAGAAGGGGGGTGAAAAGGGGAGGTTTGGCACTTTTCCCGTAGGTTTGAGAGTTACTTGTTTACGAATCTGTCAAAATATACCCACCTACCCATCCACCATCTGGGAGAACAATAATGTCAGTGAGTCAGTCAGTCAGTGGTAATTTAGCTTTATATAGTATAATAACTAGTATTTGCGTGTTGCGCGAGGTGCAAGCACCTCACGTGCTTGTGAAAAAAAAAAAAAAAAAAAAATGCGGGAGGGTGATGGGGGGAGATGGGGGTTTTGGTATTTGCGTGTTGCGCGAGGTGCAAGCACCTCGCGTGCTTGTGAAGAAAAAATGGAGGAGGGGGCGATGGGGGGGGGGTTGCACAATTATTTCGACTAAAGCATTGCCCCTCTAAATGAATCTGAAAAAAAAAATGTGCCAAGTCTCTTAATTTCCGAAATCCGCCTACAGAGGGTGAGAAGGGAGGCAAGGGGGCGACTTTGAAAAATGGTTTTTACTTTACCGAGCCTCCTCTATACGAATCCGTAAAAAAAAAATACGGGTCTCGTAGTTTCCGAGATACGATAGGGAGGGGGGAGAAGGGGGGTGAAAAGGGAAGGTTTGGCGCTTTTCCCGTAGGTTTGAGAGTTACTTGTTTACGAATCTGTCAAAATATACTTACCTCTCCATCCACCATCTGGGAGAACAATTATGTCAATGAGTGAGTCAGTGAGTGGTAATTTAGCTTTATACACACATCAAAAGTGTCTAGGGATCAAGCATTTTTATGCGGATTTCTTGAGATTGAGATGTGGCTTTGTAATAAATTTATGATTTTATAAATTTATATGGATCCTTTTTGGTGCATTTCATAATTTGAAACAGGAGCTGTTAATCAAATTCGAGTAAAAGATGAAAATCAGCTGTCAATATTTTCCCTATAAAAACATACAACGCATTGAAGACATTATTAGTGCTACTGTTTCCCTACTACTGATTAAAACCAACGTTATTATGGAGCGGCGACGTCATTTAAGCAGGGAAGAAATGCTCAGAGCCGTGGGAATGATAGAAGCTGGTTCCCGGCAACGTACTGTGGCTTTAGCTCTGAATACAAGTCAGAGTGTTATCAGTCGACTTTGGACACGTTACCGAAGCACTGGTACCGTGGCTGAGCGCCATGGAGGACGGTATCGCTGCACCACACGGAGACAAGACCGATACATTCAAATCTTAACTCGAAGAGCTCCAACAATAACCGCCATGATGTTAGCCGTGAGGCTTCATCACTCTTCAGGGAACTTAATTAGCGACCAAACAGTCAGAAACCGCTTGCATGAAGTGAACCTTCATTCCCGAAGACCGCTACGGGTACCACCTATAGCAATGCACAATCGTAGGATTCGATATCAATGGGCTCTTGAACACAGAAATTGGGCAGAAGAACAATGGCGTTTCGTGTGCTTTTCTGATGAGTCTCGTTTTGGTATGAGACCGGATACAAGACGTATAAACTGGAGAACCCCTGGACGCCAACAGCGATTAAAATCCTGCCAGGAAGTCCATCCTTATAGTGGTGGAACCATCATGGTATGGGCGGGTATTTGGATCGGCGGAAGAACTGAGTTGATTTGGATCAGAGGCAACCTCAACGCTCAAATTTATGCTGAGACGATTGTATCTGACGTCATCGTTCCTCTACAAGTGCAAATCGGTCCCTTATTTCAGTTAATGCATGATAATGCACGACCGCACACCGCAAGAGTTGTAAGACAGACTCTCGCCGCAGCTAACATCAATGTCCTGCTCTGGCCTGCTCAGTCGCCAGACTTGAACCCGATTGAGCATGCATGGGATATGCTACAGAGAAGAGCTCTGCCGAATATGGAGGGTATCCAGTCGCAAGAAGACCTTTTTTTGTTGTTGCAACGAACATGGGCGGCCATTCCACAGCGTGATTTGGATGAACTCATTTTGAGTATGCCAAACCGATATTCTTGTGTTGTTAGTGTTCGCGGTAGAAACACGGATTATTAATTGTTTAAGTTACCCAATAAAATTTTAAAGAAAACTGTTATTTCAGTCTTTTTTTCGAACTTTAATGTCAGTGGTTCAAATGTCAAAAATCCCTTTATTAGGAAAATGGCAAATTTCTTTATTAATGCAAAGGTGACTTGGTTTATCGTTACTGTGACAAACGAAAACACTTTATTTGATGAATCCTTAAAGAAAATTTAACTTAATATCAATCAGGAGAAAAGTTATTGCAAAAATATATGTTGATCCCTAGACACTTTTGATGTGTGGATATTATAACTAGTATTTGCGTGTTGCGCGAGGTGCAAGCACCTCGCGTGCTTGTGAAAAAAAAAAAATTGGGGGTGATGGGGGGGGGGTTTAGTATTTGCGTGTTGCGCGAGGTGCAAGCACCTCGCGTGCTCGTGAAATAAACCAAAAAAAAAAAAGGGGTTGGGTGGTGATGGGGGGAGATGGGGGGGTTTAGTATTTGCGTGTTGCGCGAGGTGCAAGCACCTCGCGTGCTTGTGAAATTAAAAAAAAAGGGGGTGTGATGGGGGGGGGGTTGCAGAAGTATTTTGACTAAAGCAATGCCCCTCTAAATGAATCTGAAAAAAAAAATGTTCCAAGGCTCTTAATTTCCGAGATATGCCTAAAGGGGGTGAGAAGGGGGGCAAGGGGGGCGACTTCAAAAAATGGTTTTTACTAAACCGAGCCTCCTCTATACGAATCCGTAAAAAAAATAAAATACGGGTCTCGTAGTTTCCGAGATACGATAGGGAGGGGGGAGAAGGGGGGTGAAAAGGGGAGGTTTGGCACTTTTCCCGTAGGTTTGAGAGTAACTTGTTTACGAATCTGTCAAAATATACCCACCTCCCCATCCACCATCTGGGAGAACAATTATGTCAGTGAGTGAGTGAGTGAGTGAGTGGTAATTTAGCTTTATATAGTATAACTAGTATTTGCGTGTTGCGTTAGTTGTTTACGAATCTGTCAAAATATACCCACCTCCCCATCCACCATCTGGGAGAACAATTATGTCAATGAGTGAGTGAGTGAGTGGTAATCTAGCTTTATATAAAACTAGTATTTGCGTGTCGCGCGAGGTGCAAGCACCTCGCGTGCTTGTGAAAAAAAAAGTGGGGGGGGGGGTGATGGGGGGAGATGGGGGGTTTAGTATTTGCGTGTTGCGCGAGGTTCAAGCACCTCGCGTGCTTGTGAAAAAAAAAAAAAGGCGTTGGGGGGTGATGGGGGGAGATCGGGGGGATTTAGTATTTGCGTGTTGCGCGAGGTGCAAGCACCTCGCGTGCTTGTGAAAAAAAACAAAAAAAAAAGTGGGGGGGGTGATGGGGGGGTTTAGTATTTGCGTGTTGCGCGAGGTGCAAGCACCTCACGTGCTTGTGAAAAAAAATGTGGGGGGGGTGATGGGGGGGTTTAGTATTTGCGTGTTGCGCGAGGTGCAAGCACCTCGCGTGCATGTGAAAAAAAAAAAAAAAAAAGGGGGGGGGGTTGATGGGGGTTGCAGAAGTATTTTGACTAAAGCATTGCCCCTCTAAATGAATCTGAAAAAAAAAATGTTCCAAGTCTCTTAGATTCCGAGATCCGCCTAAAGGGGGGGAGAAGGGGGGCGGGGGGGGGACTTTGAAAAATGTTTTTTACTTTACCGAGCCTCCTCTATACTAATCCGTAAAAAGAAAAAAATACGGGTCTCGTAGTTTCCGAGATACGATAGGGGGGGGGGAGAAGGGGGGTGAAAAGGGGAGGTTTGGTACTTTTCCCGTAGGTTTGAGAGTTACTTGTTTACGAATCTGTCAAAATATACCCACCTCCCCATCCACCATCTGGGAGAACAATTATGTCAGTGAGTGAATGAGTGAGTGGTAATTTAGCTTTGTATAGTATAACTAGTATTTGCGTGTTGCGCGAGGTGCAAGCACCTCGCGAGCTTGTGAAAAAAAAAAAAGGGGGGTGGTGATGGGGGGAGATGGGGGGGTTTAGTATTTGCGTGTTGCGCGAGATGCAAGAACCTCGCATGCTTGTGAAAAAAAAAAATTGGTGGGGGGGGTGATGGGGGGGGTGGGGTTGCAGAAGTATTTTGACTAAAGCATTGCCCCTCTAAATGAATCTGAAAAAAAAAATGTTCCAAGTCTCTTAGATTCCGAGATCCACCTAAAGGGGGGGAGAAGGGGGGCGGGGGGGGGACTTTGAAAAATGTTTTTTACTTTACCGAGCCTCCTCTATACTAATCCGTAAAAAGAAAAAAATACGGGTCTCGTAGTTTCCGAGATACGATAGGGACAGGGGAGAAGGGGGGTGAAAAGGGGAGGTTTGGTACTTTTCCCGTAGGTTTGAGAGTTACTTGTTTACGAATCTATCAAAATATACCCACCTCCCCATCCACCATCTGGGGGAACAATTATGTCAGTGAGTGAATGAGTGAGTGGTAATTTAGCTTTATATAGTATAACTAGTATTTGCGTGTTGCGCGAGGTGCAAGCACCTCGCGTGCTTGTGAAAAAAACTAAAGCATTGCCCCTCCAAATCAAGTATTTGCGTGTTGCGCGAGGTGCAAGCACCTCGCGTGCTTGTAAAAAAAAAAAAAAAAGAGGGGGGGGTGATGGGGGGGGTTTGCACAAGTATTTCGACTAAAGCATTGCCCCTCTATATGAATCTGAAAAAAAAAATGTTCCAAGTCTCTTAGATTCCGAGATCCGCCTAAAATGGGGAGAGAAGGGGGGCGGGGGTAGGACTTTGAAAAATGGTTTTTTTTTTACCGAGCCTCCTCTATACGAATCCGTAAAAAGAAAAAAATACGGGTCTCGTAGTTTCCGAGATACGATAGGGGGGGGAGAAGGGGGGGGAAAAGGGGAGGTTTGGCACATTTCCCGTAGGTTTGAGAGTTACTTGTTTACGAATCTGTCAAAATATACCCACCTCCCCATCCACCATCTGGGAGAACAATTATGTCAATGAGTGAGTGAGTCAGTCAGTGAGTGGTAATTTAGCTTTATATAGTATAACTAGTATCTGCGTGTTGCGCGAGGTGCAAGCACCTCGCGTGCTTGTGAAAAAAAAAAAATGGGGGGGGGGTTTAGTATTTGCGTGTTGCGCGAGGTGCAAGCACCTCGCGTGCTTGTGAAAAAAACTAAAGCATTGCCCCTCTAAATCAAATATTTGCGTGTTGCGCGAGGTGCAAGCACCTCGCGTGCTAGTGAAAAAAAAAAAGTGGGGGGGGGCGGGGGTGATGGGGGGGGGTTTAGTATTTGCGTGTTGCGCGAGGTGCAAGCACCTCGCGTGCTTGTGAAAAAATAAAAAACAAGGGCGGGGTGATGGGGGGAGATGGGGGGGGTTTAGTATTTGCGTGTTGCACGAGGTGCAAGCACCTCGCGTGCTTGTGAAAAAAATAAATGGGGGGGTGATGGCGGGAGATGGAGGGGTTTAGTATTTGCGTGTTGCGCGAGGTGCAAGCACCTCGCGTGCTTGTGAAAAAAACTAAAGCATTGCCCCTCCAAATCAAGTATTTGCGTGTTGCGCGAGGTGCAAGCACCTCGGGTGCTTGTAAAAAAAAAAAGTGGGGGGGGCGGGGGTGATGGGGGGGGGGTGTAGTATTTGCGTGTTGCGCGAGGTGCAAGCACCTCGCGTGCTTGTGAAGAAAACTAAAGCATTGCCCCTCTAAATCAAGTATTTGCGTGTTGCACGAGGTGCAAGCACCTCGCGTGCTTGTGAAAAAAAAAAAATGGGGGGGTGATGGCAGGAGATGGAGGGGTTTAGTATTTGCGTGTTGCGCGAGGTGCAAGCACCTCGCGTGCTTGTGAAAAAAAAAAGCGGGGTGGGGGTGATGGGGGGGTTTAGTATTTGCGTGTTGCGCGAGGTGCAAGCACCTCGCGTGCTTGTGAAAAAAAAAAGTGGGGTGGGCGGGGGTGATGGGGGGGGTGTAGTATTTGCGTGTTGCGCGAGGTGCAAGCACCTCGCGTGCTTGTGAAAATAAAAAAAAAGGGGTGAGGAAATGGGGGGGGGGGTTGCACAATTATTTCGACGAAAGCATTGCCCCTCTAAATTAATCTGAAAAAAAAAATGTTCCAAGTCTCTTAGATTCCGAGATCCGCCTAAAGGGGGCAGAAGGGGGGCGGGGGGGGGACTTTGAAAAATGGTTTTTACTTTACCGAGCCTCCTCTATACGAATCCGTAAAAAGAAAAAAATACGGGTCTCGTAGTTTCCGAAATACGATAGGGGGGGGGGGAGAACGGGGGGGAAAAGGGGAGGTTTGGCACTTTTCCCGTAGGTTTGAGAGTTATTTGTTTACGAATCTGTCAAAATATACCCACCTCCCCATCGGTGGATGTGGGTAGATGGTGATCTGGGAGAACAATTATGTCAATGAGTGAGTGAGTGAGTCAGTCAGTGAGTGGTAATTTAGCTTTATATAGTATAATAACTAGTTTTTGCGTGTTGCGCGCGGTGCAAGCACCTCGCGTGCTTGTGAAAAAAAAAAAAAAGGGGGGGTGATGGGGGGAGATGGGGGGGTTTAGTATTTGCGTGTTGCGCGAGGTGCAAGCATCTCGCGTGCTTGTGAAAAAAACAAAAAAAACAAAAAAGAATTAGGGGGGGGTTGTGGGGGGGGGGGGTAGCAGAAGTATTTTGACTAAAGCATTGCCCCTCTAAATGAATCTGAAAAAAAAAATGTGCCAAGTCTCTTAATTTCCGAGATCTGATAGGGTATCGGCCCCATTGTGGAAATCCCTTATTATGAGGGTTATATAATAAATTGTAATAATAAATAATTGTAATAATGTGTGTGTATCTTTAATTTGTGTTGTAATCTTTGTGTATGATGATGATTTAATTTAATTTTAATTTTTCTAATTTGTAATTTTAAACAATGTAATATGGATTTTTGGAATCTGAATTAAATGATTTTTATTTTTATTTTTAAAGGGTTGAGAAGGGGGGCAAGGGGGGCGACTCTGAAAAATGGTTTTTACTTTACCGAGCCTCCTCTATACGAATCCGTAAAAAGAAAAAAATACGGGTCTCGTAGTTTCCGAGATACGATAGGGAGGGAGGAGAAGGGGGGTGAAAAGGGGGGGTTTGGCACTTTTCCCGTAGGTTTGAGAGTTACTTGTTTACGAATCTGTCAAAATATACCCACCTCCCCATCCACCATCTGGGAGAACAATTATGTCATTGAGTGAGTCAGTCAGTGGTAATTTAGCTTTATATAGTATAACTAGTATTTGCGTGTTGCGCGAGGTGCAAGCACCTCACGTGCTTGTGAAAAAAACTAAAGCATTGCCCCTCTAAATCAAGTATTTGCGTGTTGCGCGAGGTGCAAGCACCTCGCGTGCTTGTGAAACAAAAAAAAAAAACAGGGGGGGGGGGTGATGGGGGGGGGGGTTGCACAAGTATTTCGACTAAAGCATTGCCCCTCTAAATGAATCTGAAAAAAAAAAGTTCCAAGTCTCTTAGATTCCGAGATCCGCCTAAAGGGGGGGAGAAGGGGGGCGGGGGGGGACTTTGAAAAATGGTTTTTACTTTACCGAGCCTCCTCTATACGAATCCGTAAAAAAAAAAAATACGGGTCTCGTAGTTTCCGAGATACGATAGGGAGGGGGGAGAAGGGGGGGAAAAGGGGAGGTTTGGCACTTTTCCCGTAGGTTTCAGAGTTACTTGTTTACGAATCTGTCAAAATATACCCACCTCCCCATCCACCATCTGGGAGAACAATTATGTCAGTGAGTCAGTGAGTGGTAATTTAGCTTTATATAGTATAATAACTAGTATTTGCGTGTTGCGCGAGGTGCAAGCACCTCGCGTGCTTGTGAAAAAAAAGTATGTGCGTGTTGCGCGAGGTGCAAGCACCTCGCGTACTTGTGAAAAAAAAAAAAAAAGGGGAGGGGTGGAAATGGGGGGGGGGTTGCACAATTATTTCGACTAAAGCATTGCCCCTCTAAATGAATCTGAAAAAAAAAATGTTCCAAGTCTCTTAGATTCCGAGATCCACCTAAAGGGGGGGAGAAGGGGGGTGGGGGGGGTGGACTTTGAAAAATGGTTTATACTTTACCGAGCCTCCTCTATACGAATCCGTAAAAAGAAAAAAATACGGGTCTCGTAGTTTCCGAGATACGATAGGGGGGGGGAGAAGGGGGGCGAAAAGGGGAGGTTTGGCACTTTTCCCGTAGGTTTGAGAGTTACTTGTTTACGAATCTGTCAAAATATACCCACCTCCCCATCCACCATCTGGGAGAACAATTATGTCAATAAGTGAGTGAGTGAGTCAGTCAGTGAGTGGTTATTTAGCTTTATATAGTATAACTAGTATTTGCGTGTTGCGCGAGGTGCAAGCACCTCGCGTGGTTGTAAAAAAAACTAAAGCATTGCCCCTCTAAATCAAGTATTTGCGTGTTGCGCGAGGTGCAAGCACATCGCGTGCTTGTGAAAAAAAAAAATGGGGGGGTGATGGGGGGCGTTTAGTATTTGCGTGTTGCGCGAGGTGCAAGCACCTCGCGTGCTTGTGAAAAAAACTAAAGCATTGCCTCTCTAAATCAAGTATTTGCGTGTTGCGCGAGGTGCAAGAACCTCGCGTGCTTATGAAAAAAAAAAAATAGGGGGGGGATGGGGGGGGGGGTTGCAGAAGTATTTTAACTAAAGCATTGCCCCTCTAAATGAATCTGAAAAAAAAAATGTTCCAAGTCTCTTAGATTCCGAGATCCGCCTAAAGGGGGGGAGAAGGGGGGCGGGGGGGGGACTTTGAAAAATGGTTTTTACTTTACCGAGCCTCCTCTATACGAATCCGTAAAAAACAAAAAATACGGGTCTCGTAGTTTCCGAGATACGATAGGGAGGGGGGAGAAGGGGGGTGAAAAGGGGAGGTTTGGCACTTTTCCCGTAGGTTTGAGAGTTACTTGTTTACGATTCTGTCAAAATATACCCACCTCCCCATCCACCATCTGGGAGAACAATTATGTCAATGAGTGAGTCAGTCAGTCAGTCAGTCAGTGAGTGGTAATTTAGCTTTATATAATATAACTAGTATTTGCGTGTTGCGCGAGGTGCAAGCACCTCGCGTGCTTGTGAAAAAAACTAAAGCATTGCCCCTATAAATCAAGTATTTGCGTGTTGCGCGAGGTGCAAGCACCTCGCGTGCTTGTGAAAAAAAAAAGTAGGGGGGCGGGGGTGATGGGAAGGGGGGTTTAGTATTTGCGTGTTGCGCGAGGTGCAAGCACCTCGCGTGCTTGTGAAAAAAAAAAAAAAAAAAAAAAGTGGGGGGTAATGGGGGGGGGGTTGCAGAAGTATTTTGACTAAAGCATTGCCCCTCTATATGAATCTGAAAAAAAAAATGTTACAAGTCTCTTAGATTCCGAGATCCGCCTAAAGGGGGGGAGAAGGGGGGCGGGGGGGGACTTTGAAAAATGGTTTTTACTATACCGAGCCTCCTCTATACGAATCCGTAAAAAGAAAAAAATACGGGTCTCGTAGTTTCCGAGATACGATAGGGGGGGGGGGGAGAAGGGGGGGAAAAGGGGAGGTTTGGCACTTTTCCCGTAGGTTTGAGAGTTACTTGTTTACGAATCTGTCAAAATATACCCACCTCCCCATCCACCATCTGGGAGAACAATTATGTCAGTGAGTGAGTGGTAATCTAGCTTTATATAGTATAATAATAACTAGTTTTTACGTGTTGCGCGAGGTGCAAGCACCTCGCGTGCTTGTGAAAAAATAAAAAAAAGGGGGTTTGATGGGGGAGATGGGGGGGTTTAGTATTTGCGTGTTGCGCGAGGTGCATGCACCTCGCGTGCTTGTGAAAAAAAAAAAAAAAGGGGGGTTGATGGGGGAGATGGGGGGGTTTAGTATTTGCGTGTTGCGCGAGGTGCAGCCACCTCGCATGCTTGTGAAAAAAAAAAAATTGGTGGGGGGGGTGATGGGGGGGGGGTGGGGTTGCAGAAGTATTTTGACTAAAGCATTGCCCCTCTAAAAGAATCTGAAAAAAAAATGTTCCAAGTCTCTTAATTTCCGAGATCTGATAGGGTATCATCCCCATTGTGGAAATCCCTTATTATGAGGGTTATATAATAAATTGTAATAATAAATAATTGTAATAATGTGTGTGTATCTGTAATTTGTGTTGTAATCTTTGTGTATGATGATGATTTAATTTAATTTTAATTTTTCTAATTTGTAATTTTAAACAATGTAATATGGATCTTTGGAATCTGAATTAAATGATTTTTATTTTTATTTTTAAAGGGTTGAGAAGGGGGGCAAGGGGGGCGACTTTGAAAAATGGTTTTTACTTTACCGAGCCTCCTCTATACGAATCCGTAAAAAGAAAAAAATACGGGTCTCGTAGTTTCCGAGATACGATAGGGAGGGGGGAGAAGGGGGGTGAAAAGGGGGGGTTTGGCACTTTTCCCGTAGGTTTGAGAGTTACTTGTTTACGAATCTGTCAAAATATACCCACCTCCCCATCCACCATCTGGGAGAACAATTATGTCATTGAGTGAGTCAGTCAGTGGTAATTTAGCTTTATATAGTATAACTAGTATTTGCGTGTTGCGCGAGGTGCAAGCACCTCGCGTGCTTGTGAAAAAAAAAAAGTATGTGCGTGTTGCGCGAGGTGCAAGCACCTCGCGTGCTTGTGAAAAAAAAAAAAAAGAGGGGGGGGTGATTTGTGAGATGGTTAAGGATTTGCGTGTTGCGCGAGGTGCTTGCACCTCGCGCAACACGCGTGCTTGTGGAAAAAAAAAAAAAAAAAAGGAGGGGGGGTGATGGGGGGGGGGTTGCAGAAGTATTTCGACTAAAGCATTGCCCCTCTAGATGAATCTGAAAAAAAAAATGTTCCAAGTCTCTTAGTTTCCGAGATCCGCCTAAAGGGGGTGAGAAGGGGGGCGGGGGGGCGACTTTGAAAAATGGTTTTTACTTAACCGAGCCTCCTCTGTACGAATCCGTAAAAAAAAAAATACGGGTCTCGTACTTTCCGAGATACGATAGGGAGGGGGGAGAAGGGGGGTGAAAAGGGGAGGTTTGGCACTTTTCCCGTAGGTTTGAGAGTTACTTGTTTACGAATCTGTCAAAATATACCCACCTCCCCATCCACCATCTGGGAGAACAATTATGTCATTGAGTGAGTGAGTGAGTCAGTCAGTCAGTGGTAATTTAGCTTTATATAGTATAATAACTAGTATTCGCATGTTGCGCGAGGTGCAAGCACCTCGCGTGCTTGTGAAAAAAACTAAAGCATTGCCCCTCTAAATCAAGTATTTGCGTGTTGCGCGAGGTGCAAGCACCTAGCGTGCTTGTGAAAAAAAAAAAAAAATGGGGGGGGGGGGTGATAGGGGGGGGGGGTTGCAGAAGTATTTCGACTAAAGCATTGCCCTTCTAAATGAATCTGAAAAAAAAAAATTTTCCAAGTCTCTTAATTTCCGAGATCCGCCTAAAGGGGGGGAGAAGGGGGGCGGGGGGGGGACTTTGAAAAATGGTTTTTACTTTACCGAGCCTCCTCTACACGAATCCGTAAAAAAAAAAATACGGGTCTCGTAGTTTCCGAGATACGATAGGGGGGGGAGAAGGGGGGGGGGAAAAGGGGAACTTTGGCACTTTTCCCGTAGGTTTGAGAGTTACTTGTTTACGAATCTGTCAAAATATACCCACCTCCCCATCCACCATCTGGGAGAACAATTATGTCAATGAGTCAGTCAGTCAGTGAGTGAGTCAGTGAGTGGTAATTTAGCTTTATATAGTATAATAATAATAAACAGTCATTGAAGGAACGCTTCTTGGGCCATCTGAATAAAGTACTGAATAGTCTTCTATCAGGCGGAAACAAGGTGCGTGCCTTCAATGATTGGGTTATGCCAGTATTAATGTATTCTTTTGGCATACTCAAATGGACTCAGACTGAACTTGACGCCTTGGACAGGCGGGTCCGCACAACGCTGACTGCAAATCGGATGCATCACCAACGTTCATCAGTGATGAGGCTGTATATCTCTCGGAAATGCGGTGGTCGTGGTTTTTTAAATACAAAGACCCTGCATAACCGCGGAGTATGCAGCCTTAGGGAATATATTCTAAAAGCTGACGTGGGTATGCATCGGGATGTGGTAGCGGTGGATAAAGGCCTCACCCCGCTCTCCTTAGGTAACGAGAATTGGCGCAAACCTGTAGTATTAGATACTAATGACCGCAGAGAAGTATGGCAGAGCAAGGAGCTTCACGGACGCTATTACCGAGCCCTTCATGGGTCTGAAGTAGATTTATTGGCGTCCGTAGCATGGCTACGTTTTGGTGACCTCTTCGGGGAAACCGAAGGTTTTGTCTGTGCGATTATGGACGAAGTTATGATGACGAATAACTATCGGAAATATATTGTGAAGGATGGTACGGTAGACATATGTCGGGCATGTCACAAACCGGGAGAATCCATTCGTCACATTATCTTCGGTTGTTCTTGTCTGGCTAACGGAGAATATTAATCTTTTTAATAGAAAAAAATATATATACAATAGAAAATGGATGTTTATTGGATCGTCAATATTCCAAAACATAAACTATCATCAGTTAGGGGAATTTCCTACGTCTAATCATACATAATATTACCGACTTAATGAAAGCCATCACGGCAAAATATATTAATATACGCTTTCATCACCTGTTAAAATTAAACATATAACTATCAAAACGGCAATTATTAAACAAATATGTATAATCTCAAGGTCAATAAATATTTTTAATCCTATTTATTAACATTTCATTGAACACTAGCTTGTGCCAGCGGCTTCGCCCGCATGAAATTAATACTTTGTTATATGATTTATATCTATAGCAAAAGGAAATATGAAAAAGAATTACTAGCTAACTCAGTCACCAACACAAAACTATTATGGAAAAATATAAAATCAATTACTTATACCAATAAAACAAAAAATCAAAGCACAGAATTACTAAAGATTAAGCCTACTCCGTCTGAATCAGTAAACTACGTTAATAGCTATATCGCAAATATCGGAAAGGAATTAGCACAACAAATACATCCTAGAAATAATAACAGTCCTGATCACCAACACAACTATGTACATACACAAATAAATTCATTCGTGCTCTTAGATACTGACACAGAGGAAGTAGAAGGAATCATAAGGAACTTGAAGTCGGATAGTGCCCCTGGATGGGATGGCATTTCAACTAAATTCCTTAAACACTGTAATAAAGAACTCGCCCCGGTCATTGCCCACCTGGCTAATCTCTGCTTCAGAAACGGAGTATTCCCAGGCCCACTAAAAAAATCTATTATCACTCCAGTTCATAAGGGAGGGAACGGAAGCGATGTCAATAATTATAGACCCATCTCGGTGTTGCCAGCCCTGTCTAAGGTAATTGAAAAAATAATCAACGCTAGATTAGTAAATTATTTAAATAAGTTTAAAATTATATCTTCAACACAATTTGGCTTTAGGCAGGGAGTATCCACCGAGGACGCAGTTGGTGGCCTCACCTCGCTGGTAACTGAACATTTAGATAGAGGGAAGAAATGCCTGACTGTATTTCTTGACCTAAAAAAAGCTTTTGACACCGTTTCCGTTCCCACCCTGGTGAACAAATTGGAAAAACTTGGAATACGGGGAACTCCTCTTAATTTTCTCATTGATTATTTGACGAACAGGAAACAAAGGGTAAAGATTGGAGAGTATATTAGTGATGAGGCAGATGTGACGTTCGGCGTACCGCAAGGTAGTGTTCTGGGTCCCACACTATTTCTAGCCTACATTAACGACCTTTGTAATCTAAAAGTTGAAAATGGAAATATATTCTCTTACGCCGACGATACTGCTGTTGTCTTTCATGGGCACACTTGGTCCGATGTTAAAATGAAAGCAGAGACAGGTATGTTCCAAATTGCTATGTGGCTCGATAACAACCTCCTCACGTTAAATACTGCGAAAACCAATTACATATGCTTCTCCATCTATAAAAGTACACAACCAGATGAAGTATTCAACATTAAAGTACACACATGTGATAGAGCTGGAGTTGATGATTGCACTTGCCCCTTAATTAACAAAATCTTGGAAACAAAATATTTAGGTATAATTATTGATCACAGGTTGTCATGGTACTCTCATGTTGAACATGTTACTGGAAGGATTAGGAAATTAGGATGGATTTTTAAAACACTAAGATATATTGCTCCTATAAATAAAAAAAAGAAATCAGGTTCTCAGAGAAATTTATTAAATGAAATATATATCTCTCTAGCACAATCTGTTATAGCCTACTGTATTACAATATGGGGTGGCGCAGCAAGATCGAAGTTCATACACGTTGAACGAGGGCAACGTGCCGTAATAAAAATTATGTATTTTAAAAGGTCTACTTACTCTACTGAAAATCTCTATCAGGATAGTGGACTGCTTTCTGTTAGAAAGTTATACATCTTACATACCATTCTAAAAAAACACAAGAATTTACCGTATGATCCAAATATACTAACAAAAAGACGGAAAGATATCATAGCACAGGTTCCACATACTAAAACAAAATTTGCTGCCATTCAGTACAATAAACTATCATGTCAACTTTATAATAGGATAAATAAAAAGATATATATATACAATAAACAATTACATGAGTGTAAAAAAATAGTACCAAATTGGATAAGGACACTGAATTACGCAGAAACTGAGGCACTATTACAACACACAAAATGATACACAAATACACACACACACACACACACACACACAAACACACACATACAACAAACAAACACGCACACCATCTCGCACATACCATACACACACAAATAAGAATACTGTTTATATCTAAGTTATTCAGTAAATTTATATTGCTGTAGAAGAGCGGAGTCTCCTAACACAGGCATTACTTGCTTAAAAGGAGGCTCCAATCACTAACTAATTCAAAACTTCTTGGTTATAAAAAAATAAATATTTTGTATTTTTTTTTGTATATTTTTTGTATAGCACTCAAGAATAATGCAGCTACACATTAGGAAAAGAATTTTCAGAATCGGTTCAGTAGTTTCAGAGATTACTCCTACATTTGTATGTAGGAGTAATCTCTGAAACTACTGAACCGATTCTGAAAATTCTTTTACTTACAAATTTTACCTCTTTAATATTAAAATGGAATCTATTTTTTTGAAGATGATAACCTTTTTCCATTACTGACCATTTGTATGATGAAGATAAATTATTACATTGCTCACACGAATAAAATACGTAACATCGATATTAAAATATCGATATTTGTCTACATCTCTATCTGAGTAGCAAAAGACATTACATATGCATGCAAATATGACATCTATTTCAAAGTTCTTAGCGTTCCGAATAGAATAAATTGGTTACAGCGCCATCTAGCGTTGAGTAGCTGAACTCGTTGTAAATTGTTCATTGTGTGATTAATGTTTTTTAAACGATAAATGCCTTTATTGATTATGTCATGTCAAATAATAACAACTTTCGGTCGTTGTAATAAGACTCAATATTTTTGACAGCATTAAGAAGATGATTTGTTAAAGTTGCGTTTCAACTTTGTAGCCAATTATATCACTGTTTTTTATGTTTGTAATGGACATTTTGTTTTGCAAATGTGTGAGTTTGGCGACACTGGTTCTCGTTTTGAGAGAGTGTAGGGGCACTTCTACTTAATTTTCTGTTCTGTGGTCTTTACGGTGACGACATGTGGAAAGTTCCACGGCCGTTTTAACACAGTCTGCTTCATCGCTATCAATGAAACGTTCACGAAACCATCTGTCACCGACAAGACGGCCGTCATGCAAATGGCGGCACCGCTTTTTGACGTTACGATGTCAGTTACCGCTCTCTAGGAAACCGCGGCATTTTGTTTACATAGACAACGTTCTAGTGACATCATTCACCGCTGTATTACGGCCGCTATATGATGGCACCGCTATCCTAGGAAAACCAAGCTTAACGGTTGATATCCTATATAACGTGTGACTACGGCTTTTATTTTTGTTCTGTTCTTGTTTTTCCAGTAACCTTGTTTATTTCAGCATCCTGAAAATCTTGTTTCATCCTTTTTATCATCGATTTTTTGTCGAAGTCGGGTTTTAGTTTTTTTTTTATTATTTAAACTATTTTGGTGTTAAATCACTAGGTTCTATACTATTTACTTTATTTTTTATAAGTTCAAGTGAAGCCCTTTCAAATGATACCAAACACGGTATGTCTATCTTACTTTTTACACATGAAAAGAACATGAAAAGTGAAAATGAAAAGTTGTGGAATATTATTATTATTATTATTATGACTTTATTGACCGCTAGATGGCGCCACGTTAAATTTAAGTTTTTGATATGTTTTTTGATAAGCACAAGTGAAGCCCTTTCAAATGATACCAAACACGGTGTATCTATCTTATTTTTATTTTTTTACACACGATTTTTTGTCCACTAGAGGGCGCCACTTTAAATTTATGCAATGTTTTGGAAATGTGCATGTGACGCCCTTTCAAATGATATCAAACACGATGTGTTTATCTTATTTTTATTTTTTAACACAACACTTTTTGGGCCCTAGAGGGCGCCACATTGGGTTTTGTGACACATCACGTAGCCTATGTTCAGCGGACGGTCAAGACGGTTCTAACGATATCTCATTTGTCGAGTTCCGATAAACAGCTTTGGAGCTATGAGGGAACAGATGAACATACACACATACATACATACATACATACATAGCCTGTCAAAATCATAACCCTCCTTTGGCTTTGCCGTAGTCGGGTAAAAAGAATATTGCAGATTTATAAGATGTAAACTTTGTGTCTCGACGTGCTAGTTATAACCACTGCTTTCGACGTTTAGGGCATTTAGGAACGTGTATGAACAATTTTTCAGGAAATTTAATTGTAGTACTTTTACACATAGGCACGGCACACGTCTTGTAGCTCGTCATTTTCACAATTCCAGTGAAAACGGTGTTAGTTTTCCACAAAATAGCTTCAGAGTTATAGCGTCGTAATTAGATTCTTTTGCACATTGTTTTGTTTATTGAATTATTATGTCACATCCGCAAGTGTCAGATGACCGGCTGTTTTGGCGCGAAATTCATAAATTAAATTCATTATTTTTCCTACTAACTAACGCTTTTTTTGAGAAAAATAATTCAATAGCAGTGTTCAGTACCAAACGTTTCCGAACGTACCCTTTTGACATAAAGAAATTAGATCTTGACATTACTTGACTTTGACAGATACTCTTTGTTCCCGGTTGAAAAAATGTCCGCTTTTTGGGACCTCTTGAGTTAATTATAATTGGTAAAATATCGTTGGATTCGCCTGTTGAGACCGATAATTGGGTCGCGAATTATTTGTTGTTTGAAGTTGAAATTCCCATTTGTCGAAAACCCCGGGATATTGTTGGATCATACGCCGTATTGTCGTCAGTCGGGCTGACACGCGGAATTTGTTGGAAATCGAATTGGATCTCACGAGATATGAGCAGATTGATTGTGAACAGTGTTTAATTGAACTTTGTAATTCCGGATTGACGAGAATCCAGGGATATTTCTCGGAACACATCGCCTTATTGCCTACCACGCGTAGCGCGCGCTTGCTGGGAACGAGTTGGGTGTGATGCTGAGTTGGAACCGCGCCATCTGGAGACTGGCGTCTTGTGAACGTCCACACACTTGACTTACATCACACTTTCACTTACTCATATCATATTTACATACAAACCACATTTAGACGTGATCAAACAGATCCGGATTGCCGTCTACAGCTCAGGTTAGTGGTATCATTATTGTGTAACCTTGTTCATTAAAAGCAACGTTAAGCTCCACGTATCGTGGACAAGTTTAGGACACCCCAGTTACTGTTGCACTGGGCTACTTGCAGGTCTGAAGAAGCAGTCAAATCCATTTTATGCCAAATTGAGAAAAGCGCACTTTTGCATGCCGTCATGATGTACGCTGTTGTGACGGTTTGGATAGTAAGTATTGACTACTATGGAGTTCAGGAGTATTAAATAATAACAGAAATAAATTAAATGCTTCTACTTATAGAGAAAAATGTGATTAAAAAACGGATTTGACTTCTTTTGTTTCCAAGGTGTGGGTTTGACTAATTTTGTTAGGAAGCTGTCAGGATTTGACTAATTTTGTTAGGAAGCTGTCAGGATTTGACTACTTTTGAACAATCCGACTAAACGATTCAAATAGGGTTATCATTGGTTCTATGTTATAAGGAAAGTTGTTAAATCTAAATTTATATAACTCAAAGGTGACTGACTGAGACTGACTGACTGACATAGTGATCTATCAACGCACAGCCCAAACCACTGGACGAATCGGGCTGAAATTTGACATGCAGGTAGATGTTATGATGTAGGCATCCGCTAAGAAAGGATTTTGCGAAATTCCTACGGGATCGGGATTTACACGGGAAAAACTTCCCACGCGGGCGAAACCGCTGGCACAAGCTAGTAATAAATCAACACTTTTCTCCATTTTATTCACGTATTTATTCGGTTTTTCTAATAGAAAATCACTAATTAACACGACACAAAAAAGAAACGTTAGGCACCCACGCGTCGCCTAAATGTATGGAGATCGCAAGATGACGGTTGAGGTTTGGAGCGATGTGATTGGCTCATACGGATTTGACCATGTTTGAAAGTAAGCTGGTCTGGAATAGGCTAATTTTGAAAGTAAGGTTAGTTTTATTTTTTATTTTTAGGGCTTTAGGCTGGATTTGGGTAGTTATTAATTTTATAAGGCAATGAAGAATTCTGTAAAGAAAAATTTTGTGTTCTTACTTTAGAATCTATGGATTTGGATTTGACCACTTTTGAAAATTACCTCCTTTATTGTAACAGGTATAAAATATACCTGCGTAAATTTTATAATAACTTTTCAAAAATTGTCTAATAGCCAATTGGTTTGGACCTTCTGCTGACTACAGATCCAGACCGCTTCTTGATAACAATACCTTAACTTTGAGGTAGGTTCCGTCTACTCCCCGCTCGATCCCAGCCTTAAAAGCACTCGGCGAGTTTGGCGATACAATTCAGCAGATTGGGATGATATGCGATCTTTCTTCGCATTCTATCCTTGGCAGCTTACTTGTTTTTCTTGAAATGATTCAACGTCGCGCTGACACTGTGGCGGATGTTTTACGGCAAGGGATGGAGTACCACATTCCATTCTCTGACCTAACAATGTCCGGCGAAGCTCGACCCTTGGTTTGGCGCCCAATGTGATCGCGCTTAAGTGAAACTAGCGGCGTACCTAACATGGGTCGATGCGTGAAACTTCAAAGCGAATGACGTGATTCAGAAGAAGAGAGCTTTCGAAAGGGCAGTCAAGTCCTGCAAGAAGGTGTTTCGGAGAGCTCGGTTTGACCACGTTAGCCGAATTGGAATCAAAATTGCTTCATACCCTGCTGGCAGTAAAACGTTTTGGTCCCTGACTAAGTTATTCGCACCCATCAGAAGGACATTCGTAGAGTGCTGCGTAAGCTCGACGTGAACAAAGCTAGTGGCCCCAACGGGATACCGGCAATTGTTCTTAGAACTTGTGCGCCTGAACTATCTCCTATCTTGACTAGCCTGTTTCGCCTTTCAATTGAGTCTGGAAAAGTGCCGAAAGCACCTTGGTGCCCAAGAAGGGCAGTCGTGCAGATCCAGACAACTAAAGGCCTATCTCAGTCACATCCACAGAATATGGATCGTGTACTTACCTAATAGTAAGTTCCTGGTATACCTAGAAGCCAACGACATCCTCAGTGACCGACAGTACGGCTTTCGTAAAAACCTGTCAACTGGGGATCTTATAGCGTAAGCCATTCATATCTAGAGTGAGGCCTTTGAGAGGCAAGGGGAAGCACTTGCTGTTTCCCTTGATATCTCCAAGGTTTCAACAGGGTCTGGCACGATAGTTTACCTATTGAAGTATGCATTTGGATTGAATAGTAGTTGAAATATAGGGTATTCAGATACAGATCTACGATCTGAATACCCTATATTTCACAGTTCAACCATTCGAGTATTATATATTCAGATCGTATTCACAGTTCAACCATTCGAGTATTATATATTTCACTATTCGAAATGAGTAACTAAATTGAGTAAGTAAACTAAATTCATTAAAAGCATAAGTATTGATAAACTTAATAGCATCTGTTCATGTGAATGAAAAGAGCAGTCAGTTCATACCTATCATTAATAATTCAGTAGGAATAGTCTATTCAGCTATCAACGTGTTAGGAGTGGAATGTGCAAAGATGATATCCTCTGACACCATATATAGGTAGCATCGTGTGTAGATATAATTATATTGTTTTCGAATCAATACAGAAAAACTTTTTAATGGTCTATATTATTATCCTATAATTTTTTTAAATATACTTAATTATTATAGTTACAGTCTAGATACTTAACACTAAGCAGTCAGGTTTAGAAAATCGAATGGATTTTAAGATTTTTTTTTCGATCTATATTATTACTCTATTTTATTCTATACAGTTCAAAGTTGCATGTTTTGTTAGATATTGATATCCTGAACGAAAATGGTATGATAAAATGGAAATCCCAGACAGACAGACAGAAATATTTTATTGTTTATTTTAAATATCTATATATTAATAAAATGAATACCACATATTTTTGTGCACTGTATTTTTTTCCATACATTTTATTAAGAAGATATGGCGGGCAAACTCATCGTATGTTGGTAGTATATCATTAATCATGATTTTTGCAATGTAAGTAATTCTTTATAAGGAGATCAATCAAAACAACACATCTAAATGTGCGTGAGGTATCGCTCGTTATAGCATAAGGCTTTCTATACGTACTTATTTTGTGATATAAACATACTATTGCTACGCTCGGTTTTACTTACTATAAAATGACATAAATTAGTTTAACTATTTATTATCTATATAATATATTATTAATTAATTAATAACATTTACTTTAGTAAAAAAATACATAGATAATGTAAGTGACATTACAATAATTATGTCTGATGTATATTTACAAACTTAACTATATTTTCTTTTGAATTTTATTTATCATATCTTTAGCACACACTTATATATCGTCAGTTAATATATTTTCAACAATATGCTGAGCACATATTTTAGCTTTACAATTGCATAATTTAGAACCATTGAGTTCTTCGCCATCAAAAATTTGAATACGTATTATTTTACGGTGTGGCCCCTTTACATATTTTTTAACATATAAACATCATTTCGCTCCCTCGTCTTTTATTGTTGATGTTGCTACTGGTATTGACGCTGTTCAACCTTTCTTCTAACTGGGCTGGGATTACCCTCTGCCCATTTTGATACAATGGTGGTGAAATTGGAGAAAAATATGATGAAAACGGTCTCTCTCTTTCCTAATAATTCATCACATTTTGACGTAATTCTTGTACTGCTGGATTCGGCGAGTATGACGGGCTTGAAATGATAATATGCTCGGATTCCTGAAAATAAGAATAAATAAGATAAGTACCAATATAAAATCATGATTATTAATATCGGTTGTCCAACTACTTCTAAATTCATAAAAACTAAATTAGATTGAAATAAGCTATCATAGACATTGTAAAAAAATAATTCATTTAATAAAAATGTATTTACTTACCGACATTTTTAATGAAGAAACGCTTAAAAGATTATGTTTTTTTTTTTATCTAGATTGTACTGGTTTTATACTTGTTCAGATTTATTCTATTTTTAATAAGGTTCAAAATTATAAGATAAAAACAAACTTATTCTTATACACCGAAATATGAGATTCTAACTTGTCATATCTCCACTTCTCCACGTGTCTAGAAGTTGCATACGAGCGTGCAAACCTCAGCGTTTGTACCGTCGCGTCAACGTCAAAAACATTCAGAAATAACCAACAAACTTTTTTCTAATTCGCCTATTGTTGATTTAAGTAAGTACTTACTTAAAGGTAAGGTAACTTACCTACATAATATTCGAAACAGCTTATCATTCGTCTTATAAGAAACGCTGTAAACTTAAAACCTTAAACGTTACAATTTGTACGCTCGTGTACGCAATTAGCAATTTTTACAAGTATGCATTTTTACAAATTTGGATTGTATGACGTGATTTTAGGCCTATAAAACGTATAGTAAATTAGTCTCCGGTACAATTCCTCTCTGGAACGAATCCTCTAAGCAAGTAATCAACGCTTCGAGCTCCTAATCAAGCTACCTGTCTAAGCATCAATCAAGAATGCAAGTACCTATTCTTAATCATATTCAAAAACAGATTAATGACATACAGATTGAATGTCACTCAGGAAGACGAGTACCTCGGTTTAGAGGCGTTCCTGGTTGATCATCTAATAACGTATACAAAGCAAATTGTTTATTGAATCCCAAGTTCACAGATATTCATATTATTGCAACAGCATTCAAAAACAGATTAATGACATACAGATTGAATGTCACTCAGGAAGACGAGTACCTCGGTTTAGAGGCGTTTCTGAGTGATCATCTAATAATATATACTAAACAAATTGTTTATTGAATACCAAGTTCACAGATATTCATATTATTGCAACAGCATTCAAAAACAGATTAATGACATACAGATTGAATGTCACTCAGGAAGACGAGTACCTCGGTTTAGAGGCGTTCCTGGGTGATCATCTAATAACGTATACAAAGCAAATTGTTTATTGAATACCAAGTTCACAGATATTCATATTATTGCAACAGCATTCAAAACAGATTAATGACATACAGATTGAATGTCACTCAGGAAGACGAGTACCTCGGTTTAGAGGCGTTCCTGGGTGATCATCTAATAATATACATAAAGCAAATTGTTTATTGAATTCCAAGTTCACAGATATTCATATTTATTGCAACAGCATTCAAAAAACAGATTAATGACATACAGATTGAATGTCACTCAGGAAGACGAGTACCTCAGTTTAGAGGCGTTCCTGGGTGATCGTCTAATAATATACACAATGCAAATTGTTTATTGAATACCAAGTTCACTGATATTCATATTACTGCAACAGCATTCAAAAACAGATTAATGACATACAGATTGAATGTCACTCAGGAAGTCGAGTACCTCGTTTTAGAGGCGTTCCTGGGTGATCATGTAATAATATACACAAAGCAAATTGTTTATTGAATACCAAGTTCACAGATATTCATATTATTGCAACAGCATTCAAAAACAAATTAATGACATGCAGATTGAATGTCACTCAGGAAGACGAGTAGCTTGGTTTAGAGGCGTTCCTGAGTGATCATCTAATAATATACACAAAGCAAATTGTTTATTGAATACCAAGTTCACAGATATTCATATTATTGCAACAGCATTCAAAAACAGATTAATGACATACAGACTGAATGTCACTCAGGAAGACGAGTACCTCGGTTTAGAGGCGTTCCTGGGTGATCATCTAATAACGTATACAAAGCAAATTGTTTATTGAATCCCAAGTTCACAGATATTCATATTATTGCAACAGCATTCAAAAACAGATTAATGACATACAGATTGAATGTCACTCAGGAAGTCGAGTACCTCGTTTTAGAGGCGTTCCTGGGTGATCATCTAATAATATACACAATGCAAATTGTTTATTGAATACCAAGTTCACATATATTCATATTACTGCAACAGCATTCAAAAACAGATTAATGACATACAGATTGAATGTCACTCAGGAAGTCGAGTACCTCGTTTTAGAGGCGTTCCTGGGTGATCATCTAATAATATACATAAAGCAAATATTTTATTGAATACCAAGTTCACAGCTATTCATATTATTGCAACAGCATTCAAAATGACATATAGATTGAATGTCACTCAGGAAGACGAGTACCTCGGTTTAGAGGCGTTCCTGGGTGATCATCTAATAATATACACAAAGCAAATTGTTTATTGAAAACCAAGTTCACAGATATTCATATTATTGCAACAGCATTCAAAATGACATACAGATTGAATGTCACTCAGGAAGACGAGTACCTCGGTTTAGAGGCGTTCCTACGTGATCATCTAATAAATATAACAGAATTGATAAATATGTCACTTAATGAACACAATTGCATAAAATTGAGTTTTGATTTGTTTGCCTATTTTATGTTATCAAAATCAGACGAACAACAATGAAAGTCATTTAATACCAAATATGAAATTATATACAAGAACACTGATTTGATACTTTGGTAATAAATAAACTAAATAATAAATTAACCGAGTTCCAGCACTGTCAATCTGGTTGGACAATTGTTTCTATGAGTCATCTCGGAATTAGTATAAATAAGTATTCCCCTATGAGAGGTGTGTCTTATATAGAACTACCGTCATCTATTAAGCACTCGAAAAGTTGTATAATTATTAAAAATAAGGATAATTGTTGTTTACTATGGAGTATAGTTGCTGGATTATACCCAGCTAAAAATAAATGTTTGCAAAACTAGTTCATACGCCCATTATACCTCTGTTTTAAATATTGAGGGAATGTTATCTACGATAAATGATATTAAAACGTTAGATAAAAATAATTCTAGCATCAGTTTAACGTACTTCTTTTTAACTTCGTAAAATGGTGTTTCGAACTTTCGGAACACCATTTTATTTTAATTTCCATTTACACAATATTCTGTATGCGTTACTTATAAGTTAAGAAAATAGTATAAAATAAAACATAGCGCCTTTTAGAAAAATAAGTAGTATATATACTCAGGTCATTTATTATTAGCTCACATTTCACAATGAAGTTCGTTAAGCAATCACAGACTTTTAAAGTTAATAATATAAAATTAGAAAACCATTCACAAAAAGTGAGACATAGCAAACTCTTACCTAACACTATCAGATGTATTATATGCGGTCCATCTAACTGCGGAAAAACTAATATAATGCTTATATTACTATTACATGAAAATGGAGTAAAATTCAAGAATATTTATTTATACTCGAAGACAGTTTTCCAGCTGAAATATTGTTTTTTAAAACAAGTCATCCGTTGCATACCCAATGCCAACTTATTTATCTTCCATGATAATAAAGAAGTTATACATCCTAATGATGCCTTATCCAATTCAATAATGATTTTCGATGATGTCGCATGTGAAAATCAAACAAATATTCGTAACTACTTCGCGATGGGGAGACACAAACAGATAGATTGCTTTTACTTATCACAAACCTATTCTAAAATACCTAAGCAACTAATACGAGATAACGTTAATCTTTTGTTAATCTTTAAACAAGACGACATAAATTTAAAACATATATATAATGAACATGTAAATACGGATATGGAGTGGCTTCAATTTAAAAAACTTTGCTCTACTATTTGGCAAGATCGGTTTGATTTTTTATTAATAAGTAAGGATTGTTCTCTAAATGAAGGCAGATATAGACAGGGCTTTGACATATTCGTAACTTTTGAACATATGTAATATAAACCATATTACTGTAAAAAAAATATCAATCGTAGTTTACTGTCTGTAAATAACGGTTGGATATTTTCTGAAATCATTATGGAGGTCAATATAAAAGAACAATTGATAAAATCAGTAGATAGTATAAAAAATAAAATTAAAACAATACAAAATGCAGAAGATGCTGACAATTTCAAATTTAAGAAACTTTTCAAGCCAATAACGGATACTCTAGAGACTTTAATTAAAGTTAATGATAAGAATATAACCATATTGGATACAAGTAAAGGTGGCAATAATATAATGAGAAGATGTAGCACAACCGAAGATTTTGAAAATTTTAAAGAATTTATAGAGAGTCATTCAAATGACGATTCTGTATCCGATAGCTGCACAGGTAATGATAGCGACAACAATTCATTTATGTCACTTAATAAAGAAGATATGATTGAAATCTATGATAATAATATGAATGTACCATTTGGAATTCGAAGTGAAAACAAAAATTTGATGATGGGAAACTCTAAAGTATCATTTTCTTTTACAAAGAATCAATCAATTATAGCCACAGTTAATGGCAGACATTATGAAATAACTCCTGGACTAAAAGAACTTATACTACGTAATAGACCTGACCTCAGTCTGGTAACTGAAACTGATAAAATTGTTTACAAAGATATGCTCAATGATACAAATGCTCACAAACGCGACTTTAATCCAAACGGTCAATTAAAAGGTGACAAAGGTTTGAAATACCGTCAAATCATTAAACCTTTATTTTCTGAACAAAATTATGTTCAACATGCAGAACATGTCACTAAGTCAAAAAGTGGCGGCCACTTACCTAAATTGAAAAAAAAGTATAAGAGTAATACAGATTACGTTTATTGGGATGACCCTAATGAATTAATAGATAGATTAAGACTGTTAATTGCTTCGAAAAACGCCGGTAATACTAATCATGACAATGAAATTATATCAATTGTTGAAGAGTTAAAAGAAGCTGGTGTTATAAAAGAATAAAAAAGCATTGTAGCTAATTTTATACTTAGTTATTTAAAGCATGTAGACCATGAAGGTTCATACAAAACAAACATCGTTGTCTTTTAACGAAATAAGCTCTGAGCATATTGAGATCTTAGACAATTCAACCGAAGCTGAATACTGCAAAGATATTGATAAATTCAAAGTTGAAATATTAATAAAAATAGAACAATTGAACAAATTAATTACTAGTTTAAATAATAGATTAAATAAAGTTGAAAAGACCATTGATTTAAAAGAATTAGCAGGGAAGTTAAGCAAGCATTATGAGCAAAATAGACGTCATAAATGAAATCCATAAAAACGCTAGAGTTAATTTTCCAAGAAGAAATGTAATACTTAAAGATATAGATGACCTTTGGCAAGCAGATTTGATGGATATGCAAGTGTTATATCTTTTAAATTTTTAGCACAATATTTTGAATTGTTTAAATAATATTAAAACTCTTTGATCTCAGAAGTTGATTCGGTTGTGATTCTTATCATAAAATTATTGTTAAAACCACTGTTATACTATGTATATAGCAATATTTAAATGCATAATATTGATACATTAAAAACAGTCTAGTTAAGCAACATTGTAAACCTCGTTAGCAACAGTTTGGTGGCGCCACTCATAATTCCAAACACATGTCTTTTTCCAAGTAAAACGGCTTAGTGACTCGCCTCAGTTTTTTGTAAGACTTACTTAATTGGTTTACGTAGAATCTTGTGCAGAATTCTAAGAAAACTAATTAAGCATCTCGGAATCTTCAACTGTTATTTTTTGTACTCACCTCGGTAAGAACGACTTAATTGATTTTCGTGGAAGTCTTGCGACGAATTCTGAGAACCCGGCCATTACGCATCAACGGCTATTTTTTATAGCAACAATTTAACGACTGTACTTGTCTGTCACTGTCTACAAAAGGAGAAACGAATCTCTTGTAAATCATTCTAAGTCGAGCAGTCGGGCCGAGCAGATCCTCAGCTAAGTACCTTAACTATTATTTAAAATGTGTCTAAACTATGTATATTGTGTGATATTGTGTGTATACTGTGTTTATGGATATAACACTATGACATAAATGAATATGTGTTATATCTATGTTGTGTCATCCCTAATAATGTTGTTTGAAGTAATATTTTCTTTAAAGTAATGATGGTAAATCTAAGTAGTAATTCTAACGATATTTTTGATATATTTATTTAAATATTTAATTGGTTCAATGTAATTTACTTTCCCGAATATGGTAAAATCAATTGTGATGTATTAATGTCTGTATCAATTCTTATGGATACAATGTAAACATGATATTTTGAAAAGAGTAACTGTGGAGTTTCTTGCCGGTTCTTCTCCACAGAAAACGACCCTATTTCGAACCGAGCAAAACTTCTGACAAGTACTGAGGGTTTATGAGAAGTAAAATATTTTGAGTTGGGTTTAGTAAACTTATTACTGAAATGGTTTAAAGTAAAATAAATACTTGTCAGATTTGTTTCTTGTTTTTATAATAAATCTCCTATTACCCCACACCACATATATATATCTAGGTAGCAATATCTAGGTACACACAAATATCTAGGTATCAATTATATCCAGTAAATCTAACATCAGAAGTGGGATACCAAGTACCATACTAATCACACTATATTTCCAGGTATTTTTCACCACCGAAATGGATCCAGAAGTTCTCCAAGGGCTGCTTACTGCCGGCGCGTTATCCAGCAAGAATCGTCGGGATGACGTGGCTCTCCCGACATTCGATCCAGCGACCAGCGGCGTCGGCCAGTGGCGTGGTGTGCAGATATTAACAAGCTTGGAGAATAATTTGGTTCGAGCGACTTGGCTAGTCGCTAAGGCAGGTAAGGCCTTTAAAGGCTTTGCTTTAGTATGGTACAAGACCTGGCAGCCTGAAGGGTCTGGCCTGGAAGACAGAATAGCTGAAGAATCTGTGCCATCTTTTGTCCCAGAAAATAGTGAGACTTTGGAGCCATCCAGTTCTGATCACCGTATCCTTGTCCCGGCGCGTCTAACATTGAAGGGCAAAAACCAGCACTGTTGGTCTACTTCTAAAGGTGAAATTCGAGGTAGAACCACTGCTAGAAACATTGTGCACACTTCTAGAGGCCCTACTAAGATGTGTAGAAATGTATTTGAGCCAAGTTTGTGTTTTGATTTATTCATCACGGAAGACATTGTTGGTGAGATAGTGATGTAGACAAATGTGGAAATATCTAGAAAAAGACCTACGGGAAATACCCACGCTACCTGCAGAGATACATGCTCCATAGAAATTAGAGCCTTTTTTGGTATTTTGACGCTAACTGCTGCAATGAAAGATAACCACCTAACTGCAACTGAGCTATTTGATAGCACCTTTTCAGGGTCTAGGTATTTAGCAGTGATGAGCAGGGAGCATTTCAACTTTCTCACGCGTTGTTTGGGAATGGATGACAAGACTGTGTCCTGCCCTTTTTTATTTTAATGAAAAGACTGTTTAATTACCTAAGTTCCTAAAATTTGTTTCTAAGATTTATTTGATAAAAGATTTTATAACTAAAATATATAAATATTATTTAAAATTATTTTTTTCTCTTTTTAGTAATATACACAATTATATAAACAATCAAAACATATCAATCATACTTATAGGTTTTGAATAAAATCATTAGTAATCATGATGCGCCTCGCGGGCGTATGAGTAGTTTCTTTGTACGTCGCAACATGAGTAGTAATGTAGGGTTAATTGTGTTTACAAAGTACTGACAATTGTAATCACAGACTTTGACAGCTTAATAATGTTGCCATATTAAACTTTTAAGAAAACTCCAGGTCACGCTTTCGTTAGCCAGACTAATGTTGCCGGCCATTGTATTGCAGCCACATATTGCAGAAAAATATAGCCTGTTTAGAAGCGCCTTTATAGTACCTACTATATAGTTATTTTGAAATCACAGACAGATATTTCAATTATTTATATAATGTAAGTTTAAATAATTATGTGGTTTACAGGGTTGGGCAGTATTTGAATTACTTGCCATTATTATAAAACCGGTTAATAGAAATGTAGTAAAACTATACAATTCAATAATATTGTTACGAGCTGGGGTTCGGGATAGAAATAATTGACGCCAATTAAACCAAAATTAACACTTTAATTAATTAAACACAAAATAAAAATTTAACACAATTATTCGCACCACAACACTTGTCACTTAACACTTAAATCGCACTGAAATTTACTCGTATAGCTTCGATTGTATCGCCTCGGATCTTCTAATAAGACTGATTCTCTGCGCCCCTTTACGATTTATTTATACCCCGATCTATGAGTTCCAGAACATTCCTGTAAAATCGACTACACTGTTTATACTGCTTAGAATGTTTCAGAGCTACTTGAGGTACACAGTACCGCTATTCGCCGCTAGATGGCGTTAGTGTCTCGACTCGATATACACAGTAATGCTATTCACCGCTAGATGGCATTAGTGTCTCGAACATTCTAGATTTATGTCGAAGTTTCTTGACGTACTTCACTAAGCGACTGGCGTAACACTGCACCCTCCTAAGACATGCTCGACCCGAGCATCTTTAGACCCGTAGTAACGTGCCAGTCGATCAACATGAACAATCTTTGGCGCAGCTCGTGGACCTTTCTGGATCCGATAAGTGACGTCATTAATCTTAGTCACAACGTGATATGGTACATCCCATTTTGCCTGTAATTTCGGCGACTTTCCTTTGCTGCGCACCGGATATGCAACCAGACGAATGAGCCTTCATCAAATCCTTGATTGTTTATCTTTCGGTCGTAACGAGTCTTCACCTTCTGAGACATTTGATGACCGGATTATCTGACGTGCTCGTATATGTCGTTCATTCTGTTTCGCAATTCACTCGCGTAGTCTGTTACACTACAAGGTGCATCCGGCGGTATTCCAGTGATTAGGTCTGCAGGCAACCTAAGCTCTCATCCGAAGTTCACGAAAGCAGGGGTAACAGCTGTACTCTCATGAACTGCACTTCGGTATGACAGAAGGAACGGCTGAATGCGTTTGTCTCAATCCTTTTGCCTGCTTTCTACAACTTTAGCCAGATATCTCTCCAATGTCTGGTTAAAACGTTCCACCATTCCATCGGATTGTGGATGATAAGAGGCGGTCCTGTTTTATGAGTACCCATTACTCGACATGTCTCCTGAAATACCTGAGACTCAAAATTCCTTCCTTGATCGCTGTGAATTTCCAAGGGTACTCCGTAGCGACAAAATACTTCGTTAACCAATTTATCTGCCACTGTGGTAGCTTCTTGGTTAGGAATGGCAAAAGCTTCTGGCCACTTTGCGAAATAATCCATTACGACCATAAAGTACCTGTTCCCACTCTCGCTCTCAGGAAATGGTCCCGCAACATCTAGCGCTATCCGTTCCCATGGGGCTCCCACATTATAGATCTTTAAAGCCCCTCTACTGCGTGTTTGAGGTCCTTTTACAGCTGCACAACTAGTGGATTTGCGGCACCTGTCCTCTACGTCGTCTCGGCAGTGGTTCCAGTAAAATCTCTCTCGTATCTTTAACAGAGTCCGTTTTACTCCCATATGACCTCCTAAACATCCATCGTGGTAAAGCCGTAGAACTTCAGGTACCTTCGCTTTTGGTACGACCATTTGTAGGTGACAGTGGTCTCACGAGCATTTTCCCATTTGCGGCACTGTCCCACTGTGCCCAATAACTTTTTGTTGTAGTGCTCATTCCAGCAACTTCACTCCATTTAGGCTTTGTAGCAGCGGCCGTCTTCCATTCCAGAATGGGTTTGATGTCTGAATCATCCTGCTGAGCACGCTGCAGCACTTCTTTCCACTCATCGCTAAGGTCTGTTCTCAGCGTCTTGACGGGTACTGTTACTTTTTCCTCTTGTATGACACAGTGCTTACCTTCTTCTAGGTCAGATTTTCTTGAAAGTGCGTTCACGTTATCGTGACATCTTCCAATATTTCGCTTCGGGCAACCGGATCTCACATGGCCCTTCTCTCCACACTCGTAGCATCTAGGGCTAAACTTTGGTCGACTACTACAGGTGTATGATGACACCACTTTCCTGGTGCGACTCTTTTCCTTTACAAAGTTTCGCTTCGGGTAACTGGATCTCAGATGGCCCTTTTCTCCACACTCGTAGCATCTAGGGCTAAACGTTAGTCGAATGCCACGGGTGGGTGATGATACCACTTCCCTGATGCGGTATGCTCGATGCTCCTGTCGTGCGACTTCCACCTCTAAAGCATAGGTCAGGGCATCCTTCAGAGATTTATGATCCCCGAGTCTCACAGCAGCCCTAACTTCTAAGTCACGAATCCCATCGACCAACGCCTGGACCAAATTACAGTCGATGAGTGCAGGTGATGATTGGTTGGTTCATAGCCTGCGCTTTGCTCCATCCGTTCGCCTTGACAACGGCCTCAAACTGAATCTTGTAGGCCGACCATGAAGAGCTTCCATCAAACGGAGGTACTTGAAGTCTCGCACCGAAGGAGTAGCGGCCACAGGGACTGTAGCCAAATCTCCAGACTTTAGTACACCCAGAGCTTTTTTCATATCAGCGATCTCAATTTCAGCTCCGGAGATACGATTCTCAGCTCCGGAGATACGGTTCTCAGCTCCCGTAATCCGTTCCTCTTGCTGGTGCACTCGTTATTTTACTGCACTTAGGTCCTTGCAGAAATTCGCATTCATTTCCCTCATGAGGTGCATCAGCTCTTCCTGACGGCGAGCAGCCTGCTCTTTTTGGCGGTGGGCTTGTTCTTCCTGGAGGTGAGCAGCTTGTTCTTCCTGGCGGCGGGCTTGTTCTTCCTGGCGGCGGGCTTATTCCTGCAGCATAGCCATCAATGCAGCCATGTCAATTGCAGCCGGAGACGTAGTCACTGGAGCAACTCCAGAAGTACTCGCAGACGCCTCCATCGTCTGCTGATTTCCACCCGGTGCTGGCGATGGTAAGCCTTCAAACCGTCTCTGGTCGATCTCCTGCTGGCGTTGATTTCTGGTCCTTACACCTTCCATATCATCTTTCGGTAAAACCGGCATTTTTCTATCCCACTTCTGACATCAAATTGTTATGAGCTGGGGTTCGAAATAATTAACGCCAATTAAACCAAAATTAACACTTTAATTAATTAAACACAAAATAAAAATTTAACACAATTATTCGCACCACAACACTTGTCACTTAACACTTAAATCGCACTTTATTTATCGTACTGCTATTCACCGCTAGATGGCGTTAGTGTCTCGAACATTCTAGATTTATGTCGAAGTTTCTTGACGTACTTCACTAAGCGACTGGCGTAACAATATTTTAGCTGTCAAAGTCAAATGTGACATTACTGCTTACTGACGTTTTATCTGTTTTTTTTTTTTATTTCTTAGCGGCCGGTGTTCTGATTTATTTTGATTTATGTGTTTTAAATTATCTTTAATATAGAAGCCTATATTTATTACAATAAAAAATGGTGCTAATTGACCAAAGAACAATGGCGAAAGCTCAGCTGACTTTAATTTAAGCGTCTAAAAGTGACTTATACACGAAGGCAGTTTTATTATTTTTCTACGTTTTTTCAAAGTATCACATTACCTAGTTAAGTCCGGATAAAAAAAAATATTTTAAATGAAAAGTTATTTGATTTTTTCATTGACAATTAGTGATGCCATTTTGTATTTATTCTGCCAAGTGACAGTAAGTGTAATATTATTAAAAGGAGTAAATGAATTAACAATAATGTTTATTTATAAGTGGAAGTGTTCTTTGTAGGCAGGTAAAAATATTGTAGTGTTTTTACACTACAATATTTTAATTCATTTGTTTTTACAAATGAATTACTTTCAATTAATGACTGGCAAAAAGACTATTATTCCAAGTCAAAAAAATATAACTTGGTTTGACAACTGTTGATTGTTCATGTCACATTATCCTCAAGATTGCCTCAAGAAAAATATTTATATGTATAATCTATGGTTAACTGATTACTATACCCGGTCTTTTAATTCCTCACGTTTAATTCGATGCATTAGACTGACAGTTTCTGAGTTGTCAGATAATGAAGACTACGAAATTGTGATGTAAATATATTAATCGATTTAGGAATAAAATCGAATAACGATGTAAACAATTTTTTTTATAATACTTATTGTGTGAAAATAACAATAATTAAAATGTGAGGGGCGTAAAAATTAAACGTATAACAGGCTAAGGTCTTAGACCATTCTAAGACCTTAGCCTGTTTCGTCAGGAACTAATCTACTTAGAAAAAAAATGTTCATGTCACAAACGCTTGCACATTGTGCCTTGTGTTGCTCTTGATTGTTTTCCGTTTTCTTTAATTTTCACTTGACCTGGACATAACCTAAAAGTTCATGACTGAATTTCTATTATTCTCGGACTTCTCGAACAAAAATTCTTGCATAAAATAATTCAGAAGTTAACGCCGAGTTAAACAAGATATTTTTCATTTAAAGACGCAAAAATTTAATCTCAGCTAAATTAACGTATGGGTGGCTGCCATTGTTCTTTCGGTTGGAACTGTAAAAATTTTAGCAGATAACGGCGTAAGTCAGTCATTCATTTGTCATTGTGTACGAGATTACCATTCAGATCAAAGTCCTCGGACTCTGATCGTTTTTAACTATTACCGCTTAGACTATGATCACTAATAACTTTTATGTAAAAAAAATAAAACGTGATTTATCGTGAATTTGTACGTTTATAAGTATTCTTTTCATACCTTGCAGTTTTAGAGTGACTTTGATCGTTCTTTCCCTGTGCTCTTTCATTATTTATCTACTTGAAACTCTTTCTTATAGTTTCCCTTCTCGATCACATAGTTTCTACGTCTCTTTAATTCAACTCTCCTTTCGTGTGTATGCTGCAAGAAAATTCTTTGTGCTCCATCTTCGACCACATCATCACTTACATCAGGTGAAATGGTGGTCAAATGCGAACCTATTATCAATAAATAAGTAAGCATCACCTTTGTACCTATTATTTTGCTCGGTCCTTCCTTCTTTTCTATCCACCTAATATTATAAAATTGCAAGTTTTGATGTTTGAATTAATGCTCGTGATATTCGGGAGTAGTTAAATAAAAGTCAAGCGTTCCGCAGCAGAGCTATAATTTGACTGACAAGTGTCCAACTTAGGTCTACCTACATACTTACAAACTAACTAATATAAACTATTATAAACTACCTACATTACACTCCTCTCTACTAATTTAATACATACTACTAATTATCAATAATTAACAACTTAATATCTAACTTACTGCCTTAACTAAACCTTAACACTTAGTCTAAACCTTATAATTATGAACCTTAAACCTACACTGTCTAAGGGCACGCTGTGGTGTCTGTGGCACTTGAGGCAAGCAACCTGACTCTCCGCTGAAGCCTGAGTATCTACAGGTGCATCATGAATCGGCTGAGCTGGTGACGACACTAAGCGCGGCGATACCAACCTATCCACCGACCCCTCCGACTAAGCCTGCTCATCACTTCCACTGCATTCTTCCTGTTTACCAGCCAACTGAGAATCTGTGTCTGATCGCTCCGTAATACTAGGACCACTAGAAACTAAGGATAATCTATTGCCTGTTCTCCTACGTAACTGGTCAATATGCCTATGGACTATTTCCCCATTTTGACCCTGGACTCGGTAGTCGCTAGGACCCCGACTATCTACTACTCGACCGGGAATCCATCGCTCCCCTTTTAAGTACTGTCGGTACCATACCTCTTCCCCTTCACCCCCAATGCACCTGTTCGCCCCCTCCGCCAATTCAGCCTGTCGCTTTTGTGCTCGATGTACCTTGTTTTCCCTGTCCGGTTTTAGCGTATCTAGTCGAGTACGTATACGCCTGCCTAATAAAATCATTGCGGGGCTTTCTCCGGTCGTTGAATGTTCGACATTCCTATGATGCAGTAAATATGTCCACAATGACCTATCTATATTGTGTTTCTCTGATATAGCCTTTTTAATAACACGTTTTAGTAATCTAACCGCATTTTCTGCTAGTCCATTTGAAGCGGGGTGGTAAGGAGCCGTAAATATATGTTCTATACCGTTAGTCTTTGTGAATTCCTGAAATTCTTTTGATGCGAACTGTGCACCGTTATCACTCACTATTTGTTTAGGTAAACCCCATCTACTAAATAACTCAGTCAATCTATCTATGAGACTAAAAGCTGAAGTACTTGACACGTTGAAAACCTCCAACCATTTAGATGTGGCATCCACTACCACGAGGTATGTTCTACCGCCTATAGGTCCCATGTAGTCCACATGTATCCGGCTCCACGGTCGGATTGGCCAGGGCCACATGCGCGGGGCCTGCCGAGGCAGCGCGTCCGCGTGAGCTGCGCACACCTCGCACGCTCGACACATGTGTTCCACTGCTTCATCCACCCCGGGCCACCATACATAACTACGTGCTAAAGCTTTTGATTTCACAATCCCCATATGTGGTTCATGCAACATCAATAGTACTTTACTTCTACACGCTTCCGGTACCACTAACCTGTGACCCCACATAATACATCCTAGTTCTTCATAAAGTTCGTTTCTCCTATTAAAATAAGGTTTTAAGTAGCTCAAGTCACATTCATTAGGCCAACTATCTCTCAGATACCTCAATATTTTTGACAGTTCCGCATCGCGCATTGTTTGATGTTTAATCTCATTATAATCTAATAACAATGACTGTTGCACAAAATGTAGATGAGTTTGCTCCGGTTGCGTTTGTGCGACCCTACTTGTTTTACTGGGTGCTAGCGGTAACCTTGAAAACCCGTCCGCTCCGTTTTGATCGGTGCGCACGTACTCAATATTAAATGAGTAAGCTGATAAAATAATAGCCCACCTTTGCATTCTGCTAGCCACCATAGTCGGTATTCCTGTATTAGGACCGAATATTGACACTGACGGTTTATGATCCGTTCGTAAAGTGAAATTACGCCCGTATAAATACTGGTGAAATTTATTAACACAAAAAATAATCGCTAGCGCTTCCCGATGTATTTGTGAATAATTCTTCTCCACGTCGGTAAGTGAGCGAGACGCGTATGCTATCGGCCGCTCGGCGTGCTCGCCGGGCTGCGAGAGGACGCGGCGGACGGCGTCACAGGTCAACAATAATGGTTTCTTAAGATCGTAATGAGCCAATACATCTGCGCCCGCTAAAATTTTTTTAATCCCCGCGAATGATTTCTCGCATTCAAACGACCATTGCCATTGTTTACCTTTCTTCAATAATTCATAAAGAGGTACTAAGATGCTACTCATATTTCTTACAAATTTTCCATAGAAGTTAATGATACCTAAAAACGACCGTAACTCTGTAATGTTTGTCGGGCGAGGAATATTAATTATGGCATCCACCTTAGCTGGATCTGTTTTGATTCCCTTGCTACTAATAACATATCCCAAATATTGTACTTCTTTTACTAAGAATACACATTTGCTACTTTTTAATTTTAAACCGTAACGATTTAGTCTACTAAAAATCTGTTCTAGCGCTTCTAAATGTTCTTTTTTGTTTTTCCCGCCAATTATGACATCGTCCAGGAATATTTCAAGGTTAGGAATCCCCTTCAACAAACTGCACATTATTCGCTGAAATATTCCGGGACTTGAAGCTAGACCGTATACTAATCGATTATACCTAAAAATACCCCTATGTGTGTTTATAACTGTAAATTTCTTGGAATCATCTAGTTCTATCTGATGGCTTGGCTCAAATCTATTTTAGAAAAATAATTTGCTCCGCTAAGCTTAGCTATTAAATCCTCGATTCTAGGCAATGGGTAACGATCAATAAGTAAGACTGGGTTCACGGTCGCTTTATAATCAGCACAGATCCTCAGCGAACCGTCAGGTTTGTTTACCGGTACGAGCGGCGAGGCCCAGTCGGAGCAGTCGACGGGCGTGATGATGCCGTCGCGCAGCATGGCGTCCAGCTCGGCGTCGAGCCGCCCGAGCAGCGCGTACGGCACGGGCCGCGCGCGGTGGAACACGGGCGTCGCCCCCTCGCGCACGCGCAGCGTTGCCTTGCCCCCAGTGTACAGTCCCAACCCGCCGCTGAATAATTTCTTATACCTGTTTAACAGTACATTAATCTCATCACACATGTTGACTTTTTCCCAATTTACATTGTTACATGTACTAAAGACGGGTATTTCTATTTTTAATTCCGTTAACCACTGTCGGCCCAGTAATGATGTGGTACCCCCTCCAATTACAAATAATTCCAGCTGTTTACTACAATCCCCGTATACAACAATCGGTTTGAACATTCCTAGAGGTGTAATTTTTGAGCCGTCATAAAAATTTAATAATAAATTACTTGGTTCTAATTTATGAGCACTGAAACACTTTTTATATGTTGCTTCACTAATACACGATACCGCAGTACCAGTATCGATTTCCATAGAAATATTAACGTTATCAATACATATGGGCAACTTTACCGCTCTGTAATCGTTCAGACACAGATGATGGAATTACTCTTCCGTAGACCTCTCTTCTTCCGACAGATGCTCACGCGCATCACCGTAGTACGCACCCGCGTTCGCTACCCTGTCCGGGCACATGCGTCGCAGGTGTCCCGGCTCCCTGCACCCGCTGCACACGTAGCGGGGTCATTGTCAGAAAAAATGCACATAGCGTTTTGGAGCTGTCCCATGACTTTGCAATTTTATATTTATTTATTTTATGACGATATAACGGTGGACTTATTTTTTACAGTTTCTACTATTTATACTTGATAAATAACAATTATTGAAACTGTAATACCACTAAAGTATTTAATATAATTGATAAATTATGTATTAGGAAACCATGATTTTACCATGTCCCATACCATTACTCAGATTGTAATACGTCTCGTGTTTTCATCTGCTTAAAGTAAATGTTATCCTTTTTTATTATTCCTTAAAAGTAGCAAACCTATTTTGAACCAGGAAATTATTTATTTTTTAAATTAATTAGATAATATTTAATTATAAAATAACTGTTGGGTGTTAAAATAGGATTAAGTGGAAAATTCCATTCCGAAACTGTAGTTTTGAGCTTTATGATAAAATTACCATTTCAAACAAATATTCCATTAAATAGCAACACTGAAAAGGGTCATATGGTGGGGCGTTACATGCTAGAAATCGTCCATTTTGTCGGCGAACAGTGAAGTAAAAGTACCGTGATTTTTGTTGTCAGTTTGTGTGTTCCACAAACCGAAACTAAAAACAAGGGTAAGTCTTACAATTTAATTACGTTGTAATTGTTATAAGGAGCATACGTTTTTTGAAAAGCTCATTTGAAAGTTATAATTGCCATATGTGTTTAATTTAAAAAAAACAATAAATATATTAATAGCGCAAGGAATGATTCCATTACTTCCATTCCGTGACAATCACACTGGTAACGTATAAGAAGACTGGAAAAAGTTTCGGAATGGAAGTATAAAGCGTTTTTCCTATCGGACATTATTATTATTTTATTTATTTTTGTGGCTATGGATATATAAATACAAAGGCGTTTATTTGCAGGTCTTATACAAAATGGTAAGTTATTCTTGTCGTTGATGATTTTTTAAGGAAAGATGATTTTCTATTAATGGTTGATGATCATGTAAAGTGGCCATGGGTAGTAACTCACTTTTGTCTGGCACAAACATGTTTTGGATGCGGTTTTTCTACTGTTTAGTGTTTTGTACTCTACAAAACCGCAGCATTTCATAATAAGTACTAAGTTAAAAATTTATTGGATTATGATTTCTTTTGGTGTCAATGCTGTCAAGTATATGCTATATATAATCATTTTCCCGAAGACGAGTGTGAATATTGTTTTTAAGGTACATTGAACATTGATATGATTGATAGATTTAAAAAAAAACAATAGTTTCGAGCTTTACAGATATTGTTGCACATGAAAATTCATTTTAAACTCTATTTACAGTTCCATAACTAATTAAATAACTACCTGAATTATTCATAAAAGTACTAGATATACATACATATACTGTTCTATCACCTTAAGCCAAAACCTTTTATCTTCCTTTTTCTGTCAAATATCTTGCTAGTTTGTGTTAAGTATATAATTCTACGTTTTTATTTGTAGACTAGCTTTTGCCCGCGACTTCGTCCGCGTGGAATAGTTACTTTGGGCTAACGTTAAATTTAACCCCGATTTTGAAGCATTCTTCATTGGCGCTCCGCTCCTATTAGCCTTAGCGTAATGATATATAGCCTACAGCCTTTCTCTATAAATTGACTATGCAATTAAAATATATTTTTTCAATTCGAACCAGTAGTTCCTGAGATTATCGCGTTCAAACAAACAAACAAACTCTTCAGCCTTCAATTACATGACGCGCAGTTTGGATTTAGAGCCGGTTTGTCTACTGAAAGTGCAATCCTGTGCCTCAAACAGACAGTGCAGTACTACACTGACCGGAAGACACCAGTGTATGGCTGCTTTCTGGACCTGTCAAAAGCTTTTGACCTGGTAAACTATGACATTTTTTGGCAGAAATTATCGGATGATACCGAGCTACCTGCAGAGTTCATTAACATATTTCAATATTGGTATAAAAATCAAAAGAATTATGTCAGGTGGGCTGATGCTCATTCTGAGTTTTACAGGCTAGATTGTGGCGTAAGGCAGGGAGGGTTAACTTCACCCAGTCTTTTTAACCTACATATGGATCGGCTGGTTGGTGAGTTGAGCGGCACCATGGTCGGATGCTCTATTGATGAAAGAATGATCAACAACATAAGTTATGCTGATGACATGGTGTTGCTCAGTCCATCAATCTGTGGCTTAAGGAAATTGTTGGCCGTCTGTGAGAGTTATGCGGAGGCTCATGGCTTGAGGTATAATGAAACTAAAAGCAAAGTAATCGTTTTTAAAGTGCGCAATAAGGCGTAGGCACGTGCGCACAGGCGTGCATGTCGCCAATTAAATTGATGGTATGTTTTAATTTATTGTACTAACAATAGGTTAAGCTTTTTACTAACACTCTATGGATCAATGGTCTGAGACAAACAAATAAATTAATTAAATTATATTATTAGCATAGATAGCTGTTGCCCGCGAATTTGTCCACGTTTCCGTCGTTTTCCGTAAAAAAAGTAGCCTATGTCCTTCCTCACGGTTCAGTGATTTTGATGTAACAGACAGATTAACTATCGTAATTTAGTAGGGAAATATAATATGTCAATCTATAATACTGTTGAAAAATATCGCAATACCGAACCGCACAATATTATTGTTAATAGCTGTGCCCGCGACTCCGTCAGCGTGTAACTCCTTGTGTGTTATTAAGTTAATGTATTGGTAATATTGTTTAGATCACGTTCACATAAGGCTTAAGTACCTATAGAACGAAAATACTTCAGCGCAAAGCTTCCGGGTAAACTATGTTGAAAGTTGACCCGTTCGGCACGTGACCATAAAGATTTCTAGAACTGCTAACCCGGGAAAGAGTGACGTACAACTGACCATGCGAGAAACAACTGACACCGAGATCTACTCCAGCAACACGAAAAGTCTGCCCTTGAGCCTTATTAATTGTCATTGCATAACACACCGATACTGGGAATCGCGTTCTTTTAAATTGGAATGGAAAATTATTTGGTATTATGGGAATTCTGGGAATAAAGACGGTTTCTCCTGCACCGCAACCTGTTAAAATTTGAGCCTCGATTATATTTTGTTGCAACGGGGTTACTTTTAGCCGAGTTCCATTGCAAAGTTGTGGTGGTTTTAAATTTCGGAGCAGAATAATAATCAGAAAGCTTCGAACTGCTAAGCTATCGGGAGTTACACGTGTTATTGTGAGTCAACCATAAAAGATAGATATATGCTGTCGTGGGATATTTTTTATATAATTTTAAGGAGAACATTTCCGTCATAAATGATTTCTATGTAGCTTTAACCATTAAGGTTGCACACGTGACGGAAGCTTAAAAAATGGTGTAATTTCTCCCGTTTTCCCAACATTTCCCTTCACTGCTCTGCTCCTATTGATTGTAGCGTGATGAAAAGTATACTATAACCAGCTCAGGAGTATGAAAAATAATTGTGCCAAGTTTCGTTAAAATCCGTCGAGTAGTTTTTGTTTCTATAACGGTTATACAGACAGACAGACAGACAGACAGACAGACAGACAATAATTTTACTGATTGCATTTTTGGCATCAGTATCGATCCCTAATCACCCCCTGATAGTTATTTTTTAAATATATTTCATGTACAGAATTGACCTCTCTACAGATTTATTATAAGTATAGATGCTTATGACACCTGCAGAAAAAATGAAAAGGTACAGAGGAAAAATAAAAAAAGATCCCATTCGATATGAAGAATATAAAAAAAAAGATTTACAGCGAATAAAAACAAAAACTAAAAAGATATCGGAAATGACTGAAATAGAAAAAGAAGAGACAAGAAAAAAATGGAGAGAACAAAAGAAGAAACAAAAGCTCAAGAAAGTAAACCAGGAAAATAAAATTGTAACAGACAATGAAATGACTGCTGCTCAATCTACGTCAATAAATAATTTATGTTCAACAAAATGCTGTTCAAAAATTAAAAGGCTAAAAAAAGTATGTTTGTCGCTGGCTGCTAAAAATAAGATTCTGCAAAAAAGGGTAGATACATTACGAAAGAGTATTTACCGTATGAAAAAAAGAAACTTACAGGAGAACGAAGACTGGAAAAATAAAGTAATGAAAATGCAAGTTAGAGAAGAAGTCCTTGAATGTGCCATACGTAATACATACTCGAACGCGAAAAATCAAAAAGAGAAACGAGTATTAAAAAGAATAATTCACACGGACGTTGTAAGGAGGACTAGGTCAAAAACTTATGTGGCGAAGCTTTTTGGTTTGAAAAGTCTAATAAGAACACCATCCGATCTGAATCAACTTAATACAAGCATAAGAAAAGAAATTCAACCATTTTTTTTAAGAGATGACATCAGCCGTTGTACCAGTGGAAAAAAGGAGTGTAGGACATACAAAAAAGAGAAGAAACAAATTAGGTATCTCACAGACACATTAAAAAATGTATACAGTATTTATAAGGCGGAAGGAGGCAGGTACAGTTTCATGACTTTTTATAGATACAAACCATTTTACATCTTATCACCTAATATTAAAAATCGAGATTCTTTCCAATGCATTAAACATAGCAATATAAATTTGCTGTTTTCTGCATTGGTTAAGTATAAGTTAATTCCAACTACATTTAAAACTGTTACGGATGTGTTATCAAAATTATCTTGTAATTTGAATGCGTTTGACTGCATGTACGGGAACTGTGCTAATTGTAAAGACTCTAGTTTAAGTTTTGAGTTACAGGATAATTTGCTACCACATCACGATTTCAATAGAATTGTAGTATGGCAACAATGGGAAAGAGTAAATTTTAATTATGAAAAAATAGAAGGAGGAAAGTTAAGTCTGAAAACAACCAAGAAAACAACAAAACAGTTAAAACAAGGTAACGTTGAAGATCTAATTAACAATTTTAAAGGCAAAATAGCTTCATTTAAAATTCACTATTTTAATTGGAAACACCAGCAATTAAAATACCGTGAAAAAATTGCGGAATTAAAATCCACTGAGGTCCTAATTTTATGTGATTTTAGTGAAAATTATGAGTGTAAATCAAATAAGGAAGTGCAATCTACGCATTTTGTCAAAAACCAAGTAACATTACACTGTGGTATGATTTACTGGGCAAACAAATCGCAGTCGTTTTGTACTATATCGGACAACAAATGCCACGAACCGTCAGCGATCTGGGCCCATTTGATGCCTGTTATTAATTTAGTGAAAACGGTGACTCCACAAGTGAAAACTATTCATTTTTTTTCAGATGGGCCCAGTACCCAATACCGGCCAAAAAAAAATTTTTATGCGCTAAATGTTTTTACTAAAGAGCTGGGTTTTGAATTTTGCACATGGAATTTTTCAGAAAGCGGTCATGGCAAGGGTGTAGCTGACGGTATTGGTGGTGCTGTTAAAAGAACTCTAGATAAGAAAGTTGCATATGGCCAGGATGTTACAGATGGTACAAAAGCATTTCAGATATTAACATCATTACAGAAGTCTAATATTAAATATTTTTTTATTGAGAATCCGGAAATTGATCACATTGCGCATAGAATTCCTAACAATTTGAAAGCCGTTCCTGGCACTTTGCTTGTTCATCAAGTAATATGTCACGCTCATACGCCATATATAAATTATAGAGTATTAAGTTGTTTTTGTTACTTAGATACCCACAAAGTGTGTGATTGCTATTCATTAAAAAAACATACATTTGATAGACCTGAAACAAAACCTGTACCATCTGAGCCAATCTCAGCTATTTCTTATGATAGAGGCCAAAACTTACCTTCAAATCACTCTTTAGATTGTGCCAAGACTTCGTCTATCACTTGGGTCCCACCGGAAGTTGAACAACTTCCGGTGGATGCTGTACCTGATTGGCCAATGATATTTGCCTTTTCCGATCCATTTTCAGATAGTGATTCTCAAATAGATTTGCCTTCATCTGATCTGATTACTAATTGTGCCATAATTCCTACTCCTCCACACCTCGCTTCTGCTAGTATTTCGATTGTTGACGTATCTTCACCCGAGCTTGAAACTGATGATGAGGTGGCTTCTACCTCTGTAGATTTGACATCAGGTCAGTCTTTTTCTATCCCAACTGATTCATCTAATCATACTAAAGATCATGCCAACATTTCAAAATTTTCACAGTTAAGTCCTACTATTCTTTCGAATGTTAATATATTTTCATCCGACATTGTTACTGATAATTTGGCGCCAAATTCCACAGTATCACTTTGCGCACCGTCTTCCAAAACGATCGACATTACGAAAGATTCGGATCTCACTAGATCAAAATATAAAAGATCTAAAACGTTAAAGCCGAACAAAAAAATAAAGAAAACGTCTCTAGGAATGCTAACTCTTCCATAAGGACAGTGATTTCTCGTTGCATAGCATGCGCTTTATGTAAACAAAAAGTTCCCTTTAATTCCAAAGATTTAATAAAGTGTATGGCATGTGGAAAGAGGTATTGTATTACTTGTACTGAGGGTGAATGTTATTTTGATTATATTTGTAAAGAATGTTTTGGCGAGGAATAATGTGTATTAATTAATTGTATGTGTGTTGTTTGTGTAATTTTCGGGAGGAAAAAATGGTTTAATTAACCTCCTGCAGAATTGAAAGCCCAATTCTCGTAATTAATATTAATATTACTGATTATGCTAATAACTTATAAGATGATTGTATCCTCTGTCGAAGCGTTTTGAATTGTTTTGGTTTTTTTTTAGTGACAAATCACGTAAAAGTTAGTAAAATATTTATTAACTTTTACGCAATTTGTGAGTACCTTATATTACTTACCTATGGTTACCTTAATATATTAATAAATAGGTATCATTGATCGATAAAAAATCAGTTGTGGTGATTATTACTGAGAATAAGAATTAAACTACCCAAAGAAATTTGATCTCTTTTCTAGTCTTTTGTGAAATCAGCTTTACTATTCCATACCGATACCGGTTAGGTTTTTCCGTGACTTGTCCCAAATTATTAGTAACATAAATTGTTTTTCAAAAAAAGATCTAATACTAATAGATATTATTTTTCTATCGTTTTAGTTACAATAAGCTATGTTAAACAATAAAAACAGATTTCAATAGTATATAGGGAATAATTTAGATAATAAGCATATAAAGTTGTGTCTAATTTTATCAAAAAGTATCGGAATGGAGATGATTGTATTGATAAATAATTTAATATAATAGTTTTAACATACTAACTGTTATATATGTATAGATTGTTGATTATATTTATAAATAAAACGAATTTAGAAATAACATGTTTGTTTGTTTTCTTTTGATAATAATTTATATTTAGTAACGGAATGGAACGAAAATAGAAGTATACCCGTGCAAAATCTAATTTATTTATTAAAATACTTATCAAAATGGTAATAAATTATTATTTTCTAAAACATCAAAGATGGCCCTAGCCAAAAAACTCCTTGTAATGTAAAAATTATGTAATATAAAATTTAAGTCATATTTTTTTTACTAGACATGTTTTAAGATAATGACCCAGCGGCGAAAACGACACTCAGAATACGAGTGCTCCTTCGCTCCGCACCCCGTACAGCTCCCTGCCCGGCCCGCACCGCTTGCCCGGCCGCGGCCGCCAGCCTGCGGCCGCCCGCTAGTCGCGGGGCTGTGCCGCGCGGCCGCCGCATGCCCCGCGCCGCGTACAACGCGCGCGCCCCGCGGCGCCCGCTATCCCGAGCCGCCGCCACCTGCGCTGCTGGCGAGCGCGTGCACCGCCTGCCCCGGCAGTGCCCCGCCTGCCGTGAAGTCGCCTCTTCTACAGCCCCGGCACCTTTGACTCCACCGCGGCCGCATCCCGCTCCGCCGCTTCTAAAGTACTCGCCAACCTTACTGCGTCCATAAACGATAGTGTTTCGACTTCCGCAAAAAGCCGCTGTCGAATAATATCACTCCTTAAGCCACAAATAAACTGATCCCGCAAATTCTCGTTCAAACCTTCTTTGAATTTGCAATGTCGTGACAGTTTCTTGAGTTCGGCTACGTACTCTGCTACGTTTTCCTCGCCAGCCTGTCTCCTTTGCCTGAACCGATAACGTTCTGCGAGTAACGACGGCGTTGGTTCCAGATGATGACGCATTGACTCGACCGCTCCATGATATGCTAACTCTTTTTGGGACTTGCCAGATTGCACAAAAATTCATAAGCTTTGTCCCCCATAACGGCTATTAGAGTGGGCAATTTCATATCGTCACCGATTTTGTTAACTGTATAATAACCGGTCCACATACACCGACCACGCCCTGGTCTTTACGTCAAATTCCTTTATTTTTCCGATCGACATCGTATTTAATGTTCGTACACTCGCGGTAATCGGAAATATGCGCCCAATAATCTAATCCACACGCGAAATAGTTCGAATTAGCAATTCTCGTCGCCACTGTGATATTCGGGAGTAGTTAAATAAAAGTCAAGCGTTCCGCAGCAGAGCTATAATTTGACTGACAAGTGTCCAACTTAGGTCTACCTACATACTTACAAACTAACTATTATAAACTACCTACATTACAGTTTCTATCACGCAAAATGGCAGGGCTGATTTATTTAAGTCTAATAACTTTATTCTATACCTGCATCGTTTTGTAGTTTTTGGCAATTTAATACCCGCTTGATCGTTTTGTGCAACCACAAAAAAAACTATTATCTTGCTTTGTGCAACTGTGGTTGCAGAGTGACGACATTTGTTCAATTTAATTTAGTCTCTATTACAAACTCATAGAATCCTAATATTATGTACTAGTACTCACGCGGGGCTTCGCTCCCGTGGATTCTATCACGGTAAAAACATAACTCTCCTTTTTTGCAGTCGCGTAAAAAGTAGCCTATAACCTTCCTCAAGCTTCAAGCTACTTCCATACCAAATTGCATCCAAATCCACCCAGTACTTTTGAAGATTAGCGCGTTCAAGCAAACAAACAAACAAACAAACTTTTCCGCTTTATAATATTATTATAGTATAGATTTAAACCAAAGACAGGTACATTTCTCATAGACGTGTCCCCATATAACATCACGGTTGAAAAATAACAACTTAGCGTCTGTTCTGTACTTACTTGTGTTTTAGTGAGTGAAGTGATGAAAACGACGTGGCCTTGTTTACATATTTTTACTACGTACTTATATGTAAATTGCTTTCAAATACGGCTAAAATAATTAAAAGAAAATGAATAAAATAAATAATTATATACTTATCGATCTTATTTTTTAATAAAACCCAATGTTTTACAAACACTTCTAAAATATTATGGTAAAAATATTTGAAAAAAAAAATCACAATCTTTTTATCTCAAGGGCTATTCATAACAGGAACATTTGAAATACCTACTCCACTCAAGCAATTCATAAATTAAGATTTAGTAAGACCCTTTAGTAAGAGAATGGTAGAGGAAAGGAGGGTATTTTGGAATACTGTTGTTAATTTGGGATAGCAGGGTTTCACAAAAACGAAAAGTGCCATCTCGTCTTACGGATCATAAAATGTTCACAAGTAACGTCATCTATCGATATGTTTACACGGATAGTCTGATATTTTTCTAAGAAGGCGACCAGAGATTAAAACGTGGAACAGCGCGTGAGAAATTTTTTGAGGTACGTGTTTAACCCATTCCCATTGCTAAATTGCCTTATGATTGTGCTGTTTAGCTTTATGTGTAGTGTAAAATAGATATTTAATTTTGCATATTAACATTGATTTCAACAATTTCTATATTTATAAATCCATAAACGGAGGTTCTGTCCAACTACGTCTTGTTGCTAATGTGGAATACCCGATGTGATGTTAATTTGGAATATTCCAAAATACATTCAGTTCTACTTTTTAAGTGCTTTGTATTAACTTACTTACAAATATAATATTATTATGCAATGGAGTTTGTCGATATCTTGCTTTGTTCTTTTGTAACTGAACTGATTGAGATGTTTTTAATTTAATTTATGTTTAGTAAATTATTTTAATTTATTTTTAGTAATTTAGAAAACTTATTTCTATGCCAGATAATGTCGACCAATATCAACATCGGTGCGTGTTTTATGTGTGAGCTTTGGGTGCAGGGTGAATGTGCCGGCTATGAAGCTTGATCATATGTTTGTGATTTTTGCAAATGACCCATATATTTCATATATGGGTCATTATTCTATATATAAAAAATATGATTTCTATAATAAACTTTAATCAGCATTTAAGTAAGTACCTTTAATCAGACTTTTAGTTTTAGTAACTTTAATAAGTCTGGTTAAAGACTTATTAAAGTTACTAAAACTAAAAGTCTGATTAAAGGTACTTACTTAAATGCTGATTAAAGTTTATTATAGAAATCATATTTTTTATATATAGAATAATTATCCTTTCACCTTTAAATCATGTACCTACTATCACAGTCACTCTAATCTTAACTTTGACTGAAGGTAATTTAGAATAGCAAAATGGTATGCCAAATTACCTTTAGTCAGTTTAGGAACCGATTTTAGAGAGTTGCTCTCTGAGATCAATTCTGTTATCACAAATCATAGACTTTCTTCTTAAACATTGACTTAATAATAGCGAAAATAACTAAGTTAAGCATGATGAATATAATTTGGAATACTCCTATACCAAAATACCTGCACCCCATCTCCAAATCTAAATTGTGTCATTTTGCAGTCAAGCTAAAATTTTAACCTGTAGGGATATTTAATTGTTTCTGATAGCTTGCACATTGATAGTAAGATAATATTGCTTCAATTTAATCAAGGTTTTATTTCTATATACCTAACGGAAAAAAAGTTGCAGGTCTGAAACAAAATGGTATTCCAAATTACCATCCTTTCCTCTACCCTTTTTTTGCGCAAGCAATCGAGCGGATTCATAAGATTCGGTTTTGGTAGAAATATGAGGAGAAGCTGGTTTTGTGGAAACAATCTGAGTATGAGCTGATTATTTATTTATTTATTTACTAGCTTTTGCCCGCGACTTCGTCCGCGTGGAATAGTTAATTGGGGCTAACGTTATATTTAACCCCGATTTTGAAGCATTCTTCATTGGCGCTCCGCTCCTATTGGCCTTAGCGTAATGATACAATATAGCTGTGCCCGCGACTCCGTCAGCGTAAGTTAATGTATTGGTAATATATTTTAGATCACGTTCACATGAGGCTTAAGTACCTAGAGAACGCTTCGACCGCGAGACGCGTCGAGCGCGGCGACCGATTCTCAAAAATAATCCTTATAGCATGATTCAGTATTCACGCGCGATGGCTTATTATTATAAGCGTATTTCATGTATAACTTTGGTGTTTCTATACCGATTTATATGATTCTTTTTACGGTTTCGTAGCCGAATGGCAAAAAACGGAATCTTTATAGTTTCGACATGTCTGTCCGTCTGTCTGTCTATCTGTCTGTCCGTCCGTCCGTCTGTCACAGCAATTTTATTCCGAAACTATTAGGACTATACATGTGAAACTTGATAGGTAGATGTATTCTGTGAACCGCTTTCCGATTTTGAGAAAAAAATTAAAAAATATTTAAAATAAAGGGGGTCTCCCCTTACATGGAACTAAACCTGAAAATATTTTTTTTCATGAAATCGATGCATGTGTGGTATCTATAGACAGTTCTTTAAAAACGACATCGGGGTTTCTAAAACCACTTTTCCATAAAGTCAATCGTTTAAAAGATATAAACTTCCAAAGTGGTAAAATGTGTGTGTGGCGGACACAACCTCTAACTTCTATAATAATGGAGTGAAAAATCTAAAAAAAATATATGTCTGTAGATCTTAATATAAACTTTCAACCAAAATTAGTTTGAACGAAATCAGTTCAGCAGTTTTTGAGATACAGCATATTTTCTAAAACCGCAAATATAACTTTGTAATTCATACAAACACTATGAAAAACAAATTTATTCGGCGCAGTTGTAAGAAATGTAAAAAAGCCAGTTTTAAGAAATTTGTAAGGTTTTTTTTTTCAAAACAAATTTATTTGGCGCAGTTGTAAAAAATGTAAATAAGCTAGTTTTAAGAAATTTGTAAGGTTTTTTTTTCGTCAAATAAATTTGCATATTATATTATAGTTACTACGGAACCCTTCATGGGCGAGTCTGACTCGCACTTGGCCAATTTTTTTATGGAATAGTTAATAATGTTAACTTTTTCAATTAGGGGTGACTGAGAGTGTTATAAACGTAAGAGTAGACAAATATTATAATCAGAAAGCTTCGAACTGCTAAGCTATCGGGAGTTACACGTGTTATTGTGAGTCAACCATAAAAGTTAGACATATGCTGTCGTGGGATATTATACTATATAAAGCTAGATTACCACTCACTGACTCACTGACAGAATTGTTCTCCCAGATGGTGGATGGGGAGGTGGGTATATTTTGACAGATTCGTAAACAAGTAACTCTCAAACCTACGGGAAAAGTGCCAAACCCCCCCTTTTCCCCCCCCTTCTCCCCCCCCCCTATCGTATCTCGGAAACTACGAGACCCGTATTTTTTCTTTTTACGGATTCGTATAGAGGAGGCTCGGTAAAGTAAAAACCATTTTTCAAAGTCCCCCCTCCCCGCCCCCCTTCTCCCCCCCTTTAGGCGGATCTCGGAATCTAAGAGACTTGGAACATTTTTTTTTTCAGATTCATTTAGAGGGGCAATGCTTAAGTCGAAATACTTGTGCAACCCCCCCCCCATCACCCCCCCCCCTCTTTTTTTTTTATTTTTTTTTCACAAGCTCGCGAGGTGCTTGCACCTCGCGCAACACGCAAATACTAAACCCCTCCATCAACCCCCGCCTTTTTTTTTTTTTTTTTCACAAGCACGCGAGGTGCTTGCACCTCGCGCAACACGCAAATACTAGTTATACTATATAAAGCTAAATTACCACTCACTCACTCATTGACATAATTGTTCTCCCAGATGGTGGATGGGGAGGTGGGTATATTTTGACAGATTCGTAAACAAGTAACTCTCAAACCTACGGGAAAAGTGCCAAACCTCCCCTTTTCCCCCCCCTTCTCCCCCCCCCCCTATCGTATCTCGGAAACTACGAGACCCGTATTTTTGTTTTTTACGGATTCGTATAGAGGAGGCTCGGTAAAGTAAAAACCATTTTTCAAAGTCCCCCCCCCCCCCCCGCCCCCCTTCTCCCCCCTTTAGGCGGATCTCGGAATCTAAGAGACTTGGAAATTTTTTTTTTTCAGATTCATTTAGAGGGGCAATGCTTTAGTCGAAATACTTGTGCAACCCCCCCCCCCCATCACCCCCCCACCCTCTTTTTTTTTTTTTTTTTTTCACAATCTCGCGAGGTGCTTGCACCTCGCACAACACGCAAATACCAATTTCTTTTTTCACAAGCACGCGAGGTGCTTGCACCTCGCGCAACACGCAAATACTAAACCCCCCCCATCTCCCGCCCCTTTTTTTCACAAGCACGCGAGGTGCTTGCACCTCGCGCAACACGCAAATACTTGATTTAGAGGGGCAATGCTTTAGTTTTCTTCACAAGCACGCGAGGTGCTTGCACCTCGCGCAACACGCAAATACTAAACCCCCCATCACCCCCCCCCTTTTTTTTTTTTTTTTTTTCGCAAGCACGCGAGGTGCTTGCACCTCGCGCAACACGCAAATACTAGTTTTTTATATAATTTTAAGGAGAACATTTCCGTCATGAAATGATTTGTGTAGCTTTAACCATTAAGGTTCACACGCGACGGAAGCTTAAAAAATGGAGTAACTTCTCCCGTTTTCCCAACATTTCCTTTCACTGCTCTGCTCCTATTGATTGTAGCGTGATGAAAAGTATACTATAACCCGCTCAGGAGTATGAAAAATAATTGTACCAAGTTTCGTTAAAATCCGTCGAGTAGTTTTTGTTTCTATAACGGTTATACAGACAGACAGACAGACAGACAGACAGACAGACAGACAGACAATAATTTAACTGATTGCATTTTTGGCATGAGTATCGATCCTTAATCACCCCCTGATAGTTATTTTGGAAATATATTTCATGTACAGAATTGACCTCTCTACAGATTTATTATAAGTATAGATTGGCCTATCTAATTGTTACACTGATTATCCTTATATTTCATGCAATATGTTACAAACATAGTGTACAATATGACGCGATAGACACAGCATGCAAAAACAAAATTATAACATCAATATAATACTAGGTAGTGCAGAAATAACGCTAACAACCACAAATTATCGACATAGTAATAGACAATGAACGAATCTCACTTACACCCATATTCAAAGTCGTGGCCTCGAAAGCTGATCGACTCAAACCTCATTCGAGGAAGCCTCAAGGAGAGCCTCGAAAGACCCTCAAAATCGGTATTCAAAGTCGACTCATTGAGGAAATTATGAGGATCCTCGAATGAGTGTGAGGTGAGGTAATACGTCACTAATACGTCATCATTTTGGAGGAATATCTTCAAGTTTGTTTACTTTGAGAGCAGTTAGTGTGCGCGTTATCTGTGGTTTCCAACTTGAAGTGTCAACACTTGTTAAATGAACGCATAACATAAATATTCTAAACAAACCCTTTGTCCGTTGGGATTTTTAATTGGAATATGAGTACAATCAATGCTTCTTATAGCTCCAGGAAATCCAGCAATACGGTGAAATTTGATCTTCACATCAGCTCGCTCAGCAACGTCAGGTTTAATAAAGCGTCTTATTTTCAATGCTAATATTATTTTTAGAAATTTTGGCTACAATTCTTGAAACTATTGACTGACTGATTTTGTGCAAATGGGGATTTGCACAAAATTAGTCAGTTATCAGTCAGGCAAACAATCTGAAAATACATAATACCAAATAAGTAAGTATGTATGTACTGTAATAAATACCAATTTTAACTGATAAGTTTTTGTTTGTGTGAAAAAGAACAACTTAGGTACTTGAAAGTTTCCTGTTGCATAAAATCGTAAAGCGGCTAACACTTGGATTATGATTGGAATTGGCAATCCACGTCTGTTACCAGTAGTACCACCAATACTTTGAAATAATAACGGCAGCAAGAAGTTCATCACAGCATCTTTATTGAAGCGAAATCTAATTTTAAATTCATTTTCATCATAGAGCTCAAATGGATTATCTGCATCTCGTAAATAGCGTCGCGATATGTAATCGTAAGGGTTATCGTATCGTACACATATTCAATAAATTCTTCAAAAGAAATTATGGAAATCGGATAAAATACGCGTATTTTGGTTGAAAGTTCGTTGTTATCTTCCTCAAGGAAGCTTCAAGGTAGATGCCGATGTACCTTAAATTTGACAGTTGGTTCCTCACCTCTCACCTTATCTCGACTGAGGAAACTCTTTGAGGTGAGGAGAAAAATTGCAACTATGAATATCAAACCACCTAAGTTCGGTTGAGTCGAGTCGAGGAAATCATGAGGTTTCGACTATGAATATGGGTGTTAGTCTGTGGTATAGGCTAGATAGCCTGTCGGCTGCACAGACTACATAGATGTCGGCTGTCTGTCAATGTCAGTGTCAAATCGCCAATTCGCCACCGAAACAGTGTTGCCAACGTAGGCGATTTTTCGCCATTTAGGCTACTCACGAAGAGAATCGGCGACGAAAAAACATGAAAGGCGACTGGTCGCCTTTTAGGCTACTTCAGTTCAGGTTCCAAGTTGTCTGGAGAGTGGAAGATATCGCTCTTAGCGATAAGACCGTCATTGTAACAAAATTGTTACCAATATTGCTATTTAAGTGTGTTTCAATTATTGGTGTACAATAAAGTGTATTCAATCTATCTGTCATAAACGAGCTTAAAAAAAAAACATGTCCCATGCAAATTAATGTAAAAGGTTTGCGATACTAGGAAAGAATGGATGGCACTCGCTTTATTTATTAGAAAGCATATTATTTATACGCATAAACTTAGGACTTTTTCAGATTAGAAGCGATATTCACACAATAAATATACGCAATAAGCATGAAATTGTTATACCCAAATGCAGACTAGCCAAGACTAGCAAGTTATTCTTCATAAATAGCATACGCTTTTATAACAAGTTACCAAACTCTGTGTCTGTGTGAAAATTTATAACCCTTATCAAAAAAGCATATTTTAGATTGAGGACTACGTCGAAGTCGTTGCAATCATGATTGCTTGGCGATGATTCCTTCCTTCTGCACAATGTGGCTCGGGCTTATTGTGATTGCGTTATCAACTAGTCTCTTAACAACTCCGCTTTAGTGAGTGTGTCTTTTTATTTTGTTTGTTTGTACTTTTCCCTACGATAATCCATCCGATTTTACAGATTTTTTTTGTTTAGTTTTTATTACTAATAAATAATAAAAAATTTATTGTTTAATTTTACAATGCATTCATTTTTATTTTTTTTTTAAATTACATTGTTTGGTGTGAATTGGTAACTATCATACCTTTTAAACGAGTATTATGGATAAATTATAAAAATGAATGATATTTTGAAAAGAATAACTGTGGTGTTTCTTGCCGGTTCTTCTCCATAGGAATCGACCAATTTCGTGCCGTGCACTAGCTTGTGTCGTTTTATAAGTGGCCATGTAAAATAAAATATGTTGAGTTGGGTTGAGGCCATCTTTTTGTTTATGGTTAGTTAGCTTCGGGGAATACCCTGAATTTATCTTTATCTGTAACCAAATTTAGAATGCAATGACGTGATAGGAATTAATTCTGTGTCGGAGTCTGTGCTTTCTGATATCTATAACCTGGGAGTCTAAACACTTCCAGATTATAGCTAAAACCTGTAAACGCAATTATCTTATTAAACTGAGTGAATAGTTCGGGTCAATTTCAGTTATTAGAGTCTGGCAAACGAAAGTAGACACTCGAATTATTTGCAAAGTTTTTATATGGCAATGCTAAACTAATGTCAAACTCAATTTTCAAAACAAGATGGCGTGTTGATGGTGATTTGTTGTGATCTTGTTAATAGCGTTTATTCAGCGAAAAATGAACAAAACTATTAAAAGTGGAGTACGGGAGATGTTGTTTCGCATGATGTCTAAATATCAAGAAAAACAACAGGAGAAACACGCCGAATTCAAACAAAAACAAGATTGTTTACGTGTGGTGTTCGATTTCATATTTAGTATGACGCTACTAAGTTGATACTTTGTCGTAATTCACAATTTATATTTATCGACGAAAAATATTTATCTATTTTGATTCACATTCATTTTATAGAATGTTAAACATTATGGTTATTTAACATACAATTAAATTTTGCATGGTTTTTAACATTTTTTGAATTTTTCATTTTTCTTTTATAGAAAATCTCGAGGACGTAGCAGGGGTTGATGAGATAGTGAAACCTATTGAAAATAGGAGTGGGTGATACAAATCGTATATAGATACAATACCTATATATTGGTACAATATCCAATACCTATATATCGGACGGCACTGAATCTATATATCAGGTCTCCGCGTATCTAATGCATTGGTGTTGGTATGATGAGTCATAAAACAAAAACACCACACAATATCGGTATCGCACTATGATATTCGGTTCAAACTGATATTGTGATACGCGTCTTCGATGCGCGCTGGAGTGTCAACACTACACAAAACATACATTCACTGATTTCGTGTATACAGTTACAAATAAAATATAATGATGTAAAAATATAAGATGTTAAATATATCGAACAAAACCGAAACCTAAAAATCACAGTATCTTACATAGCAGTTTCGTTTCAGAGTTCCACACAGATTCAGCCAATATATAGATATTGAAATATATAGATGCGATATCCGATATTTAAAACCGATACTTACGTACGATTTGTTACAGAGTAAAACCGATATTACCCATGCCTAATTGAAAAACTTACAGATTTAGAGCAGAAAGATAGGATAAGAACCCAGAATCAGTACTTGGATAAAATAGCTTCAATCACTGGTAAGTTTTTACTAGGAGTACATAACTTTTATAAAGATGTAATTGAATTCATGATTTGAAAACCTAATCATTTTGTTTTACCATTCTTTACAGAAGTGAGCGTTACTACATTAATAAGAATTAAAAAGGAAGGTGCGCGTAAAGGCCATATAAACCCACAGTATCCGACATAGATAGTTTCGACATAGATGCTATTCGTAACAAAATTAACGAATTTTATATCGTTAGAAAACAAGTTTAAAACGAAACACACCAGAGCCAGTATATGAAGCTGATGAAATTCTGAAGCAGAATGGGCACAAGGTATTGCGAGTTCCCCCCTACCACTGTGATCTAAATGCCATTGAGTTAGTATGGAGTTTGGCTAAACGTAAAGTGGCAAGTAAAAATATTGCTCAGTGGACTTACAGTTTATAAAAGAGTCGTTTGAAAATATAACTCCCGAGGAGTGAAAGAAAATGACTGATCATGTCATCCATGTTGAAAATAAACATAAAGAATGGGACAGAATTACAGAAAATAATTTAGAAAGTTTTATAATTAACGTAGGAAACAATGACTCCAGTGACTCTAATGAAACTTTCCACATGGAAGTCTTACATTCAGATTTTGACTATAGTGAATAAATCAGAACTGTTTTAGAATACTGTTGTTTTTTTTTAATCGAATTAAGACACAATATCTAAACTATTACCTACCTAAAATACCTCTTGTATTTTTATTCCGATGAAATAAAATACATAATTCTAAAGTATCAAATATAGTTATTCCAGGTATTTAATAGTAGTTTTGGGTTGCTATGCTGATATTTATTAAATTTGCCGCGCTTTTTCAGTCTCTACTTTCGTTTGCCAGACTCTATTTATCATTTTCATTTCGCTTCGTACAGCATTTGTGTCAAAGTATTTGTTACACGAAAAATTATTGGCGCATACATTATGCGCGATGAGTGGATAAAAAAAAAATACCAGCATTTAAAGCAAGTAAAGTAGATCAAAATAAATTGATTTAAACTACGTTTTTACTGATATTTTAGGCTACATAATTAGGCTATTCACTGACTGAAATTCGGCTATATTAGGCTACTTAAGCTGGGAAAAACGGGCGACATTGGCCCCCACGTTGTTGGCAACACTGCACCGAAAAACTGAATTGTCACTTCACTTAACTGAAGAAGTAGATAGATTGACTGAAATTGTAGGAAATTAAAATAAATTACACTAATAAACTAAAGAAATGTATTTCCAATATTTTACAGTCACATCGTTACTTCTATTAATTAACTATGCGGTAAACTTTTGTCTTTATCTTAATAATTACTTAATAAATGCAACTGATAACCACACTGCTAATCCAGAGTTAAAATAATTATATTTATTATGTTTATTTTTCAGGCTTGCATTGATTACGATGGTTGGCTTAATATTAAGATTGAGCATTCAATAAACTGTGGGTCAGAAAAGTATTGCTCAAGAGGCAACATAGCACTGAAGAGTATTAGAGCAGGTGCTGCAGTGATTGATCAAATTCAATTCAATCAACAACATATAAATGAACTAAAAGTAAGTATCAATTAAACAATTAATCATTTGTAGATAAGTCTTACATAAACAGGATTTAATCTTAAAACAATATTATTTCAGAGCCTTGCTGAAATTGATAGTTTCTACACTATAAGGACACTTGTGACATCTGCTGACAATAGCAAAGGAACGGAATTTTTTTCATCAGTCAAAGCCAAAGCTTTCCTTGACAACAGTCTGTCAGATGTGATCAACGCATGGGTACTGCCAAATGGAGCAGTCATTGCAGTTAGTTTCCAAGTGACTAACTCTTCACAACTGTTGCCTAATAGAAGCAGCAGTAATAAGATCAATTCTAACTTCTATCTCCGTTATGTTGAACAAGCTCCTGTGTAAGTAAAAATATTACTAATTGCATTAATTTAATATTTTCTAGATGTAATGTTTGCTACTTTAATAAGTCAATTATTGTATCTGTTATGTTTCTCATTACTTACAGACCTGACACAGCATCATACATCCAAAAGCTGGAACGAGAGAGAGAAGCAAGGGAAAAGGGTGATGTTAAAGATAACAAATCCTTCTTAGCCAAATATGTAAGTTATAACACATCTGAGGTTAACACAGTATTGCACATTCTTTTATATATACTAATGTTGTTCTTTTGCCTTTCAGTGGATGTACATTGTACCTATTGCAATATTTGTTATGATATCTGGAGCAAGCAACCCAGAACCAGCTGCACAAGGTGGCCGGTAAATGGAAGTGGTACTTATCACAATATCACAGTACTCACTGCAATAGTTAATATATAACTAGTAATTTGTTCCATTACTTTTTTGTTAGTATTATTGGTAAGATTGCTATTTGTAAATCAATCTGAAGTGACTCTAAAACTAAATGACAATAGATATAAATTGAAAATAGCTCAATAAGATTTTATAGCAGTATTTGGATGTAGTCTTTATGGGTGAACTTCAACTTCTATTGACTTATCATCATTGGCCGAGCCTTTTCCCTACTATTTTAGAGTCAGCTTCCAATCAAACCAGCTCCAGCTGACTAACAGTATGTTACATGAGCTACAACTTTTCCAGAACCCTGTAACACAATGCACAATTGGCAATTTAGATTTCTGACTACTACACAACAGCTGTAAAATAACAACTGGTGCATACCATGCTGTCTGTGTCATGGAGCAATATTGTTGCTTAACTTTGAAGATCAAATTCAAGCATGGGTGTTATTGTTCAGCTACAGCTAGAAGTTTGAAGAGGGATTCAAACTTCTGTTTGCTCATGAAATTATAAGATTTTGCAACTAAATTGATGCAACCTACTTTTATCCTTCATGTGATATTTATTTGTAGTTTCCTGTTTTAACCTTTCCTGTTTTCCTTTATTTATTATCATGTTTGTTAGCAACAATTAGAAATAGTGTCTGTAATATTCTCAAAAGAAGAGAAATTATATTAAAGCGTACTAAGAAAAGAAAATATTTTAAGTATGTTAACTACAGCTAAATTTGGGTTATTACGCGGTTATGTTATTGAGAAGGTAAAGGACATAGTTTGACAACGGGTCTCTTGAAAGAGCCACTGCATGTATTCACTATAGCAACGCGGGTTGTCCCATCCTTGCCGGGAAAAACTTCGGTGATTACACCCATTGGCGTTGGCCAATGGGTGTAATCACCTTTACGTTGGTAAAGGAAGGACATCATCCTGATGTATGAGTACCACTGTACGAATCTTAATATTGTCTGCGGCATTCAACCATTTTTGTCTAACTTGAAGATTATGTAAATATTCTATACGCCATCTCCTCCAGAAACTACAAATCATCTGGTCAAGTAATTTTTTGTGGCAAGTTAGAGACTTCGTCGTTTCGGGAACATTCATGACAGGCAACGAAGTCAACGGAGAAGCCATTATAAAATGAGCGGGAGTAAGCGGTTCTGGGTACGGATCCTCATTCAGGACACAAAGCGGTCTGGAATTTAGAACTGCCTCAATTTCAGTGAGAACAGTCGAAAGCTCCTCATAGATAAGAAGTTGAGAACCGATAACACGGTATAAATGCGTTTTAATAGATTTAATATTTGATTCCCACAACCCTCCAAAGTGGAGAGCGCGGGGTGGAATCATTTTCCACTCTATGCGGTAGCGGTTATCAAGTAGTTCTTGCAACTGAGTCTTGGCTCCAACGAAGTTTGTTTAGCGTGTGAAGCGGTACGAGAGCGGTAAGTGTCATAAACTAGTTTAATTAATTTAATAACAGGGTGATGCGGTAGGTATGTAATAACCTACAGTCTGATCAACAGTACTAGGCGTAATTTCAGTTAAATAATTTTGATCGATATACTCTTGGATTATTTCATTATAACTAGCGCGCAAAGCAGAGTCGCGAAGCTTAGTTTTTTCCAAATTGATTAGACGTCGATAAGCGACAGCATAAGAATTTCCAAGTGAATCTAGATTTTTACAGAATGGTAACGCGGTACAATACCTACCACTGGAGTCACATGACACAGTAGAAGCGTACAGCTGTTCACACTAGAGATGGGTTGTACTAGGTAAATTTGGGACTAGGTGCACCTATTCTTAGTATTTAAAAATACGTGATCCAGATACCTATTCCACCTAGTCCCTAGTCCACCTAGTATCAATTATTACTTATCGAATGTGGTCATGGTGCACGTACTTAGTCCAAGTATTTTTTTATAGTGGCTACTAATTTTGCAGGAAACTGCTAAACAACAAATGAACACGGTATTTTGATTAAATTTTACGATGACGGTCTTTAAGCTTCACTGACTCACCTCGTTGCCACTTCTCCTGTACTTGATATTTCTATTGAACTTAGGGTGTTAGCACCAGTAATCAGTGATAAGACTAGGTTGGTACCTAGTAATTGGGTTTATACTCGAGACTAGTCAGTAATCATTCGATCCGAGAATACTCGATCCGAATGAGTACCACCTAGTCTCGACAAGACTAAGTATTATGAAGTATCTATTTACTTAGTCTTTTCGAGACTAGTTGGTACTCATTCGGATCGAGTATTCTCGGATCGAATGATTACTGACTAATCTCGAGTATTGAAAGATAAAGATGGGAAGACTACGAATAGCGTAGTTAAAAAAGGACAGAATATATATTCTTGCACAACACGCGTGCGCGTTGCGTTACTTTTAAGTACTTTGAATTAGGGTTTAAATTCAAGTGACTGACAAACATGAATGAGCGGTAAAGCAGGTTTATAACGTGTTGAGAGAATGGAATGCAATTACGCGTTAGTGCTATGAAGCCTAAGAGCAGTTGGATTTTGCAATACTTCATGATACTAGGTGTTGTCAAAGTGAGAATAGGTGCCACCTAGTATCGAAATTTACCTATTCTTCGGATCTGTTCTAGTAGATACGACTCATCTCTAGTTCACACTCTAGTTCCGCAGGGCTCATAAAAGGTTTTGAAGGTATTTCTTCTATATTCCAAAATGTATGTAAAGATTCGTCTAAAAACAGAAAACAATGAGAATTATCTATATTTAGCGCGGTAGAAAAATATGAAGCGGTATTTAATTCAGCGGGACTATAATTATTATTAGATAAACTAGCGGGTACCTCACCCATAAGAATGTAACCAAACACGGTTTCAATAGCGGACGGAGCGGTAGGTGAGATAATTTTATTGTGAAGTAATAAATACGGGAACAGTTTTGCCCCTAGAAGCAATTCAACCTCACCAGGTACATGCCATAGTGGGTCCGCGAGTGGTAAATCAAACAAATGTTGCACTGCAGAAGTGTCAACAAGGTGAGATGGTAGGTAAGTTATCCGTGATACAATCGACAACAAGAGCGGTAATTTTAAAAGAATTAATTTTATTGTTAGCATTAACTGTAATCTCAACTAACCTATGATAGGCCGCGAAGAAGTTCCGACACCCTTTATAAACGAGTTTGAAAGTGGTATAATGTTTAATTGTAGTTTTTTACACAAGGCCGGATTAACCATTAGGCGGAGTAGGCAACTGCCTACAGGCGCCGCATCAATAAGGGGCCATGCCCAGTGCACGCACCAATAAAACATGTTTCTACGAACGAGAATTTGATGTGCGTGTGAACTTAGGGTCCTCACTGTTATCTCACAAAATACAAATCGTTAGATTTAGTAGTAGAATTAAAAGTATAAGTAAGAAAAGGGGCCCCGAGGATGCCATTGCCTTAGGGCCTCGGACAAGGTTAATCCGGCTCTGTTTTTACAACAGGCGGAAGTAAGTATATTATTTTGCGAAGCGTTATCTATCAAACATCTCACAGAAACGTGTTTACAATACCTGTTATCAACGTAGACTTTCGCAGTTGATATAAGTACTGTAGTACGCGGCGTGTTGGTACCTACGCGAGAGCACGCACACAGCGCCACCTGTTGCGAATTCGCGTAGCTAGTGACAGCGTCATTCGAGACCGATCGAGGCGGCTGAGAGCTGTTTTCTAGATGTAAAAGAGAATGATGCTTTTTGTTACACGTCCTACAAGTATGAATAGATTTACACTGTGAAGCAGTGTGCGTTAAACTTAGGCAGTGTACACATCCACGTTTGTTTTTAACCGATTCCGTGCGGAGGTTTTTTTGGCAATCTTTAGTGCCTGGCGTCAAACAAAAATTTCGTGATGCCTCTGGGGCACCAAGCGCCAGAGACTTTGATGATTCCCCTGTGGAATCATCCGCCATGAATTGTAAATTTTAGCTTGTTCTCGTGTTTCCACTTGTTAAAGAGTCATTTGCCATTGTGTATCGAACGTAATCAGTCAGTAAATTCGTTCAGTGCATTTAAAAGTGACGATCTGTGTGTTTTTATGGAAATGGAAGGTAATTGACTAATTTCTATTAGGTGTTGTAAACCTTTTTGCATTATTTTATGGATGTATATGCTATTTTGATGGTAAAATTGTTTCTCTACAAAACAATGTAATATAGAACATATAACTGAATGGGAAGTCCGAATCTAATGAATCAAAAATATTCTACTCGTACCTACAAACACTTACATGATTATGAAGTGTTTTATTTGGTTAACAATGTAAATGTATTTTATTGATAAAAAATATCTATGACTATCTATTTAAAATTGTGGATTTTTGTTAAGCGTTTAATTGACAACCTTTTTATTTTGTTGTAGAGTTACCCAGAAAAAAAATGAAATATATTATTATAGGCAACAGAACAGAGCATAAAAACTTTTTTGCTTAAAATAAAACCGACTTCCATATCAAAACACTACAAAGCCAAAAATAATTTTAATTTCGGTAGTCGGTGTTATTGGTTTTGTATTTTCTTTATTTTTCACACCGCCTTCCGAAATTAAAATTATTTTTGGCTCAGTAGTGTTTTGGTATGGAAGTCGGTTTTATTTTTTGCAAAAATGTTTTTATTTTCGCGCTTTTTAGTGGGTCAGTGAATTTTCCAAATCGGTTCGTAAATGACGGAGTTATGCGCGAACAAAAAACGCAATGCAGAGTAAACGAAAAGATCATCAACGTAAATATTTTTTTTAGACTTTTCTTGATTTTTCAGAAACGGCTTGTCCGATTTCGATAAAAAATTTATGGGACCATTTGGGAAGTATACCCTTTTCAACAAAAAACCAATTTTTCAATTCGGTTGGTAAGCGACGGAGCTATGCCCGAACAAACATAAAAAAAAAACAAACAAACATCCGAATTGAGAACCTCCTCCTTTTTTAGAAGTCGGTTAAAAAAATGAGTAAAACCCATTGTTTGTTAGGTCGCCGTTCCGCCTCGCACTCTTTGTAACCCCATCATGTTTTGAGGCAAAAATGAACCTTATGACAAAAGCATTTAATTTTTTGAGAAACATTCCAGAAAGTTGGCTGTTAGAATTATAATCAATAATAAAATGTGACTCGACAACTTGGTTTACAACCCCTGAAGTCTGCTAATTTACGAAATTACTTGAAACGAACACTGTGGGCATGATATGGGTAGCAAATAAAGACACTTTTATTTACGGGACTCTTTTGACAAATGTCGTTTTAGCCGAGTTTTTTATGTTTCAGTTTTGTATCCTCTCGGGCACCATACGCCATACGCAATAGATTTACATGGTGCCTGTGCGGCATCATCCGTACGGAAACGGTTAATAAAGTCCAAACGCGCAAATTTGCTGAGAGTGATTGAAAGGTTGGACAGGTGTAAAGTTTACAATGATCACCTTTATTGCAATACAAACAAGTTTGGTTATTATCACAAGCAACAAAAGTATGTACTGTACTATCACGTGACTGATTGCGAGAAGAATTATTATTTTTATTAGGGTTGTTACTCACTAACGCGGTTCGAGATGAAATAGATATGCGATCTAATATCTTAACTTGCGATTTTATAAATTCAACGAAATCCGTATAAGTAGGAATTTCCACCGATGACGATGATCGATCAAACACGTTTTTGGGCAGAATAGCTATTTTATGAATTATGTATAGGTACTTATGCGATAAGTCATTGAGCAACATAATTTTTATGACTATAGTCATGAATATAGATGCTGGCGGGAAAAAATCCGAATCATTCCCGTCGAATACTTCGGAAGTATTATAAAACAAAAGGTTTTGTTTTATAATCTGAGGCTTAGCCTGGTTTTTTTATTTCACAACTGACATTTAAGGCTATAATCGCATAGCACGACTAACAACTCGATCGCCTAATGCATGTATTTTGACCAATAGGATGCAGGAAGCGTATTTTAGTAGTGTTCGTAATAGTAAGTATTAATATAATGTTACACGTCCTGTACTCACAAAATGCATATTATTTCTAATTGGGCGAAACCAGGAAGGGATGTGGTTTGTCACTAGCTGCCCTTCCGCAGAAATATTTTCTTAAGTGAGTATGCGTATCTTTGGCCGATAGTACCTACCTAAAAACAAAAGAATAAAAATCCTGTTAATCGCAGTCTAATAAATCTACCTATAAAATATCAACATATACTTAATTAATTTCATTTATAATAAAATAAACTATAAAATATAAAAAAATATAATAAAATAAATTTATATTTTACTCTCGTAGCGTAGGTACGTATTCTCGCAATGAACAATAATTAACTAACCCACCACACAACAAGCAAACACATATTCCCATTGAATTATTCGGGCGAAATATTCGATTGCGGGGTACGAATCTTTCTCGCGGGGGGGAAAACTTCTCAGGGGAGCAACTCCCCTCTTACCGCACCCCGCACCGCCATCGCCTGCACGCACGACTCGTGGCCACGCACGGTGGGCTGGAATCTTCAAGTGGGGACTTAAGGATTCAAATGAGTATTTTTGAATTTTATGTACTAATACAAATATTTTTTGTTAAATGTAAATTTTTTTATACCTAGTATTTTTCGAGTTATAGGCCCCTAAACTTTGTATGAAATATTAATCGGTTTTTGGTTTAATCTGACATGTTTTAATATTGTATTACAGAAATATAGCAAAAAAACAAATTATTGGTAAACACCACCCTTATGACGTCATTTGTTTCTAACAATACTCAATAGCGCGGTGACCCTCATTAGCGCGCGCGTAGTTCATTGAGCGCAGCAAAATGATGACGTGTCATTATGTGATTGAAAATGACATGGTTACATTTGAAAAACAACCATCCTCAGTACGTTGTTACACATCGTTTGTTCGGAATACTAATACTATTTATTACGTAAAAATGTTCGATTTGGTGTGAAATATTGATATTGTTGTGCTATTAAAGGAAAGTGGAAGTTTTAAAAATAATAGTGTTTTATATAGTGCTATTAAATCTAGATTAGTCCCCACTGTGTTAAGTGTTGAAAACGATAAAGCGCTAAAAGCGTTTTGTGCAAAATATTGCTATAATCTGCAAAGGAGATGGCAAAATGCTCATAGCAAAGAGGAATTGTTTAGCAACAATAATAGCGAATGGTTATTATCGGAAATAAATTGGCCTGATTTCATTGTAAGTGCATTTGAAAGAAACCAAGACTCTGTTCCTAGTACATCAAGTGAACATGAATCTCCAGCAAAAGTGTCTACTGCCACGTCAACGAATGTAAGTCCAAGGAAACCATTTTGTGAATTAGGACCTAAGCAAAAAAAGAGACGTACTGAACTATGACTACAGAGGAAATATCTCATGCATATATTATGAAATTACGAGAGGATGGTAATCAAGGAATAGCTGAAATCCTCGAACACCTACTTAAAAATCTACAGGATGTGCAAAAAGCCAAAGATAGTCTTTTAGGTAAAAATGAAAAACCTAAATTTACTACAGATGAAGCTTTGGGACTTGTTTTGTCCCTTAAATTAACAAAGTGGCAATACAATACTTTAAGAAAAAGTATCAAAGAGAAAAATGTCGACATGTTCCCTTCCTATTACAAGGTGCAAAATGCAAAACAAGAATGCTACCCGCCAAAAGATGATATCTCCTTAACAGCTACAACTGCTAGAATTAAATTGCAGCCTCTATTAGATATAACCGCCAAAAGGATATTCAAAGCAATCAATATTGATAGCACAGACTGTAAGGAGTTGACAATGATAAGCAAATGGGGAATGGATGGTGCCTCAAATCAAGCAAACTATAAGCAAAAAATTACAACGGATGACAAAGAGGACAGTGCTTCGACAGATGATTCAAGTATTTTTATGGGTAGTTTAGTACCAAAAAAAATTGTTTCCGAGGAACAAATTATCTGGGAAAACGACTCACCAAATTCAGCATATTGGTGTCGTCCAATATTTTTCAAGTTTGAAAAAGAGAATAATACAACAATTTTAAGAGAGAAAACCGAAATTGAAACGGAGATAAATGAATTGAAGGAAACAGAAATTGGAGAAATAAATCTCATATTCATTATTGCTTACATACCATGATAGATGGTAAAGCAAGATCAATCCTCTGTAAAACTTCAGCTCAACGATGTGACATATGTAAAGCTGTTCCTACAGAAATGAATAACTTGTCTTTGTTATTGACTAAAAACATTGATACCGGCTTGTACAAATATGGTTTATCATCGCTACATATATGGATACGTTATATGGAATGCATTCTTTACATATCCTATAGACTGGATTTCAAAACATGGGTTGCAAAAGGTGAAAACAAAGTTTTGATGGAAAATAGAATTAAAAGCAAGCTTATAAAAATTAAACAGGCCTTTTAATAGATATTGTGAAACAAGGACATGGAACTACTAATGACGGGAATACCGCTTGAAGATTTTTCTCAAATACAGAGATTGCTGCAGCAATTACTGGTGTCGATAGAAACTTAATAAAACTGTTTTCAATCATTTTAGAAACAATATCTTTTGGTCATAAAATTGACACAGTGAAGTTTAAAGAATATACGGAAGCCACCATAAAATTATACGTAGATTTATATGAGTGGTATCACATGCCCTCCAGTGTGCATAAAGTTCTTGTTCATGGAGCAGCTATCATGGAAATCTTGGGATTAATTCCGAGTGGAAAGTTATCGGAAGAAGCGGCTGAATCTAGAAATAAAGACTAGGCGATATCGCCAACACCATTCAAAAAATTCTGCAGAAGAGCTAATAATGAGGATATTTTGAATAATTTAATAATTACTTCAGATCCTTATATATCATCAAAACGTCATAAAATGATACGGAAATACAAACCATTTTCAGAAGAAGCGAAAGCCATGCTTCTGTTATCTCCAACATTTGAAGATGATGAGTGGGAAAATATAGAATTTGTAAATGTGGAACATTTAGAGAACGAATCTGAATCAGAATCTGATGAAATTGTCTAAGTTATAATTTTGTGAGTGCGTGTGTGAGTAAGAGTGTGCGTATGAGTGGATTAGGCCTCCTGGGGACATAACTGATAAAAAAAATGCGCTTAGTTCTGTACCTCAAGAGTGGTGTGGAAAAGGGAATGAAAAACAATTTTCTCCAAAATCGAAGAAAATCGAAGCAAGTGATATATCGGATAATTTGCGTAAAAAATAGCACAATCGAATACCGAAAGCCGTTTTTTGAGAACTCTTGAGAATTAAAAGTTATTCATATAAAATCAAATTTCTCCATACAAAAATAAATTCAAATCGTTATAACTTTAAAAATATAAGGTAGATACAAAAATCGCAGAAGAAAAATGTCTTGTATTTAGTGGTAGATCGCAAAGCCGTTATTATTTTTTTTTTAAATTGCTCATCAATTTTCGTGAATCCCTAAGTCCATTGAAGCTTGATTTCAGCCCACCGTGCCACGGTTGCCAATTTAGCGACTTTGTCGCGACAAGGAAAAAGATTTGACGACAAAAATGATCTAGCGACTTAGCTGACGACTTTTCAAACTACAAGATAACAAAACATATATTATGCCTAACACCTTTTTTAAAAACTCTCACTCGCAATTAAATTATCTTTACCAGTGGTAACATTAGAGCAATGTGGTCGGGGAAAGAAGAGAGAAGAAACATTAAAAGTAAACAAAAATAATGCGACTGCGGATGTAGCTAAAGAATTGGATTTTACTAACGAGTTCATAGATGGTATGCTGCAGGAATGGCATAATATCAAGTTCATCAAGTGGAATAACACTTCTAACACTGTTCAATTTTGGAGCGAAGTTTTGCAGTATAAAAATGCCGCGGGAGAGAATCCTTTTTCTTTGATTTCACGACTGGCAATCACTGTTCTATCATTGCCGCATTCAAATGCTGAAGCCGAAAGAGTATTCAGTTCTATGAATCTTATAAAAACTAAACAACGCAATAGATTGTCGCTAAAAACGATTAATGCCTTGATTCAGATAAGGGATCAGTTGAAAAAACAAAATAAAGATTGTGCATCTTTTGAAATTCCATTGGATGTCCTACAACTTATTGGAACGAAAAAAAAGTTATTCATTTTCAACAAAAATCTTTGATCTCGATCACTATCAGCTATTAAGCGAAGTTCAACCCTCTACTTCCACTGCAGCTGAGTTATATGAGCATGAGGACGAAGAAGTATTCAATTTAAAGTGATGGCGAAGAATAACATTTTTCTACATTAAAATTATCTTTTATTAGCATTTCGATATTTTAAAACTTGTGCACAACATTGTATGTGACTGTTTCATTGAATGTAATGTCAGCTCAGGCAACATGTAAGACTCAAAGTGTTCAAAATATCTGCGTGTTATAGAAGTGAAGTGATTTCTATTCCTATCGCAACAAGATTCCATTCGGTTTCCACTTGTGACATAAAATACCACTATCGAAAATGGTTCTCCAATGCATACAAGTAGAATTACCGGTATTTTGAACATTTTTGATAATTTTGATGCTTTCTGTACATAAGGCAACTATGTGTAAATTTATTTTTTAATAATTATAAATTGTATTGCTTATGTAGTACATTCTTCTTCACTTGCCTCCCCCATCCCCTTTCCAGGCTGCTAATGGCCTCCAGTAACCGGAAAGTAAGTAAATCCGGGATCCGTCTCTAGTTGAATCAGTTTTAGCGACTTCTAGCGACTTATGATAATAAATCTAGCGACACGATTTTGCTGGAGTTGGCAACACTGCTCGTGGCCAGTGTTGCCGTTTTAGCGACTTTGTCGCTAGATCTAGCGGTTTTTGGATGTGCTTAGCGACTTTTTTTTTATCTAGCGACTAAAATAAATTTACCGATTTTTAGCGACTTTTTGTATGTAAAGCTATCCTTACAAAAATCACTAAAACCTTTAAAAAAACCAAGTACTTCTATAGTGGAACAATCAACTTCTGCTGCTTCAGCGCCATTAGTAGTCTTGGGTAGTTCGTGAACGATGAACGAATAGGAATCGTATCTTCGTACTGTACTAGAAGAAACGTTTCCGAACGCTGACTTATAATCGGTCTAATAGGTCAAATAGCTCTTTTCGAACTTGTACAGACGTACATTCTAAACCGCGTGATCGTAATGTGCGAACGAGAAATGAAATACAGTCACTGATTGTTTGACAGAAACGTTATACGAATTCATTCGATGTCTGTGAATGAATGAGAACGGGAGAGAATAGCCGATGAATGACGATGCTACCCGAACCCTACCGTCTGAATTCGCAAGAATGAGATAAGATGCGTGTTATTTCAATTGCAAAATGTCTAATTTAGCTTATCACCCGAACACGCCAGACATTTCTAGTGATTGCTGAAAGCGAGGACCGAATAGAGCTATTAGAACTAATAAAATTAAATAGTTCACTGTCCGAAATGAACTAGTATGGAGCAATCTCAAAAATGACCGAGCATGCACAAGACTAGCCATTAGAAGTTGTCGAAGTCGAAAATGACGTAATAGATAACGAAATTTTTGCTTGTTTAAACCTATAGGGATTACATTATTATGATTAAATGCTTGATTATAGAAATTCGCTTTTATTTACACCATATTTTGTTACCATGGAATATTTAGAAATATTTAGCGACTTCTAGCGGAATTTTTAATATTTTTTTTTTCAAAATCTAGCGACTTTTGTATCGACGACTGGGGACTTTTTTTATTCCTAAACGGCAACACTGCTCGTGGCCGGTGGCACTGTGGCAGTCGGGCGCGCGCGTCGCGGCGGCGGCAGCGGCCAGCGCACAGAGGGGCAGCGGCGGCGGCGATCGACGATCGAAGCAAAATAGGATTTTTCAAAAAAAAAAAAATCTTAATAAATAATTAAAAGTTTCTTTAAATCAATAATAATATTATAATAAATAAGAATAATTCTGATTTAAAGAAACTTTCCCAGAAGTATTCCGGAATTATTCAGAAGTTTTGGAACTATAGGCATGAAAGAAATTTGTGAGAAACCCATGAAAAATACGGAAAATAACTTTGACAAAGGTACTTTCTCCAAATAAATTATGTAAAATATTGACAAAGGCTTTTTTTTTCTAAATAACATAAGTATGAAAAACTAAAACAAACTTTTTATACATACTTCGAATTTATCATCCTCATCAACTTCAATGTCGACATCAACAAAATCATTGTCACCATCACTGCGGTAGTAATCGCGACTTTCCGGCTTACTTAAATTTTATTTTATTTAGTTTATTTTATTTTATTTCTTTTAATAGTATTTAAATTTTGTAGTGTCTATTTTTAAGTTATTAATGTATATGGTTTTATGGGTGCAAAGCCCGAAATAAATGATTCTATTCTATTCTATTAAATATGTACTGAGGTTTAGTAAATTAGCAATTTTACTGGCAGTCATTTTTATAGGTTCCGTGTAAAGAGGGTTAAGTACAAGCTCTGGAGGCAAAAGGCAAATTTCACAGCGAGTAGAAGGTCCTGAAAATGTTTCTTTCACTTTTATGTGCTGGTATTTTTCATTAGTTATGATAATACGTACTTGACGCAATCTAAGTGCAGGTCTTGGAACTTTAAGGAAGTAAGGAGTCAGTGCAACTTTCATATTAAAAAAGAAATCTTGAGTAGCAGTAACCACCTTGAATGGGGTTGGGTATTTTCTTGCTGCTTCAATGATTTTATCCCAGTCAGCTGGTATTTCAGGGGAACACACTCCCTTTTTCTTTCCAATTAATGCGAAATCTGCATCGTTTGGAAGATATGTATGTCCTCTCACAGGGAATATATCGCACCTTTAAAGTAAAACCGTTACTAAACGAAAATTTTCTCGAATTGAGTTATTTATACCATCAACCTAAAATATACGTAAACTACAGGTTTAACTTGTAATTATTCCAAAATATCGTCTTTTTCGCCATCTAGCGTTAAATCATATCGTTACCAAAGAAAATATAAATCGAAAAAATATTGTAAGTAAATAAAGAAAAACTATTCTGAAGCACATGTATACAGTAAACAGATATCTATCATATAAAGTCATAAGAAATCATAAAGTACTTGTACTTAGACTTACCTAGACTAATTTAAGATACTGAACTGTTTCAAATATTGGCTCTCCTGTAAAATTTGATAATTTCGTATAGTAACGGTTTTACTTTAAAGGTGCTATATGCTTTACAGTTTTAAACAGCTTCAGGACATGTACAAGAAAGTATAGGAAATCTACCATTATATGGTTCTTGTTCTGGCCACTGCATCCATCACTCAACAATACAAGGTTCTCCGATGTTAAGTCCTAATGACTTAACATCAGAGAACCTTGTATTCAAATAATGTAGTAAGAGAGAAGTAACATCAGATGCACCTTTTTTTCCTGTAACTTCTGTGTAACAGTACATTGTTGCATCATCGTTTGACAAGTTGTGGACTCCGAATACATAATACCACATCTGGCGTGAGCAAAACACATCACCAGTTTTAATGTGTGGTAAAGGAAGATTCTGCATATAATCAAAAGATAGTAACATACATTCTCCTCTTTTTGCCTTCTCTTTGTAAGAGTTTTTCAATTCTCGAAATTTTTTTGCTTTCTGTAAATGTTACGTTTTTTGAATATTAAGTTCTTTTTTTTTGGTGGCATCAGTCTCACTCAATATTTTTAATTTCAGTTCATCACATATGCTGCATGTGTCAGATCTTGGAAGGCCAAATTTTATGTTGAAATGTTTTGTAAATACAGAGTAATATACTATATAAGAAACACTGATTTGTGTTTCATTCAAAAACAATTCATGCATTTTTTTCACACTCAAGTAAAAAAAAAAATACCACATTTGGGTTGTCACGTAAGGAGTAGTGAGATTGCCTTCCCTTGAAGCTTTTGATGTGTGATTTTACTAACTCTAATATTGGAAGTGGTACAGCATGAGGTCTTGCGGTATGTTTACCTCTACCATCTTTGGGTAACTGACCTTAGGATAATTTAGCTAGAATTGTATGCAGCCTTCCTCTGGTTATTCCACGTAAACTCATGAAAGCTTTAACACATACTGGAACCTCTTCAATATTTGTTCGCACTTTGTAATAGTATGCTAAATCATGGCTAAACAAATCATCCTCTTCATCACGGTTCTGTCTGGGTCTTCTTTGTTGGACACTTTTATACGATACTAGCGACCCGCCCCGGCTTCGCACGGGTGCAATGTTTATATTAAATATACTATAGAAAGTCTTTATATACATCGTTGACAGCCTTTTTGTCATTCGACATCCATGTTCTCTTTAGTAATTACTCTTGAAAGTGCGACACATAATTTACCATGGGAAAAACATTCAACAACATAGGCACGCGCGCCGTGCCTCCGCCGGCACCGCGCCGCAACCGCTATGCCTTGCATTAATTATTATTTGTAATATCTTCGAAACTGTTTATTTAAATTATATTCTGTTAAGGGCAATATTGATTTATATTAAATGCACAATGTATTTATGGTACTTAATTGGATAAGGATTAATGCTGTATTGCTTAAAATCGCTTCGTAAAATATGCTCGTATTTCTCGTAAAAAGTAAAGGATAAAAAATGGTTGTTGTGGGTTATCTATAAGAGATAGACATCGAGGACATTTTTGTTGACCTTTTTAAGATGTACAATACTGTAGTACATTATTTTGATCTATCTCGTAGGGTTCAGCCAGCCTTTGCAAAGCAAGCGCAAAAAAATGTGTTTATTTGCGACATCACATTAGAAACCTCAAAAATTATCAGTGTTCCTCTACTATATTATGCATGTTATATACTTAAAAATCTTCCTATTGAATCACTCTTTCTATTGAAAGAAACTGCATCAAAATCCGTTGCGTAGTTTTAAAGACTTAAGCATACATAGGGACAGACACAGGGAAGCGACTTTGCTTTATACTATGTTAAGATTAGCCCTGAGAGATGTGCATCTTGATCATTTTAATTCTCATACTTATAGAAGATTTCTAGTATCTCTTTTCTCTGTTCAGTGGTTAGTCTTGTGAAACATTGTAACCTTTTGCATCTGAAAATAATGCAGACAATTAAAAAACATCTCAGGTAAGCGGTAAAGTCGGAAACCGACTGTTCTTAATATTTAATTAGAAGAGAAAATGACACACTGGTATACCTGCAGTCAGGTCCTGTTAAAACACCACTTTTATAACGGCCAACGTGATTAATGTGTGGTTCTCCGCTAACCTTGCGTCTTTTTATTATGCCCGTATTTATATTTATGGCCCGTCGATTTTTGGGTCGGAGTAGGAAGGGAGGGGTGGGGGGAGTAGTAGTACCCCCCTGTACCATCCCCCCCCCGCGCAACCCCATGGTTATGGAGATATCCATGGTTAAAGTTTTTAGGTTAGAATAATATTTCGGAAAAATTTAGTATCGTTTGGCAGGAGGAGGGCAGTGGGAGTAGAGTGACGGGAAAGGGGAGTGCTCCTCTCCTCCCCGGCATTACTCCAATGAAAACATTTTCGAAAAACTCAAAAGTTGGGTAAAAGGTGCAGTAGGAGCCCCGCTTCGCGGGGCTCAATGGTTTAAAAAGTAAAACTATGAACTTCCAACTCAACGGGCCATAAAGGAAAGTTTAGCCAAAACTTTCCTCTTCCTTTTAGTCATCCATTCATCACTGGTTGAATTATCTCTTGGTATATTATTATCCATCATTTTATAGATAAAACTCCAGCAAAATGTTCTCCCTAGATTTATTATCTAAAGTCGCTAGAAGTCGCTAAGGCCGTGCGCGCACTGCCTTGCGGTGGCCGCAATTGCGGTAGTTCTACCGCACCGGTAGAATGACCGGGGCCACCGGTGACTCTACCGCACGCGTATATTCCACCGCAGTGCGCGCACTTCTATGACACTCCATACTTCACAGATTTTGCGTTTCTAAAACGCAACGCCGTGCGCGCACGGCCTAAAAGTCATTCAACTAGAGACGGATCCCGGTTTTACTTATTTTCCGGTTACTGGAGGCCATTGGCAGCCTGAAAAGGAGATGGGGGGAGGCAAGTGAAGAAGAATGTACTACATAAGCAATACAATCATCATTACATAGTATAAAACAAAGTCGCTTCCCGGCGGGAAGCGACTTTGTTTACAGACGATACTGTTCAGACAGCGGGAAGTTCCCGCTGTCTGTCCTAGTGTTGCCAGGTGTCCCGAGTTCGGGGACGCGTCCCAATTTGTCGCTGATCGGGATACCAAATGTCCCGATTTACAAACCGAGTTGACACTAAAAGATTCTTATCAGCTGCACGAAGCTGAATTTGCTCCCGTCTTGCGTCATGTTAGAGCAAGATGGTTGTCATTTCAATCTACCTTAGAATTCCGTAGAACGTGCAACTAAATTTTTCGATATACTGAAAGATTATTACATATCATTGGGAGAAGATGAATGTCTCAAGTGCGCTGTGGCAATTATTCAATTTTGTTGAAACGGAGCCATGCTTGGCATTTTACCAAGCTGCACTAAGATTTTACAGGATGTAGGTAGTGTAGCGTAAATAAAATTAAGTGCACAGTAAAACACAAACCGCTACTTAACACGTTTAATTTTGATTAAAAGGAAAAAGATAGAAAACAAGTACTTAATTAAAAAATACAAAAAATGTTAAATATTGGTTATTATTGGGGACCTTTCAGCGATGGCGTGGGTTAACTTAGCGGAAAGAAAAAGAATGTTATCGAAAGTATTATGCAAATATTTTTAACTTACCTAACAAAAAATCGATTGCAATCGGTTATAGCTAGGCGAATACGCAATATTAGTAATTTTAATTACAAAAACACTAAGAGCATCCAACGCGTCTTGATAGGCCTTAGGTTAGAAAGAGTTTTTGACGTGAGAATTTTTAGATTAGAAATATACAAATTAGGTGCACTATTTAAAATAAAACTCCTGCTGCGAAAACTCGGTAATTCCTGGACGGCTGAACACGACTGTGGGAAGTAACGTAGAAATCACGGAGCCACTGCGCTGCGGAGTCCGCATCTACCTCGTACTCGCTTCAGGCCTTTGAGATGGACGTCTCAGGCACAGGATGTGCTCGGATATCGGGCGAGAGCGCCCCGACCTCCGTCGTCGATAACCGACGTCGCTTGCCCGTAGGGTGGAGCCAAAAATTGGCTTGTAACGGGATCTAAACAGAAAATCACCCACAGACTATCCTTTTGCTAGGACACTTTATATTTTTTATTGGCTTTACACCAACAAAAAAAAAACTTTCACTTCATAATTTCGATATGAATCAAAAAATAAGGTCGACCATCACATATCGGGTCCCAAAAATGTAATGACGCCGTCAAAAGGCAAAACATCCGAGGATTTTTTTCACGATTCCTTGTTCAAATGTGAATAACAGCTAAGAAGAAAAAATTTATATTGAAAAGTTTGGATTAGAATTGGAGGAAGTTTTAACCGTAGCGGTTTTACGCTACAGTACCCCATTTCCAGTAAAAAAAAAAAATGAGAGTAGCAACCCTAAAGGTGAGTGGCAACCCTAAAGGAAAGGTGAGTGACAACCCTAAAAGAAAGGTGGTTGACAACCCTAAAAAAAAGGTGGTTGACAACCCTAAAAGAAAGGTGGTTGACAACCCTAAAAGAAAGGTGGTTGACAACCCTAAAAGAAAAGTGGTTGACAACCCTAAAAGAAAGGTGAGAGATCAACCCAAGTGAATGTATCAACCCAGTGAGAGGGTGACAACGCTATAACAGATTGACATCACAACAACAGATTGAAAACACAACAACAGATTGAAAACACAATAACAGATTGAAAACACAATAACAGATTGACAACACAAAAGGGATAGCATCAACCAAGAGTGAAAACCATAATATATACAAATTAAATAAACTAGCCTAACTAACTTTAAACTAAATACATCAAATCAACGACATCGAAGTGCAGCTGATACTGAATAAAATTGAAAGCCGGCCTCCAGTTTAGACGTTAACAGTGCGAGCTTCAGATGCGTCTCCTAAACCTACATTAGAATAGAAAAACAAACGATAGAACTAGAATAATATTCTTAAATATATAGGAACAAAGAACAATATTCAAGACGAAACAAATAAGAGTTGAGATTAAGAAATAACCTAAAAATACGACGAAAACTCAAAGAAAGTCAAACAAAAACTCGGAGTCGAACACAAAAGCTCGAAGTCAGATAAAAAATCGAAGTGAGACACGACTCAAAGTCCAACACGACTCAAAGTCAAACACAACTCAAAGTCAAACACGACTCAAAGTGAAACACGACTCAAAGTCTAACACGACTCAAAGTCAAGAGCTTAAGTTATAGAGGGATAAGTTAGAAGGTTAAGTTAAAGAGAGAGGGTTAAGTTGAAGAGGGTGGACCTTAAATCAAAATCAAAAATACGACGCTTAATGAGAGGAAATGGTTATGAATAAATATTAACTCCAGGGAGGAATGAGGGTCGAAATAATAAAAGAGGTGTCGTTAATTGAAAACTAATGGCCTAACATAAGTAATGCTGATTAAGTTAAGAATATGGAACAAATTAATTCATTTAAGTATGTCTTTTATATGATATTGTCCAATATGATGAGAATCACAGTCTTGTAGGACATATGTAGTCATGGAGATGACTCTGATCACACGACATTTAATGAAACGAGGAGCAAGCTTTCCTGTAAAGTATTCAGCAGCTGACGATTTTGAAAAATTACGCCTCCATACAATGTCGCCGGCATTAAGTGTAATAGCCGTCCGGTTCGTATTGTAATTTCGTGAATTACGGAGAAAAGCAGAAGAAAGATTGTCCGCTACTTTTGCGTAAATCTCGGCGAGCGAAGTCAGATTACTCGCGTGTTGTTCCCGACTTTCAGCTAAATTAGTGCTTAGAGTCTGGTTATTCGCACGCGATGAATCCATACAGACTTCTCTACCGAATATGAGAAAGTTTGGCGTAAACCCTGTGGCTAAATTAATATTAGAAGGTAACCGGGACAGTCCTCGGATTTCATAGGAGAAGGTAAGTTAGAACGACTAGTACCCGGAGTGGGCCTAGGTGGAATGGGAGGAGGTCTAGAAATAATAATACTTTCGTGTAAAGGAGTCTCACCGATAGAACCTTCTTCGGACATTTTTAAACACAAAATAGAAATAGGTTAAATGAAAGAGAGCGGGACTTAGCAGGAAATCGTTAGATATCGTGCCGTAATATCGATGCGGGAAGAAGACAACAACATGAACGTCAAAGGAATCGGCTGGGCTGAGAATCCAACAAAACAGATACTAGCAAATAGCAGACAAGCAAACAGACGGGCTAAAAAATAAAAAAGGTAGACACTAGCACACGACCATTCAAAAAGCTTACCTTTGGTCACGATGCCTAACCATCCACACATCAAACACACTCTACGGGAAACTAACTACCGCTACCTACTGGGATAAAATAAAACTCGGAATAGATACGTACATTTTGGGAGAAAATAAAAGAATTGGAAATTGGGTATAGTTACAAAGTTAATCTTTAAAATTGAATTTCACAAACATCACACAATTTAGCAAAGAACATAAATTCAGTTAGCAATTCTGTAGTCCAGTCGTATGAATCGGGAAAACATTCAAGACAGGTAATCCTTTTAACTTCCATACGGGTATCTGACCAATACTAAAACCTGAAACTCACAACAAGAAAGATGAAAATTAAAGATTGCTCTCAAGAGCAACCACACACGAGATAACAAAAAAAAAGGTATTTTAGTAATAATTAATATGCAAACTTACTTTAATTCGGGCGCCATATTGTAGCGTAAATAAAATTAAGTGCACAGTAAAACACAAACCGCTACTTAACACGTTTAATTTTGATTAAAAGGAAAAAGATAGAAAACAAGTACTTAATTAAAAAATACAAAAAATGTTAAATATTGGTTATTATTGGGGACCTTTCAGCGATGGCGTGGGTTAACTTAGCGGAAAAAAAAAAAATGTTATCGAAAGTATTATGCAAATATTTTTAACTTACCTAACAAAAAATCGATTGCAATCGGTTATAGCTAGGCGAATACGCAATATTAGTAATTTTAATTACAAAAACACTAAGAGCATCCAACGCGTCTTGATAGGCCTTAGGTTAGAAAGAGTTTTTGACGTGAGAATTTTTAGATTAGAAATATACAAATTAGGTGCACTATTTAAAATAAAACTCCTGCTGCGAAAACTCGGTAATTCCTGGACGGCTGAACACGACTGTGGGAAGTAACGTAGAAATCACGGAGCCACTGCGCTGCGGAGTCCGCATCTACCTCGTACTCGCTTCAGGCCTTTGAGATGGACGTCTCAGGCACAGGATGTGCTCGGATATCGGGCGAGAGCGCCCCGACCTCCGTCGTCGATAACCGACGTCGCTTGCCCGTAGGGTGGAGCCAAAAATTGGCTTGTAACGGGATCTAAACAGAAAATCACCCACAGACTATCCTTTTGCTAGGACACTTTATATTTTTTATTGGCTTTACACCAACAAAAAAAAAACTTTCACTTCATAATTTCGATATGAATCAAAAAATAAGGTCGACCATCACATATCGGGTCCCAAAAATGTAATGACGCCGTCAAAAGGCAAAACATCCGAGGATTTTTTTCACGATTCCTTGTTCAAATGTGAATAACAGCTAAGAAGAAAAAATTTATATTGAAAAGTTTGGATTAGAATTGGAGGAAGTTTTAACCGTAGCGGTTTTACGCTACAGTAGGTAGATATATCTTGAAAACGAAACATTGCTGTATTTTGAAGGTCACGAAATAATGGTAAAATTAAGTAAGCAATTGAGGCAAAGGATTGAAGATGAGTTTGTGGCATTCACGTGCAGCAATGTGGAGTTCTTCATTACATAGAGACCAAATATGAACTCAATGATAGCAAATTAGATTTTTTCAAATCACTTTCTCTAACCACTCATTACTTACGTGTCATTTATTGAAAATCTAATAATTAATTCGTTCTTCGATGTGGATCAACTTTATGAAGAAGTGTGTTCAGTCAAAACTTGGTAAAGCAGCAGTACAGAACAATAATCTTACGCCGCTACAAAACAAACCTTCGGAAAACTTCTTATTAATAATCTAAGTTATTTTCTTTTATGGCGTCAAATACCGGTGTCAAACATAGTAAGTGAGGCAGCGGAAAGAGTATTTTCACAAACCAACTTAATTTGGTCCGAGAGGCGAAACCATTTGACACTAGAGCATGTCAAGGCGAAATTTAAAAAAAAACTAACTTTAGTATGACTTGCGGTGAATTTGTAATAAAAAACATGGGCCTTGTACACGAGTAATCTATGGACCAAGTACTCCAAAAGATAACTAGACGCCCTGCATGTGCAATATGAAGGGTGTCTCAGCGCCGATTCCAAAATTTGAATATTTATAAAAAAAAAAACTAAGATCTAGCAATAAATGATACTTTATTAGTGCGGATTTTATGTACGGAATATTACATCGTCAAGATGTCTTCCATCACGGCGAATGCACTCTTCAAAACGGACTAGCGAATTTGCAGAGACACGCCGCAGAACGTCAACTGATATGGCCCTTACTTTTGTCGTTATTTTAGTCTTCAGTTGCTCCAAATTTGTAAGAGTGGTATCAAAAACTCTTGCTTTGAGATAACCCCATAAAAAGTCAGCTGGAGTTAAGTCGGGAGATCTGGGTGTCCACAATATGTCTCCAAAGCAGCTTATGAGTTTTCCAGGAAACAACGCTATTAGTGTGTCCATGGAGATCCTAGCTGTGTGGGCTGTGGCCCCATCTTGCTGAAACCATACACCTGACTCGTTAACATCCTTTTCTTGAAGCTGCGATACAAAAAAATATTAATCATGTCCGTATACCGCTTGCTCGTCACTGTAACCGTTGCATCTCGGTCTTCTCGAAGAAAAATGGCCTGATGATTTTCTTCGTGATATTGTGCAACATACAGTAACTTTGGGGCTGTGTAATGCTTTCTGATGTTTTTGTTTTGGATTGCTAGATGACCAATAACGGCAATTTTGACGATTTACGTACCCTTCGAGGTGAAAGTGTGACTCATCGCTAAAATAAACATAGTCCATCCCATTTTCCTCCGAAAAAATTCTAATATCTTCTGACATTAAATTTTTCGCTTGTTGTAGTCTTCTGGTTTGATTTTTTGAACTAAGTATCTGAATTTTATAAGGATGTAATTTTAAGTCTAAGGCCTAAATTCGTTGAATACTTGATCGATGGAGGCTCAAAGAAGCAGCATGTTTTCTAACTGATCGTTCGTGGACGCTCCGCGACCGCAGCGGCGACGCGATTGACGTTTTCAATCGATCGCACAGGTCTATTTCGAGGGCCAATTGAATGATTCAATAAACATCCTGTCGCTCTAAACTTTACTACCCATGTCTTAATTAACTGAATACTCGGGGCATCACTTTAACGGTGGATTTGAAAGCGATTACAAAACTTGCGCTGTGTTTCACTCAATGAAAACTCGTTGCAAAAATACGCCTCCCCTGCGTAAGCGCGGTGCGCGCCAGACCACTGCGACATAGCGATTAATCCGACCTGGCAACACTAGTCAGTCCCTATGTATGCTTAGATCTTTAAAACTACGTGACAGATTTTGATGCGGTTTTTTGTAATAGATAGAATGATTCAAGAGGAAGGTTTAGGTGTATAATTTATTAGGGTTTGTGGACGAAGTCGCGGGCAGGAAGCTAGTTATAATTAAAAAACAAATCAACACACACGCCTTATGTACAGTCAGCATCAAAATTATTGCCTTAGACGAATCTCGAAAGACTTGTTTCAGCCATCCCTTGCATTCGGGCTTGGTCTCATGTTTCTCGATATTTTTGAATGTACTGCTTCTTTTTCTGAGGTAAATCCATAATTTTGTTCACCACAAGTCCACAAAACAGTTCATACACTTTGTAATTACTATGATGAGTGACGAATTAAAAATCAGGCTAGGCACAGCGTATATAGAATTTAGAATCCGAATAGAACTTCACTCAAACTAGTAGTGACTATAGTTGCAAAACTTCTGAAAAATTCGGAATAATTCCAGAATACTTCTGGGAGTTTCTTTAAAATCAGAATTATTCAAAATGAATTTAAATAAGGCCCTCTGTGCGCCGGCCGCTGCCGCCGCGCTGCGATGGCGGTGCGGGGTGCGGTAAGAGGGGAGATGCTCCCCGGAGAAGTTTTCCCTCCCGCGAGAAAGATTCGTACCCCGCAATCGAATGTTTCCGAATATTTCGCCCGAATAATTCAATGGGAATTAACATGTTTGTTTGTTGTGTGGTGGGTGAGTTAATTATTGTTCAGTGCCAGAGTACGTACGATACGAGAGTAAAATATAAATATTTATTTTATTATAAATGGGATTGATTAAGTATATGTTGATATTTTATAGGTAGATATGTTAGCCTGCGATTAACAGGATTTTTATTCTTTTGTTTCTAGGTAGAGTACCTACTTATTTCTAAATGGAATGCTATTTTTATAAATGTCAGTTGTGGAATAAAAAAACAGGCCTAGCATATATTATTTGTTTTTTCAAAAAGGTTACCTATGTTTTTGGTTAGTTTGTATGTAGCTCTGTACGCATCGCGAGTATTCGCGAGTCGCATAGGTAGGTATTAATCATTATCTACCTAAATGGCCCAGTCAATAAAAACAAATAAAGGCAAACCTTGCAAGCAAACACGTTTTGATGTGGTTTTCAGAAAAGTATTTGTTATACTTAGGTAGGAGCAGGTTTTGGTATATTAACCGACTTCAAAGATCGATTTTCCTGGTTTTTTTTGACAGTTGAAATATTCCCAAAGTTTCGGAATATTTCGAAATACTTCCGAAGTATTCGACGGGAATGATTCGGAATTTTTCCCGCCAGCATCTATAGTAGTGACTTGCGTAAATACGTAGGTAGGAAAAGTACGAAAACTACGGAACATAATGAAATACATGGATTCCCCGAACACATTGCTGTAATGTTACCACTGGTAAAGATAATTTAATTGCGAGTGAGCATTTTTAAAAAAGGTGTTGGGCATATATATGTTTTGTTTTCTTATAGTTTGAAAAGTCGTCAGCTAAGTCGCTAGATCATTTTTGTCGTCAAATCTTTTTCCTTGTCGCTAAGGCTTAAGCAAAAGTCGTCATTTCTAGCGACAAAGTCGCTAAATTGGCAACACTGAATATGTAAACAAAGTCGAACACAGACACCTATATTCAAAGTCGTGGCCTCGAAAGCTGATCGACTCACACCTCATTCGAGGAAGCCTCAAGGAGAGCCTCGAAAGACCCTCAAAATCGGTATTCAAAGTCGACCCATTGAGGAAATTATGAGGATCCTCGAATGAGTGTGAGGTGAGGCAATACGTCACTAATACGTCATCATTTTGGAGGAATATCTTCGAGTTTGTTTACTTTGAGAGCAGATAGCGTGCGCGCGTTATCTGTGGTTTCCAACTTGAAGTGTCAACACTTGTTAAATGAACGCATAACATAAATAAACAAACCCTTTGTCCGTTGGGATTTTTAATTGGAATATGAGTACAATCAATGCATCCTATAGCTCCAGGAAATCCAGCAATACGGTGAAATTTGATCTTCACATCAGCTCGCTCAGCAACGTCAGGTTTAATAAAGCGTCTTATTTTCAATGCTAATATTATTTTTAGAAATTTTGGCTACAATTCTTGAAACTATTAACTGACTGATTTTGTGCAAATGGGGATTTGCACAAAATCAGTCAGTCAATAGTTTCAGTCAGTAATCAGTCGGTCAGGCAAACAATCTGAAAATACATAATACCAATTAAGTAAGTATGTATGTACTGTAATAAATACAAATTTTAACTGATAAGTTTTTGTTTATGTGAAAAAGAACAACTTACTTGAAAGTTTCCTGTTGCATAAAATCGTAAAGCGGCTAACACTTGGATTATGTGTGGAATTGGCAATCCACGTCTGTTACCAGTAGTACCACCAATACTTTGAAATAATAGCGGCAGCAAGAAGTTCATCACAGCATCTTTATTGAAGCGAAATCTAATTTTAAATTCATTTTCATCATAAAAGTCAAATGGATTATCTGCATCTCGTAATTAATAGCGTCGCGATATGTAATCGTAAGGGTTATCGTACACATATTCAATAAATTCTTCAAAACAAATGATGAAAATCGGATAAAATACGCGTGTTTTGGTTGAAAGTTCGTTGTTATCTTCCTCAAGGAAGCTTCAAGGTAGATGTCGATGTACCTTTTTGACAGTAGGTTCCTCACCTCTCACCTTACCTCGACTGAGGAAACTCTTTGAGGTGAGGAGAAAAATTGCAACTATGAATATCAAACTACCTAAGTTCGGTTGAGTCGAGTCGAGGAAATCATGAGATTTCGACTATGAATATGGGTGAGAGATAATTAATTTTGATTTTGACGGATGACACTAATGTTGCCAGTTTTTTCGGAAAAATAACCTTTTTCATTGACTTGGGTGGTTCTTCCAAAACCATGTTGACCTTGGATGTTTTTCCAAATATCAAATAAATTTTAACGAGTAATATCGCTTGACTAAGGCGCTTTTACGAAAAAGTGTGATTGACGTTCGATAGGCATCATTACAAAGAAACCATAGACACAAAAATGTCATATTGTTTTTTTTTTTTGACATTGTTATTGGTTGTTCTTCCAAATATGAAATAACCCTTATATTAACAAAAATTGTGTCGTCCTTTCAGCTACTAACAGTATAGATATACCACAAAGTGCTCAGTTCGACGGCTCACCTCACCTAATAGCCGTCAACACTTGACGCTGGCAGAATAGTCGGCACCGGCTCAGTTGCCAAAGAAGAAAGAAAAAAAAACCCTTCAATTGTGTCACAGTACCTAGCATAGATGATACATGGTACCTAGTTATCATCAAAGAGTATGTAAAACCTAACGTTAGTTATCATGAAATTTTAAATCTATCCAAAAGTTGTAAAATTAAAGACGAAAATTAAAACTCAGCTGTATATCGATATAAGTTTTGAAATCCCTATTTTTTATGAAGGTCATTTGACAGAAAAAGTGGCCTGGCGTCAGTGGTACGGCGATACGTTTATACTCTGGCGTTCAAAAGGTTAAAATACATAATCCAAAAAGACGCTGTAAGTTACAATTTCAATACTCAATAGAGGTGGGCAAAGTGTATCATTTTTGAGATTGGAACATTTCGGTGCCTCCCACGTACGTTGTTGTAACCCATAAATTGCAATATTATAGGAGAGCGTTTCAAAGATACTAGTAGCAATAAAAACTGCATTTTTCAATTAATCTTTATACAATTCAGTATAACTAACTATATTCACATATTGAATTGTATAAAGATTAATTGAAAAATGCAGTTTTTATTGCTAATAGTATCTTTGAAACACTCTCCTGTAAAATTGCTATTTGTGGTTTACAACAACTTACGTGGGAGGAATCGATTTGCATCTCGATCACTGAAGTGATCCGGAACACTGATATGTTTCATTTGGCTCATTTGGATCATCGGCTCAAATGAATCAGCAAAGAAAGTGAATCAGTAAACGCCCGCGACGCGACGTCATGTATAGAAACCATAGATGTAGAATATTTCCATAGATCGGACTTGAAAGTGAATGAGAGCTCCCGCTCTTAACGGAACCTTGCTGTGTTAGAAAGAGAGAGGAAATGACTCTGTTAACAGAACCAAAACACGCATATGCTACCGGCCCATACCGGTCCCGGTGACTGTTTACGCGAGCGTTTCGTCATTTATTTCAGTGAACTACAGTGATAACCTGCGTTGAAACAACTATAATACAATGGTGTCTTGTGCAGTACCAGGATGTGAATCTGCCAAAAAGAAAAATCCCCAGGATTACTCGTTTCACCAGTAAGTTTATAAGTTGTTTACATCGTTATTTCGGCAATAACAATGCACTAATAAGCCGGCTTTAAGCAAAATATGATGAGAACAGTATTTTATTTACGATTTAGACGAGTTAGCATGCCTAAAACCGACGTATTTGAGAAATAACAAATAGAGAAATACGAAGGAGTTATAACCTCACTTTTTAGTGATGCGATGGCCTAATTTTTGTTGATATCGACAGCTACGATAGCTTCATACAAATGCATAATCTTAGAAAAATAGATTATATATAGGTACTTATTGTAATAAACAAAATTAAATATTACAATCGTATCTATACTAATATTATAAAGCTGATGAGTTTGTTTGTTTGAATTTTAACACGCTAAACTCTGGAACTAGTAACTACCTGATAGTTCGAATAGAAAAATTATTTTAGTGTCCATTCAATTTAGTAGGTATCCATTTATCGAGTAAGATTATAGGCTATATAATAATATATATCGACCAACGGGAGTGGAGCAGTAACCAAAACAGATATGGGTGAAGCCGTGGGGGACAGCTAGTTAAATAATATTAATAGACTGGATAACAGATTTGAAAAATTATGAAATATTTTTCCATTGAGATTGAGATCACTTAACAAGACACATATTGTTTGCAGATTTCCTACAAATCCGGTGATAAAAGACAAGTGGTTGCGAATGCTACATAGACCAAATTGGACTCCGTGCAAATATTCAACAATATATATGTAGCAAACATTTTCATGCACACTGCTTTTCAGTCACTTTGGGTCAAAAAAGAAGAAAGTTGCGGAGTGGTTCTGTTCCAACTATTTCTATGCCGGTAAGAAAAAAAAACAATGTCACAATATTTATTTAGATATCACTCAGACTATCTGTTATATTTGGTAAATTCAACAATAATTTTTTAATTACATATCCTTCTCAAATTAGGTATGTATAGTGCGACAGTGTAGTGTTCATTTATTTAGATATTAAATAAAATAGTGGGATTATGCTGACAATAAGATGCTTCTTATAATATTATAAAAATGCTAAATACACAATATGTTTATTTATTATATAAAGTATATAATAAATAAATAAATAATATGTATAACAAAATTATATTTTTTGTTGTTTAAAATTATAAAAACAACTAAATAATTATGTTTAAGTGCGCAATTAATTATTTTTGAATATAATTTGTTAAGCACTTAAGGACAATTGGCATAAAATGTAAATACCTTTTAAAATAAATCTTCTTTACCCATTTAAATTATTTAAATTCCAGGTTGAACTTCAATGTCCATGCCGAGCAACTACATATCAGTACAGAGATATTGAACCTGTACCTAGTACATCTACTTCTACTAGTATACTATCAGCTAGTAGTATTGAATTGACTCCTAAAAAAAGAAAATGGTGAAGACTATAACTAAATTGAGAAGAAAAATAATGGAGAAAGAAAAAAAGCTAAGAAAATTGCGGGCTCAAAAGAAACGTAAGGAATTTAAAATCATTCAACTTAGCCAAGTTATTCAGGACTTAAAGTCCCGTCCATCATTGAAAAATGATATGACGACTATTATAGAATCTTGCCCAAATGAACTCTTGTTACAATGTTAAATGCTGATAAACAAGAAATTAAAGCATTGCTCTTGCACACGGCGATATTATATACTCGTATATTTAACATAATATTTAAACTACCTGTTTTTCATATGATTTGACAAGTGTCTGGGCTTAAAAAGATACTGTAACATTTGTCAGTAAAGTAATCAGCTAGGAAATACCGAGGTCAACTAATCTTAACTAAATGTGGTCATAACTTATGCGTAAAAGTGTAACGTATTTTTTTGTATTTTTGTATAGACACAGCAACACTTTTTCTTACTTGTAACCTATAGAAATAAATATCATCGACACAAAAAGTGTAATCTTTCTTAGTTAAGTAACACCAAAATTTACCATTTTGAGTTTAATTTTGTTGAAGTCGGTTATCACATAACTTATATTTTTCTTTTAAATATATCTATACTAATATTATAAAGCGGAAAAGTTTGTTAGTTTGTTTGTTTGTTTGTTTGTTTGTTTGTTTGCTTGAACGCGCTAATCTTCGAAAGTACTGGGTGGATTTGGATGAAATTTGGTATGGAAGTAGCTTGAAGCTTGAGGAAGGTTATAGGCTACATTTTACTCGACTTCAAAAAAGGAGAGATATATTTTTACCATGATAGAATCCACGGGAGCGAAGCCCCGCGAGAGTACTAGTACTTTATACAACTGACAAGACATTTAATTAATCAAATCACTTTTTTCTCATAAAGACGATTATAACAGCTCAAGACTGTTTAGTCCGACTTGACATTCGCTCTACACTATTTATGTTGTATATGTGTGTATCGCCATGCGGACATACCAATTTTTACCTAAACTCGAGTTTTCAAATTTTGTACAATGGCTCTTAAAAATGCAAACTGCATTTCATTAATAAATCATTTTTTATAAGTAAAACTTTTTGTTTTACTATTTTCCTTAAAATGTTAGCTTTATGGCCGCTCAGTTAGTGGCACAGCGTGGGATGACATGGCAAAGCATTAATTAATAGAAATGTCTAGGGACGCTCGAGAATCCTTCTGGTTAACTTAGGATCCCCTATTATACCGAGAGTTACCGGGACATACTGCGTTAATTGTGAAGATGTATTTTGCCATTGAGTAAGTATATATTTTTTTAATCTTTCTAATAGAAATTGCGTGATACTCTGACAAATAAACATTGTAATGAAACATACTTACGGCATCAGTATTGTACTTAGAAAACGCACCTAGTATTTATTTATTTATTTTATTATTTATGTACACAGTAAAATACATTAGGGTAAGCATAATTATAATTAATATTTTTAGCTTTTGTATATTATTTGCTGTTCGTCCATCTCACGTTTTACCGCTAAATGAGGCTAGTCGCATGCCGACAGCATTTGCATCAGACCCATAAGATATTTAATAGAATGACTCATGACGTTACATAAATTATCGATAGAGACCAACCAAGGAATGGACAAGTCACAACACTGTCTATGCACACACTCACATTTTACACACACTTAGATCAATGGTTTTTGGTCACGTTTGATTGTTGACATTACCAATCTACGGAAATATTCTACATCTATGATAGAAACGTAACATTCTTACGTTGCGTTGTGGACGTTTACTATTGAGACATGGAAATGTTTTGAGGCATCAATACTGAATGTTTTATGTCTACATATTTATTGTAATAAGTGAGATTATAAATAAAGTCGATCTTCGTGCATAGGATACAAGAGACAATAGTTAAAGTAACTCAGTGTGTCTCGGTCTCTATCTCTCGCTCACACACTGCTCAGTCGCCACACGAGCGACGCGTCGCGTGAAAGGAGCCAGAGCAAAGTAATGTTTCAGATTCAAATGATGCATTTGAAACGTGGTTACTGAACCAATCTTTTGAATCACTTCAATGATTCGAATCAGTGAGTCGTTTCCGTAAAGAGTTACACACGCCTAAAACTCAAGCTTAAGAGAAATCAGTAAACATAATATATATATATATGTAGATAAAATTCTTTCGATTTTTGAGTATCATCACTAGTTCAATCCGCCATTTTGAAATACCAGGTATAGCACGCTTATTTTATAGGTATATCAAGTCCATAGTTTCTTTAGTCTGAGGTATGGTGTAAGTAATAAAAAAATTAGTTTTGTTGTCTTTTATTTATTTAATGGAAACTCTGCACATCATCGCTTACCATCATGTGAGATGGTGGGCAAACGCAAGCAAATAATCAATAACAAAAATAATACAAAATGAGTTATTTATTAAAATACCAAATATATGTAACTGTAAAAATGTGGGACTTTAACTTAAATTTCAAGCAAATATAATGATTATGTGATGAATGCTTAGGCACCAATTTTTTCGATTTCTTCTGCATCTTCAATATCGAGTAACTGAATCTTTTTACCAAAATGACTTTCTATTTCTTTGCAAATATTCATGGTTTGTGCAGAGTCTATTAAATTAATAGCGATACCTGCTTTACCAAAACGCCCAGTACGCCCAATTCTATGCAAGTAAGTTTCACAATCAGCTTTCTTCTCCATGTCCATTGGCATATCAAAGTTAACAACAAGTGTCACTTGTTCAACATCAATTCCTCGAGACAGCACATTTGTGGTGATCAGTACCTTTTCTAAGCCAGCTCTGAAACGGTCAAGAACTGCTATTCTTTGTTCAACAGTCAGCTCACCAGATAACACAGCTACAGAATGTCCATCTTTTGACATTTTTTCAGACAGCCAGCTGGCTGTTTTTCTTGTATGACAAAAAATTATTGCTTGACCAATTGTTATTACTCCATAAATGTTACAAATAGCTCTATACTTCTCTTCTGGGTTCTTGCATTTCACATAATATTGCTTAATATTATCCAAAGACTCTTCTTCACGTAGTAGTCTTATAATAATAGGATTAGGGACAATAATTTCAGCAAATTCCATAACAGCTGTATCATAAGTAGCAGAGAAAAACATCATCTGACAAGTAGAAGGTAAACATTTGTGTATGCGAATGCACTGATCTTGGTGCCCTTGTCTGTCAATCATGACATCAGCCTCATCCAATACAAACACTCTGATTTTGGTCATATCAAACATTCCAAACTTCACACCCCAATCAAGCATTTTTCCAGGTGTTCCAATAATAATGTGATCAGATATCTTAGTACCTCTAGGCACTTCTTCACCTCTAACAGCATACTTCAGCTTGATCTCAGGGCAGAACTTAGCCATTTTTGCAGCTACTTCTCCTGTCTGTATAGCAAGCTCATAGGTAGGGCTCAAGCATAACACCTGTGGATAATTTTTACTGGAATCAACTCTGCTTAACATAGCCAACACAAAAGCTGCTGTCTTACCAGTACCTGACTGAGACTGAGCAATCATATTTTGTGGGGGATCAGCCAAGAGAGTTGGTAAGGCTGTCTCTTGAATTTTAGAAGGGGCATTGAAACCCATTGCGTATACTCCCTTTAGTAGATTGGGCTTTAAGTGTAAAGCTTCAAATGTCTTCACGGAATACAGAGGTGAGTTAGGATCTTTTCTCTGAATTTCAATGTCCAATTTAGACTCAACTAAGCCTTGCCTTATAATTTTCATTAAAAGAGATGTGTCAGCGGGGTTTGCTGCATCAGGAGATTCATCAGACTCATTAGACTGGTTTTGAGGTTTTTTATTTAAGCCTAATCCAGCTATTTTATTTGAAACCTCCAACTCATCTGCTTTTTGACCCCATTGATTAGCCATTTTGTCGTCTGAAAAAAAAACAGCATAATTATTTTCAAGTTGCAACATGTTTAGGAATATGTACACTAAAAACTAGAACAGAATCATAACCAACCATCATATTAAGTTTGTTTATTACTATTTAACAGTCAATTAACTTTAGAAACTAAGAAATTCAGTGTAAATTCCTTCATACAAGTCATGTAAACTAAGTTTTGCAGTAGGGTTGTCTTTGTTTTACTTTCAAGTTAGACTATAGCATCATACCCTACGATGGTTACTTGGAAAGAGTTTATAAAGAAACTTTTATTCATATCATAATACGATATAGAACTAGTTCTTACCTTGTTAGCTGTAATCTATGAGAGAATTAATATATTTAACGGCCACACAAGAACACAATGCAGAATTGGCAACAACCGCGGTATTAGTTGATACGTCATGTGTCACTGTCACTTGTCAGACTGTCAGTATTTTTTTTTTGTGGAATTTTATGGCCTTGTAACAAGACCTTTAAGCCAAGTCTCAATTTTTGAAAGATTTTAATGATGGGAGCATCGCACGGTGGGCTGAAAAACGGCTTTCATAGACTTAGGCATTTTATTTTGCAAGTGCCAGTTTTTGTGCCGGATATCACTTCTATTTGTTATAACAATATACAAAAATGACACCAGAATTGATTCTGCACAAAAACGAAGAAATTATAATTTTTTTACGAAAATTTTGTATGGAGCTAGTATGAAAAATCGAAATATCTCTGAAACGGCAGCGATAACCGTAATATCCTTATAGGAGGTTTTAGTACTAATTATTTATGATTTTTTGACATACGTTACATAATGGTTGTAGATGCCTTTTTTTTTTTAAATCGTCAAAATATTTTTATTTATTTTTACATATTAAACGTTCCTTTTAGTGTTTAAGTTGAAGAATTCAGAGCTTTAACAACTCTTAACATAAAATAGCATCACCCCTATAGACCTGAAGGACTAGACAGAGGTGTGTAGTATCTTGTTGATCTTGTAAGATTTCCAACAATACCAAATAGTTGAATATCAGTGTCAAAGTGCCCATGCTGTCGCTTCTTTTAGAAAGATAGGGGAATGAAATTGTTAATTGATCATACCCTAAAAGTATGATTACAACATAACCGGACACATAATAATATCGACACAAAAGGAATTTTAAAACCTTGCATACGTTCAAAATACAAAATAACATATTGTGTAGTCATCTAATGAGTCTGATGACAAGTAATTAAGTAATTAGAATGATGGTTGTAGTCTTCTGATTCTAATGAGCCTATTAAGTGATTAAATGATTTGAAATATCTCGCAACAATACCAACTAAGAACTGCATTCACCTTTTTATAATTAGTGAGCTAATGTGATTTGCTAATGTTGATTAGTTCTACTATGAGTTCTACGAAATGTTTTTGACGATTATAAATTTTTATTATCATATCTTTTATAACTTTAATGAGGGTAGTTAACTAATTATTGACTTTATACAATAAAAGGGCTATAATTTTGTTCCATAATTTAGATTGTTCACAACCGTGTAACTGCTAACACTAAAACTATTTGCTTTGCGACTACAAAATCTTAGAATGGAAAGTTTAATCACCAACTTAGATTTGTTTGTTCTTCTAAAAAGTGAGTGTCCTTCATTTAATCATGAAGTATTGTTTAGTGCAATTGTGTCCCGCATAGGCGATTGCCTTTCTGCCGAAGATCAAGTAACTCTCAAAGAATTTTGCCGGAGATTCACGCGAGCTGCTTTAAACAGGTGGCAGAAATCTAAACGATTCTTTGATAAGTTTAGAAATACGTACGGAGAGTGGTTGCAAGCAAATATTGATTGGCCGAGTTGCGTGCAAACTTTAATAAATCAAGAACCAACTGTTGATGAGATACCAAGAGCACGCTCAGTCTCTCCAGAACCTTCGACATCATCGACTGTTGGAACAATGACAAAAAGGTCCCGAAAACCATTCAAAGATCTGGGAAGCAAACAGAAAAAGAGAAGATCTAGTGAGCACATAGGCGAGGATTCCTGTGAATTGGCATATGCAGCTGCAGCACGTTTAAAAGAAGAAGGTTATGAAGATATCGCATCTGTAATCAATTATATGATCAAAAATCCAGAAGCTGCCGTTAAAATCAAGGAAAGCATTAAGAAAACAGTAATATTTACACCAGAGAAAGCACTTGGATTGCTTCTTTCACTTAAGCTTTCAAAGTGGCAATATATTACGTTGCGAGAGACTGCCATTCGGGAAGGTGCTAAGGATATTTACCCATCCTACTATAAACTGCAACAAACTAAGCTTGCATGCTACCCTCCTAATCAATCAGTATCAGTTACGGATTCATCAGCTAGAATTACACTTCAAGCTTTACTTGACATCACGGTGAAGCGGATTCTTCAAAGTCTTTCTGATAATGTGGAAAATAAGCAGTTAAAGCTGATATCGAAGTGGGGATTTGATGGTGCTTCCAATCAAAGCCGATACAAGCAGAAAATGGACGGCGAGCATGATGATTCAAGCATTTTCATGACCTCCTTGGTGCCACTGAAACTGACAGATGGAGATAATACTATATGGACAAACCCGAAACCATGCTCAACTTTTTATTGTCGTCCGGTTCATTTCACTTTTGTAAAAGAAAGCCATGCAGTTGTCATTGATAACAAAAGAAAAATGGATGAGGAAATTGAGGCCCTTAACCCCACAGAGTGCATTAATAGTAACAGGGTGACTCATAAACTAATGATGACAATGATCGACGCAAAAGTCTGCACGTACCTTTCTGAAGCTAGATCAAATGCATCATGCTACCTGTGCTTAGCAAAACCAACAGAAATGAACCACTTAGATGCTGTAACATCAAAAACTGTGTGTTCTGACATATATGAATTTGGCCTATCATCCCTACATGCCCGTATAAATTGCATGGAATGTCTGTTACACATTGCGTACAGACTTGACTTCAAACAGTGGGCAGCAAGAAGTAATGAGCATAAAGATATGTTACAAAACAGAAAAAAAAACATTCAAAATAAATTTAAAGAGGAGCTCAATCTGTTAATTGATATAGTAAAACAAGGCTCGGGAACTACCAATGACGGGAATACCGCAAGGAAGTTTTTCGAGTTTCCCAATAAAACTGCAGCTATTACTGGGTTGGATCAAAACCTGATAAAAAGATTTGCTGTTATTTTGCAAGCAATAACATCTGGTGAGAAGATCGATGTCATCAAATTTAAAGATTTTGCTCGCAAAACAGCAGAAAAGTACGTGGAATTATACGACTGGTACTACATGTCATCAACCGTACATAAACTATTAATACACGGAGCTGACATAATCGAAAAAAATGATATTGTCCCGATTGGGACTCTCTCGGAAGAAGCCTCAGAGTCTCGAAACAAAGATTTTAGGAGGTTCCGGGAACATCATTCGCGGAAAAGAAGCAGGCAAGATTCTAATCAAGATATCCTAAATATGCTTGTTGTTTCTTCGGATCCTTTTCTAAGTGCACAAAGGCCGAAGTTAGATGCCAAAAGGAAGACAACCTTTTTTGCTGAAACTCTCGACCTAATACAGTTTTCGGAAACTGAGTTGGAGTTTGTAGGTATATCCGATCTGGATTCTGACTCGGAATTGGAGTCCGACAACGAAAGTTGTAAAGAAAATTTGTAAAATTTAATTATTTTTCTTTATGTTCTTTTGTTATTTATGTTAGTTTATTGTACCAATATGTTTAGTTAATAATTTCATAAATTATAGTTTCAAATATGTATTTTGTATAATTGAATTTATTAGATATTATTTTTGTTACTTCTGTTTTATTTAAATTACCTATCAATAAAAAGTTTATATACAGTCTTTTTTTTCACATATTCTTAATATTTGGGGAAAAAGCATGCTTCCTAACGATGTTCTTAACTTTGACACAGTTCATGGATCGTTTTGAACAGTTTCATATGTTAAAATAAATAATGTTAGTACTATAATCCCCTATAAGGATATTATTATTATTATGTGTCCGGTTATGTTGTAATCATACTTTTAGGGTATGATCAATTAACAATTTCATTCCCCTATCTTTCAAAAAGAAGCGACAGCATGGGCACTTTGACACTGATATTCAACTATTTGGTATTGTTGGAAATCTTACAAGATCAACAAGACACTACACACCTCTGTCTAGTCCTTCAGGTCTATAGGGGTGATGCTATTTTATGATAAGAGTTGTTAAAGCTCTGAATTCTTCAACTTAAACACTAAAAGGAACGTTTAAATATGTAAAAATAAATAAAAATATTATGACGATTTTTTTTAAAAAAAGGCATCTACAACCATTATGTAACGTATGTCAAAAAATCATAAATAATTAGTACTATAACCCCCTATAAGGATATTACGGTTATCGCTGCCGTTTTAGAGATATTTCAATTTTTCATACTAGCTCCATACAAAATTTTCGTAAAAAAATTATAATTCCTTCGTTTCTGTGCAGAATCAATTCTGGTGTCATTTTTGTATATTGTTATAACTAATAGAAGTGATATCCGGCAAAAAAACTCGCACTTGCAAAATAAAATGCCTAAGTCTATGAAAGCCGATTTTCAGCCCACCGTGCATCGTAGCACTGGATAACTTCACTATACACTTCACTTCAAACCATAGACCTATATACAAGTCTTAGAAAAATAACTACAGCATAGAAACCGTGTAAAAATAACAACAAAGTACAATACGCTGCACTCTTTTTAACATGCTTTTATTAGGTTGACCTGTATGTAACTAACTATGTAATGGAATCTAAGGTAACTAATTTAACCATCTTCCAAGGGTCGTATCGTAATAAAAATTGGCAGCTGAATGTAGTTCTGATGACAATACAATAATATGGTACTGTCGCACAGTGTTTGATCGGACCCAAAAAAATTCCCTATGCTGTTTATTATGTAAACTGATCAATAAATGCATTTAAAATGCAAGACTAGAACACCCAAGTGTCTATTTCATATACTTTTTATTACATAAAATAATAAAACTTACGTGACCTTGACCTTAAAAAATGTTAAATAATTTCTGTAAATTTAATGAACCAAGATAATGTGTTCAAATAAATACAGTCTAATGAAGAATCTTTAGGCGCATGTTTGTTAGTTTTTATTTTTAGAAAATCACCTCTAGATACCAAGTATTTTAATTTTTTTCATATTTTATGTTTTATTTTTTTTCTCCATAAAACCTCAAAAGTGCGACTTGTGACTAGCATAGAAATATTCCTCGTAATAAGGCCTATCACTGATAAAAAAACCACGTTCCACTATTGAGGCTCGTAGGAGGAATTAAGTTTCAAAACATAGTGATTAGGGTTATCACTCAACTTGACCTTTCATTTTATTTCAAAGTCAAAGTCCAAAAATGTATTGCATGCAATTTATTTGGTTAAGGGTCGTTGGATAGGTTGACAACTAACTCAACCTCCGACAGATGCACAGTGTTTGATCGGACTCAAAAAAAATCCCTATGCTGTTTATTATGTAACCTGATCAAGAAATGCATTTCAAATGCAAGACTAGAACACCCAAGTGTCTATTTCATATACTTTCTATAATATAAAATAATAAAACTTACGTGAACTTTAACCTAAAAAACTGTTAAATATTTTTTGTAAATTTAATGAACCAAGATAATGTTTTCAAATAAATACAGTCTAATGGAAAATCTTTAGGCGCGTGTATGTTAGTTTTTATTTTTAGAAAATCACTTCTAGATATCAAGTAATTTAATTTTTTTTTCTAATTTTCGTTTTTTTTTTTTTTTTTCTCCATAAAAACTCAAAAGTGCGACTTGTGACTAGCATAGAAATATTCCTCGTAATAAGGCCTATCACTGATAAAAAAACCACGTTGCACAATTGCGGCCTTTGGAAATTATGTGCCATTTAGTTCAAAGGTTGGTACGAAATAGGGTTGTCGCTTAAAGGTCAAACAAATAAAGGTATATTTTTAAGCAAGAGTTTATAAGTCTCCACACTCAGTTTTCTATCAATAATGACACCTAAAGATTCCTCTGGTGTAAAAGGTTTGGTGACTGTCGAAACTTTTTTTAAAACCATGGACGTTCCCTTTGGTGACTCTAAACAAAGATTTATTACTTTTTCTAAAATGATGACAAATGATGGCAATTCAGCCCGGAAAGCACTATCAGATAAATACCGTGGCACATTTACTGAGATTTTAGGTCTGGATGCATGGTTAGTCGACAGATTGCATATTATCTTTGTGACAATATCTTGTGAATATCCTATAGACGCAAAAAAGTTTGGCAATTTTTGCCGCACGCTCGCAGAAAAGTACGTTCAATTGTATAATTGGCACCCGATGACTGTCACTATTCACAAAATTCTAGTGCACGGAGAAGAGATTATTGAATCCAGTTCACTTCCTGTCGGGATGCTCTCAGAGCAAGCGGCCGAATCACGCAACAAATTCTGGCGGTCTGATAGGGAACGTCACTGCCGCAAAGTAAACAGGATACAAACCATGGTCGACCTCTTTCACCGTGCATTAGAATCATCAGACCCATTGATTTCTATGTCACACCACATTTCACGTCGAAGTTCATACAAGCGGCTTTATGTGCCAGAAGCTGTACGCGAACTTTTAAAACCAATTCACGAAGAAAATTTGCAATTAGCAGGAGGCGAAGATGAAGACGAAGACTCATCATTGGATGGATCTGTTTCATTGGATGATGATAATGCAGATGATGATGGCTGCACGTTAATATTAAGCAACGAAAGCGATTTGTATGAGTAGGTTATTTATTGGATGTGGTTCCAAAATAAAAAGTGTATTAACCAATGATGTCTTAAAGTAGTTTGGTGTCAGTACCATGTTGAAATTTATTTATTATTTACAAAAAATATACCTATATTTGTTTGACCTTTAAGCGACAACCCTATTTCGTACCATTTGACCTTATAACTAAATGGCACATAATTCCCAAAGGCCGCAATTGTGCAACCTGGTTTTTTTTTATCAGTGATAGGCCTTATTACGAGGAGTTTTTCTATGCTAGTCACAAGTCGCACTTTTGAGTTTTTATGGAGAAAAAAAATAAAAACGAAAATATGAAAATATTAAATTACTTAGTATCTAGAAGTGATTTTCTAAAAATAAAAACTATTTGAAAACATTATCTTGGTTCATTAAATTTACAGAAAATATTTAACATGTTTTTAGGTTAAAGTTCACGTAAGTTTTATTATTTTATATTATAAAAAGTGTATGAAATAGACACTTGGGTGTTCTAGTCTTGCATTTTAAATGCATTTCTTGATCAGTTTACATAATAAACAGCATAGGGAATTTTTTTGGGTCCGATCAAACACTGTGTGTCGAACTGATCTGATAATGGAGGCGGAAGATATAAACTGGAACTTCATGATGGAAAATCGTATCATAGCTGTTTTGGATTTCTTAGAAGTCTTGCAATGAACTTTGACCACGATTAGGTTTCAAGGTCTGATGATGAAGCCGGAAGATAGGCACTGGCATTCCATGATGGAATATCATATCATAGTCGTGTTTGCATTTGTGAGAAAGGCCACGTAATGGACTTTGAACACGATCAGGTTTCAAGGTTATAACAGACCTAAAGAAAATCCATTATCGGTTTTCTTAACATTTTCTTGTTTTTAGGTGCATTTATAAAAGCGGGTTTTTCTAGTGTTTTTTAAACTATTAATTTATTTACATATAACATTGTTAAAGCATCAGAAAGAGATGCATATACGATGCTATTTGCGTAAATGTGCAGGTTGTCACGGGGTATTGAAGTGCTAGGGATTGACTATGTCGATGAAATATATTTAACGACAAAATGTTTCGTCCTAAGAAAATCATCCAATGTACACTTTTTGAGTTTATGAATAACCGAAAATTCGGTTGACGACTAAAATATATATTCTGCCGTTCGCCCAGTATTGGTTAGGGCCCTATCCAATGTCCAGCAGTGGACGTTCGGTGAGTGATGTAGTTTTAATTTAAATACTATAGTTGAAATGGAATACAGATCTTCAAAAGCGTCAATCTGGTTTTCGATTGATAGATAAAATCAGACATTTTCTTAACAGATCAAAGCGCCATTTAGCATTTATTTTTGGGAAAAGGAAAAACGTAATTTAAAGTGATATTTTTTATTTACAGATATTTTTACATTGTAATAAGTGTAAATTTAAGTAATTACAGGTTTAGGTACTTCCAATATATGCACACTTTATTCACTATGTATGTATGTATGTATGTATGTCGGGCAGGTGTCCGCAACTCCACGACCATGCGCGTATTTTGCGTGAGGGGTAAGATTTCTCTTCACTCAATCCATGCCAGTTCCTCCAGGAAGGCGAGCAACGCCCTTGTTTTGCTTACCATTTCTCGGAGGGTACCTGGGTTGCCGAAGTATTTAGTCCTGTAATCCGCTACTACAGGGCAGCTTAGTAGCAGGTGTGCTGCTGTTTCGTCCTCCTCCATGCAGGCTCTGCAGAGTGGGCTGTCTGTGACTCCTATTAAATAGAGGTGTTTATTAAATGATCCATGACCGGTTAGGGCGGCTGTCACCAGCCGCATTTGCGGTTTAGATAGTCTAAGGACCTGTTTCGACAAGCGGCCATCAAGGGTCGGGAGAGCCTCTTTGGCCTGCCTGCACTCACCATGGTCCACCCATAGTTTGTGGTGTAGGTCTCTGGTGCGTTTCCTTACCAGGTGACGCAGATAACCGAAGGGGAGTGGTGCAATGGGTTCGGGTCCCATAATCGCCATACTCGACGCCCTTCTAGCGAGTTCGTCCGCTGCATCGTTGCCTCGGGAGTCGCTGTGTCCTTTGATCCATTGAATGGTTATATTGTTGTGTCTACCAACCTGGTTAAGGAGATTGTGACACTCCAAGATCAGCCCGGAGTTAACTATGTGGCTGTTCAGTGCTTGCAGGACCGCCATGCTGTCCGAAAGTATACGTATTGAGTGGTCCTTAACTTCCCTGTTTATGATGGCCGAAGCTGCCAGTGAGATGCCCAGGCATTCGGCCTGGAACACTGTGTTGTAGACCCCCAAAGGTCTGGCTATACGAATGTTGAGATCCTCCGAAAAGACTCCTGCACCCGTACCAGTACCTGTTTTGGAACCATCAGTGAAGACACGCACCTCAGAGGGACACAACCCCTCACAGCGGTGATCCTCGTACAGTTGGATTCTGTATTTTTTGTCAAAGACGATTTGTTTGGGCACCCTGTCATTAACTGCCTTCGTTATGGGCTTTATTCACTAATTATAATATGTAGGATAGGTTTAAAAAAAATTGTTGTCCTTTAAATAAAATAGTTTTTGTCAAAAACGTCCTCATCTTTTCAGTCGGGATACAAGATTGTTTAATGGTGTGATGAATTCGTGCTTTTAAATAGAGCTGACAAATCGATTTTATCAACAAAATTGTATGATTATTTTTTTACATTGTAATAAGTGTAAATTTAAGTAATTACAGGTTTAGGTACATACTTCCAATATATGCACACTTTGTTCACAAATTATAATCCCACCAAAAACATTTCATGTAAAATGTTGCCAAGACGACCACATAAGGTTTGCCCTGTGAAAAAGATATCAGATCTCATGTAGAGCCATTGACATATATATTACTTCGTAAGGACTGGGCGGACCGCATGTTATAATGACGCCTCGAACTTGGTCCCAAAGTGGTCTAACCTTTATCGAAGTGAACTAGAACGCGATCGGCTATCTTCGGGAGGGGTCGTCAGTTTTATAAACAAAAATGCCAAATTGTGTCGTGAAGGGTTACGTGAACTACGACGTAAAGCACAATAAAAAAAAAATAACATTATATATCACCGGTAAGTTAAAAATATGTCATTAAATCAACTTCTAACATTATTTAAAACAATTTTTTTTTCTTGTTTGTCTCAACCTTTAGCATAGACAACGCGAAGCCGCGTAAAAGTGCGACATAACATTGCAGCGGCGCGCGTTGCAGCCGATGAAATAAAAAGATTACTATAAGATTAAATTAAGTACAAAATTAATTTTTATTGTTTATTAAAAGCAAATTAAAATGTATTTTTATGTATAACAAATATAAAATTCAGAAACTAAAAGGTTTTGTTTTATTTCTTTGTACCTACCTCGAAAAATACCACACCCCGCTCTTACAAGGCTACGTCTAGGAGCAGACCACGCCGATTGACATCTTAGTTATTGTTTAGTACCGATCGTTTCCGAACGTACCTTTATGACATAAAGAAATTTGATCTTGACATTATTTCACTTTGACAGATAGACTTTGCTTCCGTTGTTGGAAAATGTCCGCTCTTGGGACTTTGATTTTATTGTAATAGAAATATCGTATGGAATCGCCGTTTGCAACCGATAATTGGGTCGCGCTTAACGATCGATTGGAATTCGTAATCCGCATTTGATGAAAAACCTGGGATATTTTGGGATTTATCGCCGGTTGGTTGCCACCGCATAGCACGCGGAGTTGTTGGAAATAAGTTGTGCTGTGATGCTGATCTGGACCGCGCCATCTGGAGACTGGCGCCTTGTGAACGTTCTAGAACACTTGACTTGCATCACACCTTTCAATTACTCACCTCATATTTACATACATACCACACTTGGGCGTGACCTAGGAAGGTCGAAGCTTGGCGAACCCAGCACAGAAGGTTAGTGGTAATAAGGTATTGATAAAGCCTCAGAGGCTATAGATTGTTGTCGGCCGGAGAGCCTGTAGATTATTTTGTAAGTACTATTGTTTTGAAGAGCAACGTTAAGCTCCACGAACCGTGGACAAGTTCGGACACACCAGTATCGTTGCACTGGCTTCTTGTAGTCCTGAACATTTTTGGTAAGCAGAGCGTGGCTTTTATAATATAAAATCCACATAGTAATTGGAAGTTTTAACATTGTTGAAAATAACTTTAGTTTAATTACTTAACTTAACTTATAACTTAATAAGTTTTGAATATATTGCTTTGTCAGCCGGGCTCAAATAGTACTTGTAGTTTGTACTGTAATTTGTAGTGCTAGCCCCTTGGTATTGCACAGACAAGTAAGATTGTTTGTGAAATTAGGAATTATAAGGTTGTATTTGGTACATAATTTAGTATATTGTTGTAAAAGTTGTTTGGTATTTGTTGTGATTAATAATTGAATGTCACTGATCTGAATTTAAAAGGTTATCTAAATAATAATCACACATAGTCTAACATAATAGGACTTGAATTGTGTGTATCGGTTATTGCATTTGTGGTATTTATTGGATTGAGTTGTTAGAGATTGTCCGCTCAATATTATACAGTCAATTGTTGTTTAATTGGTGTCTATCCTGCACAATATATACATTGAATTGTTATTTATTTTTAACCGACTTCTAAAAAAGGAGGAGGTTCTCAATTCGGATGTTTGTATTTTTTTTTATTTTTTTTTTTTTGTCCACGCATAACTCCGTCGTTTGCCAACCGATTTGAAAAATTCTGATCTTGTTAGAAAGGGCATACTTCCCAAATGGTCCCATGAAAATTTTATCGAAATCGGACAAGCCGTTTCTGAAAAATCAACAAAAGTCTAAAAAAATGTTTACGTTGATGATCTTTTCGTTTACGCTGCATTGCGTTTTTTGTTCGCGCATAACTCCGTCATTTACGAACCGATTTGGAAAATTCACTGACCCACTAAAAAGCACGAAAATAAAAACTTTTTTGCAAAAAATAAAACCGACTTCCATATCAAAACACTACAAAGCCAAAAATAATTTTAATTTCGGAAGGCGGTGTGAAAAAAAAAGAAAATACAAAACCAATAACACTGACTACCGAAATTAAAATTATTTTGGGCTTTGTAGTGTTTTGATATGGAAGTCGGTTTTATTTTTTGCAAAAAAGTTTTTATGTAACTAGCCATCTGTACCAAGCTAGATTCATACTTGGAATAGGTACAGGGTCGGATTTGGACTTGAAATAATTGAATTTGAGTTTTTATTTGGTGAGATTGCTCGGTTGGCTAACAAGTCATTGTTTGTTTAGTTAGTGAATTTTAACCGATTTGTATTGATATTTGTTTGTTGCAATGGCCTCATTGAGGGCAGTCAGGGAATCTGCTGCCGGATTGACCTCACAGTTGAGATGGTTCACATCGGCAGCGGCAACGGTTGAGCGTTTGGAATTGGAAGAGCTCACCCTTGCTCGGTATGGGCAAGTGATTGAGAGGATCAAGTCAGCTGATGCTGCGCTCACACGCTTCAACGAGTACATCATGGACGTGGATTTGGGGGTGATGGATCAGACAGCCCGCGATAAGATTTTGGGTGACTATGACCAGATTGTCCACCTGGGGGATGTCATATGTCTACGAGCGCGGGAAATTTTGAAGAGCCGGGTGCCTGATGCGGCCAAGCCGCAGACCCCCGTTGTTGCAGGCCCTGGACTATTGAGTAGGCTGCCCACCCTGGAGCTGCCACATTTTGACGGTCGCTTGGACCACTGGCTGGGCTTCCTAAATCTCTTTGAGAGTCTTGTCGATGCACGCTCGGACCTCGGACCTGCCCAGAAGCTGGCCTATTTATTGTCTGTCCTGGAGGGCGAAGCCAGAGCCTTGGTGCAGCACTTGCCGGTGACGGATTCCTCTTACCCGACCGCTCTGGAGCTTCTCTCCCGACGGTATCAGAACAAGCGCTGCCTGGCTGATGTGCACATCGACCAGATTTTGGGGCTACCGGCCATTGTCAGCACGTCGACGTTGCGCACTGACTTGCTGAACCCGTTGGTCTCAGCGACCAACGCCTTGAGACGCTTGGAGTTACCGGTAGAACATTGGTCCTACTTGTTGGTGCACATAGTGCTGCAGTTGCTCCCCGCGGAGTTGAGGTCACGTTTTGAGCAGAAGTATGGTGGGGATAGTGCCACCCATCTTCCCCCCTTTGACGACCTCCTCAAATTTTTGGAAGACGAGTGTCGGTTTTCGGATAACACTCGTGGCGCCATGGGGTCACCCCCACTACCTTCTCGGCCTAGAGACCAGGGACGGAATAGGGCTCGGGGGCCTGTTGATGTTCACCCCGCCCCCCGTTTTGCTGGCGCCCGGAGTCCTCGGGCTAGGGGGCCTGTTGATGATCGCCCCGCCCCCCGTTTTGCTGGCGCCCGGAGTCCTCGGGCTAGGGGGCCTGTTGATTTTCGCCCCGCCCCCCGTTTTGCTGGCGCCCGGAGTTCGCATCATTGTGACTTTTGTAAGGCAACGGGGCATGTCATGGCGCGTTGCCCGGACTTTTTGAATTTGCACGTAAGTGCCCGCCGCCGCATTGTCAACGCACGCCGTTTGTGCTTCTCGTGCTTGGGGGCCCACTTTCATCGGGACTGCTCCGACCCCCGCCCGTGTAGAATTTGTAAGGGGTCCCACTTGGAGATTTTGTGCGCCAACGCGAACCGCTCCAGCAGACCATCTTCTGAGGAGGGTTCGCGCAGGGGGGGGTACCCCGGAGACGAGCACCGGGCTGAGGCCCGCAATTCTGTACGCCGCACTCCACCCCCCGCGCAAGTTGAACGGGAGCCCCGCGAGCGCCATTTGGTCTCCCCTCGTCAGGGAGAACGCGCATTGGCTGCTAGGCAGCAGTGGCCGGGTCGGCGCCGCTGCCTTTCCCCTCCGTTGGCGGAACGTCCCCGGTTGGAGTCGCGCCCTCCGCCATTCGGGCATCCGGTGGGATATGCCCCTCCAGTGATGGCGAGCGGCTCGGGACACCGCGCGGACGAATATTTTGATTGTTGGCATCGTCGTGAACGAGGGCAGCCTGGATGCGGCGATCGGTCGCCGCCCAGGCACCGTTAAGAGATTGACACCTGCCCCGCTAAAGGACCCCCCCCGATCAAGACGGTTTTGTTGCCAACGGCCTCGGTCAAGGTCTGGGGACCCTCGGGTGGCTCGATTGTGATCCGTGCCATTTTGGACACGGGAGCCCAGGGTTGCCTTTTGTCGTCTTGGTTAGCGGGACAGGTTGGCCTGAAGGTGAACGACCTTTCAGGCAAGATTTGGGGAATTGGCGAAACGGCTGTCACCACTGTTGAGGGAAGGACCTGGTTTGAAATCACCCTTGTGAGTTGTCCTTACCCTAAAATTCGTGCTCCTGCCCTTGTTATAACTGAACTTGGTTGGGACGAGCCACTTCGGGAAACCCTGTTGGAAGACTGGCTCCAACTTGTATCTGCACTTCCTGCGGTGCTTCTTGTGCGTCTCTTAAGCCACGTTGCGCGCACTTTGGGTGGAACTGTTGACATTCGGGCTTCTTGCGCCTGGACGGACAGTCAAATTGTTTTGTGTTGGTTGAAGACGTCCGTCCACTCTTATGAGGTCTTTGTTGTGAACCGAGTGTTGCAGATTCAAGGTTCTGAAACGCCTTTGATTTGGAGGCACGTGCCTGGTGACCTGAACCCGGGCGACGTAGCCTCACGCGGGTGCATGGCCCCTCACTTGATTGCTCACCCCCTTTGGTGGGGACCGGACTGGCTGACTCGCCCCGGGGGCGATTGGCCTCGAACGCCAGTCTTGATGTCGTATCCTTTGCCCGGACTTAAGGTGTTCGCTGTTGCGACAAAGGACCCTCCGTTTGATCTTGATTTTTTGTTGAATCGATACGGCTCTCTCGACAAATTGTTGAACGTTACCTCGTGGATCAGGCGTTTTGGCCATAATTCTAGGAATCCAGGGGACAAGCGCCTGTCACCAGTTCTCTCTCCTCAAGAGCGACAGGAGTCACTCCTCTTTGGGTCCGCTCTGTGCAGGCTGCACACTTTGAGAAGGAGATCGAGGTCTTGAGGTCTGGTAGGGTCAGGTTGTCGGGAGCCGTTGGTAAGTTGAATCCCTTCTTGGATAGGACGGGTCTTTGGCGTATTGGAGGACGGTTGAGGCTCTCTAGCCTTCCTTATGGGGCCCGTCACCCCCTTTTGTTGCCCAAGGAGGGCCACTTGGTTTAATTGTTGGTGACTGATCGTCACGTTAAGAACTCGCATGCCGGTTGCAATGCGCTGTTGGCCATTCTGCAGCGAGAATTTTGGATTTTGTCGGCTGATCGCGTCAATGAGGCGAGGCCCTTTGCTGGCGTCGTAACGGACTTGTTGGTCCCCTTTTGTTGAAGACGTCCACCCTTCGTAATAGTAAGATTGTTAAGTCTTATTTGTGTGTTTGTCTGCCTGTCAACCAAGGCAGTACATTTGGAGCTGGTAACCTCCCTCTCGACAGAGGCCTTTGAGGCGACTTTGGAAAGATTTGTGTCTCGCCGTGGGTTACCTTCTTTGATTAGGTCTGATTGCGGTACGAATTACAAGGGTACAAGTAACTATTTGAAGGAGGTACACGCCTTCCTTAATGAGAGCCAGGTTGACATTGGTAATAGTTTGGCCCGCCGAGAGGTCACTTGGTTGTTTCACCCGCCAGCCTGCCCCCCATTGGGGGGGTATTTTTGGGGCCGCGGTGAAAGCGGCAAAGGGACGCTGGCGGAGATTGTTGGGAGACACCGTTCTCACCTTTGAGGAACTAGCTACGGTATTTGGCCGCATTGAAGCTGTGTTAAATTTGCAACCTTGTCAAGACTTCCAATTGATTAGCGGACGGGTAGGCCCGTCCGGGGGGGGTAGATGTTTAGTACCGATCGTTTCCGAACGTACCTTTTTGACATAAAGAAATTTGATCTTGACATTATTTCACTTTGACAGATAGACTTTGCTTCCGTTGTTGGAAAATGTCCGCTCTTGGGACTTTGATTTTATTGTAATAGAAATATCGTATGGAATCGCCGTTTGCAACCGATAATTGGGTCGCGCTTAACGATCGATTGGAATTCGTAATCCCCATTTGATGAAAAACCTGGGATATTTTGGGATTTATCGCCGGTTGGTTGCCACCGCATAGCACGCGGAGTTGTTGGAAATAAGTTGTGCTGTGATGCTGATCTGGACCGCGCCATCTGGAGACTGGCGCCTTGTGAACGTTCTAGAACACTTGACTTGCATCACACCTTTCAATTACTCACCTCATATTTACATACATACCACACTTGGGCGTGACCTAGGAAGGTCGAAGCTTGGCGAACCCAGCACAGAAGGTTAGTGGTAATAAGGTATTGATAAAGCCTCAGAGGCTATAGATTGTTGTCGGCCGGAGAGCCTGTAGATTATTGTGTAAGTACTATTGTTTTGAAGAGCAACGTTAAGCTCCACGAACCGTGGACAAGTTCGGACACACCATCCCAAGTAACACGTAAGCAAGATAGCAGTACACATTTAGAACATTTTACAGTTCAAAGATGAATATAGTTTGTATAAGAGGTTTGGGAATAGCCAAATGCTGGATTAGGTTGAGTTCGGACCCTTAAAATTCTGAATGCTTAATAAATTCTGTATTTCTGTCCTTCCCTTCTTAAAGCTGAAAAACAGCCCGCGCCGGCAGCATTTATCTGAATAACCATAATCTGTATTGCTCTTATTAAAGCAGTACTAAGCTAGTAGCGTTTGAAACAGCTATTTTCTGAATAAAGTATCACCTTCTGAATAATATCGTTAAATATTCTATTATACAGCTTGATACTGAATAATTGTTTTTATTTTATCTTTAAACTGGATAAGATTCTATGTCTTACTAATTATTCAGCTGCTGAATAAACAATATTATTTATGTTTTTATTAAGCTTTTTTCGGTTTAATAGAGAATTTAAAACTAATTTATTCAAATTAAAGACCACATTTGTATTGTTATAGCGCCCATAGCTTAACTGTTTAACTTACCAGCTTTATTAAAATATTATTGTGCGTAGATATTATTTTTTCCGTTGTTTGCATCATATCATGGATCGAAAGTCATGGCAAAAACATAAGAGAACCGGTTATATCAAAAGAAAAATGTTAAAAGAATATTTAAATATCAGTAGTAACTGTCCAAGTGTTTCTGGTCATCAAAGGATTCATGAAAATAGTTTAAACAAAAGTGAACCCGGTCCCAGCCAGCATGCGTGGTTGCCGTGCAATGAAGAGGGTTCCGTACCCCAGAAAAATCAATTAGCAAAGCCTATCAAATTTTCTGACTGGTATATACCAAAATGACACTATGGAAATTGAGAAAATACTTAAATAAAATGACAAAATATTTTTATACATTTTCAAAGTTTCAGGTTTGACTGAAGTTTTTGATCAGCCAGTAAAATCAAGTTACTTTAATATATTTAAATCTAAAATGCCAACTGAAACACGCGCCTCAATATGCCTATCTCCTCAAGATGTAAAATTCAAGTTTGTGTGTAATGAATATAGGAATGAGTTGTATTTCGTATCTTAATTGCACACTATATATATAGGCTAAGTTCGAAGTTTAATTAAAAATAAATAATTTAAATTAATTTAATAATTTAAAAGTTTAATCGTTTATTTCACCTACAAAATTCTTTATCAACAGCTACAAATCACAGTTACAAAATAAAGGTTCAATCTGATCAAGATCAGTGTCAGTATCCGTTAAGTTTAGCATTTTCGATAATTCTTCTTCAGCTTCTTCACAAGTTTTATAGTTTTTTCGTTTTAGAGTACAACTCATTGTAAGCCGTCAATCTGCGCGAGGTTGGACCCTGCTGTCTTTAGTTAGTAAATCCGCATTATATCTTGGCCATCGAAGTTGTCCTTTGTTCTCCCATAAGGATGGTACAGTACACAAGTCTGTGCGACCCTTACCACGCGACGTGTTGAAATTATTTTAAAAGACATTTTCCTGAAACGAAATGAATGTAAATTATCGTTACGATGCAATGATACGTAGGTATTCTAATGTCGGTTCAACATAATAAATTTCCTCGATAAAAAACGGAACACATACTGCAAAGTTTAGCCTATTGCGTCGTTAGTTTTATTGTTTACCGTTTGGTAGGGACTTGCATGACGCGTGAGCGAATGACACTGAAAGCTCGCAACCAACTCGACCGACTGACTGATTTGAAATTGGCAGTCGGTCGAGTTAGTGTGACGCACGACTGTGAAGTGGTAGCGAGCGCGCGGGTGCGGGAGTGGGGGCGGGGGCGAGCGCGGAGTTTGACTGGGCGCAAGAGTGAGAGTGAGCGGGCCGTTTATTCCATTTGTCCACTCACACCGCCACCGCCACCACTCCCGCGCACCGCGCGTCTTTCCGTACCTTACACTGAAATTTTTTACGAACAATTTGATACCTATATCGTATGATTCAGTTACTATCAGTTCATAGATTTTTTTGTTTACATGCCGAGTTTCGTTCACATGAGTCACATCATCACATGACATGATTATTGTGTTACAGCATTAGTACCTACGTAAGTGGACAACGTAGGCCCGACGCGTTCGATTAGAGAACCCTAAAAATCTGAGTAATGTAGAAATGTGGCCAACTATCTAATTGTTATTCAGAAGTTAGTGCAATGAGACTACTCTTTTTCAAGTTATAGGTCAGTAACAAGACATGTGTGCACTTTTATTCAGCATTATAAAGCAAAACTTCGATCGCCATTAAAAATCTTTGTAATTTATACTTACAAGGAATTTAAGAGATCACCAAAATGCTTAATCTTACAACTACAACATTTTCAACTCGATTCATGTTATTTTGTTGGTTTATAATCGCTAGTATTAGCTATTTCGTCGCAAGTACTTTTGTTAGACCTAGTTTGTATGTATAAAAATACTATTTACTATCAGTTATCTTGATTATTCACGCAGCGCGTAATAAATACTAAAAAAAATCACATATTATTCACGACAAAATGACTTGCGCACTAACAATTAACATGTAGCAGACCTCTAACTTGTAAATTAAAATTTATATACCGCTTTTATAATTTCACCGGACATGTTAAATCAACACCATTCGACATCGACATTATAATATTTATTCCATTTTTTTTTTGACAATATGTTTGAATATTGTTTGCAAAAATGTAAACAATAATTTAAATGCTCTATAAATTCTGAATACAATAACCAACCAATTCGACTAAGCTGAATAAATCAGTTGTAAGAGCTTAATAAAAACAATGTGAACTGTTATTCAAAAGTTATTAAGCTAATTGAAACGTTATTAAGCTCCTACTCAGATGTTGCTCAGCTGTTATTCAGAGTTAAGCATTCAAAATTGGGGCCCTTTTTGCTTGAATAACTGCTGAATAGACGGTACTCAGACGTTATTCAGCTTAGTATTCAGCATATGCTCTAGATGATTGCTCTTACTCAATCTTTATTCAGCACGTCTGTGTTACTTGGGGCAGTATCGTTGCACTGGCTTCTTGTAGTCCTGAACAGTTATCATAGATGGCGCTAGTGTGTTTTGTAGGGCGACCGCGTCCGTCAAATGTTCTGATGACCGTATCTTTACTATTTAAATCAATGTGTAGAGCCAAGCTTCTGAATCTACACGGCCTAACTCTACCGACCCTAACTTCACAAATTCTACATATCAGTAAAAATGGGCAAACCTTATGTGGTCGTCTTGGCAATATTTTACATGAAATGTTTTTGGTGGGATTTCAGTTCTTTTTGTAAGTTGTTAGGCAATCTTTTTAGTGTTTATTTTCTTCTTTTTTGGGGTGTATTTCTTGCACATTAACAGTGCCGGTTTTCATAGCCCATTCTCTGTCTTTGTCTTTTTTTTTGATGGTTAACTGATTACCATAAGCGATAAATCAGGGCGCTATTTCGCCCTTAAGCGATTATATTCAACTATAGCTGACTGTTGTGCTTTAATACTAGCAAAGTCTATATTTATAAGGTGAACACCTTGTAAATTGGTCACTCTAGAGAGTGCTATATAAGCCTGTCCACAAGAGAAAGTGGATGACCCAATATCAATGAGAGCATTATTCAAACTTAGACCTTGACTCTTATGTATAGTAATAGCACAGTATAAAGATCATACAGTAGGTCGACGCCTTTGCTCTTGTGGAAAATGCCGACAACGTCTAGACAGTATCGCAACGGCCAAGGTTGTCACAAGTACACAATATTTATGAAATTATTTTTTTATTGCAGATGACACCGTTAGCAATATTATTACTTAATATAATAAAGAAAACAATTTTAACCCGCTATTCACTGCATGTATTATTTAGGAGTTGAGGGTGACCATAAAAATGCAGATGAAGCGTATACAAAGAGAATTAAAATTTGAACTGATACATGTGATAACTAGGTACTGTGACACTTATTGTACTGTGATGTTGTTTAAGTAAAGGATTTTTAAATAAATATATTATAAAAAAATGATGTCCACCATCTTGGATTTCAAAAAGGATGGCATTTTCGTAACAAGCACCCCAATTAACCTCAAAATTGACGCCCATATTAAATTATAAAAAATGACATCCGCCATCTTGGATTTTAAAAAGGATGGCATTTTCGTAACAAGCACCCCAATTAATCTCAAAATTGACACCCATATCAAATCACTTCAGGAAGTACCCTAACACTTTGAAGACTCATACAAACTTTCACCCCCCATTTTAGGGGATGGGGGGTGAAAGTTATAAGTTTATGAATTTTTTTGTTGGTTGTATACTAAACTTAGATTACATACCAAATTTCAGCTTTCTAGCACTTCAGGAAGTAGCCAAACATTTTGATGATCATCAGTGTGTCAGTGTATCAGTGTGTGTCAGTGACGAAATCGGTGTATTTTAGATATCAATAAAATCTAAAGTATTAGAGCTATTCAATTGAGACTTTGTATATTTAATTAGTCTATTATTGACATCATATCCTGAGAATATGAACTATCTGGTACATCGGACACCAACTCTATGAGGGTTCAAAAAAATGACGAAACACTTCGAGAAAAGGTAGGTAGTGCCCTTGCGCTTCGCTTGGCTCGTCTTGGCGGGGGCACACCGTTCCCCCAGATATGTAGGATAGGTTTTTGACAGGGTCTGGCACGATAGCCTTATTGCTAAGCTTCCTTCTTTCGGTTTACACACTCAACTTTGCGTTTGGATTGAAGACTTCCTGAGGGATCGGTCCATTCGAGTGGTCATCGATGGCTGCTCGTCTGGCCAAATGGCAATTAATGCCGGGGTCCCTCAGGGGTCTGTTCTCTCAGCAACTTTATTCTTGCTGCACATTAACGATCTGCTAATGCCCAGTACCTTTGGGTATGCAGATGACAGCACAGTTTCTGAGATATATGTGTCCAGCGCGCGAGCTGGTGGGTCACAGATCCAGTCTCTCCGTAAGGACATGGTTGGGCGCTTGAACTAACCTTGAAGGCTGTCTCCGAATGGGGCGATGCCAACCTGGTCAAGTTTAATGCAGCTAAGACCCATGCGTGTCTCTTCTCCGCAAGAAGGAGTCAATTCGAACCGGCTCTTACTTTCCGGGGTGTAACCGTGCCGATAACCGATCGTATTGAGCTTCTGGGGGTAACACTAACTTCTACCCTCAATTTTGGCCCGTTTATCGAGGCTAAGGCTCAACTAGCATCAAAAAAGTTGGGAAACCTAGCAAAGGTGAGACGGTACTTCACACCCGAACAGTTGCTCAATCTCTATCAAGCCCAGGTTCGGTCGTGTATGGAGTACTGCTCTCATCTTTGGGATGGATCTGCGAAATACCAACTGGACGCGCTTGAGTCTATCGAGAAGCGGGCCAAGAGACTCATTGGCAACGATGCACTGGTCGAGTCAAAGCTCTGGAGCCTTGAACACCGACGACGAGTTGCAAGTCTCGGTTTTCTATCGGATACATTTCGGGGAGTGTGCGATGGAATTACACAATCTAATTCCACCAAGCTCGTTCCATCATCGGACTACGAGACAAACGGCGAAGCGCCATCGTTATATGGTGGACATCCCACCCATACGCACAAAACGTTTTGGGAATACCATCATTGTGCGTACGGCTAAAGGTGAACGCAGACCTAGCCGCACCGCACGCGCTGCAGTCATTGCATTTGAATTCTTTATATGAAGTTCAATGCAACCTCGCACACCTACCCGCGCCGCAGTCGCCGCAGTCCCTGAAACGACCGAACTCCCCAAGCCGCAGCTGATGACGTCACCCGCACGCAGTGGACGCTGCGGCTAGCGCAGCGCGGATGACGTCATTCGCATTCACGGCGCGCAGTGTTGCCAGAGTTATAATGTAGACAGAGAATCTCTGTCAACGGTTTATAATAAAATTACTTGTTCTCGTATAAATAATTACTTACTTATTCCCTATTATAGCACCTACAGATAAAATTACACAAAAGAGCAAAATACCAATACCAAATACAGATTTTTTACAGATTTTTAAATCTTCGGTACAGATAATGCTTTCAAAAATCTGGCAACACTGCAAGTGCGATGCGTGCGGCGACGGGAACGACTGTAGAGACTGCGGTGCGGATAGATGTGCGAGGCCATTAACATAAAGCGATGACTGCGGGGACTGTAGAGACTGCGGTGCGGCTAGGTCTGCGGTATGGCGTTCACCATAAGGAGTGAAATTCCCCGCCCGAGTCTGTGTTTCCCGACAGCTACAACCTAGGAGTCTTTAAGTCCATAGTGAATAGGTTACTTTTAGGTAAGCGTGCTCCATCTTCGATCACACAAACAATCTTGTATCCTGATGTTACCATCAGGTGAGATAGTGGTCAAACGCGAACCTATTGTCAATAAAAAAAAAGGTTTAAAAATTATTGTCCTTTAAATAAAATAGTTTTTGTCAAAAAGTCGGGATACAAGATTGTTTGATGATGTGATGAATTCGTGCTTTTAAAAGTTTTAAATAGAGCTGACAAATCGATTTTATCAACAAAATTATATGATTATTTTCAAAACTGAATACTAAAGAATTATCAACAAGTCCGTCGAAAATTTTAGTATTAATAAAAGTCCGGCAAATGTTAGAAGTGGCCATGACATGTTGATGTTTTCCTAATTGCAGTCCAACTTTAGATTTTAACTCTCTGACATATTTTTCTGCAGTTTCACATACTTTGTATACATCATTTGATGGCTTAATAAGTCCGCCTCTATCTTTAATGGATATTAATGTGACTTTGTCTACATTGTCGACTGTGTCATCGCAAAGGGCTTCGATACAAATTTCACATTTCAAAACCTTTTTTAATTTTCGAACCACAAATCCCGCCATATAATACACCATATCCTTGGAATATTCACTAAGTGATGTTGAAAACAGAATATAATCGTGATCTACTAATTCCACATCGTAAGGCAACACAATTTCAGTGTCATCCTCGTTAACAAAGATTGAATTCCCATTGCTCTGATTAATGACATCAATTGGATTTTTTGATGGTTGGTAATTCAAAACTGAAATTTTGTCTAAGGGAATACAATTCCCGCTAGCTCCATCTTTGAACTGGGCATGTACAAGTAACCTCTTGTATGCAGCTTGGAAGGTGCGGGCAGGGAATACAATTCCCGCTAGCTCCATCTTTGAACTGGGCATGTACAAGTAACCTCTTGTATGCAGCTTGGAAGGTGCGGGCAGAAGGGTTGTTGTTGAAACCGCACTTAGCTTTTATGGCCCCAAAAAAGAGCTCTAAGTGGTCTTGCGACATTTTATATGTGCAGAGGTACTGCAACTTATGGTTGGTTACAGTTTTGTGGTATATGTACCTCAAGGATTTCATACACACTATGAAACCATTAAAACCAGTTCTCCTGTTAGAGGTCATAAGACGTGTACCATCCAATAATTTCAAGCTTTTTATATAGTTTTCAGCAGCCTCAAAGAAAACCTCTGTTTCTTCAAAATTGAAAGTTGTAAGTGCTCCTTTCCAGCCTTTCGCCCTCATATTGCGGCTATTTAAAATATCAAAAAGATTATTAAAAAGTCTTATAAAAGTTATAGTGCCATCGCAATTTTCGAATCCGGGAATATTTTTGCTTTTACAATACTCTAGAGTCTAGAGCATCTGCAATAGAGTTACTTAGAAGTTGTATCGCGAGACGGATTTTCATTTTTTGCCTAATGAAGTTGACATGGTCTCTTCTCAATTTATTTCCTAAATGCAGACCTTCTTCTTCTTGTAGTTGTAGAAGATTTTCTATACATTCCCAAGATATTAAATTATTTTGACCATCAACAATGCTTTTTTTATCTGCGAAGGCGTTTCGGATCAACTTGATGTTATAGCAAGGATCAGGCCAAAGAAATACTTCTGATTCATCGCACTGGAACAACACGGATCCAGAAGCTAGGTCACAGCCTAAATCATTGCACATTGCAATATTTGATGCAGCCCCATCGAAAGTCAGTGAAATAACTGTGACATTGCATTCGCGTAGGAGCTGAATACATTTTTAAACGAGAACAGATTTTTGCTCTGATGTAATTGACTTTATCAAAAAATAACCGACGGGAATCTTCCACGTGTCATTCAAGCATGTAACCATGAAGGTTAAAGCCAGGGTCTTTTCACTTAGTACATTCGTAACTTCTACGGACAAAGACTCGGGCAATACTTTCATCTTTCCTCAACAGATGGCGCATGTATAGCCAACTTACTCCTATAGAATTTTACAAAAATTCATAACAATGTTTTTTATTAATTATGTTTAAGCATTGAAGCTTATCTTTTAAATTATATAAAAAAGAATATAAAATAAAATAAAGAAAAACAGTATCAATTATACTTTATAGCAATACCGTAAGAAATTAGTGTCGAATCCGTTTCTTTTCAAGCATTTTTTAAACAATTCCAACCTGTTTATTTCTTGGTTTATTTGCATTATTTCTGTTTGGTTGTTTTATTTTATTTACATAAATCTAAGTTTTACTAACATAACCTACGTCGCGTCGTTACTTTGCCAATTTAAATACAAATTAAATATCAGCACTAATCTATGAACCTAGAGATAAAATGGAACGTCACTGGCGGCTAATACGGCTAGGGATACGATATCGAAACGAAAGTATCGATACTGTAATCGATACAAGAATTGTATCAAATGCATCGATACCAATATAAGTATCGCAACAAAAGTATCGATACCATAAGGTATCGACTCTTTTTGCGAACTTTTATTAGTAATGATTTTAAATGAATAAATCGCTGGACAGCAAGCTGGAACGTACAATCTTTAGCTAGAATATAGAGTCTTAATCATCATCATATCAGCCAAGGGACATTCATTGTTGAACAAAGGTCTCCAGCAGGGTCAAGTAACAACAAAGGTCAGCCACAACCAATAGAATACAACAAAGGTCAGCCACAACCAATAGAATACAACAAACATAAATCTTAATATCATTAATCTGCTAGTTACTTTTTGATATGGATTTTTAAAGGTTTTATTAGATTAGATATGTTTCCGCCCGTTTTTATAGTTTTGAAACATATTTTACGAGTAAAACTGTGCTCGTGAATCTTTTGGAAAGACTTTCAAACATCACTTCTAATCGGGGGTACCATTTTTCACAAAAAATAAACACGGAATACTGCAAGAACTTACTTGAGCAACAACAGAATAAGAAGAAAGGTTACAAGACTACAATTCTACTTACATAAATTCAGTCTACTAGATACCATTATGATTGTTTAATCATTTCTATGTTCCAAAAATCTTGAATATAATTTATTTATTTTGAATGCCTACTATAGTGAGATAAATTATCACGATGAAGATACACAATCAGTCAAAAACTTTCCAAAAACAAATAATCGCGCAATGTGGCCACACTATTACAATTTTGGTTATGATGAGACTTCCCCAGTACTAGCTGATAGATACTACTTGATAGTGGCTTGCTGAAGGGTATCGATTACATGAGAAAGTATCGATTCATGGTGTAGTATCGAAAGCAAAGTAATTGATTACAAAAATACTCAATATCGAAACGAAAGTATCGATACCAATGAGTAATCGATTCTTTTTCTAAATACGGCCATGTTCGTTTTTTTACCGTCATTGTCATTGGAAATTTGTCAATACTATCGTATTTTCCCGACCTTTGTTATGCGTTTTGAATTTTATATCTTACGACCTAACTTTGTTTTATGGACTTTCGTGACTGTGTTTTATTCTGTTTACCTGTGCTCTATCCTGGACTTCGACGATCGTACCTTGTTTGTTTGGATTTCGAATTTTTACAATGACGTCAATATATTATTCAAAAAGATGGTCTGTAGTTCTGTACGGTCTAAATAAAATAAAAAGGTGTGTAATTTTGTGTTTTATTCAACGAAACCATCTAAAACAACTTCAAAAAAAGTAATGTGAAATGAAACCCTGTAGACATGCATGCACACATACAACACAGATGACAACACGCACACATGCACAGAATAGATGTAACTTTGTCGTTAGTCACCAGATGGCGCGACAAGGTAAGCTAGGCTGATGACTCTATACCCTATATATAATGTACTCTGTGGTTAAAGCTTGTGTCGCCATGGGAACAGAGTCAGAATCTAGCTCTATGCCAACATTTACAAATCTATACTTATAATAAATCTGTAGAGGGGTCAATTCTGTACATGAAATATATTTCCAAAATAACTATCAGGTGGTGATTAGGGATCGATACTAATGCCAAAAATGCAATCAGTAAAATTTTTGTCTGTCTGTCTGTCTGTCTGTCTGTATAACCGTTATAGAAACAAAAACTACTCGACGGATTTTAACGAAACTTGGTACAATTATTTTTCATAATCCTGAGCTGGTTATAGTATACTTTTCATCACGCTACAATCAATAGGAGCAGAGCAGTGAAGGGAAATGTTGGGAAAACGGGAGAAGTTACTCCATTTTTAAGCTTCCGTCGCGTGTGCAACCTTAATGGTTAAAGCTACACAGAAATCATTTCATGACGGAAATGTTCTCCTTAAAATTATATAAAAACATCCCACGACTGCATATGTCTATCTTTTATGATTGACTCACAATAACATGTGTAACTCCCGATAACTTAGCAGTTCGAAGCTTTCTGATTATAATATTTGTCTACTCTTACGTTTATAACACTCTCAGTCACCCCTAATTGAAAAAGTTAACATTATTAACTATTCCATAAAGAAGAATCATATAAATCGGTATAGAAACACCAAAGTTATACATGAAATACGCTAATAATAAGCCATCGCGCGTGAATACTGAATCATGCTATAAGGATTATTTTTGAGCATCGGTCGCCGCGCTATACTAATAATATAAGGCTGAAGAGTTTGTTTGTTTGTTTGAACGTGATAATCTCAGGAACTACTGGTTCGAATTGAAAAAAAAATTTTTAATGAAATAGTAATTTTATAGAGAAGGCTATATATCATTACGCTAAGGCCAATAGGAGCGGAGCGCCAATGATGAATGCTTCAAAATCGGGGTTAAATTTAACGTTAGCCCAAAGTAACTATTCCACGCGGACAAAGTCGCGGGCAAAAGCTAGTCTATAATAATGTTTATTATGGCTATCCCATTCAATTAGTTTTCTAATAGCCATTTCATCAATGGCAAGAGCACAAAACAGAGATTTTTCCGAATTTTCTGCTGCTCTTAACCGAATAATGACTCTGAAGTAAAACCAGGGTTACAATCAACTCCCTTATACCACGCAGAAATGGTTTTTGGATGTGGCAAAACATCTTGAAATTGTTCCCTAATAAATGAGTAGGCCCTTGGGGAAAGATAGTTCAACGTAACTGCAATTTTTTTAAAATCCTGGTTGTACTCCTTAGTTAGCGTAAAACCTGCTTCTTTTTGTAAAAACCTCTTGATGATATCAAGTTTATCAATATTTTCTAACATCATTAGATACTCCTTTTCAATACCTTCTTCCTTTAATCTGTCCATTAAGATGCTGTATAGATTAGGTTTTTTTTGCTGAGACGCGAAAGCTATTTTTTTTAAAGCGTTAATTTTTTTAAGACGTTGTTTGGAAACTTTCTTAAATTTTGTCACTTCTTGCTGCAGTTTTCTATTTCTTTTTTCATACTCTGCTACTTTTAGCAAGCAATCTTCGCTCTCGGTACAGCGATGTGCACCGTAATATATTGGTTCCGAATTATCACTTGCAACAGTCGTGTCAGATCGCAACATCAGCGGGTCCTACAGAAAAAAAAAAATAGAGAGTAGTAATAAAAAGACCAAGAAGTGTTATATACAGAATATTAATTACATGATTTACATGCTTACTCCATGGTATCCCTGTGCATCTACTTCCCACAGATGTGCCAGAGTCGTAGTTGATGGCATATATTTGTAATTTTAATCAGCTGTTCTGTTGCACAGACACCTGTATTATGTCCTCCTTTGGAAGTCTAAAAACAAAAGAAAATAATTATTAATATCGTTTAAAATAGCAATTAGTTCTTGATTGGTTTTATAAACTTGATACTAAAGAGTGAAGTACAAAATATACAAGATTTACATGCTCACCCCGGGATATCCTTGTACGTCTAATTCGCGGAGATGTACCCGAGTCGTAGTTGATGGGATACTTGTATATTGTATTACTTGGATAATTGTATATACTAGAATTACAAATAGTATCGAATCATCTAGTCACAAATTAACTTTCAAATTGAAACTTAGGGAAATTCCCGAATTATTGAAAGTTTTTATAATTCGGGATTTTCCCTAAGTATATATTGTACGTGTTCGTCGTAATATAAATAGAGCGTGCGATTTTTTGTTGTCATTTTACTTCATGCTAATACGCTGTTATCTGATACGCAATTCAGAATCCAGAAAACATGTCTAGTTTTCAGCAAAGTTAGTTGGCTAAATGGGAACAAATTCCGGAGTTTTCTTCGTGGCTTTCACATTATAAAGATGACGAGTACGCTGCGTTTTGTAAAGCGTGCAGTGCGAAACTCCAAAGTAGATTAACATCTATAAAACAACATACAAATACTGAAAAGCATAAACCGAACTTGAACAAATATAAAGGACAGTCAAAGGTAAGCTTAACTTGTTTTTAGTTAAATTAGAATTACTGTACCTAAAGTCGAGAAGATCGGAGGTACTTTATTTAGTGTATGATCATAATGTATAATTTATGTTTTTACTTCTTTCCAGGTTGACACATTTTTCAAAAAGGCACCACTGAAAGACGAAGTCAAGAAAGCGGAGCTGCGTTTATGCGGTTTTCTTTCAGAACACAACATCTCTTTTAGAGCTATGGACCATCTTAGTGATGTTCTAGTGAAATATTTTCCTGTCTCCGAAATTGCAAAAGAATTTTCCTGCAAGAGAACCAAAGCAGCAGCTATTACCTATAACGTTTTAGGACCCGAATTTGAAAAAGTTATGATTGAAGATATACTTCGTACTGTATCTCCGTCAGGTAAACCAGTATATTCAATTGTAATCGATGAAAGTACAGATGTCACCACAATCAAAGTGTTGGCGATAGTAATCAAATACTTCTCTGAAACCAAATGTAAAGTACAAACCAAATTCCTTGATTTAGTTGATTTAAGTGGTGAGACTGCAGATCATTTATTTGATGCTTTGTCATCAAAGTTATCCGAGTTAGGTTTAGATATAAAAGACGTGATGAGGTTCGCTGCTGATACTACGAATGTGATGTTTGGTCAACACTCTGGCATCGTTACAAAAATTAAAGAAGTGAACCCAAAGTGCTTATTCATAAAATGTGTTGTTAGTCATGCTTGCCAAATACTACCTAGAAATTTAGAACAGATAGTAAAAGAAGTATATGGATATTTTTCTCAAAGCAGCAAGCGTCAAAGAGAATTTGTTGAGTTCCAAAATTTCACTGACACTGAAAAACATAGACTAGGGGAAAGCAGGTAGCATTCGTACAGAGGGAGCATTCGTACAGTAGTCATATCTACAACACTAAACAAGTTTACGCGTTTGTATTTGTGTGTTCGTGAAGCCCGCTCAGGCGTATAGGCGCATATCCAAGCGCTGCGCCAATGCAACGTTTAATTTCGGTGGAGCCAGTTGAAACGTGTTTTCGCACTTCGAAAGTAATTTTTCAATCCATCTTTGTAAACCTTTATTTGTAACACGCTATGCTCAAAATGTTAAAGTAATTTATGAATACTTTTAAATAAGTGCCTTAAATTAATATGTAATCATTATGTTTGGGATATCTTAATCCATTATTTTTATTTTGAATTTAGTTTTTGGTTGTTTTGGTTGGGGTACTTTCGTACAGTTATGAGTGGGGTGGATTCGTACTGTACGAATGCACCCTGCGAAAAAATATTATTACTTATTTCAGGGTCATGCCGAGAAAAATCATAAAAAAACCAGCAAAGTGCGGGTAGGACTCGCCCATGAAGAGTTTCGTAGAAGCAAGCAAGAAAAATAACTTTGTTTTTCATAGTATTTGTATGAATGACAAATGAATTTTTGCGGTTTTCGAAAATGTACTAGTAAGTAGTAGTTGGAGGGGGGGATACTTTACCACTTTGGGAGGGTCTATCATTCAAGCAATTGACTTTGAAAAAAATTGTCTAAAAACCTCAACCTCAATGTCATTTTAAAGACCTCTATCTATAGATACCCCACACGTATTTGTTTTATGTTTTTTTTTAGTTTCATTTCCATATGAAGAATCAGACATTGAGAATGTAATTACAGATATGACAAAAAATATTAAAGAAGACAGCTTCATAATTTAATATTATATTGGGCAGATACTAACAAAATTGAACCCCATAGAATATAATAGTTTTAACTCCTAAGAAAGAAGCCGGCACCTGGAAATTTGTTTTTCCTTATACCAATGATGAGGGAAAAGTTTTTTTTATCAGACGTAGTCTGCGTATGGCCGCCACCTAAATCTGCTTCTACAGCAAGAACAGCTAATATCACTAGCTTTGAAAAAAAACTTACGAGTTATGTACAACGTGCAATAGTGGGTATGTCCATTATGTATGATTACGACATTATCCTAATTTGAATGTTGATTTACTATCCTAACTTTTCACAATTTGGTTGTAGAACACTATATTGTTAATTACTATGATGTTTATGGCTGACGTGTTAATTTTCAAAGGTTTAATGTCACATAAATAGCCTTTTTAATTACTATGTACGAAGGCGCCCCACTATGTACGAATGCACCTTACTCTATGTACGAATCTACCCGGCGGATGGGGTACTTTCGTACGATTTCCATTTTTTTTAAAGTTACCGTAGATTTGCCGTATTACTTTGCATCAACGCTGAAATATTTTAATATTAAAGCCAGTTAATGTAGTTTATCAGCAGCTTTGAAATTATTTTGAAATAGCTATTAGTCTTGCTTTTATGTGACTTAGTGTAAAAAATGTACGAATCCTACCTGCTTTCCCCTACTAGATGGCTATCGCTTCATGCTTGTGTTAATAGTGGTTAATAGAATAATTGAGCAATGGAAGGCACTGCAGTTGTTTTTTCAAGATCAATATTTGAGTGATCGCATTATGTCATCAGAATTTTTGTATCTTTTAATAATGATATAAACAAATTATACTTTTACTTTTTAGACTACATTTTGCTGATTGTAAACAAATTTAATATAATTTTTCAAGGCGTCTTTTTGTCGATTTTGGGTTGCTATATGAAAACTAATTATATAAAAAGCACGGATAACGTATTTACATTAGACCCAAAATCTAGTGTGAATTATTTGCCATTGAATAATATGTACTTAGGGATTCAAGTGGGTCAAGAATTAATTAAACATAGGGGAAACATAAACATGAAAAAACAAATTGCTGATTTTTTCAGAAAGTGCCAATCTTTTTTAATTGAATTGAACACGCAATTGAAATCACGTTTGCCTTTTGAAGATCAAATTTTCCGAGAACTGAAATTTCTTGACCCACACACTGCCGTGAATAAAGAATTTAGTAGTTTAAGAAATGTTATGGAAACTTTCCCATACGAAGTACAGCCAGAACAAATGCAGATAATCCGCGAGTTGACAACTATGTAAAAATTGTTTGAAACGCTTCGAAACGCTTCATGTGTACTCGTAAAATAATATTTTATTCATCACTTAACCTTTCAATAAAAATATAAGTAATTTTTTAATTTATTAAAAAACTATGGCCTAATTCGTGGCATTGTGGTCACGTGACTACGTATGACGTCATCGTTCAAAAAACAACTTTCCTGGCATTTGGCACATAAATGTACTTCGGGTATTTTATGATATTTTACTCTATTATGAACGTGAAAAATGATTATTAGTGCTGTGCAGTACCTTGTTGTGGGAATACTACTATAAAAACGCCAGCGAAACTATTTATTCATGTCCCTTTAAAAAGAGATATTCGCAAGAAGTGGTTAGAACTTCTGTGTCAAATCCATCCAAAGGTTGTCTGTAAAAGATCGCTTTTAGCGATAAGACCGCCCATTGTATCACCCTTTTTAGTTGTTAAGTCTATATTTGTTTTACTGTTATGGTGTACAATAAAGAATATATCTATCTATCTGCTTTTTTAAAAAGACAAAAAGGAACTCATCGAACAACTATTACAGGACGATAAGACAAATGAACCAGAAGAGAGAGAGAGTTAGTTATGAAATGAAATGAAATATTTATTTGTAAATTGGTTATAAATAACACTTTTACACGTCATGTTTTTTTGTTTAGTTTAGCTAGATGAGGCCGGTATTTCCTAACTGACTACCTACTCTGAGAAACACCGAAACAAACTGCCTCTGAGTTTGTCGTCAACGTCTCTTTTAAAGTCCAGACAATTTGTATTTGTATATGAGAAGCATGTAGGTTCATGTCTTTGGTATTCTTTTGAGGAAATAACCACGCTAATTTGAGCGGACCTGCGGGCCTAGACAAAATCCATTTTCTGTAAGCATTAACGCCAACGGAAAAATTAATTGTATGGAGTTGACATTTACTAACACGTGAAAATCACGTGACATGTGGTTAGCAAATGTCAACTCCATACAATTTAATTTTTCCGTTGGCGTTAACGCTTACAGAAAATGGATTTTGTCTAGGCCCCCTGTCCAGATAGTGCAAGCAGTTAGTTAGTTACACAGATTACTATATTAGTAGCAAGCTAGAGTCTGGCAAACGAAAGTAGACACTCGAATTATTTGCAAAGTTTTTATATGGCAATGCTAAACTAATGTCAAACTCAATTTTCAAAACAAGATGGCGTGTTGATGGTGATTTGTTGTGATCTTGTTAATAGCGTTTATTCAGCGAAAAATGAACAAAACTATTAAAAGTGGAGTACGGGAGATGTTGTTTCGCATGATGTCTAAATATCAAGAAAAACAACAGGAGAAAGACGCCGAATTCAAACAAAAACAAGATTGTTTACGTGTGGTGTTCGATTTCATAGTTAGTATGACGCTACTAAGTTGATACTTTGTCGTAATTCACAATTTATATTTATCGAGGAAAAATATTTATCTATTTTGATTCACATTCATTTTATAGAATGTTAAACATTATGGTTATTTAACATACAATTAAATGTTACATGGTTTTTAACATTTTTTGTTCTTTTATAGAAAATCTGGAGGATGTAGCAGGGGTTGATGAGATAGTGAAACCTATTGAAAATAGGAGTGGGTGATACAAATCGTATTATATATTGGTACAATATCCAATACCTATATATCGGACGGCACTGAATCTATATATCAGGTATCCGCGTATCTAATGCATTGATGTTGGTATGATGAGTCATAAAACAAAAACACCACACAATATCGGTATCGCACTATGATATTCGGTTCAAACTGATATTGTGATACGCGTCTTCGATGCGCGCTGGAGTGTCAACACTACACAAAAAATACATTCACTGATTTCGTGTATACAGTTACAAATAAAATATAATGATGTAAAAATATAAGATGTTAAATATATCGAACAAAACCGAAACCTAAAAATCACAGTATCTTACATAGCAGTTTCGTTTCAGAGTTCCACACAGATTCAGCCAATATATAGATATTGAAATATATAGATGCGATATCCGATATTTAAAACCGATACTTAGGTACGATTTGATACAGAGTAAAACCGATATTACCCATGCCTAATTGAAAAACTTACGGATTTAGAGCAGAAAGATAGGATAAGAACCCAGAATCAGTACTTGGATAAAATAGCTTCAATCACTAGTAAGTTTTGTACTAGGAGTACATAACTTTTATAAAGATGGAATTGAATTCATGATTTGAACACCTAATCATTTTGTTTTACCATTCTTTACAGAAGTGAGCGTTACTACATTAATAAGAATTAAAAAGGAAGGTGCGCGTAAAGGCCATATAAACCCACAGTGTCCGACATAGATAGTTTCGACATAGATGCTATTCGTAACAAAATTAACGAATTTTATATCGTTAGAAAACAAGTTTAAAACGAAACACACCAGAGCCAGTATATGAAGCTGATGAAATTCTGAAGCAGAATGGGCACGAGGTATTGCGAGTTCCCCCCTACCACTGTGATCTAAATGCCATTGAGTTAGTATGGAGTTTGGCTAAACGTAAAGTGGCAAGTAAAAAATATTGCTCAGTGGACTTACAGAAATTTATAAAAGAGTCGTTTGAAAATATAACTCCCGAGGAGTGAAAGAAAATGACTGATCATGTCATCCATGTTGAAAATAAACATAAAGAAAGGGACAGAATTACAGAAAATAATTTAGAAAGTTTTATAATTAACGTAGGAAACAATGACTCCAGTGACTCTAATGAAACTTTCCACATGGAAGTCTTACATTCACATTTTGACTATACTGAATAAATCAGAACTGTTTTAGAATACTGTTGTTTTTTTTTTTAATCGAATTAAGACACAATATCTAAACTATTACCTACCTAAAATATCTCTCGTATTTTTATTCCGATGAAATAAAATACATAATTCTAAAGTATCAAATATAGTTATTCCAGGTATTTAATAGTAGTTTTGGGGTTGCTATGCTGATATTTTTTAAATTTGCCGCGCTTTTTCAGTCTCTACTTTCGTTTGCCAGACTCTATTAGTTATTCTTTTCTTATTTTGTCTTACGCACCAACCAAAGATAACCAGTCAGATATTACAGACCTGGCTGTATGGGCTTGACTCTTTGCCTGTCCTAACGGACGAAGGGAAAAAAAAAAAAAAAAGATAACCAGTCAGCTGTCAAAATATTGAACGATGACGTCTCGTTTTCTGATTGGTGTTTCTAATCACGTGACTCACAGATAAAAAATCTCATTTTTCACAAGGGAAAATAAAATAAATTAATAATAATCTTTTCTTCATTTGTACTATTTTGTGCTTCATATCAATAGATTTACATAATTAAATAGTTATTTTAAATTTTTATACATACTGTCAACTCGCGGATTGACGAAGTATATAGAACACTCAAACTTGATCGCGAAGTAAGTAATTTATTACAATCTTCGAGTACTGGCTCACCCCTTTCTAAGACTTGATAAAATACAGATTTATTTATAACAGTAAAACACAATTTTAATTTAAATAAAAACCTTAAACTACATATATACACCTAAAAATAAACTAAAATATAGCATCCAGAAATTCGTGTGCATCGCTGTCCACTGGTAATGTGCCCAAAAGACTGGCGGCATTGCCACGTTGTATGGCAATGCTTAACCTCTGTCTAAGGTAAAAGCCAGCCCTTGGGTCACGCGAAGTGAAATTGTTCTTTCTTGTGAACAATTTTGGTTGGAATTCGGGAAAATTTCTAACAGTGATGGTACATTAAAATACAAGAAAATAACTAGTTTCAGTAAATCTCTATTATGTATACCAGTGTCGAATGCTGCATGCGAGCGCATATTTTCACAGATTTATTTAATAAAAACGGAACAAAGAAACAGATTCATAAACAAAAATGTAGCTGCAATTTTAAAAACCAAACAAGGTATACAAGATGAAGTGGTGTGAATTTTAACCTCAGACTAAGGAAAAAAGAGGACACGGCATTAACATTCTATACGAACAGTAGTTATAGGAATATGATGCATTTCAACGGCATAGCTACTGACCGGCATCTCTTTTTAACTTGTAAGAATAATCATATGTAAAAAAGGACAACATTAGTTTTATCATTGTCAAAAATGGCAACATAACTTTGGTGACGTCACAAAATACCTAACTGCGGCCGGCCGCCATGTTTTGTCACAGCCAACAACAAGTACATCAGTTGTCATCGCGACTTGCTTGTTTCAGTGTTTTGAAGAAAATTTAGTGATAATAGGCGAAAATTGTGCTTGTTTATAGTATAAGAACTTGCATAATACTGCATTTATTATGGGTAGGTGCAGTGTGTTAGTCTGCCGCATTAAAAGCAACAAAAACATCCCAATAAAACGTTGCACAGGTAAGTAACCGAATTCATTCAAAATATCGTGTTTTTTCTATTATTTTGAAAGATTTTGCTATTTTTGGGAAAGTTAGATAAACTTGCTTTTCTGTAATCATTTACTGTTTTACTGTTGATATTATGTAATTTTTAAGAAAATCATTTGTTAGTAAACAGAGAGTTAGGGCGCCTTCAAATATATATATATATATAGCATATTACTTCCCAAGCTTTTTCTTTTCGATTTTTTACTGTACTTCTCTGACTTCGAATCCCATATCGCTGGACGACTCTCAACCTCATAGATAAATTGATTTTCATTCATGTTTAGACCTGAACAAAAACTACGGGCGTCACTAGTCGATCGAAGAACTGACGCGCGGCCGCAGCGCGACAGCAGCGCTGCAGCCGCGCGACTTTTTTTTTATATGGATTTACAAAGCAGCGCGGCGGCAGCGCTGCAGCCGCGCTGCAGCCGCGCTGCTGCCGTGCGGCAATTTGAAGGCGCCCTTAGAGTTACGGTTCGGAATTTTCAATTTATCGATAAAACATATCGACAGCCTGAATATTATTTAAACTCGATGTCTTTTTATGATTTTAGATTGCCAACATGTAAAGAAAGAAAAGAACAGTGGCTGTATATACTTGGGATTGAAAATTTGAATACTACAACAAAGCATATTTTTATTTGTTCCCTGCATTTTGAAGATAAATATTTTAACCGAACTTTAAATATAACAAGACTGCGCGATGATGCTTTGCCTTCAAGTGAGTTGTTGGTAAGTTTTGAAAATAAAAAAGTTTATTGTGTTTACCTTCTTACTGACAAGTAACCAATCCAAACCAGTTGATGGAGAGAGAGGAGGGACGAGAAGCATGTCAGCAACAGCAGTTCTATATTGCTGAAATACTGGTATAAAGTTTCAGATTTAAATACACATCAGTCAGAATAAATAGATAACTTTGTTTTTCTGAAAATTATAAAACATCCTTAAAATTCTCGTACAGACTGAATAAAAACATAATATAAGTTATATGATTTTAATTATCCACCTCCTCACACAGATTAAGACACATATACCTGCACTATTTTTCTCCTGATATAGTCATAGCAAAAGGAGATGGATAATGATTATTTTTTGAAAAAGATACATACATATCAGGTTATAAAATTTTGTGTCTATGTTAAAATGCAAGCTAAATAAATGTGAGCGTGAGTTGGTGATTAAATTCGCAATGTAAATATTATTAAACATTTATGGTTATTCTTTGTATAGTTACCAGCACAATTTGACGAGTGTGAGGAACAACAATCTGTTCCTCGCAGGGTGTTGGAAGAGAAACCTGTTTGCAGCACTTCTAACAATGCAGATGTAAGTGTAATATTTCATAATGATTATGTTCCTTATGGTAATTACCATGCAATCTTGACTTTTAAATACAAACTCACTCAATATAAAAAATTGGTGTTATTTCTTTACAGTTACCAGCCCAATTTAATGAATGTGAGGCACAACGATTTTTTTCTCACAAAGCACTGGAAGAGGAGCCTGTCTGCAGTTTTCTAGCTATGCAGATGTAAGTGTTCTATTTTATTTATAATATGTTACTATAGGTACTTACTATACAATCTGGACTTTTAAATACAAACTCGCTCAATATTAAAAATTATTGTCATTTCTCCTTTACAGTTACCAGTCTAATTTAATGAATGTGAGTAACAACAATTTGTTTGTCACAAAGCACTGGAAAAGGAGCCTGTCTGTAGCACTTCTAGCTATTCAGATGTAAGTGTTCTATTTTATAATATGTTACTGCATGTACTGTGGGCAGCGTAACTGGTAATTTCAAATTAATTTACGGCAAAAACTTGAACAATGTTGCAGAAAACTAGAAATTAATGCGTTTTTTTTTGTTTCAGGATAAAGCGCTTGAAATTATTCAAAAATTAAAATCAAAATGTGAACATCACAAGAAAAGAAATTAACATTAAATGAAAAAGTGAGAAGACAGAGTAAGAAAATCCAGACTATAATCTACATCTGTGCCAAATTTCATCAAAATTCGTTCAGCCATTCTGACGTGATTGAGTAACAAACATCCATCTATAAAACAAACTTTCGCACTTATAATAATATTAATAAGTAAGGATTGTGTAGTTTGTATTTTTTTTTTTGTTTTTTGTTTGTTCAACATGCTCATATTTGATTAATGTGTATATTTGTATAAAATTTGCGCAACGTGCTCTTATTTGATTATTGTGTATACATATTTGTATTTTAGAACTTGAGTATGACTGGGATCAACAGCTTTTATAGTTTTCAATAAATCTGTGTTAAATGATAATTTTTGTTTTATTATGACTGATCGAGCCAAGTAGTAGTACTTAAATAAATAAAAAAATAAGTTATATTATTAGTTAATAAAAATAAGTATAGTCTGACAAACGAGGAAAACAAACCGTATTTTGTATTTATTTATTCTTTTCATTGGTAATTATAGATACAGGTACTGCAGTCGTGGTATGCTGATCAGTAATAGTGATACGTTAATAAGGCTCCTACACATATGCCCCGGCACATGTCGCAGAAAATGGAAGTCCGCATGAAACTCAATCTTAATTCCAACTACTTACTCCGTGGTTGCTGTCTTTGAGTTACGAGGATACGGAAAATATTCTTACTACGTCCTCGTGACACTACACCTCTTTATACTACATAAATGACCACACCTCATATGTCTCATCTGACAGAGGAGATTTAGTATTTGTAGTCACGCAGGCGTGTTCGCGTTCACGAATACTCACTCACTCACCCACGCACGTAAACACAAACACGCACACACACACAAACACGCACACACATACACAAAAGTACGCCACACGCAATCACATAAACTCTCTGGTATCATGTTTGTCTTTACCTTTGTTTTACTAAGTAGTTTTTTTTTTAATGTAATCCTTTCATTTCCTCCCGGGAGAGGGCACTGGCTCCTGTAACACAGGTTTATCACCTAGCACGGGAGTCAGAGACTCAATTGGTTTTATGTAATATTTTTTAGTGCAAATAAAGATTATATTATATATTAACTCAAGCGCTAAGTAACCCTGAGCCGCGCGCGGCAACCTCCCCAGCCGGTGGCACTGTGTGTAGAAGGTTTTTTACTCGCAATCACTATGTTGAGCGTGGTCCCCACAGTTGTTCTGGCCGCAATTTCGGTCTCATACTACGCTCACAGGAAAAAGCGAGCCATGAACACAGCGATCACAAGGCTACAGTTTTTTATTCGTGATCGCCGCGGTGGCAACTGGGAATAAATGGGATAGACATACCACACCATAGGAAAATTTGTTTTATTATGAACATACCCGTACAAGTACAGAATATAGATAGTTAATTTAATTGCAGTAGCATCTATTCAGTATCCACGTGCCCTGCCTGCCATATAAAATGACACTCTGAGCGTGTGCGTTTATATAGCTCGCCTTACCACGTAAATAAAACTGAAGAAAGCTAAAATAAACGTGTGCATCTGGATTAAGGGCCTATTTTTTTAATCCTTGCAAAACGAAATAAGACTTATAGGGAAATTAGTTAAAAATAGTAAAAACTTAAAACAAAGGGCCATGAATTTCTTAAACGTAAAACTCATTTTCGACCGTTTTGAATTCTGTAAGCACCGTGCAATTCAACTATCGATATTATAATGCGCGCAGCTCTACGGCAAGCCGCCATCTTTGTGCCATACTCACAATAGGTATGCACGCTTTTTTCGTAGGTATTTCATGTCTATTCTGTTTTCCTTAGTCTGAGATTTTAACCCATCAAACAGAATGTTAAAATATAATTCTAATATTTATGCGATGATGATGATGATTAATAAATAAAAATATGTTTTGAAAATCAGTATTTTTATTGGTATGTTTTCCCTGTGCAAGTTGGTATATTTCAGTATTTTACAGGCGCGGGTAGGTGTGCAAGGTTGCATAGAACTTCATATAAAGAATTCGAATGCAAAGACTGCGGCGCGTGCGGTGCGGCTAGGTCTGCGTTCACCATAGTGCAACACAGAGTACATTTTGTAGACGTGTAAAAGTAACGAAAAAAGTGTACCCGTATGTATTCGTTACTATAGCCATTAGTACTCGTTACTATCGTATCGTTACTTTGATACGTTATACATAATATACAGTTACAGACCAACACATCGAGTCGTATTGCGTATTCGTACGGTATGACGTCGGTCGCGGCGTTGCATCATTCGTAATTTGTATGTATTTTTGAAATCTAAATTTAGTTTGATTTAATAGGTAAAGGTTGGAATTACAAGTAAACTGACGAAATCAACTGAATTTACAATCGATGGAACTAATTAAAAAAATTTTTTTTTTGGGAGTTGTTAATATTATTTGAGAATGACATATCACACTAATATATCGCAATCATTGCAGTAAAAACATAGTGGAAAAATTTGGATAATGAATTTTCAAAAATCTCCTTTTTCAAGTAAATAAGCATCGTTCTTTGTAACGTATGTTTTTAAATACACCGAATGCTCGCGCATGCGTAAAACACGAAAAGAAAACCGCATTCAACACTCGCATCAACGGCACTTGCGCGATCTGAAACAGTTGTAACGAAACATGCGAGTAACGAATTGCATTCGTGAGTAACGATTCGTTACTCGGTACTTGATAGCGCAACCGTATCTCAGTAACGAATACATACGGTTTGCTACAGCTTTAACATTTTGTAGTGCAATGTAGACATGGGAGTTATTAGTTATTTTTGATAACCGTTATCTAACCGGTATTTAGGGCAATAACGTTATTGATAACGGTTGCTGAATAACGGTATCACAAATGCAGTTAATCTAACTATTCAGTTGTTGTATCGTATATTTGAACGCTATTTCATAGTGCTTTTTGTCATTTTCATCTGACGTCTTTTGCTGCACCAGTAATTTTTAGTTTGTAATCCACGAATCCTACCAATAACCGTCTACACGTGCAATTTGTGAATAAAAGAACAGATGTCGTAAAAAGTTTAGTATTTATGATGCCGACAGTCGAGTTTATTACGTACTAGAATAATAAAGTTACAAAAGAACGTATAGCTCCGCAGTTTTTACTAATTTCGGCCACTTAAAAAGTACATTTTATTATTTAATTGCTGTCGTTATTGAGACTGGGTGTAATGATTATAGAGTGTACCATTATATGAAAGACAAGCTAAGCTTTAGGGAGTTGAACGACATTCGATTTATGTCATTTAATTCATTTTTATAAGTCAGTTTATGTCTACACAAGTATACCTAGCACTAAATACTATTATTAAACTGTGTTTGCATTGTCTATTTACATACTTAAATTTAATACGCAACTACGATTACGCACTTAACATTTATAAACTAAAGAATTTGAATAGTTACTCAGAAAAATAATAAATCGTCTCAAATCTCCAAAAACAGAAATCATAAAATAATTAACAAGTTCTTCAAATAACCGACAAGAAAACCGACAACCGACACTGGTACAAGTATAATTCACTCAATAATTCGAAACAGACACACACAGAAACATGTTGGAAAAAACGTCATTACATTAAACATAATAATAATAAGTAAGTTATAACAAAAAAAAAAAATGTAATCACAACAACATTTTCCACATATTAGCTAAGAGGTATGATGTGATGAGGAGTCAAGCTAGTTTAGTTCAGTTTAGTTCACATTAAAGTAAACTATTATATTTTTATCTATACTTTAATATTATAAAGAGGTAAAATTTGTAAGTTTGTAAGTTTAATGTATGGGGTAATCTCTGAAACTACCGAACTGATTTTGAAAATTCTTTCGCTTTTTTGTACCTGCATTATCCCTGAGTGCTATAGGCTATAAATTATCTTTATATCACGCATATTAGCCGAGCTATTATAATCTTTGTCAAGCAAGTCTGGGACGGGATCCCGTGGAATATTTTCGACTTCTACGCGGACGAAGTCGCAGGCAGAAGCTAGTAACTCTACAAACTTACAAATTAGTCAGCAACTTCAAAATGACTGGTATCTAATATATTCAGTTCCCTAATAACTTTAGTTCTAAAAGTATTTCTATTTAGCAAAAATATCTGTGATAACCGACAAACACATCAAAACTGTTCATCATTAGACCAGCAATTGGTATATACGACCATATTATTTCCTTAAGATATCCATGATAACCAATGCATGCCAACAAAACAGGAACTGAATATATTATATTCAGTTCCTTAATAACTTTAGTTCTAAAAGTATTTCTATTTAGCAAAAATATCTGTGATAATCGACAAACACATCAAAACTGTTCATCATTAGACCAGTAATTGGTATATACGACCATATTATTTCCTTAAGATATCCATGATAACCAACGCATGCCAACAAAACGATAATCGCATCTTCTCTTTCTTGCACCTAATTATCGGCTAAGTGAGAGAGGGAAGGCATGGTTGCCAGTTGCCGGTTGGTTATCATCGGTTTCGGTTTCTAATGTTTTCGTAGTTGCGCGTTGAGTTGTAGCTACTCGCTCGCTACTCGTACTCTGCAGATTGATAACCGTTGCCGGTTGATACGATACCGATACCCAACGTTATTGCTACGGCAACCGTTTTCAGATGCGTTTTGTTATAACTGACACATGTCTAGTGCAATGCCAAAACAAAAAAAAAAGACATCTTTCCTGGTCCTGCGCGAAACCTAACCTTAACGGAGTAAAATAATTTTAATTATTTACAGATTAAAATCCCAAATATCCCTTCTTCACTATGTTACGTAACTGCCGAAAATTATTATTTAAGAGTCAAATTTGTTCAGGTATTATTCATAAAAATAATTTCCTTACCAATGAATATAAATGCACAGAAGCTTGGAATGACATGAACTCCTCACCTGTGTTTAATAAAATAAATATGCAAGATTTTTACAATATATTAGATCAAAATTATGCTTCAAAAGGCGTAATAAGTGCTATAGACGTTGATATGTTTGCCAACGCAATAAAAGATGCTGGCCACCTCGAAGAACTTAAGGACCTACTTCTTAAACTCAGGACTACAGCAGAAACAGGCAATATGTTAGAGTCGACACAGCAAGCCACGGTAAGGAATTTTATTGAGTTTGGTGATATCCAAGAACTGGTCGAAATATTAAAAGACCCACTTAACTTTGGTGTGTTTCTTGATGACTACACTGCAAATATACTTCTGGACAAATTAATATCACAACCAAACTTTGAACTGGCTGCAAGTGTAGCTTCTTTGATAATGCTACAAGAAGAATTCAATAATGAAATAACATGTACATTGTGCCAATATGCTTGTTACAAGTACATCAGCAACTTTACAGTCACACCAGTAGAGGCTGTGCCAGCTACTGAGAAGAGTAAGAAAGTTGAAGAAATTAAGATAAGGATCAAATTCCTTCGAAATCCTTACTTTGATGATCACTTTGACATCAAAGACACTTATACATTATCAGGCAAAACATTAGCATGGATTTCTGAAAGAGCCCCAAATAATTTGAACAATAACCTGCAAATTATTGGATGGCTTGCCTACAAGAAATATAATCAATTATTGGCCTTCTGTGAGAAAATGAGTACTGAGAAATCATTCAAAGTGTATAAAGAAGTTTTAGAACTGCTACAAAAAGAGAATACTAGTGCAGAAGCTGAATCAAAAGTAACTCTAGAAAACTGTTTGACAAATTTGGACAAATCTGAAAAAATATCAGATTTATCCCTGGAAGAGTCATTGAAAGTTGCTATTGAGAATGCTATCAACAAATCACATAAGAATGATATTTCACAGCAACAACAGGTAGGTTCATAAGTTGATTTGTTCAAACTTATTAAGTTAATAAATGATTAGATTTGTAGAAAATAATATTCTGATTAACTTGTTTCCAGCTATTCCAATTATGGGCAAAATTGAGAGAGCAGAAACTTGAAGAACAAGCACAAAGACTAGACCGAGCACGCCGCATACAACTCATTCAACAAAAACAAAATGAAATGAAGGACCAAGAACAGAAATTATGGTTCTTTGATAATGAAGACAAAATTGATCTTCAAATAGAAGAAAAAGAAAAACTTGTTGACAAATCAACCTCAAAGAAAATTACTAATACTAAAACTACTGATGAGAGTTATATTCCTCCTGAAATTCGACCAAAAAGAAAATAAAGTTATAGGTTCATATAATAAAAAAAAATAGATTACTTATATGACTAATATTTATTGAACACATTACAATACAAAGTATAGATTTATACAAATTATTAAAATTCAGTTGTTATTCACAACTGTATACACTATGCAGTCTAAGCACTACAACTATTAAGAATGGAATAAATATAATTACAGGAATGATAAAATAATTATTATGCTACTCCTCACATCTTATAAACTGTAGAGGCCAAACATGTAGGTATACCTTGTAAGTACAACACATTCAAATTCTACAAAATAAGTCTCCATATGTGACTCAGGCTGGCTGGGCAAATCTTCAAAATAGCTTGCATTTAACTAGGTCAATAGGGCACTTTATGTGATAGTTAACCCTTGTTTCGGAATTTGTGACGCTACAGAATCATAAATAATCGATCGAAAACGTGTCCAGCCACAGCCAACATGTAGGTATACCTTGTACATACAACACATTCAAATTCTACAAAATAAGTCTCCATATGTGACTCAGGCTGGCTGGACAAATTTTCAAAATAGCTTGCATTTAACACTCACTGCCACCATGGTTTTTACCTTGTCCTTAGCGATGCCACCTATAAATCGCCGTGAACACGCAACGCGCGCGTGTGACTGGCACTACAAGATGAATTAATGGTCTACTGGCACTGTACATAGGGTAAATTGTAAATATGGTCATTAGTGTATTTTACTGTTCATTGCGACATTTGTCAGTTGTATAGTGCATCTAAAAGTGAATATTATATTATTTATTATTATTATATCTGTGCACATAAATTGATGAATATGTCTGAAAATAAGATTAAAGGTAAGCAAGTTTCGTAATCTTAGCAGAAATTATCAACATTTTGTACTATTTATTATGATTTTCATACATTGTGTTTTAATTACTTCGCAGTCCCAAAAAACTTTATAATTGACGAGTCATCCGAGGAAGATGATTCGAATATGGAAGAATCTACTCACAGTTCTTCACCAGTTATAGAACGTCGTTATGGAATAGATCCTGATGGCATCACTCCTGAGTTAAATTCATCAAATTCACCAGGGTTATTTGATCTCGATGAAAGAAATAATGATATGATAAATAAAATATCTGTCGGAACAAACACTGATAACATGAATGAAATGAATCCTGAATTAAATAATTTGAATTTGGAAAAATGCTACACGCTGGGATATGCCATTGGAAGAGCCTTGACTATGATGCCAAATGAAAGACGAGAAAACTGCATCCACCAATTATTACATTGTTTTGATAACTTATAAATAAAATTCTAAATAAGTTTGAATTAATTTAATTACACAAAAAACACCATTAGGTTGTATATGGCATCTGAATTTCGCTATTTCCAAGAATGATAATTTTTGACCTACCCGCATGCCCATAGTTGACGATCTATGTCTACATCCGATAATTGACACGCCCAGCGTGTTAACAGCATACCATAGCGATGTATTTTTTATAAAATATTAAAACAGTCTCAATACTCGAACCACTTCAAACGTTATAAATATATGAAGTTATAAAACTATGCTATCATTTTCAGTAGAAAATAAAGCAAAATGACTGAAATATCGATCAAATATTAAATACACGCCAGGCGTGTTGCCGGCACCTCGAAAAAATTAACGAGAACACGACAGGCGTGTCAGTGACAGTGAAAGTGTTAACTAGGTCAGTAGGGCACTTTATGTGACGGTTAAACCCTTGTTTCAGAATTTGTGACTTCTTGTGAATCTTAGATAATCGATCGAAAACGTGTCCAGCCGCAGCCAGCTTGAGAAACCACTTTTCGCTGGTCTCTCTATCTCGATAACGGTCGGTGATTTTCACGACTTTTTGCATATCAACGGGCGTCACATATAATTTGTGACAGAGAGCTGAAAGTTTTGTGATACGTACAGCGGTTAGTAGAAAAATGCAAAAATCTGTGTCCAGCCAGCTTGAATTTACGTATAAAATTTCTGGCTGGCACTTCCGAATTTCAATAACGGAAGCGTTTTCGAAAAAGGTTTCTTTACTAACATTTAGTGACGCAATGTGTGACAGTAATAACGTTTGATTTATGGCGTCACATGTAAGGTTAACAAGAAATCAATAAAAAATTCATGTCCAGCCAGCCTGAGTTTAAGCTGGCTAGACACGTATCTCCGCTCCTGATGATCTACGGAATTCGAAATATGTTCAAAATTTTGTGACGAGGAGGATAATAATAATAACCTGAATTTGTGACGGAAAAACTGAGTAGTTTCAAAGATATTGATCATTTAAATTTTCCCATACAAACACTGCAGTAGGGTTTACCAATATTGTAGGTTTTATGTAGGACTAAGTATATTTTAAGGTGTTTTCTTTAATGGACGAAAATCCGTGTATTGGACAATTGGTGATAGTAATACGAACAACTGTAGGTATTTAAATCGATAGAAGACAAAAATGTAGAAGTGAGGAAGGGTGAGGGGGTAATTTTTTAATATTATTGATTATTTAGGACTCGTGGCACCATCAATGCTAAGCTGTTACTTCCAAAATACACGAATTTGCACGGCAAAAGATCGTTAAAATATATAATACCTTACCTTATAAACCAACTTCCTATACCATTGTGAGACCAAGTGATTCAGAAAAACATAAAAAACAAATTAACACAATATTTTATACCTAAAAATATAAGAATCAAGAATAACACCTCACTATAGATGCTGGCGGGAAAAATTCCGAATCATTCCCATCGAATACTTCGGAAGTATTATGAAATATAGGGAAAATTTCAACTGTCAAAAAAACCAGGAAAATCGACCTTTGAAGTCGGTTAATATACCAAAACCTGCTCCTACCTAAGTATAATAAATACTTTTCTGAAAACCGCATCAAAACGTGTTTGCTTACAAGGTTTGCCTTTATTTGTTTTTATTGACTGGGCTATTATACCCGTTAAGTTGGTAGGTAATGATTAATACCTACCTATGCGACGCTACGTACGCATCGCGAATACTCGCGATGCGTACAGAGCTACATACAAACTAACCAAAAACATAGGTAACCCTTTTTCAAAAACACACAAAAAATTTTTCCACAACTGAATTTTTTTTTAAATTGCATTCAATTTCGAAATAAGTAAGTACTATCTACCCAGAAACAAAAGAATAAAAATCCTGTTAATCGCAGGCTAACATACCTATAAAAATATCAACATATACTTAATCAATCCCATTTATAATAATAATATTCCACAACTTTCACACAACGCCATCTAGTCCCAAACTAAGCAGAGCTTGTGCTATGAGTACTAGACAACTGATAAACATACATATATATTTCTAAATACATACATATTATAGATAAATTACACCCAGACAAAGAACAAATGATCGTGCTCATCACACAAACATTTGTCCTGGGTGGGAATTGAACCCACGACCTTGAGCAAAGCAGTCAGGGCCACTGACCACTAGACCAACAGGCCTGTCAAATTTGGGAAAGTTTCTTTAAATCAGAATTTTTGAATAATTCTGATTTAAAGAAACTTTCCCAGAAGTATTCCGGAATTATTCCGAATTTTTCAGAAGTTTTGCAACTACAGTACACACCTGACATCAAAACAAAAAACTTACTTAAGAAAAAATTAACTATTAATAATAAATATTTTACTTTTTGGGAACAATCTGTATCGACATTCCACCACCTCTTTTATAAAGATACTCTATACTCGTTATAAAGACGGCCGGCCAGAATGGTCACCCATGTGTGCTCGTTAGTTGTAGTAACTGTTACTTTTTTAGCTTATACCCCCAATGTAATTTAATTTGTTAAACAAGTATTTCTTAAGATTGTTAAACTATGTAGTCGATGTTTTTGGTGCACGGTAAAACTCTAATGAGTTTATGTTGGCACCAACTTAAATGTAAATGTAATAATAATAATATAATAATATTCTACAACTTTTTCACACAACGCCATCTAGTCCCAAACTAAGCAGAGCTTGTGGTATGGGTACTGGACAACTGATAAACATACATATATTTCTAAATACATACATATTATAGATAAATTACACCCAGACAAAGAACAAATGACCGTGCTCATCACACAAACATTTGTCCTAGGTGGGAATCGAACCCACGACCTTGCGCATAGCAGTCAGGGCCACTGACCACTATACCAACGGGCCTGTCAATGTGTGTGAACTATGGAACAAATAAATAAATAATTTACGTGCAGATACCTAATCTTTTCAGTAGGTAGGTTTTCGGTCGATTATCTAAGATGCTGTAACTTCACAAATTCTGAAATAAGGGTGTTTAGCCGTCACATAAAGTGCTCTATTGACCTAGTTAAATGCGAGCTATTTTGTAGATATGTCCAGCCAGCCTGAGTCACATGTTTCCGTTATAACCTTCAATAAATGATTTTGTAACATTGTTTTAACCCTCTTCCTGTATCTTAGTGAGGTCATGTTGTATTTTCCTTAAGGTATCTTCAGTTCTTTTAGCTGTCTCAGTCTTTATGTTTTCTTCTAAATCAACTATATCCCTTGCTAAAGTACCTGTGTCATTGACAAGAGAAACAATAGTGTTGCACTCTGAATGTAGTAGGGCTAACAGTTTGTAAGCCTTCTTTGCTTGGTCATCCTTCTTTGCATCCTGAAATGTAAAAGAAAAATTATGTATCAATGTATTTATCTTTCTATATATGCATATTAATATACAACGTTGATAATAGCAAGAGGCATTAAATAAAATCACATTTAGGTACTATGTATCATTTTCAGGCTACACACCAAAAATCTGTTCAACAGAAGCAATAGTTTATTACATAAGAGCAATAGATTTTTCGTATTTTTCTTGTAGTTTTTTTTTATAGTTTCGGATTAACCATAAGCGTATAATATATATGGTTAAATTTAATGCGTCTCGCTTTTATTAACGTTGTATATTCATATTGTAACTATACTGACCCTAAACAGGGTCTCATCAGCTATAGAAAAGCACCTATCTAGTTGGCCTTCCAATGTGTTTATTTCTTTTTGTAACTGTCTGGTGTCATCTAATATCTTCTTAATCTCCATATTTTGCTTGTCAACATTACTTATTATTTCCAAAATGCGTTTTGTGTAGATTGACCTATAAAAATACACTATCAATTTAACCTCTACAAGGATCGCCATTATTCACGTCAACTATTAGTTGAGCCCCGCTGGCACCGAAATTTGTTGCCAGCGGGGCTCAACTAATACTGGTTTACTGGCACGTTTTGTGCCAGTGGGGCTCTAGAGGTTAATCATTGAAAAAAGGTGAAGTATGCAAAAGGTAGGTATTCATAAATTTACATTTATATTTAAAGCAACATAGTCCTCGTCACGTAAGTTGGCAAGGTTTTGGCGTAGTTGGGGTAAGTTCGCGCATCGTGCACTTAGTGGAAGAAAAAAGTGGTCAATTTTACTGCTTGCCATTATTCTATGGTTATTGCCATCATTTATTTTTAATCATGTCTGTTCAGAAGAATGTGAAAGAAAGAAGAGGAATTCATTCGTTAATTCGGTATTATAAATAAAATAGATATAATTTTTATACTATATAAAGCTAAATTACCACTGACTCACTCATTGACATAATTGTTCTCCCAGATGGTGGATGGGGAGGTGGGTATATTTTGACAGATTCGTAAACAACTAACTCTCAAACCTACGGGAAAAGTGCCAAACCTCCCCTTTTCACCCCCCTCCCTATCGTATCTCGGAAACTACGAGACCCGTATTTTTTTTACGGATTCGTATAGAGGAGGCTCGGTAAAGTAAAAACAATTTTTCAGTCACCCCCCTTGCCCCCCTTCTCACCCCCTTTAGGCGGATCTCGGAAATTAAGAGACTAGGAACATTTTTTTTTCAGATTAATTTAGAGGGGCAATGCTTTAGTCAAAATAATTGTGCAAACCTCCCCCCCCCATTTTGATTTTTACTACTGAAAAAACTGTTGATTCTTACTTTTAACTATAAACGGGCCTTCAAATTTTTTATGCCATGCCCTCCCCTCCCCAACCTCCCCTAAAATTGAAAAGGCTGTAACTTCATAACGGTTAGAGATAGCCATTAGGTATTTGAACAAATATTATAGTAGGCGTCGAAACCTGTCCGGTGGTACGTAGGGCCTGAGTGGAGCGAATCTGCGAGACCGAGTGGAGTGAAGGGAGGTGGCGAGCGAAGCGAGCCGGCGACCTCCGTAGCGGACCACTCAACTCAGTTGTCATCAATTTGATATCCACTATGCTTACATAATCGCAATATCAAAAGTATCGATAAGAAAGCGTCTTTCAAAATGAGTTACGGTGACTATCAGCTACCAGCTGCCACGATGAGCACTGATGACGTCATATTTGATCGCGACTGGTCATACATAATACGAAATTAACCTTTTGACAGTTATTTGATGGACACTGAGACCAGTTACTATCATTTCGAGCTGTCAACAGAGATACGTAATAGCACTACTGTTGCTATCATTTCGAGCTGTCAACAGAGATACGTAATAGCCCTACTGGGCTTTGTTTGGAGTTTAAGAGCGTTATCGGTAAACGGGCCGCCCGTGATTTAGGTATCGACTAGCTCCCGATGCGTCTGTGTGCATTCGCACGGCACACGGGTGCGTGCTGTACTTCTAATAAAGACAAACCTGTTTTGATCCTTTTTGCCACAACATTTAGTTAATTAAGGAAAAATATTAATTCAGATTACTCAAATGTTGGTGAGTATATTGTAAATAGGTTTTTGAATTTTGATGCACAGGATGAGTAGATGCGAAATAAAATAAAGGTAAATAAGGCATGACATGTCATGGTATGGTGGCATGGGTAAGATAAAAGAAAGACGTGTTTGTTTTAAATGAATCATTTAATATAAAAAAAACTACAAATTATAAAATAATTTCCCTCAGAGGCAAGGACGAGTCTTTTCTGGGATCATTTATTTCGGGAAGAACGCACGGGGGACCGTGTTCTCTTTCCAAAATTGAACGTATTTATACATTTTTTGGGTTCCGTAACCGAAAGGCAAAAAACGGCACCCTTATAGTTTCGTCATGTCTGTCCGTCCGTCCATATGTCACAGCCATTTTATTCCGAAACTATTAGGACTATACACATGAAACTTGGTAGGTAGATGTATTCTGTGAACCGCTTTCCGATTTTAAGAAAAAAATAAAAATATCTATAATTAAGGGGGGCTCACCATACATGGAATGAAACTCAAAATATTTATTTTTTCATGAAACGTCATTTTGACAATGTCATTGAGATGACATTGAGGTTTCTAAAACCACTTTTTCATACAGTCAATCGTTTAAAAGATATACGCTTTCAAAGTGGTAAAATGTGTGTCTCCCCCTCTAACTTCTATAATAATGGAGCGAAATATTTAAAAAAATATATATCCTGTAGATCTTAATGTAAACTTTCAACGAAAATTGGTTTGAACGAGATCGGGTTAGCAGTTTTTGAGATATAGCATATTTTCTAAAACCGCAAATATAACTTTGTAATTCATACAAATACTATGAAAAACAAATTTATTTGGCGTAGTAACTCTACGGAACCCTTCATGGGCGAGTCTGACTTGCCCTTGGCCAATTTTATATTTTTAATACTTTCTTGGAAAATTCAGGACCAGTGTACACTCCAAACAAACATACATTTTTATTTGTAATATTCAAATGTCCTTGAACTTGATAATACGAGTCATATACCAGTAAAATAGCCTATGTATGTCCAAATATGACCATGCGTTTAAAAGACATGGTGGGAGGAAAAATCTTACATATGTACATACATACATGAACCCTAAAAACATTACACTCCTTTTTTGAACAGTCATGTAATAATATAGTAACTTTAGTTACTTTGCAGCTTGTAATTTCTCCAACATTTTATTTTTTCTATTTCGTGTACCTCCATTGTCACCATAGTAATACTTTTTCGGCCCATCACCTAAAACTTAAAAGAATTACATATTAACTTAATAGCGTGCGACATTAGTATGTTTATAATTCAAACGAACAAAATCAAACAAAAAGTAATACTGTGAAAAAAAAACTTACGGATCAAAACGAGTCAGGCGTAGTATAACTCGCCGGCGCAACTATATTTTTATTGTCCTAGGATCGTAACGTGAGCGACATAGGTCCAACGTCCGAGAGCGCCACAGCGCGACTGTCCGGCACCCCTTGTCGCTGCGTTATTTATTAGTAACTTTGAAATTGTATAGTGTCGATATAGTAATTTAATATAATATTTTTTTACTCATTTTTATTTGACTGAACTCGTTTTACAAAAAGTGTTTATTTTTTTTAAATTATTTTAGCCATCCATATCAAATAAAAATTATGTTTTATTTCGTACAATTTAGGTTACGAAAATATTTTTTTTGAGGTACTTTATGCAGTAAAATTAATTTTCTATTCTATACACCAACAATGACAGTATTTTACCTATTACCCTGTATTTTTTCCAGACTTCCAGTATTCACTGTTGATTCATAATTTCATTTCGAAGTTCAGTCTTACCATAAAATCTCAAAAACACGAGTTTAAACTATGGCTGTATTTCGATAATTATTAACGTATTTCTATTTATATTTTATAGACATACGATATAAAGATATGCTTCATGCGGTGCGTAAATTAGTTTCTTTTATAAGTGTTGGCATTTAGGAGTAATTTAACATTTAAAATCCCCAAAATTACGCGTATGGCCATTTTAAAACGAGAGCACTCTTAATTAATTTAATTTGGAGCTGCTGCTCTGTTAGGGTTATGTTTGACATTTTACTACATTTAGGGATTTTAAAAGTGAACAATCCACCACTACAAGCACGCGAGGTGCTTGCACCTCGCGCAACACGCAAATACTAGTACATAAATAAAATTAAAAGTGAAAAAAAATATTAAAAAAAACCATTAAAAATAATATGTTCTCGTCATCACAATTAGTTAATAGAACTGCTACCACTTTTATTCTTCTTTTTTCCCGGTGTCCTAAAGATGTTCTTTCTGACGTTTTAATAGTCTGCGTAAAACGGTATTTGGTCCTGGCATTGTAATCAACGTAACAAAAACTAAATTTAAAACAACTCGTAACAAAAACAAAGGGTACAACTTTCGTGTACGCAAGTGTATTCGGGAGCAAATTGAACGAGAACTACTGACGCACCAATCGCGCGCTCGGAGCGGCGCTACGTCATACCCCGCGTCCCGCTGACAACCGCTGATACCTAAAAATCGACTTCTGCGCATTTAACGACTCTTGCCAAGTTATTTGACGAGAACTATATGAATAATAACCATACTGATTAAAAAACCAATTGCGTTGGTTCAAACCTAAGTAAAGTTTGAATCAACTCAATTTGAAAGACTGCCAGAATGTATGACCTGGTGGCACATTCCAGAGGGCGTGCAATTTGTCTGGACTCACATTACCTTTTATTTCCACCTCTTAACTTTCCATAACTCTCTTTTAATTGATTTCCCAATATTTCTTTTTTGTCATGTTCTTCTTTCAATGCCTTTGCAGTCTCTTTCAACCCACTCAAAATATTTCTACATCTGCTTCTCTCAGACTGTAAATATACGACATATTACCAGTATTCTAAAAACAATATATGCTAGTAGGTATAACAGGGAGGAATTTACATACTTTAACAATTATTTCAGAAGAAAATTAAACAGAACAATGTAAAACTCTTTAGAAAAAATAGCAACATACATTATTATTATGAAATACAAAACACACATACTTCCATCAGGTTCATACTATTTGTAATTTTGTCAATTTCAACCATTATAGACAAGTTCCTTGATGTCAATTCTTCACTTTGCCTGTGCAAACTATTGATATTTGTATGTACTTTTTCAATTAAACCATCTGTAATACCTTCTGTATCAACATCTGATATTCCAATGCTGTTCAGAATGTTGTAAATGTTTTTCAAGTCAGCATCAGTCCTTTCAAAAGATTTTTGTGTCTGTAATAATAATACAAGATCCTTTTTAGTAAACATACTTAAACATTTCAAACTCTTTTTAACCGACTTCAAAAAAAGGAGGTTTACAATTCGTCTTGAACTTTTTTTTTTTTATGTATGTTACCTCATAACTCGGAGATGGCTGGGCCGATTTAGAAAATTCTTTTTTTGTTTGAAAGGTTATACTTTCTAGTTGGTCCCATTGTCGTCACGTTTGGATCTGATGATGGGATCATGGAGAAATCGAGGGAACTCTTCAAATATTATAGGCACACCTATAGCGTTTTGGGTATTTCTTATAGTACCTTGTGCAGTTGCTCTTGCAAAGCACCATTTGAGGAAGTGGAACTGATGATGAAGACCCCAGATGGCCACCGAAACTACTCCATAATAAGTATTTCGTTGATTGCGATTAGATTACTTGAATATGGATGTTAAGCACTTTATGTTCGTCACAATGCATATGGTGAAGTACAGCTGATGGTGATGTACCAGGAGAACTCCTCAAAAATTAACGGCTCTGCACCGGGAAAAGCAATATTTTGTAAAAGGTGATAAGTAGTTGACATTTTGGCTTTTGTAACTAGATAAATTACAAACCGACCCACTAAAAAACGTGAAAAAAAACTTTTTAGCAAAACATAGAACCGACTTCCATATAAAAACACTACAAAGGCAAAAATAACTTAATTTCGGAAGGCGGTATCTTTAGTTTTGTATATATTTTCGTTTTTGACACCGCCTTCCGAAATTAAGTTATTTTTGCCTTTGTAGTGTTTTTATATGGAAGTCGGTTCTATTTTTTGCTAAAAAGTTTTTTCTGATTAACCATTCATCAACAATGTTGACACATGGATACAATTCCATTAGTCACCTTCTTGTACAGAACTAGGAATGTGAGTAAACCCCTCCAACTAAGCCAAATATGCTCGTGTCTAGAGTAGATTCACAGAATAATGTAACAGGTATGGTTCGAGAAGTTGTGGTTCTCGATCACAATAGCACCAACACCTTAGCCTATTGCCGTTTTATCACATTTTTACAAAATCAAAGGACAATTGAGTAGTCCACTTGCAAAAGCCGCTAAGTTAAAAAAAAAAAAACAGATATTGTGGCCATTTTATTTGTTGTTTAAAATGCTTTCATAAGCAACTACCAATCTCGATCAAAACTCCGTACGTTACGCATAAATTTAGGTTAAATATTCAGTACTCCTGCAAAACTTGCTATATTGATTGATAGTTTAGAACTTTCAAAAGTTACAGTTAACTTTCAAAACTCGCAATATTACGCAGTGACTCGTGCAAACCGTCATTATTGTCAGTTCGCATTGTCCTATGGAAGTGCAAGCACGTGCAACGCGATAAAATTATTCTTATTCTGTTAAAATTCTGCTTGTGTAAAATGGAAATTCAGGAAAAGGAGGTTAATGAAGCACCGTGTTGTATGAAGTAGAGGACGGAAAAAAATTACAGATAAATCGACATGGAAGCGAGAAGTTGCAAAAGCAAACAGGTAAGGTTACAAATATGTTTGGTATCTACTTAATGCTCAGGTTAGTTTACGATGTTTGTTTGTTTTCGCTGCTTACTACTTGCACAATACTAATGACTAAAAAAAATAAGATCTCTATTTATAGGTACTGCCCACTAAATTGCACGACGCAGTTGTTTATTATTTTATCTTCTTGTTATGCTTTTGGTTTTGGGACTTTATGTTGCGTGTTTTCCTGTTTTGCTTCAGGTACAAGCTTAAAGGGCCGCCAAAAATACCAGGTGTTTCCATAGAAATCCAAAACAGGGCTACAAGTGCCGCGAATTAACACGACAGGACTATAGTAAATTTCATCGGCATTTTTATTCATCGTCAAACAAAGTAAATCAGAATATGTTTTTATTGAAATACTGTACAGCGGAAACACCGAAAAGGAAAGGAAAAGCAAAATCTCAAAGGTCGATAGTCTAAAATATTATAGATTTCTTGAAGAAAACCAAACTGAAGCTGTTTTAGACGAAGATACCGATACTGAGGAAACTTTAATGGATGAAGAAACAGAAATAAGAGTATAATATTATTGTAAGATGATTATTTAGATTTAGGATTTAATTTTAATACTGTTTCAAAACTCTTCATGTTAATTTCATACTATTTCAAAACTGTTTATGTTAAAAATACTTTTGCAAAAGTGGTTATGTTTAATTTTTAAATACTAATAAAAAGATAACTATAGTATTGGGATTTTATTTACTATAAGAAATTAATTCTCTGTGTCAATAATTTTCAGTAATGTGTTGTAATATGAATTTTCATAACTCCATTTTAACACTAGAGGTTTTAATCGATTTCCCAAAATTATTATTCTTTTAACATAGCGGACTTTGCAAGTGGACTACTCAATTATTAATACAACTACAAAAATTAACATGAGAGATATTTCCCCAAAACACCTCCTTTACCACTTCCTACTAAGTATTTAAATGGAAAGTTAAAACAACACAACAAACTCCCCAACAACACTTCAGGCTGGTTATAGGAACTTGTAATTATACAATCCATATCCATACTAATATTATAAATGCGAAAGTAACTCTGTCTGTCTGTCTGTTACCTTTTCACACCGAAACCGCTGAACCGATTTAGATGGAATTTGGCATGGGAATAGTTTAGGACCCTGGGAAGGACATAGGATAGTTCTTATCGCGATATAAGGTTCCCGTGGGATAGTTCTTGAATTGCACGCGGACGCAGTCGCTGGCAAAAGCTAAATTAAAGTAATTCAATTTGATTTTCAAAATTGGTATGGGAATAGTTTAGGACCCTGGGGAAGACAGAGGATAGTTTTTATCCCGATAAGGTTCCCGTGAAATAGTTTTCGAATTGAACGCGGACGCAGTCGCTGGCAAGAGACAATCAAATCATTTAAATTTCCATACTTAATATTATAAATGCGAAAGTAACTCTGTCTGTCTGTCTGTTACCTTTTCACGCCTAAACCGCTGAACCGATTTAGATGAAATTTGACATAGGATAGTTTTTATCCCGATATAAGGTGCCCGTGGGATAGTTTTCGAATTGCACGCGGACGCAGTCGCTTGCAAAAGCTAAATCAAATTAATTAAATTTGATAAGTATTTAAAATTGTTATGGGAATAGTGTTTAGGTCCCTGGCGAAGACATAGGATAGTTTTTACCCCAGAAATAATACCTAAATTATGAAAAAAAGGATGTTGGAATTTCGTATAGGGAATCAATAATGTCCCGCCCTCCCCACGCACATAATACACTTAGACCGCTGAACCGATTTAGATGAAATTTGGTATAGAGATAGTTTTAGACACTGGAAAAGACATAGGATGGCTTTTATCCCAGAAATCATCCCTTAAGAATGTAAAAGGGGTGTTGGAACTTTGTTTCCCCCCCGCCCAATTCATTCAAATTGCGTATTCAAGAACCACTCGAAACAATTTTTTTTAAACTGCACAACTACATGTAGGCCATACAAATCTTTGTTTAGGGCTGGGGTCGAACCCACGTTAAGCACCAGTCAACCGTTACGCCAACCATGTCGTTTAAATTTTAACCAATCAAGTTAATATACGAATCATTTCTATTTTAAAATCGGGGCAATATGCGGCTGCTCTTTTGAAAATAGGAGAATATCGTGTGGCAACAGATATCAATGGGATGATTTATTTAAGCTCTGAATTCTGTAACATAGTCCAAGATACACATAATAAACCACGTTTATCCTGATTTGAAAACTAATACGAGGGATAGAGTATGGCAGCGTGAAAGAGCAATTTTGGCACCGACTAATGAAATTGTAGGGCAGATCAACGAAAAGATTACGTCTCATGTGGATTGTGATGTAGTCGAGTATCTGTCCGTCGACCATGTCATGGATAAATTGAGCAAGTGACGTCGTACTCTGTACAGTATATCAACTCTCTGGAATTGTCTGGGTACCCCATCACATTATTTGAGGCTTAAACTTGGTGTCCCAGACCTGTTGATGCGTAATCTGGACGCAACAAGGCTCTGTAATGTCACGCGACTACAAATTACACACCTTGAACGCAATGTTGTTCAAGCAATAATTATGTCATGATTACAGGAACAGAACATTTATTATTTATTCCTCGCATCTCACGAGTATCAAGCTCACAAAATCGACACGTTTTAGCCAAGTACGGGAAAACCAGAAACGTAGTTTACAAAAATGTATTGTAAACTACGTAACTATTGTAAATTTATCTTTTTAAATACTAACTGTTTGTCTGTTTTTGGGGATGGATGGACCCTGGTGATAGTTTTTTAAATATTATATGCGTTTTTTAACCAACCAAAAAGGAACGGTACACTTTTTTGGCAACAAGAATTATTGACAAAGTGTAAATTAACGCGGGCGAAGCCGCGGGCAAAAGCTAGTAGTATTATAAAACTAGAAAGTTTCACTAAATGATTGCTAATAATAAAAGGAATTATTTATTTAATATTTAATTGAACAATCGAAAGACGATTGACAAAAAATATTAATAAACTAGCAACCCAATCTGGCTTTGCATGGTCTCATCCTGCTAATTCACACAAAACCTTAATAAATTACAACCTTACTTTCATATGAATCAATCTATCCATTGATAATAAGTGCTAGAAAATCTGTGCAGTCTTTTTAGGGTTCCGTAGCCGATGGCAAAAAAACGGAACCCTTTTGTTTCGATATGTCTGTCCGTCTGTCTGTCTATCCGTCGGTCCGTATGTCACAGCCATTTTATTCCGAAACTATTAAGACTATACATGTGAAACTTAGTAGGTAGATGTATTCTGTGAACCGCTTTATGATTTTAAGAAAAAAATTAAAAAATATTTAAAATAAAGGGGGTCCCCATACATGGAACTAGAACTGAAAATATTTTTTTTCATGAAACCTATGCGTGTTTGGTATCTATACACAGGTCTTTAAAAATGATATAAGGGTTTCTAAAACCACTTTTCATAAAGTCAATCGTTTAAAAGATATAAGCTCCCAAAGTGGTAAAATGTGTGTGTCCCCCCTCTAACTTCTATAATAATGGAGTGAAAAATCTAAAAAAAATATATGTCTGTAGATCTTAATGTAAACTTTCAACCAAAATTGGTTTGAACGAAATTGGGTCAGCTGTTTTTGAGATTCAGCATATTTTCTAAAACCGCAAATATAACTTTGTAATTCATATAAACACTATGAAACACAAAGTTATTTAGCGTAATTGTAAAAATGTAAATAGGATAGTTTTAAGAATTTTTTTAAGGTTTTTTTTATTCGTCAAATAAATATACATATTATATTATATTATAGTTACTACGGAACCCTTCATGGACGAGTCTGACTCGCACTTGGCCAATTTTTTGAGTTTATCGTGAACATATAGACAGACACGGTGAGACATTTTATATTACAAAATATAATTATAACTAAATAAAACACATTTAGAAATAACCCTTCCTTTGCAGTTGGGTAAAAAGTATTCTACCTGAGAATATTCAACTTCCATCACATTCTTTTCACTCTCAAGTGTACCCAACTTTTGCCGTAAGACAATAGCCATTTCTTTTAATTCTTTAAGGCTTTTATTTGGGTCCTGCTTCACTTCAGGCTTTTCATCAGTTATTTGTTGCTCTGTATGTGGCTCCAGTTGAGGAGTTGGTAACACAGATAGACTTGTTTTGCTCATTTCCTTTATCTTTAGCAACTTTTCCATAACTTGTTCATCACTTAGACTTGTCTGAGTTAACACAGAAGTGACATCTGGAAAAAACATTTAACATCATGACTGATTTCATCCTTAGAAAGCAATGCCCTCATATCAGCCAAAAATATACATGTAGCAGTATAATTTATTGAGTTGTGTCCTACCTGTTTTACTAAAATCACCAATTTTATTTGTATTAGGTTTGCAGCATGGTGGAATCCAAATAGTTTTGAGTTCTTCGCCAATTTTATTACTGATATCTTGCTTTAGCAATGACTTTTTGTTAGCAGATGGCAAGCTTGTTGTGGCTTGTTTACCTTCAGTTGGTAATCTCTCTATTAAAAACATAAACACTTGCCTCAGCTCACATTCATTATGGTATAAAAATGTTTGATAACCAACATCATTTTTGTATCCTAAATCCTGCAATAAAACATTTGATGGAATAAAAAAATACATATTTAAAAAAACAAATTTATTTGAGTTAATAAAATCATTATTTACTGTGCCTTTGACATAAACCCCTAAGACAACCCACTGATCCAAAAACTTGCCTTACAAAAAGATGCAATCTGGGAAGCCACTTCTATTCTATGAGATATACCAGATGGCAAGTTTCGGGTTACTTTAACAGATGGATTAATATGGCTTAGACATGTTGATGCAGATTCAATAATTATATGAACAGGCAGTTCATTAATGCTTTTGACCTCATCGTTTATGTTTCTGAAAATAAATCATTTTAGAAGAAAAGGCTTATAGAAAACTGTTTTTCCTCTTAGAAAAATGATGCATAGAACAGGCCTCTAGAACAAAACAAGTGATTTAGTGTGTCCACTTTAGTTTCTTTGAGTGTGTGAGCTGAATGTGTCTACGTTCCTCAAATGCACTCAAATATAGCTTTCAGTGATACCATTACCAGACCATTGCCCACAAAAATGAGAAAACGCACTATTTTGTTGCTGGATCAAATCAAGTATTTTATGTTATGAAACTGGATAAGATGATGTTTTTTCATGTAATATGTACATACATATTACGAACATATTTTTACAGAAGGTAAACGAAATGGGATATCATTCATTGCATTTAGAATGTTTGATGTGTAATGTGTTAGAATAATATTATAGAAATGTATTAATTGCTAGAAAAATCTCGTTTGATATTAATGAAAAGTATGTGTTGTATTTATGAAATAGAAAAATATTATTGAGAACATTACTTAAATGAAAAAAATCTTAATCAATAAAATTGTAATCTTTATGATGCCACTCTGCAAACTAACAGTAAATTTTAGTTTTAAAACACTGTAGGTAGTAGCTGTAAATAAATATAGTTTAGTTTGACGCATACATAATTGCCGCCAAAACTCTATTTTTTAAACAAAAATAAGCACAAAAGAAATCAATATGGGTATTTTTTTCCACACAGATAGCAACATTGAATTGTGATAAGTTAGGTTATTAGAATTTTTGTTTGATGATCGATTTACTATATAAAATGCAAGTATTTTACATAGTAAATCAATCGATTTAATGTATAAAATGCAAGTATTTACTTGTGAAATGTAATTTGATTACACGTTTTTTTGTTTTCCTGAAAGACTATGACATCCCTTCAAACGATCGTTTTAAATTATTTACTCGCGAGCTCTATACGGCGGAATGTGACCTTGAGTACTGACGGCTCGTCGAGAAAAGTTAGCCAAAATGGCTAAGTTTTAGTTGCCTCACTTTTTGCACTCGTACTAGGCTTCTATGCGTTATTCTTCTAAGTTTTTCCTTCATACAAACACAATTTTACATACATGTTTAACTGACGAAGAAAATGTAAAATAATGGAATCAACTTCTTCCATGATTATATTATACACTAAAACACGCTAACTACTAAACTTAATCCAAAATTCAATAATTTTTCGAATGGCTTAGTTGACAAAGTGACACTATAGTAGACAGTGACAGTATAGTAGAGTTGAGTAACTCCCAAGGATCTTCTACCTACTAACCTCCGCTAGGAGTATATTTGTTCTGTGCTACTAACTCCGGAGTGATTCGTTCCGATGAACTGCTCACACTCAGTGAACGAATTGAACTCGTTCACTACTGTGCGATATTTTCGTTCCACAGTTTTTTTTTTTTTTTTTTTTTTTCTGGCTTCGCACGGTTTGTGCATTTAGCCAATGTCATGTTTGTTATTTTATTTATTTATAGTGTAGGAGAGACAAAGGTAGGGAAACTGGAATTTATCAATATTTAAAAATAAAAATAAAAAACGGAATTTAGGAAAGTATAGGATCAGTAGGGCTATAAAGCTAAGTAACTAAATATTACAATTTAATATTATTAATGGTGATGAATGAAGCTATACATTTATATACAGGAAAACTATTTGTACAAAATAAAGAAAGAACTGAAGTAGGAAAAGGGATACGGAGAGACAATAGATCATGGAGAAAGGAAGAACGGTCATAAAGAGGACAGGAGAAAAGAATGTGGTTCAAGTCGCCCACATCTGTGCCACACGAGCAATTGGGATCTTGGATAATTTTAAGTTTGGCAAGATGAGCTGGAGAGCTAACGTGACCGAGCCTCATCCGTATGAGAACGGACGTCTCCATCTTGCCAAACTTAGCCCTGCCAAACCACGGTTTTTCCGAAACGCCGGGGTGGATCAAAGAAAAATAACGGTCTTTTTGTCTACTGCTGATTTCCCAGGCCACCTTCCAGGTGTCCAAAAGAAAAGTTTTAGGTAGATTTACAATGTCTGAATTGAAATTTATGTATGGAGCTATGTCCCCACACTGAACCGCTTCACCGGCGAGAGAATTCGCCACTTCATTGCCCTCGATTCCAGCATGAGCTGGAACCCACGCGAATTCCAATGTATTACCCTCAGTTAAGGTTCTGTACGAAAATTCCCTTATTAGATAAATTATAGGAGACTGGAATTTATGTGTCGTTGGAGATTTGTTGATGGCTAGAAGAGCACTTAGACAATCTGAAAAAATTATGACTTTTTTGAGCTTAAAAACACGACTATATTCAACAGCTTTTAAAATGCCAAAACATTCTCCTGTAAAAACGGAAGTCTCCGGAGGAAGTTTTATTTTTTGAACTATATTGTATTGCGAGTGGTACGTGCCAATGCCTACACAGCCCGTCGGAGAACGCTTGGAAGCATCCGTAAAAATGTGATGATATTCCGAGTGTTCAGCCAGAAAATTATTGAAAGTTATATGACAAACTGGGTCAGATTTACTGGAACAGTGAAATTTTACAATGGGATTGAAATGTAAACTATCATAACTACTGCTAAATATGGGAAGTTTGTTGGAGCGGTGAATTGGAGAAGATAGAGAAAGGTATTTTTTATAGCTTATAACTAAACAAGGAGCTCTTTTATGGGACCAGTAATCTGAAGAATCAAACAGCGTCACTAAAGTGTCAAGTTTAGAAATGAGAGGATGAGTTGAGAACTGAATAATTCGGAACAAATAATTATCAGAAAGGAACTGTCTTCTAAGGTATAAAGGAGCTTCCCCACATTCGACCTGTAAGGCATTTATCGGACTCGACTTCATAGCACCCGCAATAATTCGTAGTGCTTTAGACTGGATGCGGTCCAACTTTTTAAAAGCCATAACACTACCCGGTTCGAGAATAAATAATCCATAATCTAATGTGCTTCTGATTATAGCGTTGTAAATTAATTTAAGAGAAAAAGGATGTGCGCCCCACCACACACCAGAGAGGCATCTAAGCATGTTTAGGTGATTTTCACATTTGTTAACTATATAATCACAATGAGGAACACTACTTAGTTTACAATCAAGTATTACACCTAGATATCTGAAATTATCTTTAATCGGTATAGGGATTTCCTTATAAAATATATTTATTGTGGGAATATTTCTCTTTCGGGTGAATAAAACGGCCGCGCTTTTAGACGTGGATATATCCAAGCCGTTTAGATGTAACCATGACTCCAAATTAGATAAGGCGGAATTAATAGCCTGACTAGCTTGTTCGACGGATTGGCTTGAAGAATATAACAACAAATCGTCGGCATATTGAAGAACCCTAACATGGTCAGATAAGGACGAGTCTAAATCATGAGTGTAAATATTGTATAGAAGGGGACTGAGCACAGAACCCTGTGGAAGGCCTTTCCACACAAGGTGAGATATCTCTTGATCTCCAATTAACATACTAATAGAGCGTTCAGTCAGGATATTAATAATAAAATTAGACAAATTCAATGGAACTCGTAAGGCTCTTAATTTATTTTGTAAAACTGATAATACAACATTATCATAAGCTGAATTAATGTCAAGGAAAACCGCGACCGTGGATTGGTTATTAGAAAATGAAATCCGAATATCCGATGTTAAAATGCTTAAACAGTCATTGGTACTTCTACCTTTTCTAAAGCCATATTGTGATTCAGCCAAAAGACCTTTACTTTCAACAAACCATTCTAAACGATTTTTAATTAAGTGTTCCGCTAATTTCATCAGAACTGAAGACAAAACTATGGGACGGTATGAAGAAGCGTCAGATGGGATTCTATTTGGTTTAAGGAATGGCAACACTATTTGACGTTTCCATTCAACAGGTATGTTACCTGTGGTCATAATAGAATTGATAAGATGTAAATAGTTAAAACATAGTGTATTACATACTCTTTGTAAATAGTAACTGAGGGCGTCTTCATTTAAATTAGCAAAAAAAGAATATGGGATGCCATCACTGCCTGGTGCAGAATCCTTAGTTTTATGAATAACAGCCTTTAATTCAGTAAGAGTGAATGGGCCATCTAGAGTCGTATGTGTGTCTTGGTTATGGGATCCGTTGGTTATTGACAGTATTGGTATTGGTAAGGACAGGTTAGGGTTAATAGCCTCAGGAACCCAAGGCGGCGCTAAATTATCTAAAAATTCGCTGGCTAAAGAATCAGGTATGGGGAAGGGTTCTTATAAATGGATCTGAATCTACGGATATTACGCCAGACAATCGTTGGGTGGGTGTTCGGTGAAATTGATGAGCAGAAGTTACGCCAGGATTCAAATTTTTTCTTCTTAAAGAGTTTATAAGTTTCTTTATTTATGTTAGTAACAGTTTCAAAATTAATATCAGACATATCAAGGTTATAAATGTGTTCCGCCTCTTTACGTTTGTTAACTAATTCAGTACACTCAGAGTCCCACCATGGAGGCGAGGGAATTGTACTACTTTTGTTATTTTTTACAGGAAAAACTTCATCTGCAGTTTCAATTAACAAAAGTGCTAAAGCTTCAGCACATCTGTTTTCATTGCCATCAGAAATTACAGGCAAGGAGCAAAGCTTACTGTCAACAAAGTTTCTAAATTTGTCCCAGTCATTATTATTTCTACTAGGCATTTTATGTTTTAGGTTAGATCTCCTTGAAGATGCCTTTGATTTGGAAAGAGGGTAAGAAATAACTATTGGAAAATGGTCACTACCATGAGTGGAGGTTAGAGTATGCCAAATTAACGAAGAGGCTAAATTTGGAGAACATATAGAGAGGTCAATTGCACTTTGAATTTGGTTGGGATCTGAACGACGAGTAACAGCTCCTGAGTTCAAGATGCATAAGTTATGTGAGTCTATTATATCTAGTAATTCCTCACCATGACAATTAGAGACAGAACAACCCCATGATTGGTGATGGCAATTAAAGTCCCCCAATATTAAGAAAAGCTTTGGAAGAAAAGAAAAGAGATTATTCATCTCTTGAAGAATAGAAGAAGAAGGGCGAGGAATGTAAATAGAAACAAAACAAGTTTGGTGCACTTTAATAGCTACAATAGAAATTTCCTCACTATGAGGAGGTAATGAAACAATAGAGAAAGGAATAGAGTTCTTGATAAGTATAGCTACACCACCATACCCATCAGATCTATCCTCCCTAATGGTTAAATAACCATTAATTTTAAAAATATGATTTGATTTGAGCCAAGTCTCTGCTAAAGCAAAGACAAATGGCTCATATTTGTTTAAAAGGTATATAACATCACTCTTTTTGTTTACTAGACTGCGGCAGTTCCACTGGATTATATTGGATGTGTTGTCCATTATGAATGGATTGAGGTACATTGAAAGTTGAGGCAACGTTGGACGGTGAGGAGATGTTGAACTGAGAAAGAAGATTGTGTAATGCAGAAAGGAAATCATTTATAGAAAAGTTAACATCATTTTTATCATTATTTTGATTATTAGAAAAAGCACAACCATTAGATGGCTGAGGGATTTTAAAATCATTAATAATATCATTATGGGCCTCTTTATTATAACCTTGTATAGATTTGGGTGGGGAGCATGGTTTCAGGAAGACAGTCTTTTTATAACTACTTGAAGCCTGCATTCTATTAGGTGAAGAGATTGATGGAGTATCTGCAAAGTTTTTAGAAGGAGAAGATAAAAGTGTGTCAGCATATGATTTAGTTACTGGGGGATATACTTTTGCTGCTTCAGCATAAGCAACTGAGCTATGTGCCATGTATGATTTAATCTGTTTTTGTCGAGAGAATTCAGGACAAGACTTATTAATGGCATAGTGAAAGCCAGAGCATAGACAACAAGATGCATTTTCTAATTCCCTTTCACAGCTATCTCCAGTATGGCCTTGACCACATTTATAACAGCGAGGTTTAGACCTGCACTGAATTTTGGTGTGCCCAAAACGACAGCAATTGAAGCATTGTACAGTGGGAAAAATATATAAATCAACAGGTAATGCATTATAACACATAAAGATTCTTTTAGGTAGAACCTGTCCATCAAAAGTAACAACTATGGATTGGGATGGCTTCCAAGTGGTTGTACCATCAACAACAGATTTAAAATTAAGGCGTCTGACTTTTAAAATTGGACCGCAACCAATCGGAACTGTAATATTATCAATAACTTCCTCTGGAGACCATTCTGCAGGAATACCACGCACTAGACCTATCCTTGTAACATTAAAAGTGGGTATAAAAGCTTTGTAATTATTTGTTTCCAGACTACTATGTGAAATAAAAGAATTTGCATCCAGAAAATTGGAAAATGCGAGAGAAATTTTATTACGCCCAATTTTTTTGACGCTACCATTAATTATATTTTGAAAGGCGTTATGTTTGAGAAATTTACCAAATGTGATTGGGTGCAATGTAGTAGCATCATCAGGGGAAATAGTTTTCTTCTGTAAATGAATAATATATGGTGCACTGTCGGTTTTGTCGTATGCTTTACGACCAATTTGCGCGGGAACAGCTATGGATGGAGTATGAAAATTAGCACTAATGGTTGGTATTTCAGAGCAAATAGGTTCTGTTAAAATTGTTGTAGGACTTGTAGGATCCATGCAACTACAACCCGACGACTCGGAACCGTGGTTTTTTCGGGTGCGACGGCGTTTATTACAGTGCTTGCACACATGTAGGCGGCTTCTTTTCAGGTGACGAGCCGAGGACGACCCATCAGTATCCATGCCTGACTCATTGCTTACAGTAACAAAATTGCCTGCCGGGGGAACAAAGTCCCCCGGGTCTGGCGGGTCGTTCATTACACGGCTTCAACAAAAAAATAAGTAAAAACTTACCACTACCGAAGAAAAAAACTACAAAATTATAAATTAAAAGAAACTAAAGCACTAAAACTAAGACTACTGATCCTATAAAACGTATTTAAAAATAATTTATCTCAAATTAAAAAAGGACGCGTCCGCCAAGTTGAACGTTTCCCGCGCTTTTTTTCCGTTCCACAGTTCCGGCTCATCATTTCGACTCACACCGCATCAATGCAAGCGTCGTCCGTCTTATTCATACACACTGACAATTTTATATCGCTTTCTTTTTTTTAGTTAAATTTGACATTTTAGTCTTTATGTCATAGAAGAATAAGTTCATTTTAGATTATTAACACTGTAATTTAAGCAACTTTGTTTACGTTATTCGGCGTATTTTTCATATTGGTTCGAATTTTATATTAGTCTAGTCTATTACGTCAATTGCGTGAAACAAAGTATCGAAAATTAGTTGAACAAGAATAACAAGAATAAAAAAAAACAAGGACAATAAAATATATAAACAGCAGAATACCTAAAATTATAATTCTTTAAATTATTGTAAATAGAGTTGATTTTTAAATACGCCTTTTAAAGTGGAAAGTAGATATTTATTATCCTACATTTTATCACTTTAATTGTCAGTCCTAGGCTTGAAAAAAGTATGAAGGGAAATCGAATCTATTTTCTTAAATAAACGGACTTCGCTGGTGTTTACAGTTTACGAACGAATACTGACTCCGGAAGTTACAAGTTGCAACTCCGGACTCGATAGAAAAAGATTTCTTTGCCATTAATATAGTACTACTATATTACTACAGCTGATACAGTCGGCCAAGAAAGTGGTGTACCACCCTAAGGTTGAATATCGCTTGCAGATTCATAGGTGATAAAGATTAGTTTCGCTTGCAGATCGATCTGACAACTTCTATTGCTGTCTTTATCTGATTATTGATAACGACTATTACTGTTTGTAACGTGACAGCTGTTCTTAGTTTGAACTTGATGGAACCAATGACGTCGTAAAATCAACGGCGGGGGGCTGTAGATTTTGATGACAAAATTGTATCTACAAATTCAGAATTGTAATCAACAAGTTACATAAAATTGTAAAGGCACAAGGCGAGTCCACAAACCTACAATTTCTGTAAACTTGTAATTACAATATCAATAAAAACAAGCTAAAAATAGATTTATCCTTTTATTAAATTTCTACAATCAATTTTAAAATACTTATAACAAACAAAAACATAGCATATATAGTAATATTTAGAAGATATTGAAAATTTTTAAAAATTAGAAACGGGTGTAACCGCCGTTGGCCTCTATAACCTCTAAAAGACGAGACCTCATTGAACCAACAAGCCGTGAGCAAATATCGGTTCCCCGCATTTCCTCCCAGATATAACTACAGTGACTAATAAGAGCTTGTTTGGTTCTTTCATTTTGATGCGACCATCGTTGGACCATAAGGCCCCAAAGATTTTCTATCGGGTTGAGGTCCGGCGATCTTGAGGGCCACTGAATTACCCTTACGTCAGTGTGTGAACGAAACCAGGCTCTTACGATCCTCGCATTATGAATTGAACAATTATCTTGAACAAAATCAAATTGTGGCACTTCGTTCTCCGGGTAAACATTACGGACTGTCGGTAGCATTGCATTCTGAAGCACGTCGATATAATTTACAGCCGTCGCTCGAGGAGGTAGAGAACACAATTCTCCTACACCATCCGTACTCATCCAGCCCCAAATATTTACGGAAATTCGACCTGATTCTCTATTTGGGATTACATGATCATCTTTATACCGTGTTGAATTATATCGCCAAAGGTGAAGACGTCCATGCTGACTGGATTTAAAAGTTTTTTCATCACAAAACACTGTATTAGACCAATCAAACTCTAAGTGCTCTCTGGCGAAGTTCAGACGAGCAAGTCTGTGAGCATCCGTCAAATATATTTTCTTGGCGTAATGCCTGTGGTGCAACCCCATGTAATGTAGATGATTCCTTATTGTTTGGGCACTCACATCGAACATCTCCGCAAAATGTTTTGTGGGCTTAAAACCATTGATTTCATATTCCCGTCTCATGAATTCTCTATCGTTATTGGAGAGTGCAGGCCGGCGACCACTTCTTCTGTGATCCAACAAACTTCCCTCCTCTCCTTCACGACGAATCCAAAAGCGGACAGAACGCCTCGATATATTCAAATTCCGGGATATCGCACTGATACTGCTTCCCTCATTAAATTGGGCATTTATTTGTGCTCTTTCGGCAATGGTCAAGTTGGCAGGCATTGAGAGGATTTTATATGCAGTTGATTGAAAAATAACACGGAAAATATATCGATTTTTTGCATATATTTGACAAAATGTCAATTGTCAGTTTTCTTTTTCAAATGGAATTCGGTTGTCTAAATAGTTTTTATTACTTTTGTTTGGAAACATTTCAATTGCTTTGTAGAAACTGGTTGCGCTGATATACGATTCTTTTCGTTTATATTTTTAATTATTGGCAACACGCATAATCGCTAATTGGTTAGACATTCCCCTTCCGCATATTATCCTTTCTCCCTTGCACTAGACCTTCGTCTATTCGAGAGTGAGGGAGAGAGACTATACCGCTCTAGAAAAATCGATCGCGTCTGGATCTTCCGATGGACGATCGGACCTTCAATGGCTGTCGAGTCGCGTTAGAGCACACACGCATCGAATCGCATTTGAACGGTCGCGTCGTTTTGTGCGACCAATTCGTAGCAGAAGAACGGTTATACTGTGGTGGTGAACTGTGATCAGAGTGCTGGCAGTCCTGAATATCCTGGATTATCAAGGTTAGTGCTGCCTTTCCTATACGACGCTGGACTCTTGTCTTTTGTTCCAACCAGCGCCGGTTCCCGTCAATTGTGTAACCGAAAACTTCTAAGTCGCATACGTTGCATTACCGCCCATCCATTTGATGGTCCTTCCCGAGTCGGATAATAATCAGCACAGCCATTCCCTAGAATTCGCTAGGTATATCGTAGTTTCGTATTCGTATTTCGTAGTCAACCCCGCATAGATACTTATTTGCCAACGCGTGGCAAGTAAGTACATCGTAATTCATTACGTCGTTTTCGTGTCTTCCTAGCTAATAATCGATTAGTAAGGAATTTCGCAATCCCGCTTAGTAGTTAATTATCGTTACTTGTAAAGTAAAATAACCAATCGGTCGAGTCAAGGTTACCAGAGACCGAGTCGCGCACCCGGCCGTTATTTCGCAAAACGGTGGGTAGTTACTAAATATTTCTTATAATAATTAGTTTGATATTCATAGCTCATAAATATGGCACCGACCGATATTACTCTTAAAAGATTGATAGCAAAGAGAGATCGTATCTTTGCTCGCATGCAGAGTATTGCAGATAAAATAAAACACATTCATTCGGATGAAAGCGTTAAGGAATCATTTTTGTGCGACATCTCGTTAGTACAATCACTACGTGTGGATTTTGAAAGTGCTTTGGATGAAATTGTTATTCATGAGCTAAAATTAAACCCTGAATATGTTGTAGATTATCAATCGCTTTCGGCGTTCGAAGACCTTTTAGGGCGCATTTTACGGGCTGAGAAGAACCTGACGGCTCACTCTCATAGTGAGGTCCAAAGGTCACCTCGATTGCCGCCAATTGAAATACCCGAATTCAACGGAGATATTAAGAATTGGCCATTATTCGTCGCTAGTTATCGTAATGTCGTGCATAATAATGTTTCTCTAACAGACTGTGAGAAATTATATTATTTATTAGGTAAATTAACACATAAAGCTCGTACAATTTTCGCTGGTATTAACCCGTCTGCGGATAATTACCCACTCATTTTCGATTTGCTTTGTAAAAAATATGAAGATAGTCGACAATCGGCAACTTCATACTTAACTCAAATATTTGAATTTAAATCTATTACATCAGGTACCCCTAGTAGTTTAGAATTATTTATTGATAAGTTCGCTTCGTCGGTAGTTGCTTTAAAACATACAAAAGTCAGTGACCTGGCTGATTTTATATTATTGCATGTCGCGCTTAAAAAACTGGACCCAGACACCGTTCGTACGTTCGAATCCAATTATCAATTAAAGTCGAATGGATCCGAAATCCCATTGTTTTCCGATTTAGTTAATTTCGTTAGTGATCATATAAAGGTTTTAGAACGAACTTCGATACCTGTTGCTCGAGTCAATACTAATAAAAGGCCTTTAGATCGTAAATCAAGTAACGCATATGTGTCCAGTTCTCAACCAGTCGCTTGTAGTTTGTGTAAGGAAAACCATGACTACATTTATAAGTGTACGGTTTTTAAGAGTTATAACCCCGATCAACGTTTTAAATTCGTTAAGTCAAACAACTTGTGTATAAATTGCTTAAGTAGTGGTCATCGCGTGTCTGCGTGTGAGTCGACGTCTACATGTAAAAAATGTAGGTACAAACATCATACATTGCTATGTTTTGGAAATAGGCCTGCGTCAAATATGTCGCCGTCACGCTCAGTCGAAGAGCCGAGCGCGGGTTCGATTCCCGCGAACTCGGATGTAGCATTATGCTCAAGTGCAGTCGGCCCTTATAAAGGCTCTAGAACTGTATTGTTGGGTACCGCACGTATCGTTATTCTAGATTCTCGTGGTCACGAACATTGCGTTCGTGCATTGTTGGACAGCGCGTCTCAGAGTAGCTTTATTACTCGCGATTGCTGTCAACGTTTAGGATTAAACATAAATAATAGACCTACTTGTTCCACTGTTAGGGGTATAGGAGGTTCGAGTAAACCCATTCAAGGTTCCGTACAATTTAAAATTCATTCTCGTTTCGATCATAATATAACTTATGATATTGAGTCGTTGGTAATAGATAGGATTACCGAACGTCTGCCAACCGCGACAGTCGACACTTCGCGACTGTCTAACTTCGAAGACTTACCGTTGGCAGACGATACATATTATTCATCAGGCCCGATTCACGTATTGATCGGCGCTTCGATTTTTCCGCACCTGCTTTTGTCGAACAGAGTTCAAGGATCGACTTCGAATTTATCGCCGCTCGCTTTAGAAACGGTCCTTGGCTATGTGATCGTAGGTGACGCACCAGCATGTACTGACGGTAATTCGACCGTATCGCATTGCTGTATCGCGGACAGACTCTGCTGTCCGGAAATTCTGGGAATTAGAGGAAGTGAGTGTTCCCCCGGTATTCAGCCCGGACGACCAATTGTGTGAGGAATTTTACACCCGCACTACCACTCGGGATAGTGAGGGACGTTACGTAGTAGCTTTGCCTTTCAAGGCTGATGTCGAATCCCTTGGCAATTCGCGCCAAGCAAGTGAACGGCGGTTTTACTGCTTGGAAAGGAAGATGCAAGCTTCTCCACAATTAAGGGTCGCGTATGACAGTGTCATCCGGGAATATTTAGAAAAGGGCTACATTTCATCTACGAATCCTGATTCGGCGGGAAGTTCGTATTTTATTCCGCATCATGGTGTGATCCGAGATGATAAGGTCACAACCAAACTTCGTGTCGTTCTCGATGGTAGTTGTAAAACTACTACCCGCATCTCGCTTAATGATCTCTTGTATGGTGGACAGAACCTACAAGGGAACTTGTTCAATATTATTATTGGTTTTCGTTTGTTTTCGATAGCGCTTTCCGCAGACATTCGTCAGATGTTTCTCAGCATTGGAGTCCGGGAATCTGATCGGCGTTTCCAACGCATTTTGTATCGCTTTTCCCCGCAAGAACCTTTACAGGTTTATGAATTTAATCGTGTCGTTTTTGGGCTTAAGTCTAGCCCCTTTCATGCACTTCGAACTATTAAGCAGTTGGCTGAGGATGAGGGTGACTCCTACCCTCAGGCCAAAGATATTGTCGCTGCGGGGTTGTATATGGACGACTACGTCCATTCCGTTCGCACGGAAGACGAGGGCATTTCCACCGCTTCGGAAATGATAGGTCTCATGAAGGCTGGTCAATTTGAGCTAGTTAAGTGGACCAGTAATTCCCAAGTCGTATTAGATTCGATCCCACCCTCGCACCGCCTGCCAGTTGTCAAGGAATTCGATGAGTCCGACCAACATAAAGTACTGGGCTTGTGTTGGTCACCTACGTCGGACAACTTCGGCATGAAAATTAATACTCCCGCTCAGATTTGTACTAAGCGTACAATATTGTCGTGTGTCGCTAAAATATGGGACGTCATGGGATTTGTCGCACCTGTTGTCCTGTACGCTAAACTTCTAATCAAGCAGCTTTGGCTGTCTGATTGTGACTGGGATGATACTCCACCTGAAGATATAGTCAGGCTGTGGATTCGCTTCAAGGAAGAGCTTCCCTTGCTCTGTAATATAAGGATCCCACGTCACGTTGGTATCGTCGGCGATAGTGTGGTTACTATATTGGCTTTCGCGGACGCCAGTGAGAAAGCATACGGGGGGGTTATTTACTTCCACGTTCAAAATAGTGATGGCAATATCGTTAGGTTGTTGACCGCTAAGTCGAAGGTCTCCCCTAAAAAGGTCGTTTCTCTTGCTCGTCTGGAGCTGTGCGCTATTCTTGTGCTAGCTCAACTCATAAAAAATGTCGTAGTCGCTTGTCAAAACCGCATTATATTTCGCAACATATTCGCATTTTCGGATTCAACAGTCGCTCTCTGTTGGGTACATTCGTCGCCCCATCGGTGGAACACCTTCGTGGCCAACAGAGTCTCGAAAATACAGGACGACTTATCGCCACAAAACCTGTATCACGTGTCCGGTACGGACAATCCCGCAGATTGTCTGTCACGTGGGCTCACACCTTCCCAAATCATTGATCATCCGCTTTGGTTCAGTGGTCCTCCGTGGGCCAGCTTAGACGTTTCGAAGTGGCCTGTCGTCCCCTTCAATCCCTCTTCGGTATGCGAAGTGCCCGAAGAGAAGAAACATTCGTTGCTCTCCGCTACACCAACCGAAAGATCTACTATTCTTTCTTTGGTCGATCGTATCTCGTCTTGGAGTAAATTACTTCGAGTAGTAATTTACATTTGTCGTTTCGCTAAACTGTTGCCTATTGGTTACCGCATGGCGGCAGCGGATTACAACTTCGCTGAATTGCTCATACTTCGCGAGCTTCAACGCTTTTATTTCTCCACTGAGTTGGTTAAACTCAGGAAAGGCAAACATTGTAGTCCTGCTTTTCGACACTTAAAACCGTTTCTCGAAGACGGACTCATTAGAGTCGGAGGCCGTTTAAGAAACTCGGATTTAAGTTATGATGGGAAACATCCCATTCTGCTTCCAAGCAAGGACCTCGTTTTGAATTTGTTAGTCGATTATCATCATAAATTGAACTGTCACGCAGGTCCCGACCTGCTAATGTCGCTCTTGCGTCAGAAGTATTGGATCCTTTCTGCACGCAATTTAATTAGGAATAGGATCCATAAGTGCCTTCCCTGCTTTCGGCTGCGCCCTAAGCAGAGCTTTCCTGAGATGGCCGATCATCGCTCTTGTCGTATCGTTCAAACCGCTAAGCCATTCGTCCACACGGGCACGGACTACGCCGGTCCGTTTAAGGTTACGATGTCTCGCGGTCGAGGTGTTCGCTCCACCAAGGCCTACGTGTGTCTGTTCGTCTGCATGACTACACGCGCGGTGCACATAGAGCTCGCTGGGGATCTTAGCACAGCTAGTTTTATGGGCGCCTTTAAACGGTTCCTGTCAAGGCGTGGCCCGGTTAGTAGAATTTATTCCGATAACGGGACTAATTACATAGGCGCTAAACGGAAACTCTCGGAACTTCACGCATTTCTTTGTTCGAAGTACCATAATTCGGAATATGGTCATACATTAGCTATAAATCGAATAGATTGGTCACTCAATGTCCCGACGGCTAGTCACTTTGGCGGCAATTGGGAAGCTAATATTAAAAGTTTAAAGTCACACCTATATCGGGTCATAGGCGATACTATTCTGTCGTTTGAAGAATTAAGTACCGTTCTTATTCAAATAGAATCGGTAATGAACACTAGACCTCTTTGTAGGACACTCTCTAGTGATCCTTCAGAGCCGCTCGCATTGACTCCAGCGCACTTTTTGAATCTCACGCCTCTGAAATACTTGCCTGCCGAGGAAATAGACGAGAGAACTCTTACTGCTAGACACGAGCTACTAGATAAGTTAGTACAGTCGTTTTGGAAGCGCTGGAGAACTGGATATCTCCATACTTTGCAATCTCGCCGCAAATGGAACACGCCGGTCGATCCGGTCTCTGTCGGCACGGTCGTGATTCTTATATCCGACAACTCGCCCCCACTACACTGGCCTTTGGGTGTCGTGGAGGAAATTTTCCCTGACTCAACCGGAGTCACTCGTATCGTTCGGGTTAAGACAACCACTGGATCCTACTTGCGTCCCGTGGTGCGTCTTTGCCCATTGCCTAACCAGTAGTTTATTTAATTCGTCTTTAAGGTTAGGTTAATATTAGTTATTAGGTATTTAGTTTCGTAGTTATAGGATAGTAATTATCGAATAGATTCGTTTTCTTGTGGTTTGCCTCACTCTTGAAGGCATCCCTTCAAGCCCGGGGGAATGGTTGCGCTGATATACGATTCTTTTCGTTTATATTTTTAATTATTGGCAACACGCATAATCGCTAATTGGTTAGACATTCCCCTTCCGCATATTATCCTTTCTCCCTTGCACTAGACCTTCGTCTATTCGAGAGTGAGGGAGAGAGACTATACCGCTCTAGAAAAATCGATCGCGTCTGGATCTTCCGATGGACGATCGGACCTTCAATGGCTGTCGAGTCGCGTTAGAGCACACACGCATCGAATCGCATTTGAACGGTCGCGTCGTTTTGTGCGACCAATTCGTAGCAGAAGAACGGTTATACTGTGGTGGTGAACTGTGATCAGAGTGCTGGCAGTCCTGAATATCCTGGATTATCAAGGTTAGTGCTGCCTTTCCTATACGACGCTGGACTCTTGTCTTTTGTTCCAACCAGCGCCGGTTCCCGTCAATTGTGTAACCGAAAACTTCTAAGTCGCATACGTTGCATTACCGCCCATCCAGAAACTAATGTCCTTTTCATTTATACTAAAGGTTAAAATGTCATGTACTTATATGTGACATATGACGTATGAATACTAAATACATAGGTTTACGTCATGATAATGTTGTCTCTTTCAGTAATATCTTTTTATAACGAACCTTGTTGTAATTTTCGATGACCGGGAAACTAAATCAAAACTGGTACACCACTTTCTTGGCCGACCGTACCGGACTGAATGAATGGAACTGTGGAACGATTTAGCGGAACTGCTCACTTCTCGGAACGAGATTTGAGGAACGAGTTCCACTAATGGAACGACAATGCCCAACTCTACAGTATAGCCGGTATACTATAGTAGTCTTTGAACAGTACCTATATAAAACGTACTCTGTGACTTTAACTTTACATATTATATTCTCTTTGAACTTTACTAAAAAATAAAAAAGGGGATGCTACTAAAAATATTATTGATTGTCGACAGGGCTGCCAGGTAAAAAAAAAGGTGTGGTCGTACGCCAACTACAACAAAATCGTACACCAAGGAAATTTTGAAATGAAAAGACCGTACAACCCAGGGTTGGATTTATGTATGTTGAAAAAGATAGTACAAACAAATGAAAAGGATAGTATTTAAAAAAAAAAATAGTACACTTTCATTATTTTTAATTTAACATATAATAGTCATTAAAATCAACACCCGTTAAGGTGTTAACCTTCATCCTTGGTATTTAATCTCATCAACATATCTTCAGTAGGAATAAAATCAGTAAAATTCCCACTTTTGCTACCGCTTATGATAGCGTCAGACAATAAAATGACATTATAAAGACAAATTAAACCTTCATCCTTGGTATTTAATCTCATCAACATATCTTCAGTAGGAATAAAATCAGTAAAATTCCCACTTTTGCTACCGCTTATGATAGCGTCAGACAATAAAATGACATTATAAAGACAAATTATTACAGTACAAAATCCAACCCTGGGAAAGAGAGAAGTGTACTTTGGAAGATAATCGGGGAATCCCGGCCATCAACACAGAAAACATTGAAAGATCGGAATTCGCTCGGAATATTCATAATTATGACGTAAAACTAAGCCAAAATCCAACCCTGGTACAACTTAGAAATACATTTTTTTATTTTTATTAAAAATAACTGAATCAGACCAAAACGAGACATATTGTTATAACTCTTGGTTTTGGGTCTGTCCTTGACTTTCAGTGGCGACGCTACTCGCTAGACCACATGTGGACGTCGGCGACATCAAGTTCGCGAGGCCTCTTTTATTTTATTTTTTTATTTTATTATCTTAAGAAAACTTATAGTTAGGATATAGATAGTTGAAAAATAATGAAAGAAGGCCAATTACAAGTTTTCACAGACAGTATTAGATTAGAACAAGAGACAGTAGACAGATAAAAGAAAGCATGAAGTAAAAGCTCTCGGAGCGAGTTATGAATAAATAGAAGCGTATACAAGTAATGGTTTTAGTGTTGTTCAAAAAACTGATTATATATTATTTTTTCGAGTTTAGGGACGCTGGTGGAGAATAAGTCAAGATCATTAACAGTGTGACACAATGCATTATATATGATCTGCTAGCTCTTATCATTTAAGAGTTTTGCCGGTAAATACACCACACAGAAGGAACATAGAGAGATCGATGGAAGGAACACGTAGCCTAATTATGCAATCAGTTACTTCGCAGTAAAAAAAACCATTAAATTAAGTGAGCTAAATTATAAAATCATAAATGTCACAAGTACAAGCAACTCAACAAGCCTTGCATAGCATTGGAGCAGCGTCAGCTCTAGACGACGAATTTGTCGGAATCATCATGTTGGCAGGTTTGACAGATTCATATAATCCATTAGTGATGGTAATCGGGCATTCTGGTGTGAAAATAACAACAGAGTCGATTATATCAGCGCTACTAAAGGAGGGTCAACGCCAGCAGTCCCCTGATGTTCAAAAGATTGATGATTCAGCATTGGTGACTGATACAGCTGCAAGCGGCAGTGGAGGACGGAATCGAAGAGGAGAGATTATTTGTCATTCTTGTAAGAATAAGTGGCAATGCAAGCAGTTTAAGGTCAAGCGGCAAGATAAAAACTCGACCCCAAATATGTTGGCCAGTAATAATGTTAAATCGGACTTTTTAACCTTTTTATCTGCTCCAGGTAGCAGTGGTAGTTGGGTTATTGATTCTGGCGCTACGTCTCACATGACGCCTAATCGTACACTTTTGATTCAGGCTAAATCATGTTCCAAAATAATAACATGTGCAAATAATCAAAAGATAGTTTCGATCTCTGAAGGTCCTGTTAGACTGAGCCTGCGTCATGAGGGTCGTAAGTTGGGAATAAAATTAGATGATACTTTAGTCATTCCTGAATTAATAACCAATTTGATGTCCGTAAGTAAGCTTGAAGATTAAGGCAAAGTTTGCATTTTTGATAAAGATTATTGTAAAATTTTCGATTCTAATGTATTTGTAGATGGTAAAACTTTAATCTGCGCACCACGTAGAAACGGTATTTATAGGTAAACGCAGACCCAGCCGCACCGCACGCGCCGCAGTCTTTGCATTCGAATTCTTTATATGAAGTTCTATGCAACCTCGCACACCTACCCGCGCCGCTGTCGCCGCAGTCCCTGAAACGACCGAACTCCCCAAGCCGCAGCTGATGACGTCACCCGCACGCAGCGGACGCTGTGGCTAGCGCAGCGCGGATGACGTCATTCGCATCCACGGCGCGCAGTGTTGCCAGAGTTATAATGTAGACAGAGAATCTCTGTCAACGGTTTATAATAAAATTACTTGTTCTCGTATAAATAATTACTTGCTTATTCCCTATTATAGCACGTACAGATAAAATAACACAAAAGATTAAAATACCAATACCAAATACAGATTTTTTACAGATTTTTTAAATCTTCGGTACAGATAATGCTTTCAAAAATCTGGCAACACTGCAAGTGCGATGCGTGCAGCGACGGGAACGACTGTAGAGACTGCGGTGCGGATAGATGTGCGAGGCCATTAACATAAAGCGATGACTGCGGGGACTGTAGAGACTGCGGTGCGGCTAGGTCTGCGTTCACCATATTTCGTAGATTCGGATAGTGATGGGGCGACGGTCTTTTTAGAAGGTAAGGATTCAGAAAATTTTGAACTGTGGCACCGTAGGTTGGGCCACCTATCTGCGCCTCAAATGGAGATTTTGAAAAAGATTGTCATGGGCCTACACTATGATAAAAGGCTTAAGAATGATCCTTGTGTCCCTTGCAGTCAAGGGAAGCAGTGCGTGCAGAAATTTGCTAAGAAAAAAAAAGGTTTCAGAGCTTCTGATATTCTGGAATTAGTTCATACTGATGTAGCTGGTCCTGTCAATGTGGAGAGTTATAGAGGTAATAGATATTTTCTATTGTTTGTCGATGATTTCAGCCGAAAGATTTTTGGATATATTTTGAAATCAAAGGATGAAGTGCTACAGAAGTTTAAAGAGTTTCAAGCTCTAGTAGAAAACCAGACCGGTAAGAAGCTTAAGCGGCTGAGAAGTGACAATGGGACAGAGTATACTAATAAAGCTTTCCAGGCTCATTTAGCCAAGTGTGGGATAGTGCATCAGACGAGCGTGCCCTACACACCACAGCAGAATGGTGTAGCGGAGAGGAGTATTCGCACGATTACTGAGATGGCAAGATGTATGCTTCACGATAGTAATCTTGATAAGAAATATTGGGGGGAAGCAGTTGTTACTGCGATTTATTTAGAGAATCGATCGCCGACTATGGCTCTTGTGATAAAGGTTCCCGAAGAAGTCTGGACAAACTGCAAGGTGGATGTGTCAAACTTGAGAGTGTTTGGCTCCACAGCACAGGTACTTATAAAGGATGGTAGTCGAAAGAAGTTCGACACGAAGACCTGTGAGCTTGTTTTCGTTGGTTATAGCGAAACCACAAAAGGGTATCGATTTGTTGACTTAAAGAATCCGCGTCAAATAATAACCGCACGTGATGCTGTTTTTAATGAGATGACTAAGACAACCAATTTGGAGGATAAATCGCTAAGTGGTAAGCATTCTAATGCGACTTCCAAGATAAAGTCAGTCGAAGTAAAAATTCCTTTATCTGCTAAGTTGGACTACTCTGATTAGAGAAGTAGTAGAGAATTAGAAGAGTCAGGGACGACGACACAGGCAGAAAATACTACAGAAGAATATTTTCATGACTCTTTGGATTCGGAGTTTCCGAATCCTGTGGTGAATCCTGAACTAGTGGGGGAAGAGCAGCCTGTTGCTAGGCGCTATCCTATCAGGAATCACAAACCTAAAAGATATGATGACATGGTATATAATTACCACATACAAAACGATCTAAACCCAAGCTCAGTTATAGAAGCGATGGACCGTTCTGATAGGGATTTATGGAAAAGGCCATGAAAGAAGAATATGATTCCCTGATGGAAAATAAAACCTGGGAATTAGTTGATCGTCCAAAGGACGTTAACGTTGTAAAATGCAGATGGCTATTCAAATTAAAAATTGGTGCTGATGGCATAGTCCAACGGCACAAAGCCCGACTCGTCGCGAAGGGGTATTCGCAAAAGTTTGGAGAAGATTACACAGAAACTTTTGCTCCCGTTGTTAATTTATCTTCGATTCGTTTACTGCTGGGTTTGTCTGCAGAAATGAACTTATAGGTGCACCATATAGACGTTACCACAGCGTTCCTTAACGGTGATTTGGAGGAAGATCTGTATATGGAACAGCCTGAGAGTTTTGTCTCGAAGATTAACCAGGGTAAAGTATGTAAGCTGAAAAGGCAATATATGGCCTTAAACAAGCTGCACGTTGCTGGAACGTAAAGGTACATGAGCACATTATTAAAAGTGGATTTTCTAGGTCAAATTATGACTCTTGTGTTTACATTAAAAAGGGGAAGGACTCCATTCTTGCTATTGCATTATACGTCGATAATTTTTATATTTTTTGAAGCCTATTGAAGGATACTGAGGACACCAAGAAGGCAATAGCAAAGGCTTTCAAGATAAAAGACTTGGGAGAGGTAAAATATTGTTTGGGAATCAATATTTCTCGGACTGATGGGGAGATTCACCTTTCTCAGGCCAATTTTGTGAAGAAGATCCTAGAAAAATATGGAATACAATATTGCAAACCAATTGAGCCTAACCTACGGCTTGCAAAAGGGGAGAAGGCTGAGGATCTTCGCTACCAGGAAATAGTGGGTTCTCTTATGTATTTGTCGTGTGGTACAAGACCGGACATAACATTCGCTGTCAGTTATTTAAGCCAATTTAACTCGTGTTGGTCAAACGAACACATGGTGGCACTGAAGAGGGTACTAAGGTACCTGAAAGATACTATTGATTACAAATTATCTTTTAAAAAGACTGGTAAACCGTTGGTTGCGTATGCCGACGCAGATTGGGGGAGTAAGGCGGATGGGCATTAGTTTACCGGCTATGTTCTTGTTTTTGGTGGTGCTGCAGTGTCATGGCAAGCACACAAACAGCTATGTATTGCGCTGAGTACAGCTGATGCTGAGTACATCGCTATTTGTGAGGCTTCCAAAGAAGTAGTTTGTGTTAAGGGTCTTTGTGAAGAACTGACAGGAAATTTTGTAACTATTGATATGTTTAGTGATAGCCAAAGTGCCAATAAGATGGTCTATAATCCTATTGGTAAAAGGTCTAAACATATTAATATAAAATACCACTATGTTAATCTCCATCCAAAGTGATATGCATCAAATACTGTGAAACTGGTTCTATGCCAGCTGATGCCCTAACTAAAGGTTTGGGCAGTGTTAAGTTTAAGTTTTGTTTGCAACGTATGGGGATTCAGTGGGGGTGTTGTAAATAGTTTTAATCTCCATACGTTAAACCTCTTATGTTATATCTTAGCAACTGTTGTTGTCTGTCAATTTGAAGAAAATGTCCTTATGACTTTTATGATCTTACTAAGTATATAAATCTGCGCATATCTCTGAAGCTTACTTTCGTTTTATTTACCACAGAATTCCAGGAATTATTCTAATTCATTATGCAAGGTGATTTTGTACCTTAAGTCAATGAAACATAAGCTTTACGAGTTTCGTCAGGAACGATAGTGCTGACAAGTGGTTATGATTATAGATGCTGGCCATTGAGGTAATATGTACTACGTACTAGAGAAGCCACCACACATCACTACTGCATTGCGTTCAAGTGCGGTCTATTGACTGCTCTTCACTTCGACGCTTGTCAGATCTTGAGCGCATAAGTCATTATTTATTTTAAAGGAAAAAAACGTTCAAACGCATTAAATATGCCATCATGTGTTTTACGATATTGCACTAATAGTTCAGTTAATACGGCGAAGTGCAAAGGAATAACTTTTCATCGGTGAGTAACCAGATATTCATTTTAAAATATAATTTGAAAAAATATATTTGGCAGATGCCATGTTTCATAGACTAAAAATTAAGATGTGAAAATTTGTGTAATAAGCGTAGGTAGATTATTCTACCTACGCTTATTTTAATAATTTATTTTTATAATTCGAATTTAAAGGATATGGCCAATTTTACTATGGACGTCGGCATAGTTATCGAATTTAGTGTACACTAATGATTTTTGGTATTTTATATTCGTGAATATTGACTAATTAAATTGCTATAAATAAAAAACTCAGAAATCTTGTCATTACACCAGACTAGACAAAAAACAGTTACAGTAAACCTTTTAATCAGATCGCTAGCAATAAGGTGTTTAGATTATAATTTCACTATTAAAAACTTAAAGGCGCTTTAAAATAGTGAACAGTTGTGAATTATTGCGTATAACTGATATAGTTTTAGTATTAAACCAATAAACAAAGTAAGGATTTTAAACTGAATATTGACTAACATTTATTAAACTGGGTAATAGTCTCAAAAAATGTGACAATAATAACAAACATTAACATAACATCGCGCCTGTATTCCCCGAAGGGTTGGTTCCCCGAAGATGTGTACCTATAGTACACCCAGATTTCACCAGTTATTTTGAGTACCATTTAAAAGGGGGCGAGTCTGTTTCTATCAACCAGGCACAAATATAGACTCCGGGCTGCTACTGAGAAATTCCTGATGAATAAACCCAATATCACTTTGCTCGACCTGGGAATCGAACTCAGGACCTCATGCTCAGCAGTAGCGCTTGCGACCATTAGACCAACGAGGGAAACACAGAATAAAACAATGGAGTAAAAAATATTATTTATTTACTTATTAGAGAAAATAAATAAAATTATTTTGACATATTATAATTATTATATCTTAAATGCTTACGAAGATAATATACATTAGAGCAATGCAGCGATAGTGTTAATAAAGAGACCTAGGGAGGTCAATCAACCAGCTTGGATAGAACAGTGCATTTTTATTTCACCAATACACTAACCTGGATTAAGTGTAAATATAGGGCTTAAGTAATTACATAAATAACTGCTTTAAACATAACCAGACTTGTTAAAAAAAATACAATCATAGATTTATTTATTATTATTTTACAATTGTGATTACTGTTCCGTGAGAGAATTTCTGAGACATTTTCAAAGTTCAAAATATTAGCTTTTGACTTCATAATATTATTTATGTCTTCTATATGGATAGCACTAAATGTAGAATGTGTCTCATTCATTTGAGGTAATAAATGCCATTGATCGCTGTACAAATGTGTTTCACACACTCTACAGCTGCGAGGAACATAGAAACTATGTTCCTGCAAAAGCAGTCTTTTAAGGGATTGCGGGACCAAATGTACCATTCTGTTTCTGCATTGTTGAAATATACTGTGAACAGATGTGATCGAAGCTCGCTTGTAATTAGGTAATGATATGGTATTACTTTCCCATGGCCCTCTTTGAACAGGCGGCAACGGTGGTGGCTCTGGTGGGCTAACAACTGGGCTAACATTAGGGGCTGCTGCATCATTATCCAAAGCCAATTCTTGCATGTCTCATGATGAGTCATGCACTGCCTGTCTATTTGCTCGCATCCAACACATATGGCAAACAGTTGTTTCTTGAAGGCTGAAAATAAACCACAGAATAAACACAATAATAAATTAATTCAGTCATTAGATAATTCTTATGTTTATATAATAGTTAGTAACAAGGGTATCTTTTTAAATATTTCTTTATGTTTTCAAGTACTATGTTATAGTAAAATGAGCAGTACTATGTTACACATGCCTACTTTAGGCAAGTATATTATGTTAAAAATGAAAAATACATAAAACACAGATATAACAATCATACATACATAGTATGAAAGCTTATTTTTTTATAGATTAATACAACTAGGTATTTATAATAATGAAAAACAAAATGATTACCACATAATTAGTATTTTGTGATAATAGAACAGCCAGCAACGGACACTCCATACTGACATTATGGTGTCTTATTTTCCTCACTGATTTGCCATTTCATCATTATGCCCCAGTAGTCTCTCTTGATCACCAGCTTCGGTGTTTAATAATAATAAGCATGGATGACAAATAAATGTATCAAGAGGCAACTGAAAATAAGATGCACTGTAAGACTTCGCATACCAGAACTACACACATCAAAAGTGTCTAGGGATCAACATATATTTTTGCAATAACTTTTCTCCTGATTGATATTAATTAAAATTTTCTTTAAGGATTCATCAAATAAAGTGTTTTCGTTTGTCACAGTAACAATAAACCAAGTCACCTTTGCATTAATAAAGAAATTTGCTATTTTCCTAATAAAGGGATTTTTGACATTTGAACCACTAACATTAAAGTTCGAAAAAAAGACTGAAATAACAGTTTTCTTTAAAATTTTATTGGGTAACTTAAACAATTAATAATCCGTGTTTCTACCGCGAACACTAACAACACAAGAACATCGGTTTGGCATACTCAAAATGAGTTCATCCAAATCGCGCTGTGGAATGGCCGCCCATGTTCGTTGCAACAACAAAAAAAGGTCTTCTTGCGACTGGATACCCTCCATATTCGGCAGAGCTCTTCTCTGTAGCATATCCCATGCATGCTCAATCGGGTTCAAGTCTGGCGACTGAGCAGGCCAGAGCAGGACATTGATGTTAGCTGCGGCGAGAGTCTGTCTTACAACTCTTGCGGTGTGCGGTCGTGCATTATCATGCATTAACTGAAATAAGGGACCGATTTGCACTTGTAGAGGAACGATGACGTCAGATACAATCGTCTCAGCATAAATTTGAGCATTGAGGTTGCCTCTGATCCAAATCAACTCAGTTCTTCCGCCGATCCAAATACCCGCCCATACCATGATGGTTCCACCACTATAAGGATGGACTTCCTGGCAGGATTTTAATCGCTGTTGGCGTCCAGGGGTTCTCCAGTGTCGTATACGTCTTGTATCCGGTCTCATACCAAAACGAGACTCATCAGAAAAGCACACGAAACGCCATTGTTCTTCTGCCCAATTTCTGTGTTCAAGAGCCCATTGATATCGAATCCTACGATTGTGCATTGCTATAGGTGGTACCCGTAGCGGTCTTCGGGAATGAAGGTTCACTTCATGCAAGCGGTTTCTGACTGTTTGGTCGCTAATTAAGTTCCCTGAAGAGTGATGAAGCCTCACGGCTAACATCATGGCGGTTATTGTTAGAGCTCTTCGAGTTAAGATTTGAATGTATCGGTCTTGTCTCCGTGTGGTGCAGCGATACCGTCCTCCATGGCGCTCAGCCACGGTACCAGTGCTTCGGTAACGTGTCCAAAGTCGACTGATAACACTCTGACTTGTATTCAGAGCTAAAGCCACAGTACGTTGCCGGGAACCAGCTTCTATCATTCCCACGGCTCTGAGCATTTCTTCCCTGCTTAAATGACGTCGCCGCTCTATAATAACGTTGGTTTTAATCAGTAGTAGGGAAACAGTAGCACTAATAATGTCTTCAATGCGTTGTATGTTTTTATAGGGAAAATATTGACAGCTGATTTTCATCTTTTACTCGAATTTGATTAACAGTTCCTGTTTCAAATTATGAAATGCACCAAAAAGGATCCATATAAATTTATAAAATCATAAATTTATTACAAAGCCACATCTCAATCTCAAGAAATCCGCATAAAAATGCTTGATCCCTAGACACTTTTGATGTGTGTATATAAAAATAAATCAGGTTAAGTTTTTTCTAGTCCAACTTCTTACCTGGGTTTGGGCATTGGCAACGTGAAAGTCTTGTTTGATTGTGTGCATAAAGCGAGGATATGAGATGCCTCTGCAACCTTTGCATGGCTATTCCGCAGTTGATGCACCTCATATTGATTCACAAAACAAATCCACAACGCAATGTAAGAGTCCAGTATTAATAGCAAGGTAATCGGGTGATAGAAGGTATCAGTACGTTGAAATAAGCAAGGGTCAAAAATATTAGAAAATAATCGCAAAAAAAACAGGACGCAATGTAGAATCTGCACTGTATATTACTTTACTCCATAGATGTAGAATATTTCCATAGATCGGACTTGAGAGTGAATGAGAGCTCCCGCTCTTAACGGAACCTTGCTGTGTTAGAAAGAGAGAGGAAATGACTCTGTTAACAGAACCAAAACACGCATATGCTACCGGCCCATACCGGCCCCGGTGACTGTTTACGCGAGCGTTTCGTCATTTATTTCAGTGAACTACAGTGATAACCTGCGTTGAAACAATTATAATACAATGGTGTCTTGTGCAGTACCAGGATGTGAATCTGCCAAAAAGAAAAATCCCCAGGATTACTCGTTTCACCAGTAAGTTTATAAGTTGTTTACATCGTTATTTCTGCAATAACAATGCACTAATAAGCCGGCTTTAAGCAAAATATGATGAGAACAGTATTTTATTTACGATTTAGACGAGTTAGCATGCCTAAAACCGACGTATTTGAGAAATAACAAATAGCGAAATACGAAGGAGTTATAACCTCACTTTTTAGTGATGCGATGGCCTAATTTTTGTTGATATCGACAGCTACGATAGCTTCATACAAATGCATAATCTTGGAAAAATAGATTATATATAGGTACTTATTGTAATAAACAAAATTAAATATAGATATATTACAATCGTATCTATACTAATATTATAAAGCTGATGAGTTTGTTTGTTTGAATTTTAACACGCTAAACTCGGAACTAGTAAATACCTGATAGTTCGAATAGAAAAAATATTTTAGTGTCCATTGAATTTAGTAGGTATCCATTTATCGAGTAAGATTATAGGCTATATAATAATATATATCGACCAACGGGAGTGGAGCAGTAAACAAAACAGATATGGGTGAAGCCGTGGGGGACAGCTAGTTAAATAATATTGATAGACTAGATAGCAGATTTGAAAAATTATGAAACATTTTTCCATTGAGATTTGAGATCACTTAACAAGACACATATTGTTTGCAGATTTCCTACAAATCCGGTGATAAAAGAAAAGTGGTTGCGAATGCTACGCAGACCAAATTGGACTCCGTGCAAATATTCAACAATATGTAGCAAACATTTTCATGCACACTGCTTTTCAGTCACTTTGGGTCAAAAAAGAAGAAAGTTGCGGAGTGGTTCTGTTCCAACTATTAAAAAACAATGTCACAATATTTATTTAGATATCACTCAGACTATCTGTTATATTTGGTAAATTCAACAATAATTTTGTGCGACAATGTTGTGTTCATTTATTTAGATATTAAATAAAATAGTGGGATTATGCTGACAATAAGATGCTTCTTATAATATTATAAAAATGCTAAATACACAATATGTTTATTTATTATATAAAGTATATAATAAATAAATAAATAATATGTATAAAAAAATTATATTTTTTGTTGTTTAAAATTATAAAAACAACTAAATAATTATGTTTAAGTGCGCAATTAATTATTTTTGAATATAATTTGTTATGCACTTAAGGACAATTGGCATAAAATGTAAATACCTTTTAAAATAAATCTTCTTTACCCATTTAAATTATTTAAATTCCAGGTTGAACTTCAATGTCCACGCCGAGCAACTACATATCAGTACAGAGATATTGAACCTGTACCTAGTACATCTACTTCTACTAGTATACTATCAGCTAGTGGTATTGAATTGACTCCTAAAAAAAAGAAAATGGTGAGAACTATAACTAAATTAAGAAGAAAAATAATGGAGAAAGAAAAAAAGCTAAGAAAATTGCGGGCTCAAAAGAAACGTAAGGAATTTAAAATCATTCAACTTAGCCAAGTTATTCAGGACTTAAAGTGCCGTCCATCATTGAAAAATGATATGACGACTATTATAGAATCTGGCCCAAATGAACACTTGTTACAATGTTAAATGCTGATAAACAAGAAATTAAAGCAGTGCTCTTGCACACGGCGATATTATATACTCGTATATTTAACATAATATTTAAACTACCTGGTTTTCATATGATTTGACAAGTGTCTGGGCTTAAAAAGATACATTTGATCTTGTTTCAGTGTTTCTCTCAAAGTAATCAGCTAGGAAATACCGAGGTCAACTATTCTTAACTAAATGTGGTCATAACTTATGCGTAAAAGTGTAACGTATTTTTTTTTTGTATTTTTGTATAGACACAGCAACATTTTTTCTTACTTGTAACCTATTTATAGAAATAAATATCATCGACACAAAAAGTGTAATCTTTCTTAGTTAAGTAACACCAAAATTTATACTTTTGAGTTTAATTTTGTTGAAGTCGGTTATCACATAACTTGTATTTTTCTTTTAAATATATACTTTATACAACTAATACATGTGTTTAATATTTTTTTATCTTAAGACATTTAATTAATCAAATCACTTTTTCTCATAAAGACGATTATAACAGCTCAAGACTGTTTAGTCCAACTCGACATTCGCTCTACACTATTTGTGTTGTATATGTGTGTATCGCCACGCGGACATACCAATTTTTACCTAAACTCGAGTTTTCAAATTTTGTACAATGGCTCTTAAAAATGCAAACTGCATTTCATTAATAAATCATTATTTATAAATAAATCTTTTTGTTTTACTATTTTCCTTAAAATGTTAGCTTTATGGCCGCTCAGTTAGTGGCACAGCGTGGGATTACATGGCAAAGCATTAATTAATAGAAATGTCTAGGGACGCTCGAGAATCCTTCTGGTTAACTTAGGATCCCCTGTTATACCGAGAGTTACCGGGACATACTGCGTTAATTGTGAAGATGTTTTTTGCCATTGAGTAAGTATATATTTTTTATTTTTTCTAATAGAAATTGCGTGATACTCTGACAAATAAACATTGTAATGAAACATACTTACGGCATCAGTATTGTTCTTAGAAAACGCACCTAGTATTTATTTATTTATTTTATTATTTATGTACACAGTAAAATACATTAGGATAAGCATAATTATAATTAGTATTTTTAACTTTTGTATATACTTTGCTGTTCGTCCATCTCACGTTTTACGGCTAAATGAGGCTAGTCGCATGCCGACAGCATTTGCATCAGACATATAAGACATTTAATAGAATGACTCATGACGTTACATAAATTATCGATAGAGACTAACCAAGGAATGGACAAGTCACAACACTGTCTATGCACACACTCACATTTTACACACACTTAGATCAATGGTTTTTGGTCACGTTTGATTGTTGACATTACCAATCTACGGAAATATTCTACATCTATGCTTTACTCTTTGATCTGCAATAACATAACATTGACATTTGACATAGACAATGACACAATGACACATTGTCAAACAAGTAACGCGTTCCGTTTTCCGAATTTTTTTTGTGTGAAATATAAAAAAGAACTATCTTACGCATCAACATTATGAAAAGATAATTTTATTAAATGTCAAAAATACCAACGAAGACAGTTTCGTATAAATAAAATGTTTTTAATAATAGCGTTTTGTCGTCGATATCACACGTCTATGTGATATATGCAAGTAGTATGCTTGATGTGGAACACCCATTATTATATTTATCTTACTCTATGGTCCATTATGGCGGACGTTGACAAATGGTACTTTGAATTCATCTTGATTACTAATTATTTTGAAATAAACACTGACGAGATCAGAGAGGTTAAAAACTACGTATTAAATCATTTTTCTATTTTTAATATACAATATTATTTACTATGTATGTGTACATGGAATGTACTTTTTTGTCCATGTTATTTGAATTATAAAAAAACGAATAACGAATTCTGACAGTCATTAAAATGCGAAGTGTGTGTGGATAGCTTAAGTACATCAGAAAGGCTGCCACATCATAAACTTATTAATATTAAAGATATGGGTGGCTTGTCCTACTCCACAGAAGACGTCTATAAAATATGTATCACCACGGAATCTATAATAAGAAAACTTATAAAACAAAGTGGTGGAATCAGTCTCTCTACCAAATACTATTCTAGTTATATTACTGTTAATACTTTGGAATATTTTATTCAGAAGGAAGTATTTACATCTTTGCTTCAACATTCTCTTGATCAACCAAGCACTTTAAATCACCGAACACATTTGATACGCGCCATCATTAACAAATACACAACCATTCGCTTGAAACACGAAGCTAAAACTGATCAGACCTGTAATTATTTATTGAAACGGCAAAAGTTAACTAAACTTATATTGTTCAGGCCTCAGGGGTGACTAAATAAACATAATTATGTATATTATACAAAATATACATATCAGTAAAATGAAAGTAATTAAAAATAAACTTAATACATGTCTATATGCGTCAGTTTGTGTCTAATAATCGTTCCAGATTGATTGTTATTATTACTGTTAATTGAATGTGCAGTTTTCTCGTGGTCCTAGTAGTATGTAATGTAACTCTCTTCCAATAAACAGTAATAATAATAATCAATTTGAGAACGTGAGCGGTGAGACTCTCGAGTATCATTTTATATGTAATTTGTTGTTGGTCTATGTGTCCTCCACACATACATATCACATTCGACGTTTCAAATTTTATATGTTTTTAGTACTTGTAACCGTGTTTCATTATATAAATATACAAAAACAAAAGTTTGTTTCATTTTAAGTACTTTTAGGTTAAATTCAATTAATAATAAAGTATGAAAAAAGAGTGAGAATGAAGATTGCTAGGTATAAAGGTATGTCACTTCTGTAGTCAGCAGTTTAATCTATATAAGTGACATGTCATAGCAGAACGTTGAACAAAAACCGTAAGAGCTATGTAAATCGCGGAACTTCCGACCTTTTGGTCGCGAGAAAACTACACCTTAGAAGCGCTCTAGCTCTGTGTATTTTAATTGTTTTGTTATACGACTAATTATTGTTTCAGCGCTGCAGCGAACTTAAGTTTAAACTCTTGCCAAAATGGAACATATCCTTTGCTTAGGATAGCTCCTCTAGTACGTAGTACATATTATTATGATTAACCAACTGTATTACATTGGTAAAAAGTTTACTTTTCATTGAAATAACATGTGTGAAACGAAACGGAACGACGTCGCGACGAGTGTCAAATAATTCAAAGACTGGTTTGTGAAACGAAGACTGGTTCGTGAAACGAAGACTGGTTTGTGAAACGAAGACTGGTTTGTGAAACGAAGACTGGTTTGTGTAACGAAGACTAGTTTACCCACGAAGTAAAAACGGTTTCACCGTTGCAGAACGTAAAACGGTCCTTGAAAACGGTTCCTACTGTTTTAACAGTAGATTTACTGTTTTTACCGTGACATCCCTGTTTTCTGTTGAAGTACCAATTTCTGCTGTTTTTATGGTATTTACTGGATATGTCGTCTAAAGGTGCACGCAGACCTAGCCGCACCGCAGTCTCTGCAGTCCCCGCAGTCATCGCTTATTGTTAATGGCCTCGCACATCTATCCGCGCCGCAGTCGCTGCAGTCGTTCCCGTCGCCGCACGCATCGCACTTACAGTGTTGCCAAATTTTTTAAAGCATTATCTGTACCGAAGATTAAAAAAATCTGTAAAAAATCTGTATTTGGTATTGGTATTTTGCCCTTTTGTGTAATTTTATCTGTAGGTGCTATAATAGGGAATAAGCAAGTAATTGAATTTATTTTTATTTTTAAATATGCATTGTATTGGACCATAGATCGAAAAGATGTGGTGCACTTGTTTAATTATTTACCCAACTGTGGCAAAGCAAGGGGGAGGGTTATGTTTTTACCGTGTATGTGTTTATGTATGTCCGTTCGTTTGTTCCCTCGTAACTATTAAACCCGTGACCGGATTTTGATAAATGATACGTCGTTGGATTTGTCTTGATGGCGTGAGTGTTATAAAATGGATTAAAATAAAAACAAATCACCACAATGACAACCAGGCGCATTGTTAAAAATAAAAAAAAATAAGAAATCGACAAACTATATCGAGTGGGGTATCATTAAATAGATATTTAAAAATGTGTTTGAGGTTTCTTTAACTAGTTTTAATTTTTAGCAACCATTTAGGATATATAACGTTTTACAACGGAATTAAATACTAAAAAGCAGAAAATAAAAAAATAATAATTAAGAAATAAAAAAAAAACTGACTGCTCAACTAAAATGGAAGAAACAAGCACATTTTTTTGACAAACATGCGGGACCCATCCCATTTTTTTTAAACTACAATTATATTAGGTTCAATTGGGTCCCACCTGCTTGTCACTTTTTAAAATAAAAATGTGCTGGTTGTTCCATTTCAGTTGAGCAGTCGGGTTTTTTAAATAAGTTTTTTTACTAGTTCATAATTTCTTTTACAATTCATTATTTTATGTTGCGTGTTTTTTTGTGAAACTAATCGCAGACTCAAAACGTATCCTTTTCGATAGTTCCGGTCACTGACTTACATTTCCTATCTCAAATATTCCGGTAGCTACACGAACAAAATAAACGAGAACCACAGATTATTAATACGAGAACAAGTAATTATATTATAAACCTTTGACAGAGATTCTCCGTCTACATTATAAAACTACCATTTGAGGTAATTCCGTATGAAAAATAAAAAATAATAATAATGGAATGTTGAAAATCTGTATAAATCTTACTCTCAATTTTTTATCGGTATGGCATGTTGAAAATCTGTATGGATACCGCGAAATCTGTATATCTGGCAACACTGCGCGCCGTGGATGCGAATGACGTGATCCGCGCTGCGCTAGCCGCAGCGTCCGCTGCGTGCGGGGGACGTCATCAGCTGCGGCTTGGGGAGTTCGGTCGTTTCAGGGACTGTGGCAACTGCGGCGCGGGTAGGTGTGCGAGGTTGCATAGAACTTCATATAAAGAATTCGAATGCGAAGACTGCGGCGCGTGCGGTGCGGCTAGGTCTGCGTTCACCTTTAACGTTTTAAAGTTACTATTTAAGGTGAACGCAGACCTAGCCGCACCGCAATGTAAACTACGCATTTATACTACGTGCATACGCCCCATATTAACTTACGCCGGTCCGGTGTTTGCTCACTCTAGTCCGGCTCAGATCCATAGGATGCAGGTTATCCAAAACCGATTTCTCCGAAATGCCACGGGCGCGCCCTGGTACTTGAGGAACGAGGATCTTCACGTAGACCTCAAAATCCCGACTATAAAGCAAGTGTTGAAACGCCAGTCAGCGCGTTACTTCACCACTGCTGAAAAACACACAAACCCCCTGATTGTATCGGCCGCCCGGTACACACTCTCAAAAATTTCCCGGGTTCGTCGTCCACGCCTTGTCCTTGACGAACCTGACGATCCCACCACTATCCGTCAAGAGAGCAGTAGGGAAACTAGCACTCTAATAAAACACATAAACAAAACGCGTTCCGTATTCCGGCCTCGCCGTCGAGGCCCATCGCGACGTCCGCGCTCTTGTAACGTCAACCCTCCCCGACCTTTGCCAAACGAGCCAGCCCGCGATGCTGAGCCAGTAGCAATAAATACTCCCTTAAATAATATGACCCAGCCTGACCCTTTGCTGTCCACCATCAACGACCCCGCTGAGCCGAGGCTCGTACTCCACAGGGAGTGCCCTTAGCGTGCGGTTGTTTAAATGTAAATATTAGTTTGTAAGCCCTGGCTGGGGGCCTTTAAATTTTAGAGGTCACCACAGGATCGCCCGGTTAAGTAGTATATTAGACTTAGCGAGCTAAACTACGAGTGGCCCTATCGAAAAAAAAAAAAAGTAATAAAAATAAAAAAAATAGCCGCCCCGCAGTCTCTACAGTCCCCGCAGTCATCGCTTTTTGTTAATGGCTTCGCACATCTATCCGCGCCGCAGTCGCTGCAGTCGTTCCCGTCACGGCACGCATCGCACTTGCAGTGTTGCCAGATTTTTGAAAGCATTATCTGTACCGAAGATTTAAAAAAATCTGTATTAGGTATTAAGAAAATCTGTAAAAAATCTGTATTTGGTATTAGTATTTTGCTCTTTTGTGTAATTTTATCTGTAGGTGCTATAATAGGGAATAAGCAAGTAATTGTTTTTTTTTTCTTTTTGTATTGGACCATAGATAGAAAAGATGTGGTGCACTTGTTTAATTTTTTACCCAACTGTGGCAAAGCAAGGAGGAGGGTTATGTTTTTACCGCGTATGTATTTATGTATGTCCGTTCGTTTGTTCCCTCGTAACTATTAAACCCATGACCGGATTTTAATAAATGATACGTCGTTGGATTTGGTTTGATGGCGTGAGTGTTATAAGATAGATTAAAATAAAAACAAATCACCACAACGACAACCAGGCGCCATATTGTTAAAAATAAAAAAAATAAGAAATCGACAAACTATGTCGAGTGGGCTATCATTAAATAGATCTTTAAAAATTATTTTGTGGTTTCTTTAACTATTTTTCATTTTCAACCGACGACAAAAAGAGGAGGTTATCAATTCGACGCGTATTTTTTTTTTTTTTTTTTTTTTATGTATGATCATCGAGTACTCGAAGACGGCTGAACCGATTTGGAAAATTCTTTTTTTGTTCGAATGGGTATACTTCGAAATTGGTACCACTATCACCAAAGTCAGGATCTGATGATGGGATCCTGGAGAAATCGAGGGAACTCTTCAAATATTATAGGCACATCTATGGCGTTTTGGGTATTCCTTATAGTAACTTGTACAGTTGCTCTCAAAAAGTACCATTTGGGTAAGTGGAACTGATGATGAAGACCACAGATGGCCGCCGAAACTACTCAATAATAAGTATTAAGTGGATTGCGATTCGATTACTTGAATATGGATGTTAAGCACTTTATGCTCGTCACAATGCATATGGTGAAGTAGAGCTGATGGTGAAGTACCAGGAGAACTCCTCAACAATTAACGGCCCAGCATTGGGAAAAGCAATATTTTGTAAAAGGTTATAAGTAGTTGACATTTAGGCTCTTGTAACTAGGTAAATTAAAAATCATCCAACTAAAAAGAGTGAAATAAAAACTTTTTACCAAAAAATTAAACCGACTCCCAAAAAACACTGCAAAGTGAAAAATAACTTTAATTTCGGAAGTCGGTGCCAAAAACGAAAAAACAAAACTAAAGACACCGACTACCGAAATTAAAGTTATTTTTCACTTTGCAGTGTTTTTTGGGAGTCGGTTTAATTTTTTGGTAAAAAGTTTTTTTAGCAACAGTTTAGGATATATAACGTTTTACAACGGAATTAAATACCAAAAAGCTGAAAATAAAAAACATATTTAAGAAATCAAAAAAAACCCGAATGCTCAACTAAAATGGAAGAAACAAGCAGATTCTTTGACAAACAGGCGGGACCCATCCCATTTTTTTAAACTAAAATTATATTAGGTTCAATCGGGCCCCACCTGCTTGTCACTTTTAAAAATAAAAATGTGCTGGTTGTTCCATCTCAGTTGAGCAGTCGGTTTTTTAAATAAGTTTTTTTACTAGTTCATAATTTCTTTTACAATTCATTATTTTATGTTGCGTGTTTTTGGTGAAACTAATCGCAGACTCAAAACGTATCCTTATCGATAGTTCCGGTCACTGACTTACATTTCCTATATCAATTATTCCGGTAGTTACACGAACAAAATAAACGAGAACCACAGATTATTAATACGAGAACAAGTAATTTTATTATAAACTGACAGAGACAGAGATTCTCTGTCTACATTATAAAACTACCTTTTGAGGTAATTCTGTATGAAAAAAAAATTGGAATGTTGAAAATCTGTATAAATCTTACTCTCAATTTTTTATCGGTATGACATGTTGAAAATCTGTATGGATACCGCGATAAATCTGTATATCTGGCAGCATTGTGCGCCGTGGATGCGAATGACGTCATTCGCGCTGCGCTAGCCGCAGCGTGTGGGTGACGTCATCAGCAGTGGCTTGGGGAGTTCGGTCGTTTCAGGGACTGCGGCGACGGTAGGTGTGCGAGGTGGCATAGAACTTCATAATTATAAAGAATTCGAATGCGAAGACTGCGGCGCGTGCGGTGCGGCTAGGTCTGCGTTCACCTTTACTCTTTTCTGCTGTTTTTTTTAGTCTGTTCTACTGCTTTGGTTAGGTTAGGTTGGCAACACTGCCCACGACTACTTTATTTTGGTTTCTTGTTACCAGGCCATAAAATTCCAAAAAAAGTCCTTTATTTTGGTTTTTTTGGCGGGAAGTCAAACGAGGCGGTAATTTTGATTTGTATTTAAAGTTTTGCTTTCAAAAGTGCGGAATTACATTAACTTTTCACTGAGCGAACCCATTTTAAACGATGAGTCCTCATAGTCAGGGCGAGGACCCTGGGGGAACGAAGAAAAGAAGGTATGAAGATAGAAATGCAGACGGGAACACAGATTCTAACCCGTTTAAAATTTACACAAAACCAAAGTACAAGAGACTGTTTCTGGAAAACGGGAATTCTGAATTTACTGTTTATGTAGAATCTACTGAACAAGAGAAGTTAGGAAATAAGAATCCCGTAACCCTTACAAATTTAATAGCAGACAATGTAAAGGGAGTTATAGGAGTGCACAGAATAAATGCATATAAAATGGGCATAACGTTCAGGAAAGCAGCAGCTGCCAATAATTTCCTTAAAATGGAAGACTTCTTGTTGAAAAACAAGATGAAAGCTTTCATCCCATCTTATCTTACGGAAAAAGTTGGGGTCTTAATGTTTGTGCCGAAAGACTTATCGAATGAAGAGATATATAAAAACATAGTGTGTGATGCCGAAGTAATATCAATTAAAAGATTTATGAGAAAAGTTGAAGGAAAATTAGTTCCTCTCACCACTATTGCTGTGACTTTTGCGTCAACATTTCTCCCACAATATTCCTACATCAGACTTTTTCGATATGAAGTCAAAGCGTATATACCTCCACTATTGCAATGTTATAAATGCCTAAAATTCATTCTGCCAAGGTTTGTAGAGGCGAACCAAACTGCTCTTCTTGTGCTGGTCGACACTCATATAGGGAATGTGATGTTGAAGAGACTGTGTGTATCAACTGTTCAGGTAACCACCTTGCCATTTCACGAGATTGTCCTGTTAAAAAACAAAAAATGGCTGAAAAGAAGGCCAAATTTCGTCAACAATCCTATGCCACTGCTGTGAGTTATGTGCGTGTGAACTGAGGGACCACACTGGGAATTCGCGAAATGAAAATCCTAGGATTTAGTAGTAGACTTAAAACAATTGTAGAATGAATCTGGGAATTTGTAAACAAATATATTAAAAACTACGACCCATAAAGTGTGGTCCCTCAGTTCTCACAGACGATCAGCCAGATCTCGGAAAGTATCTCAAAAAAGAAGGTTTTGTGAATACAGACATTTAGTAAAGAATTTTTAAAGATATTTACTAAATAACAGACCACAAAGAATTAAAGATTAAAAAAAATATAACGACTAAACTGTGGTCCCTCAGTCCACATAACAAAGATAAATATTTTAGTGAATATTACTGAATAAAATTTATAAAACCGTTCTTTTTCTATGTAAAGTTTTAGTAAAAGTCTTAAAACATTTTGTAAAAAGAAATGGAGCAATAATATCGAAGCATTTTGAAGATTGCGATGATTAAAACTGGTCCCTCAATCCTCTCCTCCACTGACATATGTGCGTGTGCTAGCTGCTAGACGAGAGGAATATCAGAAAGTCTAGTGTACTTAACTTTTAGTAGTAAATTTCTACTAAATAATGGGTATCTAAAATTGTGTATTTCTTACCTCTCAGCTGAGATAATATTTTTTTTAATCCTATGAAAATAGATAGAGCAGTGTGACCACACAATAAAACAAAATGTAGACAGTACTATTATACTTTATTTAATATATCATTATTTAGACGAAACACAAACAAGGTTGTACGCTTAATTTAATGCTATATTACATGGCTTATGTGTATTTAGTAAAAAGTAGATTGCAAAGTTAACTAATCACTTATTTTAATACTTTTATCAGTACTACAATTATTTTGAAATAATGATCATTGATAATAATGATAATGATAATCATCAATTGTTTTCCATTTTCAACGGCAACAATTCACAGAGGCCTAAAGCTTTTATCAGACTAAATAAAATAATCCCACACAAAAAACGCTTGAGAAAGAGAAAACGTATAAATGCAAGTCTAGATAAAAAAACGCCCAAAAAGTTAAATCTAATATTTCTACTGGATATTTTAATGCGGATTCAATATTTTCTGATCAACCCTCTTTTATTGAAAATTGGAGAGGAGAAGCTGAAATGAATAAAGAGAAAACAAATCATAATGTGATATTATTAAAAAATGGTAACTTGTGTCGTTCGGTATTACTAAATGATAAATATGTCACTCTTATGAATACTTGTGGTTTCGATTCTGTAATGTACTTTTTGAGTGCAGGATTTAACGAAAATGAGAATATTCGAGACGTTATGGCCACTTTTGTCAAAGATTTAATTCCACAATATATAAAGAACCTCTGCGACATGGAATCTACAGACGATGACATTTATTTAATGAGAGCAAAAATTTCTGCACAAAATTTTAGCTCATTAAATGAGAAAGGAAACCATATTAGCTATGATTGCCAGTGTAATATTACATATCGTCCTACCGAGAGAACTATTCGTCGTGTGGCGGATAAATTTGAGTCCACTGGTTCGGCAAATGATCGATCAACACCCGTACGTCAACGAAAAGCAAGGTCTGCCGAAAACATCGCCACTGTCCGTGAGAGTGTGCAGGAAAATCCGAGGCAGTCGATTTCGCGTCGCTCACAAGAACTCGGCCTTTCACAGACCAAAACTTGGCGAATTTTGCGTCGTGACTTAGGCCTGCACCCGTATAAAATTCAACTCACCCAGGAATTGAAGGTATACGACCATAGACAACGACGTGTGTTCGCTGAATGGGCACTGGAGCAGTTCCCAGATTCATTCTACAATTGTTTTAAGTCCAGTGGCGGATCCAGGGGGGGGGTCATGGGGGTCATGACCCCCCCCTGGGCTGGGTCCAGGACCTAGGTGGAACGCTAATTAAAATTGTTAAACATAATGTTTTTATATATTTTGTCACAATATAGATTTTATTTAAGTACTTTCAATATTTAATTGATTTAATATAATTTTTTTTTGAAGGCAAACGCTTTATTCGGGAACGAACGCATCCAAAATTTGAATTTTAGCGCGCCACCGCACGGCCGCCGCCTTTCATATCTCACATTTCGTGTGACACTTGCGCGCGCTTTGTTTCAACTAACGTCTAGCTAGATCTTACCTCAATCGGAACGACTAAACTTTAGTAATAACCTGACCTTATTATAAAACCATTTCTGACCTTATTTTAAATTGTGATATTGAGATGTACCCTAATATAAGATTTTTTTATGTATTATGGCTACACTACCTGTTAGTGTAGCGACAGCGAAAATTACGAAAAATCAAATCGTGCCTGAGAGCTTTTATGGTTGAAGAACGTCTAGAACCGGACTGGCACATCTCCACGTCCATAAAGATGATGATGTTCATCCTGGCCGATTTCGGCTATTTTGTTCAAACATTAGAAAGCTCTAATAAGCGCACCGTCGGAGAGCTGAACAATCGCTTGGTTGTTCAGCTCTCCGACAGTGCGCTCATTGGTGACTGGCGTACCCACATTTCGCTGAGAATACCATGTTGCATGTAGGGCACGTTAACACACCGTTCGCACGACAATAGTGTATGGTCGCTGGTGGTCTGACCTTCAACTCGTCTCGTTTTTTGTCCAAATCTTCTCGTCTTAGCGATACAAAATCAGAGACTTGCAGATTAATGAGACATCTCCAATCCAAAAGTTGGGCGGCTTTGTGCTCCCATTGAGATGGTTCGATATTGCATCTTTTCATATGCCTTTTCAGAACATCCTTATATCTTAGGTATTGTCCATCCCATTGACGTTTGCCATATTTGAGTTCTGAAGATGCGTTTATCCAATCTGTCATCCGACATTCGCTACACGTGTCCACTCCAGCGCAGCTGGCGCCTCATGAGGTAGGTCTCGATACCTCCGACGTTTGCACGACGAAGAACATCTATGTTTCGGACACGATCTTGCCACCGGATGTTCATTATATCTCGCAGACACTTTAAGTGATACCTGTCGAGAGCGCAAATGTGTTTAGGGTACAGGACCCATGTTTTGGACGAATACAAAAAAAATTGGGAGCACAATGGCCATATTATACACTTTTATTTTGGTGGATAGCTTGATGTCATGCGACCGGATAACTTTAGACCGCAGTTCATCAAAAGCAGCAGCAGCAGCTCCTATTCTATCTCTAGTCTAAGTCACACTTTGACGTAATAGTGCTTCCAAGATATTTGAATCTATCGACTTGGTTTAATATATTGTCTTCATAACATACATTAAGTAGTACATTGTCATGTAGCCCTCCTGCCGCCATCACTTCGGTTTTTGAAATTAATTTTAAGCCTAAACTTAGTGCATGCCTCATTTAAATAATTGGTCATAAGATTTTGAAGGCCACTTGAGGAGTCTGTGACGAAACATAAATCGTCGGTATATACATAATCTCAGTTATAAGTGCCACTGAGATTTTCGTAGTCGCTTTAAGTTTCGCCGGGTTGAAAAGACTACTTACTATCCGTGCGAAACTTAATCCCTTAAGGCTTCACGGACTGCAATATCCTATCGATCCTGCCAATTATAGACCAATCGCCTTAACCTCCATACTGTGTAAAGTAATGGAAAGGTTACACAACAACAAGTTGCTGGCATACCTTGAAAACAATGAGCTCCTCAGTGACCGCCAGTATGGCTTTCGCCGTGGTTGGTTGGTCCACCGGAGATCTTCTTGTGTATGTCACGCACTGTTGGGGCGAGGTCATTGAGAAACACGGTGAAGCCCTTGCGTTATCCCTCGACATCTCAAAGGCCTTTGACAGGGTCTGGCACGCTAGTCTGCTGAGCAAAATTCACGCATGCGGTGTCCCTGCTGGCTTATGCAACTGGATTTCCGACTTCTTGAGTGAGCGGTTGATCCGAGTGGTCATCGATGGCTGCTCATCGGATCTTATGGCAATTAAAGCTGGTATCCCTCAAGGGTCTGTTCTTTCTGCGACTCTTTTTTTGCTGCATATCAATGATGTACTTCAGCTGGGAGCAGTTGGGTATGCGGATGACAGCACAGTCTCAGAGAGATACTTATCCAGTTCTAGAGCTGACAGGGACGAAATTGCCACTCTCAGAAAGGCCATGGTAGAGAGCATGAAATTGACATTAAATCTCGTTTCCCAATGGGGTGATGACAATCTGGTCAAATTCAACGCTCTGAAAACACAGGCTTGTCTTTTCAGCGCTAAAAAGAGCCCTTTTGAATTGGCCCCTACTTTCCAAAGTACATCTGTGCCAGTTACCGATTACCTGGAGCTTTTGGGCATGGAGTTGACGTCAGACCTCAGCTTCTGATCAACCATCGAGTCCAGAGCTCAGACTGCAGCAAAAAAGTTGGGAATCCTGCACAAGGTGAGGCGGTACTTCACGCCTGGACAGCTTCTAAATCTGTATAAAGCACAGGTCCGTTCCTGCGTGGAGTATTGCAGCCACTTGTGGGATGGCTCTGCAAAGTACCAACTTGCTGCATTGGACTCGATCGAGCGCAGAGCTAAAAAGCTTATAAGCGACGAGGTGCTAGTGGACAACCTTCATAGCCTGGCTCATCGGCGAACCGTTGCTTGCCTGTCGGTTTTCTACAGATTGTAGATAGATAGATAGATAGATAGATATACTCTTTATTGTACACCATAACAGAATTAAATAAGGACTTAAAAACTACAAAGGGTGTTACAATGGGCGGTCTTATCGCTAAAAGCGATCTTTTACAGACAACCTTTAGATGGATTTGACACAGCAGGAGAAAATAAATTCGCGGGTAGTCCATGGTGTACTATTTACTTATATACAATAAATAAGTAATAACCTACATACTCAATACACATATACATATACATACATAAAAATAACAAAGCTGAGATATATAAAAAATAAAATAAAAATAGTAACATATTAAAGAGAGAGATAGAGATCTTTTACCATGTTTTTGAAAGAAGGAAGGGTTTGTGCTTGTCTTACTGACACGGGAAGAGTATTCTACAGTCGTACTGCTTGAGCTACGAACGACTTACCAAAGAAATTGGTGGAGTGACTCGGTACCTCTAGCCTCAAGTTTTCCGATGACCTCAGAAATTTGGCATGTGTGTCACGGAGGAACTTAAAACGTTCTTTAAGATAAAAGGGGGTCTTAGGATTGAACAGAATACTGTAAAGCAGAGACAATATGTGTAAGTTCCGGCAAAGACGTATAGGAAGCCACTTGAGTTTCGTACGAAATTCAGATACGCGATCATATTTGCGCAAACCAAATATAAATCTTATGCAAAAATTTTGAAGTCGCTCAAGTTTATCAAGTTGTGCCTCCGTGAGATCAAGATAACTGACATCAGCGTAGTCTAGGATGGGATGCAAAAGAGACTGTGCTAGCGCAATTTTAGTGGCAGTTGGCAGAAAGTTACGCAACCGTCTTAGGGAACTGGCAGAAGCAAATAATTTGCGACTCACCTCTTGTAATTGGGGACCCCACGAAAGATATTTGTCCAACCAGACCCCAAGGTTCTTAACTTTCTCGCTTAGTGGAATAGCTGTGCCGTTGAAAATAACCTGAGGAAGCTGAGACCAGTTTACCTTAGATGCTAACCTAGAGCTGCCGACTACAATGACCTGAGTCTTTAACGGGTTAACCTGCAAACCATGTGCCTCACTCCATTCGCAAACTGAAGCCAAGTCCTGGTTTATCATATTTATTGTAGCATCTAAATCAGTATGAGGCGCTTGTCTGTAAATTTGCAAGTCATCAGCATAAAGGTGGTAGGAGGATTGAAGTTTTTTGGAAATTGAATTTATGAAAATTGCGAAAAGTAAAGGAGATAACACGCCACCCTGAGGAACACCGGCTACAGTACTACACCAAGAAGAGCAGGACTCATCTATGCAAATACGTTGCCGGCGGCCATACAGGTAACTACGAAACCAGTCAATCGCTGTTGGAGATATGTTAATAGAGTGAAGTATGCTGAGCAGAATATCGAAATCGACGGTATTAAAAGCGTTACTAAAATCAAGCAAGCAGAGAACCGTCATATTTCCTTTATCCATGTCCATCCTTATGTCATCAGTTACATTAACTAACGCGGTAGTAGTACTGTGTCCAGGACGAAATCCGGATTGGAAAGGATTCAGCAGACTATTCTTGCAAAGAAAAGCACTTAGCTGATTGTGGACAAGGCGTTCAAGGACTTTAGAGAGAAAAGGTAGGATGGAAATAGGTCGATATTCTGAAAAAGAGGCAGGATTTGATTTTTTGGGTAAAGGAGTAATTTTGGCCTCTTTCCATACCGATGGAAAGACACCATTGGAAATAGAATAGTTAAGGATATAGGTCAGGATAGGAAGGATTTCATTGAGGACAGGAAGTATCATCTTCCGACTGACACAGTCGCTGCTAACCGCGTTAGATGTAATTGAAAGTAAGCTCTTCTTAACATCACAATCAGAAAATTGACTAAAATTAAATGCGGAGTGATCCGGAGTTGGAAGGTTAGAAAGATAATTTATAGTAGCTGCCTTCAATGTCCCATTGCAGTAGGACGAGGATGAGAAGTGTTGATTCAACAGATCAATGTCTAGGTCTTTAGGAATCGATTCTTGGCGTGATTTTCCAACTCCCATTGATTTAAGAAATTTCCAGACTTTAGCTGGATCACCGTTTTCAACAGAATCATGAATATGTCGGCGCATTGCATCCCTACACACCCTATTGCTGCGATTGCGTGCATTCACAAACATCTCTCGGTTTAATGGTGAGGGTCGGCTTCTGAATTTTGACTTACATACTACTTTCTTGTGCATGACAGCCCTCACTTCATCTGTCAACCATGGTGCTGGAAGATGCTTTAATTTGACTGCACGAATAGGAGCATGAGTGTCGTAAACTTTTACAAGATTATCCGTAAGCAGGTTAACTTTGTCATCGACCGATTCAACAGCGACAAGAGAGGTCCAATCAATGTTGTTTGCATCCGCCTGGAGATTATCAACATTCATACCACTACAACTGCGTAACAGAAGAGTTTTAGGCTTGGCCTTGGGAGGGCGAATCTTGTAGGAAAGGTATATTAAATCGTGATAGGAAAACATGTCAGCCATGCATTGGCCATGCTTACTGACATGATGTGTAGAGGAGACAATTACAAGATCCAAAAGAGAGGGATTACAGTTTGGGAAGTGGTGTGTGGCACTAGAAGGAAGGACAGCCATGTTTGACGAAATCAATCAATCAATTGGGTAATCTGAAATGCTAAAGATCGAGAATCATTTTTCAATAAGCAAGTATTGAAATCCCCCATAATTATTGAATGACTGTAAGAAGGAGTTAAATCTTCAAGGATCTTTTCAAAGGAGGAAAAGAAATTTACACGTGAAGAAGGACTGTAATAAACACCAAGAAGAATTTTCACATGATTTAGGTTAATTTCCAAAAAGAGATGCTCACCCGCATTCTGTGGCGGAGGTTGTGTTGACATATCGACAATTGAAAAAGGAATCTGCGGACGAAGATATATGGCAACACCACCTCCTCCACCACGCGCGCGATCATTTCTAATTAACTGGAAACCTGGTAAGGAATAGGATGTTGAAGGGAGACATGGTTTGAGCCAAGACTCTGAAACAAGGATTGCATGGATGTTCTTACAGTCAAGGTTAGCTAACATGTCAGAGTAATGGGCCGGGATACTTTGAGCATTTATATGGACTCCATCTCCCTTTCACTACCGGTCTACCAGATGCACGGCTGGGTACCACCCACACTTGGTTGATATACCGTCTTGTCGTACCAAGCGCTTCTCCTTCACATTTACTCTGCGCATAGCCAAGCTGTGGAATTCTCTGCCGGTTCTGTGCCACTTAGGACCTTTCAGCCTTTAAAACACGAGTAAATAGGCATCTTCTGGGCTCGCTAGTCCCATCGTAGACCTTATCTATCGCTTACCATCACGCGAGATCGAGGTCAAGAGTGGGCTCATTACTAATAAAAAAAAAAAAATAGAATGCGAACAAAGTTGGTGCCAATACACAATCCTGTTTGACTCCACACGTGACTGAGAAAGATTCTGATTGTTCACCATTGACTGTGACGCAACATGACATGTCATCATGTAAAAGCCGTAAAAGGCTAACAAATTTATTCGGACAACCCAGTTTAGACAGAACCAAACCAAAGAACCAAAGAGCTTCACGAGGAACGCTGTCAAAGGCCTTTTCAAGGTCAACAGAACACAGAAACATTGGTCGACCTTTCTCCGTGTTCTTCTCAATAGGCTGGTGGATTGAAATGATGGCCTCGCAGGCTCCTCTTTCCGGTCTGAAGCCGAACTGAGATTCTGGCAGTATTTCTTCAGATAAAGGCAAAAGTCTATTTAGAAGGACTTGTGCGAATTTTTTTTTCCTGGAATGGAGAGAATGGAAATGCCTCGGTACGAATTATAGTCAGAGCGATCTCCTTTGTTTTTGTACAGTGAGCAAATGCGAGAGATTTAAAAGCACTTAGGTAGATTTTCTTCCGATCACATATACAACAACAGTTTCCACATGGTCTGGTGTAACTCCTCTCCTCCATACTTCAGCATTTCAACGCAAATATTATGTACGCCTACTGCTTTCTTATTCTGTTGCCTGATGGTCGTTCTGACTTCCTCCAAAGTAATAGGTTCAAATAACTCTTCCCTAGGTTTAGTTTGCTGGAGGGAATTAATGTTAGTTATATCAGTAGAGCGATCAACATTCAGAAGGTCATTAAAATGTTGAGCCCAGCGTTTCAAGAAATCGTCTTTGTTGGCGAGAGATACTCCATGTAGTGACTTTAACGGTACGTTTACATTTTGGTACCTATGACTCTAAAAATCTTGTTATAAAATGCACTCAGCTGTTGTGTGTCTATAAGCCACTGTAAGAATTTCGCCTTCTCTTGCCACCACTCACCATTCGCATCTCTCGTTAGTCTTCCCAAGATTGAGAAGACTAAACTAAGTATTTTCCTGGATTTGTTTGTGTAAGTTTTCATTGCAAAGAATTATTGTGCTGCATATTAAGTAGCTGTCGGTGACCGCTAATCCAATTTAGTGTTTCTATGGCCCAAGATTGGAGAGCTTGTTTCCGTGACAAAAGATGTTACGGACTGCCAAATGGTCTCCAGGTCATCGTTTTCAATATTCAAGGAATAAAGAGCTTCATTCAACTTGCTAACATAGGCTTCCCTTTTCTGAAGATGTTGACAGACAATTGACAGTTTCCAAACGGAATGCTTGACCACGTCCATTAAAACGTACCTATTGAAGTATTATACCTACATTAAGTGATAATGCGTTTCGGGAGAAGACGTACCAGAAAAATTGATTGTGTTATTTAAATATGGGGGGGGGGGGGTGTTTTTAAGTACAGTACTGGCATTTATTAATAAAATACCTACTATATACTTGTATCTATTATCATCAAAATTAAATTATATACTTGTGACTTGATCGACTCGACTATGTGACCCCCCCCTGGCGCCAAAGCTGGATCCGCCCTTGTTTAAGTCTACTACTAAATCCTGGGATTTTCATTTCGTGAATTCCCAGTGTGGTCCCTCAGTTCACACGCACATTGTGAGTTTACCCCCTTCCTTTACACATAAATCTTTTCCTTCTCTACCTAAACAATCAGAAAAAGTTAAAAACAATGATACTCTTGACATTAAACAGATAGCTAATATCTCATTAGGCAATAAGACTGATGATGATGGTTCAATCACTAATAAGAAAATAAAAGAAATATTTTTATCAAATTTAATTTAATTTAATGGACAGTTACTTAAATATTTTGCAGTATAACATATAAAGCTTACAGAGTAAAAAGAGCCTTTTACAAAATTTGTTAATTCAAAAAAAAATATTGATATTTGCTTACTCAATGAAACATGGTTAAAACCTAAATCCACTATTCCACACTTTCTTTCATACAATTTCATTAACAAAAATTCATGCAATAGTCATAATGGAGTTGCTATTTTGGTGAACCATCATTTAAAATACAAATTAATTAATACAAATTTCTCTGAATCAATACAAAACATATGTATCTCAATAGAAACACAATTTGGCAGAATAGCTGTACTTTGTGTATACAGCCCACCCAGTACTAGATTTGACTCAAGCAAGTTGAAAGCTTTAATCAACAACATACCAAAACCCTGTATAATCATGGTGATTTTAATGCTCATAACATAGCCTTTGGTTGCCATAGTGATAACACTAGAGTAAATTCGACTTGTGCATTTTGAATGATGGATCACCAACAACTGTTCCTTATCCTAATAGACAAGCTTCAGCAATAGATCTTGCCCTTGTTAGCCCTTCAATTGCTCATTTGTGTAACTGGTATGTTCATGATGATCCCATGGTGCATGGGTAGCTATCATCTTCCAACTTTACTTGAGATAAACATCCAACCATCTATTTATGACACGTCACCTCCTGTGGATCAAAAGAAATATATTTATAGAAAAGCAGATTGGCACAAGTATTACAGCCTATCGGAAACTAGTTTTTCCTACATAGATTTAATTAATGATAATCCTATCAATTCATATAATAATTTTGTTGACACATTAAATGATTTAAGGAATAAAACAATTCCAGAGCGTAAATTAATTTCAAATACTGTTATAAGAAAGCCAGTGCCATGGTGGAACCAAAAATGTAGTGAAGCTGTCAAAAAATCGAAAGATGCACTTAAATATTATTTTTCTCAACCTACAGTAGAAAATTGGATTAAATACAAAAAGTTAGATGCGAAAAAGAAAATAATATTAAAAGAAGAAAGCACTACTTCTTGGAAAAACCTATGTAGTAGCTTTAATAGGTTAACACCTGTTTCACGGATATGGGGATACATCAAAAAAATTTAAAAAATTGGTACAAATCGTAACAAAAATTTGAATGATGAATGGGTTCCCAATTTTTTAAATAACTTAGCAGATTCTACCCAGATAGATGAGACTAAATTGAAATATTTGTTCGAAAATGCTACAGAAAACAGTTGGAATGTATTACTCAAGTACAATTTCACTATAGAGGAGTTGAATACTTCTTTAAAGAGTAGGAAAGATACTACACCGGGATTGGATGATATACCTTACTTTTTAATCAAAAACTTACATTTAAATGCCCAAATCATATTACTTAGTATTTATAATAAACTATGGGATCAATTACCTACTTATACCTGAATCTTGGAAAACCCAATGTGTGATTCCAATATTAAAACCTAATAAACCTGTAAATAATGCATCTTCATATAGACCTATCTCATTATCATCTTGTTTGGGTAAACTTTTTGAAAATATGTTAAAGTTAAGATTAGATCATTTTGTTGAATCACATAGTTTAATTCCTTCTGTAGAGTTTGGCTTCAGAAAAGGCACAAGTTGTTCTGAAAGCTTTGTATCTCTATTGTCAGATTTAAAACAGGTTAAGTGACTCTAATGCAATCTGTGTCTTTTTAGATGTAAAAGGTGCTTTTGACAATGTAAATATAGAGGAACTCATTCAAGTATCTCATGATATTGGAATACCTAGTCACATCTTAAAATGGCTTTATCACTTTTTGAGTAACAGAACTGTTTTTGTTAAATATAATAATAAGTTACATGGACCAAAGTCTGTCAACATAGCACAATGCAAGGGGCCACTTCATCCCCTTTACTTTATAACATTTATACTTCTGAAATATTAAAATATGTAGACACACCAGATGTAAATATCTTGCAATTTGCAGATGACTTGCTTTTCAACCGACGACAAAAAGAGGAGGTTATCAATTCGACGCGTATATTTTTTTTTTTTTTTTGTATATCATAAATCAGAATATAGAAATAGCTATGGCTAATATCAATAAGGCTTTAAATCAGTTGTACATCTATTACCATAAAAAACTTAAATTAGAAATTAATCCAGACAAAAGTTCAGTTTTGATTGTTAATAAAAATTTAAATGCTCATAAAAATGTAAAATTTTTATATAATAATGTTGAAATTCCAATAGTCAAACAACATAAATTCCTAGGGGTTATTATTGATGATAAGTTAAAATTTGATGAACATATTAAGCACATAGCAAAGAAAGCATTAAATGGCATCAATATATTGAGACATTTAGCAGGAACTTTTTGGGGATCCGACCCCAAAATTATGAGTATGCTATACAAAAGTATAGTGAGAAGCCATTTTGATTATAGCAGTTTAGCTTATATGAATGCCAATGACACCTTACTTAAGAAATTAGATGTCATCCAGAATATGGGAATGAGACTTATTTGTGGATCATAAGAGTGCATAGCCCCGCACTCTACACCTATTAATTCATTAGAAATTGAGACATGTATTACGCAGGTTGAAGTTGGCTTAGGGCGGATACGACCAAACAGGAATAAATTTTATTCTAGGAGTAAATCGCTACTTATTCGAGAATAACTCAATTTCACGTTTAACCAACTACAATTCGAGGAATAACGGGTCTATTCGGGAATAGTCACTATACCACCGTTAGGCATGGAATAAGGAGCTTATTCCAAGAATAACAAAATGGCGTCCTATTGTTTTAAGCTGTCATTTCAACTCAACACAAGGAATTATTCGAAAAACATAAAATGCAACGTTTAAATGATTTGATTGAAGATAGTGATAGTGATGAGGAAGTTATTCCTAGACGTCCAAGGTGGCTAAAAGAGAGAATAGATTTATTTGAATATTATGATGATCATGATTTTTGCTGACGAGAATTGAACACAAATTGGAATACATTTCTGACCGGTAAGTATTTATTAGTACCTACCTCCAACAATATCTACCTACCTAATTAACCTGCGTATTTATGTTATTGTACGGTCACAAAAAACCTTTGAAAAAAATATCAGATCTAATTATATTATTATTTTTCAGTTTTTATTTTTTATTTTTAGTTCATTAGTCAGTGCCAATATTGCTGCATTGCACAAGGAATATATAAAATTTCCTACAACTCAGCAGGAGATGAGGAGGGAGCAAGATAATTTTTATCGAATAGCTCGATTTCCACGTGTCATTGGTGCCATGGATTGCACGCACATAAAATTATCATTTGTACCACTCCGGTGTCAGGTGGGAGGTGAACAAGCAGAACTATATAGGAATAGAAAAGGTTACTTTTCTATAAACATGCAAACAATATGCAATGCTAACTTGGAAATCACTGACATAGTAGCACGATGGCCAGGGTCATGTCACGATAGCACAATATTTAATAATAGTATTATGAAAGCGAAATTTGAAGATGGATGCTATAATGATTCGATTTTGGTTGTTGACAGCGGATATGCTTCAACCTCATACATGATGCCTCAATTAGGGAGCCCAAGAACGCAAGCAGAGCAACTTTATAATGAATCACAAATAAGAACTCGAAATCCTATTGAAAGAAGTTATGGGGTATGGAAACGAAGATTCCCTGTTTTGGCACTTGGAATGCGTGTAAAGTTAGAAAAAGCACTGACAATTATAGTGGCCACTGCAGTTCTTCATAATATTTTACGTCGTAGAGGGGAAAGTTTACCTCCAGATGATCCAGAACTTGATTTACCAGGCCCTTGGGACCAAATTTTAAGTGATGGCCAAATGCCTCAAGTCATTCAAGGAGAACAAATACCTGTGAGACGGCATGAGACCCGGGATGCTCTTATTGCTGATTATTTTTTTAGTTTGCTGTAAGTAAACAGAATAAAATAAAAGTAATTAAAGAAGAATATTGTTTTTAGAATTTATTTCTATTTTATGATTAAAACACTGGATGAACAATTATTTTCTATTTATGAAAGCCACTAACTTTCTTCGCTTCATCAATAAAATGTTGGTTTTAATTTTTTCTTGTTTTAATAACTCCTTTTTTATTTGAATATCTAAGTCATGCCGCATCTTAGACCTTTCCATTTCTTCCACAGCAAGCTTTGTCTGTTGTTCTAAAGCCTCAATTTTCTTCATGTGTAATTGCTCTAATGAAGAAGATGCGCTTGAGTGGGTTGGTCTTCTCCTAGAAACCCATGTCCGATGAGGAGTTGGATTCTCAGTATGTTTAATTTTGAGGGCCGACGATATAGGAGTCTGCAACATTTTGGGTGTATAATCTCCCCAATCCTTTAATAGAAAAACAATAAAATTAGTAGGGTAAAGTAATAACTTGACATACATAGTTCTACTTTAGTTAAATTTGTCTTATATCTAGCTGTTGCATTTATAATACTACTAGTACTCACGCGGTGCTTCGCTCCCGTGGATTCTATTACGGTAAAAACATAACTCTCCTTTTTTGCAGTCGCGTAAAAAGTAGCCTATAACCTTCCTCAAGCTTCAAGCTACTTCCATACCAAATTTCATTCAAATCCACCCAGTACTTTCGAAGATTAGCGCGTTCAAGCAAACAAACAAACAAACAAACTTTTCCGCTTTATAATATTAGTATAGATATAATAATTATATAGTGGCCATTTCATAAAATCCTTTCTTAGCGAACCTCGAGGTAACATAAAGAATACACCTGCCAAGTTTTATCAAAATCTGTCCACATATTGGGTCTGCGAGCTAATAGTCCAGTCATTCAGGCAGTCACAGTATTTTTTATTTACAGCTGTTAATTACCTTTTTCACAATATCTTCATTTTCACATACTACATCTGTGTCGCTTGTTTGTTCTTGTACAAAGAACGAAGGAGGCATTGTGGTATCTACAAATAAAAGTTAAGTTTAAAATTAAGACATAGGGTAAACATAGGAGGTATATTTAATATAGGGATGCATCGATATGCCTTTTTGCCGATACGATACCGATACAGATACTCTTATAAAAATATCGTCGATACCGATACCGATACCGATACCAACGATTAGTGAATTAAAATTAAGGTAAAATATATAAAACACAAGTTGGTTAAAGTTATTAATTTTTATTAAAAAATATAAACAGTCACAAACTTTGAATAAGATATTAAGAATTAAGGGTAATAATTAATTTAAAATAAATAACTGTTAATAATTAAAATTAACATTAATAAGCTTTTTGTTTGAAAAGCAGAGTATTCTCATGTTTTGGGGAGAAAGCCGATTTCGCAAGTCTGTCTGTATAAGACCTGCGGTGGAAAATAATCTCTCAGATGCTTGTGCCTCTTGTTGACCAAATCAAACGGCTCCATGTCAACACATATTTCCTCAGCAATAGTGCGAGTTATATCTTTTGCCCTAATATCGTCGTCGGTGTAAAGTGTTTTCTTATCAATTATCTCCGTCAGAGTTGCTTGTCTCTTAGATTGTGGACCATTGTCGTCATCACACTTTGTTTTCTGGATAGTTGTTTTTGACGCTAAAGCGGTGTCCAATTCGCTCGAATGGTGCCTCTTCATGTGAATCCACAAGTTTAATGTATTATAATTTTTAGAATTGATGCCACGGGACACATTTTCCGTACAATAAAAACATATTGCTTTGGAATTATCAAATGTGGAAATTTCAAAATGATTCCATTTAGTACTTTTGTGTTTTGAAGTTGACATGATCATACTGTTTTTTTAATTCAACCAACGACTCATAAACGATATACACACAAACTGATTGATTACGATATGTAATTCTGTATTTTATTTAGCAACGAAAAAATACTACGCGCGATAGCAGTTAAAAGCCAACTAAAGTGTCTAGCGAAATCGAATACGCGGGGACAAAGCAGGTGAGAGAGACAACAAACTGAATAAAACGTGGGGAATCCCCGAGCATAGATAGTCCGTGCCTCGTTTGCAACGAACTAGATCAAACAAGATGCGCGTTTACATTACTTTTTTAAAGCGCGAAATTTGAAAAGTATCGTTGTATCGGCAATAAAAATATCGCCGATGCCGATATATCGGCAAACCCAAAGTATCGCCGATATATCGGTATCGGAATCGGTATCGGATGCATCCCTAATTTAATACAAATTAAATAAAAGAATAAATGCACAGCCCTAACTTTTTCTCAGTGAAAATTGTAAAGGGTAAACTAACCTATGTATTCTATCTCTGCTGCTGGAAAATCCTCCGTTTGTGCCGCAACCATTGCCCCTTGGTCTTGCACCGCTGGAATAATATCAGAGTCTTTATCGTATTGGTTAAATAAACCAATAGCACTGGTGGATATTAATGATATGATCCGCTGTTGAATGTGATCCTCCTTTTTAGGCAGTATCGATGATCCACCACCTAAAACAAAAATATTTTGGAATAAGAAAACTAAATAATGAATGATGATGAATATGAAGAATGTTAAGCATATCGATTTATGTGTTTCATTATCATTTCAGCCACAAGAATCCACTATTGTTGAGCATAGGCCTCCTTAACACATGGTGTTTTTCCCAAAACAGTTTTTAGGTTATTTTAAAACAAAGTTAAAGTTAGCATTTTAGCATAGGTATATAAATAACATAATACTAACCTGTTTGGGGTTAAAGTCCGGTTAAGTAGACTCACAGCCTTAGTGTGCTGATCTACAAGTGGCCCTACCTAAAAAAAAAAAAAAAAAAAAAAAAAACCTGTTTTGATCATATGCTTCCTGTTTGTTGCTGCATCCTTTCTTGCCACCTTTTTCATGCTCTCCCATTGAGCTTTCAAATTATCCCCCGTGCGAGAACAGTGGGTTGTACGGCTGTTGTACTGGTCAGCAATGATTTGCCATTGAGCCAATTTTGATTTCACCGTAACACCATCAGTTTTTTTATTTTCTATTATTTTAAAATGTAGCTCTACTAGGCTTAACAAAAGTTCTTTTTCAGATGGCAGCCAATTAGGACTACGTTTACGCAGAACGTCACTCATTTTTAAGAATAAATTTACTTTGCAAAACTCGAATATAAACACCACATGAACCAAACCGAACCGACATGCAAAACTTTAAACACTTCTTCGTTTTCAAATAATTTTGACATTATTGACATTGACAGCAACTATTCCGCTCTATAATACGACAAATGAGAGTTGACATGCGTTATGGTTCTGTACTCTCCGGTTTGTAGAACAAAAATATTTTTCCGGGTATTACATTCGTTCACATCATGTACACATTCCGACACATTCACTCCGCTATTCGCGTTTAGTTATTCCACGTATAGTTATACTTCAGATTGCGTCGAAAAACGACTTTCAGTTACTCGAGTTTAAAATCGTGGAATAAAATTATCCCTGGTATAGTTACGCGCGTGTAAATCGATGTTTGGTCGAATCCGCCCTTAGAGATTTTTCTTAAAAGTCCTATCTTTGAATAATAATCCTTTAGTTAAGAAAATTACAATACATCCTCAAATGTTCCAAGCAATATCATCCAGTACTATCTCTGCTTCTTCTCTGGTTAGTAGAACTTTGCCTGAAATTCCAACAATATTTCAATATGTACAAAATAATTCAAAAAATGTTATGAAATATGATATTTGGCCTGTATATAAAAATACTTATATTAGCCTTATTAATAGTTCTATAGTCTAGACACTGTGCATAATAAATTTGAATATCTAAAATTTAAAGACAATAAACCAGATCATTATATCATATACACAGATGGGTCTAAAACAAATCATTGTTTCAAAGCAGCTTTTTATGATCCACAAATAGATTTGACTAAATGCATTAAATTAAATGCAGCATGTAGCATTTTTACTGCAGAAAGCTATGCAATTTATTGTGCACTTCAGCATGTAAATAGTTTTGTAAATAATATTCTGATAGTGACTGATTCCAAGAGTGTTTTATCAGCATTAAAAAATGTAAATTTATCTTTTAAGTTAAATTATATAGTTTATAATATTAGAAATAAGATTAGGGAATTACATGATAAGATTATTAATGTAGAATTTGTTGTTGAGGAGATAAAAATTGTTCTCTTACCAAGATGTTGCAAGGGTGGGATCCTTTATGCAAATAAAGTGCTTCATTCAATCATTTCACTGCTTTTATTCCATTCTAAAAGTCTTTATAAAATGCTTAGTAGATTCATTACATGTTTTGTATATCTTGATAAAACTGGTCTAAAAATAACTTAAACATATGATCGACCATTTCAACTTTACTCTCTCTTAACTAACTGATGCAACTGAACTACTACAACTACTATATTTTCTCATTTGACTTTTCTTTTCATCTATCTTGTCATATTCAAAAAAACCTTCCTTACAACATTAGGTTTTAAAGACCATAGACTTTAAAACCTGCCAGTAATCCATAGACATAAAATTCTATAAAACCAATATTACAACATTTGTATGGGTACCTTCACAAAGTGGCATTCCTGGAAATGAAGTAGCTGACAATGCAACTAGGTTAGACCATGATGAAGACCAATCAGAGCTCCTAAAGGTTCCATTTACTGATTACTACGGTCATTTTAATGAGTTGAACAAGATGTTGTGGAAGGACCGAAAGGCAAGTGGTATGCTGATATACAGAAAGAATTGCCAATAAAAGCTTGGTACCATAACCTAAAAAACATCAGTAGAAGATTTATCACTACCATAACACGTATGCGACTGGGACATTGTTTGACACCAGCCCACCTGAACAGAATCCATATATATGACAATAGCTGATGTCATCACTGCGGATCTGAAGATGCTGACCTGTATTATTTTACAATGCACAAGTTTTAATATTCAACGGTTGATTCCAAAGAGTATGTAATACACTATGTTGATTCTAGTGAGTGATATTTTTGACAGTAACAATCAATCCAGTGACAGTGAACGTCAACAAAGTTGAACAAAGTGTTTCCTGCCACGTTCAGGACTTATTAATAAACAAGAACTATTTTAGTGCGTTATATAAATATATATGTAATACGGTGGAAAAAATTTAATATAAAGAAAAAATTGGAACAAAAAAATACAAATATATGTTTTCTATGAATGTAATATAGATAGACAAAGGTGTAACACCGTGGATACACCACGGTTGAAAAATGTGTGAAGTGTATGAAACTAGGCATTAATTTGTTTGAGTGTATTGTTTTTGTTTTTTTTGCAACTAGCCATATTCTAGTTTATTTATGTTTGCGACTGAAAGACTCTGTATCTGGTCATGAATAAAGATTAAAAAAAAAACTACTTTATTTTGACATTGACTTCGAAGACGAAGCAGCATGGTCTATGACCTTCGCCTGTCCAACAATGAGTTGGACGAAAAAAAAAAAATTTTTGACATTGACAAATGACACCTGACATGAAATAACACTCTCACTGGGTACAATTGGTTATCTTAGAGTAATTAGACTTAGAGTGATAGTTTCATTCCAAATTCCGTTCAAAATTGAAGCAACAACGCAATGAATGTGTGCCTAAGCGGCATGTAATTACGTTCGACGACACGCACACAAGCAAATAATAAATGTTGCAAGTAAATGACATTTTCCCCAGCATGTGGGGAAAATGGAACTGTTCTAATTTTGCCAACTTTGCCGGTAGGTTATGCGTAGAATTATTATTTAAGTTGCATTTTATTAGAATTATTCATATTATTACTTTATTTTGTTTAAGGCGAAAGCGCCAGGTTAGCTCGCGAAATATCTTTTTTACGTTTTTTGTAATTTGCTGGTCAGCATTACGTTGTAAGTTGATTAAAATATGATTTGCGATCGTAACAAATATGTATTTACAGAATTATAATCATTAAAGTCATCAACACAACTCCCTAAGACCAAGTAATCCTACTGAATGACTATTTCATAAAATCTTTATATTCTATGATTATACTAACTTAACAGGTTGTTGTAAACTACAATTTGACATACGACAACACTACGATCAGTCTAAACATTATTTTGTGTTTATTATATTTTTTCTATAGGCTGTATAGCGTTTTTGTCAGTGCTTTTTATGTAAATAAACGCGCGCCGCGCTTGCGATTCGCGCGCAGGTGTAGGTAAACCTGCGCGCGCACGCTAGCGCGACGCGCGAAAAGTCAAATCCAGCGCGCCATTTTCCATATAAGTTAATATTTAACAATACAAGTCTGTTTTTTTCCTCGCAAGTATGTTGAAAAACGTCGTATGACACGCGTGTGCATTGGTCATTATACTCTCGGCTTCCTTATCGCGCTCGCCTGCGGCTTGTGCGAATAATACCGCCTCGGGTATAGTGATCAACATAGCACACATGTATCATAATGTACTATATCCTAAAACACATACCAAAAATTGGCTAAGTGCGAATCAAACTCGCCCATGAAGGGTTCCGAAGTAACTATAATAATATAATATAATATGTATACTTATTAAAAAATACCCTACAAATTTCTTAAAACTAGCTTATTTAAATTTTTTACAACTACGCCCAATAACTTTGTTTTTCATAGTGTTTGTATGAATTACAAAGTTATATTTGCGGTGTTAGAAATTATGCTGTATCTCAAAAATTGCTGACCCGATCTCGTTCAAACCAATTTTGGTTGAAAGTTTACATTAAGATCTACAGCATATATTTTTTTGAAATTTTTGACACACATTTTACCACTTTGAATGCGTATAACTTTTAAACTATTAACTTTATGAAAAAGTGGTTTTAGAAATCTTAATGTCATTTTTAAATACCTGTCTATAGATACCACACGCATAGGTTTCATGAAAAAAAAAATATTTTCAGTTTCAGTTCCATGTATGGGGAAAATATTAAAAAATATTTAAAATAAAGGGGGGCCTTTATTTTAAATATTTTTTATAAAATCGGAAAGCGATTTACAGAATACATCTACCTACCAAGTTTCACATATATAGTTCTAATAGTTTCGGAATAAAATGGCTGTGACATACGGACGGACGCACAGACAGACAGACAGACAGACGGACAGACAGACAGATGGACAGACATGACGAAACTATAAGGGTTCCGTTTTTTGCCATTCGACTACGGAACCCTAAAAATGGTACAACATCTTCACTTCATCAAAATAAAATAACATCAACACTTTTTTTCATGGCGAGTAGAAATACCTACATAGATGTGGATTGAGATTATAGGTACCTACTATGTAATTTTTTGTTATTATAATTATGTAATTATAATAACAAAAAATTGGGTAAAATATTTTCTAAGCCTAGCAACATTTTCATTGTAATGGCGGCTGTCAAATTTACGATTTATTATTTTGTTTTGATGAATGTTTTGTACAAAAATATAAGATGCTAGGCTGTACTTATCCGTGAAATGGTATCTTTAAACGTTTTTCATGATTATGTGATGAGTTGTGACACCCTTTCACTGCAAAGTACGTCATTTTTTTACGAAAATGCGCGAGCTCTTTACAGTAATACTAAGTATTACTGTAAAGAGCTCGCTTGGTCTTGAGTACTGACGCGCCGAAAGTCGTACGTAGCCTTAAAAGGCTAACTTGAAATGGCTTCACTTTGCGTGCGACTACTGCGGTTCTAAGCCTATTAATTCTATGTTGGTTATGTAATATTGCTTCCAACCAGTGTAAAATAATTAAGCAAAATGGGAAAGCATTTCGGAGAACTTGCTAAAATCCGAGGATTGATTACCTATAAGTTATCGCCGCACGAACAGCGCGCTTACGCTGGTGCCATTTCCTATGGGTTGCCCAACATCTTCCGCAGGTTCCGCGAGAGCGTGTTCAAGTGGGCCCCACGTAAGTAATAGAATTTCTATCATTAATAGCAACTTTAAAATATTTTACCGGTATTCGTTTTATACGTCAACACAGATAAGCACATAATTATTATGCAATATGAAAGATAGATGGATGTAAGGTATTGATTTGCATTAGAGTTTCTTAGCTTAAATAGTCTTTGCTTTGGCAATTCAACAAACCTTGCTGTCAACGTGTTTGAGACGATGATTACTTTCTGTCAATAGCAATTGGGCAATGTAGTAATAACTAAGTTATTGTGAGATTGTCCATCGCTGTAATCCATGTTACTGACAATTTCATAAACACCCGTCTTTTAACCATAGAACTCATAGGTTGCTTGTAATTAGAGATGACACTATTCAATAATCTACATTCTATATAGGGTAAATACGCTATATGTCGGCCCCTCCCCATCTTCAGCCGTCTGTACATTTTCAGCTTGTGTTCATTCAGAAGGTAATTAAGTTACAATTTTGCTATTCAAATTACACCCTTAGTTCATACTCTATATGTACAAACCGTTACTATTTGATTACGTCACTCGATCTTCGTACACTGAACGTCAGTTACGACTGTGCCGTTGAAGCATCAAGTTCTCTTTTAAAATGGTTTTCTTGATGTGAATACCCACACTTCGGGAATTGATATTACTACGGTAAGACATTTCGTTTTTTTTTGTTTTAGTTTTATTATCACTAAAATGTTATTTTTACTATATTTTGAGACAGCTTTTTCAACGTTTTGCGTATTTTTTTAAGAGCAAAATAGGAGGCCGCCAATAGAGCGCCAACTTCCCGGCCGTGGCCGATTTAAAGTTAATGCAGTCTCTTTTATAAATTCCAATTGTACCAATTCCATTGGTTTAACAAGAGAATTTGCAAAGCTATAGGCAAATAAATCTATTTTACGTTTAATTGCCAAATACCGGCCGGGGTGATATTAGTTGAATCTCGAGAAATAAGGTAATAAGGTACACAAAATAGGAGCCAATATTAGAAATATTAAATATCGTATTGTCGACCAGCCCCAATTTCGGACACCACTATACAGGCTGATTACTTTTGTATTTTTTCATTGATTGGGTGGGTAGGTAGTCATTTCTAATTTATTTATCAAACTTAGTTGCTCAAAATTAAATATGTATTATGACAAGTATATTTTATTAATATTATAAAGAAGTTAAGTTTTAATGTAGGTATTGACAATATTGAAAACATATTTATAGTATTTATTTATTTAAGGACAACCAACAAAGCATACACCAATAAACATGTTAAAAGTTAAAATATTATTACAAACAATAGTGTAGCCTTAATTAAAGGCTGCCACGACATGCATTAAATTTTAAATTAAACTTTCACACTTATTTTTTAATTAAATTAAACAATAAGTGTGAAAGTAGAGATTAAACAAAATAAAAAAAACTTCTAACATTGCAATGGCTAGCTGGGTATTACTAATGACTAAAGCTATTGCTTTAGTACCAACATGTAATTACCAACATGCCTTAGTATCAACATAGCATTTCACATATTATAAGACAAATGAACACTTAATTAATAATTAAAAAATATAAAAATCTTGGGCTTGAAAAGAAATTACAGGATTTTCGGTATATGTCTCGCAGTTCAGCCATTGAGGTACGAAATGTCCCCACTCATGAAAAAGAAACCGTACAGGATTTGACAACCGTGGTAACTGGCTTGTGTGCTGTCTTGAAGGTTGATATTCACCCTCACGACTTGCGGGACGTTTACCGGATTCCTGGTAAAAAAGGCGTGACCAGGAGCATTGTTGCAGAATTCTCCACGGTAAAAAAGAAATCCTGTGTTCTTTCGTCAGTTAAAGAGTTCAACAAAAGCAAAAACACGGCTGACAAACTTAATACCGAGACTATTGGGATAGCAGGAAAGTGTCAGCCAGTCTATGTGGCTGAGTATTTACCACCTTCTACTAGAAAACTATTTTACTTGGCGCGTAATTTCGCAAAGGACAATAAATATAACTTTTGTTGGTCATCAAATGGGAATATCTTCATTCGCAAAGAAGTAGGTGAAAAACAAATTCTCATTCAGTCAGAACAATGCCTACTCAATCTAAAACCACAGGAATGACTATGTGACTGTAACTACAATGCTAATATAAAACATTATTCTTCGTATGATTGTAAACAACTAACTCATGATATTTGCATTGTATTAATTTCTTATATTTTAAAAATTTATAACTTAGCCAAGTGCGTAACACTGAGTAAAACATATCTGTGCTATGTCTCTCGTTTGATATCACTTTTTAAAACTTGTTCTCTTCTTTACTCACACCCACACTTTCATCACACACAACTCTGTATACACTCACTTATCACTTATAACCACACATATAATTTACATTATTCAATTGCCATCAAGCCGTATAGTATTGTTGTTGCGTCAAGTAGATGCCTAGTAATTATTTCCAATGTACTGTATCCCAATTTAGAGACACTTTTTAATATAATCTTAAATGGCTAATTTCGATTCTATACCTTCTGACATAGACTCCCTTAGTGTATCTAAGGTACACAAATGTCTTCCTGAAAATTGTTTACAGTACATTAAAAACCCGAAACTCAATTTTAAGATACTCCATCTAAACATAAGAAGCATTACTAAAAACTTCGATCATATTCCCGTTCTCATGGAGACTTTAGGGTTTCAATGTGACGTACTCGTACTATCAGAATGTTGGTTGGACAAACTGGCACACTTACCCACCTTGGATGGCTATACTTCGTACTGCACAAAAAATAACCATAACCAAAATGATGGATGTGCTTTGTATGTTAAAAGTTCTTTGATTTGCGACGTAACAGAACCATGTTTTATTACTGATGGAACCTGTCTTGTTTGCCGTATTGGTGATGTTACAATTATAGCAATATACCGCTCACCATCATTTAAGAACGTAAACAATTTTTTAACGAGTTTAGATAGAGTACTCAAGGCATCTACCCGCACTGTAATCCTTATTGGTGACATGAATATCGATATTAAGGACGGTAATAAAGACAGTTATTCCGACGAATACATGTCCTGCGCGGCTGCAAATGGGTTATTTCCTGCGCACCTGTTACCCACTAGAATCTCAAACTGCTTGGACCACATATTCCTAAAAACAAATTTGTCCGCTACAACCTTTGTCATAGAATCAGCAATAACTGATCATGATCCGCTATTGCTGTTATTAGAGATGAAGACAACTACTACCTCTAATTACGATATTAATAAACGCAAAATTGATTGTCCCTCGATTGTAGCGGCTATTAACTGCTTCGATTGGTCACCAATATTGGTTATGCATAATCCCAATGATGCGGCAAGGACATTAGTTGAAAACCTCTCTTCTATCGTGCATGATCATACCAGAGAATATAAAGTGCCCAGAAAAGAACGTAACCTTAAACCATGGATTACACCTGGGCTTCTACGGTGCATTAGACATCGAGATCGTTTACACCTCAAACTTAAAAAGTCAAAAGACAATCCAATCCTAAAAGTCTCGTATACCAGATATCGGAATTATTGTAATTTCCTGTTACGCAAACTTAAAAGTTCGTATGAGATGGAAGAATTTTCAAAGGCAAAAAATAATATTAAGGCAACTTGGAACGTCGTTAAAACAGTAACAGATTTACACTCTCCTCGTCGACCTCCTACTGAACTCCTCAAACTCCGCGATACTTCAAGATCCTCACTTAATATGGTAAACGAATACTTTGCCAACATTGGTAAAAAGCTTGCATCTAAAATAAAAAATGGCCGCCAACCATCAAATAAATCTGCATCACACTCTCGGGGCTCGATGGTTCTCCTTGACGTCACGGATAAAGACATTGAAACCATTAGTCTGGGACTTAGAACGAACTGCGCAAATGGCTGGGATGGAATTCCTGCTAACATCATCAGAGCATCCAGGCAAGTACTAGCTCCCATCATCGCACATGTTTGCAATTTGTCTTTTTCCTGTGGTATCTTTCCAAATGTGTTAAAAAAAGCGGTTGTTCACCCCATCTACAAGGCTGGGAGCAGAGACGATGTAAGCAACTATAGGCCTATTTCCATTCTTTCTGCAATGTCAAAGATTCTGGAGCGAGTGCTTAACAACAGCCTCACGGGCTTTCTCAAAAAGTTTAATTTACTCGCCGATAACCAATATGGTTTCAGAACTGGTATTAGTACAGAGGACGCAGTATTGGCACTAACTGATCACGTGGCTAGGATTCTTAACAAGAAGCGGAAGTGCCTAGGTATTTTTTTGGACCTCTCCAAGGCCTTTGACACCGTTTCTGCCCCAGCCTTATTGGAAAAAATGGAGTCAATCGGAATAAGGGGTCAAGTTTTGGCGATATTCGCAGACTATTTAAGTGGCCGTACACAAACTGTAACTATAGATGGGGAGAAGAGTGAGGAACTTCCTATAGAGTACGGTGTACCACAAGGTAGTATCTTGGGGCCCACTCTTTTTCTTATCTATATCAATGAGTTATGCAGTCTGTCTCTCGGCAACTGTAGAATTTTCACATACGCTGACGATACAGCCCTTATAATCGACGGTGCAGACTGGCCACAGGCTCATCGAAACGCAGAGTCTGCGTTGACATGCGTTATGCACTGGCTGGGAAATAATCTCCTCACGCTTAACTTAAGTAAAACCTTATACTTACCTTTTAGCATCAGGTCCAATCAGCGCCCACCAGACTCCCTGTCCCTTGTAGCACATACATGCAATTCTAAACTGCTATGTAACTGCCTTTCCTTGACCAAATCCTCTCACGTCCGGTACCTTAGCATACATATTGACCAGCACTTAAATTGGCATAAGCAGATTGAGGTAGTATCGGCTCGAGTGCGTAAGTTGATTTACGTTTTTAAGAAACTTCGCAAATCGGCTGACAAATCTACGCTCAAACTGGTTTACCTGGCCTTGTGCCAGTCTGTGCTAACCTATTGCTTACCAATCTGGGGAGGAGCCACAGAAAATGTTTTCATTAGACTCGAGCGAGCGCAGAGAGCTGTCTTGAAGGTAATGCTTTCCCTTCCACGCCGGTATCCCACCATACGTCTGTATTCAGACTGTAAAGTTTTAACGGTAAGGCAGCTCTATGTGCTTCTGTTGGTTCTTCGAAGGCATGCTTCTCGACCCACACATCCCCCAAGCGGTAGAGTGAAACATAGGGTCTTTTCCCAGGAATTGCACAGGACCGCGTTTGCGAAACGCCAGTACTATGTAACAAGCACTAAAGTGTATAACTATCTTAATAAAAAAATCAACCTCTTCACAAAAAGCAAAATAGAATGTAAAAATAGTCTTACAGATTACTTGGCATCATTATCATACCGTAATACCGAGGATCTTCTGGCAGGAACTTTGTAGTTTCTGCACATATACTCCATGCACAAACAACACAGAATCAATCTTACATAATTATACACTATCGCAATCCCCTTACAAAAGCACACACAGTCTCTTCACACATACACATTCACTCGCATACTCACACTCCCCTCTCCCTCACATACTCACACACGCACTCATTCTAATTTGTTTGTTATCTTTAAAAATAGTTTTCTTTTTTTGTTTTATACATATAATATTTTTGTAATTTTTTTTCAATCAATCTGTATACTCGTAAAATGGTCTGCTTGTGCTTGATGTTTGAAGAACACTGACTCCTAAGATACAGGGACATACCTAGTTTAGGAGTCAGGGTCTCTACTGACACATGTTTCTTTTTTTTATTGTTCATTTTATGCTTGCATTTTATTCTTTGTAACCTTTTTGAGTAATAAAGATTATTTATTTATTTATTTTTATTTATTTATTTATAACTTGATATAAGTTGTAAGTAGAAAGCTAGAAGCAAAATAAAATTATTTGTCATTTTTGTAAAAATGCCCTATGTAAGACAGACTTGAATTTGTGTAAGGAATAAGACATATCAATATCAACACTAGGTAAGGAAGACAAGCGACTATATTGAACCTGCATTCTGTTAATGGTGGAAAAATGACCCAGATTGGTTTTAAAACCCTTACTTAGCGTGAAGTAACTGATGTCTAGATATACGAGCTAGTTTATAAGGCACATTTATGTTTATCAGACTGAGTAACCGCGGACAATCAATGTGATTGTTTATTAATTTGTATAGAAAGAGATTATCTAAGATCGTACGACGATTTTCTAGACTCATGAGATTAAAATGTTTCAAGCGAGAGCTGTAGCTCGTTAATTTTGTGCCCCAATTGCAGTGATATGACAAGTTGTTGAATGTTGACCTTCTTTGAGCAGTCACTGTTTGATTTGGCGTTTTTTTTTCTATTCTATACTGCTGTCGTAGGTTTTTGAATAGTGAATGACTTTTGGAGTTTAGTGTCAATGTGATCGCCTGACAGCTGCGCTCATGTATTTTAAAAATGTTACGCCAGTCGCTTAGTGAAGCACGTCGAGAAACTTCGACATAAATCTAGAATGTTCGAGACACTGACGCCATCTAGCGACGAGTAGCAGGAACGAGTATATCTAGTCGAGACACTAACGCCATCTAGCGTCGAATAGCGGTACTGTGTACCTCAAGTAGCTTCCTGGAATATTCTGGGTGGTATAAACAGTGAGTCGAATTTATAAGAATGTTCTAGAGCTCATAGACCGGGGTATAAATAGATCGCAAAGGGGCGCAGAGAGTCAGTCTTATTACGAGGCGAATACGAGATATAATCGAAGCTTTACCAGTGAATTTCAGTGCGATTTAAGTGTGATCTAAGTGTTAAGTGACAAGTGTTGTGGTACGAATAATTGTGTTAAATTTTTATTTTGTGTTTAATTAATTAAAGTGTTAATTTTGGTTTAATTGGCGTTAATTATTTCTATCCCGAACCCCAGCTCGTAACAATTTGGTGTCAGAAGTAGGATAGAAAAATGCCGGTTTTACCGAAAGACGATATGCAATAAACTTACTAGCACATTTAATGTGTCATCCCTTCTAGAAGGTTGTCACAAGGATCTGTCTGAAGAGAAAGTTGCATTGGCTAAGAAAGTGAAAGTGTCAAGTGTGTTTTGTGTAAGAAAATTCTCTTCCAGTGATGCTGATATTGGAAGGACCGGACTGGTTCAACACACTATAAATACTGGTAACGAATTACCAATCTGTCAGCGGCCAAGAAGATTGCCAGTTGCACGAGAGAAAGAGGTAGAGGCCATGATTGAAGGGATGGTAAAGGGTGGTGTGATAGAACCTTCATCCAGTCCATGGTGCTCTCCTGTAGTGCTAGTCAAGAAGAAGAACGAAACTTACGGTTTTGTGTCGATTATCGGAGGTTGAACGACGCAACTAAGCAGGATAGTTATCCACTACCAAGAATTGATGACACGTTAGATACGCTGACAGGAATGAAGTGGTTTACAACCCTAGATTTGAAAAGTGGCTACTGGCAAGTGGAATTAGATCCTAAGGATAAGGAAAAGACAGCTTTTTCAACGGGAAAAGGTCTGTGGCAATTCAAAGTAATGCCGTTTGGATTGTGCAATGCGTCAGCAACTTTTGAAAGGCTAATGGAGCTAGTACTCACTGGGCTTATTGGAGACGCCTGTCTGGTATATTTAGATGACATTATTATCGTCGGGCGCTCCTTTCAAGACCATCTTAAGAACCTGGAACGTGTGCTAGCAAAAATCCGTGCAGCCAATCTGAAGCTAAGTCCTAAAAAATGCTAATTTTTCAAACGTCAAGTGACTTTCCTGTGCCATGTAGTTTCGGAGGAAGGTGTGCAAACTGATCCGGAGAAAATAGTCGCTGTTAAGGATTGGCCAGTACCAAAAGACAATATACAGGTCAGAGCGTTTTTGGGGTTATATTACCGCCGGTTTGTTAAGAATTTCGCTGATATTGCTAAGCCATTACACAAGCTCATTCACACAGACAACGGGAATACACCGCAGAAACGGTCGTTCTTCTTGGAGTTTATGTGGATCACGATCGCACTCTATTTGTTTTATGATTTTTAAACCATCGGCGTATAAATATATCTTGGAGTGTACGAAACAAGACACCACGTCGTTTATAAATTTATTGAAAAACAACGGGCCTAGATCGGAGCCCTGGGGTACGCCTGAGGGCGTGAGAAACTGATCTGATGAATAACCGTTGACCACAACCTTAGATGTGCGTTTAACAAGGTACGACTCACACCACTGCAATAAGTTTCCTGCAATTCCGATTGCGTGTAACTTGGTAACTAACATTTTGTGATCCATCTTGTGTTTGGCCTTACTAAAATCAGTGTAGATTACATCTACAGGTGTCCCACGGTCGACGGCGTCAACTAAATCTGATATAAAGCACGCCAGATTGGTGCCAGAAGAACGGCCTTTCACAAAGCCGTTCTGTTCAGGTATCAATGTTTGTTTCACATGCCACGAAAATATAGGGTATACAAAAGCTTCAAACACCTTGCCAAAAATAGACAAAATAGATAAAATGGTCTATGGGTTAGTTATTCGCTGCGGACTTGTCACCAGACTTAAAAATCGGTACAACTCTTGTTTCTTTCCAAGTCTTCGGAAAACAACCAACGATTTATAACAACTCAATGATTTATTATAAATCATAGAGAGAGGTTCCCCCAGAAACTCACAGCATTTTATTGCAAAAATAGAAGGAAGCCCGTCAGGCCCTGGCCCATTATTAGGGTCAAGTCTTTTCAAAGTTTGAATGACAGAATTCGTGGAAAATGTCAGTTTGGTCAGAAAATCAGTATGCTGCATTCCCTAGTGGGTTGTTCTTCAAAATAAATTATTTTTATCAAGATCTGACATTTTTTTGTGAACCTTTATGTAAGCCACCTTTAATAAGCTAAATCCAATCTACGCATATTAAAAAAGACTCTGTTATGAAAGGCACGTGTCAATTTTCATTATTTTACGCAATATTTCTAAATTTCTAATTAATTATTCACGTTGATGCTAATGATACCATGTACTGAGAATGACTTTAGCTTGCACCAAAATGACGCCATGTTGCAGAGAATGATCTAAAAGGTTTTAATTTTGGATATTTAACAATAAACACTTATTTAATCAGTTAAAAAATCGTTAATTTACCAAACATACTAAATGCAAAAAGAAACAAATAATTCAAAGTAAAAAAACAACGTAAAGATTTTTAGCGTGAAGCCGTAACTGTGACGCTGAGTACTTGATATTTTTTTGTCACACTCAAAACTTAATCATCTAGTTTTAGATATAATTCTTTGGTAAATAATTAAAAAATCACAGACAAACATTAAAATCTGCTATCTATTAGAAATGACATAATTATTAAGCGAGTTCCAACTCAATCAACTTTAGAGATGTGCGCAGTGCGCATGCGGATGCAGATGTCAATCTTTAATTTGTTCATGTACCTACCTAAAATTATAATCTCTTAAAATATTAACATCTGCATCCACATCCCCGCAACATCTTTGATCTACTCGTAGGATAGACAATTAAAATTAATATTCAAATGGTAGACCAGGTATATCTACTAACAATTTGAGGATAAATTAAAAGATTTAAATGAATCGCAAAAATATCACGTATCATAATATTATCAGCTTAATTCTGATAACAATTATTGACTAATTTAGAATCATAAAAATGGGTCAATTTTCATTGAAGCGGAGTCTTGTTAGTGACATCAATAAGAACATTAGAAATAATCTGAATTTTGTTTTTATTTTTAGTATTTGCCAGGGGAACTAAAGGAGAATCAAAATCAGTATTCCTATTTGTGACAGACATATTATTGATATAACCTAGATGCTTGCCATGGGAGAAAATTTCACCCACGTCACATAGGAAGCAACTTATATTTCTCATAGTTATTATAGGTTTTAACATGTTCCAAATAACCTGGTGCACAGAAAGGGTGCCTCTGAATGGCTTCAACTGCTCAAGAATCAATCCCTCCCTCTGAATCATGTCTTCCTCTGAAATTCTTTTAATTATAATATTTTCTAATCTTGATTCCATGATTTCGTAAAACTGATCAAAATTTCCAACATCTGAACCGAAATGCACCATTTGATCTGCTACTCTTTTTATCGTACCACCTACGCCGTCAGGTGCACCCTTTCCGTGCCCAGCTTCAGAATAATTCCAGGTTATTCTGGTTATATTAGAGTGTTGAGACGACAATTGACTGATAATATAAAACATATATTTACTGTGATGACGGAGAGTCTGATAAGAAATGAACTGTATCCACGAACGGATTCTACGACTTTGTCAAGAACAGGTAGTACTTAAGTGTGTCCAAATTGATGCAGCGTCATGTCGAAGGCAGGAACTAAGAGTGCACATAGATGTCGGATCTACCTGTCCAGTTATAAAACTGTGAGTGTAAATCACAACTGTATGAAGAGATACTTGTTGCCGACTCCCTCCGAAGTGGAAAGATTGAACTTCTTCGGCAAATTTTAAGTGGTAATTTTCAGAGAAATCGACATGAATGATAGCTTCGTGAATATTCAAATTATTCTTAAATGATTTAATTATACAAACATTAACGATTTTGTATATATGATTCATGTAGGTACTTTGGTAGTTCGGTTTCTAATTTGGAAGTAGCTTCTAAGGGTTTCATTACTATCTTCTGTTTTTCTGTTACAATTTGCGTTTTCTTAGTTCCATTTTCTAAAAATACCTCTTTTTTAACTCTCTTCCATTGAAAATCGTTAAGTCAATTACGTTATTAAATTCTTTGTACATAACGCAAAGGATCTTCTTCTTCATGACTTTTCTCAGCTTCGTTAGAAACATTTTCGACCAGTGCTGCTTCAACCTGAACAGTTTCTAATGTAACTTTTTTATTAAGACTTTCTTTTTTCTCTGTCGGTAATTTCTAGAATTTTCTTTCCATCTTCTCCTTTGTTCTTTTTGAGACCTGGGAATTTTTTCTTTAATCTGGACAATTTTTTTCTCTTCTTTTCTTTTAAGATATTGGTTTCTTCGTTTTTCTTTTTCAATGGAAAGCAACTCCGGATCATTTTTTATTTCATTATGGCGTCTTCTTTTACATAGACGCTGTTTCGCTAATCGCTGTTTTTTGTTTTGCGGCATTTTTCTTTCTATAAAGAAATGTTTAAAATGTTTAATGTTCTTTTCATACGGTTAAAAAGCATATCCGAACTTTACTTACAGCTAAATATAGAAAAATGTGTAGGCATCCATAGTAATATTATAAATATTATAGAAGCTAATGTTTTTTTTTTTGACGAATTTTATAGAAATAAAAAATGTAGAAAACCTAAACCCCAGCAAAAGATATAGGCTTTTAATCTATTATACATAGTTCTAAAGTCGAGTCAGTACATTTTGCGCAGTCGATACAAACCATAAGTTCCTTAAATTAACACCAAGAAAAAAATCTGCACGGACAAAAATCATTCTTCGTAACATGTCCTCATTAAAGTAAACATGTAAATCATTATGCGAAACTTAGTGTCATTCTTAGCAATGACAAGTTGTCGACAATGATGTAGCATAAAATGACCAATTGAGAAAAAAACCTGTACGGACTTGTCTGTGAGTATAAAACCTCCATAACGATTTTACTAAATGAAATCCTTTGCCACTAGCTATTGAATAAAAAACAAACGATTATATTACATATGTGCATTTAAGGAATTTAGGGTGAAACACGAATGATATTTTTAATGACAAAATGTGAATAACTATCAAAATTTACTTACAGTTCTCAGACGCGCACGTGTTTATGCCACCCAAAGTTTCCGTCGACTGAGGCCCCCTCCCGTACACCCGGGAGGGTATATTAAAGTTTCATTCGAAAACGCGTTGTTCAGTAATAAAATTTAACAACGTTACTGCGACAAATGACGTTTTCCTTGTAACAATAATTTGAATTTATGTTTAAGCTAACTATTACAAAGTATTAGAAGAGTTTTTTATTTTTAACGAAGGATAATTTATTAAACTTTTAATCATTGAAATATTTAGAACGTTTAAATAGTTATTAAATATTTTGAAAACAAATATTGTGACAAGAGACGTCATCGGAATAGGAGTATAATGACGTTTAGCGACATTTTTGAAACTTTGTTTCATAAAAAAAACCAAAGATAAATTTGTTAAGCTTGGTGACATGTAAAATAATGTTAAAAATAAATAAAAAGCTTATCAGTTGTGTCCTAAAATTTTAGTATATTAAAATAATTCACCGGAACACATTTTTAGCCCCTTTTGAAGAACAACCCTAGTCTTTTGTGTAGCCACAGCGTCAACAGCATTGTTATTACAAGGTTTATAGACGGATGAAAAACATGAGGCAAATATATTGCAATTTTTGCTCCACTACTACCTTTGATAGCACTATAATGTATAGACGAAGGGTATGTACTGTTACCGTTACGTTTATGTTTTAAAAATGTCCAAAAGAGCTTAGGGTTAGAAGTGATCGAAGATTCAATTGACGTTATACAGTATGTTAAATAACAGAGGTCGTTCCCTTAAACTCGTTAATCTATATCATTAATAGATAAAATAAAAATATCAGCATGGAAAAATAAGCATAAAATAATCCGAATTCAAAATAATAATTAATTGACAATAAATTCGAAACCTCCTGTTTAAAGTTAAAATAGTAACACGAAAAAGTACCTAGCGTAAGTTAGCATCGCCCAATCTGGCAACGTCGCATTGCGCACACAATATTATGCATGAATACTCACGAAGCAAAATAAACAGTTAGGTATGAGTACAGAAGGTCCACTCACGGAACAAGTACACGAATTTGTTTTACCTAGCCACTCAGACCGGTGCACGGTGGTACGACAGGCTTACAGTGTTAATTATGAAAAAATAATTTTATCTAAAAATGATGTACCGCTAATAAATAGTGGCGTTTAATGAAAATGAAAATGAAAAATGTTTTATTCGATAACAAAATTTGTCTTAACAATAATTAGGTTGACTTCTCCTTTTAAGTGTGAAAACACCTGTGCCAGGAGAAGCCGTATTCCCTTAATTAGAATATATTAAATTAGAATAACAAATGTATTTGCATGAATTATTTACACGATTTTAAGTGTGTGTGAATGCGTGTATGTGAGTGTGTGTGTGTATGTCTGTGTTTGTTTGTGCATATGTGTGTGTATGAGTTAGTGAGAATATATAAAGAGACTAGCTTGTGCCAGCGGCTTCGCCCGCGTGGGAAGTTTTTCCCGTGTAAATCCCGATCCCGTGGGAATTTTGCAAAATCCTTTCTTAGCGGATGCCTACGTCATAACATCTACCTGCATGCCAAATTTCAGCCCGACGCGTCCTGTGGTTTGGGCTGTGCGTTGATAGATCACTATGTCAGTCAGTCAGTCAGTCACCTTTGAGTTATATATATTTAGATTCATAGATATTTATACTTATCTATTTTTTATAACTTTTGCAAATATAAAACCTAAATATATACACCTTACACAGAGACTACTTAATAATATGGACAATTAAATTTTCCGTATCTTCGTAGTAAAGAGATTTGAGCCATTCTGTCACCGTTTGTTTACATGCCAGAGCAGTTTTTGCGTTTTTTATTATTTTTTTTAAGAATTTTATTAATGGAGTTATATAAGTGAGAAGATTGATTTGAAAATTGGTGTCTAGCGAAGTATGTTTTAAATTGGCGTGTTTTAGCTACTATGTCATTTCGTCTTTTTGCTAAAATTCTGGGATCTACCGGAAGCGCCTTATGTTTTTTTAACATTACATGTAGAATATACAATTGACGCATACTAAGCAGGCCAGCTGTAGAATAAAGAGAAACGGTTGGAAATCAAAGTTTTTTGAATAATATATATATGGTTAAGTTTGGAGAAAGTTTCATTTATTTAAACCACAGTTCAGGCTAGGATTTAAATGGTAATGACGGTATTACACGTTAACAAGTGAATGTTTTCTCCAATAACAGAAAGGGGAATGCCAAGGCTTCCTTCAAGACTCGGCCAGAACCGACAAAGATGAACTATATATCATAAAAAAGGAAAATAATTATATAATTTGACTGTATACTTAGTTTTCTATAAGAAGTACACCAAAAAAAGTTATAGTTCTTTGAAGTTGACCACTTAATACTTCTAATTTTAACGATAACATGAAATAAACTATAAAATTATTGAATAATGACTATTGAATTAGTTTTCAACAGCCAAGGTAGTCGTTAGTAATACAGAAATCGGAGTCCGGTAACAAAGCAATATACAACACAAAACTCAAAAAACGCATACCTAAGACACTTCGTCGCTCGTAATAAAACGCGGGAGAAGTAAAACTTTTGACAATTATCAGTGACAACTACAACATTAAGTGTTACCAGCACTAAATAACCATTCTAAACTGTATCGATAATTGAATTGAATTACTTTAAATTATTATAATATATTAAAAAATATAACTAAACTGATAAATGATAATACATTATAATATATTAAAAAAAGTCATAACTCGTAATTCTTATAATAATTATTAATAATTATTATAAGAATTACGAGTTATGACCTAGTAACTAATAAATTCACTTACGTAGGTTCATAATGATATTAATGTAATCGATATGCAAGTGCAATTTCGTATCGATATTATTTTATTTTGGTATTGGCAACATTTCTAATTGAAATTGTAGATAGAAAACGTGTTGATAAATTGATTAACTATTTAAAATGACTTTTAAACGGTGTACTTCTACAGATTTTATTTATACTGTATATTTCTTACAGTTTTATATAATGAACTAGTATTTGCGAATTGCGCGAGGTGCAAGCACCTCGCGTGCTTGTGGTGATGGATTGTTCACTTTTAAAACCCCTAAATGTAGTAAAATGTCAAACATAACCCTAACAGAGCAGCAGCTCCAAATTCCAAAATACGATGGGGGGGAGAGGGGGGAGTTTTGAAAAATAATTTTGATTAACATTGGGCCCCTTAAAAAGAATCTGAAAAAAAATGATGGGGGCGAGGGGAGAAGGGGGAGTTTTGAAAAATAATTTCGCTCGCCACCTCCCCCCTTCACTCCACTCGGTCTCGCAGGTTCGCTTCACTCAGGCTCTACGTACCACCGGACAGGTTTCGATGCCTACTATAAAAAATTTGAAGGCCCGTTCATAGTTAAAAGTAAGAATCAACAGTTTTTTCAGTAGTTAAAATCAAAATGGGGGGGGGTGATGGGGGGGGGGGTTGCACAATTATTTCGACTAAAGCATTGCCCCTCTAAATGAATCTGAAAAAAAAATTCCAAGTCTCTTAATTTCCGAGATCCGCCTAAAGGGGGTGAGAAGGGGGGCAAGGGGGGCGACTTTGAAAAATGGTTTTTACTTTACCGAGCCTCCTCTATACGAATCCGTAAAAATGGAAAAAAACCGGGTCTCGTAGTTTCCGAGATACGATAGGGAGGGGTGAAAAGGGGAGGTTTGGCACTTTTCCCGTAGGTTTGAGAGTTACTTGTTTACGAATCTGTCAAAATATACCCACCTCCCCATCCACCATCTGGGAGAACAATTATGTCAGTGAGTGAGTCAGTCAGTGAGTCAGTGGTAATTTAGCTTTATATAGTATAATTATTATTAATTTAGAAAGTCTGTCGAACGCTACATGATTCGAGCCGAAACTTGGCATTCGCCTTTAAAAATGTTTACTTTATGCAGTTGCCTTCGTAATACCTAAGTACTTGCGTTTATTCATAGCAATCGTGTAACGTCACAGTAGTAACACACGTTCGTTGAACGGGGTACTCCCTGAGTATAAAAGCAGTTTTAGGAAAGAGTGGGCCTTCTGAACTTATTTATTTTGTGGCACAGTCGTTTAGTGTTATTTTTTATTTTAATGTTTTCGAAATGGTTTAGGTATTATGATACATTTAAATAATGTTAAAAACTTAGATTTTGAACTGCTTAATATGCTGACTACGACTCATGTTTAACGGGCGGCCGGCTCTTCTAGTGCTTGAACCGGGCTCCTCAAAATGCCTTAGCACGTTCTCTTCCTGCCGCACAGAGATCACGGGTCGGGGACTACCAGAACGACGCGCCACTACCGGTTCATTGTTACGAATACGCACCAGGGCACTCACAATAACACGAGAATTCCGCGGTTGATGTGCATTGGGGTATCCTTAGAGCACGTGCACCATCATAATTACACTCAGCATAAATGAGCACCATGTTCACCATGTTCACATACTCAGCACTACACTGATAACGTGACATTTTTCACACATGAATAACGCAAGATGTTGTAATGCGATAATTTTATTTATTTATTTTATGTATTTTCTTAAGCCTAATAACAAAAACTATATATAAGGGAATATAAAATACAATACAATACAATAAATACATTGAGTATACACTAAGTATAGGCATAATTTTGTAGTGAACTTCTGGCACTTAAACTAGGACATGTCCTGTATCTTGGGTGCAATAATAATGCGCGTCTGGTCAGCGCGTGAGATTAGTTCCGAATAAAACTAAGTGGACATTCAGGCAAGTGGACATTCTCTTGAGGCAATAGGTAATGGGATGCCCATTCATGCAGCCTTTAAACTATTTGGCGACCCACGAACGACGTTACAAGTATTTTATTTTATCGTGATGTTTTACTTTGTTAAAATTTTAGTACCTAACATTGTTGAGGGGAAAAAATATTTTAGTAATAAACAAATACAATTACAAATCTATACTTAGTGTGATAATAGACTCCTACCAAAATAAATCATATTAACCCATTACTTCCCAAGCATCGAAAAAATTGAAATTTTTCGATCAAATCTTTAAATTAAGTTCTTAATACGTTAAGAAAAAATAATGACTTTTTTTTTTCAAAAAGATCGAACACGATTTCGTGGCAATTTGTATCATAGACATGTTCCCGGTGTCATATTTATAGTACGGCTTATTTTGAACGTATCTCATAAGTTCCCAAATTCTATTTTGTTTTTGTTTTTATTTATTATATATCTGGTAAAGGTTTTAGAATCAGTTTTATGTACTTTGAAGTTGCTATGTTTTAGGGTTCCGTAGCCAAATGGCAAAAACGGAACCCTTATAGTTTCGACATGTCTGTCCGTCTGTCTGTCTGTCCGTCCGTCCGTATGTCACAGCCATTTTATTCCGAAACTATTAGGACTATAGGTACATGTAAAACTTGGTAGGTAGATGTATTCTGTGAACCGCTTTCCGATTTTAAGAGAAAATTAAAAAAAAAAAAAAAAATAAAGGGGGCTCCTCATACATGGAACTGAAACTGAAAATATTTTCTTTCATGAAACCTATACGTGTGTGGTATTTATAGACAGGTCTTTAAAAATGACATTAAGGTTCGGAACCCTTCATGGGCGAGTCCGACTCGCACTTGGACAATTTTTTTTTCTTTTACGGTATATAGAATCAGAACATAATGCTCTTCTTCTTGATGCATCAAAAATTATCAATTTGAAAAAATTATATTAAAATTACGGAAACATTTTTTACAGCGAAAAAAAATAACATTTTATTAGAAAAATAGTGTAAAAATACGAATTTCATCAGAAAACATAAAATAAAAGACCTAACATTAAAAAAAAAAAATTTGAATATAGGGTAAATACGCCAAATGTCGGCCCCCTAACGGATTTTCTCACTGGGGATCGCTCTGGCGCCATCAGTTTGCAACGAAGGATAGCTTCTGATGCGGTTTTGGATAGTTTCATATATCTATTTCATGTTTATAGGCATAAGGTTAACATTTCTATTAAAAGAAAAACGTATTAAGGTTTAGATGAGTCGAGAACGAAAAAACCCTAAAGTCGGCCATTCATGGTCCATGGTCGGTCGTGTTTTTCCCAAATGTCGGCCGGGTATAGGGTGTTTTAAATTAAGACAGTGACAAATATTATTAATAAGATTTATTTTGGCAGGAGTCTAATATCACACTAAGTATACATTTGTAATTGTATTTGTTTATTATTAAAATATATTTTTTCCCCTCAAAAATGTTAGGTACTAAAATTATAATAAAGTAAAACATCACAATAAAATAAAATACTTGTAACGTTGTTCACTTGTTCGTGGAACGCCAAATAGTTTAATGCACGAATGGCCATCACATTACCTATTGCCTCAAGAGCTTCTTTTATTTTATTGCGATCGTAACTGCATAATTTTCTTTGCTTTTGCGAAGGCCTTGCATCTACCTGCTCTGTCATTGTAGTACCTTAAATTAAAAGCATTAAGTGAAAACGAACGAGCTTTTTGTCACATGCAGGTTAATGAATCAATGAAAGTAAGTAAACTTCAAAGATTCACGACCAACCATTTATATTTTTTAAGCTAATAAACAAGGGTTTCATATATAGCAAGTTCCAAAGAGCAATTTATATTTATATCCCAAATTCCCAAACCATAATTAGCTACCATAAATATGTTTTCATTATTGTCAATACCCGCATTAAAACTTAACTTCTTTATAATATTAATAAAATATACTCGTCATAATACATATTTAATTTTGAGAAAATAAGTTTGATAAATAAATTAAAAATTACTACCTACCCACCCAATCAATGAAAAAATACAAAAGTAATCAGCCTGTATAGTGGCGTCCGAATTTGAGGCTGGTCGACATTACGATCTTTAATATTTCTAATGTCGGCCCCTATTTCGTGTACCATATTTCTCGAGATTCAACTAATATCACCCCGGCCGGTATTTGGCAATTAAACGTAAAATAGATTTATTTGCCTGTAAGCTTTGCAAATTCTCTTGTTAAACCAATGGAATTGGTAGAATTGGAATTTATAAAACAGACTGCATTTACTTTAAGTCGGCCACGGCCGAGAATCGGGTTTTAAATCAAAACTGGCGCTCTATTGACGGCCTCCTATTTTACCCTTAAAACAATACGCAAAAGGTTGAAAAAACTATCTCAAAATATAGTAAAAATAACGTTTAAGTGATAATAAAGCTCAAAACAAAAAAAAAAAGAAATGTCTTACCGTAGTAATATCAATTCCCGAAGTTTGGGTATTCTCATCAAGTAAACTACTTTTAACGCAAACTTGACGCATCAACGGCGCAGTCACGACTTACGTTCAGTGTGCGAAGAGCAAGTGACGTAATCGAATAGTAACGGTTTGTACATATAGAGTATGAACTAAGGTTGTAATTCAGGTAGCAAAATTGTCACTTAATTACCTTTTGAATGAACGCAAGCTGAAAACGTACCGACGGCCGAAGATTGGGGGGGGGGGGGGGCGACGTTTAGCGTATTTACCCTAGTGTCTTAAAATAGGACAGTGGGGAGGAATGGGTTAATAATATTTGCCATTGTCTTAATTTAAAACATTCTATACCCGGCCGACATTTGGGAAAAACGCGACCGACCATAGGCCGTGAATGGCCGACTTACGGGTTTTTCGTTCTCGACTCATCTAAACCTTAATATTTTTTTCTTTTAGTAGAAATGTCAACCTTATGCCTATAAACATAAAATAGATTTATGAAACTGTCCAAAACCGCATCAGAAGCTATCCTTTTCGTTGCAAAGTGATGGCGTCAGAGCAATCCCCAGTCAGAAAATCCGTAAGGGGGCCGACATTTAGCATATTTACCCTACTTACATATATAAAACAGATGATTTTCCCACCCAGAAAAAAAAAGAAAAATAATTTTCCCAAAATGTTTTGAAGGTCTTTGCTTTGAAATCTAAACCAACCTAGACAGTGCAATGGAACACATTTAGTGATAAGGAAACTGATGAGCTATGTGATCCATGTGAGATAATACTTTAAGAAAACTAAAGATAGTTCTCATTCCGAAGATTCCTATGATCACAATCAATATGCCCTTTGACTTTAAATGAATTCAATGACCAATTCATCTTGCCTTCGCTATGACAATTATCAAATCACGCAGCCAATCCTTGACTGTTTGTAGTCACAATCTAGAAAATGCAAGTTTTCTCATGGTCAATTGAACATGGTATGTTCACGTGTCAGCAAACCATCATTTGTTCTCGTGCCTGGTAATAAAATAATAAATGTTGTATATCATAAGGTGCTTGGATGAAGAGAATTAACCCATACTGCACAGTACATAGTTTAATTCAATCATGTCTTGCTGACTGTACAGTTGAAGTACTTGACCTTATTTTTTTTTTGTTGATCATTTATGAACTTATACTGTCTATAAAACTTTTAACATTATTATATTTTTGTTTCAGCCTTCATCATTGGTTACCTAGTTTACGAAGGCGTAGGAAGGGAGCATAAACGTCTTGCGCGCAAAAATCCTGCTGATTTTGAAAATGATCAATAAATAAGTTCTTCAATTAAGTAATCAATACTATTTATGTTATAGATGTTAAATTAAATCAACCCAAAAAAGAAGATTGTTATTATTTTGTAGCACATTAGCAAAGTCAGTCATACTGTGATCATGCTATCTGGTTTCTGTTATAGTGAATAGTTCATTAAAAACTTTTTAGCAAAAAGCTTAATTATGATAAATAAAAACTTTTAACCAAAAAATTAAACCGACTCCCAAAAACACTGCAAAGTGAAAAATAACTTTAATTTCGGTAGTCGGTTTCTTTTTAGTTTTGTATTTTCGTTTTTGGCACCAACTTCCGAAATTAAAGTTATTTTTCACTTTGCAGTGTTTTTTGGGAGTCGGTTTAATTTTTTGCTAAAAGTTTTTATGTCACTCTTTTTAGTCGGTCAATTTTTAATTTACCTAGTTACAAGAGCCTAAATGTCAACTGCTTATAACCTTTTACAAAATATTGCTTTCCCAATGCTGGGCCGAGAATTGTTGAGAAGTTCTCCTGGTACTTCACCATCAGCTCTACATCACCATATGCATTGTGACGAGCATAAAGTGCTTAACATCCATATTCAAGTAATCGAATCGCAATCCACTCAATACTTATTATTAAGTCCACTTCCTCAAATGGTACTTTTTGAGAGCAACTGCACAAATTACTATAAGAAATGCCCAAAACGCCATAGGTGTGCCTATAATATTTGAAGAGTTCCCTCGATTTCTCCAGGATCCCATCATCAGATCCTGACTAGGTGTCAATGGGACCAATTTCGGAGTATACCCTTTCAAACAAAAAAAGAATTTTCCAAATCGGTTCAGCCCTCTTCGAGTAATCGGTGATCATACATAAAAAAAAAAATATATATATATATATACGTGTCGAATTGATAACCTCTTTTTGTCGTCGGTTGAAAAAATATCAAAGTTTTACAAATAATTTTCTACAAAGTGATTCCTGTACTTTTTGTGTCGAAGACCAATCTTATGGTTCATCAATAATTAAAAAGCCATGGAAGTGTAGTCCAGGCCATGCTAGTGCAATAAACATACACACTTTCATTATATTAAAAAAAACTACACTCATTGGAGGAGACTAACTCCTTTACCTTAATATCAGGATATAGAGGGACTGACTAGGCTGCAATGATTGCATAAATCTAACAAGGAGCTATTTTTATCAGCAGCTGGCTCAACCAAATGATGCAGACTTTTTGACACCGCAATTTTCGTTATAATATACTCTTAGGAATCAGTATTGAGAAGAAATAAAAAATATAAGCAACCGGGAAATACCCTCAACTTTAATTAACAACAACATAGTCTGAATTACAACTGTAATTTTACCAAATAACAGGGCTCGACTTTAAACAAACAACCGTCAATATTCATAGCAAGAATCACCATAAAAATACAGGGAAAATGGAACAAACTCACAGCAATGTAGCGTGGACACTGTCAACCTCACCGTCCAACGACTGGCCAACTAATGATTGACATAACTCGATCAAGCGTCACTTTATAGGCATGACAGTTACCACCACTACTTGCGCTATATTCATCTAACACATCTAACACGGCCTCTCCTGACTGTGCACCGTCCTCGGCTGCACTATGGACCTCTTTTTCCGAAGCTCTGAGGGGCACGACGGGGGCCTGCGCGCTGCACCAGCACGCCAGCAGAGCTGCGAGCTGCACCAGGACGCCAGCAGGGCTGCGCGCTGCACCAGCACGCCAGCAGGGCTGCGCGCTGCACCAGCACGCCGGCAGGGCTGCGCGCTGCACCAGCACGCCGGCAGGGCTGCGCGCTGCACCAGCACGCCGGCAGGGCTGCGCGCTGCACCAGCACGCCGGCAGGGCTGCGCGCTGCACCAGCACGCCGGCAGGGCTGCGCGCTGCACCAGCACGCCGGCAGGGCTGCGCGCTGCACCAGCACGCCGGCAGGGCTGCGCGCTGCACCAGCACGCCGGCAGGGCTGTGCGCTGCGCCAGCACGCCAGCAGGGCTCCCAGAGGTACCAGGTTGTGGATGGCAGATGGCCTGGTCAGCTGACGAACTCCGCTTAGCTCTAACCAGCGTAGACTCTTCGTGGTCTGCATCTGCACAGAACATTGAGAGCGTATGCTGAACACACGACACTACACACACAAGCGTATACACACGCTTGTTTTCAGATACATGGTAAGCCATCGAGATAGAGGCACTACGTGAAGCTTGTCTCGATGCAAACACACAAACAGTCTGGGAAAGAGGCACTACGTGAAGCTTATCCCTGTAGAAACACATGGGAAAGAGGCACTACGTGAAGCTTATCCCAGTAAAATAACACATCAGGGAAAGAGGCACTACGTGAAGCTTATCCCTGTAGAAACACATAAAGGAAAGGGGCATTACGTGAAGCTTATCCCAGTAAAATAACACATCAGGGAAAGAGGCACTACGTGAAGCTTATCCCAGTAAAATAACACATCAGGGAAAGAGGCACTACGTGAAGCTTATCCCTGTAAAACACATATGGGAAAGAGGCACTACGTGAAGCTTATCCCTGTAAAATACATATGGGAAAGAGGCACTACGTGGCTTATCCCAGTAAAATAACACATCAGGGAAAGAGGCACTGCGCCAGCACGCCAGCAGGGCTGCGCGCTGCACCAGCACGCCAGCAGGGCTGCGCGCTCAGCAGGTCTGCGCGCTACACCAGCGCGACAGCAGGTCTGCGCGCTCCACCAGCGCGACAGCAGGGCTGCGTGCTGTACCAGCACGACTGCGCGCTTCACCAGCGCGACAGCAGGGCTGCGCGCTAAGGCGCCGCTCAAGCGCTACAGTACGCCAAGGCGCCACTCGTGCTCGGCAACTGGATTGCTCATCGCTCCAGGTCAGCGGTTTAACACCGCACCACCAGCATCGGCTGCTCAGCAGTATACCACGCCAGCACCACTCGTACTCGCCAGGTACAACGGTGCGCGGTCGGCAGCTCGACAGGACTGCACTACTCGACCGCCGCCTGGTAGTGTCTTTGTGAGCAAGGCTCGGATACCGGTTAAATTTTCAAACCGGTATGTTGTACTTGACGCCAAAACCTTTACATTCGGTTTCGTTCGCATAAACCGTTTTTTTTAAACCGGTATTTGGAAGAGCATTTACATAAAGGTTTTTTCGGATTTAACGGTTTAGAGCAATAAAAACCGGTTAATACAGACGCACGATAAACAAACGTCGCGCGCTGTTCAGTTTTTATTTAGTCGTAAGAATTTTTCAACCGACGACAAAAAGAGGAGGTTATCAATTCGACGCGTATATATTTTTTTTTTATGTATGATCAGCGATTTCAACACCGATTGTACTCGAAGACGGCTGAACCGATTTGGAAAATTCTTTTTTTGTTTGAAAGAATATACTTCGAAATTGGTCCCATTATCACCAAGTCAGGATCTGATGATGGGATCCTGGAGAAATCGAGGGAACTCTTCAAATATTATAGGCACACCTATGGCGTTTTGGGTATTTCTTATAGTAACTTGTGCAGTTGCTCTCAAAAAATACCATTTGTGAAGTGGGACTGATGATGAAGACCACAGATGGCCGCCGAACCTACTCAATAATAAGTATTTCGTGGATTGCGATTCGATTACTTGAATATGGATGTTAAGCACTTTATGTTCGTCACAATGCATATGGTGATGTAGAGCTGATGGTGAAGTACCAGGAGAACTCCTCAACCATTAACGGCCCAGCATTGGGAAAAGCAATATTTTGTAAAAGGTTATAAGTAGTTGACATTTAGGCTCTTTTAACTAGGTAAATTAAAAATCGACCAACTAAAAAGAGTGAAATAAAAACTTTTTACCAAAAAATTAAACCGACTCCCAAAAACACTGCAAAGTGAAAAATAACTTTAATTTCAGAAGTCGGTGCCAAAAACGAAAATACAAAACTAAAGACTTGTTGTAAAAAGAGTTTTTGGAAGTCGGTTTAATTTTTTGGAAAAAAGTTTTTTGATTCGGGTCGGACGTTTATTTATACCATTGCATCAATAAGCTCCGCTGTAAAAACATAAAAAAATGGCCAAGTGCGAGTCAGACTCGCCCATGAAGGGTTCCGTAGTAACTATTATAATATAATATAGTATGTATATTTATTTGACGAATAAAAAAATCTTAAAATTTCTTAAAACTAGCTTATTTACATTTTTAGAACTACGCTAAATAACTTTGTTTTTCATAGTGTTTGTATGAATTACAAAGTTATATTTGCGGTTTTATAATATATGCTGTATCTCAAAAACTGCTGACCCGATTTCGTTCAAACTAATTTTGGTTGAAAGTTTACATTAAGATCTACAGACATATTTTTTTAGATTTTTCACTCCATTATTATAGAAGTTAGAGGGGGGGGGGGGGGGGCATTTTACCACTTTGGAAGCTTATATCTTTCAAACGATTGACTTTATGAATAAGTGGTTTTAAAAACCCTTATATCATTTTTAAAGGCCTGTCTATAGATACCACACACGCATAGGTTTCATGAAAAAAATATATTTTAAGTACTACTTCCATGTATGGGGACTAGGGTTGCCACCTTTTTTTTTGTGCAGTTAAAGTACCTACATTGGTTAAAATAGGTAAGAAAAAAAAGTACATAGCATCAAAATAAAGTACAATTTATTTTCAAAGTCGCTTTCCGCTGTCTGTCCCTATGTATGCTTAGATCTTTAAAATACGCAACGGATTTTGATGCGCTTGTTTTTTAATAGATAGATTGATTCAAGAGGAAGGTTTATATGTATAATACATGCATAATATAGTAGAGAAACAATGATAATTTCAGAGGATTCTTATGTGATGTCTTAATAAACAATTTTTTTGCGCTTACATTGCAAACGCTGGCTTAACATTACGAGATAGATCAAAATAATGTACTACAATACTGTACACCACAAAAAGGCATATACCTATCTCTTATGGATAACATAATATACATCCATTTTAATACTTTAAAAAATTGGCAATTATAAAGCGCTAATTCGAAAGCTATTTATACAAATACTGTATTAATTATTTATCATTTTAAATACGTTAGTTGGCTTGAAAATTTCATGAAAATTAAATTTTCGCTTTACTCCATCCAAATTAAATGAATACCTTAGGAGATATAGCAAAATCAAAATTATGCGCAACAAAAATTAATTTCGTGTCACCGTGATTTGACCGGGCGCCTGGCTTCCGAGCCGAGGGAGTCCGAAAGTTTATGTAGTATATCAATGTATGGTGGAATTATGTATCATATATATGCCTATAGAAAAGTCCGCGATGGCATGTCTATATGTTAAAAATAACATCCTACCTATGTCCATTTTAATACTTTAAAAAATTGGCAATTATAAGGCGGTAATGTAAAAGGTATTTACACAATAACGGTATTAATCCTTATCATCTAAATTAATATAATGTACCTAAAATGAGGAAAGATGATTGATTTTTGGTTTTGTTATGATTTAACTCAAAAACTCCTCAACCAATTTTACCGAAAGCTACATCTCCTCGGAGTAACATAGGCTATTTTATATTTTCTGTAAAGAACCCGTGCGAAGACAGGGCGGGTTGCTTAATAAAAATTAATTGCCGAATGAATGTTTGTTTTGCAAATAGGTTATAAATAACACTTTCTCACGTCTTTTTATTAGTAAATGTAAACTAGATGAGGCCAGTGTTTCCTAACTGACTACTCTGAGAAGAAACACTGAAACAAACTCAGAGGTCAACGTCTCTTTTAAAGTCCATACAATCTGTAGTGATGAAATCATATGAGAGCCATGTAGGTTTATGTCTGTGGCGGGGGCCAGACAGAACAGAATCACACAGATTTGAGCAGGCCCGTCCAAACAGTGCAAGCATTTGTCAAATATCGCGTAGCTCAATGGCTCTGCAAAGTACAAACTTGCTGCATTGGACTCGATCGAGCGCAGAGCTAAAAGGCTTATAGGCGACGAGGTGCTGGTGGACAAGTTTCAAAGCCTGGCTCATCAGTAGGGCTTTCAATACCGGTATTCCGGGATCCCGTAATACCGTGATCACGGATTTTATTTTGGCCTTTTACAATACCGGTATTGACGACCCAATACCGTGATTACGGTATTACAAACATTAGATCTGAAAATGTATGTGATCTTATTCTCATACTAGTTTTCACCAGCGCAAGCGTCTCGCTGTAGTCTTAAGCCGAAATCGAGCTGTACTTATGTTGTTTTTGTTATTGTCAGTCAGTTTCGCAAAGGCGACGGGATAACGCGTATATAGACTTTGTTATTGTGTTGTGTTTAGTTGTGACATAATAGCGCGTATTTTTGCTAGTTTAATTCGATTGCCGTCGTTGCTGCCTCTTCGTGTCTTACCCAAAACGTTCTTGGCGTTTGAAATTCAGAAATTTGAATTAAAACTTTTTGTATTATTGTGTTATTTGTCTACTTTTACATTTTTTTACTATGTTTTTCAGAAATTGTAACGCTTGATTTATTTTGTTACTTGTTTAGTTTTAGATTTTTTGATTATTTTTTATTACATCATTATTAAGAATGTTGCTAAAATGATCACCAAATGATTGCTAGCTAACTACTTAAGCTATACTTTACTTACTTACATTTCAGAAAATAATGGTACCTATGTTAATTTTTATATGAGCTTTTTTTATGTTGTATTACACAAAGTTTATGTGAAATGCGTTCCTGCAAAAATAATAGATTAAGTTTCAGTTTTCATTATGTTCCTAATTCCTAGTGCTACACCATTACCAAATTGTTATATAAGAGAGCTATGGATAAAACGTATTAATTATTATTTATTCTTTATTTTCAATACATACATATAAATTACGTTTTTAAATATTCTCTATAAAAAAAAAACATTTAAAAATAGTAGCCCACCAGTATCGGGAACAAAGTCCAAGCTACCAGTAGTCAGGGCTCCATAGAGAGGAACCTCCTGATGATACGCGCCGTGTCCAGGAGTACCGCTTTCTGAAGCAAACCTTTGATCCAACCGCCTAACGAGAGTCTCCTGAGGTTTTGATCGAGGCTCTTGGCTATTAAGCCATTGGCTGAGATGACTATCGGTACAATGATTGCCGAGTTCACATCCCACATGTCGACAATCTCGTGTGCCAAGTCAACATACTTGATTTGCTTACCTTTCTCAGATTTCACGAGGTTCTCGTCATGCGGGATGGTTATGTCGATGATCATGGCACGCCTCTCACTTCGGTCCACCACCACTATATCAGGCTTATTGGCTACAATAGTCCTATCATGGTGATGATGGACCGATCCCAGTATAATGTGATATGACCGTTATCGAGAACTGAGTCGGGCACATACCTATAGTACGGCACTTCCGATTCCACAAGAGAATATTTCAGAGCAAGTTGCTGATGAATTATCTTGGCTGCAAGGTTGTGCCTGTGCAAGTACTCGCCATTAGCAAGACGAGAACAATCAGAGATAATGTGGCGGATTGATTCACCGGGACGGTGACATACCCGACATATGTCAACCGTGCCGTCCTTCACAATAAATTTCCTTTTGGTCTACGTCGGACCCATGTAGGGCCCGGAAAAAACGTCCATGAAGCTCCTTACTCTGCCATATCCCCCTCCGATCGTTAGTGTCTAATACTGCAGCTTCGCACCAGTTCTCATTAGCCAAAGAGAGCGGGGTGAGTCCTTTGTCCACCGCTACTACATCTCGATGCATACCCACTTCGGAAGAAAGAAAATGTACCCTGAGACTGCATACCTCGCGGTTCTGGAGAGTTTTAGCATTCAAAAAGCTTCGACCTCCACATTTCCGCGGGATATACAGCCTCATCACCGACGAGCGTGGGTGATGCATTCGATATGCAGTCAGCGTTGTGTGGACCCGCCTATCCAAGGCGTCAAGTTCAGTCTGAGTCCATTTGAGTATGCCAAAAGAGTACATCAATACTGGCATGACCCAACCATTGAAGGCACGCACCTTGTTTCCGCCTGATAGAAGGCTTTTAAATACCTTCTTTAGGCGACCAAAGAAGCGCTCCTTCAGCGATTGCTTCATGTCATCTACATTGATACCTAACGCTTCCGACATACCCAAATACTTATAGGTTTCGGTTGGAGAGAGGGATCTCAGGTTTATGGAATTCGAGGGTTGAGATCCCACGGATTCCACAATCTCCCCTCGCTTTACATGCATAATCGCACATTTGTCGACACCAAACTCCATCCTGATGGCACTACTGAAAGTTTCAGTTACCTTCAGTAGTTCCATCAGTTGTAGACTAGTGGCGCCAAAAAGTTTTAAATCATCCATGTAAAGGAGGTTAGAAATAACCTGACCACCTCTTTTCAACCTATAGCCTAGGCCTGAATTCTCCAGCAGTGTGCTTAGAGGATTCAAGGCTAAGCAAAACTAAAGTGGACTCAATTATTATTATTATTAATTATTATTTCATCAATGTTGCTCATGTTAAACAATCATTGAAGGAACGCTTCTTTGGCCGCCTAAAGAAGGTATTTAAAAGCCTTCTATCAGGCGGAAACAAGGTGCGTGCCTTCAATGGTTGGGTCATGCCAGTATTGATGTACTCTTTTGGCATACTCAAATGGACTCAGACTGAACTTGACGCCTTGGACAGGCGGGTCCGCACAACGCTGACTGCAAATCGAATGCATCACCCACGTTCATCGGTGATGAGGCTGTATATCCTGCGGAAGTACGGGGGTCGTGGGTTTTTAAAACCAAAGCGGACTCAATTATTATTATTAATTATTATTATTTTCAATAAATAAGAACAATAAAGATTGATTTGAAAATAAAAAACACGTATTTTATTGCTTTTATTAATGTCCTAATTGAACTTGCGTTTAATACCGGATTACCGGTATTGATACCGGGATCACGGTATAGACTTTTCCAATACCGGTATTGATACCGGTATTGAAAAAATCCGGTATTTGAAAGCCCTACTCATCAGCTAACCGTTGCTTGCCTGTCGGTTTTCTACAGATTGTACTTCGGGGAGTGTGCGCAAGAGCTCCATGACCTGATTCCGTCGTCTCCCTTTCACTACCGGTCTACCAGACGCACGGCTGGGAACCACCCACACTTGGTTGATATACCGTCTTGTCGTACCAAGCGCTTCTCCTCCACATTTATTGTGCGCACAGCCAAGCTGTGGAATTCTCTGCCGACTTCTGTGTTCCCTGCCACTTATGACCTTTCAACTTTTAAAGCACGAGTAAATAGGCATCTTCTGGGCGCGCACGTCCCATCTTAGACCTCATCTATCGCTTACTATCAGGCGGGATCGAGGTCAAGAGTGGGCCCATCAGTAATAATAATAAAAAAAAAGAAAGGAGCTTGAACGATTTGACGAACAATACCAAACTAAGGACATTTGGGTGGGCCGTATAAAGCGCTCAAACTGCCAGACAGTGCGGTAATCTATTCATAATATTCGTTGTTATCCCACAATGCTATCACATTCACAACATATCTTTTGCTTTTACAAAAATAAAATATATTACTTGAAAAGAAAATGATATTGTCATCTTGTACAAACAAAATTAAAAATGGTAAAGCAAAAAAAAGTATATTCTATTAATTGAAAAAGTAAATAATATTGTCATGTCATATGAAATAATCATTATAAAAAAAGAAATGAGTAAAAAATCAAACAAAACAGATGTATTTGGAGCAGCTCAATCCCAAGCATTTTTGTCCGCAAGATAGTCTTTAACAGAATAAAAAGCTTTCTGGCAAAGTTTCTGCTTCACAAATGATTTAAATTTATTGAGGCTTAGTTCTTGCACATGACTGGGAAGTTATGGGAAGAAATGAGCCCCCAATTTTCTTGAGCCTAGTTGAAGGAACAATGTATATATGTACGTAAGCGCATTAGTTCAGAACAGCAGCATTTATTTGAATAATATTTTTTTTTGTTGTGTTCGTACAGAGAGTGTTCATTTGATGTGTTAGGATGTGATGTGACTGTATGATAACGAAACCTAGATATGTTTAAAAACATATTTCTTAATACTTTTTGCAGTTTGGACCAAATTAGTATCTCTACTAAACAATTGCACAGCATCTTTACAGTCTATGTTTAAATTAAAGTAAATAAGTACTTTATTCATTTTTATCAAATTCAGAGACACTTTGTTTATTACGACTAAAGTTTTCAAAATCCGAAAGAAATCAATCATGCGAAATAAAGTATTTTCGTGTACTTTATTGTTCTCATAAAGTATAGAGTACAATTACCTGAAATAACGTACAATACTTTATTATGAAGCACGGGTGGCAACCCTAATGGGGACCGACCCCCCTTTATTTTAAATGTATTTTAATTTTTTTTCTTAAAATCGGAAAGCGGTTCACAGAATACATCTACCTACTAAGTTTCACATGTATAGTCTTAATAGTTTCGGAATAAAATGGCTGTGACATACGGACGGACGGACAGACAGACAGACAGACAGACGGACAGACATATCGAAACTATAAGGGTTCCGTTTTTTGCCATTCGGCTACGGAACCCTAAAAATGGGTAAGTATCTAATATTTTTTGGTGAAATTAAGTTGATAATGACGATAAATAATCGGTAAAATAATATTACTTTTCACCACGGAATAGATGAATAAGGTTGGAATGGTAATGTGGGCGTGGCAAGCGCGCCACATTTAGGATACGAAAATCATAGCTCGACCGATTAATTCATTCACCGCGTTTAATGAGCTTTTGATTACTTCAGAACACAGAGCTCTGCTTTAAAATGCCGTGTTGTGCAATTATAACCTGTAAAACAAAAAGTTAGATTGCAAGTATAGAGCGAGGAGGTATATCTTTCCATCGGTAAGTCGAAAATAACATTTAATTACAATTTTATTTATAAAAAACATAAAAATATTCTGATCACTATGAAAGTCCCAACATTAACAACATTATTGCAACAAGTTACAAAAAGTATACGTTGCCCGATGTATACTCGCTTAATCAACGCAACGACCAAGTCAGCTTACAATGTACTGCATGCGTTCTGCACTTCAACCATTGACGTTTCGTCCTTTGCCCTGATGGGGCGTGATGCACGGCGCATGTTTATCGACAGTGAGTTACAATCAGTAGCAAGCTCTCGATTTAAGTGTGTGTAATTTATTCGTGTGCATAATTCGTATACATAACGTGGCCTCTTGCTTGTAGTGGAGCTAAATAGTGAGAGACAAGCGGCCACACGCGTTCTCATACAAATCAGGAACTAAAAAAGCGCATCATCAACGCATCTAACACGTACAAAATAAACACCCAAATTGTGAAAGAGGATGCAGAAAATAGTTCTTATAGTAACGAAAACAAATCAGGCGAAGATATCAGTGCTAAACCAGGAGAAGAAACTACTTCGAATGTCATAATGAATGAATGATAAGGAAGGACCTCGATGACGAAACTATTATTTTGGAAATTTGCTAATAGGTGAATTATAATTTTTGCCGCCATGTATGCGCTCTGAAGCATATATCAATATTTTAAAGTATATACTATATAGATGGTTTAAAACATCAAGACCGTGAGAAATCAAACAAATAAATATTTAATTTGTATAATGTGCCTGGATGAACATGCGAAACATCAATTTGATTATTCGTACTGAAATGTTACCAATAAAAGATAAATAAAGGAAAATAAGAGCGAAATATTATTTTAAATCCAGGAATCTATTAATCTACACAAATTTATACATTTTTTACGGAACCCTTATAGTTTCGACATGTCTGTCCGTCTGTCTGTCTGTCCGTCCGACCGTATGGCACAGCCATTTTATTCCGAAACTATTAGGACTATACATGTAAAACTTGGTAGGTAGATGTATTCTGTGAACCGCTTTCCGATTTTTAGATTTTTTTTTTTTAAATATTTAAAATAAAAGGGGCTCCCCATACATGGAACTGAAACTGAAAATATTTTTTTCATGAAACCTATACGTGTGTAGTATCTATAGACAGGTCTTTAAAAATGACAAAGTTTTCTAAAATGACTTTTTCATAAAGTTAATCGTTCATAAGATATACGCTTCCAAAGTGGTAAAATGTGTGTCGTCCCCCCCGCCCACCCCCCCCCCCCCTTCTAACTTCTATAATAATGAAGTGAAAAATCTAAAAAAAAAACCATATGTTGTAGATCTTAATGTAAACTTTCAACCAAAATTGGTTTGAACGAGATCGAGTCAGCAGTTTTTCCGATACAGTATATTTTCTAAAACCGCAAATATAACTTTGTAATTCACACAAATACTATGAAAAACAAAGTTATTTGGCGTAGTTGTAAAAATTGTTAATAAGCTAGTTTAAGGTTTTTGTTTTTTTTTTTATTTAAAAAAAAATATATTAAGTATATTATATTTATTATAGTTACTACGGAACCCTTCATGGGCGAGTCCGACTCGCACTTGGCCAATTTTTATTTGTCACTGTTAATTTGTCATTTTTACAAATATTTGGAAAAAAAAATTAAATGCTTCTCAATATGTCAGTTATTTAATCAGTCTCTTCTTTTACAATTCGGTGGCTTAATTAAAAATATAGTAAAACTATACGCTAGTTCAACTGCACCCTAATTGCGTAACACACAATCTGTCAACAACATTCATTGCGTTATTTAAGTAATTGAGCAGACAAATTTTTCGAACATATGAAGCAATGGATTAACATTATTCAGATTATGATTGATCGGGCGTTATGAAATTTGGGTGCTTATTGTAGTTCCATCGTTGAACAAGTGAGACATTTTTTCCCAGTTGGTCAACTTGGTACAATTCCTTTTGACGGTTGAATTGTAGTCAAAGTCAGTGGCGGTACCTTCATATAAGCCCAAAAGCCTTACTAAAAAATGCTCGATAGAGAATCAATGTCAAACCCGAACTATTTAAAAGTTCGCGCGCTTAATTCTTATCAAAATAACACAATGTATCTACTGAGTACACTACTACGCATCGCGATTGTTCGCGCGCAGAGTTTCGCATTTGTAGCATCTAATGATCTACATATTGCTATCTCGCTTACACGCACCGGCTTTTACCGGGCTTTCAAATACTATATCTGTCACTTTCGCACTTATAGCGATGTGCCGTATAACGAGTTAGGCCTTGTGCGTAGAAAAAATCTATCACTATGGCAGATTTAAGCAGGGCATTCGTATGAAGTTGCATGCGTATGCGTGACCTTGTCAGCTTGCCAACTCTGCAGTGTTGCCGTTTTAGCCACACGTTGAAAGATCTTGGAGATTTTTAACGTGTTTGGAAACTTTTTTAACATTTATCAACAATAAAAACTAGCGACTTTTAAAATAACGAAATTAAATACAGTCAAAACCGTTTACAACAACATCATTTAGAACAACATACCGGTTATATAGACCAAAATCATAGGTACAAAATACTTTGTACCTTGAAAACATCACCGGTTATTACGACTATCGGTTTTTACAACCAAATATGAGTGGTCCCTTGGATGTTGTTATAACAGATTTTGACTGTATTCAAGCAATATCTTAAAAATAAAAAAAAAATTAGCTAGATTTTTCATATACCTGGCGACTTTTTTTGCCTAAATGACAACACTTGAGTAGTTCCCGACATTCTAGAGTGCAACTAACTTCAGTTTCATTTGCTTGAGTGAGTGAGAAAAGGTTTTGTTTGTTTTCTAAGATTTTCTCAGTGATACAATTGTTTTGGTGATTTACCTACAACAATGGAGCTAATTGTACCTTGTGAGGATTTAAAATGCGTTCAAGTTTTGATTGGCGAAGATAAGGTAAAATCTTTAAACTTTGCTCAGAAAAAACAGTTAATTTCTTCATTAAAACCGACGCCTAATCTGTGTATTTCTCAGACTAGTAAATCGCATAAACGAAAATTTAATAGATCAGTCAATCATTTCATTCATGAGAATAACCTCGAAGATGCCTTTCCCGAGCTGTTAAAGTTAGCGTATCTTGTTGTAACTATTCCGGCTACAAGTTCTTCCGCGGAACGTGCTTTTTCGTCTCTTAAACGTATCCATACCTATCTGAGAAATACACAAGGTCAAGAGCGTCTTTCCGAATTATCAATGATAGCTATTGAAAAACAGTTGTTGGTAGAATTAAAACGATCACCAACATTTTACTCTGATGTAATTAAATCATTTCTTAAGAAAGATAGACGATTCCAATTAGAATATAAATAATTTATTTAAATTCCTTATTACATTCTATCTAGCTATTTTTTAACTTTCGTTTTGTAACTTTTTGATTTGTTTTTTTTTTTGTCTGTAACCTGGGTTCTGTTACGAAGGAAGCAACTACTTACCATAACTTTGTTCCCTCAAGCAATGAAGCAAACCAAACGGCTTTTTTCAAAGCCACCGGAGGTATGCAATTGCTGATATGTTTATTATATTCAATCTAGCACTAGCATGCCTTCAGTGTGCTTTGGTTACCTCATTCACCGCACGACAAGCAAGAGTGAAATTGAAGAAAGAAGAGGAAAGAAGAAGATGGATGAATTCACTTTTAATTTATTGTACCTAACCAGTAGTTTATGAGAAAATTGCGATGATACATACGTAGGTACCTACATACTCAGTCGAAAACTGAACTTTCTTTTTTTGAAATCGGTTAAAATTTTATTGGGCTTGCGTTATTTTGAAACCCTAGGCACGCCACTGGTCAAAGTATGTATAGATTAAATTTGTCCGCTTTCTACCCATGTTAAACACAAATAATAAAATTAGCTCGTAATTAAATCTCACTGCGCAGCAGACGTCTACCAGCATGAATCGAATGAAAAGAAATATCGTAAATACGTCTACGCGCCGCTTGTGCGGTAGTCACACACAAGTTGCAACGCGTTTACCGACATGCCGTTCGTCGAATAAACCGGTTAATTTAGGTTAAAATAAAGTTCTCAAAACGTTCACGTTCTTAAGAAAAGTTCGGAGGAAAACCGAAATAAACCGGTATTAACCGGTATTTTTTAAACCGGTTCCGAGCCTTGTTTGTGAGTGCTTGATCACAAAGACGAAGTCAGAAATCTGAAACACATGAGCAGAGAGCGACAGCAACCAGCACAACTTATTTCTTAATAATAACTTGTACATGTTTCAATGTTTACCAAAGTTTCGACTTAGCGAGCGCTCGGCTTACCTGACCTTCACTTACGGTCTTATCCAAATATACAATTCGGATACATGAAAAGCACATTTCTTCAGATTTATAGAAAACCCAGAACTCGTAAAAATCTTAAGAACTTTACGTAAATGTTCTAATCCACCATCCATCATAATGGACACATGAGACTGAGCAGTACTCATGTCTAGTTTAACAGATTATCTAAATAGTTGCAGCGAATCCAAGTTGCAACGCCTTGCCTACGTGGCAATCACCAGCAGCATGAGAACTGCGTCCCCTAATGCCCAAGGGCTATGCTGGGACAACCGCCATTACACCTAATAGTGCGGGAGGAGGCTTCTCTGCCAACCTTCAGACTCGGTATGTCTTGGACACTATTGAAAAACTCCAGAACCGAACATCGGTCAGTAGGTATCCTTAGAGACGCAGAGAACTCCATCAACCAACCTCCCATGATTGCCTCACCTTGTGATAATGCTATGAAAACATCACTTCCAAATAAAACTGTCAAAGTTGGAAAACTACAGCTGGACCAACAGCCTAATATACTTTTCGAGGCACAGTGGAATCTTGATATGTCAGGGTGGTTACCCATCCACGGACCAGCCTCAACCTTGAAAATCTACTTATGTGACCAGTGTGACCAGTATTATCTAGCCACCAGCTAGTTCTTCAATAACAAACATTGACATCACAAACTCCAAATGAAATGTAAATAAAAGAAGTACTTTCGGTTCCTTGATTTCCCAAACCTTTACCTTTCAATATGAGGAAACGGTTTACGCACACAGGTAAAATAGGACGATAGATGAGAAATAAACAAGCCACTGTCAATGATAAGATCAATCAGTACACCTTGTATAACCGCGACAACAAAATAATTATTGCGGGTAGATCGGTTTTGAGTCTCAATTTCTTCACGACAAGAACATGTAAATAAATTTTTGACACAGAAACAAGCTTAGGATTCAACTTGCTACACAATCGATCTGATCACATTAAAACACTTTTTTCCATGAAATGTCGTTTCCCCAAACAACAATCCAAGTGTTCTTTTCCTTCAATATGAACGATTTTCAGAATCAGTGCCCTTCAATGAACTGGGCTTAACATATTCCGAAAAGGTTTTCAACAAAATCATTTTTGCAAGTGATATCAATAATCACAAGAGTTTGTGGTAGATGCTCTAATTCGAATAGTCCTCATTCCATGAATTATAATCACTGTGATCATAATAACAACAAAATAACACCAATGAGATCAACTCGTCACTAAGTTATCGAACAATACGTAAACAAAGTACTAAAGTAGCAAGCGACAGTTATAGTCTGTACATGTAGGGTACGTATCCGAGTTAGTACTCATACCTTCAAGGGAAATGTTATTTACGTCAGGTATTCGCAACTGATGACAATCCTGTCGGTCACCATAGATGATGTATTTATTTCTCTAGGTACCCACATTATTCGTTTCCGCCGGTTGATCGGTGCAAACAGCACAAGACGATATTTATCAAAGGAAACGACGTGGAACGAATAAATTGAGGAATCTAACTGGCGACCACGTGTCGACACACATAATATGATTGCGATGAACTATGCACAATACTTTTTAACGATTTAGTACGAACTAACAAAACACTAATTTCACGACCGACACTATCCTAGCACGGCGGTACTTTCGGATACCACTTCACATACCACAATTACGATTCGAATGTGTGACACATTGATGTTTCTTGCTAATTTAAACAAAGGAAAATAACAGAATGGCTAGCAAAATAGGATAACGTTGATCCTATCCCACTTCTGATCTTAGGAATCAGTATTGAGAAGAAATAAAAAATATAAGCAACCGGGAAATACCCTCAACTTTAATTAACAACAACATAGTCTGAATTACAACTGTAATTTTACCAAATAACAGGGCTTCTTAGGAATCAGTATTGAGAAGAAATAAAAAATATAAGCAACCGGGAAATACCCTCAACTTTAATTAACAACAACATAGTCTGAATTACAACTGTAATTTTACCAAATAACAGGGCTCGACTTTAAACAAACAACCGTCAATATTCATAGCAAGAATCACCATAAAAATACAGGGAAAATGGAACAAACTCACAGCAATGTAGCGTGGACACTGTCAACCTCACCGTCCAACGACTGGCCAACTAATGATTGACATACCGTCTGGGCAGTCGCTGCGCCCCGTCAGGGGCGCGGCAAGCGGTCACGGGGCTTTTCCCCACTCCCGCGGGAGCCTGCCGTGTCCCGTAAACACGGGACCGTCATCGGGTAGCCTAGTAGCGGCGTAGATGTTCGGGTGTGCGTTGAAAGCGCCTGTTCAAAAGTGAATGGCAAACGCACACCCGCGAGATTAATTGCTATTGTGTAACTATAGGCGCGCCGCGACGCCGATTTTCGGCGTCGTTTCTTCACGACACCCCGGCGGTCTGACCCCGCCAGGTGAAACCCCCATGCAGGGGAAGCCCAGCGGGAGCCGACCAGCGACGAGGGTGCCGACTCTGACGCACCTATAGTGAATGCGGGGCTCCCGTCCGTCCCGCTTCCAGATCTAGCCGGTTACGTTTCGAACCGCAGAGCCGAGTATGTATGTGTGAGCGGCATTGTACTGTGTGTCGCCGCTCAGTGCGTCTGCACCGAATAGCATGCGCTGCTATCCGGTGCTAGTTATACACATAACGCATGTAGAGTCGTGAATGTATGTTTATAGTACGCAACGTGCCTATATTAACTTAGAACACGTTACGTACTAGGTGAAGTGTAGTTATGAATAGTATAACTGTTTGAGTAAGTCGCGTGTAAAGTGGGGCGACTTACCCAGGAGTCAAGTCCGGGGAGGATGCGGCCACGACGTCTGTCGGGAGCAGATCTCTGGGCAGCCTCCTCGCGTCTGGCGGGCGCGCGTGCAGTGGCGCCATGTGCTTGACGTGGGGCCAAGCAGAGGCGTCGGCACGCGCGAACATCGCCTTCGCGAGGCGCTGCACGAACTCATCCAGGCCCTCAATCCCGAGGTCCCGCCTGATGTCGTCGTTCCTCACATAGCGAGGGGCACCTACTACCAACCGCAGCGCTAAATTTTGCTGCGCGCGGAGCGGCCTGCGGGTCGTCTCGCTAGTGAGGACGAACCAGGCGGGGGCGGCGTATGTCAGCAGGGGGCGTAAGTACGCTTTGTACACGCCCAGCTTGACACGCGCCGGGAGGCGGGACGATAGCACTGGATAGAGCAGTGAGCGGGCTACCTTGGTCTGCGCCGCGACTTGCTTGGCGTGTGGCCGCATCGAGAGCCGACGGTCGATGGTGACGCCGAGGTATTTGACCTGCGGCGCCCACGCGATCTCGGCTCCCATGAGCTCCAAGGGTGGTGGCAGAGGGGTTGAGCCTGTGATAATAGCCTGCGTTTTACTCACGTTTACGGAGAGCCGCCACTTGGCGAGCCACTCGGGGAGCATGTTGAGCGCGCGCTGCATCTTCTTCGCCGCGTACTTCGCGTTCATCGACGTGGTGATGTACGCGGCGTCGTCGGCGTACAGCGCGAGCGTCGCGTCCGCCGTGGTGGGGATGTCGTCCGTGTAACGTGAGTAACACGCAGGCGACACGCAGCTGCCTTGAGGTACTCCCGCCTCGATGGGGCGGGGTGAGGAGAGTGCTCCGTCGACCACTACCCTGAAACTCCTGTGGGACAGAAAAGATTGGACCACCTTTACTACGCGACGGGGCGTGGCGGAGGTGGCCAGTTTGTATACTAGGCCGTCGTGCCATACGCGGTCGAAGGCCTTCTCCATGTCGAGGAATACTGCTACCGCGTACTCTTTCCTGTTCATGGTTGTGGACAGCTGGTAGAGTACCCTCGACAGCTGAAGCGTCGTACTATGGTCCGCCCTGAAGCCGAACTGCTCAGATCTCGGAGTGATGTGCGGTGTGAGGTGTCGCAGCAGGAGTGTTTCGAACACCTTGGAGATGGTGGGCAGCAGGGTGATGGGCCGATAGCTCTCCGGCTTCAGCACATTTTTCCCCGCCTTGGGCAGCATGATGACGCGCCCCTCCTTCCACACAGCAGGAAAGGCCCCCGTGCGCAGCACCGCCGTGAACAGGCGCGCCAGCGCCGCTACCATACGGTGCGGCAGGTGGCGTAGCACGGCGTTGGTGATGCCGTCGGCCCCGGGAGCCTTTTTGAGCTTAGTTTTTAGGATGGCGCGTCTGACTGCGCCCGGCGAGAAAAAGACGGGGTCTTCATCGGGAGCTATCGGCGTCGCGAAGTAGCCTCCAAGGTGTTGCTCGACTGCCGCGACGTGTGCGTGCTGGTCAGTCGGGTTCAGGCGGAACTGACGCTCCAGGTGCTCGGCGAAGACCTCCGCGCGATCCTCCGCTATGTACTTGAGAGCCCCGTCGTTGCCTCGTAGTGGGCGTACCGGGGCTGGGGTATTCGTAAGGGCTCTGCACAGTCTGTGAACTGACGTCCAGCTGTCAGCTGCGGTGTCGATAAGTTCCTCCCAGCTCGCGGCGGCAGACGCTCTGAGCTCGGTCTTAACCTTCTCCGCGAGTCGATTCAGCTCGGTCTTCAGTGTTGGGCATCTTGTTTGTTGCCACTGCTTGCGTAACCGTCTCTTCTCGGCGATCATAGCGCGTAGGCTCGGCGACAGGGGCGGCAATAGCCCTCTCCCCTGCGCCGGCGGCGGTATGACCGCCTCACTTATCGCGTTCTGTATGCAAGCAGTGACGTCGGCTGCGAACTGATCGACGTCCGCAGCGGTAGTGACAGGCCGAGCCGGCGTCGTGGCCTCAATCTTTTCTGTGAACCTGTTCCAGTCCAGGAGTCGACGTGGCGCTGGCGGCTTCACTCGGGTCGGCATCCCCGATAGGACGACGAGTACTGGCTGATGATCCGATTGTAACTCGTCGTCTATTACATGCTGGGTGATCTAGCAGTTAAGCCCTTGGTGGACCACAATGTCCAGCACGTCCGGCATGTGGTTGGGGTCTGTTGGGTACCGGGTAGGCGTCTCTGGGCCGGACACTGTGTAGCCAAAGGCTTCCGCGTTCGCGAAGAGTCGTCTCCCCTGAGGATTGATCCTGCTGGAGTTCCACGCTGGATGCTTTGCGTTAAGATCTCCGGCGAGGATAACTGGAAGTTCAGCACTGAGGATGTCCCGTAGTTTTCTTAAGTACAGTGGCTTGTCCGGAGGCTTGTATGCGGCGTAGATCTGAATATCCTCGCCGGCTACGCTAAGTTGCAACGCCTTGCCTACGTGGCAATCACCAGCAGCATGAGAACTGCGTCCCCTAATGCCCAAGGGCTATGCTGGGACAACCGCCATTACACCTAATAGTGCGGGAGGAGGTTTCTCTGCCAACCTTCAGACTCGGTATGTCTTGGACACTATTGAAAAACTCCAGAACCGAACACATGTATCGGTCAGTAGGTATCCTTAGAGACGCAGAGAACTCCATCAACCAACCTCCCATGATTGCCTCACCTTGTGATAATGCTATGAAAACATCACTTCCAAATAAAACTGTCAAAGTTGGAAAACTACAGCTGGACCAACAGCCTAATATACTTTTCGAGGCACAGTGGAATCTTGATATGTCAGGGTGGTTACCCATCCACGGACCAGCCTCAACCTTGAAAATCTACTTATGTGACCAGTGTGACCAGTATTATCTAGCCACCAGCTAGTTCTTCAATAACAAACATTGACATCACAAACTCCAAATGAAATGTAAATAAAAGAAGTACTTTCGGTTCCTTGATTTCCCAAACCTTTACCTTTCAATATGAGGAAACGGTTTACGCACACAGGTAAAATAGGACGATAGATGAGAAATAAACAAGCCACTGTCAATGATAAGATCAATCAGTACACCTTGTATAACCGCGACAACAAAATAATTATTGCGGGTAGATCGGTTTTGAGTCTCTCAATTTCTTCACGACAAGAACATGTAAATAAATTTGTGACACAGAAACAAGCTTAGGATTCAACTTGCTACACAATCGATCTGATCACATTAAAACACTTTTTTCCATGAAATGTCGTTTCCCCAAACAACAATCCAAGTGTTCTTTTCCTTCAATATGAACGATTTTCAGAATCAGTGCCCTTCAATGAACTGGGCTTAACATATTCCGAAAAGGTTTTCAACAAAATCATTTTTGCAAGTGATATCAATAATCACAAGAGTTTGTGGTAGATGCTCTAATTCGAATAGTCCTCATTCCATGAATTATAATCACTGTGATCATAATAACAACAAAATAACACCAATGAGATCAACTCGTCACTAAGTTATCGAACAATACGTAAACAAAGTACTAAAGTAGCAAGCGACAGTTATAGTCTGTACATGTAGGGTACGTATCCGAGTGAGTACTCATACCTTCAAGGGAAATGTTATTTACGTCAGGTATTCGCAACTGACGACAATCCTGTCGGTCACCATAGATGATGTATTTATTTCTCTAGGTACCCACATTATTCGTTTCCGCCGGTTGATCGGTGCAAACAGCACAAGACGATATTTATCAAAGGAAACGACGTGGAATGAATAAATTGAGGAATCTAACTGGCGACCACGTGTCGACACACATAATATGATTGCGATGAACTATGCACAATACTTTTTAACGATTTAGTACGAACTAACAAAACACCAATTTCACGACCGACACTATCCTAGCACGGCGGTACTTTCGGATATCACTTCACATACCACAATTACGATTCGAATGTGTGACACATTGATGTTTCTTGCTAATTTAAACAAAGGAAAATAACAGAATGGCTAGCAAAATAGGACAACGTTGATCCTATCCCACTTCTGATCTTAGGAATCAGTATTGAGAAGAAATAAAAAATATAAGCAACCGGGAAATACCCTCAACTTTAATTAACAACAACATAGTCTGAATTACAACTGTAATTTTACCAAATAACAGGGCTTCTTAGGAATCAGTATTGAGAAGAAATAAAAAATATAAGCAACCGGGAAATACCCTCATCTTTAATTAACAACAACATAGTCTGAATTACAACTGTAATTTTACCAAATAACAGGGCTCGACTTTAAACAAACAACCGTCAATATTCATAGCAAGAATCACCATAAAAATACAGGGAAAATGGAACAAACTCACAGCAATGTAGCGTGGACCAAGGAACTTGTACCTAAACTGGAATGCGGACGCGAAGCTCAAATCCGTTCCGAAGAGTATACCCTCGAAGGACCTAGCTATCTCTTTCTAGTAGTGTGGATATCAATTCGCGATAAACGTAAGGACAATTTTATTTGATGCAATATTTGCAGGTTTTTTGAAGACACTTATTATTAACCTTACAAATGATGTATTTCTGTTAACGCTATAACAAAAAATACTATAAATTAATTAAAATAAATATTTAAGGGAGACTCCCATACAACAGTTGTGATATTTTTGGCGCTTTTTATAGGTAATGATTCCGTACCATTCATTACCTACCTATAAAAATACCCATCATGCGCGAGTCCGACTCGTACTTGGCCGGTTTTTTTCTTAATAACGTATTAAATAGAAAGAAATAAATAAATTAAATTATAAATACAAAGGTCTGTATCGGTCTGTTACGCTTTCACGGTTAAATCACAGAGCCGCTTTCGAAAAATTTGGCATGGAGATAGTTTAAAACCCTGGGAACTATATAGGGTTCTTTCTATCTCAGATTTTTGAATAGTTGCTCGGTAGCGCGATATAACAGAATTCCATGTGGGTGAAAAGCTAGTTCTCAATATATATCTGGGGAACTTATATTGAGCGCGCTAATTTCTATAATAAACCCTTCCTTATACGGGCTAAACGCAAAATTGGTTTTGTTAAGCAGACTTTATTGCGTGGAATTATAAACTTTCAAAGTGGTTAAGACCCGTGATACAAATACAATTATTGCAGATACAGAATTAATAACAGAATCACCAGCTGACAATTCTTCGAAGGCTTGGCCTTGATAGGCAGTGGTATAGACGTCCAAACAAACGTGCATTAATTGGTAATCTACGTTTATTCGACACTTGTACGGTCAGAACCAGTAGACTAAAAATAAAATGATGCAATGTTTATACATAATTAAAACTACTAAAACCCTTCATGAAAAACGATGATTATAAATAGAAAGAATAACAGAAGAGATATAATTTATTTATGTATATATTTATTTAGGTTAACCTACAATTGTTTATACTATACATTTGTATGAAACAGTCATATTACATTTATAAGTGTAACAATTAATTACAGGCTAACACCACATGTGCTATTTAAGGTTAGAAATCAATATTATTAACATACATAATTCTAAACATGAAGGAGGCAGATCGAATGACAATTATAAGGTTATTATTATTAGGTTGGTTCTATATTTTCTAGTTCCTCATATGTTGCAGCTGCAGGTTTGTTACAAGATTGGCTTGACACACAACCCTTAAAAAATGTATTACACTATTATTAGTTAAAAGTATGGAAATAATCTTTAAATTATGAATTATTATTATTATTTATCGACATTAACTAACTGCAGTGGACAAAAGTTAAGTAATTAAGTTATAAGTAATTATTAATATAATAAACTACACTTGTAAGCAAGGTTGCTGAGTTTTTGGCCAAAATTATATAAAATATTTTTGCCATCAATTTGCTAAGCAAAAGTAAATAAATCAACAAAAATGTCGACTTTTATGCTTATTAATTTGACTCCTTTCATAACTTTCACTTACTGATCTTTGAATGTGCCCAGTACAGGTTGTATATTCTTTTTTAGTGGGTTTCAATAATATAGTACTTAAAACATTTATTTGTTTCGCTTTAACAGGAATCTAAAATAATAATAGATTGATGAGAACAAAATTTTAGTATTTATGTTTAAGATAGATTCAAAATGAAAATTCATCTTGCTATGCTCATATTCTATTTCAAAACGGTGATCTTCATGTCATTTGTAAAGATTGATAACTTACTTTAGGGAAAATGGATGGAATTGCATCATATGATCTTGTTTCGAAATGCAATATTTCTTCGGGCTTGAAATGGCGGCTACAAATTTTAGAACCGTTTCTGACCCTTTTCTGTGTAGAACACTGAGCCACCGGTCTCGAATGTCATCATTTTTAGGAAAGCTTAAAATAATAAAAAATAATATATAATGAGAAGAAAGAAAAATAATAAATAAGAAGAATAAAGAGAAGAACATCCACTTTTACATTGAAAACATAGTCACCGTAAATGCAATTTGTAAACAAAGTCACAAAACTTACTTAAAAAGGGAAATTCCAGACCCGGGGTACACTTTTCACTCTTGCAATTAACTACAAAACACGTTCTTACCATGGTTACAATAACTTGCACTTTAATATTACGAAAACTCACAAAATTAAATATAATTCAAATTTACAAACATACAGATGTCAAGTAAACGTCAGACGGCAATGTAGTAATTGCCAGGTATAGTATAATATATCACTACTAATTCTTACAAATTCCATTTTTTTTGGTTTAAACACAAGAGTGTTTGCATGGTAAAATAACTTTAATTTTCATTAATATGCATACAGTAATAATGGTAATTCATTTTAAAGATAGAATTCCAAAGAAGTTTAAAACTAGGTGTTATTACTACAACAGACAGGGGGAAAAAATTACCATTGAAATAAATATTTTTAATCTGCCACACAGAAGAAAGGGACACAGTCCACACACGGCACTGTCTCGCTCGGAACGAATAGTTCCTATAATTATACCTATACCTAATTTCCAATAACAAGCACTAGTCATATATCTTCTTTGTAAATAAATAGAAATTCAATTCCATAAGAAAGTAAAATAATTTGAGAAAACATGGAAGTAATTGTCGCTTTGCGATATTGCGACGTCATAGCTATTGTATTGCGTAGTGAATACGTTTAACGTGGAAATGACGACTCGAAAGGTGAATTCCATCGAAGACCTGAGCGATTTGCCACGTCCTGGAAAGAAGAAATCTGTCTCAAAGAATCTAACCGTCATCAGGAAATCAATGAAACCCAGCTATTGCACTTGTGGACAAACTGATGACCAACATTTTACATCCAAAAGAAGCATCAAATGCAATTTCTGTACAGATTGGTTTCACTCTTCTTGTGCAGGTCTTTCGGATGAAGAAGTTTCTATTTTGGCAGCTGAAAAGAAACCTTGGCTTTGCAACCTGTGTGATGCTCTTTTTAATTTTAATTCAATTCCTACGGAGCTACTTACATGCCCAATATGTAATAAGTCAGGCCTAAAAGGACTTATTGGAACCAAAAGACATTTTTCTATTATGCACACGGTCGGTTTCTCAAAAATTGAAGACACTCCAATGTTTCCACTGTCACAAGCCACTCCGCCAGCTGTGAATTTCGAAGATTTGGCTACCACTCTCTCTACTTCTAAATCAAATATAAAAATCTTGAAACGGATACCAAAAGGCGCTCGAATGGCAGTTGCAGAGAAACTAACTACCATAATCGACAGCTGCACAAACAAAAATGATGAAACCTCATGGAGAAACCTTTTTTGTTTCGCAACAATGTCACTACACGTTCCAACCAAATCAAAGTCAATTTCACTAACTACTGCTGTCAAGAAAAACGTCAACAACAATTCGTTTCCAGCAAAATCCGTTACCAAAAATAAAATGATGACATTGGAAAAACGTGTAGAAGCTAAAGTTGCTGACTTCGATACCCGGAATGCTGTTAAAATTTTATCCTCTAACGATACTCTTGCACCAGTTGATGAAGCAAACCATAAGAAACTTACAGACAAGCATCCTTCTCCATCCCGTACACTGGCTTTCCCTGATCCTCCTGAAGATTTTGATTGCTTAAAGGTGGGTCGCAGTGAAGTCAAATTTGCACTTTTCAAGTTTCCGTGCGGCTCTTCTGGTGGCATCGATGGTCTAACGCCACAGCACTTAAAGGATCTCGTATCTAACAGTGCAGGGGAAGCAGGCCAGCGTTTACTAAATTCTATCACTAATCTCTGTAACGTCATGTTAGCCGGATCCGTAGACCCTACCATTTGTTCATTACTGTATGGAGCTTCTTTATGTGCACTAACGAAAAAAGACGGAGGTCTCCGTCCAATAGCAGTCGGCAATGTATTCAGAAGACTAGTTTCGAGGCTTGCATGTTTCTCTGTTCGTGAACAACTTTCCGACTATTTCCAACCAAAACAAGTCGGTTTCGCTTCAAAAGGTGGATGCGAAGCAGCAATTCATGCAACGCGACATGAAGTCATCTCCAAAAGTAACAGCAACAATGTTCTCCTTAAAATCGATTTTCGGAACGCTTTTAACTCTATTGAACGGGATGCAATGTTGAACCAAATTAAGCACGAAACACCGCTTTTATATCCTTTCTTGTACCAATGCTATCGTGAACCGTCCATACTTCTGTTTGGAGATAAAATCATTTCTTCGCAAGTCGGAGCACAGCAAGGTGATCCAACTGGGCCCATGAGCTTCAGTTTAACTATTCATCCTATTATTGAGAGCTTATTATCTACTTTCAACATATGGTACTTGGATGATGGAACGTTATGTGATTCGCCTGACATAGTTTTGAATGATTTTATAAACCTCATGAAAAAAGCAAAAGAGATTGGACTTGAAGTCAATGCGGACAAATGTGAGCTCTTTTTCTGCTCAGGGAAAGTAGATTTTAATGTTTTACAAAAATTTCGAGACGCTGCACCTGGTATACGTGTAGTTGATGACAAGGATCTGAATTTACTTGGAGCACCAATCCTAGAGAAAGGATTGGAATCTCAAATTGAAAATCATCTACACAAATTGACTACAATGTTTTCCCGATTATCATCACTTCAAGCCCATTATGCTTATCATCTACTTAAAAACTGCTTTGCAATCCCCAAACTTACTTATATTCTGAGAACATTCCCTTTATGGAAATTCCCTGACATCATTAAATTTATTGACCATTCGATTAGATCAGCCATGGAGAAAATTTTCAATATCCAACTTGATCTTTCGCAAGCAGTTCAAGCTTCCCTCCCTATAATTAACGGAGGTTTGGGGATTCGTCGAGTCGCAGATGTATGTCTTCCTGCTTTCTTATCATCTCTATACAGCGTCAAGGACCTCGTTTCTAAAATCTTACACAATTCTGACAATGAGCTCCAATTATGCTATATGGATGAGGCTAAGAAATGTTGGGAAAATCAAAACGGCTCAAACTACCCCACTGTTCCAGAATTTCAAAAGAATTGGGATTTGATCAACGTGCAACGCATACTTAAACATGAATTTAACTATGAAGACATATATGAATCGGCACGTCTCTTAGCTATACAAACCAAAGAATCTGGATGCTGGCTTCAAGCTATTCCATCACCTAACATAGGCACTTTCTTGGACAATCAGAAGCTTCGCGTGTGTGTTGCTCTCCGACTTGGATGCAACATTTGTAAGGCGCACACGTGCAATTGTGGAGTTTTGGTTGATGAGAAAGGTAGACATGGATTGAGTTGTAAGAAGAGCGCAGGAAGATTCTCAAGACACACTGAGCTCAATAAAATTCTTCAGCAATCAATGTCCAGCATTGAAATTCCTTCAACTTTAGAACCTGTAGGTCTATACCGAGATGACGGTAAACGGCCAGATGGAATGACTCTTTGTCCATGGTCAAAAGGAAAATGTCTCATTTGGGATGCTACTTGTATTGACACTTTTGCGGCAAGCTATATTGTGTCCAGTTCGAAGGAAATAGGAGCAGCTGCGATGGCGGCGAGTAAAAGAAAATTCATTAAATACGAATCTCTTATGAACAATAATCATTTCGTGCCTTTCGCTGTCGAAACAATGGGCCCATGGTCAACCGAAGCTAGTCAGTTAGTAAATACAATAGGAGCTCAACTCATTCAGCGGAGTGGTGATGTGCGTTCAAAACACTATCTTTATCAACGTATCTCTCTAGCCATCCAACGTGGCAATGCGATCAGTATTATGGGAACGCTTCCTTCCTCCATCTCTATGGAGGAAATTTTTTATTTATAGTCATACTATTTTATCTGTGATTTGGAATATTCGTAGTTATATGTTTAAGCTTTATTATGTTGTTAAAAATAAATGAGATTTTATAGTTCCTTCACTTTTATGCGTGCAAGTTTATACTCTATTGTTTAACAGTTAAGAAAGACTTTCTGTATTCTTTGAATCATTCGTAAGCAATCCAGTTAGTAGGTAGAAAATCCTTGGCGTGGACACTGTCAACCTCACCGTCCAACGACTGGCCAACTAATGATTGACATAACTCGATCAAGCGTCACTTTATAGGCATGACAGTTACCACCACTACTTGCGCTATATTCATCTAACACATCTAACAATACATATACATTGCATCATCATGACATATTATGTAGCTTCACATTAGGTGTACACCACAGTGTATATTCAAAAACAGTACCATGGAGCGACCCGCCAATATTCATAAAATGTATCATAATCTTTTTCAACTGGAAGCTTCTCTGCTGAAATTATTTTCAGGCACCAGGCAACGTCATTCGATATAGCGGTTTTGTGTTTTCGAACTGGCGTACCACTCTTAATTTTTAGGGTTTCGTAGCCGAATGGCAAAAAACGGAACCCTTAGTGCTCTGCCTCATTAAGACGCCATGGCGACGTCGCCAGCGACGCAGGCCTGGCTACTTCTGGCATCCGAAGGTCGCCAAGTCGAGTGGCCATAGCGTCTCGACAGTCAGTTCGTTTACGTCGTCAGGAATGGATGTAGAAGAAATCGCACTTCTTTGTTATATACGTCGTAAAAAAATAGAAAAAAAAGAAACTATGGGTTCATCCTTTTATATCAGATCGAAGTCGAAGTGGTATTTTTTTTAAACTGTATGGAGATTTACGAAAATATCCTGAACTACTACAACTACTATATTTTCTCACTTGACTTTTCTTTTCATCTATCTTGTCATATTCAAAAAAACCTTCCTTACAACATTAGGTTTTAAAGACCATAGACTTTAAAACCTGCCAGTAATCCATAGACATAAAATTCTATAAAACCAATATTACAACATTTGTATGGGTACCTTCACAAAGTGGCATTCCTGGAAATGAAGTAGCTGACAATGCAACTAGGTTAGACCATGATGAAGACCAATCAGAGCTCCTAAAGGTTCCATTTACTGATTACTACGGTCATTTTAATGAGTTGAACAAGATGTTGTGGAAGGACCGAAAGGCAAGTGGTATGCTGATATACAGAAAGAATTGCCAATAAAAGCTTGGTACCATAACCTAAAAAACATCAGTAGAAGATTTATCACTACCATAACACGTATGCGACTGGGACATTGTTTGACACCAGCCCACCTGAACAGAATCCATATATATGACAATAGCTGATGTCATCACTGCGGATCTGAAGATGCTGACCTGTATTATTTTACAATGCACAAGTTTTAATATTCAACGGTTGATTCCAAAGAGTATGTAATACACTATGTTGATTCTAGTGAGTGATATTTTTGACAGTAACAATCAATCCAGTGACAGTGAACGTCAACAAAGTTGAACAAAGTGTTTCCTGCCACGTTCAGGACTTATTAATAAACAAGAACTATTTTAGTGCGTTATATAAATATATATGTAATACGGTGGAAAAAATTTAATATAAAGAAAAAATTGGAACAAAAAAATACAAATATATGTTTTCTATGAATGTAATATAGATAGACAAAGGTGTAACACCGTGGATACACCACGGTTGAAAAATGTGTGAAGCAAGGATCTTCTACCTACTAACTGGATTGCTTACGAATGACTCAAAGAATACAGAAAGTCTTTCTTAGCTGTTAAACAATAGAGTATAAACTTGCACGTATAAAACTGAAGGAACTATTCGTTCCGAGCGAGACAGTGCCGTGTGTGGACTGTGTCCCTTTCTTCTGTGTGTCAGATTAAAAATAATACATAATAGAATAATAATAATAACACCTAGTTTTAAACTTCTTTGGAATTCTATCTTTAAAATGAATTACCATTATTAGTGTATGCATATTAATGAAAATTAAAGTTATTTTACCATGCAAACACAAGATGTTTAAACCAAAAAAAAATGGAATTTGCAAGAATTAGTAGTGATATATTATACTATACCTGGCAATTACTACGTTGCCGACTGACGTTTACTTGACATCTGTATGTTTGTAAATTTGAATTATATTTAATTTTGTGAGTTTTCGTAATATTAAAGTGCAAGTTATTGTAACCATGGTAAGAACGTGTTTTGTGGTTAATTGCAAGAGTGAAAAGGGTACCCCGGGTCTGGAATTTCCTTTTTTAAGTAAGTTTTGTGACTTTGTTTACAAATTGCATTTAGGGTGACTATGTTTTCAATGTAAAAGTGGATGTTCTTCTCTTTATTCTTCTTATTTTTCTTTCTTCTCATTATATATTATTTTTTGTTATTTTAAGCTTTCCTAAAAATGATGATCTTCGAGTCCGGTGGCTCAGTGTTCTACACAGAAAAGGGTCAGAAACGGTTCCAAAATTTGTAGCCGCCATTTCAAGCCCGAAGTAATATTGCATTTCGAAACAAGATCAAATGATGCAATTCCGTCCATTTTCCCTAAAGTAAGTTATCAATCTTTACAAATGACATGAAGATCACCGTTTCGAAATATGTAGAATATGAGCATAGCAAGATGAAATTTCATTTTGAATCTATCTTAACTATAAATGCTACAATTTTGTTCTCATCAATCTATTATTATTTTAGATTCCTGTCAGCGAAACAAATAAATGTTTTAAGTACTATAATATTAAAACCCACTAAAGAAAAGAATATACAACCTGTACTGGGCACATTCAAAGATCTGGTAAGTGAAAGTTATGAAAGGAGTCAAATTAATGAGCATAAAAGTCGACATTTTAGTTGTTTTATTTACTTTTGCTTAGCAAATTGATGGCAAAAATATTTTATATCATTTTGGCCAAAAACTCAGCTACGCAAACTTGCTTACAAGTGTAGTTTATTATATTAATAATTACTTATAACTTAATTACTTAACTTTTATCCACTGCAGTTAGTTAATGTCGACAAATAATAATAATAATTCATAATTTAAAGATTATTTCCATACTTTTAACTAATAATAGTGTAATACATTTTTTAGGGTTGTGTGTCAAGCCAATCTTGTAATAAACCTGCAGCTGCAACATATGAGGAACTAGAAAATATAGAACCAACCTAATAATAATAACCTTATAATTATCATTCGATCTGCCTCCTTTATGTTTAGAATTATGTATGTTAATAATATTGATTTCTAATAATTACTTATAACTTAATTACTTAACTTTTATCCACTGCAGTTAGTTAATGTCGACAAATAATAATCTATACTAATATTATAAAGAGGTAAAATTTGTAAGTTTGTATGTATGGGGTAATCTCTGAAACTACCGAACCGATTTTGAAAATTCTTTCGCTTACATGTAGCTGCATTATCCCTGAGTGCTATAGGCTATAAATTATCTTTATATCATGCATATTAGCCGAGCTAATATAATCTTTGTCAAGCAAGTCGGGGACGGGATCCCGTGGAATATTTTCGACTTCTACGCGGACGAAGTTGCGGGTAGAAGCTAGTAATTCATAATTTAAAGATTATTTCCATACTTTTAACTAATAATAGTGTAATACATTTTTAGGGTTGTGTGTCAAGCCAATCTTGTAACAAACCTGCAGCTGCAACATATGAGGAACTAGAAAATATAGAACCAACCTAATAATAATAACCTTATAATTATCATTCGATCTGCCTCCTTTATGTTTAGAATTATGTATGTTAATAATATTGATTTCTAACCTTAAATAGCCAATGTGGTGTTAGCCTGTAATTAATTTTTACACTTATAAATGTAATATGACTGTTTCATACAAATGTATAGTGTAAACAATTGTAGGTTAACCTAAATAAATATATACAGAAATAAATTATATCTCTTCTGTTATTCTTTCTATTTATAATCATCGTCTTTCATGAAGGGTTTTAGTAGTTTTAATTATATATAAACATTGCATCATTTTATTTTAGTCTACTGGCTCTAACCGTACAAGTGTCGAATAAACATAGATTACCAATTAATGCACGTTTGTTTGGACGTCTATACCACTGCCTATCAAGGCCAAGCCTTCGAAGAATTGCCAGCTGGTGATTCTGTTATTAATTCTGTATCTGCAATAATTGTATTTGTATCACGGGTCTTAACCACTTTGAAAGTTTATAATTCAACGCAATAAAGTTTGCAAAACCAATTTTGCATTTAGCCCGCATAAGGAAGGGTTTATTATAGAAATTAACGCGCTCAATATAAGTTCCTCAGATATATATATTGAGAACTAGCTTTTCGCCCACGTAGAATTCTGTTATATCGCGCTACCGAGCAACTGTTCAAAAATCTGAGATAGAAAGAACCCTATATAGTTCCCAGGGTTTTAAACTATCACCATGCCAAATTTTTTCGAAAGCGGCTCTGTGATTTAACCGTGAAAACGTAACAGACCGATACAGACCTTTGTATTTATAATTGAATTTATTTCTTGCTTTCTATTTAATACGTTGTTAAGAAAAAAACCGGCCAAGTACGAGTCGGACTCGCGCATGAAGGGTATTTTTATAGGTAGTTAATGAATGGTACGGAACCATTACCTATAAAAAGCGCCAAAAAAGTCACAACTGTTGTATGGGAGTCTCCCTTAAGTATTTATTTTAATTAATTTTTAGTATTTTTTGTTACAGCGGTAACAGAAATACATCATTTGTAAGGTTAATAATAAGTGTCTAAAAAAACCTGCAAATATTGCATCAAATAAAATTGTCCTTACGTTTATCGCGAATTGATATCCACACTACTAGAAAGAGATAGCTAGGTCCTTCGAGGGTATACTCTTCGGAACGGATTTGAGCTTCGCGTCCGCATTCCAGTTTAGGTACAAGTTCCTTGGTGTGAAGTGTATGAAACTAGGCATTAATTTGTTTGAGTGTATTGTTTTTGTTTTTTTTGCAACTAGCCATATTCTAGTTTATTTATGTTTGCGACTGAAAGACTCTGTATCTATGGTCATGAATAAAGATTAAAAAAAAAACTACTTTATTTTGACATTGACTTCGAAGACGAAGCAGCATGGTCTATGACCTTCGCCTGTCCAACAATGAGTTGGACGAAAAAAAAAAATTTTTTGACATTGACAAATGACACCTGACATGAAATAACACTCTCACTGGGTACAATTGGTTATGTAATATTGCTTCCAACCAGTGTAAAATAATTAAGCAAAATGGGAAAGCATTTCGGAGAACTTGCTAAAATCCGAGGATTGATTACCTATAAGTTATCGCCGCACGAACAGCGCGCTTACGCTGGTGCCATTTCCTATGGGTTGCCCAACATCTTCCGCAGGTTCCGCGAGAGCGTGTTCAAGTGGGCCCCACGTAAGTAATAGAATTTCTATCATTAATAGCAACTTTAAAATATTTTACCGGTATTCGTTTTATACGTCAACACAGATAAGCACATAATTATTATGCAATATGAAAGATAGATGGATGTAAGGTATTGATTTGCATTAGAGTTTCTTAGCTTAAATAGTCTTTGCTTTGGCAATTCAACAAACCTTGCTGTCAACGTGTTTGAGACGATGATTACTTTCTGTCAATAGCAATTGGGCAATGTAGTAATAACTAAGTTATTGTGAGATTGTCCATCGCTGTAATCCATGTTACTGACAATTTCATAAACACCCGTCTTTTAACCATAGAACTCATAGGTTGCTTGTAATTAGAGATGACACTATTCAATAATCTACATTCTATATAGGGTAAATACGCTATATGTCGGCCCCTCCCCATCTTCAGCCGTCTGTACATTTTCAGCTTGTGTTCATTCAGAAGGTAATTAAGTTACAATTTTGCTATTCAAATTACACCCTTAGTTCATACTCTATATGTACAAACCGTTACTATTTGATTACGTCACTCGATCTTCGTACACTGAACGTCAGTTACGACTGTGCCGTTGAAGCATCAAGTTCTCTTTTAAAATGGTTTTCTTGATGTGAATACCCACACTTCGGGAATTGATATTACTACGGTAAGACATTTCGTTTTTTTTTGTTTTAGTTTTATTATCACTAAAATGTTATTTTTACTATATTTTGAGACAGCTTTTTCAACGTTTTGCGTATTTTTTTAAGAGCAAAATAGGAGGCCGCCAATAGAGCGCCAACTTCCCGGCCGTGGCCGATTTAAAGTAAATGCAGTCTCTTTTATAAATTCCAATTGTACCAATTCCATTGGTTTAACAAGAGAATTTGCAAAGCTATAGGCAAATAAATCTATTTTACGTTTAATTGCCAAATACCGGCCGGGGTGATATTAGTTGAATCTCGAGAAATAAGGTAATAAGGTACACAAAATAGGAGCCAATATTAGAAATATTAAATATTGTATTGTCGACCAGCCCCAATTTCGGACACCACTATACAGGCTGATTACTTTTGTATTTTTTCATTGATTGGGTGGGTAGGTAGTCATTTCTAATTTATTTATCAAACTTAGTTGCTCAAAATTAAATATGTATTATGACAAGTATATTTTATTAATATTATAAAGAAGTTAAGTTTTAATGTAGGTATTGACAATATTGAAAACATATTTATAGTATTTATTTATTTAAGGACAACCAACAAAGCATACACCAATAAACATGTTAAAAGTTAAAATATTATTACAAACAATAGTGTAGCCTTAATTAAAGGCTGCCACGACATGCATTAAATTTTAAATTAAACTTTTACACTTATTTTTTAATTAAATTAAACAATAAGTGTGAAAGTAGAGATTAAACAAAATAAAAAAAACTTCTAACATTGCAATGGCTAGCTGGGTATTACTAATGACTAAAGCTATTGCTTTAGTACCAACATGTAATTACCAACATGCCTTAGTATCAACATAGCATTTCACATATTATAAGACAAATGAACACTTAATTAATAATTAAAAAATGTAAAAATCTTGGGCTTGAAAAGAAATTACAGGATTTTCGGTATATGTCTCGCAGTTCAGCCATTGAGGTATGAAATGTCCCCACTCATGAAAAAGAAACCGTACAGGATTTGACAACCGTGGTAACTGGCTTGTGTGCTGTCTTGAAGGTTGATATTCACCCTCACGACTTGCGGGACGTTTACCGGATTCCTGGTAAAAAAGGCGTGACCAGGAGCATTGTTGCAGAATTCTCCACGGTAAAAAAGAAATCCTGTGTTCTTTCGTCAGTTAAAGAGTTCAACAAAAGCAAAAACACGGCTGACAAACTTAATACCGAGACTATTGGGATAGCAGGAAAGTGTCAGCCAGTCTATGTGGCTGAGTATTTACCACCTTCTACTAGAAAACTATTTTACTTGGCGCGTAATTTCGCAAAGGACAATAAATATAACTTTTGTTGGTCATCAAATGGGAATATCTTCATTCGCAAAGAAGTAGGTGAAAAACAAATTCTCATTCAGTCAGAACAATGCCTACTCAATCTAAAACCACAGGAATGACTATGTGACTGTAACTATAATGCTAATATAAAACATTATTCTTCGTATGATTGTAAACAACTAACTCATGATATTTGCATTGTATTAATTTCTTATATTTTAAAAATTTATAACTTAGCCAAGTGCGTAACACTGAGTAAAACATATCTGTGCTATGTCTCTCGTTTGATATCACTTTTTAAAACTTGTTCTCTTCTTTACTCACACCCACACTTTCATCACACACAACTCTGTATACACTCACTTATCACTTATAACCACACATATAATTTACATTATTCAATTGCCATCAAGCCGTATAGTATTGTTGTTGCGTCAAGTAGATGCCTAGTAATTATTTCCAATGTACTGTATCCCAATTTAGAGACACTTTTTAATATAATCTTAAATGGCTAATTTCGATTCTATACCTTCTGACATAGACTCCCTTAGTGTATCTAAGGTACACAAATGTCTTCCTGAAAATTGTTTACAGTACATTAAAAACCCGAAACTCAATTTTAAGATACTCCATCTAAACATAAGAAGCATTACTAAAAACTTCGATCATATTCCCGTTCTCATGGAGACTTTAGGGTTTCAATGTGACGTACTCGTACTATCAGAATGTTGGTTGGACAAACTGGCACACTTACCCACCTTGGATGGCTATACTTCGTACTGCACAAAAAATAACCATAACCAAAATGATGGATGTGCTTTGTATGTTAAAAGTTCTTTGATTTGCGACGTAACAGAACCATGTTTTATTACTGATGGAACCTGTCTTGTTTGCCGTATTGGTGATGTTACAATTATAGCAATATACCGCTCACCATCATTTAAGAACGTAAACAATTTTTTAACGAGTTTAGATAGAGTACTCAAGGCATCTACCCGCACTGTAATCCTTATTGGTGACATGAATATCGATATTAAGGACGGTAATAAAGACAGTTATTCCGACGAATACATGTCCTGCGCGGCTGCAAATGGGTTATTTCCTGCGCACCTGTTACCCACTAGAATCTCAAACTGCTTGGACCACATATTCCTAAAAACAAATTTGTCCGCTACAACCTTTGTCATAGAATCAGCAATAACTGATCATGATCCGCTATTGCTGTTATTAGAGATGAAGACAACTACTACCTCTAATTACGATATTAATAAACGCAAAATTGATTGTCCCTCGATTGTAGCGGCTATTAACTGCTTCGATTGGTCACCAATATTGGTTATGCATAATCCCAATGATGCGGCAAGGACATTAGTTGAAAACCTCTCTTCTATCGTGCATGATCATACCAGAGAATATAAAGTGCCCAGAAAAGAACGTAACCTTAAACCATGGATTACACCTGGGCTTCTACGGTGCATTAGACATCGAGATCGTTTACACCTCAAACTTAAAAAGTCAAAAGACAATCCAATCCTAAAAGTCTCGTATACCAGATATCGGAATTATTGTAATTTCCTGTTACGCAAACTTAAAAGTTCGTATGAGATGGAAGAATTTTCAAAGGCAAAAAATAATATTAAGGCAACTTGGAACGTCGTTAAAACAGTAACAGATTTACACTCTCCTCGTCGACCTCCTACTGAACTCCTCAAACTCCGCGATACTTCAAGATCCTCACTTAATATGGTAAACGAATACTTTGCCAACATTGGTAAAAAGCTTGCATCTAAAATAAAAAATGGCCGCCAACCATCAAATAAATCTGCATCACACTCTCGGGGCTCGATGGTTCTCCTTGACGTCACGGATAAAGACATTGAAACCATTATTCTGGGACTTAGAACGAACTGCGCAAATGGCTGGGATGGAATTCCTGCTAACATCATCAGAGCATCCAGGCAAGTACTAGCTCCCATCATCGCACATGTTTGCAATTTGTCTTTTTCCTGTGGTATCTTTCCAAATGTGTTAAAAAAAGCGGTTGTTCACCCCATCTACAAGGCTGGGAGCAGAGACGATGTAAGCAACTATAGGCCTATTTCCATTCTTTCTGCAATGTCAAAGATTCTGGAGCGAGTGCTTAACAACAGCCTCACGGGCTTTCTCAAAAAGTTTAATTTACTCGCCGATAACCAATATGGTTTCAGAACTGGTATTAGTACAGAGGACGCAGTATTGGCACTAACTGATCACGTGGCTAGGATTCTTGACAAGAAGCGGAAGTGCCTAGGTATTTTTTTGGACCTCTCCAAGGCCTTTGACACCGTTTCTGCCCCAGCCTTATTGGAAAAAATGGAGTCAATCGGAATAAGGGGTCAAGTTTTGGCGATATTCGCAGACTATTTAAGTGGCCGTACACAAACTGTAACTATAGATGGGGAGAAGAGTGAGGAACTTCCTATAGAGTACGGTGTACCACAAGGTAGTATCTTGGGGCCCACTCTTTTTCTTATCTATATCAATGAGTTATGCAGTCTGTCTCTCGGCAACTGTAGAATTTTCACATACGCTGACGATACAGCCCTTATAATCGACGGTGCAGACTGGCCACAGGCTCATCGAAACGCAGAGTCTGCGTTGACATGCGTTATGCACTGGCTGGGAAATAATCTCCTCACGCTTAACTTAAGTAAAACCTTATACTTACCTTTTAGCATCAGGTCCAATCAGCGCCCACCAGACTCCCTGTCCCTTGTAGCACATACATGCAATTCTAAACTGCTATGTAACTGCCTTTCCTTGACCAAATCCTCTCACGTCCGGTACCTTAGCATACATATTGACCAGCACTTAAATTGGCATAAGCAGATTGAGGTAGTATCGGCTCGAGTGCGTAAGTTGATTTACGTTTTTAAGAAACTTCGCAAATCGGCTGACAAATCTACGCTCAAACTGGTTTACCTGGCCTTGTGCCAGTCTGTGCTAACCTATTGCTTACCAATCTGGGGAGGAGCCACAGAAAATGTTTTCATTAGACTCGAGCGAGCGCAGAGAGCTGTCTTGAAGGTAATGCTTTCCCTTCCACGCCGGTATCCCACCATACGTCTGTATTCAGACTGTAAAGTTTTAACGGTAAGGCAGCTCTATGTGCTTCTGTTGGTTCTTCGAAGGCATGCTTCTCGACCCACACATCCCCCAAGCGGTAGAGTGAAACATAGGGTCTTTTCCCAGGAATTGCACAGGACCGCGTTTGCGAAACGCCAGTACTATGTAACAAGCACTAAAGTGTATAACTATCTTAATAAAAAAATCAACCTCTTCACAAAAAGCAAAATAGAATGTAAAAATAGTCTTACAGATTACTTGGCATCATTATCATACCGTAATACCGAGGATCTTCTGGCAGGAACTTTGTAGTTTCTGCACATATACTCCATGCACAAACAACACAGAATCAATCTTACATAATTATACACTATCGCAATCCCCTTACAAAAGCACACACAGTCTCTTCACACATACACATTCACTCGCATACTCACACTCCCCTCTCCCTCACATACTCACACACGCACTCATTCTAATTTGTTTGTTATCTTTAAAAATAGTTTTCTTTTTTTGTTTTATACATATAATATTTTTGTAATTTTTTTTCAATCAATCTGTATACTCGTAAAATGGTCTGCTTGTGCTTGATGTTTGAAGAACACTGACTCCTAAGATACAGGGACATACCTAGTTTAGGAGTCAGGGTCTCTACTGACACATGTTTCTTTTTTTTATTGTTCATTTTATGCTTGCATTTTATTCTTTGTAACCTTTTTGAGTAATAAAGATTATTTATTTATTTATTTTTATTTATTTATTTATAACTTGATATAAGTTGTAAGTAGAAAGCTAGAAGCAAAATAAAATTATTTGTCATTTTTGTAAAAATGCCCTATGTAAGACAGACTTGAATTTGTGTAAGGAATAAGACATATCAATATCAACACTAGGTAAGGAAGACAAGCGACTATATTGAACCTGCATTCTGTTAATGGTGGAAAAATGACCCAGATTGGTTTTAAAACCCTTAGCGTGAAGTAACTGATGTCTAGATATACGAGCTAGTTTATAAGGCACATTTATGTTTATCAGACTGAGTAACCGCGGACAATCAATGTGATTGTTTATTAATTTGTATAGAAAGAGATTATCTAAGATCGTACGACGATTTTCTAGACTCATGAGATTAAAATGTTTCAAGCGAGAGCTGTAGCTCGTTAATTTTGTGCCCCAATTGCAGTGATATGACAAGTTGTTGAATGTTGACCTTCTTTGAGCAGTCACTGTTTGATTTGGCGTTTTTTTTTCTATTCTATACTGCTGTCGTAGGTTTTTGAATAGTGAATGACTTTTGGAGTTTAGTGTCAATGTGATCGCCTGACAGCTGCGCTCATGTATTTTAAAAATGTTACGCCAGTCGCTTAGTGAAGCACGTCGAGAAACTTCGACATAAATCTAGAATGTTCGAGACACTGACGCCATCTAGCGACGAGTAGCAGGAACGAGTATATCTAGTCGAGACACTAACGCCATCTAGCGTCGAATAGCGGTACTGTGTACCTCAAGTAGCTTCCTGGAATATTCTGGGTGGTATAAACAGTGAGTCGAATTTATAAGAATGTTCTAGAGCTCATAGACCGGGGTATAAATAGATCGCAAAGGGGCGCAGAGAGTCAGTCTTATTACGAGGCGAATACGAGATATAATCGAAGCTTTACCAGTGAATTTCAGTGCGATTTAAGTGTGATCTAAGTGTTAAGTGACAAGTGTTGTGGTACGAATAATTGTGTTAAATTTTTATTTTGTGTTTAATTAATTAAAGTGTTAATTTTGGTTTAATTGGCGTTAATTATTTCTATCCCGAACCCCAGCTCGTAACAATTTGGTGTCAGAAGTAGGATAGAAAAATGCCGGTTTTACCGAAAGACGATATGCAATAAACTTACTAGCACATTTAATGTGTCATCCCTTCTAGAAGGTTGTCACAAGGATCTGTCTGAAGAGAAAGTTGCATTGGCTAAGAAAGTGAAAGTGTCAAGTGTGTTTTGTGTAAGAAAATTCTCTTCCAGTGATGCTGATATTGGAAGGACCGGACTGGTTCAACACACTATAAATACTGGTAACGAATTACCAATCTGTCAGCGGCCAAGAAGATTGCCAGTTGCATGAGAGAAAGAGGTAGAGGCCATGATTGAAGGGATGGTAAAGGGTGGTGTGATAGAACCTTCATCCAGTCCATGGTGCTCTCCTGTAGTGCTAGTCAAGAAGAAGAACGAAACTTACGGTTTTGTGTCGATTATCGGAGGTTGAACGACGCAACTAAGCAGGATAGTTATCCACTACCAAGAATTGATGACACGTTAGATACGCTGACAGGAATGAAGTGGTTTACAACCCTAGATTTGAAAAGTGGCTACTGGCAAGTGGAATTAGATCCTAAGGATAAGGAAAAGACAGCTTTTTCAACGGGAAAAGGTCTGTGGCAATTCAAAGTAATGCCGTTTGGATTGTGCAATGCGTCAGCAACTTTTGAAAGGCTAATGGAGCTAGTACTCACTGGGCTTATTGGAGACGCCTGTCTGGTATATTTAGATGACATTATTATCGTCGGGCGCTCCTTTCAAGACCATCTTAAGAACCTGGAACGTGTGCTAGCAAAAATCCGTGCAGCCAATCTGAAGCTAAGTCCTAAAAAATGCTAATTTTTCAAACGTCAAGTGACTTTCCTGTGCCATGTAGTTTCGGAGGAAGGTGTGCAAACTGATCCGGAGAAAATAGTCGCTGTTAAGGATTGGCCAGTACCAAAAGACAATATACAGGTCAGAGCGTTTTTGGGGTTATATTACCGCCGGTTTGTTAAGAATTTCGCTGATATTGCTAAGCCATTACACAAGCTCATTCACACAGACAACGGGAATACACCGCAGAAACGGTCGTTCTTCTTGGAGTTTATGTGGATCACGATCGCACTCTATTTGTTTTATGATTTTTAAACCATCGGCGTATAAATATATCTTGGAGTGTACGAAACAAGACACCACGTCGTTTATAAATTTATTGAAAAACAACGGGCCTAGATCGGAGCCCTGGGGTACGCCTGAGGGCGTGAGAAACTGATCTGATGAATAACCGTTGACCACAACCTTAGATGTGCGTTTAACAAGGTACGACTCACACCACTGCAATAAGTTTCCTGCAATTCCGATTGCGTGTAACTTGGTAACTAACATTTTGTGATCCATCTTGTGTTTGGCCTTACTAAAATCAGTGTAGATTACATCTACAGGTGTCCCACGGTCGACGGCGTCAACTAAATCTGATATAAAGCACGCCAGATTGGTGCCAGAAGAACGGCCTTTCACAAAGCCGTGCTGTTCAGGTATCAATGTTTGTTTCACATGCCACGAAAATATAGGGTATACAAAAGCTTCAAACACCTTGCCAAAAATAGACAAAATAGATAAAATGGTCTATGGGTTAGTTATTCGCTGCGGACTTGTCACCAGACTTAAAAATCGGTACAACTCTTGTTTCTTTCCAAGTCTTCGGAAAACAACCAACGATTTATAACAACTCAATGATTTATTATAAATCATAGAGAGAGGTTCCCCCAGAAACTCACAGCATTTTATTGCAAAAATAGAAGGAAGCCCGTCAGGCCCTGGCCCATTATTAGGGTCAAGTCTTTTCAAAGTTTGAATGACAGAATTCGTGGAAAATGTCAGTTTGGTCAGAAAATCAGTATGCTGCATTCCCTAGTGGGTTGTTCTTCAAAATAAATTATTTTTATCAAGATCTGACATTTTTTTGTGAACCTTTATGTAAGCCACCTTTAATAAGCTAAATCCAATCTACGCATATTAAAAAAGACTCTGTTATGAAAGGCACGTGTCAATTTTCATTATTTTACGCAATATTTCTAAATTTCTAATTAATTATTCACGTTGATGCTAATGATACCATGTACTGAGAATGACTTTAGCTTGCACCAAAATGACGCCATGTTGCAGAGAATGATCTAAAAGGTTTTAATTTTGGATATTTAACAATAAACACTTATTTAATCAGTTAAAAAATCGTTAATTTACCAAACATACTAAATGCAAAAAGAAACAAATAATTCAAAGTAAAAAAACAACGTAAAGATTTTTAGCGTGAAGCCGTAACTGTGACGCTGAGTACTTGATATTTTTTTGTCACACTCAAAACTTAATCATCTAGTTTTAGATATAATTCTTTGGTAAATAATTAAAAAATCACAGACAAACATTAAAATCTGCTATCTATTAGAAATGACATAATTATTAAGCGAGTTCCAACTCAATCAACTTTAGAGATGTGCGCAGTGCGCATGCGGATGCAGATGTCAATCTTTAATTTGTTCATGTACCTACCTAAAATTATAATCTCTTAAAATATTAACATCTGCATCCGCATCCCCGCAACATCTTTGATCTACTCGTAGGATAGACAATTAAAATTAATATTCAAATGGTAGACCAGGTATATCTACTAACAATTTGAGGATAAATTAAAAGATTTAAATGAATCGCAAAAATATCACGTATCATAATATTATCAGCTTAATTCTGATAACAATTATTGACTAATTTAGAATCATAAAAATGGGTCAATTTTCATTGAAGCGGAGTCTTGTTAGTGACATCAATAAGAACATTAGAAATAATCTGAATTTTGTTTTTATTTTTAGTATTTGCCAGGGGAACTAAAGGAGAATCAAAATCAGTATTCCTATTTGTGACAGACATATTATTGATATAACCTAGATGCTTGCCATGGGAGAAAATTTCACCCACGTCACATAGGAAGCAACTTATATTTCTCATAGTTATTATAGGTTTTAACATGTCCCAAATAACCTGGTGCACAGAAAGGGTGCCTCTGAATGGCTTCAACTGCTCAAGAATCAATCCCTCCCTCTGAATCATGTCTTCCTCTGAAATTCTTTTAATTATAATATTTTCTAATCTTGATTCCATGATTTCGTAAAACTGATCAAAATTTCCAACATCTGAACCGAAATGCACCATTTGATCTGCTACTCTTTTTATCGTACCACCTACGCCGTCAGGTGCACCCTTTCCGTGCCCAGCTTCAGAATAATTCCAGGTTATTCTGGTTATATTAGAGTGTTGAGACGACAATTGACTGATAATATAAAACATATATTTACTGTGATGACGGAGAGTCTGATAAGAAATGAACTGTATCCACGAACGGATTCTACGACTTTGTCAAGAACAGGTAGTACTTAAGTGTGTCCAAATTGATGCAGCGTCATGTCGAAGGCAGGAACTAAGAGTGCACATAGATGTCGGATCTACCTGTCCAGTTATAAAACTGTGAGTGTAAATCACAACTGTATGAAGAGATACTTGTTGCCGACTCCCTCCGAAGTGGAAAGATTGAACTTCTTCGGCAAATTTTAAGTGGTAATTTTCAGAGAAATCGACATGAATGATAGCTTCGTGAATATTCAAATTATTCTTAAATGATTTAATTATACAAACATTAACGATTTTGTATATATGATTCATGTAGGTACTTTGGTAGTTCGGTTTCTAATTTGGAAGTAGCTTCTAAGGGTTTCATTACTATCTTCTGTTTTTCTGTTACAATTTGCGTTTTCTTAGTTCCATTTTCTAAAAATACCTCTTTTTTAACTCTCTTCCATTGAAAATCGTTAAGTCAATTACGTTATTAAATTCTTTGTACATAACGCAAAGGATCTTCTTCTTCATGACTTTTCTCAGCTTCGTTAGAAACATTTTCGACCAGTGCTGCTTCAACCTGAACAGTTTCTAATGTAACTTTTTTATTAAGACTTTCTTTTTTCTCTGTCGGTAATTTCTAGAATTTTCTTTCCATCTTCTCCTTTGTTCTTTTTGAGACCTGGGAATTTTTTCTTTAATCTGGACAATTTTTTTCTCTTCTTTTCTTTTAAGATATTGGTTTCTTCGTTTTTCTTTTTCAATGGAAAGCAACTCCGGATCATTTTTTATTTCATTATGGCGTCTTCTTTTACATAGACGCTGTTTCGCTAATCGCTGTTTTTTGTTTTGCGGCATTTTTCTTTCTATAAAGAAATGTTTAAAATGTTTAATGTTCTTTTCATACGGTTAAAAAGCATATCCGAACTTTACTTACAGCGCAAATAATTCATGCTATAAATTTAGAGTGACTAAATATAGAAAAATGTGTAGGCATCCATAGTAATATTATAAATATTATAGAAGCTAATGTTTTTTTTTTGACGAATTTTATAGAAATAAAAAATGTAGAAAACCTAAACCCCAGCAAAAGATATAGGCTTTTAATCTATTATACATAGTTCTAAAGTCGAGTCAGTACATTTTGCGCAGTCGATACAAACCATAAGTTCCTTAAATTAACACCAAGAAAAAAATCTGCACGGACAAAAATCATTCTTCGTAACGTGTCCTCATTAAAGTAAACATGTAAATCATTATGCGAAACTTAGTGTCATTCTTAGCAATGACAAGTTGTCGACAATGATGTAGCATAAAATGACCAATTGAGAAAAAAACCTGTACGGACTTGTCTGTGAGTATAAAACCTCCATAACGATTTTACTAAATGAAATCCTTTGCCACTAGCTATTGAATAAAAAACAAACGATTATATTACATATGTGCATTTAAGGAATTTAGGGTGAAACACGAATGATATTTTTAATGACAAAATGTGAATAACTATCAAAATTTACTTACAGTTCTCAGACGCGCACGTGTTTATGCCACCCAAAGTTTCCGTCGACTGAGGCCCCCTCCCGTACACCCGGGAGGGTATATTAAAGTTTCATTCGAAAACGCGTTGTTCAGTAATAAAATTTAACAACGTTACTGCGACAAATGACGTTTTCCTTGTAACAATAATTTGAATTTATGTTTAAGCTAACTATTACAAAGTATTAGAAGAGTTTTTTATTTTTAACGAAGGATAATTTATTAAACTTTTAATCATTGAAATATTTAGAACGTTTAAATAGTTATTAAATATTTTGAAAACAAATATTGTGACAAGAGACGTCATCGGAATAGGAGTATAATGACGTTTAGCGACATTTTTGAAACTTTGTTTCATAAAAAAAACCAAAGATAAATTTGTTAAGCTTGGTGACATGTAAAATAATGTTAAAAATAAATAAAAAGCTTATCAGTTGTGTCCTAAAATTTTAGTATATTAAAATAATTCACCGGAACACATTTTTAGCCCCTTTTGAAGAACAACCCTAGTCTTTTGTGTAGCCACAGCGTCAACAGCATTGTTATTACAAGGTTTATAGACGGATGAAAAACATGAGGCAAATATATTGCAATTTTTGCTCCACTACTACCTTTGATAGCACTATAATGTATAGACGAAGGGTATGTACTGTTACCGTTACGTTTATGTTTTAAAAATGTCCAAAAGAGCTTAGGGTTAGAAGTGATCGAAGATTCAATTGACGTTATACAGTATGTTAAATAACAGAGGTCGTTCCCTTAAACTCGTTAATCTATATCATTAATAGATAAAATAAAAATATCAGCATGGAAAAATAAGCATAAAATAATCCGAATTCAAAATAATAATTAATTGACAATAAATTCGAAACCTCCTGTTTAAAGTTAAAATAGTAACACGAAAAAGTACCTAGCGTAAGTTAGCATCGCCCAATCTGGCAACGTCGCATTGCGCACACAATATTATGCATGAATACTCACGAAGCAAAATAAACAGTTAGGTATGAGTACAGAAGGTCCACTCACGGAACAAGTACACGAATTTGTTTTACCTAGCCACTCAGACCGGTGCACGGTGGTACGACAGGCTTACAGTGTTAATTATAAAAAATAATTTTATCTAAAAATGATGTACCGCTAATAAATAGTGGCGTTTAATGAAAATGAAAATGAAAAATGTTTTATTCGATAACAAAATTTGTCTTAACAATAATTAGGTTGACTTCTCCTTTTAAGTGTGAAAACACCTGTGCCAGGAGAAGCCGTATTCCCTTAATTAGAATATATTAAATTAGAATAACAAATGTATTTGCATGAATTATTTACACGATTTTAAGTGTGTGTGAATGCGTGTATGTGAGTGTGTGTGTGTATGTCTGTGTTTGTTTGTGCATATGTGTGTGTATGAGTTAGTGAGAATATATAAAGAGACTAGCTTGTGCCAGCGGCTTCGCCCGCGTGGGAAGTTTTTCCCGTGTAAATCCCGATCCCGTGGGAATTTCGCAAAATCCTTTCTTAGCGGATGCCTACGTCATAACATCTACCTGCATGCCAAATTTCAGCCCGATGCGTCCTGTGGTTTGGGCTGTGCGTTGATAGATCACTATGTCAGTCAGTCAGTCAGTCACCTTTGAGTTATATATATTTAGATTCATAGATATTTATACTTATCTATTTTTTATAACTTTTGCAAATATAAAACCTAAATATATACACCTTACACAGAGACTACTTAATAATATGGACAATTAAATTTTCCGTATCTTCGTAGTAAAGAGATTTGAGCCATTCTGTCACCGTTTGTTTACATGCCAGAGCAGTTTTTGCGTTTTTTATTATTTTTTTTAAGAATTTTATTAATGGAGTTATATAAGTGAGAAGATTGATTTGAAAATTGGTGTCTAGCGAAGTATGTTTTAAATTGGCGTGTTTTAGCTACTATGTCATTTCGTCTTTTTGCTAAAATTCTGGGATCTACCGGAAGCGCCTTATGTTTTTTTAACATTACATGTAGAATATACAATTGACGCATACTAAGCAGGCCAGCTGTAGAATAAAGAGAAACGGTTGGAAATCAAAGTTTTTTGAATAATATATATATGGTTAAGTTTGGAGAAAGTTTCATTTATTTAAACCACAGTTCAGGCTAGGATTTAAATGGTAATGACGGTATTACACGTTAACAAGTGAATGTTTTCTCCAATAACAGAAAGGGGAATGCCAAGGCTTCCTTCAAGACTCGGCCAGAACCGACAAAGATGAACTATATATCATAAAAAAGGAAAATAATTATATAATTTGACTGTATACTTAGTTTTCTATAAGAAGTACACCAAAAAAAGTTATAGTTCTTTGAAGTTGACCACTTAATACTTCTAATTTTAACGATAACATGAAATAAACTATAAAATTATTGAATAATGACTATTGAATTAGTTTTCAACAGCCAAGGTAGTCGTTAGTAATACAGAAATCGGAGTCCGGTAACAAAGCAATATACAACACAAAACTCAAAAAACGCATACCTAAGACACTTCGTCGCTCGTAATAAAACGCGGGAGAAGTAAAACTTTTGACAATTATCAGTGACAACTACAACATTAAGTGTTACCAGCACTAAATAACCATTCTAAACTGTATCGATAATTGAATTGAATTACTTTAAATTATTATAATATATTAAAAAATATAACTAAACTGATAAATGATAATACATTATAATATATTAAAAAAAGTCATAACTCGTAATTCTTATAATAATTATTAATAATTATTATAAGAATTACGAGTTATGACCTAGTAACTAATAAATTCACTTACGTAGGTTCATACATAGAATTAATAGGCTTAGAACCGCAGTAGTCGCACGCAAAGTGAAGCCATTTCAAGTTAGCCTTTTAAGGCTACGTACGACTTTCGGCGCGTCAGTACTCAAGACCAAGTATTACTGTAAAGAGCTCGCGCATTTTCGTAAAAAAATGACGTACTTTGCAGTGAAAGGGTATCACAACTCATCACATAATCATGAAAAACGTTTAAAGATACCATTTCACGGATAAGTACAGCCTAGCATCTTATATTTTTGTACAAAACATTCATCAAAACAAAATAATAAATCGTAAATTTGACAGCCGACATTACAATGAAAATGTTGCTCGGCTTGGAAAATATTTTACCCAATTTTTTGTTATTATAATTATGTAGTACCTATAATCCCAATCCACATCTAAGTAGGTATTTCTACTCGCCATGAAAAAAAGTGTTGATGTCATTTTATTTTGATGAAGTGAAGATGTTGTACCATTTTTTAGGGTTCCGTAGCCGAATGGCAAAAAACGGAACCCTTATAGTTTCGTCATGTCTGTCCATCTGTCTGTCTGTCTGTCTGTGCGTCCGTCCGTATGTCACAGCCATTTTATTCCGAAACTATTAGAACTATACATGTGAAACTTGGTAGGTAGATGTATTCTGTAAATCGCTTTCCGATTTTATAAAAAAATATTTAAAATAAAGGGGGGCTCCCCATACATGGAACTGAAACTGAAAATTTTTTTTTTTTCATGAAACCTATGCGTGTGGTATCTATAGACAGGTATTTAAAAATGACATTAAGATTTCTAAAACCACTTTTTCATAAAGTTAATCGTTTAAAAGTTATACGCATTCAAAGTGTTAAAATGTGTGTCAAAAATATCAAAAAAAATATATGTTGTAGATCTTAATGTAAACTTTCAACCAAAATTGGTTTGAACGAGATCGGGTCAGCAATTTTTGAGATACAGCATATTTTCTAACACCGCAAATATAACTTTGTAATTCATACAAACACTATGAAAAACAAAGTTATTGGGCGTAGTTGTAAAAAATTTAAATAAGCTAGTTTTAAGAAATTTGTAGGGTTTTTTTTAATAAGTATACATATTATATTATATTATTATAGTTACTTCGGAACCCTTCATGGGCGAGTTTGATTCGCACTTAGCCAATTTTTGGTATGTGTTTTAGGATATAGTACATTATGATACATGTGTGCTATGTTGATCACTATACCCGAGGCGGTATTATTCGCACAAGCCACAGGCGAGCGCGATAAGGAAGCCGAGAGTATGATGACCAATACACACGCGTGTCATACGACGTTTTTCAACATACTTGCGAGGAAAAAACAGACTTGTATTGTCAAATATTAACTTGTATGGAAAATGGCGCGCTGGATTTGATTTTTCGCGCGTCGCGCTAGCGTGTGCGCGCAGGTTTACCTACACCTGCGCGCGAATCGCAAGCGCGGTGCGCGTTTATTTACATAAAAAGCACTGACAAAAACGCTATACAGCCTTTAGAAAAAATATAATAAACACAAAATAATGTTTAGACTGATCGTAGTGTTGTCGTATGTCAAATTGTAGTTTACAACAACCTGTTAAGTTAGTATAATCATAGAATATCAAGATTTTATGAAATAGTCATTCAGTAGGATTACTTGGTCTTAGGGAGTTGTGTTGATGACTTTAATGATTATAATTCTGTAAATACATATTACAACTTAATGCTGACCAGCAAATTACAAAAAACGTAAAAAAGATATTTCGCGAGCTAACCAGGCGCTTTCGCCTTAAACAAAATAAAGTAATAATATGAATAATTCTAATAAAACGCAACTTAAATAATAATTCTACGCTTATACCTGCCGGCAAAGTTGGCAAAATTGGAACAGTTCCATTTTCCCCACATGCTGGGGAAAATGTCATTTACTTGCAACATTTATTATTTGCTTGTGTGCGTGTCGTCAAACGTAATTACATGCCGCTTAGGCACACATTCATTTCGTTGTTGCTTCAATTTTGAACGGAATTTTGAATGAAACTATCACTCTAAGTCTAATTACTCTAAGGGTTCATAATGATATTAATGTAATCGATATGCAAGTGCAATTTCGTATCGATATTATTTTATTTTGGTATTGGCAACATTTCTAATTGAAATTGTAGATAGAAAACGTGTTGATAAATTGATTAACTATTTAAAATGACTTTTAAACGGTGTACTTCTACAGATTTTATTTATACTGTATATTTCTTACAGTTTTATATAATGAACTAGTATTTGCGAATTGCGCGAGGTGCAAGCACCTCGCGTGCTTGTGGTGATGGATTGTTCACTTTTAAAACCCCTAAATGTAGTAAAATGTCAAACATAACCCTAACAGAGCAGCAGCTCCAAATTCCAAAATACGATGGGGGGGAGAGGGGGGAGTTTTGAAAAATAATTTTGATTAACATTGGGCCCCTTAAAAAGAATCTGAAAAAAAATGATGGGGCGAGGGGAGAAGGGGGAGTTTTGAAAAATAATTTCGCTCGCCACCTCCCCCCTTCACTCCACTCGGTCTCGCAGGTTCGCTTCACTCAGGCTCTACGTACCACCGGACAGGTTTCGATGCCTACTATAAAAAATTTGAAGGCCCGTTCATAGTTAAAAGTAAGAATCAACAGTTTTTTCAGTAGTTAAAATCAAAATGGGGGGGGGTGATGGGGGGGGGGTTACACAATTATTTCGACTAAAGCATTGCCCCTCTAAATGAATCTGAAAAAAAAAATTCCAAGTCTCTTAATTTCCGAGATCCGCCTAAAGGGGGTGAGAAGGGGGGCAAGGGGGGCGACTTTGAAAAATGGTTTTTACTTTACCGAGCCTCCTCTATACGAATCCGTAAAAATGGAAAAAAACCGGGTCTCGTAGTTTCCGAGATACGATAGGGAGGGGTGAAAAGGGGAGGTTTGGCACTTTTCCCGTAGGTTTGAGAGTTACTTGTTTACGAATCTGTCAAAATATACCCACCTCCCCATCCACCATCTGGGAGAACAATTATGTCAGTGAGTGAGTCAGTCAGTGAGTCAGTGGTAATTTAGCTTTATATAGTATAATTATTATTAATTTAGAAAGTCTGTCGAACGCTACATGATTCGAGCCGAAACTTGGCATTCGCCTTTAAAAATGTTTACTTTATGCAGTTGCCTTCGTAATACCTAAGTACTTGCGTTTATTCATAGCAATCGTGTAACGTCACAGTAGTAACACACGTTCGTTGAACGGGGTACTCCCTGAGTATAAAAGCAGTTTTAGGAAAGAGTGGGCCTTCTGAACTTATTTATTTTGTGGCACAGTCGTTTAGTGTTATTTTTTATTTTAATGTTTTCGAAATGGTTTAGGTATTATGATACATTTAAATAATGTTAAAAACTTAGATTTTGAACTGCTTAATATGCTGACTACGACTCATGTTTAACGGGCGGCCGGCTCTTCTAGTGCTTGAACCGGGCTCCTCAAAATGCCTTAGCACGTTCTCTTCCTGCCGCACAGAGATCACGGGTCGGGGACCACCAGAACGACGCGCCACTACCGGTTCATTGTTACGAATACGCACCAGGGCACTCACAATAACACGAGAATTCCGCGGTTGATGTGCATTGGGGTATCCTTAGAGCACGTGCACCATCATAATTACACTCAGCATAAATGAGCACCATGTTCACCATGTTCACATACTCAGCACTACACTGATAACGTGACATTTTTCACACATGAATAACGCAAGATGTTGTAATGCGATAATTTTATTTATTTATTTTATGTATTTTCTTAAGCCTAATAACAAAAACTATATATAAGGGAATATAAAATACAATACAATACAATAAATACATTGAGTATACACTAAGTATAGGCATAATTTTGTAGTGAACTTCTGGCACTTAAACTAGGACATGTCCTGTATCTTGGGTGCAATAATAATGCGCGTCTGGTCAGCGCGTGAGATTAGTTCCGAATAAAACTAAGTGGACATTCAGGCAAGTGGACATTCTCTTGAGGCAATAGGTAATGGGATGCCCATTCATGCAGCCTTTAAACTATTTGGCGACCCACGAACGACGTTACAAGTATTTTATTTTATCGTGATGTTTTACTTTGTTAAAATTTTAGTACCTAACATTGTTGAGGGGAAAAAATATTTTAGTAATAAACAAATACAATTACAAATCTATACTTAGTGTGATAATAGACTCCTACCAAAATAAATCATATTAACCCATTACTTCCCAAGCATCGAAAAAATTGAAATTTTTCGATCAAATCTTTAAATTAAGTTCTTAATACGTTAAGAAAAAATAATATGACTTTTTTTTTTTCAAAAAGATCGAACACGATTTCGTGGCAATTTGTATCATAGACATGTTCCCGGTGTCATATTTATAGTACGGCTTATTTTGAACGTATCTCATAAGTTCCCAAATTCTATTTTGTTTTTGTTTTTATTTATTATATATCTGGTAAAGGTTTTAGAATCAGTTTTATGTACTTTGAAGTTGCTATGTTTTAGGGTTCCGTAGCCAAATGGCAAAAACGGAACCCTTATAGTTTCGACATGTCTGTCCGTCTGTCTGTCTGTCCGTCCGTCCGTATGTCACAGCCATTTTATTCCGAAACTATTAGGACTATAGGTACATGTAAAACTTGGTAGGTAGATGTATTCTGTGAACCGCTTTCCGATTTTAAGAGAAAATTAAAAAAAAATAAAAAAATAAAGGGGGCTCCTCATACATGGAACTGAAACTGAAAATATTTTCTTTCATGAAACCTATACGTGTGTGGTATTTATAGACAGGTCTTTAAAAATGACATTAAGGTTCGGAACTCTTCATGGGCGAGTCCGACTCGCACTTGGACAATTTTTTTTTCTTTTACGGTATATAGAATCAGAACATAATGCTCTTCTTCTTGATGCATCAAAAATTATCAATTTGAAAAAATTATATTAAAATTACGGAAACATTTTTTACAGCGAAAAAAAATAACATTTTATTAGAAAAATAGTGTAAAAATACGAATTTCATCAGAAAACATAAAATAAAAGACCTAACATTACAAAAAAATAAATTTGAATATAGGGTAAATACGCCAAATGTCGGCCCCCTAACGGATTTTCTGACTGGGGATCGCTCTGGCGCCATCAGTTTGCAACGAAGGATAGCTTCTGATGCGGTTTTGGATAGTTTCATATATCTATTTCATGTTTATAGGCATAAGTTAACATTTCTATTAAAAGAAAAAAGTATTGAGGTTTAGATGAGTCGAGAACGAAAAAACCCTAAAGTCGGCCATTCATGGTCCATGGTCGGTCGTGTTTTTCCCAAATGTCGGCCGGGTATAGGGTGTTTTAAATTAAGACAGTGACAAATATTATTAATAAGATTTATTTTAGCAGGAGTCTAATATCACACTAAGTATACATTTGTAATTGTATTTGTTTATTATTAAAATATATTTTTTCCCCTCAAAAATGTTAGGTACTAAAATTATAATAAAGTAAAACATCACAATAAAATAAAATACTTGTAACGTTGTTCACTTGTTCGTGGAACGCCAAATAGTTTAATGCACGAATGGCCATCACATTACCTATTGCCTCAAGAGCTTCTTTTATTTTATTGCGATCGTAACTGCATAATTTTCTTTGCTTTTGCGAAGGCCTTGCATCTACCTGCTCTGTCATTGTAGTACCTTAAATTAAAAGCATTAAGTGAAAACGAACGAGCTTTTTGTCACATGCAGGTTAATGAATCAATGAAAGTAAGTAAACTTCAAAGATTCACGACCAACCATTTATATTTTTTAAGCTAATAAACAAGGGTTTCATATATAGCAAGTTCCAAAGAGCAATTTATATTTATATCCCAAATTCCCAAACCATAATTAGCTACCATAAATATGTTTTCATTATTGTCAATACCCGCATTAAAACTTAACTTCTTTATAATATTAATAAAATATACTCGTCATAATACATATTTAATTTTGAGAAAATAAGTTTGATAAATAAATTAAAAATTACTACCTACCCACCCAATCAATGAAAAAATACAAAAGTAATCAGCCTGTATAGTGGCGTCCGAATTTGAGGCTGGTCGACATTACGATCTTTAATATTTCTAATGTCGGCCCCTATTTCGTGTACCATATTTCTCGAGATTCAACTAATATCACCCCGGCCGGTATTTGGCAATTAAACGTAAAATAGATTTATTTGCCTGTAAGCTTTGCAAATTCTCTTGTTAAACCAATGGAATTGGTAGAATTGGAATTTATAAAACAGACTGCATTTACTTTAAGTCGGCCACGGCCGAGAATCGGGTTTTAAATCAAAACTGGCGCTCTATTGACGGCCTCCTATTTTACCCTTAAAACAATACGCAAAAGGTTGAAAAAACTATCTCAAAATATAGTAAAAATAACGTTTTAGTGATAATAAAGCTCAAAACAAAAAAAAAGAAATGTCTTACCGTAGTAATATCAATTCCCGAAGTTTGGGTATTCTCATCAAGTAAACTACTTTTAACGCAAACTTGACGCTTCAACGGCGCAGTCACGACTTACGTTCAGTGTGCGAAGAGCAAGTGACGTAATCGAATAGTAACGGTTTGTACATATAGAGTATGAACTAAGGTTGTAATTCAGGTAGCAAAATTGTCACTTAATTACCTTTTGAATGAACGCAAGCTGAAAACGTACCGACGGCCGAAGATTGGGGGGGGGGGGGGGGCGACGTTTAGCGTATTTACCCTAGTGTCTTAAAAATAGGACAGTGGGGAGGAATGGGTTAATAATATTTGCCATTGTCTTAATTTAAAACATTCTATACCCGGCCGACATTTGGGAAAAACGCGACCGACCATAGGCCGTGAATGGCCGACTTACGGGTTTTTCGTTCTCGACTCATCTAAACCTTAATATTTTTTTCTTTTAGTAGAAATGTCAACCTTATGCCTATAAACATAAAATAGATTTATGAAACTGTCCAAAACCGCATCAGAAGCTATCCTTTTCGTTGCAAAGTGATGGCGTCAGAGCAATCCCCAGTCAGAAAATCCGTAAGGGGGCCGACATTTAGCATATTTACCCTACTTACATATATAAAACAGATGATTTTCCCACCCAGAAAAAAAAAGAAAAATTATTTTCCCAAAATGTTTTGAAGGTCTTTGCTTTGAAATCTAAACCAACCTAGACAGTGCAATGGAACACATTTAGTGATAAGGAAACTGATGAGCTATGTGATCCATGTGAGATAATACTTTAAGAAAACTAAAGATAGTTCTCATTCCGAAGATTCCTATGATCACAATCAATATGCCCTTTGACTTTAAATGAATTCAATGACCAATTCATCTTGCCTTCGCTATGACAATTATCAAATCACGCAGCCAATCCTTGACTGTTTGTAGTCACAATCTAGAAAATGCATGTTTTCTCATGGTCAATTGAACATGGTATGTTCACGTGTCAGCAAACCATCATTTGTTCTCGTGCCTGGTAATAAAATAATAAATGTTGTATATCATAAGGTGCTTGGATGAAGAGAATTAACCCATACTGCACAGTACATAGTTTAATTCAATCATGTCTTGCTGACTGTACAGTTGAAGTACTTGACCTTATTTTTTTTTTGTTGATCATTTATGAACTTATACTGTCTATAAAACTTTTAACATTATTATATTTTTGTTTCAGCCTTCATCATTGGTTACCTAGTTTACGAAGGCGTAGAAAGGGAGCATAAACGTCTTGCGCGCAAAAATCCTGCTGATTTTGAAAATGATCAATAAATAAGTTCTTCAATTAAGTAATCAATACTATTTATGTTATAGATGTTAAATTAAATCAACCCAAAAAAGAAGATTGTTATTATTTTGTAGCACATTAGCAAAGTCAGTCATACTGTGATCATGCTATCTGGTTTCTGTTATAGTGAATAGTTCATTAAAAAACTTTTTAGCAAAAAGCTTAATTATGATAAATAAAAACTTTTAACCAAAAAATTAAACCGACTCCCAAAAACACTGCAAAGTGAAAAATAACTTTAATTTCGGTAGTCGGTGTCTTTTTAGTTTTGTATTTTCGTTTTTGGCACCAACTTCCGAAATTAAAGTTATTTTTCACTTTGCAGTGTTTTTTGGGAGTCGGTTTAATTTTTTGCTAAAAGTTTTTATGTCACTCTTTTTAGTCGGTCAATTTTTAATTTACCTAGTTACAAGAGCCTAAATGTCAACTGCTTATAACCTTTTACAAAATATTGCTTTCCCAATGCTGGGCCGATAATTGTTGAGGAGTTCTCCTGGTACTTCACCATCAGCTCTACATCACCATATGCATTGTGACGAGCATAAAGTGCTTAACATCCATATTCAAGTAATCGAATCGCAATCCACTCAATACTTATTATTAAGTCCACTTCCTCAAATGGTACTTTTTGAGAGCAACTGCACAAATTACTATAAGAAATGCCCAAAACGCCATAGGTGTGCCTATAATATTTGAAGAGTTCCCTCGATTTCTCCAGGATCCCATCATCAGATTGTTTGAGGCAATAAGGTTGTGTTTGGTTTAGCAGGATTTTAGAATAAATAGACGTGTGTTTGTCGCGAAGATTTATTTCCGACTGGTTTGACAATAAGTTTAAGTGGACTGTATGAGTATTTATCTAAGTACATATCAATAACTGGCTATAGACAACCAGCGCTATAGACCAACGTTACATACATTACCTACGTTGTAGGTACTTGCGTAAACATTCCCGCCCCCAAAGAACGCAGTTCTTTAATATGAATTCAAACAAAATAATGCTTATACAATTACAATTTTAAGGTAACAATTAATGATGACTAAGGTAAGTTTTACACCAATACATAATTAACTAATTAGTACCTAAGTAGTATTCACACAAATACAACATAATAATATAATATCACAAAAGTAAGGTTTACAAGTAGCTAAATTATATCTACATACCTATTATTATATCTATGTGAGGGCCGGGATCGTATTTTACACAGCTGTTTTAGTTAGTTACTTAACTATCTAATATCGTTATACACTAGTCAATTAGGTATAAAAGGTAAGTAATGCAGTTCATTTACATACAACTTGCTAAACATTATTTTTAAGTAGGTATACATTATATAAGTAATAGACACGAGTTTCACGGTAAGTTATAAATATGTTTTATTGTTCTTAGTTTAAAGTATTTAGTTTTAATAATTAGGTAGATACACTATATTAGCTTTACAAAGAGAAGGTAGCACTAATCCTAAGTTTTTTTTGTTAATATACATATTTTACTCACAGGACGTTTAAAAACACTGTTCTTACATCTAATCGATACAACTCTAGTCAGATTATCGGGACCAACATGTTTTTTAATAACTCGACCTAATATCCACTTACTAGGTGGTATATTATCATCCTTTAAGATAATTATGTCATCGATTTCTGGCTCAAGTTGTTTTGTGTTCCATTTATGTATGTTATTAAGATTAACAAGATATTCTTTATACCATCTTTTCCAGAAATCGTTGACCATTTTTGGACTAACCGCCATCGCTCGAGATTAGTGATATGTTTACAAGGTGTATAATTCTCATCTGATAGGTTTAATAACGGTTCACCAACTAAAAAGTGGCCTGGTGTCAAGGGAAGAGGGTCATTGGGGTCATCACTTAAAGCCGAAATAGGTCGCGAATTTAAACAAGATTCAATCTGTGCTAGCACAGTGGTAAGTTCCTCGTAGGTGAGTGTACTATTTCCAATTACCTTTGTGAGATATGTTTTTGTACTGCGTACCCCAGCCTCCCACAAACCCCCAAAATTAGGCGCATGTGGTGGGATAAAATGCCATGTAGTGCGTTCTAAAGTTAACAACTCTGCTATATCATCAGGAATAGTAGACTTGGCCTTATCAAACATGTCTCTTAGCTGCTTGTCTGCTCCCACAAAATTAGTACCATTGTCACTAAAAAGGTCCTGACAATGTCCTCGTCTGGCTGTAAAGCGCCTGAAAGCAGCGATGAATCCCTTGGAAGTCAGATCTGTGACAGCCTCCAGGTGTACAGCACGTGTTGCCATGCAAATAAAGAGACAAATATAGCCCTTGTAAGATTTAGCTCCTCGCCCTGGGGAAAATCTGATATTAATGGGTCCTGCATAATCTACACCAGCTGATCTGAAAGGTCTGCTGGGTTTTACTCGTACCTCTGGCAATTGGCCCATCAACTGTACCGCATTGTTTTTTGCATATCTAATACAAGTTGTACATTTTCGGTAATATCCCTTTGCTTGATCCTTAGCTCGCAATATCCAGTACTTCGACCTCAGGTAATTTAGCATTACTTGTGGTCCACCATGCATTGTATTCTGATGGGCATCTTTAATTATTAGTCTACTAAGATGGCTCTTAGCAGGTAAAATTATAGGATGCCTCGTGTCATACGCAGCCTGCGATTGTTGAATACGTCCGCCAACTCTTAAAATGCCATTATCATCGATTATGGGACAAAGATTGCGTAGTTTGCTCCTTTTGAGGACACTGCCTTGAGATTTTAACTGCGTTATTTCTTGATTAAATTCTATGCCTTGAATTTGTTTAATGCAATTATTAAGTGTTTCATTAATTTCTTGTGTTGTAATAAATTTAGTATTATATTTAACCTTGTGTTTATTTAACCATCGTCTACAGTATGAAATTACTCTCAACATTTTCTGTAAATTAGAGAACTTGGTCCATATTAATTCCTCTTCAGTATTTAGTAAAGTAGTGAAAACTCTGGCTTTTTCTTCTTCTTGTGTATCCTCGACATCAACTAAATTTATGTTTAAATCTAGTGCAGACAACCAAGCTGGACCATTCCACCACAGTAAGTTATTTATCAGCTCTGAGGCTTGCAAACCTCTTGAGGTGCAATCAGCCGGGTTTGTGTCTGTAGTCACATGACTCCATTGTTCATAATCTAGAATGTTCAATATCTCAGAGACTCGGTTTCTGACGAATGTGTTCCATCGACTCGCTCCACCCTTTAACCACGCTAGAACTATGGTCGAGTCTGTCCATGCGTGTAAATTTTCCTTAGGTATGTTCATTACTTGTGCTGTCTCGTAAATCAGTTTCGCTGCTAGTATAGCGCCACAGAGTTCCAACCTCGGAATAGATAATTGTTTTTCAATAGGAGCAACCTTTGTTTTTGCTGATATTAAATTAACGTAGACTCTGTCTCCCTCAACTACTCGTATATATACTGCAGCCCCATATGCTGCCTGCGAAGCGTCTGCGAAAACGTGCAGCTCTATTGTAGATGTGTGGGAACATTGTAACCACCTTGGTATAGAAATTGCTTTGATGTGAGCTAAATTCTCTCTGAAGTGTAACCATTCTGTTAGCAGTTCTCCACTTATGGTGTCATCCCATCCTAGTCCTATTTTCCATAACTTTTGTATCATCATTTTTGCTATAACAACAACAGGAGCTATCCACCCTAATGGATCATACAATTTAGCAACATCAGAAAGAACACGTCGTTTAGTTATTGGTTCCTTTATGTCTGGTAAGTTGAGAAAATATACAAAACTGTCAGCGTCTCGATTCCAATTAACTCCTAGTATTTTAACTAAACTATTGACCTTAAGAGGTAGTTCATGATCATCTCTTTTATTTATACTCATATGTTTTAACACGTTTTCATTGTTACTACTCCACTTTTGCAACTCAAAGCCTCCTAAGTTCATTAGTTTATTCATGTCATTGTAAATACTAACAGCTTCATCTTCTGTCTCACATCCTGACAATAGATCATCCATAAAAAAATCTGTCTTTGCTATTTTAGCAGCAGCTGGAAATGTTGATTTCTCATCATCGGCCAATTTCTGCAATGATTTTACTGCAAGGTATGGCGCACATGCGGTACCAAAGGTCAATCTCACTAATTTGTAATGTTTTATTTGCTCAGTCGTTGTTTGTCTCCATAATAACCTTTGATAGTCTATGTCTTCATCTGCTACACGCACCATTCTATACATTTTTATTATATCTGCAGTAATACAAATTTTATGTGTCCTCCATCTCATTAGTATATGACGTAAGTCTTGTTGCAGCTTAGGACCTACAAGCAAATTGTCGTTCAAGGAAACCTGATTACTGCCCTTACACGAAGCGTCAAAAACCACCCGAAGTTTCGTCGTATCCTTATCTTCTCTTACTACGCCATGGTGAGGTAGGTATACCGCTTTGGGATTATTAATATCTGCAGAATGTACTTCGATCATGTGATTAAGATTCATGTATTCCTTCATAACCTTACTATATTCTTCATGAAACTTGCAATTTTTTGCGAATTTCTTTTCGAGGAATTCAAACCGTTTAGCAGCTATTTCTCTCAGTCCTTGAGCTTGCCCTTCTGGGTTGTTGTTTTTGAATGGCAATCTTACCACGTATCTTCCTTCCCTGTCTCTGATCGTTGTAGCCTCGTAATACTCTTCACATCTTTGTTCTTCCTTTGATAATCTCTTTTGTATGGTGTTTGGCTCGTTTTCTAACTCCCAAAATAACTTAAGCATCTCATCTTCTTTAAGCTGAATATGCAAACTACTGAAGTTCTTCTCTGCTGAAGTGCATTCTCGTGACATCCTTCCTGATAGAACCCAACCTAGAATTGTGTTTTGTGCTAATAGATTTCTTTCAGGATGTTTGATAACGCCGTCTAACAAGACGTCGCTGTAAACCTCAGCTCCAAGGAGAATGTCTATTCTCCCTGGTTTTGCAAATCCTGGGTCAGCCAGCTCCAAGTCTTTTAAGACTGACCACTCAGGAATACCTAAATTAGTGGTGGGTAGCATTGTTGTTAATGAACGCAATACATAAGCCTCTACCCGCACTGACGCATTAGGATTGTGACATGATTTGACGTAAAGTGTAACCTTGTGTTTGATTCTCATTTGTCTCTCTCCCACACCTGACACCCAACCACTCACAGATTTACGATTAAGATTCAATAATTGCACTGTTGCTTCTGTAACAAACGAAGCTTGTGACCCTTGGTCTAACAAAGCTCTCACAACGTATTTGCAACCATTCCTACTATCTACTAAAACATTAGCAGTAGCTAATAGGACACTGTTTGATTGTATATGTTCACTAGAAAAGTTGGTTACAATATGCTCATCATTAGATACAGAAATAGGCGTACCTGTAGATTTGTTGATCGCTATACCTGTAGTTGAAGTTGCACTTTCCTTCGGTTTCTCGTTCTGTAGTCCTCTCTCGAAATGCAGAAGGGTGTGGTGCCGCCGTCCACACTTCCTACAACACGATGGCTGACGACACTTGCTCACGGAGTGTGTAGGCGCCAAACAATTGAAGCATAATTTGTTCGTCTGTACAAATTCTTGTCTTTCATTCGTATTCTTGTCTCCAAACTTCTTGCAGGAATAGATGTAGTGGTCACCGCTACACAAAGCACATTTTGCTTCAGGCCTTTTTTCCTCACTGCTGGTAACATTTGAATGGAAAACCTTGGGTTTGACTAGGTACTGGTTTGCGTTGCACCGTTATAAACTTAGTACTTTCTATCATTTCTAAAGCTCGAAATCTCGCTTCCATTTAATCTCTTAATTCCGACCAAGTAGGTATGTCGTTGTTACACGTTGCACTAATTTGTTGTTCCCACAATTTTATAGATTCAGAATCTAACTTCGATACAACTAAGTAGGTAGTAACCATATCCCAGGTATCAGTCTGCATACCCATGTTCTTCAACGCCTTCAAACACGTAGAAGTTGTGTCGACTAGTTGTTTAATTGAACTAGCCGAATCCGCCTGCACAGGTTTTTGCGTAAATAAAATCTTCATAATCGCGTTACTATTGAACCTCGTATTGTTATAACGTTTTATTAATTGGTTCCAGGCCTCATCATAATTTGCGTCTGTTATGGAAAAGTTACGTAACAGCACCTCGGGTTCTCCAGATAAGTTGCTTTTCAGGTAATGCAGCTTTTGTACACGTGATAGATGCTCATTGTCGTGAATTAGAGTACGGAACAGGTCGTAGAATGGTTGCCACTCCTCGTATTTTCCGGTGAATGTGGGTATCTGTATATTGGGCAACCTTATTCCTCGATTCTTCAAATCACGCACGTCGTTAATTGAAGAGGATTGAGACAAAGCAGGTTGAAATTTTGGTTCTTCTAAAAAGGGCTGAAGAGCTTCTCTTAATGTTGATTTGTAGTTTATATATGTCTCTTCAAATAGTTCATAAGTATCTTGCTCAAAGTAGGTATGTTCTCTTTCCTCATCAGCAACTTTTATAACAATGCACTTATGACCCTCCTTGAACTCTTTCCATAGTTCCTCTAATAAGTCCAACCTTGTTTCTAAGTAGGATCGTTTTATTCTATCTTTCGGCGATTTCTTATAGTTTTTTTCTGACGTTTTTAAGTTTTCCAGTAGCTCATTCTGATACATAATGAGATCCTCCATCGTTATTTATTTGTTCCACTCCACAAGAAACACAGATAGTCACAGTATATAGGTAAGTTCACCGAAATTATGCGTTTAACACGGAATAAAGTCTATTTATTTGTATTCACTAATTAGTTTTAAACCACTTCTCCGAAATATCCTTATCGCTTAGGAATGCTATTGTTCTCACACGCAGCGGCCGCTCGCACCTGGGTCGGTCGACGACTTGTATCCGGTTCGATTTAGGACCATATGTTTGAGGCAATAAGGTTGTGTTTGGTTTAGCAGGATTTTAGAAAAAATAGACGTGTGTTTGTCGCGAAGATTTATTTCCGACTGGTTTGACAATAAGTTTAAGTGGACTGTATGAGTATTTATCTAAGTACATATCAATAACTGGCTATAGACAACCAGCGCTATAGACCAACGTTACATACATTACCTACGTTGTAGGTACTTGCGTAAACACAGATCCTGACTAGGTGTCAATGGGACCAATTTCGGAGTATACCCTTTCAAACAAAAAAAGAATTTTCCAAATCGGTTCAGCCCTCTTCGAGTAATCGGTGATCATACATAAAAAATATATATATATATATATATACGTGTCGAATTGATAACCTCTTTTTGTCGTCGGTTGAAAAAATATCAAAGTTTTACAAATAATTTTCTACAAAGTGATTTCTGGACTTTTTGTGTCGAAGACCAATCTTATGGTTCATCAATAATTAAAAAGCCATGGAAGTGTAGTCCAGGCCATGCTAGTGCAATAAACATACACACTTTCATTATATTAAAAAAAACTACACTCATTGGAGGAGACTAACTCCTTTACCTTAATATCAGGATATAGAGGGACTGACTAGGCTGCAATGATTGCATAAATCTAACAAGGAGCTATTTTTATCAGCAGCTGGCTCAACCAAATGATGCAGACTTTTTGACACCGCAATTTTCGTTATAATATACTCTTAGGAATCAGTATTGAGAAGAAATAAAAAATATAAGCAACCGGGAAATACCCTCAACTTTAATTAACAACAACATAGTCTGAATTACAACTGTAATTTTACCAAATAACAGGGCTCGACTTTAAACAAACAACCGTCAATATTCATAGCAAGAATCACCATAAAAATACAGGGAAAATGGAACAAACTCACAGCAATGTAGCGTGGACACTGTCAACCTCACCGTCCAACGACTGGCCAACTAATGATTGACATAACTCGATCAAGCGTCACTTTATAGGCATGACAGTTACCACCACTACTTGCGCTATATTCATCTAACACATCTAACACGGCCTCTCCTGACTGTGCACCGTCCTCGGCTGCACTATGGACCTCTTTTTCCGAAGCTCTGAGGGGCACGACGGGGGCCTGCGCGCTGCACCAGCACGCCAGCAGGGCTGCGAGCTGCACCAGGACGCCAGCAGGGCTGCGCGCTGCACCAGCACGCCAGCAGGGCTGCGCGCTGCACCAGCACGCCGGCAGGGCTGCGCGCTGCACCAGCACGCCGGCAGGGCTGCGCGCTGCACCAGCACGCCGGCAGGGCTGCGCGCTGCACCAGCACGCCGGCAGGGCTGCGCGCTGCACCAGCACGCCGGCAGGGCTGCGCGCTGCACCAGCACGCCGGCAGGGCTGCGCGCTGCACCAGCACGCCAGCAGGGCTCCCAGAGGTACCAGGTTGTGGATGGCAGATGGCCTGGTCAGCTGACGAACTCCGCTTAGCTCTAACCAGCGTAGACTCTTCGTGGTCTGCATCTGCACAGAACATTGAGAGCGTATGCCGAACACACGACACTACACACACAAGCGTATACACACGCTTGTTTTCAGATACATGGTAAGCCATCGAGATAGAGGCACTACGTGAAGCTTGTCTCGATGCAAACACACAAACAGTCTGGGAAAGAGGCACTACGTGAAGCTTATCCCTGTAGAAACACATGGGAAAGAGGCACTACGTGAAGCTTATCCCAGTAAAATAACACATCAGGGAAAGAGGCACTACGTGAAGCTTATCCCTGTAGAAACACATAAAGGAAAGGGGCACTACGTGAAGCTTATCCCAGTAAAATAACACATCAGGGAAAGAGGCACTACGTGAAGCTTATCCCAGTAAAATAACACATCAGGGAAAGAGGCACTACGTGAAGCTTATCCCTGTAAAACACATATGGGAAAGAGGCACTACGTGAAGCTTATCCCAGTAAAATAACACATCAGGGAAAGAGGCACTACGTGAAGCTTATCCCTGTAAAATACATATGGGAAAGAGGCACTACGTGGCTTATCCCAGTAAAATAACACATCAGGGAAAGAGGCACTGCGCCAGCACGCCAGCAGGGCTGCGCGCTGCACCAGCACGCCAGCAGGGCTGCGCGCTCAGCAGGTCTGCGCGCTACACCAGCGCGACAGCAGGTCTGCGCGCTCCACCAGCGCGACAGCAGGGCTGCGTGCTGTACCAGCACGACTGCGCGCTTCACCAGCGCGACAGCAGGGCTGCGCGCTAAGGCGCCGCTCAAGCGCTACAGTACGCCAAGGCGCCACTCGTGCTCGGCAACTGGATTGCTCATCGCTCCAGGTCAGCGGTTTAACACCGCACCACCAGCACCGGCTGCTCAGCAGTATACCACGCCAGCACCACTCGTACTCGCCAGGTACAACGGTGCGCGGTCGGCAGCTCGACAGGACTGCACTACTCGACCGCCGCCTGGTAGTGTCTTTGTGAGTGCTTGATCACAAAGACGAAGTCAGAAATCTGAAACACATGAGCAGAGAGCGACAGCAACCAGCACAACTTATTTCTTAATAATAACTTGTACATGTTTCAATGTTTACCAAAGTTTCGACTTAGCGAGCGCTCGGCTTACCTGACCTTCACTTACGGTCTTATCCAAATATACAATTCGGATACATGAAAAGCACATTTCTTCAGATTTATAGAAAACCCAGAACTCGTAAAAATCTTAAGAACTTTACGTAAATGTTCTAATCCACCATCCATCATAATGGACACATGAGACTGAGCAGTACTCATGTCTAGTTTAACAGATTCTCTAAATAGTTGCAGCGAATCCAAGTTGCAACGCCTTGCCTACGTGGCAATCACCAGCAGCATGAGAACTGCGTCCCCTAATGCCCAAGGGCTATGCTGGGACAACCGCCATTACACCTAATAGTGCGGGAGGAGGCTTCTCTGCCAACCTTCAGACTCGGTATGTCTTGGACACTATTGAAAAACTCCAGAACCGAACATCGGTCAGTAGGTATCCTTAGAGACGCAGAGAACTCCATCAACCAACCTCCCATGATTGCCTCACCTTGTGATAATGCTATGAAAACATCACTTCCAAATAAAACTGTCAAAGTTGGAAAACTACAGCTGGACCAACAGCCTAATATACTTTTCGAGGCACAGTGGAATCTTGATATGTCAGGGTGGTTGCCCATCCACGGACCAGCCTCAACCTTGAAAATCTACTTATGTGACCAGTGTGACCAGTATTATCTAGCCACCAGCTAGTTCTTCAATAACAAACATTGACATCACAAACTCCAAATGAAATGTAAATAAAAGAAGTACTTTCGGTTCCTTGATTTCCCAAACCTTTACCTTTCAATATGAGGAAACGGTTTACGCACACAGGTAAAATAGGACGATAGATGAGAAATAAACAAGCCACTGTCAATGATAAGATCAATCAGTACACCTTGTATAACCGCGACAACAAAATAATTATTGCGGGTAGATCGGTTTTGAGTCTCAATTTCTTCACGACAAGAACATGTAAATAAATTTTTGACACAGAAACAAGCTTAGGATTCAACTTGCTACACAATCGATCTGATCACATTAAAACACTTTTTTCCATGAAATGTCGTTTCCCCAAACAACAATCCAAGTGTTCTTTTCCTTCAATATGAACGATTTTCAGAATCAGTGCCCTTCAATGAACTGGGCTTAACATATTCCGAAAAGGTTTTCAACAAAATCATTTTTGCAAGTGATATCAATAATCACAAGAGTTTGTGGTAGATGCTCTAATTCGAATAGTCCTCATTCCATGAATTATAATCACTGTGATCATAATAACAACAAAATAACACCAATGAGATCAACTCGTCACTAAGTTATCGAACAATACGTAAACAAAGTACTAAAGTAGCAAGCGACAGTTATAGTCTGTACATGTAGGGTACGTATCCGAGTTAGTACTCATACCTTCAAGGGAAATGTTATTTACGTCAGGTATTCGCAACTGATGACAATCCTGTCGGTCACCATAGATGATGTATTTATTTCTCTAGGTACCCACATTATTCGTTTCCGCCGGTTGATCGGTGCAAACAGCACAAGACGATATTTATCAAAGGAAACGACGTGGAACGAATAAATTGAGGAATCTAACTGGCGACCACGTGTCGACACACATAATATGATTGCGATGAACTATGCACAATACTTTTTAACGATTTAGTACGAACTAACAAAACACTAATTTCACGACCGACACTATCCTAGCACGGCGGTACTTTCGGATACCACCTCACATACCACAATTACGATTCGAATGTGTGACACATTGATGTTTCTTGCTAATTTAAACAAAGGAAAATAACAGAATGGCTAGCAAAATAGGATAACGTTGATCCTATCCCACTTCTGATCTTAGGAATCAGTATTGAGAAGAAATAAAAAATATAAGCAACCGGGAAATACCCTCAACTTTAATTAACAACAACATAGTCTGAATTACAACTGTAATTTTACCAAATAACAGGGCTTCTTAGGAATCAGTATTGAGAAGAAATAAAAAATATAAGCAACCGGGAAATACCCTCAACTTTAATTAACAACAACATAGTCTGAATTACAACTGTAATTTTACCAAATAACAGGGCTCGACTTTAAACAAACAACCGTCAATATTCATAGCAAGAATCACCATAAAAATACAGGGAAAATGGAACAAACTCACAGCAATGTAGTGTGGACACTGTCAACCTCACCGTCCAACGACTGGCCAACTAATGATTGACATACCGTCTGGGCAGTCGCTGCGCCCCGTCAGGGGCGCGGCAAGCGGTCACGGGGCTTTTCCCCACTCCCGCGGGAGCCTGCCGTGTCCCGTAAACACGGGACCGTCATCGGGTAGCCTAGTAGCGGCGTAGATGTTCGGGTGTGCGTTGAAAGCGCCTGTTCAAAAGTGAACGGCAAACGCACACCCGCGAGATTAATTGCTATTGTGTAACTATAGGCGCGCCGCGACGCCGATTTTCGGCGTCGTTTCTTCACGACACCCCGGCGGTCTGACCCCGCCAGGTGAAACCCCCATGCAGGGGAAGCCCAGCGGGAGCCGACCAGCGACGAGGGTGCCGACTCTGACGCACCTATAGTGAATGCGGGGCTCCCGTCCGTCCCGCTTCCAGATCTAGCCGGTTACGTTTCGAACCGCAGAGCCGAGTATGTATGTGTGAGCGGCATTGTACTGTGTGTCGCCGCTCAGTGCGTCTGCACCGAATAGCATGCGCTGCTATCCGGTGCTAGTTATATATAACGCATGTAGAGTCGTGAATGTATGTTTATAGTACGCAACGTGCCTATATTAACTTAGAACACGTTACGTACTAGGTGAAGTGTAGTTATGAATAGTATAACTGTTTGAGTAAGTCGCGTGTAAAGTGGGGCGACTTACCCAGGAGTCAAGTCCGGGGAGGATGCGGCCACGACGTCTGTCGGGAGCAGATCTCTGGGCAGCCTCCTCGCGTCTGGCGGGCGCGCGTGCAGTGGCGCCATGTGCTTGACGTGGGGCCAAGCAGAGGCGTCGGCACGCGCGAACATCGCCTTCGCGAGGCGCTGCACGAACTCATCCAGGCCCTCAATCCCGAGGTCCCGCCTGATGTCGTCGTTCCTCACATAGCGAGGGGCACCTACTACCAACCGCAGCGCTAAATTTTGCTGCGCGCGGAGCGGCCTGCGGGTCGTCTCGCTAGTGAGGACGAACCAGGCGGGGGCGGCGTATGTCAGCAGGGGGCGTAAGTACGCTTTGTACACGCCCAGCTTGACACGCGCCGGGAGGCGGGACGATAGCACTGGATAGAGCAGTGAGCGGGCTACCTTGGTCTGCGCCGCGACTTGCTTGGCGTGTGGCCGCATCGAGAGCCGACGGTCGATGGTGACGCCGAGGTATTTGACCTGCGGCGCCCACGCGATCTCGGCTCCCATGAGCTCCAAGGGTGGTGGCAGAGGGGTTGAGCCTGTGATAATAGCCTGCGTTTTACTCACGTTTACGGAGAGCCGCCACTTGGCGAGCCACTCGGGGAGCATGTTGAGCGCGCGCTGCATCTTCTTCGCCGCGTACTTCGCGTTCATCGACGTGGTGATGTACGCGGCGTCGTCGGCGTACAGCGCGAGCGTCGCGTCCGCCGTGGTGGGGATGTCGTCCGTGTAACGTGAGTAACACGCAGGCGACACGCAGCTGCCTTGAGGTCAGTGGCGTGCCTAGGGTTTCAAAATAACGCAAGCCCAATAAAATTTTAACCGATTTCAAAAAAAGAAAGTTCAGTTTTCGACTGAGTATGTAGGTACCTACGTATGTATCATCGCAATTTTCTCATAAACTACTGGTTAGGTACAATAAATTAAAAGTGAATTCATCCATCTTCTTCTTTCCTCTTCTTTCTTCAATTTCACTCTTGCTTGTCGTGCGGTGAATGAGGTAACCAAAGCACACTGAAGGCATGCTAGTGCTAGATTGAATATAATAAACATATCAGCAATTGCATACCTCCGGTGGCTTTGAAAAAAGCCGTTTGGTTTGCTTCATTGCTTGAGGGAACAAAGTTATGGTAAGTAGTTGCTTCCTTCGTAACAGAACCCAGGTTACAGACAAAAAAAAAACAAAACAAAAAGTTACAAAACGAAAGTTAAAAAATAGCTAGATAGAATGTAATAAGGAATTTAAATAAATTATTTATATTCTAATTGGAATCGTCTATCTTTCTTAAGAAATGATTTAATTACATCAGAGTAAAATGTTGGTGATCGTTTTAATTCTACCAACAACTGTTTTTCAATAGCTATCATTGATAATTCGGAAAGACGCTCTTGACCTTGTGTATTTCTCAGATAGGTATGGATACGTTTAAGAGACGAAAAAGCACGTTCCGCGGAAGAACTTGTAGCCGGAATAGTTACAACAAGATACGCTAACTTTAACAGCTCGCTGCTCGGGAAAGGCATCTTCGAGGTTATTCTCATGAATGAAATGATTGACTGATCTATTAAATTTTCGTTTATGCGATTTACTAGTCTGAGAAATACACAGATTAGGCGTCGGTTTTAATGAAGAAATTAACTGTTTTTTCTGAGCAAAGTTTAAAGATTTTACCTTATCTTCGCCAATCAAAACTTGAACGCATTTTAAATCCTCACAAGGTACAATTACCTCCATTGTTGTAGGTAAATCACCAAAACAATTGTATCACTGAGAAAATCTTAGAAAACAAACAAAACCTTTTCTCACTCACTCAAGCAAATGAAACTGAAGTTAGCTGCACTCTAGGATGTCGGGAACTACTCAAGTGTTGTCATTTAGGCAAAAAAAGTCGCCAGGTACATGAAAAATCTAGCTAATTTTTTTTTTATTTTTAAGATATTGCTTGAATACAGTCAAAATCTGTTATAACAACATCCAAGGGACCACTCATATTTGGTTGTAAAAACCGATAGTCGTAATAACCGTTGATGTTTTCAAGGTACAAAGTATTTTGTACCTATGATTTTGGTCTATATAACCGGTATGTTGTTCTAAATGATGTTGTTGTAAACGGTTTTGACTGTATTTAATTTCGTTATTTTAAAAGTCGCTAGTTTTTATTGTTGATAAATGTTAAAAAAGTTTCCAAACACGTTAAAAATCTCCAAGATCTTTCAACGTGTGGCTAAAACGGCAACACTGCAGAGTTGGCAAGCTGACAAGGTCACGCATACGCATGCAACTTCATACGAATGCCCTGCTTAAATCTGCCATAGTGATCGATTTTTTGTAAGCACAAGGCCTAACTCGTTATACGGCACATCGCTATAAGTGCGAAAGTGACAGATATAGTATTTGAAAGCCCGGTAAAAGCCGGTGCGTGTAAGCGAGATAGCAATATGTAGATCATTAGATGCTACAAATGCGAAACTCTGCGCGCGAACAATCGCGATGCGTAGTAGTGTACTCAGTAGATACATTGTGTTATTTTGATAAGAATTAAGCGCGCGAACTTTTAAATAGTTCGGGTTTGACATTGATTCTCTATCGAGCATTTTTTAGTAAGGCATGCCGGGCTTTTGGGCTTATATGAAGGTACCGCCACTGCTTGAGGTACTCCCGCCTCGATGGGGCGGGGTGAGGAGAGTGCTCCGTCGACCACTACCCTGAAACTCCTGTGGGACAGAAAAGATTGGACCACCTTTACTACGCGACGGGGCGTGGCGGAGGTGGCCAGTTTGTATACTAGGCCGTCGTGCCATACGCGGTCGAAGGCCTTCTCCATGTCGAGGAATACTGCTACCGCGTACTCTTTCCTGTTCATGGTTGTGGACAGCTGGTAGAGTACCCTCGACAGCTGAAGCGTCGTACTATGGTCCGCCCTGAAGCCGAACTGCTCAGGTCTCGGAGTGATGTGCGGTGTGAGGTGTCGCAGCAGGAGTGTTTCGAACACCTTGGAGATGGTGGGCAGCAGGGTGATGGGCCGATAGCTCTCCGGCTTCAGCACATTTTTCCCCGCCTTGGGCAGCATGATGACGCGCCCCTCCTTCCACACAGCAGGAAAGGCCCCCGTGCGCAGCACCGCCGTGAACAGGCGCGCCAGCGCCGCTACCATACGGTGCGGCAGGTGGCGTAGCACGGCGTTGGTGATGCCGTCGGCCCCGGGAGCCTTTTTGAGCTTAGTTTTTAGGATGGCGCGTCTGACTGCGCCCGGCGAGAAAAAGACGGGGTCTTCATCGGGAGCTATCGGCGTCGCGAAGTAGCCTCCAAGGTGTTGCTCGACTGCCGCGACGTGTGCGTGCTGGTCAGTCGGGTTCGGGCGGAACTGACGCTCCAGGTGCTCGGCGAAGACCTCCGCGCGATCCTCCGCTATGTACTTGAGAGCCCCGTCGTTGCCTCGTAGTGGGCGTACCGGGGCTGGGGTATTCGTAAGGGCTCTGCACAGTCTGTGAACTGACGTCCAGCTGTCAGCTGCGGTGTCGATAAGTTCCTCCCAGCTCGCGGCGGCAGACGCTCTGAGCTCGGTCTTAACCTTCTCCGCGAGTCGATTCAGCTCGGTCTTCAGTGTTGGGCATCTTGTTTGTTGCCACTGCTTGCGTAACCGTCTCTTCTCGGCGATCATAGCGCGTAGGCTCGGCGACAGGGGCGGCAATAGCCCTCTCCCCTGCGCCGGCGGCGGTATGACCGCCTCACTTATCGCGTTCTGTATGCAAGCAGTGACGTCGGCTGCGAACTGATCGACGTCCGCGGCGGTAGTAACAGGCCGAGCCGGCGTCGTGGCCTCAATCTTTTCTGTGAACCTGTTCCAGTCCAGGAGTCGACGTGGCGCTGGCGGCTTCACTCGGGTCGGCATCCCCGATAGGACGACGAGTACTGGCTGATGATCCGATTGTAACTCGTCGTCTATTACATGCTGGGTGATCTAGCAGTTAAGCCCTTGGTGGACCACAATGTCCAGCACGTCCGGCATGTGGTTGGGGTCTGTTGGGTACCGGGTAGGCGTCTCTGGGCCGGACACTGTGTAGCCAAAGGCTTCCGCGTTCGCGAAGAGTCGTCTCCCCTGAGGATTAATCCTGCTGGAGTTCCACGCTGGATGCTTTGCGTTAAGATCTCCGGCGAGGATAACTGGAAGTTCAGCACTGAGGATGTCCCGTAGTTTTCTTAAGTACAGTGGCTTGTCCGGAGGCTTGTATGCGGCGTAGATCTGAATATCCTCGCCGGCTACGCTAAGTTGCAACGCCTTGCCTACGTGGCAATCACCAGCAGCATGAGAACTGCGTCCCCTAATGCCCAAGGGCTATGCTGGGACAACCGCCATTACACCTAATAGTGCGGGAGGAGGTTTCTCTGCCAACCTTCAGACTCGGTATGTCTTGGACACTATTGAAAAACTCCAGAACCGAACACATGTATCGGTCAGTAGGTATCCTTAGAGACGCAGAGAACTCCATCAACCAACCTCCCATGATTGCCTCACCTTGTGATAATGCTATGAAAACATCACTTCCAAATAAAACTGTCAAAGTTGGAAAACTACAGCTGGACCAACAGCCTAATATACTTTTCGAGGGACAGTGGAATCTTGATATGTCAGGGTGGTTACCCATCCACGGACCAGCCTCAACCTTGAAAATCTACTTATGTAACCAGTGTGACCAGTATTATCTAGCCACCAGCTAGTTCTTCAATAACAAACATTGACATCACAAACTCCAAATGAAATGTAAATAAAAGAAGTACTTTCGGTTCCTTGATTTACCAAACCTTTACCTTTCAATATGAGGAAACGGTTTACACACACAGGTAAAATAGGACGATAGATGAGAAATAAACAAGCCACTGTCAATGATAAGATCAATCAGTACACCTTGTATAACCGCGACAACAAAATAATTATTGCGGGTAGATCGGTTTTGAGTCTCTCAATTTCTTCACGACAAGAACATGTAAATAAATTTGTGACACAGAAACAAGCTTAGGATTCAACTTGCTACACAATCGATCTGATCACATTAAAACACTTTTTTCCATGAAATGTCGTTTCCCCAAACAACAATCCAAGTGTTCTTTTCCTTCAATATGAACGATTTTCAGAATCAGTGCCCTTCAATGAACTGGGCTTAACATATTCCGAAAAGGTTTTCAACAAAATCATTTTTGCAAGTGATATCAATAATCACAAGAGTTTGTGGTAGATGCTCTAATTCGAATAGTCCTCATTCTATGAATTATAATCACTGTGATCATAATAACAACAAAATAACACCAATGAGATCAACTCGTCACTAAGTTATCGAACAATACGTAAACAAAGTACTAAAGTAGCAAGCGACAGTTATAGTCTGTACATGTAGGGTACGTATCCGAGTTAGTACTCATACCTTCAAGGGAAATGTTATTTACGTCAGGTATTCGCAACTGACGACAATCCTGTCGGTCACCATAGATGATGTATTTATTTCTCTAGGTACCCACATTATTCGTTTCCACACACCACAGCAACCGGGAAATACCCTCAACTTTAATTAACAACAACATAGTCTGAATTACAACTGTAATTTTACCAAATAACAGGGCTCGACTTTAAACAAACAACCGTCAATATTCATAGTAGGGATGGTACGTATTTACGCGACCAGGTATTTACACCAGGTATTTACTTCCAAGTACGTACACCAGGTACCGATCCGAAATACTTGCAAGACTTCAAAGTATTTTATACGGCTACTCGGAGTCGGACTCGCTCCGGTGGGGGCTTGACGATCGCCCGACTATGCGATTATGCTCCTTATCTGTAAGAGACTACGTAACAATTTCGTATGCAAGTCTATTCTAGTATATGGATTGTCTTTGCAAGTATTTATATGTAAACGCGATTGTGCTTCTTATTCATAAGAACTCACGGGTCAATTTCCTATGCAAGTATTTTTTCATTCAACAGGGCTTGGATTGAGTAAAAGTAGAAACGTTCGTCTCTATGCAGGTATTTATTTGTAAACGCGATTGTGCTCCTTATTCTTAGGAAGTCACGGTTCAATTTCCTATACAGATAGAAAATACTTTCAATTTCGTATGCAAGTCTATTCTAGTATACGGTTTGTCTTTGCAAGTATTTATATGTAAACGCGATTGTGCTTCTTATTTATAAGAAGTCACGGGTCAATTTCCTATGCAAGTATTTTTTCATTCAACAGGGCTTGGATTGAGTAAAAGTAGAAACGTTCGTCTCTATGCAGGTATTTATTTGTAAACGCGATTGTGCTCCTTATTCTTAGGAAGTCACGGTTCAATTTCCTATACAGACAGAAAATACTTTCAATTTCGTATGCAAGTCTATTTTAGTATACGGTTTGTCTTTGCAAGTATTTATATGTAAACGCGATTGTGCTTCTTATTTATAAGAAATCACGGGTCAATTTCCTATGCAAGTATTTTTTCTTCCAACAGGGCTTGGATTGATGTGAAAATACTTGCATAGGAAATTGATTCGTTTTGCTTCAGCAAAAAGGAGCATAATCGTATCAGAAAAAAAAATACTTGCAAGGTTCAAAGTATTTTTCATTTGCAAATGCGATTGTGTAGTATTTCTCTAAATATTCCAAAGTTGTCTGAGTACATAAACCGAAATCTGTGTAGGTGTGTGCATCAGGGAACTTTTTCTTTTCTTTTGAGTAGTTTGCGGCGCCATTCACCCTAATGACTATTAATAAAAGACACATTATTGCGTGAACGAAAGTATTTTAGAAAATATTTTGTTATGTTTACGTTTTTTATTTTTCTTTCGTCAGTTGTCGTTTGAGTGAGTGCATAGATGATACATATAAATACTGAGAAGTGAGTGCGAGCTTGTTATGCAATTTACCAACTGACCGTGACTTTCTTATTTCGCGAGTTTATTGAATTTAAACTATTAACAGTTAGTGTGTAAATAAACAAAACTGCTTTTTTATGTGTACGTGACTTTGTTTATTAGTTAGGAATGTAAATATTTAAATAGGTAAAAGACGATTTTTGAACGTAGTTGAATGTAGTTAAGTGTTTTCTTTTAAAATTGATAAGACTTACTAGTTGTAAATAAAAATACAGTTACAAACCATGGCTCCTAAGAAAAGTTTGGCTAAAATAAAGCTGAATGTAAAATGTGCAAAGCATTAATATCATACAAATCGGGAGTGTCAAACCTTATGCCTTATGCTTGCATGTGCAAAGAAAACATATTTCCGTGAATTTTAAGTGAGTGAATTATCAACCGACGACCAAAAGAGGAGGTTATCAATTCGACGCGTATATATTTTTTTTTTTTTATGTGTGATCATCGAGTACTCGAAGACGGCTGAACCGATTTGGAAAATTCTTTTTTTGTTCGAATGGGTATACTTCGAAATTGGTACCATTATCACCAAAGTCAGGATCTGATGATGGGATCTTGGAGAAATCGAGGGAACTCTTCAAATATTATAGGCACACCTATGGCGTTTTGGGTATTTCTTATAGTAACTTGTGCAGTTGCTCTCAAAAAGTACCATTTGGGGAAGTGGAACTGATGATGAAGACCACAGATGGCCGCCGAAACTACTCAATAATAAGTATTGAGTGGATTGCGATTCGATTACTTGAATATGGGTGTTAAGCACTTTATGCTCGTCACAATCCATATGGTGATGTAGAGCTGATGGTGAAGTACCAGGAGAACTCCTCAACAATTAACGGCCCAGCATTGGGAAAAGCAATATTTTGTAAAAGGTTATAAGTAGTTGACATTTAGGCTCTTGTAACTAGGTAAATTAAAAATCATCCAACTAAAAAGAGTGAAATAAAAACTTTTTACCAAAAAATTAAACCGACTCCCAAAAAACACTGCAAAGTGAAAAATAACTTTAATTTCGGAAGTCGGTGCCAAAAACGAAAAAACAAAACTAAAGACACCGACTACCCAAATTAAAGTTATTTTTCACTTTGCAGTGTTTTTTGGGAGTCGGTTTAATTTTTTGGTAAAAAGTTTTTTTTATTTCTGTAAATTAAGTAGGAAGGAAAGATTTCATCTACAAAAGCCGTACTAGATTGTGGCATGGTACGACCGGACTAGTAGACTGAAATCCGAAGTGGCTCAAAATACTTTCTAGTATTTTAATACCTGGTTTCCAACCCTTGTATTTTTACAGACTCGTACTTGCAAGCCCTGGTATTGATATTTGCAAGTATATCTCATCTCTAATTCATAGCAAGAATCACCATAAAAATACAGGGAAAATGGAACAAACTCACAGCAATGTAGCGTGGACACTGTCAACCTCACCGTCCAACGACTGGCCAACTAATGATTGACATAACTCGATCAAGCGTCACTTTATAGGCATGACAGTTACCACCACTACTTGCGCTATATTCATCTAACACATCTAACAATACATATACATTGCATCATCATGACATATTATGTAGCTTCACATTAGGTGTACACCACAGTGTATATTCAAAAACAGTACCATGGAGCGACCCGCCAATATTCATAAAATGTATCATAATCTTTTTCAACTGGAAGCTTCTCTGCTGAAATTATTTTCAGGCACCAGGCAACGTCATTCGATATAGCGGTTTTGTGTTTTCGAACTGGCGTACCACTCTTAATTTTTAGGGTTTCGTAGCCGAATGGCAAAAAACGGAACCCTTAGTGCTCTGCCTCATTAAGACGCCATGGCGACGTCGCCAGCGACGCAGGCCTGGCTACTTCTGGCATCCGAAGGTCGCCAAGTCGAGTGGCCATAGCGTCTCGACAGTCAGTTCGTTTACGTCGTCAGGAATGGATGTAGAAGAAATCGCACTTCTTTGTTATATACGTCGTAAAAAAATAGAAAAAAAAGAAACTATGGGTTCATCCTTTTATATCAGATCGAAGTCGAAGTGGTATTTTTTTTAAACTGTATGGAGATTTACGAAAATATCCTGAAAAATTTTTCTGTTACACGAGAATGTCAATAGCATCTTTTGACGAATTATTGAACTTATGTAGAAATGATTTAACTAAACAGGACACGATATTTATAAAATCGATAAGTCCGGAAGAAAAACTATTTTTGTAATTCAGGTAAGTAGAATTTTAATCATGAAAATGAAACATCTAAAGTTAATCATATATATCTAAAATAGATGAATCTTCTGAAGCATTTGTCATATTTGACGGTGGTGTGCTAAATGGTGTACTAGATAATGACTCAGTGTTGTAGTCCATCACGGGTAGGGTTTCTCCGCGAACAGTAGAATATCCAGCGTGATAACTTCGTGACGGCGCACAGTGGTCCGGATTTTCAAAATGATGGACTTTCGATCGAAGATGGTTATTTCACTAAACAAAAAATGGTATCGAATAGTATATATAACGCTGATCAATATTTATTACCACAATTTTTCGATAAAATTGCTCCTTCACGTCAAAAAAAATATTGAAAAAAAAAATTGTATGGGAGAAAATATAGGGAAATAATAATGGTTCCGAAAAACAAATTAATCTGCAGCGATCTGTGGCCGACTATTATTCTAATTAACCAGCGTTATAATGAATTACCGACAAAAAACACAAAACATAAACGAAAAAAAATATCCAATTTAACAACAAATAAGAGCATGTACAAATTACATTTTCTCCTAAAAAAAATGGATCTTCGAATAACAAAACTAAACTTCCGAATAGAATACTGAACCTCCGACAAAATTACTAAGTTACCGACAACAAAGGTTTTGTTAAAATAATCATATTTTTACAACTTGCATGAACTATTTTAATTTCTATTGTTGGTTATCAAATTTATTTTTTAACTCTCAATAATAATGAAAATACCTCAACTGTACGGCCCGCGCGATCGGGCTCGGGTCGCGTTCCGCTGTTTTCGCGTGCGAGTTCGAAAGATCCGAGCGCAGTGCGCTTGCAACGACCGATCCTTGCGTGTTTTGTCTGTTTATGTTACAAAATTAAATAGTTTTTGTAGCTATTGGTTTCATATTATAATTTCAACGAACTAATAAATCTACTAAGGATACTACTAACTTACTATATCTCTCTATCAGTTTTATAAAAAATACGTTTGTAAACATTTTTTAGGGCTCGCTATTAGATTCAAGTTCGCGACTCCGCCCATGGAAGCGAAAGCACTACCTATAGGACAAAAAAGGAAACGGGGTCGTTCTACTAAATCCAGACCACAGTTAAAGATAATTAAGATAGGTACCTACTGACAACTAACTACCTGCCTCCCTATTTAGTTCATAAATACAATTATGTATACCTAATATTTTCTACTACCTATTAAAACTACACTTTCATAATAAACTGAGTTTTGTTTTATTTTTATCTTTGTTCTCGCTGACATTATAAAAACTAGGAAATTTGTCGAATAATAATACAGTATAATAGTAAAATATTCTGGGAAATCAAAGTCTACTTGGTTTTCGATTAAAGCATGGATACGACTGTTCTAACTTTTTAACGCCTGAAATAAGTACCGATATCGAAGCATACCCGTGGTAAGTAAAATTCATGATAAATGATGCAAGTAAAAGTTATTGTTACAAGTACATTTTTATATTTTTTATAAGTTTCTGTATAACCACTCAGACTAATATTTTCAGTATAATGTTACAGTTAAAATAGCACCACAGTTTATGAAATATGAAAGGTCATTTATGAATTAATAGTAGACAAGTAAAGATAAAAATTACAAAGCATTGTTTTCAGTAGAACGTAATTTATGCTGGTAGAAAAGTATTATAGCAATAAACAGTCATGTTTATTTTTCGAAGATTTCAGTATCTGATTCGGTCGTTTCGTCATTTTAATTCGGACAAAAGTAGTCGGAAAGTTAGTATTTTAGGCAGTAGATTTAATATTTTGAGTAAGGACAATTCTTCTTTTTTTGTCGGAGCTTTTATTACTACCCGAAAATATATATATTTTTTTTCTCCGGCTAGTATCAAAGTATAGCAACCAAACCTTATGTACTAGTAAGTACTTGTTGCCTTTAATACGACGACATATAATTTGCTTGCGTATCCCTGCGGCCTTGGCGCCTACGATGATTCAAAGTTTCAAATTTTTAAGTCCATTTTTCTTAATGTTTTTGACGATTCATCTTAAAAGAAACGGTTAGAAATGGATAAAGCCCTGAAAAGGGCTATTTTCAGAAGTCCTGAAAAGGATTATTTCAGGTAGTCCTGAAAAGGATTATTTTAATGAAACGACTTATCTTACTAACTCAATTCAAACAATAACAATATCACTAAATCTGTCACTCTATTACGCTAATGGATCGTCAACTCCTGCCTGCAGCTCCTGTAGATCCATATTTTCAGTTTCTTCTGTTGTTACCTCTGGCAACAACAAAAGCTCTTTAACATCCGAAAAAAAATCGAAATGTTTTGAGTTGTTGTATTTTGGTCGAATATGGGATAAATATGGGTCCTAACTTTAATGTAGGGTATTCATAAGTTGTAAAGTATAAATACCGCACGCCTACCGCGGTTAGTTTCAGTCATTAAATGTATATAGAAGAGCTACCAACAAGTTTTATTTCCCGACATTACAATGGCGACGATGATGGCTAAATTAGGCGAGTTCAACATGAAGACTGGAAACTGGCAAACATACTGCGACCGGCTGGAGATGTACTTTCTGGTGAATGCAGTAAAGGAAGAATTGAGACTACCGACGCTTATAGCATCCATGGGTGAGCCAGCTTATGAATTATTAGTGAACTTATGTAGTCCGAAGAAGCCGGCGAACATGACCTTTACCGAGGTCGTTAAGGTCATGCAGGAACACGTGCAACCGAGACCGTCACTATTGGCAGAACGCTTTAAATTTAGACAAAGGAGACAACAAGCCGGTGAAAGCATCTTAGATTATGTGGCGGAATTGAAGAAAAGTACCCGATATTGTGAATTCGGCTCAAGTCTGGACGATAACCTGCGAGATCAATTCGTGTGCGGTATCTTCAGTGATCTTATCAGGCAACGATTGTTTGCGGAAGGGAACATAAAATTCGTTAAGGCGGTATCGGTGGCGAGCTCTCTGGAGGCGGCGGAGCGGGATGCAGCCACGGTAGACGGACGTGGTCACATTAGCGGGCCGGAGGCGGCCGGCGCGATGGCGCTGTCAGCGGGTATCGAAGGTTCGAGAACAAACGCGGCGACACGTCGTAGTTCAGCAGCGTGTGATCATCAGGCAGGAGACGTACATCGCATGCAAGTCGGAGGATGCGCGGCATGCGGGGACTATAGACATACGAAAACGGAATGCAGATTTTTGAAATATCAGTGCAGTAAATGCAAAGAAATTGGGCATTTGCGTCGCATGTGTCAGGGAAATGGCACACGTGGCAGCGCGGACTATTGAGACCGCGGCCAACCACGGCGCGGTGACGGCGGCGGCGGAGCAGGCAGGACGGGGCGCGGCGCGGGCGCTGGTGGGTCCCGCATGGCCAGCCGGGGCAACGGGCAGGCCTCGAGGGTGCGGTCGGGAGCAGACGGGCGGCCGGCTATGCACACGTTCGAGGCGCACGAGGAAGACGGGGAAGAATCAATTTATCAGATATCGTTAAGCCAATACAGACCGGTGAGCATGAACATTTTAGTAAACAATGTATGGTTGACAATGGAAATTGATACCGGTTCCCCTTTATCAATATTTTTCTGATATACCCCTATTACCTTGTAAATTATCAGTCAATTTCTATAATGGGAGCAAAGTTCAGCCAATGGGGTATCTAGAAGTAACAGTGACCTATAAAAATCAGGAAAAAGTTTTAGATTTATATGTTTTTAAAACGGGTAGTACCATACTTTTAGGAAAGCAGTGGTTATCAGAATTAAATATCAGTATACCTCCATTAACAATTATTGATAATGCGAGAGTGTCGGAGGAAGAACTAACTGTACAACAAAAAAATAATATGGTGTTAAATATTTTTTCTAGATACCATGACTTATTTGATGGTGGATTGGGCTGTTTCACGGGCGGTCGGGCCACGTTACATTTACGGGAGGGAGCCGTGCCGGTGTTCTGCCGCGCGCGGCCGCTGCCGTACGCGCTGCGCACGCGCGTCGACGCCGAGCTCGACGCCATGCTGTGCGCGGGCATCATCGAATCTGTTGACACCTCCGACTGGGCCACACCTCTGTTAATTGTACACAAGCCGGATGGCGCTTTACGTTTATGTGCTGATTATAAGGTCACGTTAAATCGTATGTTAAGGGTCGATAAGTATCCTGTGCCAAAAATAGAGGACTTACTGAGTAAGTTAAGCGGTAGTAGGTATTTTACAAAACTAGATTTATCTCAAGCGTACAATCAAATACAATTAGATGAGTCCAAGGATTTGACGGTTATTAATACCCATAAAGGTCTTTTTAGATACAATAGATTAGTGTATGGTCTCGCGTCGAGTCCAGGAATTTTTCAAAGGATAATGACACAATTATTTGATAAAATACCCAATGTAACAATATTTTTAGATGATATTCTGATCACGGGAGATACACTGGAAGCACATGTAAATACAACAAACAAAGTTCTTCAAATATTACAAGAAAACGGGTTAAAAATAAAAAAAGAAAAGTGTGATTTTTTAAGTAAAGAAGCAAAATATTTGGGATTTATAATTAGTCGAGAGGGGGTAAGAGTGGATCCTGATAAGATTAAACCCATACTGAAACTGTCTTCGCCAACAAATGTATCCGAACTAAAATCATTTTTAGGTATGGTGAACTTTTACGGGAAATTTATTAAAAACTTAAGTTTCTACTTATCACCACTTTACGAATTACTGAAAAAGGGTAAACATTGGGTATGGGGTAATACACATTCTCAGGCATTTAATAAAATAAAAAAGTTATTGATTAGTTCCGAAATATTATCACACTACGATGAATCACGGCCCGTGATAGTAACGTGTGATGCGAGCTCGCGGGCAGTCGGCGCTGTGCTTGCGCAGCGAGCGCCCGACGGCCGCGAGTATCCTATAGCGTACGCGTCAAGGTCACTCACCTCCGCGGAGTATCATTACAGTCAAATACATAAAGAGGCTTTAGCAATAGTATTCGCAGTGAAGAAATTTCATCAATATTTATATGGCAGGCCATTTGTTTTAAAAACTGATCATAAACCTTTAGTTAGTATATTCGGTTCAGAATTAGGAATTCCAAGCATGACTGCTAGTAGGTTACAGAGATGGGCGTTAATATTATCAGCTTATGATTTTAAAATAGAATATGTAAATACAAATTCAAACACAGCAGACGCTTTGTCTCGATTAGTAGAAAGTTATAAAGCTATTAGCGGATCAGGCATACAGGAAGTTCCGGAACAAACTTACCTACATTTTGCCTCGGATGCCTTGTTACTTAAGCATGACGATATTAGAGAGGCGACAAAAAGAGACCCAATTTTAACGCGTATATTGAGTTATGTTAGGGATGGTTGGCCTAAGGAAGTAGATATAAAGGAACATAGACCTTATTTTAATAGGCGTAGTGAAATATATACTGAGTTAGGTTGTTTTATGTGGCGTCATAGGTTAATAGTACCAAGGTCATGTCAAGATAGGGTTTTATTGGAGCTACATGATACTCATATGGGGATAATTAAGACAAAATGTATAGCAAGAAGTTATGTGTGGTGGCCGGGAATTGATGAAATGTTGGAAAACCTATGCCGCAACAGCACAATCTGCGCAGAAATGGCCGAGGCGCCAGTACACCACGCCCCGCAGTCGTAGAACTGGCCGTCTCGTCCATGGACTAGGTTACACGTGGATTTTTTAGGGCCAATACATGGACATAAGTATTTAATAATGGTCGATGCCACTTCGAAATGGATAGAAGCATGTCCGGTCGTTTCGACTACGGCTAAAGCAGTAATAAGTAAAATTAGAGAAATCTGGTCACGATTTGGTATACCTAAACAATTAGTCTCCGATAACGGGCCACCCTTTAGTAGTGAAGAATTTAATTTATTTTTAGAAAATAACGGAGTGGAACATGTATATTCCGCACCATATCACCCCGCTTCCAATGGTTTAGCGGAGAATGCAGTTAGGCAGTGTAAAAGGGTTATAAAAAAAGCTATAATTCAACATATAGATGTAGAACTTGCCCTTCAGCGGTTCTTACTAGTGTACAGAACCACTGAACATAGTACCACAAAAGAAAGCCCAGCACAAATATTACAAGGTAGAACATTAAGAACTCGGTTAGACCGGCTCAAACCGTCGCGCGAGAAGCAGGTGGCTGACGCGCAGCTCCGGCAGAAAAACGGGGCAGGTGGAACGCACCGCGCTCTCAATATGGGGGACGAGGTTTTGTGCCGGGTGTACCAAGGATTAAAGAGGTGGGTAAGAGGTACGGTGATTGAACGCTTGAGTACTACAGATTATCAAATAAGATTATTAGATGGCACAGAGATACATAGACATATAGATCAATTAAAGTTAAAATGTAAGGCACATCAATCGCAACAGACTGATGACGTAATAGTCAGCACAAAAGTATCGCCCAAAAACTATGACCGGCCTTTAGGCAATGTACTGGTTTTTCCTACAGAACCAGTTGTGGAAACACCCACCGAAGTGTGCGTAGGTGGAGGTGTGGGAGGTTCGGGATTCAGTAGGGACAAAGCGCATTCGGAACCAGGGGTAATAATTCCGGAGCTAGCAAAGGGGTCTGCGGATGAACCTAACAGTGTGGCCTCGACCGCTGGTGAAACCCGTCCCGTTAGAAATAGGAGACCTCCCCAAAGATATGGTCAGCCCTAATTTAAGGTTTAGATTAAGTACTTGTACAAATAATTGATTACGAACTAGTCTTAAGTTCAGTTGTAATTAGATTAAGTATTAGTTATAAGTTTAGTTTATTAGTTTGTAGATAGATTATAAGTACCAATGTTTGTCTAGTAAATAAGTTCAATTGTAATGTAAGTTAGATAATAAGGGTGGAGGTGTAATGTAGGGTATTCATAAGTTGTAAAGTATAAATACCGCACGCCTACCGCGGTTAGTTTCAGTCATTAAATGTATATAGAAGAGCTACCAACAAGTTTTATTTCCCGACATTACACTAACTAATTAAAAAATTATGCGACAAGTCTTCGTTGGTCTTCATCCTGTTAAATTTTCTTGTGTGATTTTCACGAACTTTTCGAAATTCTTTATTTCTTGCTTCGCTGGCTTCTTCGGAAAGAATACCAATTGGTAGGAAGCCAAAGTGTTCGCAAATGTCTGCACCATGTATGAGCAGCTTGTGCACACTTGCGGGCATATAAAACCACGGGTATAGATGAACAAACATGTCAGCTGTATCTCGACAATATGTTCTAAATTTTTCAAAATCTATGGCACATCCAGATGAAATTGTTTGAAGAATAACCGCGAAATGCTTTAGTAGGTCTTAATCAATATTGGTAATTTCGGCAGATTTCTCAATCTCTAAAAAACCTTCTGGCTGTATTTCCGTCGTTTGTGGTTCCAAAGCCTTGCTTAACAAAATCTACAAGAATTCCCATTTGCTGCTTGAACTTTTCTTGTGTCAGTTGTTTTTTCGCAGCTTTTAGTTCCCTGTTAGCACCTCGTGCAGCCCACATTTTAAAGTCCATGTTGTATGATATATGTAGAATACACTCCATACAACGAATCCACATATGAAGAGTAGAAAATCCATATTTATAAACATTTTCTCGTACAGGTCTTGAAAATACTTCTGACAGCTTGTTCATCTCAGTCGGCTTAGCAAGGCAAATATTACAGGCAGATGCAGATGAAGTATCAGTTATAATAGTGGCCACTTTTCTGTCGATCATTGTCACATGAAGGTCGTGATTAATCTCCAGCCCGGCACACTTTGTGTATATTCTGCTCTCTTTACAAAATTCAAACTTAATAGGCCTACAATAATGGGTTGAAGGTGTTGGGTTTTCCCCAATGGTGATATTATTAGAAACTAATTTAAGAGAGACAAGACTTGACATAAATACCGATGAATCACTGATGTTTACATCCTCACTTCTTTGCTTGTAGGTGCTTTGTGAAGAAGCTCTATCGAAACCCCATTTACTGATTACCTTCAATCCTTCATTTGACGAATCAACTTGGGTACCAGTAATCTGAAGAATCTTCTGGATTGTCAGATCCAGTAGGGCTTGAATCTTCACTTGAGCTCCTCTCTCAGTAATTTCTAAATCGCTTGGTTAGCATCTTTTCTTAGCTTCAAGGAGTTTGTGATACGATGGTAAAACTGGAACTTCACAATCTATCAGCACATTCCTTAAACACAAATATTTCCACTTTGACAGATTCAAAGATGTATGAGAGAGTGATCTTCGTCCAAAGATTTTTTGCTTACTTTCTTTTTAAACAAAGTGGTTTGAACAATCGCAACACTATCAGGGTTTTTCGTTATATGATCAATAATATTAGCTAAGTCATTCTTCTTTTCTGTCTTAAGTCTTATGACTAATGCAAAAGTGAGTTCTTTCGGTGAGTATTCCAGAAGAGACCCTGAACGTCTTTTCTTCTGTGTGTTGCCGAGGTCAACAAATGGTTTCCTAATCTGAACTAAATCCGTAGATGTGCCCACAGTTGATGTGGACGGAATCACAGCTGCTACAGTATCGATATCAACGGAAGTACTCGTAATGTCTGACGATATGTTTTTGATAACTTCGTCTTGAGCTAGAAAAATTTCTGATATATTCACTGTAGTGCAATTTGGACAACCAATATTTGATTGTAACCACTCAGCATGTCTGTTCATGAACGTCTTCTGATTTCTGGAAGCACTTGCCCATCTGCGACTCATATTACTAATATAATTTTTTAAAAGGGTCTTAATTATTTCTGAATCTTCTGAACATATTTCAACTGGGATGCGACAATAATAGCTTCATAGAGTCGTGTCCAATTTTTCATGTCTCCTTCAACACGAAGGAACAAAAAAATATCTAAATTCGCAACAAATGCAGCCAGAACGAAACTCACAAAACTTTCACACAGCACGGATAATGATGTTGCTTCCTCAAAGGTTAAGAAAAAAGTGCCCTCGATTGTTACCTGCACATATATTTATAACAAACACAAGTTCGCAAGTAGTGACTGACATAATTAGTACCGCTGCGTTCAACAACCAATCAGCGTCGTCGATATTACCCCTACCACCCTTTGGTGGTGGGGGTTAATTATTATTTTCTCAAAGTAATAGTTTTAGTCACTTAGGTATAGATAGTCATCGTCAGCACATAACTGTCTTCAATTACATGCAACAAGTTAAAATTTATTAAAAAAAAAATGTAATTTTATTATTGTCATATAAATGAAATGCCTACCAAATGCCTAAATTTATATTTTTTAATTCTTATTGTATTTAAAAAAATATATTTTTAGTTCTTCTTAATTGTTAAATTCGTTAATAGCCATTAGAAAATACAACATAAAAATTTGAAACTTTGAATCATCGTAGGCGCCAAGGCCGCAGGGATACGCAAGCAAATTATATGTCGTCGTATTAAGAGCAACAAGTACTTACTAGAATATAAGGTTTGGTTGCTATACTATGATACTAGCCGGAGAAAAAAAATAAAATACATTTTCTCCCATACATTTTTTTTTTCAATATTTTTTTTCGACGTGAAGGAGCAATTTTGTCGAAAAATTGTAGTAATAAATATTGATCAGCGTTATATATACTATTCGATACCATTTTTTGTTTAGTTAAATAACCATCTTTGATCGAAAGTCCATCATTTTGAGAATCCGGACCACTGTGCGGCGGCGGTTCTGTTTGTGACCAGAAGCTTTGACGGTATAATGCACTATCATCAATGTTGGGCACAGAGCGGGTTGCTTCTTCAAGAATAGTCATTATTTTAATTTTGGTTGCCATTTTTTTTTGAGGAGGCACTTTTTTTAAAGTGCTAACTAAAGACATCATGAATAACCTGTCTTCATCTTGATTTCCAACTTCATATTGTTCTCTACTTTTGATGGATTTGTTAAGGACTTCTAAAAATTTGTCATCTTCAGGTGCAGTCTTCTGTTTATTTTTCATTCTTTTCGGACAACGATCTTGTTGCAAGTCTAGATCTGTAGCTTCAATATCAGGATCTGTAGCTTCAGACTCTTTTGATGCCACAACTTCAGGCTCTCTTAATGCGACAACCTTCTGTAGAAACAGAAGTTGTTTAAAAAAAAATATATTCGCTTTTACGTGGTCCACGACCCGATCCGGACTTCAAAGATTTTTGCCGGTTCAGTTCTCGTGTGAAGCAACCACGGATACTTTTCCACCTTTTTTGTAAAGTATCAGCTGAAAAAAATAAAGAAGTTTAATATAACCATTCATCATTCAATCAAACAGCCTATTGCAGTTCAATAATGATGTTATCTTTTCTTTTAGGTATTTTGCGTCAGAGTGTTCACTCATGGACCTTTACTACAACTACAGACTGGGTCATACAACAATTTGCACAATAATTAGGGAAGTGTGTAGCATTATATGTCAATATCAAGAAAAGTTTATAGTTCTTCCAAAGACAGAAAATGATTGGGCAAATGTTGCAAGAGGATTTGAAGCAATCGCAAACTTCCCCCATTGCATTGGCGCCATTGACGGGAAACACATGAGAGTTATTAAACTGATGCATACGGGATCACTATACTTTAATTACAAGCATTATTTTTCTATTGTATTATTTGCTCTGTGTGATGCTAATTACAATTTCCTATATATAGACGTTGGAGCGTATGAAAAAAGCAGCGATTCAGCAATTTATAAAGATATGTTCCTGCGGCAAACCCATTGACAGAAAACGGTGACAATATTCCATACGTAATAGTAGGAGGTGAAGCTTTTGCGTTACATGAAAACCTCGTGAGACTATACGGAGGACACAATCTTTGTTACAAGCAAAAAATATTCAACTACCGATTATCAAGAGCACGCCGATATATCGAATGTACATTTGGGATTTTATCTAACAAGTGGAGGATTTTCCACAGGCCAATGAATGTACATATAGATTTGGCAAAAGCGATTGTAAGGACATGTTGCATATTGCACAATTTTGTACGTTCCAGAGATGGCTATTCTTACGAAGATACTCTGATGGTGACAGGATTTGAACCAGGTACAAGTCGAAATCGCGATAGAGGAGGAAGAACGGCACTCACAGTTCGAGACAAACTAGCAGATTATTTTGTAACTGAAAATACATTACCATGGCAAGACAAATATGTATAAATAAAAGTTAATAAATGTACACTTACTTACCTAGTTGTTTTTTTTCTTGGTTTGTCATTTCGTCTTTTTCTTTAAATATGTTTACTATTTCGTCCCAACCTTTAATTTTTAAGTTACGATCGGAATACTCATTAGATGAACTATCCCATATACAAGGACGGTTTTGAATTTCTATTATAAATTTTTCAGTATCGAAACTCATTATTTACAACATCAACTAATTAACAACTGATTTAAGAACAATTTAACATTACTATATTTCGAGTGAGCGTCCAAAATGGCGGCTGACTGGCGACTGAGTGAGCGAGGTCCTGTTTACCGTGTACATTATAGTGAATAATGCTGCCAGAGTATCCAGAAGCCACGCAAAGAACTGTAGCTCGTGGCCACGCTTTCAATTTGGCGACGTTGCCAAACCGTCGCCAAGTGAGTTAGGTACCATACATTTCAATATTAACTGTTTGGATACGTAGCCAGCGACGTCGCCATGGCGTCTTAATGAGGCAGAGCACTAAGAAAGGTTTCGCACTGAAACAGGTCTAATAGTAGATATGCCAAAATCCAATTTCGGGAATACGAATGATGGAAATACTAGCAGAAGGTTTTTTGAGAAACCGAGATTAGCTTCCGAAATAACAGGCATCAGTTATGATCTCATTTACAGGCTAAAAGTTATATTAGAAGCAATTTCAAGCGGGTACCAAATTAATCCTATAAAATATGAAAGATATGCTTCAAAAACTGCTCGTGTTTACGTTAACTTATACGAATGGCATCCTATGACGCCAACAATGCGCAAGATTTTAGTCCATGGTGCAGTTATCATAGAAAAGGCATTATTACCAATCGGGCAGCTTTCCGAGGAAGCAGCTGAGGCTCGTAACAAACATTTTAGATGTTACCGCCAAGATTTTGCGAGGAAATTTTTCAGAGAAAGTTGCAACCAAGTTATTTTTAACCGCCTTCTTCTTAGTTCAGATCCTTTGCTAAGTAGTAAGCGAGCAGTAAAAAAAGAAAAGCAAACATATTTATGCCTGAAACGTTGGCCATGTTCGTATCTGCGAAAAATAGTGAAAAATAGTTTTAAAGCAAATTAAGTGTCGAAAACGGTCTAAAAATCAGTGTAAAAGCGTAAAGACTAACTGTGTATTGTTTTTACTGAAGCAAAAGTACATAGACAGAACCATAAAAAGTGCTAATTCATTGTGACTACTTGTAGCATATCGAAAAAAGAGCAAGTGCACCGAATCGATCGAATAATTAGTTATTAAATAATGGATTCTCATAACCAAAACATCACGCAAAGGTGGATAACCTAAAGTGTAGTTAGTGTGGACACAAACAGGTGTAAAAATCTCTTCGAAAAATAATAAGACTGTGTGACTAAGAATGTGTTATAATAGTTCAAGTACGTTGTGATAATCACAGAGTAACAAGATCAGCCCTGCTCCACGTTTGGACAACATTAACCAAAAACGGGTGAATATTTATCTTTGTTTACTTCATCAAGCACTGATGACCTGCATATTTGAACTTCAATCGTTCTAAAATTGACAATAACAAACGACATTCATGACAGTAAATAGCGACATCTATGATAAATTGACATCATCACTGATATTGAGAATTACAGTGAGATCTTGATTGTATAAGATAAATTGACATCAACAACGATAATGAGATTTTAGACAGTGACATCTATGAAGACATGAACGTGTCAGTTTTGGAAGATATATAGATATAAAGATATATAGAGAATGTTGTTATTTCTAGAATTAATTAATTATCAATATCTATTTATTACGTATTTACCGATTAATTACCTATTAATCGGTATTACCATGATTACTAGGTGTTTTATAGAAATAATTAGTAGTCTGTATAGCAATATCAGTTTATTAATTTACCACCGGTTCGGAAGGTAGTTATCTATGGAGAAGAGCCGGCAAGAAACTCCACAGTTACTCTTTTCAAAACATAATTCATTTTCACATAAACATCAATTCACTATATGTACTTTACAATATTACCACAATGTGATTACTATCGTTATAACTTTTAGCTTTATTTACTTGTATTTATAGAATTAATACCAAATGTTCATTAAATTATCACACAATTATCAATTAATAACACTGTCACATTAAAGTAACAAATACAAAATAATTAATTTATATTCAAATACAATAGCAATACGATAGGATTTTTATACCAATTCTACACATAAAAATATTAATATAAGTTAGAAACAACACAAGTTCACTTAACTTAGGTCCGTTCGGTGTGACTGCTCCAGAGCGACTGAGTGACTGACTGTGTCTAGAACGACTGAGCGGCGGCTTTTATACACAGTGGTAAACAAGTGACGTCATATCGTACGATTTTAAAACAGATTTGTTAACCTTTGTATTTTAACATTAAACTATGATTAAATGATATAAAAATACAGTAAATATGTTGAAATTATTTAGTTCAATTACATATTAGTCTTACGATGACAGAATTAGTAAACAAGCAACGTTATTTTTTAAATAACGTTTAAATATTCTGTTATACAAGACAACAATGAAAGAACAGTTCAAACTCTTATCTTATAAATAGGTTTCGTAATAGTGTTTACAATGTTTTGATAATAAATAGTTAAATTTTGTGTATCACATGTTAAAAAGGTTGTAATTATTATAATGATATTTTAATTTGTGTTCAATTAAAGAAATAAACTTGAGTTAATGTAATAAACCAACTGAAATTATTTGAATAATCCATCACGGCCAAACTGACCTGTACTTCGCTCTCGAAGTACCAACTAATTATAATCAATACAATAGCCTCTGGCCTTGACATACCAGTCCTATCACCTGCGGCGCATGAGTTTCAGAAAGGTATCAGGGCAGGGCTGCCAAGCAGTCTACATATGGCCGCTGGCCTTGACATACCAGTCCTACCACCTGCTGCGCATGGATTTCAGAAAGGCATCAGGGCAGGGCCTCAGCAGTCTACATATGGCCGCCGGCCTTGACATACCAGTCCTACCACCTGCTGCGCATGGATTTCAGAAAGGTATCAGGGCAGGGCCTCAGCAGTCTACAACAGCCTCTGTCCTTGAGATACCAGTCCTATCACCTGCTGTGCATGAATTTCAGAAAGGTATCAGGGCAGGGCCTAAGCAGTCTATAATAACCTCTATATTTTTTATAAGATTATATTCAATAATTTCAAACAAACATCGTTAATTGAACACAAATTAGAAACGAGGTATATAGTTTCAACACTTATTTCATTATACGTCATTAACGATTTTGGTCTTGAAGTACAAAGAATTGTCAAGTGTGATTAATAATATTTTCTTACCTCAACGTCTTTTCATTTCATTCTTATTTTCTATGTTTTAATTATGAGTTTGTTTATGTTTTGCCAATTGCATAGATGTGTCATGCCCCCTCCACCCGCTGCTAGTGGGATAGGCAAGCACCGAACAAAAGAGCGACCAGCGGAAACATATCTATCATTTAACTCATTGTGTTCCAATTATGGTCATTAGAAATATATTATTAATCACATTCAACATTACAAACAAACTATAATGACTTATGATTATAATAAAGATTTAAAAACAAAAATCATGGTTACCTCAACAATACAAACTTTGATCCTCTATTTAAATTAATTTTCACGTAACCTCTGGGGAAATTATGAATTCCAAAAAACAAAAATCCTTCCCTATTCCTTGTTTACAATAAAAAGGGAACCTCTGAGCAAAATCTCAGATGTTAGGTCCAAGGGTTTGGGCTAGGCGTTGATGAGTCAGTCAGTAAGGACTTCTCTTTTTGTTTATATAGATATTTTTATTTCCCAGGAAACCATAGTAACCATTTAAATTTAATTATTTAACTACAATCCAATTTTATGTTATTATATTTTATATTATTATATTTTTATTTTTTAATATTATGATAGAATTATAAGAAATAATTTAATTAATATTAACACTAATTTTATTGATTTTCTTGTTATTATTGAATTTATTTACTTTTGCTAACTTTACTAATTCGTAAAGCTTATCGTTTCTCCGGTAATAAGTGACAAACAAATAATAATGATAACAAAATAATATGCATTATTAAGTAAGTAATATTGTTTTGTACAATATAGCACACTTTAGTTAGAAAAAAAAGAAACATTTTAAAATTTATGCCACGTCCCTAATATATAATTTGTGGATAACGGTGTGGGAGCACATTAACTTACATTTATTTGTTATGATTTTATAAAAATGTGTTACTGTTTGTTATTCCCTAATGAATAAATTAAATTAAATTTATTTAAATTCATTCTAATTCAGCAATATCTAACCAACTTACTCCATACTTTGAGGAATATATTTACTAGTTGATAATCCAGAAAGGCTTTAGAAAAAAAAAATCTATTGATGTAGCCATATACGATTTCTTGCAAACAGCAGCAGAGTCGACAAAATAACTACCAACTCTAGCGCTTTACATGGATATGTCAAAAGCTTTTGATCGCGTAGATCATAAAATACTAGTAAATAAACTTAACGAATATGGAACAAAAGGAAACGTATTAAATTTAATCGAATCTTATTTTAGTAATAGGCAGCAAATAACTGTAGTAGTCAGGAGTAGTGAAAAAAAAAAACAGATATATTTTTCAAATCTGACCAGAGAACTGTAACGTTTGGTTACACTAATGACTTTCAACAGCTTCCATTTATCCAATGACTAGTTTGGAGATGATAGTACTTTACTTTTTAATAGTGATGAATTAAGTGCACTAGAGACGGATATTGATTCTAGCATAAAATCGGATGTAAATTGGCTACAGAATAATAATTTTGGTAATAAATCTAGACAAGACAGTTATAATGAATTTCCAACAGAGGCTTTTCCGGAATCTGAACTTCAATTAGTTACGATGACAAAACTATTAGTGAGACCAAAGTGACGAAATTTCTCGGATTAAATATAGAAAGCACATTAAAATGGCATAAACATATTTACAATGTGTGTACTAAATTAAAGAAAAATTAATATGCCTTGCATATGTTGAGTAAAATAACAAATCAAACAACAGTCTTAACAGCATATCACGGCCTGGTTACCTCAACATTGAGATACGGAATTATATCTTGGGGTAATGCAACAGATAAAGATACGGTATTTAAGTTCCAAAAAAGATGCCTTAGAGCGATTTGTAATTTAAAGAGTACAGATAGTTGCAAAATACTCTTTAAAGATACTAAAATATTAACAGTTCCCTCATTATATATATACGAAATATTCATGTTCGTCAAAAATAATTTACATAAATTTTCTAGAGTAAATAGAAAACGTCGTTGTGACCAGTTACAAATAGTTTAATGGCTCCAAAACTATATATTACATTGCCAAAGGGCGAAGAAGAAGAATGAGGGAAACGTCAGCCATTTTAAGCGTAAATTCACTTTTATTTCTAGTTGAAAAGACATAAGTATTAATGAATTTTATGACCGACAGTATTTATTTATTTTATTATATTAATTAATTTATTGAATTTATTTATTGTATTTAGTTTAATTTATTTACAGTATTTTTTAATTTATTGTATTTTTTTGTAATTTAATTTATTGTATTTTTTTTAAATTTAATTTATTGTATTTTTTTTAAATTTAATTTATTGTATTTATTTTAATGTTTTTTAATTTATTTTTTTGTATTTATTTTAAATTTTTTTTTAATTTAATTTTTTGTATTTATTTTAATTCTTTTAATTTTTTTTTTTTTGTATTTTTTTTTATATTTAATTTTTTAAATTTATTTTAATTTAATTTATTGTATTTATTTTCAATTTAATTTATTTTAATCTAATTTATTTAGATTTAATTAATTTAGATTTAATTTAATTTATTTTAATTTAATTTATTTAGATTTAATTTAATTCATGTTCATTTAACTTATTTAGATTTAATTCAATTAATGTTCAATTAAACATATTTAGATTTAATTCAATTCATGTTCATTTAATTTATTTAGATTTAATTCAATTCATGTTCATTTAATTTATTTAGATTTAATTTAATTCATGTTCATTTAATTTATTTAGATTTAATTTAATTCATGTTAATTTAATTTATTTAGATTTAATTTAATTCATGTTAATTCAGTTCAATTTCAAATTCAGTTCATTTTCAAAGTCAGTTTGTCATAATGAAATGAATTTCATTTTTATTAACGGATCTGGACAGCAGGTATCTGCTTTAATACACAACTGCCTCATCCAAATCAAATTATCGAGAGAAAAAAAAAGTGACGATATTAAGTTATTTTTTTTTTTTTAACATGTTTCAGAACAGAAACTTGGTAGTAGCAAAATAAAGGTTACTTATTATTTAACATGATTTGGTATACGCAAAGGAGAGAAAACGGTAAATGTTTGTATCATTGTGATAACCAATCCTTGAATTATACATAGACCGTTCGGCCAATCTGACTATTCAGCAAACATACTACAAAACATACTAAGGCATTTAGTTACAGTGAATACATATAGTTCTACTTGTGATACGCTTAAAAATAACCTAATTTGACTACTGCTAAAATTGGTTCAAACTTATTTAATTGTTTTTTTTTTCTTACTTGACTCCCGTTATCATCGGCTTTTGTAACTGTTTTCATGCTGGTCCATCAAGGTTATTCACAAGGTTCCTTGATGTTATGGCACCATCAGGCTGAATTGCTGTCACTGGCTACTGGATCAAGGTCCGGAAGCACCAAATCATCATCTGAACGGCGGCAATAGCCCGAGACAGCATCACGGATGAAGAGGCCTTCCAATATTGCGGGATCCATTCTGAAACTTTTCACACAATGCATTAGAATTAGGGCAATAGTGACATACATGTACCCTCTACTTGAAATAACATCAAGGCCTAAAACAAATGTACAGTTAAACAATCGGACAATCGTGACCTATATTCAAGTACGAGGGTACTTATAAACCGAAACAAAATAAGTGGGCTGTGAACAATCCCACTTCTGATGTCAGTTTTGGAAGATATATAGATATAAAGATATATAGAGAATGTTGTTATTTCTAGAATTAATTAATTATCAATATCTATTTATTACGTATTTACCGATTAATTACCTATTAATCGGTATTACCATGATTACTAGGTGTTTTATAGAAATAATTAGTAGTCTGTATAGCAATATCAGTTTATTAATTTACCACCGGTTCGGAAGGTAGTTATCTATGGAGAAGAGCCGGCAAGAAACTCCACAGTTACTCTTTTCAAAACATAATTCATTTTCACATAAACATCAATTCACTATATGTACTTTACAATATTACCACAATGTGATTACTATCGTTATAACTTTTAGCTTTATTTACTTGTATTTATAGAATTAATACCAAATGTTCATTAAATTATCACACAATTATCAATTAATAACACTGTCACATTAAAGTAACAAATACAAAATAATTAATTTATATTCAAATACAATAGCAATACGATAGGATTTTTATACCAATTCTACACATAAAAATATTAATATAAGTTAGAAACAACACAAGTTCACTTAACTTAGGTCCGTTCGGTGTGACTGCTCCAGAGCGACTGAGTGACTGACTGTGTCTAGAACTTTTTTTTTTTTTTTTTTTTTTTTTTTTTTAGGTAGGGCCACTTGTAGATCAGCACACTAAGGCTGTGAGTCTACTTAACCGGACTTTCCTGTGGTGACCTCTAATAAATTAAAGGCCCCCAGCCAGGGCTTACAAACTAAGATATACTTAAAAACTAATGACCGCACGCTAAGGGCACTCCCTGTGGAGTACGGGCCTCGGCATAGCGGGGTCATTTTGGGAGGGCAGCAAAGGGACAGGCTGGGTCATATTATTTTCGGGAGTATTTATTGCTACTGGCTCAGCATCGCGGGCTGGCTCGTTTGGCAAAGGTCGGGGAGGATTTTCATTACAGGTACGCGGACGTCGCGATGGGCCTCGTCGGCGAGGCCGGAATAAGGAACGCGTTCTGTATATGTGTTTTCTAAGAGTGCTGGTTTCCCTACTGCTCTCTTGTCGGATGGTGGTGGGGTCGTCAGGCTCGTCTAGGATGTTACGCGGGCGACGAACCCGAGAAATCTTGGAGGGTCTGTATCGGGCGGCCGATACGATCAGGGGGTTAGTGTGGGTCTCAGCAGAGGTGAAGTAACGCACTGACATGCGTTTCAACACTTGCTTTATGGTCGGGAGTTTGAGGTCTACGTGGAGATCCTCGTTCCTACAGAACCAGGGCGCGCCCGTGGCCTTTCGGAGAAAACGGTTCTGAACGACTTGCATCCTATGGATCTGATTTGGACTGGCATGAGCAAACACCGGACAGGCATACGTCATGATAGGACGTATGCATGTCGTGTATATTCGGATTTTACATTTAAGGGAGAGCTTGCTGTGTTTATTCAGCAGGGCGTGGAGCCTACCGAGAGCGAAAGCGGCTCGCGAGCGAACCGACTTTATGTGCTCACTGAAATTCAGGAACTGGTCGAGGATCACACCTAAGTATTTGGCTCGCTTCTCCCAAGGGATTGGCTTGCCGAACATAGTGATCGGGCGTGGGGGGGTGAACTTTTTATGCTGGCGAGCCCTGCGAAACAGGACTGCTTGACTTTTGTCGGGATTTACCTCAATCCTCCATTTCCTAAACCAATCGCCTAGTGCGTTGGCTGAGGTCTGGAGGGTATGAGCGATGCTAACGGGATTATGTCCCGAGTAGTAGATGGCCGTGTCGTCGGCAAACAGGGATAACTCTACTGGGGGCTTTTTGGGGATATCGCTAGTGAATAGCGTGAAGAGTGGGGGGGAGAGCACGGCGCCCTGAGGGACGCCGGCTCTGATAGGGCGGGGAGTGGAAAGCGCTCCTTCGATACGATATCTGAAGGAGCGGTTTGACAGGAAGTCTCGAATGATGAGCACGAGACGGTCCGGCACACCTAGTTGGTAAAGCTTATAAATTAAGCCATTGTGCCAGACTTTGTCGAAAGCCTTTGCTATATCAAAGAATAGGGCCCCCGTCACCAGACCGCGTTGAAAACGGCCGCTAATGTGCTCTACGATGCGGTGGGCTTGGTGGACACTGGAATGATGGGCTCTAAAGCCAAACTGTTCGTTAGGGATTAGGCTCTTGGCCTCGACAAAGTCCTTGAGCCGATTAAGAATAATCCGCTCGTAGACCTTGCCGAGGGCGCTGAGCAGACTAATGGGTCTATAGCTAGTCGGGAGGTTCTTGGGCTTTTTGGGTTTTGGGATACCTATCACTATAGCCTCTTTCCAAGCTTGTGGAAACAAGTTGTTGGACAAGGCGCCATTGAAGATGGCAGTCAGTAGGACTAAGATCGTACGTGGGAGGAGTTTAAGTGCCCTAGTGGTCAGTCTGTCAGTCCCGGGAGCTTTCCTAGGTTTGAGTTTCTTGATGATCTCCTCCACCTCGTCCTCCGTGACGGGGGGGAGGGGAGCATCAGGGTCCTCGACAGGGGGTAGGGCAGATCTACGTTCGACCTCAGCATCCACGTGGGCAAGGTGGGCTGGGTCGACTGGTTGGGAGCTGGGAGAGCACTGTGCCTCCAGGCTGTCGGCTAGGCATTCGGCTTTGTCTTCGTCGTCGAAGGCAATGCTTTTGTCCGGGCGGATAAGGGGAGGCATTGAGGCAACCTCAGTGGCGCGCATATTCCGCTGAAGTTGCCAGAAGGCATGGTGGGTGGGTTCCAGTTCGCTAAGGGTCTTGTCCCAGCCGGCTTCACGCCACTCTCTGATGCTGTTACTTACTTTGCGCTGTAAGTACCGCATGAAAGTTTTGTTATTCTGGCAGGGGAAAGATCTGTAGGCACGGACTGCTGCGTTCTTCTCAGTCAGCAGGGCCCGTACATCGTCCGGGAGTTTCCGGCGCCAGTGCTCTGACACCGGAATCTCCTTTGAACAGTCGTTCAAGACAGATTGTACGTGCTCCGTGAGTGAGTCGATCGCAGCCGTCGTGTCGGCGGCGGACTGGATGTGGTCGGGGATCTTGTCCAGGTGAGGAGACGTGTTGGATTTCAGCAATTCGCCTACTTTCCTCCAGTCAGTGATCACCTGTGTGGGAGGGGGGCGGTTAGGGTCATAGGGACCCGATCTCGGAGTTAACTCCAAGATCACCGGTCTATGGTCAGAGTCAAGTTCGTCTACCGTCTCTAAAGAGTGCAAACGTAAGTTCACATTCTTCAGGAGGGCAATGTCGAGTACGTCGGGCAAGTGGGATGGCTCGAACGGATAATGAGTAGGCCGCATAGGACCTATGATATCTATGTGGAGAGGTGTGCAAAGGTCGTATAGTACCTTCCCACGGGGGTTGGTAATACGACTACACCATGCGGGATGTTTGGCATTGAGATCCCCCGCTATAAGGACGGAGTCACTCATGTCAAGAAGGGCTGTAAGGTCGCCTCGTAGTGAGGCGTTTATCGAAGAATTTGAATCTACGTCGCTGTGCGGTGGGAGATACGCGGATACTATTGTGATAGAGGGATGGCCCGTCATGCCTAGCCGGCAAACGGATACCTCTAAGTGGGCAAGGGGCGGCGGATCCATAGGGATGCAGTGCAGGGAGTTCCTATAATATATTAGAGTGCCACCTCTGTGGCATCTAGTCCTATCGTTCCTAACTAGCCGGTAGTTGGCTACCTTGGGATCCCTAAGGTGGGGTTTGAGGAAGGTCTCTTGGACCAGAAGGATGTCGAGACTATGATCGCGAAGGAAAGTCGCGATCTCGTCCCGTTGATTAGTGATGCCATTGGCATTGAAGTAACCTAGCTTTAGGGATCGGGGCTTTAATCTTTTACTAGCCGTGTTATACATTATGGCTGTTTAAAGAGGTTGTCAAAATGGCTTTTTATGTGTCTAGAACGACTGAGCGGCGGCTTTTATACACAGTGGTAAACAAGTGACGTCATATCGTACGATTTTAAAACAGATTTGTTAACCTTTGTATTTTAACATTAAACTATGATTAAATGATATAAAAATACAGTAAATATGTTGAAATTATTTAGTTCAATTACATATTAGTCTTACGATGACAGAATTAGTAAACAAGCAACGTTATTTTTTAAATAACGTTTAAATATTCTGTTATACAAGACAACAATGAAAGAACAGTTCAAACTCTTATCTTATAAATAGGTTTCGTAATAGTGTTTACAATGTTTTGATAATAAATAGTTAAATTTTGTGTATCACATGTTAAAAAGGTTGTAATTATTATAATGATATTTTAATTTGTGTTCAATTAAAGAAATAAACTTGAGTTAATGTAATAAACCAACTGAAATTATTTGAATAATCCATCAAACGCGAGTACGCGACCATATTATTCATAGCATAGTTTGAGTATTTGACGATAGCTGAATTGTCGAGAGCTTGGCTGACGTATGGTAGAGACCGAGTTCGCGTTACCAGTGGGGACTCTGCTCTTTTTGTGAATGAGTAACATTGTCACAGATCTATAAGTTGATAAGAAATAATTTGTAAAATAAACTAAGGCTAAGAAACAAACACAACACCAAAATGAATTTCTTAGAAAATATAACCTTTCACCGCAATAGAACAAACTCGGACTCGAATCTAAACAACAGCGATAATATGACACATAACCTAAATACCAGATGGGTAGGCCTCTAGTGTGGGACGCAACTTGTGTCGATACTCTTGCGCCATCTCATATTCCAAGTACGGCGAGCTGTGCTGGTGCAGCAGCCGCGACTGCAGAGGCCCTCAAACGGCGCAAATACTGTAACCTTTCTAGTAATTACAGTTTCGTGCCGTTTGGGGTCGAAACGCTTGGGTCATGGGGCCCGAGTGCGCGTCTCCTTTATAAGGAATTATCTCACCGGCTGATCGATTCCTTGCGTGACCGGAGGGCCGGCTCATTCTTTGCCCAAAGAATAAGCATTGCCATACAACGTGGCAATGCTGCCAGTCTTCTGGGTACGTTTCCGGACGACAGCGATGAGGAGGAGTACTTTGACGCCTAAGCCTGTTTCTTTTTTATTTTATTTTAATTTTTTATGTACATACATAGTTAGGTTTAGTATATATGTATATATATGGCGGGATTGTTACTAGTTTAATTAAATAAATAAATGTTAAAAAAAAAATACAATAAACATATTCCATTCGAAGCACCAGATAACAAAAAAGTCACGAGACTATAGAAGTAAACCAAAATTGTTCTAGTAGTAAAAATCACCAAACCGCAAGTTCTAACCCTAATACTAAGAGAAGATGCAAAGTATGTATTTTGAGTACAGATAACAATAATAAAATTTTGAGCATTGCAGAAGATTCTCTTCCTCAATCGGAAATCTATCACCACATAACGCCTCATGGGAATGTGAGCAGAATGCTAAAAGGACTAAAAGACAAAGTAATAGACTTTACTTTAGAGGACTACCGCATAATCATGTTAGGTGAAGAAGACTTCAGAACAACAAATAGCTACTTCGATATTATCATACATATCAGGCAGGTACTGCAGGAAATCAATCATACCAACATTATTTTGTGCGCTCCAACATATAAATGCGAGGATTACACGAATTTATACAATTCAAGAGTGGAGACATTTAATAACCTACTTTTCTTGGACATATTGAAATGAAATGAAATGAAATGAAATGAAATGAAATGAAATATTTATTTTGTAAATTGGTTATAAATAACACTTTTACACGTCATGTTTTTTTGCGTGTTAAGTTTAGCTAGATGAGGCCGGTATTTCCTAACTGACTACTCTGAGAAGAAACACCGAAACAAACTCAGAGGTCATAGTCTCTTTTAAAGTCCAGACAATTTGTATTTTTTTTATGAGAAGCATGTAGGTTCATGTCTGTAGTATTGACACTCGAATACGCATATCTAATAGACAGCAATAAAAATCTCACCTACAGCTACAATGAGTATAACAGACGGACTGGCGCAATACCTAAATAATACTGGAATACTAATAATTTTTAAGGATATAACTAATTTAATTGATGACATAAAATATAATAACCTTATGATACCGACCGAAATGAACCATAATATGGAAAATCTGTCACACGGTGAATTTTTTCGTCACTAAACATCTCCACGTAATGCACCAAAACATTGCAGGTTTACTGAACAAGGCGGATGCGCTCACGGTCTGTCTCACTGAGCTTGCAGAAAAAAACATGCAAGTGGATGTAATATGTCTTACCGAACATTTTATGATGGAAGGGTACGAAAAACAGTTGAGCATACCAAACTACTGTTTAGCTGCTCACTATAGTAGAAAAGAAGTTAAGAGAGGTGGATCATGTATCCTCATTAGAAATGGGCACGAATGGAAAGAGTTATTTGTAATCTCTAATTTGTCAATATCAGGGACATTTGAATGTTGCGCCATTGTGCTCACAAAGTACAATACTGCCTTTGTATGTGTGTATCGTATTCCAAATGTGAACAATCTTAATAGCTTTTTTAATCAATTCGAATGAGTGTTACATGAATTATCTAAAAATGCCTATAAACATATTGTGATAGCCGGCGATTTCAATATAGACATATTAAAAAGAAATTATCGGTCGATAGAGTTTGAAGGTCTTCTACTTAGCTTCAACCTAAAACTAGCAATAAATCAACCTACTCGTATGGAAAGTCAAACATGCATCGATAATTTTGCGCATAATTATAAAAAGCGGTGTAAATCAGAAGTGTTGGAGTTTGCACTGTCAGACCACACAGCACAAATTTTAAAATGTACGGTAAATAAAATATGTACGATCGACAAATACGGTGCTTTTAGACGCAATTACAGCAAAGAAAATATAATATCTAAATTTAAATACTGTATGAGCAAAATGTATTTCTCCGAAATATATAAAACGGATGACACGAACATTGCATACAACGAATTTCATGAAATATTTTCTTTTTTCTACAACCTCTGTTTTCCTAAGACTAGGGTCACAATAAATGTTATAGCAAAACCAAAGTGGATATCTAGAGGTATTAAATCCCGCAGTAAAAAAAAACGGACAGCTTCTGTGGACCTACAGATTAAAATCAAATCCCTTAAATAGAACACGTTTTAAAGAATACTCTAAGCTTTTTAGAAAAATAATGACATTGACACAGCGTTCACAAAATAATTATAAAATTAAAACAGCAGAAAATAAATGTAAAACCGCCTGGCAAATAATAAACAAAGTTAAATTTAATTTACCTAAAAATTATATATCAAAAATTAAAATCAATAATGACATAATTACAGATGCTAATCAAATTGCTAATCAATTTAATGACTATTTTATTAATAAAGTTCAGCCTATCATGTCCAAATACCAAACTACACAGCCCATATCAAACAACACAAACTCGATGTTTATGGCCCCCTGTACACCACAACAAGCACATACAATTATTATGGCTTTAAAAAACACAAATAGTAATAAAAAAAAGAAAGTAATAAAAGCATATGAAATATGCGAACATTTGTCTCATATTATAAACTTATCAATTGTAGCTGGCACGTTTCCTGACGCACTAAAGATATTATTTAAGAAAGAAGATAGAGAGCTCATGGAATTCTATAGGCCTATTTCTTTGATTCCTGTCTTCTCGAAAATATTTGAGAAATATATTCAAGCGGAATTAACCGGGTACATAGAAAAAAATAATATATTATGTAATGAGCAACAGGGATTTCGCAAAAATAAGACTATAAATATGGCGATCTATGACTTCCTATATACTTACTGTATTGATAAAAGTGGATAAAAAAATACCTGTATGTGCGATATTCTGCGATATGACTCAAGCATTTGACTACGTAAATCATGACATTTTAATAAAAAAACTTGAAGCATACGGCATTAGAGGTAATGTTCTTAATTAAATCCTATTTAGACAATAGGAAACAAAACACAGAAATAATTAGAATTAATATAATAACTATTCAAATTCAAATTCAAATTCAAATTCAAATTCTTTATTGCGAACTAAGTGTACAATATATTTTTTTGAAGATGTTAACAATAGGAAGGTTCTTAGAACTTAGTTGCCTGTTAAGGCGTAGCAATTTATGTTTATCTTATAGTCTATCTTACAGTTTTCTTACAGGTTACATTATATTAATTACAAATTATCATTATTTTTTTCATTATATCACAGTATTTATGTCACTTAATATTTAATATCACATTTTAATATTTTTAAATTATTATTTTTCTTCAAGGAATTCTTTTATGGAATAATATGCTTTTATAATAAGGAAGTCTTTTAACTTCCTTTTAAAAGTACTAATTGAATTTGACTTAATTTCTATGGGTAACTTATTATATATTTTTATGGCCATACAAAATATACTGTTGCTATACACTTGAGTGTGGGATGATTTATTGCGTAATATATTCTTAAGTCTACTGCTTGTTAATGTGTCATAGCTACTGATGTCCGATTTAATTAAAATTGAAGCCGCATAGATATAAAGACAAGGAAGGGTTAATATCTTGAGGGTTATAAAATGGGGTTTACATGAATCTGTTTGGTGTATCCCACATATAGATCTTATACACTTTTTTTGAGCCTTAAACGCAAATTCCTTATCGGTCTATCTAACTAAACGGTATCTAACTAAAAAGGAAGATATACCTATACTTGTCAGATGAACATCAAACTACTTTTGGTGTTCCACAAGGCAGTGTATTGGGACCTCCACTTTTTACACTATATATAAACGACTTGCCAAAATCAACTCCCCACCCTATAACTTTATTTGCAGAGGACAGTACTGCCGTCATAACTAAGAATGCAGTAATCGCAAAATTGCGGTTACGAGATAAACGCAAAAAACATATTTCATATCATCTGAGCAAGATGTTCGTATTTTATTGGTCATAATATATATCTAAAAATTTGGAAAAAATCAAGCTTTTACAAGATAATTTTCCTTTATTTTATTTACTAATATATGAAATTATAATACGTATTACTGCGATTCGGTTTAGTATCAGGGTCGTTTCCGAGTCACAGGATACTAAAACTAAATGCAGCACTTGCGCGTATTACTGCATTATGTCTTAGCACAAGTCGATTACTGCATTAGTTTTTAGTAATTATTGCCATTATTATATGCTCGAAACTAAGTTGAAGTGTACTGTGTCTTCTCAAGGACTTATATAGGTGCATTTTAAGGTTAAGGTTTCTTTAGTCTCTTAGCTACGAGGTAAGTTTTTACATCGTAGAATGCAAATAAAGTATTGAGTAAACTATACGGATGTTAAAAACCTACGTCATGTTCTTATAATATGCACCATTAGGGTGAAATAAAAAAAACATGTTTTTGCAAATTCAGTTTTAATAAGAAAATAATTATCACGACATTATATAACTAAAAATAGCAAAATTCAGCCAGACTGTTAATTAACATTAATTAAGTAGGTACAATATTGGCAAACGCGGCAATGGATCGCACTGCTACGACTTCGTAAGCCTTTACTACACTTAAATGCAGTACCACCACTGCTCAAACCTGACGGGTCTCTGGCTCACTCCGCTGAAGAAAAAGCAAACTTGTTTGCCGCCCTCTTTGCGGAGTTTCACGTCTGGATAGTAGTGGCGCTCACCCTCCTGATGCTCCTATTGGATACGAGACGTGTATGTCGGACATTCGCATCCATCAGAATTACGTCCGTAGAGTGCTGCGTAATCTTGACGTGAACAAAGTTAGTGGCCCCGACGGGATACCAGCAATTGTTCTTGGAACTTGTGCGCCTGAACTGTCTCCAATCTAGACGCGCCTGTTTCGCCTTTCGCTAGATACTGGAAAGGTGCCGAAAGCATGGAAGCTGGCTAACGTACAGCCTGTACACAAAAAGGGCAGTCGTGCTGACCCTGCCAACTACAGGCCTATTTCAGTCACGTCCATACTCTGTAAGAGTATATATAGCGTGTACTTAATAGTAAGCTCCTGGCATACCTAGAAGCCAACGACATCCTCAGTGACCGACAATAAGGCTTTCGCAAAAACCGGTCAACTGGGGACCTTCCAGCGTATGCCATTCATACCTGGAGTGAGGCCATTGAGAAGCACGGGGAAGCACTTGCTGTTTCCCTTGACATCTCCAAGGCCTTTGACAGGGCCTTTGATAGCCTTATTGCTAAGCTTCCTTCCTTCGGTTTACCCACTCAACTTTGCGTTTGGATTGAAGACTTCCTGAGAGATTGGTCCATTCGAGTGGTCATTGATGGCTGCTCATCTGGCCAATTGGCAATTAATGCCGGGGTCCCTCAGGGGTCTGTTCTCTCAGCAACTTTGTTTTTGCTGCACATTAACGATCTGCTGATTCCCGGTACCTTTGGGTATGCAGACAGCACAGTTTCTGAGAGATATGTGTCCAGCGCGCGAGCTGGTGGGTCACAGATCCAGTCTCTCCGTGAGGACTTGGTTGGGCGCTGGAACTTGTCCTTGAAGGCTGTCTCTGAATAGGGCGATGCCAACTTGGTCAAGTTTAATGCAGCTAAGACCCAGGCGTGTCTCTTCTCCGCAAAAAGGTGTCAATTCGAACCGGCTCCTACTTTCCGGGGTGTAACCGTGCCGATAACCGACCGTATCGAGCTTCTGGGGGTAACACTAACTTCTACCCTGAATTTTGGCCCGTTTATCGAGGCTAAGGCTCAACTAGCATAAAAAAAGTTGGGAATCCTAGCAAAGGTGAGACGGTACTTCACACCCGAACAGTTGCTCAATCTCTATCAAGCCCAGGTTCGGTCGTGTATGGAGTACTGCTCTCATCTTTGGGATGGATCTGCTAAATACCAACTGGACGCGCTTGAGTCTATCGAGAAGCGGGCCAAGAGACTCATTGGCAACGATGCACTGGTCGAGTCAAAGCTCCAGAGCCTTGAACATCGACGACGAGTTGCAAGTCTATCGGTTTTCTATCGGTTACATTTCGGGGAGTGTGCGATGGAATTACACAATCTAATTCCACCAAGCCCGTTCCATCATCGGACTACGAGACAAACGGCGAAGCGCCATCGTTACATGGTGGACATCCCACCCATACGCACAAAACGTTTTGGGAATATGGCGTATGCGTATGGCTAAGGAGTGGAATTCCCTGCCGGAGTCTGTGTTTCCCGATAGCTATAACCTAGGAGTATTTAAGTCAAGAGTGAATAGGTTACTTTTAGGTAAGCGTGCTCCATTTTCGACCACATCATTACTTACCATCAGGTGAAATGGTGGTCAAACGCGAACCTATTTTTAATTTTAAAAAAATGTGGAGTACTGCGTTTTAGTTTAGCAATTTGTCTACTGAATTTAAAACAAAATAATAAAGTAGTGGATATTACTGCATTCTGTTTTAGGGTATTCTTGCAAGTACTGCATTCTTTCTTAGGCCATGTTTAATACTGCGTTTTTTCTTATCATTGATGCAGTTTTTATGCAAGTACGGCGAAAATCATTACATAAAAAACATACCTCTTGGGATGCCATTTCTGGAAAAAAGTGAAAATCTCAAAAATGTCGATTACTGTATTCTTTGTTATCAGGGCAGAGTACGGTGACAATTTCTAGTAGCAATAATGACATGATCAAATATAAACCAGACATACACAATACCTTGACATCAATAATAGAATGGCTAAACAATAATAATTTAAAGATTAACTTAGATAAAACTAAAATCATACACTTTAGCCAACGATTGACAATAGAAAATATGGACATAAATATAGACAATAAAACCATTGAAACCGTAAATAATACAAAATTTCTTGGACTCACAATTGATAAAAGGCATGACTGGAAGGCACAAATTGACAATCTTTGTAAAAAATTATGTAGTTCTGCATTTGCATTACACTCTCTAGCTACAGTTGTGAATGTGGATACCTTGATTACGGCCTACCATAGTTTAGTTGCGTCTCACCTAAGATACGGTATCATATTTTGGGGAAATTCTACCGATGCTAGCACGGTATTTAAAGTCCAAAAGAGATGCATCAGATCCATGTTTGGGCTAAAGTCGGACGATTCATGTAGACCATATTTTAAAAAGTACAAGCTACTAACTCTTCCTTGTCTGTACATTCTCGAAACAGCAATATTTGTTAAAACAAATCCCAATTTGTTTCCACGTCTCCAGGACGGGGTACCGCGTAACAGACGGGATATGACCATTCTTCGAGTCTATCCAGCTAAAACGAAACTCATGCGCAAAAGTATCGTCTGCATGGCGCCCACTATATTTAACATTTTGCCTAAACGTTGGAAGGAGCTAAATAGTAAGGCGTTCAAGCATCAACTTAAAATGTTTCTTTTGCAAAAGGCATATTATGGTGTCTCTGAATTTGTAAACGAAAAGGTGTTTTCTTTTGACTGATCGACTGATTTACTGAATCCTTTTACTGACATATTATATTATTTTTTGTTGACATAAATACTATTGAATGTGAATGTGTATAACTATTAACTAAAACTAAACTAAATTTGACTGTAATACAAAATTGACAAGAAGAAGGAATTTTTACCGAGAATGATTTTAAATTTACATAATTTCTATTTTTTTTTTTAACTTTGTTATTGCTTATTTTAGTTAACCTTTTGATTATTTGTCTACTCTAATCACCTATATGAAATATTTGTACGCCGATACTGACGGCTAAACATGATGGTCTCAAACATAATAATAATATTGCATGCTTTTGTATGTATACCATGTTTAAACAAATAAAGATATCTCTCTCTCTCTCTCAAATATAATTGAGAATTAAAAAAAATAAAAAGTAAGAAAAAAAAATATAAGAGAGAAAAGCGATGAAGAAAGTATTACAGAAACTAATCATTTTTATTTTTTTCCTGTAATGCGTGTAACCTATCTTAAGTTTTGTGAATATATTGTTTTTTGTAAAAATATATGTATTTTTTTCTTATTTGCGTTGTTTAGATACCAAATAAGCATCAAAATAATTTTGGCCGCGTAGATCATGCAAATACCAGTACCTATGTGCGTTGTCTACAGCCATTCTACAGCCGACATTTTTTAAGTACCTACTATAAGTATTTATAAATATACTACTTAAATTAAGTTTTCTGTGTTTCTTTTTCCTATTATTTAAAACTACATTAATGATATATAGTAAAATAGCACGTTATATTAATTACTTACATTTCACTAGAAACAACAATAATCAAAAATTGCTAATCGAAATCCGTAAAAAAGTGTCCTTCCTCACGCCACAGTCGTCAAGACACGACAGCTAGTGATGGGTAAGTAAGGTAACTTTTATTTCAAACTAGCTTTTGCCCGCAACTTCGTTCGCGTGGGAGGTTTTTCCCTCGTGAATCTCGATCCCGTGGGAACTTCGGGATAAAAAGCCATGTCCGTCTCCTGAATCTAAGCTACCTCCCTACCAATTTTCAGCCAAATCGGTTCACTCTTGAGTTATAAATAGTGTAACTAACACGACTTTCTTTTATATATCTATACTTATAATAAATCTGTAGAGAGGTCAATTCTGTACATGAAATATATTTCCAAAATAACTATCAGGGGGTGATTAAGGATCGATACTCATGCCAAAAATGCAATCAGTAAAATTTTTGTCTGTCTGTCTGTCTATCTGTCTGTCTGTCTGTCTGTCTGTATAACCGTTATAGAAACAAAAACTACTCGACGGATTTTAACGAAATTTGGTACAATTATTTTTCATACTCCTGAGCGGGTTATAGTATACTTTTCTTCACGCTACAATCAATAGGAGCAGAGCAGTGAAGGGAAATGTTGGGAAAACGGGAGAAGTTACTCCATTTTTTAAGCTTCCATCGTGTGTGCAACCTTAATGGTTAAAGCTACACAAATCATTTCATGACGGAAATGTTCTCCTTAAAATTATATAAAAAATATCCCACGACAGCATATGTCTAACTTTTATGGTTGACTCACAATAACACGTGTAACTCCCGATAGCTTAGCAGTTCGAAGCTTTCTGATTATAATATTTGTCTACTCTTACGTTTATAACACTCTCAGTCACCCCTAATTGAAAAAGTTAACATTATTAACTATTCCATAAAAAAATTGGCCAAGTGCGAGTCAGACTCGCCCATGAAGGGTTCCGTAGTAACTATAATATAATATGCAAATTTATTTGACGAAAAAAAAACCTTACAAATTTCTTAAAACTAGCTTATTTACATTTTTTACAACTGCGCCAAATAAATTTGTTTTGAAAAAAAAACCTTACAAATTTCTTAAAACTGGCTTTTTTACATTTTTTACAACTGCGCCGAATAAATTTGTTTTTCATAGTGTTTGTATGAATTACAAAGTTATATTTGCGGTTTTAGAAAATATGCTGTATCTCAAAAACTGCTGAACTGATTTCGTTCAAACTAATTTTGGTTGAAAGTTTATATTAAGATCTACAGACATATATTTTTTTTAGATTTTTCACTCAATTATTATAGAAGTTAGAGGTTGTGTCCGCCACACACACATTTTACCACTTTGGAAGCTTATATCTTTTAAACGATTGACTTTATGGAAAAGTGGTTTTAGAAACCCCGATGTCGTTTTTAAAGAACTGTCTATAGATACTACACATGCATCGATTTCATGAAAAAAAATATTTTCAGGTTTAGTTCCATGTATGGGGAGCCCCCCTTTATTTTAAATATTTTTTAATTTTTTTCTCTAAATCGGAAAGCAGTTCACAGAATACATCTACCTATCAAGTTTCACATGTATAGTCCTAATAGTTTCGGAATAAAATTGCTGTACAGACGGACGGACGGACAGACAGACAGACAGACAGACGGACAGACATGTCGAAACTATAAAGATTCCGTTTTTTGCCATTCGGCTACGAAACCGTAAAAAGAATCATATAAATCGGTATAGAAACACCAAAGTTATACATGAAATACGCTTATAATAATAAGCCATCGCGCGTGAATACTGAATCATGCTATAAGGATTATTTTTGAGAATCGGTCGCCGCGCTCGACGCGTCTCGCGGTCGAAGCGTTCTCTAGGTACTTAAGCCTCCAATAGGAGCGGAGCGCCAATGAAGAATGCTTCAAAATCGGGGTTAAATTTAACGTTAGCCCAAAGTAACTATTCCACGCGGACGAAGTCGCGGGCAAAAGCTAGTTATATATATAGCTTTCTGAAATATTTTATTAAAAGTAGCTTACTATTACTTGACAATTATTTTTTAATGCCAACTATTCGTATCTGAATATTCCCAATGTATAATATTTGTAAAATTGTGGAAAAAAATCATAATTCAAATGACTACTGAAGAACTCCTTCTCCAATAGGAGCGGAGCGCCAATGAAGAATGCTTCAAAATCGGGGTTAAATTTAACGTTAGCCCAAAGTAACTATTCCACGCGGACGAAGTCGCGGGCAAAAGCTAGTTATATATATAGCTTTCTGAAATATTTTATTAAAAGTAGCTTACTATTACTTGACAATTATTTTTTAATGCCAACTATTCGTACCTGAATATTCCCAATGTATAATATTTGTAAAATTGTGGAAAAAAATCATAATTCAAATGACTACTGAAGAACTCCATCTATCAACGGAGCATATGGGACGCAAATGATTGAAGGTGTGACGTCTCCAATTCTGCCGTCATAAGGAAAAAAGACGCATCTAACATTTTTTTCGAAATTGAGTTATTCTTAATCAGAAAAAAAAATGGCATCTGCCAGTATTTTTATATTTCGCATAAATTAAACAGAACCCTATGAATCTCACTGTTAAATAAGACGTATCTGCCATATTAATTAAATATTACTAAATAGAAAACATTTCTGACGAACACTAAGTTGAAAAGACGCATTTCAGTAGAAACGTCTTATTTTATTACAAAACTAGCTTTTGCCCGCAACTTCGTTCGCGTGAGAGGCTTTTCCCACGTAAATCCCGATCCCATGGGAATTCCGGGATAAAATTACCCTATGTCCATCTCCTGGTTCTAAGCTACCTCCCTACCAATTTTCAGCTAAATCGGTTCAGCCGTTCTTGAGTTATAAATAGTATAACTAATACGACTTTCTTTTATATATCGACCCTGATATGGAAGAACATCGTAAGCGACAAAATGTAGGTATTTTACTTTTTCATTGTAATGTACTGCTAAATTAATTTAGGTTCTAATAAAAAAATCCTTATATTCCTAATTGCATAAACTTCAAAATAATAACTAAAAATAAATTTTATCGCAAACGACAAAAGTAAAACTTTTATATAAACGAACAATCAGAATTATCGTATCCGACTTATCGTAAGTAACGTTTGTCACTTACGATAAAACATAGTTTTAAGATCTGTTCAAAACCTGTGATGCGTTTAATTACAATCGCAGTTACACTTATCGTTAGTTATCAATTTGTGGAAAATACTTAATTTTTTTAATTTGTTTGCATATATTTGTGAATAAAGTAATATTTAACTACGTATTTGTATATTTTTTGTACCATATTTATATTTAAACATTTAATTTCACATTTGCAATTTGTTTAACAACTAAATACAAACTCGTTGATCGGTGCAAGTTTAAACTTATTTGAAATGACGATTCACAGTGCCTTGATGCGAACTTTTCTTTAGTTTAATAATTAAACAGTAATTATTTCAGTGTTATAACATTAATATTTAGTGCATTACGTACATGTAAGTACAATCAATATTATTACGATAAATATATTGTGTTGTATTAAAGAGATGGTACCTAAAGGTTACATTATGATATTAATTTGGTGTGTGCAAGAGTGTTCTATTTTAAGGGGTTTATGTTTCATTAACCGAATTATGTACCTACTTATTGCTTCAAAATGGGATAAAAATAAATCTATTAGGTGCATTCTGCAATCCTTATTATTTAACGGCTCTATTTGAATCCTTATCTAACATGTTTTTTACAGCTTGCAAAGTCTTTCATTTGGTTATTACTCACCCATCTTTACTTTTGCGCATTAGCATGATATAATAATTTTCTTTTCAGCGTTACTAATATCGCCATGAATAACGAAGATAAATTTGTAAACTGGCATTAGTCGAGGAAACAAACGTTCGTCGACGAAGAGCAGAAAGTGGTAGTAGGCGATCAGTCTCATATCGTTATTATTTTCCTTGGGGAGATGGTAGCAGAAAGAAAGTGTGTCAGCAGTTTCTATTAAAAACGCTAGGTATATCACAGATGATGTTAAGATATACCATAAAGAATATAACTGCTTTGAATGTCTCTAGGCCAGATGAAAGAGTAAAATCAACACCTAACAAATATAGCTAGTTAGTCATTCACGGAGTTAAGCAATTTATTCAAAAACTCCCAGCTGTCAAGCCTCACTATTGTCTTAATAAAGGAAATAAGTTGTATTTGCCATCTGAGTTTAGGAATCTTTCGTTCCTCTATAATAAGGTTTATCTTCAAGATGAGATTGTCAAAGAAATAGGTTCAGTGCAAAACAAACTTTTAAGAACATTTTTAAAAAGGAATTCAATTTAGGGTTTCATTTACCGAAAAAGAACAAATGTGAAATGTGTGAGCGTATAAAAAATTTAGATACTGAAAAACAGAATGAAGCTATGAAAACAGTTGAATATAAAAATCACATACAGGAAAAAAATACAGCAAAACATACATTTTTAAATGACCAAGCTCGTAGCAAGAGCTCCAATGATTTTTTGTGTGCCAGTTTAGATCTTGAAAAGGTTTTAACTACTCCGCACGGAGAAAGTATAAATTTATATTATTCAAGAAAACTGGCCTATTATAATGAGACTATCTATGAAAGTGGAAGCAGGAATGGATACTGTTACTTATGGCATGAGTCTGAAGCCAAAAGGGGCTGTAATGAAGTTTGTATGGTTGTGTTTAAGTATTTAAAAATGATTGATGAGAAGGGCGAACATTCATCTATAGCTTTGTATTTTGATAGTTGTTGCGGGCAAAATAAAAATAGGGCGATGCTTTCGATGTTGTCGTATTTCATAAGTAATGTTGCAATGTTCATTGAGGATATAACTATAAACTTTTTGGTTCCGGGGCATACAATGATGCCGGTCGATTCGCTACATGCCACAATAGAATCTTTTATAAAAGGAAGAACAGTTTGGGCTCCATCCCAGTGGCCCACGTTAATTTCAAATGCCAGGATCAATCCGAAGAATTATGAAACTATAATGCTAGAAAATGCCGACATCTTAGATTGGAAAAGTTTTGCAGATAACTATTTACCAAAATCTATTAAGATGCCTATTACTAAAATAGATCAGCCTACTTTAAAAAAAAAAGATCCAAAAAAAAATTCAACTTAATTACGGATTTTGTACGGATTCAGAAATTTAATGTGTGGACCTGGGCTTTTTAATAAGATCTCGACAAAGTCGACAGCGTCTCCAGACACCCACGGCAGCTTATACGGCAAAAGTACCTATTGCCAAACCCAAGTATATGGACCTGAAAAGAATGTGTGACAAGGGTATAATTCCAGCACAATATGCACAGGAATATCTCACCTTACCTTATGATGGCAATACAGCAGACTTACTACCGGAAGAAAGTGATGAAGAGTGATATAATTTAAATTGTTTAAATATAAATGAAAATTGATTATGCATGACGTGTTGGCGTTTTATTTTGAAAAGGTGATTTTGATACCTGATAAAGAATATAATAAAGTAAAACACAAATAAATTGACTAATTTATACAGAAAAACAAGAGCGTAAGTGACGATTTTTGAAAAACAATATGAATTCATGAACTTCTCTTTTATCGTAAGCGACAATAGTAGTAATTATTCAACTCTTTTTGCTATTATTTAAATGATTATAATTAAAGGCTAACATGTTTTGCAATATATACAAAAATTGGAGTTCTATAAGTAAACTATAAAAAATAATCAATATAATACGTCTCCTGTAAATTTTACTTTTTGTCGCTTACGATGTTCTTCCTTATCAGGCTCGATATATTGATTTGTGTGTTTATTTTTTGTTTATGTGTAAATGTATCTCTATGTGGACTTTGGTCTAAAAATAAAGTATTTTATGGAAAAAGCGCGGGAAACGTTCAACTTGGCGGACGCGTCCTTTTTTAATTTGAGATAAATTATTTTTAAATACGTTTTATAGGATCAGTAGTCTTAGTTTTAGTGCTTTAGTTTCTTTTAATTTATAATTTTGTAGTTTTTTTCTTCGGTAGTGGTAAGTTTTTACTTATTTTTTTGTTGAAGCCGTGTAATGAACGACCCGCCAGACCCGGGGGACTTTGTTCCCCCGGCAGGCAATTTTGTTACTGTAAGCAATGAGTCAGGCATGGATACTGATGGGTCGTCCTCGGCTCGTCACCTGAAAAGAAGCCGCGTACATGTGTGCAAGCACTGTAATAAACGCCGTCGCACCCGAAAAAACCACGGTTCCGAGTCGTCGGGTTGTGGTTGCATGGATCCTACAAGTCCTACAACAACTTTAACAGAACCTATTTGCTCTGAAATACCAACCATTACTGCTAATTTTCATACTCCATCCGTAGCTGTTCCCGCGCAAATTGGTCGTAAAGCATACGACAAAACCGACAGTGCACCTTATATTATTCATTTACAGAAGAAAACTATTTCCCCTGATGATGCTACTACATTGCACCCAATCACATTTGGTAAATTTCTTAAACATAACGCCTTTCAAAATATAATTAATGGTAGCGTCAAAAAAATTGGGCGTAATAAAATTTCTCTCGCATTTTCCAATTTTCTGGATGCAAATTCTTTTATTTCACATAGGAGTCTGGAAACAAATAATTACAAAGCTTTTATACCCAATTTTAATGTTACAAGGATAGGTCTAGTGCGTGGTATTCCTGCAGAATGGTCTCCAGAGGAAGTTATTGACAATATTACAGTTCCGATTGGTTGCGGTCCAATTTTAAAAGTCAGACGCCTTAATTTTAAATCTGTTGTTGATGGTACAACCACTTGGAAGCCATCCCAATCCATAGTTGTTACTTTTGATGGACAGGTTCTACCTAAAAGAATCTTTATGTGTTATAATGCATTACCTGTTGATTTATATATTTTTCCCACTGTACAATGCTTCAATTGCTGTCGTTTTGGGCACACCAAAATTCAGTGCAGGTCTAAACCTCGCTGTTATAAATGTGGTCAAGGCCATACTGGAGATAGCTGTGAAAGGGAATTAGAAAACGCATCTTGTTGTCTATGCTCTGGCTTTCACTATGCCATTAATAAGTCTTGTCCTGAATTCTCTCGACAAAAACAGATTAAATCATACATGGCACATAGCTCAGTTGCTTATGCTGAAGCAGCAAAAGTATATCCCCCAGTAACTAAATCATATGCTGACACACTTTTATCTTCTCCTTCTAAAAACTTTGCAGATACTCCATCAATCTCTTCACCTAATAGAATGCAGGCTTCAAGTAGTTATAAAAAGACTGTCTTCCTGAAACCACGCTCCCCACCCAAATCTATACAAGGTTATAATAAAGAGGCCCATAATGATATTATTAATGATTTTAAAATCCCTCAGCCATCTAATGGTTGTGCTTTTTCTAATAATCAAAATAATGATAAAAATGATGTTAACTTTTCTATAAATGATTTCCTTTCTGCATTACACAATCTTCTTTCTCAGTTCAACATCTCCTCACCGTCCAACGTTGCCTCAACTTTCAATGTACCTCAATCCATTCATAATGGACAACACATCCAATATAATCCAGTGGAACTGCCGCAGTCTAGTAAACAAAAAGAGTGATATTATATACCTTTTAAACAAATATGAGCCATTTGTCTTTGCTTTAGCAGAGACTTGGCTCAAATCAAATCATATTTTTAAAATTAATGGTTATTTAACCATTAGGGAGGATAGATCTGATGGGTATGGTGGTGTAGCTATACTTATCAAGAACTCTATTCCTTTCTCTATTGTTTCATTACCTCCTCATAGTGAGGAAATTTCTATTGTAGCTATTAAAGTGCACCAAACTTGTTTTGTTTCTATTTACATTCCTCACCCTTCTTCTTCTATTCTTCAAGAGATGAATAATCTCTTTTCTTTTCTTCCAAAGCCTTTCTTAATATTGGGGGACTTTAATTGCCATCACCAATCATGGGGTTGTTCTGTCTCTAATTGTCATGGTGAGGAATTACTAGATATAATAGACTCACATAACTTATGCATCTTGAACTCAGGAGCTGTTACTCGTCGTTCAGATCCCAACCAAAATCAAAGTGCAATTGACCTCTCTATATGTTCTCCAAATTTAGCCTCTTCGTTAATTTGGCATACTCTAACCTCCACTCATGGTAGTGACCATTTTCCAATAGTTATTTCTTAAGCCGGCTCTACACGTTGGCCAACACAGTGGCGAATGTAGTGGCCAGCATATTGGCCAAGAGTTCGTGATGGCGTCCACACGTTGGAAGGTCGTTCAGTTTGCTTTGGTTCAGGCCAATGTGCGGACGTATTTATTAAAATGGATATTGAGGCGCTAACTCCTGCTTCTTGGGTTCCACAAACAATTTACGGCTTGGTAGAGCTCTATAAACTGAAAAGTTTCTTCGTTATTAGTCATTACTGATATTTTGTATAGGTACCTACACTAGTTGTTACCGACGCGTGACTATAATTTTTTTTTTAACAAAAAATAAAACCAACTTCCATAATTATCAAAACTGACGTGTTGACATGTAGTCGGTGTTATTGGTTTTGTATTTTCTTTTTTTTTTACACCTCCTTCCGAAATTAATGTTATTTTTGCCTTTGTAGTGTTTTGATATGGAAGTCGGTTTTACTTTTTGTTAGTTTTTTTTTTTCACGTTTTTAGTGGGTCGGTTTGTAATTTATCTAGTTATAAAAGCTTTGACCGAGTGAACATATTCTATTTTAGAGATAAAAATTAAGCCGATGTCCTTCTACAAGGCCTAATGTATCTCTGTACCAAATTTCATCAATATCGTTTAATTGGTTTAGAGGTGCAAGCATAAAAGACTCACAGTCAGAATTAATTTTGCGTTTATATTATTAGTTGCGATATTAGGGATGATAACAGATACATTTTCAACCGACGACAAAAAGAGGAGGTTATCAATTCAAAGCGTATATATTTTTTATTTTTTATTTTTTTTTTAATGTATGATCATCGATTACTCGAAGACGGCTGAACCGATTTCTAAAATTCTTTTTTTGATTGAAAGGGTATACTTCGATATTGGTCCCATTTTCATAAACGTCAGGATCTGATGATGGAATCCTGGAGAAATCGAGGGAACTCTTCAAATATTATAAGCACACCTATGTCGTTTTGGGTATTTATTATAGTAACTTGTGCAGTTGCTCTCAAAAAGTACCATTTGAGGAAGTGGAACTGATGATGAAGACCACAGATGGCCGCCGAAACTACTCAATAATAAGTATTGAGTGGATTGCGTTTCGATTACTTGAATATGGATGTTACGCACTGTTCGGTCCGACGTGAAACAGAACGCACCTTTTGGCCGGCAACATTAATTATCTGTGGACTTGACATAACCTCTCTGACTTGACAGATTGACTTTGCTTGCTTGGAAAAAATGCCGGTCATGGGAACCGCTGTTGAGTTAATTAATTGGTAAAATATTGTTGGATTCGCCTGTCGAGACCGATAATTGGGTCGCGAATTATCTAATTGTTGAAGTGTATTCCCCATTTGTTGAAAACCCCGGGATATTGTTGAATTATACGCCGCCTTGTCGTCGGTCGGCCGGCACGCGGAATTTGTTGTAAATCGAATTGGATCTCGCGAGATATGAACAGATTAATTGTGTTCAGTGATTGATTGAACTTTGTAATCTCGGATTAACAAGAATCCAGTGATATTTCTCGGAACACATCGCCTTATTGTCTACCACGCGTAGCGCGCGCTTGCTGGAAACGAGTTGGGTGTGATGCTGGTCGGGACTGCGCCATCTGAAGATCGACGCCTTGGGACCGTCCTAGAACCCGTAACTTACATCACACGTTACAATTACTCACCTCATATCACATACAAACCACACTTAGGGCGTGACCTTTGAAGGTCGAACTTGGCGTCCCCAGCACTCAGGTTAGTGGTACATTTTTGTTTTTATTGTTGTAGGCCGAAGCCTAGTAGAGGCAGGCCATTGTGTAACCCTGTTTATAGTTTTGAAAACAACGGTAGTCTCCACGTATCGTGGAAAAGTTCCGGACACGTCCAGTTACCGTTGGCTGGCCTATTGCAGTCTTGAACAAAACTGGTAGCAGAAGCGCGGCTCTTTTTATAAGATCCACATAGTACATTGGAAGTTTTGAATATTGTTGAAAACTTAAAACTTGAGTTTAATTACTTAACACAACTTATAACTTGATAAGTTTTGAATATATTACCATGTCATCCGGGCTATCTAATTGAAGTTGAATCAATTGAAGTTGTATTTGTAATTTGTACTGTAGCCTCTTTCATTGCATTGACAGGTAGGATTTATTTGTGAAATTAGGAATTATTGGTATAATTTGGTATAATTTGGTACATAATTTGGTACATAAGTTGGTATATTGTTGTAAAAGTTGTTTGGTATTTGTGGCAATTAACAATTGAATGTCATTGATCTGAATTTGAAAGGTTATCTAAATAATAATTACACATAGTCTAACAACATAGGACTTGAATGGTGTGTATTGCTTATTGCATTTATTTGTATTTATTGGATTTTGTTAGAGATTGTCCGGCTCAATATTATACAGACAATTGTTGTGCTTATTGATGTTTAATTTGAGGTTGATCCAGCATTGTATTATACATTGAATTGTTATTTATTTTGTAACTAGCCATCTGTACCAAGCTAGATTCATACTTGGAATAAGTACAGGGTTGAATTTGGACCTGAAATAATTGAATTTGAATTTTTATTTTGTTGAAACTATTTGGCCGGCTAACAAGTCATTGCTGTTTGTTTAATATTTGATTGTTGGTTGTTGATTGTTGTTTTGTATTAATATTTGATTGTTGCAATGGCCTCATTAAGGGCAGTCAGGGAGGCTGCTGCGGGATTGACCTCACAGTTGAGATGGTTCACATCGGCAGCTGCAACTGTTGAGCGTGTGGAATTGGAAGAGCTCACCCTTGCTCGGTATGGGCAAGTGATTGAGAGGATCAAGTCAGCTGATGCTGCGCTCATACGCTTCAACGAGTACATCATGGATGTGGATTTGGGGGTGATGGATCAGACAGCCCGCGATAAGATTTTGGGTGACTATGACCAGATTATCCACCTGGGGGATGTCATATGTCTTCGAGTGCGGAAAATTTTGAAGAGCCGGGTGCCTGATGCGGCCAAGCCGCAGACCCCTGTTGTTGCAGGCCCTGGACTATTGAGTAGGCTGTCCACCCTGGAGCTGCCACATTTTGACGGTCGCTTGGACCACTGGCTGGGCTTCCTAGATCTCTTTGAGAGTGACATGGTGGACATCCCACCCATACGCACCAAACGTTTTGGGAATACCTTCATTGTGCGTACGGCTAAGGAGTGGAACTCCCTGCCGGAGTCTGTGTTTCCCGATAGCTATAACCTAGGAGTCTTTAAGTCAAGAGTGAATAGGTTACTTTTAGGTAAGCGTGCTCCATCTTCGACCACATCATCACTTACCATCAGGTGAGATGGTGGTCAAACGCGAACCTATTCAAAAAAAAAAAAAAAAAAAAAAAAAAAAAAAAAAAAAAAAAGAGTCTTGTCGATGCACGCTCGGACCTCGGACCTGCCCAGAAGCTGGCCTATTTATTGTCTGTCCTGGAGGGCGAAGCCAGAGCCTTGGTGCAGCACTTGCCGGTGACGGATTCCTCTTACCCGACCGCTCTGGAGCTTCTCTCCCGACGGTATCAGAACAAGCGCTGCCTGGCTGATGTGCACATCGACCAGATTTTGGGGCTACCGGCCATTGTCAGCACGTCGACGTTGCGCACTGACTTGCTGAACCCGTTGGTTTCAGCGACCAACGCTTTGAGACGCTTGGAGTTACCGGTAGAACATTGGTCCTACTTGTTGGTGCACATAGTGCTGCAGTTGCTCCCCGCGGAGTTGAGGTCACGTTTTGAGCAGGAGTATGGTGGGGATGGTGCCACCCATCTTCCCCCCTTTGACGACCTCCTCAAATTTTTGGAAGACGAGTGTCGGTTTGCGGATAACACTCGTGGCGCTACGGGGTCGCCCCCACTACCTTCTCAGCCCAGAGACCAGGGACGGACTAGGGCCCGGGGGCCTGTTGATGTTCCCCCCGCCCCCCGTTTTGCTGGCGCCCGGAGTCCTCGGGCTAGGGGGCCTGTTGATGATCGCCCCGCCCCTCGTTTTGCTGGCGCCCGGAGTCCTCGGGCTACGGGGCCTGTTGATGATCGCCCCGCCCCCCGTTTTGCTGGCGCCCGGAGTCCTCGGGCTAGGGGGCCTGTTGATGATCGCCCCGCCCCCCGTTTGGCTGGCGCCCGGAGTCCTCGGGCTAGGGGGCCTGTTGATGTTCGCCCCGCCCCCCGTTTTGATGGTGCCCGGAGTCCTCATCATTGTGACTTTTGTAAGGCAACGGGGCATGTCATGGCGCGTTGCCCGGATTTTTTGAATTTGCACGTAAGTGCCCGCCGCCGTATTGTCAACGCACGCCGTTTGTGCTTTTCGTGCTTGGGGGCCCACTTCCATCGGGACTGCCCCGACCCCCGCCCGTGTAGAATTTGTGATGGGTCCCACTTGGAGATTTTGTGCGCCAACGCGAACCGCTCCAGCAGACCAGCTTCTGAGGGGGGTTCGCGCAGGGGGGGGTACCCCGGAGACGAGCACCGGGCTGAGACCCGCGATTCCGTACGCCGCTCTCCACCCCCCGCGCAAGTTGAACGGGAGCCCCACGAGCGCCATTTGGTCTTCCCTCGTCAGGGAGAACGCGCATTGGCTGCTAGGCAGCAGTGGCCGGGTCGGCGCCGCTGCCTTTCCCCTCCGTTGGCAGAACGTCCCCCGCTGGAGTCGCGGCCTCCGCCATTCGGGCATTCGGTGGGATATGCCCCTCCAGTGATGGCGAGCGGCTTGGGACACCGCGCGGACGAATGGTTTGATTGTTGGCCTCGTCGTGAACGAAGGCAGCCTGGAAGCGGCGATCGGTCGCCGCCCAGACATCACTAAGAGATTGACGCCTGCCCCGCTAAAGGAACCCCCCGATCAAGACGGTTTGTTGCCAACGGCCTCGGTCACGGTCTGGGGACCCTTGGGTGACTCGATTGTGGTCTGTGCCATTTTGGGCACGGGAGTCCGGGGTTGCCTTTGTCGTCTTGGTTAGCGGGACAGGTTGGCCTGAAGGTGAACGACCTTTCAGGCAAGATTTGGGGAATTGGCGAACCGGCTGACACCACTGTTGAGGGAAGGACCTGGTTTGAAATCACCCTTGTGAGTTGTCCTTACCCTAAAATTGGTGCTCCTGCCCTTGTTATAACTGAACTTGGTTCAATTGTTGGTGACTGATCGTCACACTAAGAGCTCGCGTGCCGGTTGCAATGCGCTGTTGGCCATTCTGCAGCGAGAATTTTGGATTTTGTCGGCTGATCGCGTCAATGAGGCGAGGCCCTTTGCTGGCGTCGTAACGGATTTTGTTGGTCCCCCTTTGTTGAAGACGTCCACCCTTCGTAATAGCAAGATTGTTGGGGCTTATTTGTGTGTTTGTCTGCCTGTCAACCAAGGCAGTACATTTGGAGCTGGTAACCTCCCTCTCGACAGAGGCCTTTGAGGCGACTTGGGAAAGATTTGTGTCTCGCCGTGGGTTACCTTCGTTGATTAGGTCTGATTGCGGTACGAATTACAAGGGTACAAGTAACTATTTGAAGGAGCTATACGCCTTCCTTAATGAGAGCCAGGTTGATATTGGTAATAGTTTGGCCCGCCGAGGGGTCACTTGGTTGTTTGACCCGCCAGCCTGCCCCCCATTGGGGGGGTATTTTTGGGGCCGCGGTGAAAGCGGCAAAGGGACGCTGGCGGAGATTGTTGGGAGACACCGTTCTCACCTTAGAGGAACTAGCTACGGTATTTGGCCGCATTGAAGCTGTGTTGAATTTGCAACCTTGTCAAGACTTCCAATTGATTAGCGGACGGGTAGGCCCGTCCGGGGGGGGTAGATGTTCGGTCCGACGTGAAACAGAACGCACCTTTTGGCCGGCAACATTAATTATCTGTGGACTTGACATAACCTCTCTGACTTGACAGATTGACTTTGCTTGCTTGGAAAAAATGCCGGTCATGGGAACCGCTGTTGAGTTAATTAATTGGTAAAATATTGTTGGATTCGCCTGTCGAGACCGATAATTGGGTCGCGAATTATCTAATTGTTGAAGTGTATTCCCCATTTGTTGAAAACCCCGGGATATTGTTGAATTATACGCCGCCTTGTCGTCGGTCGGCCGGCACGCGGAATTTGTTGTAAATCGAATTGGATCTCGCGAGATATGAACAGATTAATTGTGTTCAGTGATTGATTGAACTTTGTAATCTCGGATTAACAAGAATCCAGTGATATTTCTCGGAACACATCGCCTTATTGTCTACCACGCGTAGCGCGCGCTTGCTGGAAACGAGTTGGGTGTGATGCTGGTCGGGACTGCGCCATCTGAAGATCGACGCCTTGGGACCGTCCTAGAACCCGTAACTTACATCACACGTTACAATTACTCACCTCATATCACATACAAACCACACTTAGGGCGTGACCTTTGAAGGTCGAACTTGGCGTCCCCAGCACTCAGGTTAGTGGTACATTTTTGTTTTTATTGTTGTAGGCCGAAGCCTAGTAGAGGCAGGCCATTGTGTAACCCTGTTTATAGTTTTGAAAACAACGGTAGTCTCCACGTATCGTGGAAAAGTTCCGGACACGTCCAGTTACCGTTGGCTGGCCTATTGCAGTCTTGAACACGCACTTTATGCTCGTCACAATGCATATGGTGATGTAGAGCTGATGGTGAAGTACCAGGAGAACTCCTCAACAATTAACTGCCCAGCATTGGGAAAAGCAATATTTTGTAAAAGGTTATAAGTAGTTGATAATTAGGCTCTTGTAACTAGGTAAATTAAAAATAGACCAACTAAAAAGAGTGAAATAAAAACTTTTTACCAAAAAATTAAACCGACTCCCAAAAAACACTGCAAAGTGAAAAATAACTTTAATTTCGGAAGTCGGTGCCAAAAACGAAAATACAAAACTAAAGACACCGACTACCGAAATTAAAGTTATTTTTCACTTTGCAGTGTTTTTTGGGAGTCGGTTTAATTTTCTGATTCGGCTTTCTTCGTGTTAGTTGGCAAAAAGATTTAAAAGCATTTACTCTTAATGCTCTTTTGTAGAAGTACTTGTTCTAGAAAAACTTTTTTGCTCAAAATAAAACCGACTTCCATATCAAAACACTACAAAGCCAAAAATAACTTTAATTTCGGTAGGCGGTGTTATTGGTTTTGTATTTTCTTTTTTTCACACCGCCTTCCGAAGTTAAAGTTATTTTTGCCTTTGTAGTGTTTTCATATAGAAGTCGGTTTTATTCTTTTTTTAAAGTTTTTTTTCACGCTTTTTAGTGGGTCGGTTTGTAATTTATCTAGTTACAAAAGCCAAAATGTCAACTACTCATCAACTTTTACAAAATACTGCTTTTCCCGATGCAAAGCCGTTAATTTTTGAGGAGTTCTCCTGATACTTCACCATCAGCTCTACATCACCATATGCATTGTGACGAGCATAAAGTACTTAACACCCATATTCAAGTAATCGAATTGCTATCCACGAAACACTTATTATTGAGTAGTTTCTGTGGTCATCTGTGGTCTTCATCATTCATCATCATTCATGAGTTCCACTTCCCCAAATGGTTTTTTTCAAGAGCAACTGCACAAGATACTATAAGAAATACTAAAAACGCTATAGGTGTGCCTATAATATTTGAAGAGTTCCCTCGATTACTCCAGGATCCCATCATTAGATCCTGATTTCATAACAATGGGATCAACTAGAAAGTATACCCTTTCAAAACAAAAGAGAATTTTCTAAATCGGTCCAGCCGACTTCGAGTTATGAGGTAACATACACTAAAATGAAGTTCAAGACGAACTGAGAACCTCTTTCTTTTTTTGAAGTCGGTTAAAAATTTGAATCAGGTGCGTGCGATCGCTCTGGGAGCTCGTAGCATACTAAACGCGCAGCCAACGTGTGGATGCGGTGACCAATACTCGGCCAACAACCCTTTGATCTTTTGCAAAAAACCGACACCACACGGATCTCGCGCCAACTCGTCGGCCATCGTTCCAATACAACCCAAGATGCACAAACACCCCCTCTACACGTTGGCCAGTAGGCACTGGCCACTACATTTGCCACTGTGTTGGCCAACGTGTAGAGCCGGCTTTACCCTCTTTCCAAATCAAAGGCATCTTCAAGGAGATCTAACCTAAAACATAAAATGCCTAGTAGAAATAATAATGACTGGGACAAATTTAGAAACATTGTTGACAGTAAGCTTTGCTCCTTGCCTGTAATTTCTGATGGTAATGAAAACAGATGTGCTGAAGCTTTAGCACTTTTGTTAATTGAAACTGCAGATGAAGTTTTTCCTGTAAAAAATAACAAAAGTAGTACAATTCCCTCGCCTCCATGGTGGGACTCTGAGTGTACTGAATTAGTTAACAAACGTAAAGAGGCGGAACACATTTATAACCAAGATATGTCTGATATTAATTTTGAAACTGTTACTAACAAAAATAAAGAAACTTATAAACTCTTTAAGAAGAAAAAATTTGAATCCTGGCGTAACTTCTGCTCATCAATTTCACCGAACACCCACCCAACGATTGTCTGGCGTAATATCCGTAGATTCAGATCCATTTATAAGAACCCTTCCCCTATACCTGATTCTTTAGCCAGCGAATTTTTAGATAATTTAGCGCCGCCTTGGGTTCCTGAGGCTATTAACCCTAACCTGTCCTTACCAATACTGTCAATAACCAACGGATCCCATAACCAAGACACACATACGACTCTAGATGGCCCATTCACTCTTACTGAATTAAAGGGTGTTATTCATAAAACTAAGGATTCTGCACCAGGCAGTGATGGCATCCCATATTCTTTTTTTGCTAATTTAAATGAAAACGCCCTCAGTTACTATTTACATCTTATCAATTCTATTATGACCACAGGTAACATACCTGTTGAATGGAAACGTCAAATAGTGTTGCCATTCCTTAAACCAAATAGAATCCCATCTGACGCTTCTTCATACCGTCCCATAGTTTTGTCTTCAGTTCTGATGAAATTAGCGGAACACTTAATTAAAAATCGCCTAGAATGGTTTGTTGAAAGTAAAGGTCTTTTGGCTGAATCACAATATGGCTTTAGAAAAGGTAGAAGTACCAATGACTGTTTAAGCATTTTAACATCGGATATTCGGATTTCATTTTCTAATAACCAATCCACGGTCGCGGTTTTCCTTGACATTAATTCAGCTTATGATAATGTTGTATTATCAGTTTTACAAAATAAATTAAGAGCCTTACGAGTTCCATTGAATTTGTCTAATTTTATTATTAATATCCTGACTGAACGCTCTATTAGTATGTTAATTGGAGATCAAGAGATATCTCACCTTGTGTGGAAAGGCCTTCCACAGGGTTCTGTGCTCAGTCCCCTTCTATACAATATTTACACTTATGATTTAGACTCGTCCTTATCTGACCATGTTAGGGTTCTTCAATATGCCGACGATTTGTTGTTATATTCTTCAAGCCAATCCGTCGAACAAGCTAGTCAGGCTATTAATTCCGCCTTATCTAATTTGGAGTCATGGTTACATCTAAACGGCTTGGATATATCCACGTCTAAAAGCGCGGCCGTTTTATTCACCCGAAAGAGAAATATTCCCACAATAAATATATTTTATAAGGAAATCCCTATACCGATTAAAGATAATTTCAGATATCTAGGTGTAATACTTGATTGTAAACTAAGTAGTGTTCCTCATTGTGATTATATAGTTAACAAATGTGAAAATCACCTAAACATGCTTAGATGCCTCTCTGGTGTGTGGTGGGGCGCACATCCTTTTTCTCTAAAATTAATTTACAACGCTATAATCAGAAGCACATTAGATTATGGATTATTTATTCTCGAACCGGGTAGTGTTATGGCTTTTAAAAAGTTGGACCGCATCCAGTCTAAAGCACTACGAATTATTGCGGGTGCTATGAAGTCGAGTCCGATAAATGCCTTACAGGTCGAATGTGGGGAAGCTCCTTTATACCTTAGAAGACAGTTCCTTTCTGATAATTATTTGTTCCGAATTATTCAGTTCTCAACTCATCCTCTCATTTCTAAACTTGACACTTTAGTGACGCTGTTTGATTCTTCAGATTACTGGTCCCATAAAAGAGCTCCTTGTTTAGTTATAAGCTATAAAAAATACCTTTCTCTATCTTCTCCAATTCACCGCCCCAACAAACTTCCCATATTTAGCAGTAGTTATGATAGTTTACATTTCAATCCCATTGTAAAATTTCACTGTTCCAGTAAATCTGACCCAGTTTGTCATATAACTTTCAATAATTTTCTGGCTGAACACTCGGAATATCATCACATTTTTACGGATGCTTCCAAGCGTTCGCCGACGGGCTGTGTAGGCATTGGCACGTACCACTCGCAATACAATATAGTTCAAAAAATAAAACTTCCTCCGGAGACTTCCGTTTTTACAGGAGAATGTTTTGGCATTTTAAAAGCTGTTGAATATAGTCGTGTTTTTAAGCTCAAAAAAGTCATAATTTTTTCAGATTGTCTAAGTGCTCTTCTAGCCATCAACAAATCTCCAACGACACATAAATTCCAGTCTCCTATAATTTATCTAATAAGGGAATTTTCGTACAGAACCTTAACTGAGGGTAATACATTGGAATTCGCGTGGGTTCCAGCTCATGCTGGAATCGAGGGCAATGTAGTGGCGAATTCTCTCGCCGGTGAAGCGGTGCAGTGTGGGGACATAGCTCCATACATAAATTTCATTTCAGACATTGTAAATCTACCTAAAACTTTTCTTTTGGACACCTGGAAGGTGGCCTGGGAAATCAGCAGTAGACAAAAGGGCCGTTATTTTTCTTTGATCCACCCCGGCGTTTCGGAAAAACCGTGGTTTGGCAGGGCTAAGTTTGGCAAGATGGAGACGTCCGTTCTCATACGGATGAGGCTCGGTCACGTTAGCTCTCCGGCTCATCTTGCCAAACTTAAAATTATCCAAGATCCCAATTGCTCGTGTGGCACAGATGTGGGCGACTTGAACCACATTCTTTTCTCCTGTCCTCTTTATGACCGTTCTTCCTTTCTCCATGATCTATTGTCTCTCCGTATCCCTTTTCCTACTTCAGTTCTTTCTTTATTTTGTACAAATAGTTTTCCTGTATATAAATGTATAGCTTCATTCATCACCATTAATAATATTAAATTGTAATATTTAGTTACTTAGCTTTACAGCCCTACTGATCCTATACTTTCCTAAATTCCGTTTTTTATTTTTATTTTTAAATATTGATAAATTCCAGTTTCCCTACATTTGTCTCTCCTACACTATAAATAAATAAAATAACAAACATGACATTGGCTAAATGCACAAACCGTGCGAAGCCAGAAAAAAAAAAAAAAAAAAAAAGTGTTTTATATATGGTAATCGGACGGGGTAGCTGAAGAAGCTCGCGCTCGGACGCCCCGCCTTTTTATACCTTCGGCTGCGAGACGCGTCGACCGATTCTCAAAAATAATCCTTGTGCATGATTCAGTATTCACGCGTGATGGCTTATTATTAGCGTATTTCATGTATAACTTTGGTGTTTCTATACCGATTTATATGATTCTTTTTTATGGAATAGTTAATAATGTTAACTTTTTCAATTAGGGGTGACTGAGAGTGTTATAAACGCAAGAGTAGACGAATATTATAATCAGAAAGCTTTGAACTGCTAAGCTATCGGGAGTTACACGTGTTATTGTGAGTCAACCATAAAAGATAGATATATGCTGTCGTGGGATATTTTTTATATAATTTTAAGGAGAATATCCGACATGACCTAATTTCTGTGTAGCTTTAACCATTAAAGTTACACACGCGACGGAAGCTTAAAAAATGGAGTAACTTCTCCCGTTTTCCCAACATTTCCCTTCACTGCTCTGCTCCTATTGATTGTAGCGTGATGAAATGTATACTATAACCAGCTCAGGAGTGTGAAAAATAATTGTACCAAGTTTCGTTAAAATCTGTCGAGTAGTTTTTGTTTCTATAACGGTTATACAGACAGACAGACAGACAAAAATTTTACTGATTGCATTTTTGGCATCAGTATCGATCCCTAATCACCCCCTGCTAGTTATTTTGGAAATATATTTCATGTACAGAATTGACCTCTCTACAGATTTATTATAAGTATAGATAGATATTTAATTCTTCATACAATTAAAAGACACTTCTGCATAGTCATAAGAAGAAAAGACTGTTCTGCGTAGATGTGCCTTTTTAACTTAGTATTACGAAAAATAAGCAGGCGCAAGTGGCAATTGTGCCCTTTCTACTTAGTATTGCTAGTTATATGGGGTGAAGTGGGGCTCGCGGTTAGAATACCGCTCTTTAGTTGCGTTCAGGCAGTCAGAGAAACGCGCGCGGCCCTTCGTGCTTTAATAAATAAATAATCTTTTATTTCAGACGTTAGATCCATTTGGGTTAGTATACAAACAAATCTTAGAAGCTAATGTTAGTAATTAAATCTACCAGAAACATAAAATAAAATACTTAACAACTACACCACATTGGCATGTAGGTGTACCCAATGTCCCAAAAAAGGGCTGTCTTATCTGTCTGCTATCGAATTTAGAATGCTGTTGGGGCTGATACGTACCCTGCGCATGGTGAAAGTGCATCGTTGACGCATGATAGCATAAAAAGCGTCTATTCCCGCGTTGGCGAACACGCCCGAAGCACTGCAGTAGCGCGGCAACCCCATCAACACCTTGAACGAATTATTATACTGTACCCGCAGGGCGTTGTATGCCTCCTGAGTGTAGATAACTCACAGACTGCATATGTAGAAAGAATGGCAATGCACTGTAAACAGCATAGCCCTAACGAACAGACAACGCCCTACGCTCACGCTCAATGTCCAGACCGTCTTTTAGGTCTTCAGAAACCCAGTGGCCCGGATACTTGAAAGCAGTGACTTGCTTTGATGCAATACCGCAAAGTTTTAACTGAGGCACCATCGGATAGAACTTGTGCCTGCCTTACAAGACTAGTAGCTCACTCACTCTTTTTCACGTTGTATCGAAGCCCATGGATCTCCGCGTACCTTTCACACATCGAAAGCACACTTCTCATCGCATTGATCGAAAGGCTCAGCAACACCATATCATCAGCATAACTAATATTTTTAACGCTGGTTCCATCTACGTGACAGCCCTGATAAGTGTTACAGAGCTCAACGATCAATCGGTTCATGACAAGCCACCTTGGCTCACTCCGCAATTCAGCCTATATTCATCCGACAATGATCCTGCCCACCTGACACAATTTTTACCATTTGTTGATTACCATTGATTGTTTTACCAGAACCGAGGTATTGATATGACTTCCTTATCCACGGACGTATCATTTATAAGCTTCTGCCACAGCAAGTCATACGACACCAGATCAAACGCTTTGGCAAGGTCTAGAAAACACGCGTTAACAGGCGTTTTCCTAGACGTGTAGTACTGGACAGTGTGCTTAAGCGACAGTATGGCAGTTTCTGTAGATAGACCAGGTTTTTACCCAAACTGTGCATCATGCAATTCGATACGTGTCGCCATATATCTATAAAGAAAACTATCTAGTACCTTGGCCAAGACTGATCTGATGCTTCCCCGGTCTTATCTTTCACAACGGGTACAACTATCATTTTCATTAAGTTGGTGAGCAGATGAGAGTGACTTGACTGAGCAGAGGTAGTCATACCCTGGAGATTTGCCCCTTACCATGCTTTTTATTACAGTGGCGACACTTTTCGCTGAGAATCTCACATTTAACTCCATCACAAAATCCTCAGTATCCAACATCTGCGATGTTGGATTATAAGTAGAATCAATTTTAAAATATTTACAAACAAGTTAGCTACGGGAGTAGGTTCATGTTGCCCGGCTACACTCACAGGGATGCCCAGTCCTAGATTCAATTTATCTGTATTAAATCTTTAGATTTGTGATGCTCGGCTAAGATGTCCATTTTCATTTTATTTTGGTTGTTCTGGCACCATCTTAGTTTTGATTTAAATGTCTTCCTCTTCATATACAAACTTACAAACAAATTTTACCTCTTTATAATATATTATTTCATACGGATCCCTAACATTTTTGAAAATATTCTATCGTATATGTTCATCAGGGATAATGAAAGTGTGCGGGTTGCAAGGTCGTAGGCAATATTAAAGCACTGTTTGGTTTTTATGTTAAATCGTTTATTAAATGTTCTACAGGTTTAATGTTAAAAGTCTTAAAGTTAAATGTTAGATATGTTAAAATGTTACGTTAAAATGTTATATGTTAATGTTGTGAATGCACGCGGTCCGTATGGTCTTTGGTAATGCACTGAAGCGTAGCAGTTTACGACAATTGTCACTTAGATACAATTGTTGGAAACTGCTGCGTTAGCAAGTGTTCGGTTGCTTAGACCGAACAGAAAGATTGTAATGGAAAATGAATTTTTGAAATCGGTCCAGTATCGGAGCCAATTCAATGCAAACAATCAAATTTTTCCTTTTGCTTTTCTTTCCTCTTTATAACACAAATATACATACAAAGCTCTGATTACTGTGTTAACGTTCAAACTTATTAACTTATACTTAGGTAATATTGATTATTTTTGTTTTTGGATTGTTTTAAGCGTAATATTTAATGAAAAAAATTCATGAAATATTATAAGTCGTAGTGTTAGTTTGATCTCACTCAAGTTTATGTCGAAAATTTATTCATTTTAAGAGATTCCTTACAAAGCTGTGATAATTATTATTAATGTTTACTATAGGTAGTTTTATTTATACCTACTGAATCATTATTTTTTTCAGAGTTTAAGACTTAATGTTGGGAAAGGTGTTTAATTGCTATTTTTTATAAAAAATATAAGTCAGTTTCTCGTACTTTGTGTTTTATTTAACACAAGATAATTATCGTGTTAAAACGTACTTCAGTTTATAACATAAGATGTTTTATTAGGGATCCCACAAGGGGCAGGTATTTTTAAGTTAAATGAGTATTAGTATTACTAAGTTGAAAAGCAGCAAATGGCTATTAGCGTCTTTTTTATTTAGTTAACTAGAACCTGGTAACAAACACATCATCACTAAGTAGGAAAGGCGTTTAAAAAAAATACTAAGTTTAAAAGGACGTTTCTAGCCAGAAGCGTCTTTTCATTGCAGTAAAACTTACTTTCTTATATTTTTTTTGCTAAAAAGAAAAGGAAGAAGTTATTTAATTAATACCTAAAATTAAATTTATTAAAATTCTCATATAGTTTCTGAAAGATCAAACAATAATACACACTTTTGCATAACAAAATTATAATAAGGTTTATTTCCTTTCGCACATCGAATTTTTAAATTTATCTAACACTTTTTATTTTTTTTTCTCCGTTTCGTATTTCATGTAGAAGCGTCCTTTTACCTTATGGCGGCAGAATTTACCTCCGTTGGATTATAAGTTATTTATAACCAACCAAGACCTAGCGACCCACGAAATGTTGCGTTCGCAAGACTGGTCGCTTTTTAACTGGATCGAGTGCCAGAAGAAAAACGTTCAGTAACTTATGTAATAAGTATACTTATACTGAACGTTATTAGAAAAGTATGACAACAAAAGGACTTGGATGACATAAGTTTGCCAAGTTACGAAGACTCGGAGTAATAATTATAAGTAAATTGATTAAATTGTTTTAAATACTATATTATTAGGAACCAGTAGGTAGTGAAAAGAAATAAAAAAAATAAGCAACCGGGAAATACACTCAAATTTAATTAACAACAAAGTAAAATGAATTACAACAGAAGTTTTACCAAATAACAGGGCTCGACTTTAAACAAACAACCGTCAATATTCATAGCAAGAATCACCATAAAAATACAGAGAAAAATGGAACAAACTCACAGCAATGTAGCGTGGACACTGTCAACCTCACCGTCCAACGACTGGCCAATTAATGATTGACATAACTGGATCTGGCGTCCGTAGACATGACAGTTACCACCACTACTTGCACTATATTCCTCTTAGACGGCCTCTCCTGACTGTGCACCGTCCTCGGCTGCACTATGGACCTTTTTCTGCTGCATCGGTGAGTGCAGCAGGAATTTCCCTACTATCTTCGTCTAAACGCGTGTCGTTCAAGCTGACAGCGTCAATAGAACCAGTAGACCAGCAGCTCCATCCAGCAAGGCTAGCTCTACAGAGCACCGCCCTATGACGGCAGCAGTAGGACTGCGCGCCGGGAGGACTACGCGACGTTCCAGCGCGCCAGCAGGACAGCGCGCCGCTCCAGAGCGCAAGCAGGTCTGCGCGACGCTTCAGCACGTCACGTCAGCCAGACTGCGTGCCGTTCCAGCACACCAGCAGGACTGCGCCGCTCCAGCACGCTAACAGGACTGCGCACTGCTGCAGCACGCCAACTGGATCCTGGCACGAACTGTGTTGACTTTGTAAGTCACTTCTGTGGGATTATAAGTGAACAGGTGAACAATACACGCGAAGTTAGCGTAGTTCACACAATAAAGCCAGAGAGGAAGCACTGCGTTCGCTATCTCTGCTAATTCGACTACGTGACATAGGCACGACGTTAGCGTATTACACAAAATAAAGCCAGAGAGGAAGCACGACGTTCGCTATCTCTGCTTATACAACTAAGTGACATAGGCACGACGTTAGTTTATCACACACAATAAGCCAGAGAGGAAGAGCTACGTTCGCTATCTCTGCTAATACAACTAAGTGACATAGGCACAACGTTAGCATATCACACACAATAACGCCAGAGAGGAAGCACTACGTTCGCTGTTTCTGCTAATTTGACTACGTGACATAGGCACAACGTTAGCCTATCACAAGCATCTTTACTTCATTACTCATCATCAAAAAAATATAGTGCATCCTCGGGAGTCCACTCCCAATGCGCCACTCGTTAGGGCGCTTCGCGACAGCATGCCAGGGCACCCGCTCAAGCGCAACAGCACGCCAAGACGTTGCTCAAGCGCGACAGCACGCCAAGGCGCCGCTCAAGCGCTACAGCACGCCAAGGCACCGCTCAAGCGCTATAGCACGCCAGGGCGCCACTCGTGCTCAGCAGCTGGACAGCTCATCGCTCCAGCTCAGCAGTTCCGCACCGCACCACCCCAACACGGCAGCTCAACAGTGTACCACTCCAGCACCACTCGTCCTCGCCAGATGCAACAGTGCGATGCTCGAGAGGACTGCACTACTAGACCACCGTCTGGTAGTGCCTTTGTGAGTGCTTGATCACAAAGACGAAGTCAAAAATCTGAAACATATGAGCAGAGAGCGACAGCAACCAGCACGACTGTTTCTTGATATCGACTTAGTGAGCGCTCGGCTTACCTGACCTTCACTTATGGTCCTATCCAAATATACAATTCGGATACATGAAAAGCACATTTCTTCAGATTTATAGAAATTCAGAACCTGAAGAACTGTCAATCTATACAGACAAGTCAAGGACAAGCACTGAAACTGGATTCGAAATCTTGTCATCAAAATAGGAACACTCAACACAAACTATCACGCGGACAGTGTGTGCTCCATCCAAACAATCCAGGCTATAGAATCCAGGAGCGTTACGGACAGTCACACCCGAACAAACTCATGGTGCCTCAGTTCTTAACTTTTTTATGGAAAAACAATATCAATCTAAACTCATACACACAACTCGCTACAACGCACCACGGCTAACGACCGCAATACGATGACAGTACAATGGATTAAGTGTAGTGAAAGGGACACTCCCATTCATTTAGCTATGCACGTGGCTAAAAAAATACACACGCACACATACACTCAGATTCAAAGATGATGGACCTTGGCCTAGGTTGCGAACAGTCCAAAGAGGCTATGCCACCATTAAACAAAACAATATCCAGGCACCTCCTACAACTTTACAGAAGAAATAGAAGAAGCCTGCTAATAGTGATGAGAACCATCACCGGGCACCGCTCTCCAAATAAGCACCATCACACGTTAGGTATTAGAGCGATTGCTTATGAAACCCTATGCTTATGCACACTCAAATGCTGGGTAACACCATACCCGTTGGCAAAACCAGTGTTAGATTGTTCTGGCTTCTGACTATCCTTAACGACTGTCAAAGTTGTAAAAACTATAGCTGCAACCAACAGCCTAATGTACTTTTTGAGGTACGGAGGAATCTTGATATGTCAGGGCGGTTACCCATCCATGGACCGACCTGGCTGGATGGATGGATGGGTAACCTTGAAAAATCGACCTATGCAACCAGTGTTATCTAGCTCAAGCTCACAAACATTCACATCACAAACACTCGATATGAAATGTAAACAAAAGAAGTACTTTCGGTTTCTTGACTTTCCAAACCATTCAATACACGGAAACGTATGTTTGCGCACACAGGTAAAATAGGATGATACATGAGCAATAAACAAGCCACTCTCAATGATAACATCAATCAGTACACCTTGTATAACAGCGACAACAAAATAATTATTGCGGGTAGATCAGTTTTGCGCCTCTCAATTTCTTCAAAAGAACATGTAAATAAATTAGCTGACACAGAAATACGCTTTGGATTCGACTTGCTACACAAGAGAACCTCCATCCAAGGATCTTGTATATACCTTCCACCACCATCTCCATCTCACCTTACTTAACAACCTTTTTGTTGCAATCTATTCTATTTTTTGTTAATGGTAAGTGGAGCCGATGTCGACTATTCTGCCAATGTATAAATTGGAAAAACAAGTGTGTATGATTAGAGACAGAATGGATTTAGAAAAGAAAAAAGTTAAAATCAGAACAGGAACGGTAGTCTCTGTATCTTCAATTGGTACAGTTGAACTTGTTGGGTTAGTACAGGACTGAAACAAACAAAGAATAAAAATACATAAATATTATAGTTGTTAAACGATTACATAAATTATACCACAACCATACAGACAATTTATGGTACTCCGGCTCATAGTTTTATATTATTGTGACGGATGAAACTCATCAGCGCCACAAGCAGTTCTGGTGAAGGAAATGTTAGAAGAGAAGAGAAGTTAATTGGAAGAGGGATCTTAAATTTCGGGAGGCGACTATACAAATCTGAAGATGAGACGATATTTGGGCATTTAAAAAATATGTGGTCCAGTGTACCTTCTTCCAGGCCGCATTCGCATAGGGATGAGTCCCGAACACGGATTTTTTCCAAGAACACAGGAGTGCAACAAAAACCTAAGCGGATTCTACAGAGGACGGAGATGATGGATTTCGACACCTTTTTGTACGTGTAGAACCAAGGTTTTGGCTTAACATATGGTTGAACTACATAAAATAATTTGCCTTTCTTCTTCCCAGTCGAGTTCCAGTGCTGTTGCCAAGTATTGTAAAGGTTTTATTTTGGGAGACTCAGTAAATCATAGCCCTGATGGCCATTGTGGCAGAGATCGGCTGTAGCAGACGAACATGCACCTTTGGCCAAGGCATCGACGCACTCGTTGCCCTTAATGCCACAATGGCTAGGTATCCAAACTAACTGAACATCCCTTTGACTATAACTGCACGAGAAAAGAGATTTTTTAATTTTTAAAATAAGCGAACTGTGCAATTTACCTTTGAAAGGACTAGGGCTTGGAGACAACAAGACAAGACAAATAAATATAACGGCTCTGTAAATATAACGGCTTTTTCAATGCGGTGGGACTCGATGAAAAGACACGCTTCTAATAATGCCACACACTCGCCTGTGAACACAGAGGCTTCCTTGGGACATTTATATTGTAGTAAGATCCTGGAATTTTCGAAAAATACTGCGGCTCCAGTGTAATTAGAGTCAGTAGATTTTGAGAGAGAGAGAGAGAGAGAGAGAGAGAGATATCTTTATTTGTTTAAACATGGTATACATACAAAAGCATGCAAGATATTAATATGTTTGAGACCATCATGTTTAGCCGTCAGTATCGGCGTACAAATATTTCATATAGGTGATTTGAGTAGACAAATAATCAAAAGGTTAACTAAAATAGGCAATAACAAAGTTAAAAAAAAAAATTAGAAATTATATAAATTTAAAATCATTCTCGGTCAAAATTCCTTCTTCTTGTCAATTTAGTATTACAGTCAAATTTAGTTTAGTTTTAATGTCCAGATTCCATATTAAATAGTTATACACATTCATATTCAATAGAATTTATGTCAACAAAAAATATAATATAATATGTCAGTAAAAGGATTCAGTAAATCAGTCGATCAGTCAAAAGAAAACACCTTTTCGTTTACAAATTCAGAGACACCATAATATGCCTTTTGCAAAAGAAACATTTTAAGTTGATGCTTGAACGCCTTACTATTTAGCTCCTTCCAACGTTTAGGCAAAATGTTAAATATAGTGGGCGCCATGCAGACGATACTTTTGCGCATGAGTTTCGTTTTAGCTGGATAGACTCGAAGAATGGTCATATCCCGTCTGTTACGCGGTACCCCGTCCTGGAGACGTGGAAACAAATTGGGATTTGTTTTAACAAATATTGCTGTTTCGAGAATGTACAGACAAGGAAGAGTTAGTAGCTTGTACTTTTTAAAATATGGTCTACATGAATCATCCGACTTTAGCCCAAACATGGACCTGATGCATCTCTTTTGGACCTTAAATACCGTGCTAGCATCGGTAGAATTTCCCCAAAATATGATACCGTATCTTAGGTGAGACGCAACTAAGCCATGGTAGGCCGTAATCAAGGTATCCACATTCACAACTGCAGCTAGGGAGTGTAATGCAAATGCAGAACTACATAATTTTTTACAAAGATTCTCAATTTGTGCCTTCCAGTCAAGTCTTTTATCAATTGTGAGTCCAAGGAATTTTGTATTATTTACGGTTTCAATGGTTTTATTGTCTATATTTATGTCCATATTTTCTATTGTCAATCGCTGGCTAAAGTGTATGATTTTAGTTTTATCTAAGTTTATCTTTAAATTATTATTGTTTAGCCATTCTATTATTGATGTCAAGGTATTGTGTATGTCTTGTTTATATTGGATCATGTCATTATTGCTACTAGAAATTGTCACCGTACTGTCATCTGCAAATAAAGTCATAGGGTGGGGAGTTGATTTTGGCAAGTCGTTTATATATAGTGTAAAAAGTGGAGGTCCCACTACACTGCCTTGTGGAACACCAAAAGTAGTTTGACGTTCATCTGACAAGTATATATCTTCCTTTTTAGTTATTATATTAATTCTAATTATTTCTGTCTTTTGTTTCCTATTGTCTAAATAGGATTTAATTAAATTAAGAACATTACCTCTAATACCATATGCTTCAAGTTTTTTTTATTAAAATGTCATGATTTACGTAGTCAAATGCTTGAGTCATATCGCAGAATATCGCACATACAGGTATTTTTTTATCCACTTTTATCAATACAGTATATAGGAAGTCATAGATCGCCATATTTATAGTCTTATTTTTGCGAAATCCCTTTTGCTCATTACATAATATATTATTTTTTTCTATGTACCCGTTTAATTCCGCTTGAATATATTTCTCAAATATTTTCGAGAAGACAGGAATCAAAGAAATAGGCCTATAGAATTCCATGACCTCTCTATCTTCTTTCTTAAACAATGGCTTAACGATCGTTATCTTTAGTGCGTCAGGAAACGTGCCAGCTACAATTGATAAGTTTATAATATGAGACAAATGTTCGCATATTTCATATGCTTTTATTACTTTCTTTTTTTTATTACTATTTGTGTTTTTTAAAGCCATAATAATTGTATGTGCTTGTTGTGGTGTACAGGGGGCCATAAACATCGAGTTTGTGTTGTTTGATATGGGCTGTGTAGTTTTGTATTTGGACATGATAGGCTGAACTTTATTAATAAAATAGTCATTAAATTGATTAGCAATTTGATTAGCATCTGTAATTATGTCATTATTGATTTTAATTTTTGATATATAATTTTTAGGTAAATTAAATTTAACTTTGTTTATTATTTGCCAGGCGGTTTTACATTTATTTTCTGCTGTTTTAATTTTATAATTATTTTGTGAACGCTGTGTCAATGTCATTATTTTTCTAAAAAGCTTAGAGTATTCTTTAAAACGTGTTCTATTTAAGGGATTTGATTTTAATCTGTAGGTCCACAGAAGCTGCCGTTTTTTTTTACTGCGGGATTTAATACCTCTAGATATCCACTTTGGTTTTGCTATAACATTTATTGTGACCCTAGTCTTAGGAAAACAGAGGTTGTAGAAAAAAGAAAATATTTCATGAAATTCGTTGTATGCAATGTTCGTGTCATCCGTTTTATATATTTCGGAGAAATACATTTTGCTCATACAGTATTTAAATTTAGATATATTTTCTTTGCTGTAATTGCGTCTAAAAGCACCGTATTTGTCGATCGTACGTATTTTATTTACCGTACATTTTAAAATTTGTGCTGTGTGGTCTGACAGTGCAAACTCCAACACTTCTGATTTACACCGCTTTTTATAATTATGCGCAAAATTATCGATGCATGTTTGACTTTCCATACGAGTAGGTTGATTTATTGCTAGTTTTAGGTTGAAGCTAAGTAGAAGACCTTCAAACTCCATCGACCGATAATTTCTTTTTAATATATCTATATTGAAATCGCCGGCTATCACAATATTTTTATAGGCATTTTTAGATAATTCATGTAACACTACTTCGAATTGATTAAAAAATCTATTAAGATTGTTCACATTTGGAATACGATACACACATACAAAGGCAGTATTGTACTTTGTGAGCACAATGGCGCAACATTCAAATGTCCCTGATATTGACAAATTAGAGATTTCAAATAACTCTTTCCATTCGTGCCCATTTCTAATGAGGATACATGATCCACCTCTCTTAACTTCTTTTCTACTATAGTGAGCAGCTAAACAGTAGTTTGGTATGCTCAACTGTTTTTCGTACCCTTCCATCATAAAATGTTCGGTAACACATATTACATCCACTTCCATGTTTTTTTCTGCAAGTTCAGTGAGACAGACCGTGAGTGCATCCGCCTTGTTCAGTAAACCTGCAATGTTTTGGTGCATTACGTGGAGATGTTTAGTGACGAAAAAATTCACCGTGTGACAGATTTTCCATATTATGGTTCATTTCGGTCGATATCATAAGGTTATTATATTTTATGTCATCAATTAAATTAGTTATATCCTTAAAAATTATTCGTATTCCAGTATTATTTATTGCGCCAGTCCGTCTGTTATACTCATTGTAGCTGTAGGTGAGATTTTTATTGCTGTCTATTAGATATGCGTATTCAAGTGTCAATATGTCCAAGAAAAGTAGGTTATTAAATGTCTCCACTCTTGAATTGTATAAATTCGTGTAATCCTCGCATTTATATGTTGGCGCGCACAAAATAATGTTGGTATGATTGATTTCCTGCAGTACCTGCCTGATATGTATGATAATATTGAAGTAGCTATTTGTTGTTCTGAAGTCTTCTTCACCTAACATGATTATGCAGTAGTCCTCTAAAGTAAAGTCTATTACTTTGTCTTTTAGTCCTTTTAGCATTCTGCTCACATTCCCATGAGGCGTTATGTGGTGATAGATTTCCGATCGAGGAAGAGAATCTTCAGCAATGCTCAAAATTTTATTATTGTTATCTGTACTCAAAATACATACTTTGCATCTTCTCTTAGTATTAGGGTTAGAACTTGCGGTTTGGCGATTTTTACTACTAGAACAATTTTTGTTTACTTCTATAGTCTCGTGACTTTTTTTGTTATCTGTTGCTTCGAATGGAATATGTTTATTGTTAGTTAATCGTTTGTTGTTCTGTTTTTTTGTACTAGATACTCTTAATTTAGCTGGACTGTTTGTCACTTTTTTCAATATATCATTTTTTCTAGTTAAAATATCATTTAACTTTTTAAGTTCATTGTTTTCTAATGATAACGTTTCGATTTCTGAATGCGCACTTTGTAGCTCTATCGTTAGTTTTATAATTTGTTCCCGTGCCTGTTTAAGTTCATCTTCATCGTCTGACATATCTGGTACACTATTAACTGTACTATTTAGGTTATGTGTCTCATTATCGCTGTTGTTTAGATTCGAGTCCGAGTTTGTTCTATTGCGGCGAAAGGTTATATTTTCTAAGAAATTCATTTTGGTGTTGTGTTTGTTTCTTAGCCTTAATTTATTTTACAAATTATTTCTTATCAACTTATAGATATGTGACAATGTTACTCATTCACAAAAAGAGCTGAGTCCCCACTGGACGCGAACTCGTTCTCTACCATACGTCAGCCAAGCTCTCGACAATTTAGCTATCATCTCATTAATCAATGTAGTCAAATATGGTTGTCATATTACTCAAACTATGCATGAATAATATGGTCGCGTTCATGTCTTCATAGATGTCACTGTCTAAAATCTCATTATCGTTGTTGATGTCAATTTATCTTATACAATCAAGATCTCACTATGTAATTCTCAATATCAGTGATGATGTCAATTTATCATAGATGTCGCTATTTACTGTCATGAATGTCGTTTGTTATTGTCAATTTTTAGAACGATTGAAGTTCAAATATGCAGGTCATCTGTGCTGATGAAGTAAACAAAGATAAATATTCACCCGTTTTTGGTTAATGTTGTCCAAACGTGCAGCAGGGCTGATCTTGTTACTCTGTGATTATCACAACGTACTTGAACTATTATAACACATTCTTAGTCACACAGTCTTATTATTTTTCTAAGAGATTTTTACACCTGTATGTGTCCACACTAACTACACTTTAGGTTATTCACCTTTGCGTGATGTTTTGGTTATGAGAATCCATTATTTAATAACTAATTATTCGATCGATTCGGTGCACTTGCTCTTTTTTCGATATGCTAAAAGTAGTCACAATGAATTAGCACTTTTTATGGTTCTATGTACTTTTGCTTCAGTAAAAACAATACACAGTTAGTCTTTACGCTTTTACACAGATATTAAGACCGTTTTCGACACTTAAATTGCTTTAAAACTATTTTTCACATTAAAATAACTGAGGAGAGATACGGAGACGGTTTTGTTCGTTTGAGGCGCCTACCCTCACTCGCGGCGGTGTGAGGCGTTTGTAAAAAAAACCTCTGGAAACCGCCCCATCGCTGGGCCACGGATGCATTGAAGATCGGATTTGCTGAAGGGGAATTTTTGGGTATACCTATATTGAAATGGATTTTTGGAATGAAATATAAAAACAATACTTAGTAGTTGAAATGAAAGAGGGGTAATTTAGGAAACTGTACGATTGGGCATTTTAAACATTGAGTTAGACGAAAAAGTTTTAAGATTAAAGGGGTTTCTTTATTTTTCCAATAATTTGAGGTTCTGCTTATGGAATTTAGCTCATGCAATTTAGTAATAAGGGGATGGGAAGACCTACCCTAGATAAAACACGGGAGGCCAGGTACTGTCGCCTTAGGGCCAGGGGAGGTTCAGCGCATTCGACCTGCAACGCGCCGATGAGCGAAGACTTCATACATCCAGAGATGATCCGAAGACACTTGGACTGTACCCTGTCAAGTCCAGCCAAAGCACCTTTGTTGCATGGTGTTAAGTGGAACGTGCCATAGTCCAACATACTGCGAACTAGGGCATTATAAACTAATTTCCTGGTGTACGGGTGAGCAACCCACCAGACGCCCGCAAGTAGGTACTTTTAAAATTGAGGTGACACGTTCACATTTACTGATTAGATGATTAATGTGGTGCTTGACAGTTAATTTCGGGTCAAGAAAAACGCCCAGAAATTTGACCTTACTTGAGAGCGGGATGTTTTTCCCCGAGATGGTTATCGTTATCTGTGGGATTGTCTTCTTGCAGTAAAAGACTACTGCCGAACTTTTTGGTGCAGATAACGTAAGGCCGCGTTTTGAAAGCCAATGATTAAAAGAGTCCAGTGACAGGCACAGAGATGACGCAGCGTCTACGATAGAGGAGTGTGACACATACAGGGCTAAGTCATCAGCGTACTGTAAAATACAACAGTCAGTATTTAGGCAGGAGCCAATATCAGCTGTGTAAAGCCCTGCGGGAGTCCTCTACAAGTCATCCTCCTATCAAAGTCCTCACCCTGGACCCTCAAAACCAAAGAGCGAGACCAAAGTAGTCCACATATGCATTCGATCATCTTAGCCGGGATACTCAGCTGATGCAGTTTCTGCCTGAGAACGGGAAGAAGAACGTTATCGTATGCAGAGGAAATATCTAGGAAGGCAGCAACAACTGACTCATTATTGGAGAACGCCAAACGGATATTCGTGACTAGAACTCCAACACTGTCCATTGTGCCGAGCCCCTTCCTGAAACCAAATTGGTAGTTCGGCAGTAAGCCTCTGGATTCTACTATCCATTCTAGACGGTTTTTAATAAGGTGTTCGAGTAATTTGGCTAAGACTGAAGACAGGGCGATAGGTCTAAGGTCATTAGGGTCATCCACATGCTTGCCAGGTTTGAGCAGAGGGATAATAATTTGCAGTTTCCATTGGTCTGGAACCCAACCATGATTGTAAAAGTAATTTAATAAATCTAGGTAATATAATTTTGCTTTTTTTCCTGCACGAGTAATAAAAGAATACGGTATCCCGTCACTACCAGGTGCATGGTTGAGCACAACATCTAGTTCTTCTGAGGTAAATGGCGCGTCAAAAGGGTCACCAGATTCTATAAGGCGCGGCAAATTATGGCACTCAGACAGGAGCGGAACGTAAGATGGCGCAATTATGTCAAAAAAATTTTCAGCAGTTTCTCTGGCGATCGGTGGAGATAATGAAAGAGTACACCCACGTCTAAACCTATTAATGTTCTTCCATACAAGTGAAATTGGAGTAGAGGGGGATAAGGACGAACAGAATTTGACCCAACTCACACGTTTCTTCGTACGGAGAAGGCGCTTGGATCTTGCATAGAGCTGTAAATAAGCCAACAGATTTTGGGTGTTCATCTCCCCATTGTATGTTCTTTCGGCCTCATTCCCTAACCTAACAACTGAGGTGCATTCTTGGTCCCACCATGAAGGTGACGGGATTTTATTACGGGCACAGTTTTTCAATGGAAAACGAGAGTCTGCACTAGAGGTTACGGCCTCAACAAAGCCTTCATAACAACTCTTGGCATGGCGGTGATCAGAGATTTGAGGTAAACTTGAAGCTAAATTTGGAAGTATATCTATTTTCTGTTCCAGTGATGATGCAAACTTGGACCAATCTGGATTGGACAAATTATACTTCAAAAGTGGAGGAGAAGTTTTTTCTAAGTAAGTTTTATCTAACAAAGTTATGACAATAGGGTAATGATCACTGCCATGCGATAAGCTTGTACATTCCCAATGGGTCGAAGTAGCCAATTCAACCGAGCAAAACGTTAGGTCAACACAACTCTTCTGCTGTCCAGGAAGAGACCTGCGAGTTGGGCAACCATTATTTAAAATGCAAAGGTCCATATCATCAAGGATCTCAACTAGGGCTATGCCAGTGGCATAGCAACGTTCAGACCCCCACCGGTAATGGTGGCAGTTAAAGTCACCCATGACCAGTATCGGGTCCTGGACATTGGAAATAATGTTTCTTAAAATATTTAATAAGTTCAGACTGTAATTCCTTCCACTCGACTAGCAACTATACTCATATTATATATCATTATTACTACAGGAAGAGATGTAATCCAACAGAAAATACGTTTTGGGAGTACTTGGGCTTCCACTCATTCACACCGTCTTTAAATATTTTCCTATTAATGCGGCGAATTTTCAAGATTTGCCCACATCCTGAGAGCACAGACAAGTAAGTTATAGCTTCCTCTTCCGTAAAATCAGTAGGGACACCGGTCACAACACCCATCCTAGTAATATTAAATGTGGGAATCGTAGCAGAATAACTAAATCTTGGCAATATGTTGTTTGCCAGGAAAGAATTCGTGTCTTGAGGTGAGGTAAACTCCACAGAAACTCGGTTACGGCCTACTCTTTTAACGCCATCGCGTATTACATTAGTGACATTATTAAGAATTGAAAATTTCCCAAAATTCACAGGATGTAAAGTCGTGCCAGCTTTTGGTTGGGTTTCAATTCGGGACACATGAACTATGTATGGACCTTTATCCGTTACGGAGTATCTAAGCCGACCAATTTGGCTTTTGGGTTGCTTGCTTGGTGGGGTGGGTGTAGGAACTTCTTCGTTAACAGGACGTTTTCGTGAAGATTGTGAAGTAAGGGTAGAGTCTGTGCTTGCGATGTTACAGACTACATCTGTGAATTGTGATAGTGGGTCACTGGGAAAAGGGTTTGGGGAAGCTGAGATGTCAGGAGGACCAGGATCGGGAGGTTTATTTAAATGCATCTTAGAACTAACACCGGGACAAACACAATACAAACCTGTTTACGAACACAAGGACGACACCCCTAAGACGACCCACTGACCCACAATTCTATAAAAATAAGTCACAAAAGTAACAACTGTCACTGAAAAATAATAAAAATTCACTAGATACAAGTGTTATCCAAGAAACCCGTGGCGAGAATCCTTGTTCAAACTGGCCGAAAAAAAAAACAAACTTACCATTAAATTTCGTTTTCCCAAACCAAAGTCCAAGTGATTTTTCCTTCAATATGAACGATTTTGAGAATCGGTGCTCTTCAAATACCTAACTGTGCTTAACATATTTCAAAAAGTTTTCAACGAAATTATTTTCACAAGAGATATCAAAATCACAACTTCAGCTCTAACTTGAATGATCTTCATTCCACGAATTATAATCACCGAGATCAACTCGTCACTAAGGCCGTGCGCGCACTGCCTTGCGGTGGCCGCAATTCCGGTAGTTCTACCGCACCGGTAGACTGACCGCAGTGCGCGCACTTCTATGACACTCCATACTTCACAAATTTTGCGGTGCGGTAGAACTACCGGAATTGCGGCCACCGCAAGGCAGTGCGCGCACGGCCTAAGTTGTCGAACAATACGTAAACAAAGTACCAAACGATAGTTATAGTCTGCACATGTAGGGTAGGTATCAGAGTTAGTACTACTCAATGCCTTAGCTTGTTCCGTCAGGAACTAATCTATTAAAAAATAATGGTTTTGGCATATGTCAAATCAAATGTCAACAGTTCATTGCCATGTAGCTTAGATTGCCGACGTCAACAATATATTTTCTCATAAAATAATCAGTAGCCATTCGGAGAAACAGCGCGTTTAAGATTTTGAATTACTTTGTAAATGTAGTGAATTTGAGTGCGTGTATTTTATTATTGAAGTGACATCGTAAATCGGTAATATTATTGTTATTCTATCAATAATTTCAAACATTTATTTGTAATAATTAAGGAATTCAGCGCACCAATTAATATTTAAATTTTATTTACCCAGATAACTCCTATTAACAAACTCAAATCCACCCGAAATGATTTATTGGTATCTGGCCAAACCAACATTAAAATATTTATGATATTGTAAGTACGTAGCTTCGATTATCCATTGTGTTTTTAATCATTGTTCACATAACTTGTCCCAGTTTTTAATCAATTCCATTCATTTATCTTTATTATAAATACTATTTTTATACTTCGTTCCACGTATTCACGATTTAACTTCTATCAAACGACTTCTGAAAATACAAAATAAGTACTTGGTGATATCTATAGTAAAATCAAAGTTGTATTGATAAAATCACTTAGCTTATCGTTAATTTAACGTGGAAAAAATGTTATTTTAAAAATTTCCTTATCAGGTTCCTATGAAGTCAACTGATACAACACATGAGGCTTCAGTAAATACAGAGCCTGTTGTCAGTGAAGAAGCTCACATAAGTGAGTCAGCCGAAGCTCCAGAAGAGCTAACTACAGCCACCACTCAGTTAAATACGGTAGAAGACATGGATGGTGATGCTAAAAAAGGACAATCATATGCACACAATAGAAGAGTCAATAATCATGGTAAAGATATCAAACAGTTATTCCCACTCCAGCCTCACATGTCAGTGCAAAAATGTCTCAAATTTACTACTGTTTATAATAATAATTTACAAGTTTTATTGTTTCTAGGTAACATTAAATATGTAAGCTTGGTGGTATTAACATTGCAAAATGCAGTATTAGGTCTTAGTATGCGTTATTCTCGCATAAGAGATGTGGAAATGTTCTCATCAGCAGCAGGTAACAATTTATCATTAACTTTCAAAATATTCAAATTAATATTGCACTTGTAATTGTTAATCAGGAAATTTACTATGGTTTTCAATGTCATATGCTACATGTGTATCTAATTAATTTTATTGTTGTACTTTCAGCTGTTTTAATGGCAGAAGTATTTAAACTAATAATATGTGTGTGCCTTGTAATGCAAGAGTCTGGTGGTGTTAAAAATGGAGCAAGGTCAATGTACAATATAGTCATATTAAATGTTCGAGATACATTAAGAGTTTGTGTGCCATCATTTCTGTACATTGTTCAGAACAATTTGCTTTATGTATCTGCATCTAACTTAGATGCCGCTACCTACCAGGTGAGTTATAAAATCCTCTTACTTTTTTTAAAATACAATGTTGCTTATGACAAACAATACCGATGATGATTTTGTAATAACCATTGATAGGTACAGATGTAATATAACAAGAAGAGAAAGTTTACATATTCACTTACCAAACATTATTTTCAGGTGACATATCAGCTTAAAATATTGACAACAGCATTTTTCACTGTGCTTGTATTGAAAAGACATCTCAAGAAGTGGCAGTGGTTGGCATTAGCGATTTTAGCTGCAGGAGTAGCTCTGGTACAATTATCATCCACAGAAAAAGCAAATGTTACTAAGTCAGACCATTTACCGGCGCAATCCAGAATATTAGGATTTGGTGCAGCACTAGCTGCTTGTTTCATATCTGGTTTTGCTGGTATATACTTTGAAAAAGTACTTAAAGAATCAGACATATCTGTAAGTTCACAATTAAATGTACACAGAATACTTACTTTTAACTACCATGCAGTATTTGCTTTAAGTATGATATAAGGAGGTGAACATATGTGAGCTGAGCATGAGTAACTTGCTCAATGATTTTAGTCCTAACTTTTTGTAACAAACTATATATTCTGGTAATTTAAAAAATTGCATACTATGTTAGCATACATACAACAAGTTGATGCTTCTTTTATATGAGAAGTATATTTATTATTGAGAAAGGTACTCCACTCTCACATCTTTAAAATAATGTTTTCAATACCTGTCTTGCTTATAAAATTTGCACAACAAAGAAGCAAAATGTTCATAAGAAACAAAAGGGCTAGCTCAGGGCCAAGTTGTCTTTGAATGTAATCAAAAGAAGTATTATGTTTTCTTCAACTCAAATTGTTTACTTGTTTCAGGTATGGATGAGAAATGTGCAGTTGAGTTTGCTATCATTACCATTTGGAGCTATCACTTATGTTGTGAATGAGGGAACTAGTAATAATTTGCTAAAAGGCTTTGATGGTTTTGTTTGGTACCTAGTCTTATTACAAGCAGCTGGGGGCCTCATAGTTGCTGTGGTTGTCAAATATGCAGATAATATACTGAAGGGTTTCGCAACATCAGTTGCTATCATCATATCCTGTATAGCATCCATATACATATTTGATTTTAACTTGACTGTACAGTTTGCAATTGGCACAATGTTCGTAATTGTTTCAATATTCCTGTATGGTTATGTACCTAAGAAGCCTGAGCCTCGGACATCTCTAAGTGTATGATCATTTCTTTGATATAGGTTAAGTTTTCTTTTGAGTTCACTTTATGGACTTTTCAAATGCTTGCCTATTTCAATGAATCTTTCAAAAAAATTAAGTATTATCAGGGTATTATAAAGTGAACCTCAGAAGTTCTCTAAACATTAAGAGTAGTTATTATAACCTAAACATAAGGATGCCAATAAATAATTAACCTACTTTTTATAAGTAGTAGTACCAGTAGCAAATTAGATTAGGTAAATTTCGTTTAAAAAAAAATTAAAAATATTCAAACTTAATAAAATTAACTTATTGATTAACTGTTGAGAGACCACTAGCAGCTGATGATGGCCACTCTGATATTCTGACAATGAATTCTGACTTATGTTTATTATACAGAAATTAACTTATTTAGTTTATAGGTTCAATCAACTCATATCAATATGAGGAATAATAAAAACCTATTTAAATACTGGTACATAGCTAAAGATAATAGATTTTTAGCAATATTAAAACATATTATGTTAAGTTTTACCAAATGTTGTATGGCATTCAGAATCATATTTTGATATGGTAAGTAAATAAAAATGAAATAAGAATTAAGAGCAGAATCTATGCTATTTTATATTTCTAAATGTTAATAAAATGATATACATCTCAATATGAATTTATAATCTTTCTCTTCCTCATTTGTTCCAGCCAATTATCAAGTTGTTGTTCTGGTGATTGTGGATTTCTCTTATAATAGTCTGCAGGTGGTTTCCCTTCTTCCAATCTTACTGAATAATGACAGAACTGATATCTTACTTCTCCCATACGTCCTCTAGCATGTCTTCTGATTCCTTTTACTACCATTCCTTGACCAGAAAAAGATTCAGCTGAAAAAAGAGTTGGGTGTTGCATTATATAATATATGCTTATGTTTTTGGTAAATGGAAAATTATGATTTCACAACAAAGATGCAGGGTTTTTCCTTCAATGGTTGTGGGAACTTAAATAAGCTTGTACAATTGACATTGTACTTAAACCTATAAGTTATAATAATATTAAGAAAATAAAACAGTAGTAAGTACTTACCAACCCACAAATTGCTCTTAAATTCTACATTATGTTGTTTTACAGCTAGTTCTTGAGCTTCAAGTATGGCTTCTTTAATAAATATAGCTCCTTTTTTTTTAACAAAGCTGAGTTGTTTCACAGCCTCATCTACAGTCATTCCTCTGACGAAACTGGCGATGTACCACAGCTTATCTGGACTATATTTTATATTGGTTTTCTGATGACAGACAAACTGAAAATACATAAATTATTATATGATGATACTTTTATCTCTATAGAAACAAGTACCTATTTCCTATGCAATTTAAAAATAAATAAAAAATGTTTTAAATATGTGTTGTAATTTCAGAGAGAAGATTAAGTTGTTGAAGACATTAAGAAGAATCTTCAACACTGCCTCGAAGCCTACTAAATATTTAAATTTAAGATTAATTTTATCACGGAGGATAGCCGCAATACTAAATACAATAAGGCTTTATTATGTGTCTAGAAATAGTTAGACATTTTTAATTATTACTTTGTATTCTTACTAATTCAAAGATTATAGGCATACATTTGTATCATGTTCGTCAAGAATACTTGTTTTAATTTGATGTATGGATGAACATAGTGCAAAAAGCTGTTTGTTCTGCTATTTGAGCAATATCTAGTTAGCGTAAACTTACAGCTGGTCTAGGTTCTTCATCTGGGGAGTGAGGAGGGTAGATTTTTTTGTTATGCCTCAAAAACCTTTTTGGTACATTTTCTGCTTTCGACCATACTAAAGCTGAGGAGGTGGTATGTATTTTCATCAACTGATTTGTTTTCACACTGGTTAGACATAGGTTCTTGAATAATTGATTCATGTTGTAGGAGTATTAAATCTATTCACGCCAGAAAAATCTACATTTAATTACTGCTTTTCGGCAATTTCTGCGTAAACGTAACCTATATTCACGCACACAACTTGTCAGTTTGTCACTGTCACATTTTTTTTTTTTGGAATTTGATGGCTGTCACTGTCACAGGTCACTGTGAAGTGTGACCATTCTATATAAAAATGTACTCTGTCAACTCTGTGCGGAAAGTACTCTTTGGCGTAGACGGAGAATGCTCAGAACAATAACCTAAAGCATAGAAACCGTGTAAAAATAACAACAAAGTACAATACGCTGCACTCTTTTTTACATATGACATTGTGGAAGCATCAGAAAGAGATGCATATACGATGCTATTTGCGTAAATGTGCAGGTTGTCACGGGGTTTTGAAGTGCTAGGGATTGACTATGTCGATGAAATATATTTATCGACAAAATGTTTCGTTTGAGTTTATGAATAACCGAAAATTCGGTTGACATGACTAAAATATATATTCTGCCGTTCGCCCAGTATTGGGTAAGGCCCTACCCAATGTCCAGCAGTGGACGTTCGGTGAGTGATGTAGTTTTAAATTAAATACTAGAGTTGAAATGGAATACAGATCTTCAAAAGCGTCAATCCGGTTTTCGATTGATAGATAAAATCAGATATTTTCTTAACAGATCAAAGCGCCATTTAGCATAATTCGTAAACCAACGAAAGGTTTTCCTATCAGCTTTGAGGAACAGTCAGTTAGGAAAAAATATTATCAAGTTTTGGGAAAAGGACAAACGTAATTCAAGATATTTTTCAACAGATTTTTTACATTGTAATAAGTGTAAATTTAAGTAATTACAGGTTTAGGTACTTCCAATATATGCACACTTTGTTCACAAATTATATGTAGGATAGGTTTAAAAAAATATTGTCTTTTAAATAAAATGGTTTTTGTCAAAAACGTCCTTATCATTTCAGTCGGGATACAAGATTGTTTAATGATGTGATGAATTCGTGCTTTTAAATAGAGCTGACAAATCCATTTTATCAACAAAATTGTATGATTATTTTCAAAACTAAATTCTAAAGAATGATCAACAAAGCCGTCGAAAATTTTAGTATTAATACAAGTCCGGCAAATTTTGTTAGAAGTGGCCATGACATGTTGATGTTTTCCTAATTGCAGTCCAACTTTAGATTTACATGCACCCCGGGATATCCTTGTATGTTTCATTCGCAGAGATGTGCCCGACTCGTAATTGATGGGAAACTTGAAACATTAATCTGTTCTGTCGCACAGACGTCCATTTGTACTTCTTCTGAAGTCTAAAAACAAAAGGAAATAATTATTAATACCATTAAGTGCTGATTTTTCCATCGCCAGATAACTTTTAATCGAATAATAAAATTGACGTTTGACAGTTTTTATATGAAATAACTGGCAAAATTTCAAAACTATTCCTTGAACAAAGTTATCAGATGATTGAAAAATCAGTTCTTAAAATAGCAATACTTGTTAATTCGTTTTATAAACTTGATACTAAAGAGTAGAATGGGATAAGGGCAGCAAGATGATGAGGACTAAAAAGTGAAGTAATAATAAAATTCCAATAATTAAAGTTTCAAGTCTCCCATCAATTATTGATGGGAGACTTGGAACTTTAATTTGTTCTGTCTGACTGAGACCCTTAAGTACTTCTTCTGAAGTCTAAAAACATATTATATTAACATCGTTTAAAATAGCAATAGTTGTTAATTCGTTTTATAAAATTGATACTAAAGAGTGAAGTACAATATACAAGATTATTATTATAATTTTAATAATTATAATTTTAAATGAAATTTTCATTACTATTAATCTAGAGCTCGGCAAATATAACGTAGGTAAAGCATTGTGTTTCAATCGCCTCCATTTTTATATTCGACTCAAATGAATCTGCAGTGAAATGTTTGGAACAAATCCGACTAAGTGATTTTACTGTCCAATGTCACTTGGAACTTCGTCGAATCCACTCCTTCCTAATTCATTCTTCATCCTTCGGGAAGCTGTAATGAAATTTCAACATTATTTTTCTTCATATTATTACAAAAATGTGCCCGAAACCAATGACTGCCATAAAAAATATCGATACATATACGTGATTTTACCACATCACTAGCAAAAAAGCTAACCTAATTTGAAATAAGGAATAAATGATAATTTCAAGCAAAATACCTTATAAGTTGAAATTTAAACAATACAATATAGAATTGACAATATTATTATAATACTAGGACGTATTTTCTGATTATTTCATGCGCTTAGAATTGAAAAACTTACCGATGAAATTTAATTTCTTCAGAACTATTTTCTTTTCGTCCTGAATGGGATTTACATCCTTCACACGTCACACATAACATCTGTTCCAGAAAAACATTGTATTTTTGCTAACGGGTGAGTATTTTTGAGTAAATTACTGATTTATTGGTTAATTATAATATAGGTAATGTGTGTGCAACGGGGTTTTACCCAGAGGTAAGTAATATTTCAATTTCTGTGTGATTTTCGGTGCCGTGTAAGTCGCAACGGACTTTTGTCGGAATGGTTTCGTAGTGTTTTTGATAATTTTTACATAGACCTATGCACTTAATATTTACGCATAAGTTCCTCTATGAATGTAGCTTTCAGATAGTAACTATATTTTGTTTCGTGAAACTGTATAGTCGTAATAATTTATTTAATTATGTTGAAAAATTTTTCACCGTCGGCAAATGTTTTGAGCCAGTTTTATGCCTGTAAATAAATATTTTTTTACTATGACGTGTGTTTGTATTTTTTTCCGTATGAAGATAAAACCCTTCCACCAATAAAAGCCATAAAATATATATGGTATCGATTTACTTTTTGAAATAATAATGTTTAAAGTTCACATAATGTTTTTATTCAAGCATAGTCAATATTTACCAATGAATATAATAAATTAGAGACGAAGTGTCAACAAACACTTAACACCACCCGAAAGGGACATTCATATGCTTTAACAAAAATATAACTTGAGATTACGCCCGTCGCCAACGAGTAAACAAAAAAATGTTTTGTTCAGTGCGGCCATCTGGCGCGTGGCGATACGTCATCGCGTGCGCCGCGGGGCGTTGGGGAATTTCGATGTTCCAGCACCGCTGAGCGGTTAAAAATAAAGCATTATAATGCTTATATGCAATTTGTAAAAATGCAGAGTTCATCAAAAACAGCAAAAGCTGATAATGGAATTACAAATACTCCAACAAGAGACGATGATGATCCTGTTATTGAGGTATGTCTTTAGATTTTAAATTTATTTAAAAAAGATTCACATGTGAATATTTTAACAATTTTTTCGGTAATCGAGCTCCTAAGAGTAAAAATATCGAAATATCGATATTTTTTACTCTGCATATATCGATATTGTCTAAAAATATCGATACGATATATATCGATATATTTTTTCCATTTGCCCATCCCTAATTTGATGACAAAATATACCCTGTAAAAAAATATGTATTACGTTCCATAACAACCATGGTGGGATAACGACTGTACAGTAGGTAGCGGTTAAAGAAAGAAAACAAGCAGAATTAATATACAAACAAAATTCTAGTACCTACCGGAAATTTTGATTTGATGATTTGAAATTTTTGATTCGAAATGATGATACTATATAAAGCTAGATTACCACTGACTCAATGACTCATTGACATAATTGTTCTCCCAGATGGTGGATGGGGAGGTGGGTATATTTTGACAGATTCGTAAACAAGTAACTCTCAAACCTACGGGAAAAGTGCCAAACCTCCCCTTTCCCCCCCCCTTCTCCCCCCCCCCCTATCATATCTCGGAAACTACGAGACCCGTATTTTTTTCTTTTTACGGATTCGTATAGAGGAGGCTCGGTAAAGTAAAAACCATTTTTCAAAGTCCCGCCCCCGCCCCCCTTCTCCCCCCTTTAGGCGGATCTCGGAATCTAAGAGACTTGGAACATTTTTTTTTTCAGATTCATTTAGAGGGGCAATGCTTTAGTCGAAATAATTGTGCAACCCCCCCCCCCATTTCCCCCCCCATTTTTTTTTTTTTCACAAGCACGCGAGGTGCTTGCACCTCGCGCAACACGCAAATACTAAGCCCCCCCCATCTCCCCCCATCCCCCCCCCCCCCTTTTTTTTTTAGTCACAAGCACGCGAGGTGCTTCTACCTCGCGCAACACGCAAATACTAAACCCCCCCCCCATCTCCCCCCATCACCCCCCCCTTTTTTTTTTCATAAGCACGCGAGGTGCTTGCACCTCGCGCAACACGCAAATACTAGTATTATATAAAGCTAAATTACCACTGACTCATTGACATAATTGTTCTCCCAGATGGTGGATGGGGAGGTGGGTATATTTTGACAGATTCGTAAACAAGTAACTCTCAAACCTACGGGAAAAGTGCCAAACCTCCCCTTTTCCCCCCCTTCTCCCCCCCCCCCATCGTATCTCGGAAACTACGAGACCCGTATTTTTTTCTTTTTACGGATTCGTATAGAGGAGGCTCGGTAAAGTAAAAACCATTTTTCAAAGTCCCCCCCCCGCCCCCCTTCTCCCCCCCTTTAGGCGGATCTCGGAATCTAAGAGACTTGGAACATTTTTTTTTTCAGTTTCATTTAGAGGGGCAATGCTTTAGTCGAAATACTTGTGCAACCCCCCCCCATCACCCCCCCCTCTTTTTTTTTTTTTTTTTTTTTTTTTTCACAAGCTCGCGAGGTGCTTGCACCTCGCGCAACACCCAAATACTAAACCCCCCCATCCCCCCCCCCCACTTTTTTTTTCACAAGCACGCGAGGTGCTTGCACCTCGCGCAACACGCAAATACTTGATTTAGAGGGGCAATGCTTTAGTTTTCTTCACAAGCACGTGAGGTGCTTGCACCTCGCGCAACACGCAAATACTAAACCACCCCCCATCTCCCCCCATCACCCCCAACTTTTTTTTTTTTTTTTCACAAGCACGCGAGGTGCTTGCACCTCGCGCAGCACGCAAATACTTGATTTAGAGGGGCAATGCTTTAGTCGAAATAATTGTGCAACCCCCCCCCCATTTCCCCACGCCTTTTTTTTTTTTTTTTTTCACAAGCACTCGAGGTGCTTGCACCTCGCGCAACACGCAAATACTAAACCCCCCCCCCCCATCAACCCCGCCCCCCCCACTTTTTTTTTTTTTCACACGCACGCGAGATGCTTGCACCTCGCGCAACACGCAAATACTAGTTATACTATATAAAGCTAAATTACCACTCACTGACTGACTGACTGACTCACTCATTGACATAATTGTTCTCCCAGATGGTGGATGGGGAGGTGGGTATATTTTGACAGATTCGTAAACAAGTAACTCTCAAACCTACGGGAAAAGTGCTAAACCTCCCCTTTCCCCCCCCCTTCTCCCCCCCCCTAACGTATCTCGGAAACTACGAGACCCGTATTTTTTGTTTTTTACGGATTCGTATAGAGGAGGCTCGGTAAAGTAAAAACCATTTTTCAAAGTCCCCCCCCCCGCCCCCCTTCTCCCCCCATTTAGGCGGATCTCGGAATCTAAGAGACTTGGAACATTTTTTTTTTCAGATTCATTTAGAGGGGCAATGCTTTAGTCGAAATACTTGTGCATTGCCCCCCCCCCCCCCATTTTTTTTTTTTTTTTAAAGTGAACACGCGACTTGCTTGCACCTCGCGCAACACGCAAATACTAAACCCCCCCCTCATCTCCCCCCATCACCCCCCCCTTTGTTTTTTTTTTTTTCACAATCACGCGAGGTGCTTGCACCTCGCGCAACACGCAAATACTAAACCCGCCCCATCTCCCCCATCACCCAACCCCATTTTTTTTTCTTTCACAAGTACGCGAGGTGCTTGCACCTCGCGCAACACGCAAATACTAAACCCCCCCATCAACCCCCCCCAGTTTTTTTTTTTACAAACACGCGAGGTGCTTGCACCTCGCGCAACACGCAAATAATAAACCCCCCATCTCCCCCCAACACCCCCCCTTTTTTTTTTTTTTCACAAGCACGCGAGGTGCTTGCACCTCGCGCAACACGCAAATACTAGTTATACTATACACTACTAATTTGTAATTAGTACAAAAAAAAATGGGGCTCTATACCCTACCCTACGTACCCTTTACTGATCATATTTATGTAGTCAAAAGTAAAAAAAACGAAACCCCAAAATTGTCTACGAAAATTTGTCATAACTGGTAAACTCATAATTGAATTGATCATTCATAACAATTGCTACTAGAAAATATTACGCAAAAATTATAAAATCCCGGCAAACTCGCGTCTAAGCTCAAGCCACGCCCCCTCTGGCCAGCGGTCCTTTTTACAACGAGTGAACGAACAAACAGTGCCAATTTGTTAGCGGAAGTGTGCGCGTGCTTTTTAAACATAAGTTGTTACGTTTTTACTGTCGCGATGGCTTACCAGTTTTCATCTCGGGAGTACGTGGCTATGTTGCGTGTGTACTTTTGGTCTGGTGGCCGCTGTTCGTATGTACAGGGAAGAGTACCCAAATGCTCGCTAGCCAAAGGTTCGGACTGTGGTAAATGTTTACCAACGTTTACTCGACCATTGATCATTCCGCGCAACGGCCCATCGCCAAGGACATGGAAGACCGGCCCAAAACCTTTACGACGATGTAGTGGACTACTTTGAAGATCCCCGGCGAAGTACGAATAACGCAGCTCGTCATTTTAATATCAGCCAGTACTGTGCATAGACGATCAATAGTTCGTCTGGATTTCACCCATACCACTAAAGAAAGGGTCAAGAATTGACTACTGTGGATAATGAACCAAGGATGGAGTTCTGCAGGTGGATACTGAACAACACAAGCAAATGGCCCAATTAAAGTATGTAGGTAAAGTTTGAATTTAATAAGTGCCTATTATTTTTCGTGAACCTTTTATTTTACTTTTTTTTAATTCGTAAAGCTTAAAGATGCGTCTAAGCTACCTACAATTACGATAACAGCTGTTGGAGGCGGGGCAAGTTTGAGCGAGACCGCGTGACCGCGACATCACGATTAATGAATACATGAATGGCCTGTACAATATGTCCGTAAATTGAGTGACATTTTGGGATATAAACAAACGCTAATAACTTTACTATTTATCAATATTATATAGTGAGACTTTACATATATAATAACAAGACCTTTTCTAATAAGCCCTTTAAGTATTTGTACTAATTAAAAATTAGTAGTGTATAAAGCTAAATTACCACTCACTGACTCACTGACATAATTGTTCTCCTAGATGGTGGATGGGGAGGTGGGTATATTTTGACAGATTCGTAAACAAGTAACTCTCAAACCTACGGGAAAAGTGCCAAACCTCCCCTTTTCACCCCTCTTCTCCCCCCTCCCTATCGTATCTCGGAATCTACGAGACCAGTATTTTATTTTTTTTACAGATTCGTATAGAGGAGGCTCGGTTAAGTTAAAACAATTTTTCAAAGTCGCCCCCCTTGCCTCCCTTCTCACCCCCTTTAGGCGGATCTCGGAAATTAAGAGACTTGAACATTTTTGTTTTCAGATTCATTTAGAGGGGCAATGCTTTAGTCAAAATACTTCTGCAACCTACGCCCTCATCACCCCCCCTCATTTTTTTTTTTCACAAGCACGCGAGGTGCTTGCACCTCGCGCAACACGCAAATACTAGTCATCATATCATATTATATATTATATAATACTATATAAAGCTAAATTACCACTCACTCACTCACTCACTGACTCATTGACATAATTGTTCTCCCAGATGGTGGATGGGGAGGTGGGTATATTTTGACAGATTCGTAAACAAGTAACTCTCTAACCTACGGGAAAAGTGCCAAACCTCCCCTTTTCACCCCCCTTCTCCCCCCTCCCTATCGTATCTCGGAAACTACGAGACCCGTATTTTTTCTTTTTTACGGATTCGTATAGAGGAGGCTCGGTATAGTAAAAACCATTTTTCAAAGTCGCCCCCCTTGCCCCCCTTCTCACCCCCTTTAGGCGGATCTCGGAAATTAAGAGACTCTGAACATTTTTTTTTTCAGATTCATTTAGAGGGCAAAGCTTTAGTCGAAATAATTGTGCAAACCCCCCCGCCATCTCCCCCATCACCCCCCCCCACATTTTTTATTTCCAAGCACGGGAGGTGCTTGCACCTCGCGCAACACGCAAATACTAGTCATATTATATAAAGCTAAATTACCACTCACTCACTGACTCACTCATTGACATAATTGTTCTCCCAGATGGTGGATGGGGAGGTTGGTATATTTTGACAGATTCGTAAACAAGCAACTCTCAAACCTACGGGAAAAGTGCCAAAACTCCCCTTTTCACTCCCCTTCTCCCCCTCCCTATCGTATCTCGGAAACTACGAGACCCGTATTTTTTTTCTTTTTACGGATTCGTATAGAGGAGGCTCGGTAAAGTAAAAACCATTTTTCAAAGTCGCCCCCCTTGCCCCCCTTCTCACCCCTTTAAGGCGGATCTCGGAAATTAAGAGACTTGGAACATTTTTTTTTTCAGATTCATTTAGAGGGGCAATGCTTTAGTCAAAATAATTATGCACCCCCCCATCACCCCCCCCTTTTTTTTTTTTTTCACAAGCACGCGAGGTGCTTGCACCTCACGCAACACGCAAATACTAGTCATATTATATAAAGCTAAATTACCACTCACTCACTGACTCACTCATTGACATAATTGTTCTCCCAGATGGTGGATGGGGAGGTTGGTATATTTTGACAGATTCGTAAACAAGCAACTCTCAAACCTACGGGAAAAGTGCCAAAACTCCCCTTTTCACTCCCCTTCTCCCCCTCCCTATCGTATCTCGGAAACTACGAGACCCGTATTTTTTTTCTTTTTACGGATTCGTATAGAGGAGGCTCGGTAAAGTAAAAACCATTTTTCAAAGTCGCCCCCCTTGCCCCCCTTCTCACCCCTTTAAGGCGGATCTCGGAAATTAAGAGACTTGGAACATTTTTTTTTTCAGATTCATTTAGAGGGGCAATGCTTTAGTCAAAATAATTATGCACCCCCCCCATCACCCCCCCCTTTTTTTTTTTTTTTTCACAAGCACGCGAGGTGCTTGCACCTCACGCAACACGCAAATACTAGTCATATTATATAAAGCTAAATTACCACTCACTCACTTATTGACATAATTGTTCTCCCAGATGGTGGATGGGGAGGTGGGTATATTTTGACAGATTTGTAAACAAGTAACTCTCAAACCTACGGGAAAAGTGCCAAACCTCCCCTGTTCACCCCCCTTCTCCCCCCTCCCTATCGTATCTCGGAAACTAAGAGACCCGTATTTTTTTTACGGATCAGTATAGAGGAGGCTTGGTAAAGTAAAAACCATTTTTCAAAGTCGCCCCCCTTGCCCCCCTTCTCACCCTCTTTAGGCGGATCTCGGAAATTAAGAGACTTGGAACATTTTTTTTTTCAGATGCGTTAGTCCAAATAATTGTGCAAACCCCCCCCCCATCTCCCCCCATCACCCACCCTCCCATTTTTTTTTTCAGATTCACACCACGATCACTCGAGGTGCTTGCACCTCGCGCAACACGCAAATACTAGTATATGTTATAAAATTAAATCAACTCGTAAACATTTTAAACAAAAAAAATGGGAAGGGTGGAAATCTTTTTGTTCCTTCATATCGCCTGACGTGGCTCCGTCCTGTCTATTATCTGGAAAAATATTCGTCGTTCAGCTTATAAAGAACCTAAATCCTTCTATTTAAATGAAAATATTGCTGATGAGTTTTTAGATATATTAGCTCCCCCATATGTTCCCCTAGAAAAAATTTGCTTAAACATCCCTCCCTCTCCAGCAGAATTTTCTGGCCTTAACTCACCTTTTCAACCGACGACAAAAAAGGAGGAGGTTATCAATTCGACGCGTATATATATATATATTTTATGTATGTTCACCGATTACTCGAAGACGGCTGAACCGATTTAGAAAATTCTTTTTTGTTTGATAGGGTATACTTTGCAATTGGTACCATTTGTCACCAAGTCAAGATCTGATGATGGGATCCTGGAGAAATCGAGGGAACTCTTCAAATATTATAGGCACACCTATGGCGTTTTCGGTATTTCTTATAGCAACTTGTGCAGTTGCTCTCAAAAAGTACCATTTGGGGAAGTGGAACTGATGATGAAGACCACAAATGGGCGCCGAAACTACTCAATAATAAGTATTTCGTGGATTGCGATTCGATTACTTGAATATGGATGTTAAGCACTTTATGCTCGTCACAATGCATATGTTGATGTATAGCTGATGCTGAAGTACCAGGAGAACTCCTCAAAAATTAACGGCCCAGCATTGGGAAAAGCAATATTTTGTAAAATGTTATAAGTAGTTGACATTTAGGCTCTTGTAACTAGGTAAATTAAAAATCAAGCAACTAAAAAGAGTGAAATAAAAACTTTTTACCAATAAATTAAACCAACTCCCAAAAAAACACTGCAAAGTGAAAAATAACTTTAATTTCGGAAGTCGGTGCCAAAAACGAAAATACAAAACTAAAGACACCGACTAACAAAATTAAAGTTATTTTACCCTTTTTCTTTAAAACTTTTATACAATTCCCTCGTCAGAAGAATTTTAGATTATGGTACTTATTTTCTAGAGCCTTGTAGCTCTTTCTCTCTTTAGGGTTAAATAAACTTGACGGCATACAAAGTAAAGCTCTCAGAATCGTTTCTGAAGCCATGAAATCAAGCGCAGTCAATGAATTACAGTTAGAATGCGGTGAAGCGCCGCTTAGATTAAGACGTCAATATTTATGTGATAAATTCCTTTTCCGCGCTTTACAATTCATTGATCACCCCATCAACCAAAAATTAATCGCCCTAACTGAAAAAGTTAATACATCGTCATATTGGAAACATAAAAATCCTCCTTGCCTTGTTATAAGTCTTCAAGAATTTACATCTCTTCAAGCTCCTACACATAGATCGCAGTATCTACCCATGTTCTCCATTGATTTTGAAGCTATTATACTTTCTCCGGAAATACATTTTGATTTTAATATTGTAAAAGGTGACACTAACGCCAATACGAATTTAAGCCTCATTCTCGACAATGATTGGTTCGACTGGCACACTATATATTGTGATGTTTCGAAATATAGTAACGATGGTTCTGTAGGAGTTGGTGTATACCACCACCAATACAAAATCACCCAGGAAATTAAACTTCCGCCTGAAACCTCTATTTTTACTGGTGAATGTTTCGGATTGTTCAAATGCTTAGAATACATTTTGCTTGGAAAACTTAATAAAACACTGATATTATGTGATTCTAAAAGCTCTTTTCAAGCTCTTAACAGAATTCCTTTTAAAACACCTAACAACTATCCTGTAATAATGGAGTGGAGGAGACTCTTACTACAGTGCGCTATAAAAAATCTTGATGTAGTTTTTGCGTGGATACCTGGCCATCAAAATATTTACGGTAACGAAAAGGCTGACAGCTTGGCAAATGATGCTGTCAATAATGGTGACATGTTCCCCTATAAAAATTGTATTCATGACCTCATTTGTATCCCTAAACATGATTTGATTACTTCTTGGGAAAAATGTTGGCAGATAAGCAGTTTGACCAAAGGAACCTACAGTCCCTGTAAAACTTTGGTTTAGTTATTTAAAATTTGGTAAACTTCTAACATCTAGTTTAATTCGTATGCGATTAGGCCATGTCTGTATTCCCTCTCATCTTGCCCGACTAGGAATCGTTGATAATGATAGCTGTGACTGTGGCAATGACGTGGGTGATCTGAATCATTTATTTTTTGCTTGTTCTCTTCGTGAGAACTCCTCTTTTATAAACTCCCTTATTTCACTTCGCATCCTTCTCCCTACCCCCATATCCTGTCTTTTATTTTACCGAACGTATGATGTTTATCTATGTATATCTAATTTTATACAATTTTATAATATCAAATTATAATATATTTTATTGAAATATATAAAATATTTATCTAAACGGTTTTTGTACCTGCCTAAATTCCGATCCTTTTTAATTTCCAATAACGTTTCCCAACCTTTGTAACACTGTCGTGGCGAATGCGCAAACCGCGCCATGCCAAAAGAAGAAAGAAAAAACCCTACTAAACAGTTTTTCACAGTAAATTAGAGCCTTACATCGTAATTTAATGCGATTGTTTACAATCCAAATGTCATTCGGTTGTACGTCAGTTTCTGACAGTTGGTGGCGACATCTGGCGGTTGCGGATTCGCAGTTTTAGTTCTGAATCAATATTAATTAATTTTAGCAAATTGATCGGAAGCCATTGAACTAATATCGAAAAGACCAATCCTTAATAGTTTTCAGCTTTTGGTTAAAATACTAAATAAACGGAAGTGAAATTATTTTTTCATTAAATATAGACATTATTCTAGAAGTTTCGGAGAGCAGATCCATATTTAGTCTGTGGTTTTAATGACCAGAAAATATGAAGACGGGCGGCCATTTGACACTTCACCACGATTTAAAAAAGCTACAAAACTTAATCTCATCAAAAAGGTAAGGGTTTTGGTGTATTGGTGTTTGGAAGTGATCTATGAGTCCTTCCCGGTCGTTAAAAGGATATTATTGTGATCCCTGGATATTCGTTATAGGACTCCACGTTTTAAAAGTATTCATCCATAAGATTGGCGCACCTTTCCTCCAGCCGGTCGAGCCCTGAATCCATGTTTTTACCATTGATCAACCGTGAATGTTACCCCATGGGTAATCTTGTTTCTTATTGTCCCACCACGCAGGGTTAGGCAAACAGAGGTCGTGGCTCATTGTATTGTCTTTGCAAAGAGCCACGTTAACCGGCTGAAGTGAAATAGACGTAAACCAATCAAGAAATGTGGCTTTATTTAACTAAAAGAATTCGACTGGCTAAGACATTGAATAATAAATTATGACATGAAGCGCTGTAACAAACGTATGACCAGAGTTGTCACTGTTACCATAAATACTACAATGAAGGAGGTTGCCCACGTTGCATATCACCTCATTCTTCCCCGGTTGAGTTTTCACTCCCTTCCCCATATAGGTAGGAGGGTGGTTTTCTGGTCCGGTTTGATCACCGAGGGAGAGTTTCGGCCTGGAGTATCGGAGAAGGCGATGAGCTACGTAGATCCTATGAGCGTTGCGGCGATGGAAGCGGTGGGGATTCAGTTTCGGGTTGATCTGTAGCGCTGTCTTCCATCTCTTCAGAAGCTGTTTTAAAGCTATTATCTCCACTGTAATCAACGGTATTTGGGAACGGTGCCAATTGACGGTTCGATACTGTTGATGTTTCCCCATTGTCACGTCGAATAAGAGAATAGTGTGGATTAGTTTCAAGGAGTTCAGCTTCTTCGACTAGAGGGTCTGTTTTAGATTGTCGGACATTCTTCTTTACCAATATCGGGCCTGGTGTCAGCCAGGATGGCAGTGAGTCTCCATTCGGGGATCTTCTAGGGTAAGTAAAAAGTTTTTCATGTGGTGTGGCGTTAGTAGCTGTATATAAGAGAGAACGTACACAGTGCAATGCATCCTTCAGTACCACTTCCCAGTTTTCCACTGATAGTCCCTTTGACCGGAGGCTGAGTTGGATAGTTCGCCAGAGAGTTCCGTTTAGACGTTCGACTTGTCCATTACCCTGAGGGTTGTAAGGTGTCGTTCTAGATGGGGCTATGTTTGCTTTTCTTAGGAATGACTTGAATTCTTCGGACATAAACGATGAGCCTCTATAACTATGAACATAGAGAGGCTGGCCAAAAGTAAGGAAGAGATCTTTCAAGCAGTTGATGACAGTGGCAGATGTCATATCTTTACATGGATATGCCAATGGAAATCTGCTGTACTCGTCAATTATCGTCAATATGTACTTGTTGGAGGTGTTAGACGGCAGTGGCCCCTTGAAGTCTATGTTGATACGTTCGAGAGGGGCAGTAGCTTTGGTTAAGTGACCTTTGACTTTGAGGCATCTTGGTTTTATCTCGGCGCAGATCGGGCACGAGGCAGTTATCTCCTTGACTTCGTTTGCCGAATAGGGCAAGTTTTTGGATCTCACCCAGTGATACATTCTTGTCACGCCCGGGTGACAGAGTGCGTTATGGAGCTCTTTTAGCTTGCTGATATTCATATAGGCACATACGCGAGATAGAGCGTCCGCAGCTGCATTTTCGGAGCCTGGTCTATAAACAATATCATATTTGAAACAAGACAACTCTAATCGCCAACGTAAGATTTTCTCGTTCTTGATTAAACATGAAGGCTACCGATTGTTGATCCGTAATTAAAAGAAAATATTTGCCAATTAGGTAGTGTCTCCATTTCTTGTTTGACAAAGTTCGTGAAAAGAATGCTACTGGTCGTCCTCGTTGAGTAAGTGTAGCCGCTAGAGCAAATTCTGAAGCGTCAGTCTCAACTGTGAAAATATCATCGTCATTAATCGCTACTAGAGCCGCCGCCTTGATGTCCTGTTTGAGTTCTTCGAAACATTTGAGAGCGTCGTGCGATAACGGAAAGCTAGTGACGCAGGTGAGGGGTTTTATCTTTTCTGAGAAAAGTCCAATCCATTTTGCATAGTGCGCGAACATACCTAGGGCTCGTTTCAGATCACTTGCTTTAGTTGGTGAAGGAAGGTCTAGCAGAGGCTTTAGCCTATCAGAATCAGGTCGGATAGTATGATTTTCCACGGTAAAGCCAAGCAGATTGATTTTAGTTTGATTGAAAACGCTTTCTTGTTCGTTGAGTGTTAAATTAAACTTCTTAGTGGCGTCCATAAATCGTTTTAGATTGCGCTCGTGATCCTTATCATCCTTGCCGCAAACGGTTACATCATCTAAGTATGCATAAGTTCCATCTAATTTTTCTTCTGATATTATAAAGTCCAGAGTCCGCTGGAAGGCAGCTACGCCGTTAGTGACTCCGAAGGGGATGCGTGTGAATTGATAAAGTTTGCCGTTCACTTCAAACGCTGTGTATATTTTCTCACTTTCCAGGATTGGGACCTGATGATATGCAGATTTCAAGTCTATTTGACTGAAGACTTTAAATTTTGATACGTTGTTCACAACCGATATTTCGATATTTGGCAAGGGGAAAGCATCTAGCTCAGTAAATTTGTTGATTGTCATTGAATAATCGATCACGAGCCGTTTACGATGAGTCCCTCCTCCCGCTACGAGGACTTGGGCTCTCCAAGGGGAAATGCTTTTTTCAATTACCCCATCTTTGAGCAACTTGGATACTTCTTCTTGTATGAAGTCAACGTCTTTTTTAGTATAGCGCTTGCTTCTGACAGCAATCGGTTGGATGTGTGGCGAAAGATTGGTGAATATGGAGGCCGGCGGAACTGAGGTTTGAAGAACATTACAGATTTGTAAAGGCTCGCCAGGACCTCCCAGATTGAATTGGATGCTTGAATGTTGCTTGAGTATGTCGTGACCCACGATAATGTCCGCACAGAGGTTGTCAACGACTAAAAGAGGCGTCTGCTTGTAGGTATATTGATTAATTTTAATAGTTGCGAAACATACCCCTTCAACGAACGAGACTTGGTTAAGAGAGGCGAGATTGACAGTTTTTTTGCATGGTTTCTTAGGCAATTTCATGATGCGAGCCACTTTACTGTTTATAAAACTGACTGAAACTGACTGAAATGTCGACGAGAGCATCAGCTTTGTATTCGTTTATAGTGATAGGGATTGTCGCACTCCTAAGACTTGAAGGAGAAGCAGCAGAAATAGCCCCGCTGTAAAACCGGTCATTGCTCGAGTTGGCAAGTTCTTCAGTCCACACAGAGTTTATGTTATGCCCGGATCTGCAAACACTAACAAAAAGGCCTTTCTTCAAACACTTTTTACAAGTAGCTTTGCTAGCTGGGCACCTTATTCTAGAATGAACAGTTCCACTGCAGAAGTAACAGCGTCGGGCTGATTGTGTTGAGGAAGATGGTGCGATCGAAGCAGTCTGACGCGTTGGAGAAGATGAAGCTACCACCAGATTGTCCGATTCCTTGTCTCGGGAGATTTCAGCTACAGCATTTAGATGCGGAGAGTTAGTACTGATTGTTAGTGCATCTTTCTCTGCAGTTTCCAAGGTAATCGCTTGATTAAGCGCTTCGGTAAGAGTGAGTGTCGAGTTCTCTAGAAGTCCTTCACGGATTTTTCGTGAGAGCAGACCGGCGATTAGAGCACTACGAATTGCCTGTTCTTCATGTTCCGTCTCGGTGACAGCTTCGAATTTGCAATCTTTAACAATCAGTCGAAGGGCTCTAGCATATTCGGAAATAGTCTCGTCCGCTCTTTGTTTTCGACTGAATAGGACATGTCGAGTTAGTATCGTGTTTTTTGGTTTGACATAGATGTCTTCTAGAAGTTTCATACATGCTTTATAAGTCGTGCATGACTTGATATGTTTGTAGGTCGAAGCGGATAAATGGTTGACTAACAGTTTACACTTGAGAGAATCTGATATGTCTTCAGTAATCTCTTCAGCGAGAAAGTTTTCGGAGGTCGATTTCCAATGCAGCCATTTTGCGTCGGCATCCGCGATATCAGGTTCGACGTCAAACTTGTCGGGTCGAAGATACCTTGACAGTGATGATTTGTCGAGTTTTTCGTCAGGAATTTTTTAGTTAAATAAATTGAAGTGAAATAGACGTAAACCAATCAAGAAATGTGGCTTTATTTAACTAAAAGAATTCGACTGGCTAAGACATTGAATAATAAATTATGACATGAAGCGCTGTGACAAACGTATGACCAGAGTTGTCACTGTTACCATAAATACTACAATGAAGGAGGTTGCCCACGTTGCATATCACCTCACCGGCTAAAGTTTAAAGTCTTTAGATTTCCTAGCTCGATCAGACGGTCACCTCTATCCTTTCTCGAGGAAAGTATCTTAATTTCCCCTTATATAATAGGGTCTTCGTATTGCCAATTCCAGGTGAGGCAGCTCGAGAGATTCGTCTCGCCGCCAGGATCGCGCCTCTGGAGTCTGGACGCGAGACCCGTTCCTCGAGTCCTCTCAAGGCCTCATGTGGGGACGACTGTGCGGTGGCAGTGTCCGCCTAGCGTTTTAGCGCAGGCGGGACGGTTTTTCTTTTTTTCTTTTTCTGTGTATTCTTTTTTTTTATATGGATAAAGGAGATGTTTCATTTTCGGCCATCAGATGTACATTTATCGAAAAAAAGAAAAAAATACTACAAATTGGGGAAAAATATTCTCTGGTGAATTTGAGCCTGATTTGTTGTGTACAAAAAATAATAGTTTTTCAATTATTACCAAGTTTTATTCAACATGGCGTCTCGTTTGCTTGCATACTTCATTCGTTCTGAAATCATGTCTCATCAAATTAATGTTACGTAGAGGATAATTAAAAACTGTGTGTATTCTTGTAGTGTTAAAAATAAATTACTATTATTCTCTTGTACATATTTTTGTGTAAACATAATTAAGTGTGACGATTTCATCGTTACAAAAATCTTTAGTCTCCATTTTTGAAATGTCTTTCTGAACGAATTCAAAATAACCGCTTGTTGTATTGAAAGTTGAAACTCTATCAGTCAGTCAGGTCTCCGCTAGGGTAATAGTGTTCTGTGGGTTAGTTCTGATGAACAAAAACAAAACAAGGTAAACTAAACGTCATTTCTACAACCTGTCATGGCTGTCATAACTCTTAGGACAAACGTCAAAGTCTTTATCTGAGACTGTATTCATAACATACTTTAGTGAGCTATCAAAAAAGCTGCAGGCATCTAGTTTGTGGTGAATTTATTCAATGTTAAAAGCAACTATGCGTACTAAACACGACATCAATATCAAGAAACTTTTCAAAATTATCATCTTTTCTAAATGCCGGTTTTTTTATAGTTACCTCACAATCGAGATGTAAAGCAGAGTAGTTAGCTCGGGTGTAAGCATCAATTGCACCCTCGAACTATAGGCGCCTTCGCTGCGCTCGTGCGCCTAAATATCTCGTGCTGCAATTGATACCTTACAGTCCTTGGCTACTAATCTACTATAATTAAAGGGCCCCGGGGTCGACACCAACGCTTAACTGGAAGAATATTGAACATCTTCGTCAGCTCAGGGATCCGGGACTATTGGAGTCCCTGGCGCACATTTAGTAATAATCTACTTTCACAAAACTGGAAGGTCGTAGCTTGAAATTTTAGCAAAGAGGATTAGACCATGTTTAATTTGAACTTTTAAAGAATAGAACAGTACTGGTATTATCTCCATCCCCCCACAACCTGAAGCTCTACCGACTGAATTTTAAGCTGGCTGGCAATAACCTATTTTATGTATTTTACTTTACCTTGTTTGAATAAACTTTTGTTGTTTGAAACAGTTTGTTGTTTCAATACCAACCCACCTTGCATCTGGGCTTTTGTTCCATTACCTCTAGAGGGACAAAATCACAATGTAACAATTAAATATATAATTTAAATATAAATTGCTGTTATTGGTGTGTGACTGTTGTAATTAATTAATAATAAATAAATAAATTACATAGCTATGAAAACAACAATGTAAGCGATAAGGTTATTTTTCCTTGATCAAACCTGCCTTTGCAAACATTGTCCCACACTAGGAATTTCCCCTTTTTACAAATACCCAGACCTAAAACAACTATTTATAAGTCATACAAACAGTTGAATCGGTGCGGGAATCGAACCCGCGACGCAGCGCAGCAGCTAATGCACCAGCCGTGTTGTAGCTCTATTTATTTGTGGTTCACCAACAGGTGTTACAGCTGTATTTGACAAGTAACAAAGAGAGATAAATAGATTAGTAATTATGAACCTTTATGTAACCTGATTACCTGAACTACTAAATAAAGACTAAGAATAGACAGTAGGTACTATTTCAACTCAGTAACCACCATTTTCAGGTAATGGTATGGATAATGGAGTGGTTGGTTATGAACGAGCAAAGAATACCTGCATGATGCATCTTTGACGATGGAAGACTCGCATCATTGTACGACCAACTACGTCAGGATTAAATGAATTGTTATTATAACAAAACTAAAATGATAAACTTTAATTATGAATGAAAAGAATATTTTACTCCATTTCCATACATTATTGATAGTATTTGAGTAATGCTTAACTTAATCAATTGTTTTATTTGCATTTTCCTTAGCGCCAATAGTTAAATGTATATAGTCTGGCAACGAAAGCGTGACCTGGAGTTTTCTTAAAAGTTTAATATGGCAACATTATTAAGCTGTCAAAGTCTGTCTGTGATTACAATTGTCAGTAATTTGTAAACACAATTAATATTCAACAATAATCGCTATAATATGGGTAAAACAATAAAAAGTAACGTGCGAAAGCTGCTACATATTATGATCAGTAAGTTTGAACAAAAACAAGAAGAGAAAGAAATTGTTTTCCAAGAAAAACAACAATGTTTAGATGCGATCTCGGATTTTTTAGGTTAGTACGACTTTGTAATGTTGATCCTTGGTGGCTGATTATTAGATATACCTATTAAATATAAAGACAAATCTTTAATAGAAACTCAGACTAAGTTCTTAGAAGAAATATATTCATTAACTGGTACGTATGTTACGGTTAAGAATGTTTTGTTGATGAGTTGTGGTATTTGACATTATCAAATCGTTTGGGTACCTTGATTTTTTAATATGCATTTTATACTTCGCTTTGCAGAGTGAAGTGAAATAGACGTAAACCAATCAAGAAATGTGGCTTTATTTAACTAAAAGAATTCGACTGGCTAAGACATTGAATAATAAATTATGACATGAAGCGCTGTGACAAACGTATGACCAGAGTTGTCACTGTTACCATAAATACTACAATGAAGGAGGTTGCCCACGTTGCATATCACCTCATTCTTCCCCGGTTGAGTTTTCATTCCCTTCCCCATATACCACAAAGTCGCTCAGGTAGGAAGATGGTTTTCTGGTCCTGTTTGATCCCCGAGGGAGAGTTTCGGTCTGGAGTATCGGAGAAGGCGATGAGCTACGTAGATCCTGTGAGCGTTGCAGCGATGGAAGCGGTGGGGATTCAGTTTCGTATTGATCTGTAGCGCTATCTTCCATCTCATCAGAAGCTGTTTCAAAGCTATCATCTCCACTGTAATCAACGGTATTTGGGAACGGTGCCAATTGACGGTTCGATACTGTTGATGTTTCCCCATTGTCACGTCGAATAAGAGAATAGTGAGGATTAGTTTCAAGGAGTTCAGCTTCTTCGACTAGAGGGGTCTGTTTTAGATTGTCGGACATTCTTCTTTACCAATATCGGGCCTGGTGTCAGCCAGGATGGCAGTGAGTCTCCATTCGGGGATCTTCTAGGGTAAGTAAAAAGTTTTTCATGTGGTGTGGCGTTAGTAGCTGTACAAAAGAGAGAACGTACACAGTGCAATGCATCCTTCAGTACCACTTCCCAGTTTTCCACTGATAGTCCCTTTGACCGGAGGCTGAGTTGGATAGTTCGCCAGAGAGTTCCGTTTAGACGTTCGATTTGTCCATTACCCTGAGGGTTATAAGGTGTCGTTCTAGATGAGGCTATGTTTGCTTTTCTTAGGAATGACTTGAATTCTTCGGACATAAACGATGAGCCTCTATCACTATGAACATAGAGACGCTGGCCAAAAGTAAGGAAGAGATCTTTCAAGCAGTTGATGACAGTGGCAGATGTCATATCTTTACATGGATATGCAAATGGAAATCTGCTGTACTCGTCAATTATCGTCAATATGTACTTGTTGGAGGTGTTAGACGGCAGTGGCCCCTTGAAGTCTATGTTGATACGTTCGAGAGGGGCAGTAGCTTTGATTAAGTGACCTTTGACTTTGAGGAATCTTGGTTTTATCTCGGCGCAGATCGGGCACGAGGAAGTTATCTCCTTAACGTCGTTTGCCGAATAGGGCAAGTTTTTGGATCTCACCCAGTGATACATTCTTGTCACGCCCGGGTGACAGAGTGCGTTATGGAGCTCTTTTAGCTTGCTGATATTCATATAGGCACATACGCGAGATAGAGCGTCCGCAGCTGCATTTTCGGAGCCTGGTCTATAAACAATATCATATTTGAAACAAGACAACTCTAATCGCCAACGTAAGATTTTCTCGTTCTTGATTTTACTGTTATGATTCTGATTAAACATGAAGGCTACCGATTGTTGATCCGTAATTAAAAGAAAATGTTTGCCAATTAGGTAGTGTCTCCATTTCTTTAAGCTTTCCACTATAGCGCAAGCTTCTTTTTCGATTGAGGATTGCTTGCATTCAGAGTTTGACAAAGTTCGTGAAAAGAATGCTACTGGTCGTCCTCGTTGAGTAAGTGTAGCCGCTAGAGCAAATTCTGAAGCGTCAGTCTCAACTGTGAAAATATCATCGTCATTAATCGCTACTAGAGCCGCCGCCGTGATGTCCTGTTTGAGTTCTTCGAAACATTTGAGAGCGTCGTGCGATAACGGAAAGCTAGTAACGCAGGTGTGGGGTTTTATCTTTTCTGAGAAACGTCCAATCCATTTTGCATAGTGCGCGAACATACCTAGGGCTCGTTTCAGTTCACTTGCTTTAGTTGGTGAAGGAAGGTCTAGCAGAGGCTTTAGCCTATCAGAATCAGGTCGGATAGTATGATCTTCCACGGTAAAGCCAAGTAGATTGATTTTAGTTTGATTGAAAACGCTTTTTTGTTCGTTGAGTGTTAAATTAAACTTCTTAGCGGCGTCCATAAATCGTTTTAGATTGCGCTCGTGATCCTTATCATCCTTGCCGCAAACGGTTACATCATCTAAGTATACATAAGTTCCATCTAATTTTTCTTCTGATATTATAAAGTCCAAAGTCCGCTGGAAGGCAGCTACGCCGTTAGTGACTCCGAAGGGGATGCGTGTGAATTGATAAAGTTTGCCGTTCGCTTCAAACGCTGTGTATATTTTCTCATTTTCCAGGATTGGGACCTGATGATATGCAGATTTCAAGTCTATTTGACTGAAGACTTTAAATTTTGATACGTTGTTCACAACCGTTTCGATATTTGGCAAGGGGAAAGCATCTAGCTCAGTAAATTTATTGATAGTCATTGAATAATCGATCACGAGTCGTTTACGATGGGTCCCTCCTCCCGCTACGAGGACTTGGGCTCTCCAAGGGGAAATGCTTTTTTCAATTACCCCATCTTTGAGCAACTTGGATACTTCTTCTTGTATGAAGTCAACGTCTTCTTTAGTGTAGCGCCTGCTTCTGACAGCAATCGGTTGGATGTGTGGCGAAAGATTGGTGAATATGGAGGCCGGCGGAACTGAGGCTTGCAGAACATTACAGATTTGTAAAGGCTCGCCAGGACCTCCCAGATTGAATTGGATGCTTGAATGTTGCTTGAGTATGTCATGACCCACGATAAAGTCCGCATAGAGGTTGTCAACGACTAAAAGAGGCGTCTGCTTGTAGGTATGTTGATTAATTTTAATAGTTGCGAAACATACCCCTTCAACGAACGAGACTTGGTTAAGAGAGGCGAGATTGACAGTTTTTTTGCACGGTTTCTTAGGCAATTTCATGATGCGAGCCACTTTACTGTTTATAAAACTGACTGAACTTCCAGTGTCGACGAGAGCATCAGCTTTGTATTCGTTTATAGTGATAGGGATTGTCGCACTCCTAAGACTTGAAGGAGAAGCAGCAGAAATAGTCCCGCTGTAAAACCGGTCATTGCTCGCGTTGGCAAGTTCTTCAGTCCACACAGAGTTTATGTTATGCCCGGATCTGCAAACACTAGCAAAATGGCCTTTCTTCAAACACTTTTTACAAGTAGCTTTGCTAGCTGGACACCTTATTCTAGAATGAACATTTCCACCGCAGAAGTAACAGCGCCGGGCTGATTGTGTTGAGGAAGATGGTGCGATCGAAGCAGTCTAACGCGTTTGAGACGATGAAGCTACCACCAGATTGTCCGATTCCTTGTCTCGGGAGATTTCAGCTACAGCATTTAGATGCGGAGAGTTAGTACTGATTGTTAGTGCATCTTTCTCTGCAGTTTCCAAGGTAATCGCGTGATTAAGAGCTTCGGTAAGAGTGAGTGTCGAGTTCTCTAGAAGTCCTTCACGGATTTTTCGTGAGAGCAGACCGGAGATAAGAGCACTACGAATTGCCTGTTCTTCATGTTCCGTCTCGGTGACAGCTTCGAATTTGCAATCTTTAGCAATGAGTCGAAGGGCTCTAGCATATTCGGAAATAGTCTCGTCCGCTCTTTGTTTTCGACTGAATAGGATATGTCGAGTTAGTATCGTGTTTTTTGGTTTGACATAGATGTCTTCTAGAAGTTTCATACATGCTTTATAAGTCGTGCAAGACTTGATATGTTTGTAGATCGAAGCGGATAAATGGTTGACTAACAGTTTACACTTGAGAGAATCTGATATGTCTTCAGTAATCTCTTCAGCGAGAAAGTTTTCGAAGGTCGATTTCCAATGCAGCCATTTTGCGTCGGCATCCGCGATATCAGGTTCGACGTCAAACTTGTCGGGTCGAAGATACCTTGACAGTGATGATTTGTCGAGTTTTTCGTCAGGCATTTTTTAGTTAAATAAATTGAAGTGAAATAGACGTAAACCAATCAAGAAATGTGGCTTTATTTAACTAAAAGAATTCGACTGGCTAAGACATTGAATAATAAATTATGACATGAAGCGCTGTGACAAACGTATGACCAGAGTTGTCACTGTTACCATAAATACTACAATGAAGGAGGTTGCCCACGTTGCATATCACCTCACAGAGGTTGGTCACAACACTTTAAAAAAAGGAAGGATCTGTGAATGAATGGATGTGGAGCACTCCAGGAAAAAAAACGCCCACACAAAAGCTCAGTGTTGGATTCAGACAGTTTTGATATTGATGCAACATTGCGAACATTGTTAGAAGTATTACATTCTAGCATTGGCTTTAGTGGATGCAGAGAAATTCTGCGTGAAATATTAATTGCTAATGGGTATGAGTTCAAGAAAAATAAAAAAATGATCGAACGGTTCTTGTCGAACGTTTTGATATTGCTGCTTTGAGACATCTTTCTCCACGAGAAATTGCTGCTAAACGAACGGAAGGAAAACGAATCATCTATTTAGATGAAACATATGTACACAAAAATTATAAGCCTAAAATGTCATGGCAAGATCTAACAACGAGTGGTGCCCCTAAAACAAAATAAAACACTGATAAAAACCTCATTTGGCTGAATAACTGCAAAAGATTGAAAAAAAAATCATGTCATAAATGTGCAAAATAAAATAATATAAACAAAGAGATCACATAACAGAAAAAGTATTGGAAAAAATCATAATAAGTGTAGGTGATGACGACTCCGCTGATACAGAAGAATCCTTAGAGGTTGAATTTTTGGACTCGGATTTTGAGTACGATGATTAAATAAATATCATAATCAAAATGCCTGTAGTTGATTAAAAAAAATGTTGAAGAAATTTAATAAACTACATGTTAAGTAGGTTAATATTATGTATATAATTCGTTTTTTTAATCAATCCATGACAGTCAAGGCTCCGAGACACCAAACGAAGTCTTTAAAAACATTATGTGGTATCATCCTTAAATAAGTTCGTAAACAACTATTATATAAATTGATTGTCGTAAATACATAAAATTTCCAAGTATCAAAACATTTTTCTCCTACTATAGTCAGTAATACCACATAAAGATTTTTTGAATTTGCCGCGTTTTCTCAGGTCACGCTTTCGTTAGCCAGACTAAAATCAAACAGTTCAGTTCAGAAAACCACTGCAGGTTAAAAAGATCGTTATCCAAACAGCAAAAAAAAGTTAAAAAGTTCAAATTTGACTTGACATCATCGACACGCGACATACCTCAATAATTTTGCAGAAGCTTTCTGTTATAATTTTATTTAACAAATTTGTCCTATATCGGTGACATTAAATACTCGAACGAGCGCTACGACAAAGAAAAGAGTTTGTCATACTTCATGAATAGTTACCGTATTGCATGAGACTTCAAAATGAGAGGACTCTCTTATGCAATTTGTTTTAAATCTTATAGCTGAACGCAATGTTTTTTTTTTTTTCGTCTAACGAAATATAAATAACTTAAACAATGTGTGACATCTACATAGCGGTTGTATGTTCTTCGAACATGAACCGAAGCATGGAAGCTCACGCATTTCTGGCTAAGAAAGGCTTTAAAGTTAAATCTTATGGCACAGGAGAGAAGGTTAAGTTACCAGGTGCTTCTGCAGATCGACCGAATTGTTATGAATTTGGGGTTCCCTACGACGACATTTACAATGATTTATTGGAAAAAGACAAAGTGTATTATACACAAAACGGTATACTGCATATGTTAGATAGAAACAGAAGAATTAAACCCAGCCCAGAGAAGTTCCAGATATCAACTGAGCGATTCGATGTTATAATAACCTGTGAGGAAAGAGTATATGATCAAGTTATAGAATGGTTTGGTTCAAAGAGATCAGTTTACAATCAACCTGTCCATGTTGTCAACATGGATATTCAAGACAACCATGAAGAAGCTACCATTGGTGCATTTTTAATAAGTGACATGGTCACAAAGATGGCTCAAAGTGATGATTTAGATAATGATATTGATGAACTATTACACGAGTTTGAAGGAAAGTGCCACCGGCCAATTCTTAATTGTATTATGTTCTATTAATATATTTTATTCAAATATTAGCCAAAATAAAATGAAAAATTTATGCTTCCAATATCTGTATATTTGACAATGGTAATAATGACCATATTCTTATTCATAAATAGCTGACAAAAGTCTGTTGAAAAGATATACAACCTGCAAGAGATAACTTGAGACTTCACTCAGATGAGGTAAGCGTTAGGTACTGACCACAAAAAACAGAAAGTATGGCGAGACCTGTAAGAATGCGAGGGTTGGGAGGGAAGTGCGCATTCCGCTCAGGTCTCAAGGTAACTCTTGCGGGTTGTGGTAAAGTGCACTCTCATATTGTTGACAGAATATATAAAAAAATACCTCAGTATCGGCCAGACTATATACGGCTCTATCTGTAACAAGTAACACAAATGTCTTTGCTCTTTAAAATCCGACATTTAAGTTTATGTATATGTTTTGATGAATAAGAGTTAACCTACTATTTTTTTCATAAATGTGTTACAATTTTTTAAGGTCAATATTGTTTAGTAGAATACAAGTTGATGCTAGTTACTATATTCAAGTGACCAATAATACTATATTTTTGAAAACAATTTTGACCTTAAAGGGGTGGTAATTTTCTTGTTAACTATATTTATACATATACATTTAGAATAGTGAACTGACTTTAATTTTAAGTTCCACTGATGAAAGACTAATAATGTCCATAATATTCATTAATGAATTTATACTGTATGTATAAAAACCGTGTTTTGATTTTTATAAAAGTGAAATATTTTTGAATTTTTGTTTTATTTATATACTAGCAGTTGTGTGGGGCTTTGCCAGCCCCGGATCTAGGGGGGGGGCAAGCTGGGGCCTATGCCCCGGGCGGCAAGTTCAGAGGGCGGCTAAATTCAAATTTTAAACACGTATGGACAACTCATCATTTACTTAACTTTTGGTTCTCTCTGGTGACTATCTGTGAGCAGACGTGCTGTCAGTTCCCGTGTTGTGTTTAAGCTAACTATCGTTGGAAGTTTGTCAATTTTTACCCGACTGCGCCAGAAGGAGGGTTATGTTTTTCGAGAGTATGTATGTATGTATAATTGTTTGGCACGCTGTGTGGCCTGAACGGCTCGACGGATTTTAGCTTGAGAGTTATCGTTAGATTCGTATTGACTGTGAAAGTGACACTGGGTATATCAAAATAAAAAAACCAAAATGGCGGATTTTTGGCGCCATATTATACCTTAAAAAAGTTTTTTTTTCTCAAAACCTATCGAGTGGGGTATCAAAATAAAGGGTTTTAAAAGGTGATTACAAACATATCGACGCTTGAAAGGCAATCATAACTAAGCGACATTGAGTAAACTTTACAGGAGAGCGATTTAAAGTTCAAATATTTACAAAAAAAATCATAAAAAATTTCCTAATTGTTCGATTAAAATGATGTTAACACTCCTAGAAACCATTTTTTTATAGCTACCCAAATTGTCAAAATAAGACACCTGACACTTTTAAAAACACCGGTTTGTGTCGGTTAGATAAAATTTACCTGATTTGATAAACAGGTAAAATTATCTAAATCATCATTGTAGTGTGTGTAGTGTGTGAAGTAACTTTCAAACCTACGGGAAAAGTGCCAAACCTCCCCTTTTCACCCCCCTTCTCCCCCCTCCCTATCGTATCTCGGAAACTACGAGACCCGTATTTTTTTTTTTTTACGGATTCGTATAGAGGAGGCTCTGTAAAGTAAAAACCATTTTTCAAAGTCGCCCCCCTTGCCCCCCTTCTCACCCCCCTTAGGCGGATCTCGGAAATTAAGAGACTTGGAACATTTTTTTTTCAGATTCATATAGAGGGGCAATGCTTTAGTCGAAATACTTGTACAACCCCCCCCCCCATCACCCCCCCCTCCTTTTTTTTTTGTTTTTTTTTCACAAGCACGCGAGGTGCTTGCACCTCGCGCAACACGCAAATACTAAACCCCCCCCCATCTCCCCCATCACCCCCCCCCTCCCACTTTTTTTTTTTTGTCACAAGCACGCGAGGTGCTTGCACCTCGCGCAACACGCAAATACTAAACCCCCCCCATCACCCCCCTCCATTTTTTTTCTTCACAAGCACGCGAGGTGCTTGCACCTCGCGCAACACGCAAATACTAGTTATTATACTATATAAAGCTAAATTACCACTCACTCACTGACATAATTGTTCTCCCAGATGGTGGATGGGGAGGTGGGTATATTTTGACAGATTCGTAAACAAGTAACTCTCAAACCTACGGGAAAAGTGCCAAACCTCCCCTTTTCGCCCCCCTTCTCCCCCCCCCCCCCTATCGTATCTCGGAAACTACGAGACCTGTATTTTTTTTTTTTACGGATTCGTGTAGAGGAGGCTCGGTAAAGTAAAAACCATTTTTCAAAGTCCCCCCCCCGCCCCCCTTCTCCCCCCCTTTAGGCGGATCTCGGAATCTAAGAGACTTGGAACATTTTTTTTTTCAGATTCATTTAGAGGGGCAAGGCTTTAGTCGAAATACTTGTGCAACCCCCCCCCATCACCCCCCCCCTCTTTTTTTTTTTTTTTTCACAATCTCGCGAGGTGCTTGCACCTCGCGCAACACGCAAATACTAAACCCCCCCATCACCCGCCCCCCTTTTTTTTTTTTTTTTTCACAAGCACGCGAGGTGCTTGCACCTCGCGCAACACGCAAATACTAAACCCCCCCATCACCCGCCCCCCTTTTTTTTTTTTTTTTTCACAAGCACGCGAGGTGCTTGCACCTCGCGCAACACGCAAATACTAAACCTCCCCCCCTTTTTTTTTTCACAAGCACGCGAGGTGCTTGCACCTCGCGCAACACGCAAATACTTGATTTAGAGGGGCAATGCTTTAGTTTTTTTCACAAGCACGCGAGGTGCTTGCACCTCGCGCAACACGCAAATACTAAACCCCCCCATCACCACCCCATTTTTTTTTTCACAAGCACGCGAGGTGCTTGCACCTCGCGCAACACGCAAATACTAGTTATGCTATATAAAGCTAAATTACCACTCACTGACTCACTCACTGACTCATTGACAGAATTGTTCTCCCAGATGGTGTATGGGGAGGTGGGTATATTTTGACAGATTCATAAACAAGTAACTCTCAAACCTACGGGAAAAGTGCCAAACCTCCCCTTTTCCCCCCCCTTCTCCCCCCCCCCCCTATCGTATCTCGGAAACTACGAGACCCGTATTTTTTTCTTTTTACGGATTCGTATAGAGGAGGCTCGGTAAAGTAAAAACCATTTTTCAAAGTCCCCCCCCCCCGCCCCCTTCTCCTCCCCTTTAGGCGGATCTCGGAATCTAAGAGACTTGGAACATTTTTTTTTTCAGATTCATATAGAGGGGCAATGCTTTAGTCGAAATACTTGTGCAACCCCACCCCCCCCATCACCCTCCCCCCCACTTTTTTTTTTTCACAAGCACGCGAGGTGCTTGCACCTCGCGCAACACGCAAATACTAAACCCCCCCCATCACCCCTCCCACTTTTTTTCTCACAAGCACGCGAGGTGCTTGCACCTCGCGCAACACGCAAATACTAGTTATATTATATAAAGCTAAATTACCACTCACTGACTGAATGACTCACTCATTGACATAATTGTTCTCCCAGATGGTGGATGGGGAGGTGGGTATATTTTGACAGATTCGTAAACAAGTAACTCTCAAACCTACGGGAAAAGTGCCAAACCTCCCCTTTCCCCCCTCCCTAACGTACCTCGGAAACTACGAGACCCATATTTTTTTTTTAGGGATTCGTGTAGAGGAGGCTTGGTAAAGTAAAAACCATTTTTCAAAGTCCCTCCCCGCCCCCCTTTTTACCCCCTTTAGGCGGATCTCGGAAATTAAGACACTTGGAACATTTTTTTTTTTCAGATTCATCTAGAGGGGCAATGCTTTAGTCGAAATACTTCTGCAACCCCCCCATAATCCCTCCCCCCCTTTTTTCTTTTTTTTTTCACAAGCACGCGAGGTGCTGGCACCTCGCGCAACACGCAAATACTAAACCCCCCCATTTTTTTTTTTTTCACAAGCACTCGAGGTGCTTGCACCTCGCGCAACACGCAAATACTAGTTATTATATCTATACTAATATTATAAAGCTGAAGAGTTTGTTTGTTTGTTTGTTTGTTTGTTTGTTTGCTTGAACGCGCTAATCTCAGGAACTACCGTTCTGATTTGAAAAATTCTTTCAGTGTTAGATAGCCCATTTATCGAGGAAGGCTATAGGCTATATATCATCACGCTAACACCAATAGGAGCGGAGCAGTAATGAAGAATGTTTCAAAATCGGGGGATTTTTTTTCCACGGGGACGAAGTCGCGGGCGGAAGCTAGTTATATTATATAAAGCTAAATTACCACTCACTCACTGACATAATTGTTCTCCCAGATGGTGGATGGGGAGGTGGGTATATTTTGACAGATTCGTAAACAAGTAACTCTCAAACCTACGGGAAAAGTGCCAAACCTCCCCTTTTCCCCCCCTTCTCCCCCCCCCCTATCGTATCTCGGAAACTACGAGACCCGTATTTTTTTTTTTACGTATTCGTGTAGAGGAGGCTCGGTAAAGTAAAAACCATTTTTCAAAGTCCCCCCCCCCGCCCCCCTTCTCTTTAGGCGGATCTCGGAATCTAAGAGACTTGGAACATTTTTTTTTCAGATTCATTTAGAGGGGCAATGCTTTAGTCCAAAAAATTGTGCAACCCCCCCCCCCCCCTCACCACCCCCCCCCACCAATTTTTTCTTTTTTTCACAAGCACGCGAGGTGCTTGCACCTCGCGCAACACGCAAATACTTGATTTAGAGGGGCAATGCTTTAGTTTTTTTCACCAGCACGCGAGGTGCTTGCACCTCGCGCAACACGCAAATACTAAACCCCCCATCTCCCCCCATCACCACCCCCTTTTTTTTTTTTCACAAACACGCGAGGTGCTTGCACCTCGCGCAACACGCAAATACTAGTTATATAATAAAGCTAGATTACCACTCACTGACTCATTGACATAATTGTTCTCCCAGTTGGTGGATGGAGAGGTGGGTATATTTTGACAGATTCGTAAACAAGTAACTCTCAAACCTACGGGAAAAGTGCCAAACCTCCCCTTTTCACCCCCCTTCTCCCCCCGCCCCCTATCGTATCTCGGAAACTACGAGACCCGTATTTTTTTTTTTACGGATTCGTATAGAGGAGGCTCGGTAAAGTAAAAACAATTTTTCAAAGTCCCCCCCCCGCCCCCTTCTCCCCCCTTTAGGCGGATCTCGGAAACTAAGAGACTTGGAACATTTTTTTTTTCAGATTCATATAGAGGGGCAATGCTTTAGTCCAAAAAATTGTGCAGCCCCCCCCCCCCCTCACCACCCCCCCCCACCAATTTTTTCTTTTTTTCACAAGCACGCGAGGTGCTTGCACCTCGCGCAACACGCAAATACTAAACCCCCCCATCTCCCCCCATCACCCCCCCCACTTTTTTTTTTTCACAAGCACGCGAGGTTCTTGCACCTCGCGCAACACGCAAATACTAAACCCCCCCCTTCACCCTCCATTTTTTTTCTTTCACAAGCTCGCGAGGTGCTTGCACCTCGCGCAACACGCAAATACTAAACCCCCCCATCACCCCCCCTATTTCTTTTTACACAAGCACGCGAGGTGCTTGCACCTCGCGCAACACGCAAATACTAGTTATATTATATAAAGCTAGATTACCACTCACTGACTGACTCATTGACATAATTGTTCTCCCAGATGGTGGATGGGGGAGGTGGGTATATTTTTATTTATTTATTTATTTAATAAGGTTAACCAACAATTATTACACTACAGCATCACAATTTACAGAAAAGCATTAAAACATGTGCGAGTATAATAATTACTTATAGGCTAACACAGCATGCATATTACAAAGTTAACAATATTATTATTTAGAACATTAAAATTACATTAAAATTAACATAGAAACTAAAATAAATAAACGATTAATGATACAATATATTATGGATAATTAACAAATACTAAATGGGAATGGAATTATATGGCTCAGTTACAAAATTATTTTCTTAACTAAAGATAAAATATATCACAGTAAAAATGGCTATAATAATTACAACAAAAATACAGACACTATATACCTTTATGCTATACAGTAATAATTTCCTTGTGGATGTTATTAAGAATGGCTTTACGGAATTGACCAGCACTATCATTGTACACATCAGTCACATCACTGTAGCTGTTCAAAGTTTTACACAGTCTGGGCACTAAGGAGTTAGCACCTAAGACAGTCCTTCGTATTGGTGGACACAATGGCGTTATTGGTTGACGGGGGTTTCCTGAGGGAGCGCGGAAACTTAGGAGACTAAGCAAATGGGGGCAATCAATTTTGTTCCTGAGTAATTTAAAAACAAAAAGTGCATCACAAGCTTCCCTACGAGATGCCAGTGAATGCATATTGAAATATTGAAGCCTGCTATTATAGGAGAAAAGATGCTTGGCTTTACCTACCGAGTACGCAAGATGCCATACAAACCGTTTTTGAACCCTCTCGATACGTAGTATGTGGACCGCATAGTGTGGTCTCCACACAACACTACAGTAATCCAAAATACTTCGTACAAGACTGTTATACAATAAGATTTTCGTACTACTTTTAAATTCTCTAGAGTTCCTTATGACAAAACCTAACATTCTAGATGCCCTTTTAATGATGTCCTCGATATGAGGTAGAAAAGTAAGTTTGCTATCAAAGGTGACTCCCAGGTCTTTGATGGTTGTTACTTCTTGGATCTTGGCATTATCTATGAAGTACTCTGAACTGATGCAGTTAGCTTTCCTTGAGAATTTTTGGTGATAGCATTTGTCAGTGTTAAGCTGCATTTTATTACTATTGCACCATTTTACGACCCGGTTCATATCTTCCTGCAACAGTTCGGTATCTTTTGGGGACTCTATTCTTCTGGCAAACTTCAGATCGTCGGCATACAGGAAGCACTCGGAGAAGTGAAAACATTCCGGCAGATCATTTACAAAAATGTTAAATAAAATGGGAGCGAGGTGAGAGCCTTGGGGGGCTCCCGAAGTTATACTTCGATTAGATGATTGAAAACCATTTACTACAACAAAGAATTCTCGTTCTGTTAAGTATGATTTCAGCCACTCGAATAAGGAACCTGTAAAGCCATATGCTGCTAGCTTATACATTAGGATTTTATGCGAGATTTTATCAAAGGCTTTGCTAAAGTCTGCGTAAATGACGTCATACTGCTTGTTTATGTCCAACGCTTGCACTATCGACTCCGTGAATGATGCCAAATTCGTTGAGGTAGATCTGCGTGCTACAAAACCATGTTGTCGATTACTGAGATATAACCCTGTGTGCTGTTGTATATAAGGGCAGAGTAAGGACTCAAAGACTTTAGCAAAAGAGGAGAGAATAGAAATTGGCCTATAATTAGCTATTGCTTCTTTGCTTTTTGCTTTATGTAATGGCACAATTTTTGCTCTCTTCCATTCGCGCGGGAATTGGCCTGTTGCTAACGATTTATTGTAAATATAGCGTAGTGGAGTTACTAGAGCTGATGCACAAGCGGATATGAAAATGGGGGCGATACCGTCCGGACCTGCTCCCTTGTTTATGTTTAAGGACTTCAGTATATTATACAGACTATCGTGATCAATAGTTGGACAAGTTAAACATATGCTATTCTTTTTTAATGAGTTCAGAAGAGTGGAGTCTAAATTTAAGGTAACATTGTCATCATCATTGGTGTATACTGATGAGAAATAATCGGCAAAGAGATCACATATAGTTGAGGGATCAGATGTCGTCACGTGCCCGTTAGACATAGTCAACGGATATGCGCTAGAACCACCGCGTTTGTCTTTTATGTACTTCCAAAAAATCTTTGTATTTTTTTTTATTTCGGCCTCAAGAGTTTTTGTATAATTAGAGTACAGAGTTTTGGCTAAGTTTTGACAACGCTGTGTAACTAGTTTTAACTCAAGTTCGTCTAGTGGATTTTTATATTTCTTGTATCTTAACCTCAATTTATATTTTTCTTTAAGAGCCCTAATAAGATTTTTGTTAAACCAAGGGGGGTAGCGACTATTTAATGACTTACAATTGGGTACGAATTTCTGAATGGCACTGTTTAATACATCATAAAATATGGTAAGCATGTCGTTGACGTCGGCGGTTTCAGCAAAAAGATGGGGCCAATCTTGCTTATTTAAATAATTATTATTTTTTTCATAGTCCGCTTTGTGAAAGTTCGGTCTCGTGGTCTGTTTGTTGTATGACAGACTATTCTCTTTTAAAAAGGATAAAGTTATATTGAGGGGGGGGTGCAATTTGTCGATGATGGTTAAAGGACAGGTGGATTCTGACACTGAACAGGTTGACGTGTTGGTAAATACCAGGTCCAATATACGCCCAGAGCAATTTTCTATCGTATTGTATTGAGTTAGTTTATTTATATTCACAAGGTCTAGTAATCGTAGACAGGTACTTGGTAAAGAATAGCTACCAGGATCCGCCTGCCAGTTTATTTTGGCTAAGTTAAAATCTCCTACTATACAGATGGGCATGCTTGTAGTGTCAAAAACTTTGTTACAATGTTCAATAAAATGGTCTAGTCTTGCTACAGATACAGGTGGCGGGAGGTATACGGCACAGAGAGCTACTAGGCGAGACACATTGTTGCTTGATACATCGATTGTTACCCAGAGATCTTCACAGTTACTTTGGAAATTATCAATTCGCCTAGAGCTGATTTTTTTTGAGACAGCTATCAACACACCGCCTCCATTTTTATCGGTATCGAAACCTGATGTTTCCCTGTCTCGACGATATACCATGTATCTATCGTCAAATAGCTCGCTGTCAGATATACTACAATTTAACCAAGTTTCTGTTAAAATAATTATATCGTAATTTGAACAGGTAAGATTACAATAAAATGCATGTGTTTTTGTTCGTAAACCTCTGCAGTTTTGGTAGAACACATTTAAACTATTGAATGTTGAACTTTATAGATTATTATGCATGCACTAGAGTAAAAAAAATAGATTATATATTATTAAATTATTTTGCAAAGACTATTATTACTCTTGATTAGTATAGAATCAGCTCCGTCTGTTTTCCTTACAAAGATTTTGCCGTTTCTAATCCATACGTACTTGTAATTTTTCTCTCTTGCCCTAATCCTGCACGCAGCGTGTAAAGCTTTATTGGCTGGAGATAGGTGTTCCACTATGTACACAGGTGTCTTGCGACCAACGTATCCCAGATGTTCAGAGTTTAATTTTTCTTTGGAGTTATCCTTGTTGTATTTTATTGTAGAGGCTAATATTTGATCCCGTAACCTTGGCGATGATAGTTGGACAACAATGGATCGGGGACGGGTGCTAGTTGGGTTAGCTTTAGCAACTCGGGTACAATTTAGTATGTCTTTTTGTTCAATTTTGCAGTTCACAACTTGTCCAATTTTGGTAACAATTTCAAAAATATTTTCGTTTTTTTTTTCAGGCACACATTGAACTTCTAAGTTATTTGACCTTGACTGCTGTTCTAAGTTCGTGATACGCATAGTGAGGTCCCCGACGGTATTTCTGAGTTCCGTATTCTCTGTTTCGAGTTTCCCAACAAGTGCTGTGGTTGATTGCAAATTCTTTTCGAATTTCTCAAACCTATCACTTATGAATTACATCGATTCTATAATTTCTTGCATATCTTGTTTGACATTTTGTAATTCCTTGCTAATTGTACTTTCAGTCGTTTTATTGAATTTAATAAGTATTTTATTTAACTCGGTTTCCATTATTTCCTGGATCATGCATTGAAGCTCGTTATTACCTTGTGATCTTAATGTTGGGGGTGGCGACGGCGATACCGACAACGGTGAGGGAGGGCCGATGGCCACTCTTTTGCTGGCGCGGTTTGTAGAGATGTTTCGTATCGGAGTTGAGTCCTTCTTACCGGTTTTAGAGGAACAAATTAAGCAAGCGGGACATTTCCAAGGAACCGCAGAACTCTCAGGAGATTCCTTGAGAGATACACATTCGTAGTGGTAGAGTTTGCCACAGGTATTACACTTGATAGATTTCTCCTCCAGAGACTTATTCAAAGTATTACAACATCCCCATTTCAACTCTTTCGAAGACATAATTATTAGAGTAAATGTGCCACTTAAATGATAGAAGATAATATGTATGATCCTCCAAGAGAAAAATGGTGTAGGTAAAATACGTTAGCACGTCTGCTTTACTTAATCACCGCAGCGAGCGTCCAGTTGAGTCATTAAGTGTAAGCGCACGCAGTACGCGCCCTTACTCGCTCCGCGTAACCGTGCGAATTGCGTGTGCCGTTCGAAAAAACTACTTGTCATTCACTCGTCAGCTGGTCGGCAAATTTTGTCCGTTATAATATTTTGCATTAAAATCCCTTAATTTAGAACAGCTTTCGGTAGTTTTTTTTATACATTCACTGCACTATGTATAACTTGTCACTTTTCACTGATTTCTAGATCTTAATATGCAGATTTAGACGTAGTTACTGAATAATGAAACTGAGAGTAATTTTACGTATATGTTAACCGTTTGGTCGCTAGGACAAAAAAAAAAGAAAAAATTGGTGGGGGGGAGGTGGTGAGGGGGGGGGGCTGCACAATTTTTTGGACTAAAGCATTGCCCCTCTATATGAATCTGAAAAAAAAAAATGTTCCAAGTCTCTTAGTTTCCGAGATCCGCCTAAAGGGGGGAGAAGGGGGCGGGGGGGGGACTTTGAAAAATTGTTTTTACTTTACCGAGCCTCCTCTATACGAATCCGTAAAAAAAAAAAATACGGGTCTCGTAGTTTCCGAGATACGATAGGGGGGGGGGGGGAGAAGGGGGGTGAAAAGGGGAGGTTTGGCACTTTTCCCGTAGGTTTGAGAGTTACTTGTTTATGAATCTGTCAAAATATACCCACCTCCCCATACACCATCTGGGAGAACAATTCTGTCAATGAGTCAGTGAGTGAGTCAGTGAGTGGTAATTTAGCTTTATATAGTATAATAACTAGTATTTGCGTGTTGCGCGAGGTGCAAGCACCTCGCGTGCTTGTGAAAAAAAAAAATGGAGGGGGGTGATGGGGGGGGTTTAGTATTTGCGTGCTTGTGACAAAAAAAAAAAAGTGGGGGGGGGGGGTGATGGGGGAGATGGGGGGGGGTTTAGTATATGCGTGTTGCTGTGAAAAAAAAACAAAAAAAAAAGGATGGGGGGGGGGGTGATGGGGTGGGGGTTGTACAAGTATTTCGACTAAAGCATTGCCCCTCTAAATGAATCTGAAAAAAAAAATGTTCCAAGTCTCTTAATTTCCGAGATCCGCCTAAGGGGGGTGAGAAGGGGGGCAAGGGGGGCGACTTTGAAAAATGGTTTTTACTTTACAGAGCCTCCTCTATACGAATCCGTAAAAAAAAAAAAAATACGGGTCTCGTAGTTTCCGAGATACGATAGGGAGGGGGGAGAAGGGGGGGGGAAAAGGGGAGGTTTGGCACTTTTCCCGTAGGTTTGAGAGTTACTTGTTTACGAATCTGTCAAAATATACACACCTCCCCATCCACCATCTGGGAGAACAATTATGTCAATGAGTGAGTCAGTCAGTCAGTCAGTCAGTGGTAATTTAGCTTTATATAGTATAATAGCTTTATATAGTATAATAACTAGTATTTGCGTGTTGCGCGAGGTGCAAGCACTTCGCGGTTCACTTTAAAAAAAAAATGGGGTGGGTGATTGGGGGGGCTTTCACAATTATTTGGACTAAAGCATTGCCCCTCTGAATGAATCTGAAAAAAAAAAATGTTCCAAGTCTCTTAATTTCCGAGATCCGCCTAAAGGGGGTGAGAAGGGGGCAAGGGGGGCGACTTTGAAAAATGGTTTTTACTTTACCGAGCCTCCTCTATACGAATCCGTAAAAAAAAGAAAATACGGGTCTCGTAGTTTTCGAGATACGATAGGGAGGGGGGAGAAGGGGGGTGAAAAGGGGAGGTTTGGCACTTTTCCCGTAGGTTTGAAAGTTACTTGTTTACGAATCTGTCAAAATATACCCACCTCCCCACCCACCATCTGGGAGAACAATTATGTCAATGAGTCAGTCAGTGAGTGGTAATTTAGCTTTACATAGTACCTACAGTGTTTTTCAATCTTTTTGTATACGCGACCCCTTTACAGGATGAAAAATTCTCACGACCCCCTTAAGACATATACAGACAAAAAAAAATTTAGCAAAAATTAGAACCGACTTCTATATAAAAACACTACAAAGGCAAAAATAACTTTAATTTCCGTAGTCGGTGTCAAAAAAAAAGAAAATACAAAACAAATGGAGTTGGTTGTATTTTTTGCTAAAATTTTTTTTCACGCATTTTATTGGGTCGGTTTGTAATTTATCTAGTTACAAAGGCCAAAATGTCAACTACTTATCACCTTTTAGAAAATATTGCTTTTCCCGGTGCAGAGCCGTCAATTTTTGAGGAGTTCTAGTACATCACCATCAGCTCTACTTCACCATATGCATTGTGACGATCATAAACTTGCGCGCGGGCGGCGGACTGGCGCCTCGCGCGCCCCGCTCGTGAAGCGAGCAGTGCGAGAGAAAGAGAAAGACATAGGCTACGATATACTCGCACTTATTCGGTGTACCGTAGTAGTGGCACGCGGTTACGGGATTCCCTGACTGGTCTCGAATGGGTTGCTACATTATCTATTTTTATACCTAGAAATCTTGTAACGTCGTAAGAGATGATATGGTCGAAAATGAAACATGCTGACTTAGAAATAACCTATTCACTCTTGACTTAAAGATCTCCAAGATATATTAGCTATCATTTCCACACAGACAGGCAGGAAATTCCACTCCTTAGCCGTACGCACAATGAAAGTATTCTATAAATTAGTATTTTAGGTAAGAACCCGTGACCTCTTCGAACCGAATTACACTATTGCCGTGATGGGTTCACGTTCACCCCAGAAACAAGCATATTTAGCTTAGTTGAGGGGTTTATAAGATTTGTATTAATGTGAATTCTACCCACATTACTAGGACTCATTAAAAATAATTATGGCGCAGTACCGTTCGTCTTGTAGTCTAATGAGTTCCATGGCCCACCGCACACTCTTCGAAATTTAAGTGATAGGCTTGCAACACATCGCCGATGTTCAAGGGTCTGGAGATGTCTCGACCAGTCTCTTGTCGCCAATGATCTCCTAGACCCGTTTCCCGATAGACTAAATTGCATCAAGTTGGAACCAGGAGGTGAATTCGTGTTACATTAAGCGCTTGTTTGTTGAAATTGAGTCCCTGTTTACGTATTAAATTGAATTGTTATTAGTTCCGGGTTCTGGTTCAAGGTCCAACACCTTGCCTACCTTTGGAAGCGTCAATAGCCAAATGGCTAAGGTGTCGGCCTTCTGATCGAAAGGTCGCGGGTTCTAACCATACCCATTAGGTACATTATTGCCGTGAACCCACTCCTGACACAAGCATAGCTAGCTTTGTTGGATGTATTAACAAGATTGCTAGTAATCTTGTTGCTACCCACATTGATACTTATCTTAATAAAAGAAAAATAAAACAACCTTAACCATTAGGAAATTAAAGTTTCTGAATTCAGAGTTAAATAATTTTAGATTTGTGAGATGATTTCGTTTGAGGTACGATCTACTTACTTATTAGGAAGTTACTACCCAAAAATATACGAAAGATTCTACAAATGGTCTAAAAAGTTGAATTCCCTGCCTTGTCCGTGGATCCAGGTAAATAAAACCATCAGCTTTTTTCATGTTTCAAAATTGGATGTAATGAAGCATCCGTTTCTATCCATTGCGTGTAGATTCTGAGTAAAATTTAAAATTCCGTAGAATTATTAGATCCTATGTGAATGGTTTTCTGGGATAAGAACTTTGGATTAATCTCGCCTTTGTCTATAAATTACATAATTACTGCTACGTAGCGATGAAAGAAAATAATACTGACAGGTTTTATATATGATTAACATTTTATTACCTAGTACATAATATTTAATACCACAAAAATATAAATAATAATTAGGAATGCGTTCAATGAAATTGCATCGCTAAGCAATACAAATAAATAAATATGTCGAGTTTTTCTACTTGAATTGTACTTGTTTTTTTTTAATAAGTATGATAATTAAATTTGTAAGATATTTTACATCTTATCTACATTAAAGTCAGCTTAACAAAGTTTTTCAATCAACTCAGTTGTTTGAAGATCTTGTCTTTCAACTCGTAGTATCGGTTCAATCTTATTTCTGCATATCTGAAACACAAATGAAAAAATAAGTGAAAGAGTATGGCGCAAAAGCTACCGAAGGAAATATTTTATTGATTTACATGTTACTCTTCGTCTTGTAAGCATCAAAAGGGCGCACAGTGGGCCCATACTGAAAATTTGTGGACTTAGGCAACAAAGTTCCAATATCGAAGCGATTTTTTTTAATATGACGTGTTATGATATTCCTGACAACTTTTATTCTTATAAAATTTCTTCTAAAGTTGATAGTTTGTCTTGAATAAAATTAATTAGATTTTTTGTATTGAGCGAATCACGTTTAATTTTTTTTCTTCAATTGTGCTAATATGTTGGATGTGTAGCGTGAGTATATAATAGCTAAGGTCATTCTCTATCCACGAGAAAAAAATCAGAGCCGGCCATCTGCGGCAGCGCGAGTAATCATTCAGTAAAAAAAATATATATTTTGTATGAAATTTTATGCCATTTAAAATAAATTCAAAGTATATTTTTTGTGTCATTAGGCTGATTGACCTTCTGTTTATTAAATATATAGTTTTAATAGCGTATAGGTACTTATAACTATTTATTCTGGTAGAAATTTAGTTATTATTGCTTTGTTATCGGTAGCACATGCATTGTGATTGATGACTCATTTGTTTGTGCGCTCGACTAAGCGCATAACAAACGAGTCACAAAAAAAATGTTTCGTCTCTGATTGGCTGTGATATTTTTTTAACTGCACGTTATCTATTGTTGAATAAATATCGTAATAAGTTTCAGGTTATACTAATTTTGTTAATGATAGGTGAAATAATTTAAATTCGTACGGGCAAATCGTTGATAATTATCTACATAATCAAGCGTATGAAACTGTGAAGTAATTTTAGCCCTGAAAAGGACTGTTTGTCATATTCCTAGCCCTGGTGGGCTTTTGTGGGAATAATCTAGAGCCGGATCACATTATTTCTTGTTCCAGAAGTGCTAGTGGGTCCGACAAATTTTCGGACTCTGCTATGAGGTATTCTTCTTCCTCCATAATCTCACTGTCACAGGGAGGCTCAGTAGTCTTTAACAACTGAATTACTTCAGGCAACAACTCATTATGAACCTGTTTCGTTATTTTAGGCCTTATGTAGGATATGTGGGGATCAGAGCTTATTAGAAGTCCATGGAGGATGTCTTCGTTGGTTGCTATTCTCCCCGTTTTCCGAGTGTGCCTCTCCCTGACGTTTCTGAAATCCTTATTACGGGCTTCCGAAGCTTCTTCAGATAAGGTACCTAAAACGAATAAGTACATACATTTTAATTTCAAAACGCAATCGAGTCAAATATTACATCAAACTATATCTATTTTTTACTTACCGATTGGCAAAACACCAAAGTGGTTACAGATGTCTGCACTGTGCATTAGAAGTTTATGTACATTAACTGGCATGTAGTACCACGAATAGTGTTGCACGTACACATCAGCTGTTTCTCTACAGTATCTTCTAACTTTTTCACAGTCAATGTGTTTGCCTGATGATATGGCTTGTAGAATAACGGAAAATCAGATTTTCGTCATTTCCCGTTATTCTGGATGATCTTTTGTAATCTTGGAAAAAAACGCCTCGCAGTATTCCCGTCACTTCTAGTTCCAAAACCCTTAAATGGGAAAACAATACTGCAATATATAATATATAGAGATATAATACACAAACAACATAAAAAGAGCGAAAATTAAATATATACCTGTTTATATAGTCAAACAGGCATGTATTTAATTTTCGCTCTTTCAGCGATCTAAAGATCTTTCAGCTAAACAGCATTCCAGTTTGCTCACGAAACTCTTGTTGCGTGATATATTTTTTAGCTTGTTTCAAAGTCTTATATTCGCCTCGAGCAGTCCTTCGTTGAAAATCCAGATTATAAGATATATGGAGAAGACATTCTATACACCGAATCTTCATATGCAGTGAATAAATTACTTGTTTGTAAATTTCTTCACGAAGTGGATTGGAAGTCAAAGCGTCTAAATTATTCATCTCGCTCAGTTTTCCAAGCAAATGGGACACGTTGCATATGATGTACTTCAGCAATAATATTGGCCACTTTTCCATCAATCATGGTCATTTGCAATTCATGTGATACAATAATATTTCCACACTGTGTAGATATTCGTTCATTAATTTGTTTTTTCATCTCAGACTCTTCATACTTTATAAAATCAGCTGTCTCCGAAGTGAAAGTGAACTTCACTGGTCGACAGTACAGAGTTGAGCAATGTGTGGGGTTCTCCCAAACTATATTTTCATTCCCAGATGATGGGCTAGTAGACACTAGCCGAAGAGGGACGATGCTTATCATGACTACTGATGAATCATCGAACTCTGTAGCTATGTTTGACGTTTTCTGTTTATAATTACTCTGCGACGAAGAACCACCAAGTCCCCATTTCCAGGTCAACTTGACTTCTTCATTTTGAGACCTATCAACAGAATTCATATTTAGTAAAATCCTCTCCACAGTTTGGTCCAATAGCGCTTGCAATTTAATCTGAGCTCCTTTTTCGGTAATCTCCATACTCCCTTGTGGTGGGTAACATCTTTTCTTGGCATTTACAAGCTTTGGATAAGATGGAAAGGCAACACAGTTTTCTTCTTTCAGAAATTGTCGAAGAGCTAAGTACTTCCATTTCGAGAGCGCAACTGACGTATAAAGAGCTAAACATTTATCTTCAGAAACAGTACTTAAGCTTTGCTTTTTGAATAGTCGCTCGTCTACTTCAGATAGCGCATCTGGATTACTGGAAAGGTATTCGACGACTTTTGTCAGATTCGTTTTGCCGTTGTCTTTCAATTTTGTTATATACCAGTTCTGCAACTCTTCCTCGGAATTTTCTTCTACTATGGAAGTAGAACGTCTTTTTTTGCTTATTACTTATCTCTTCGAACGGTTTTCTGTGCTCTTTTTCTGTAGATGTTCCCGCTTCCGCAGTACATACTGCAAGAGAGAGTAGGAACATGGGAATCTATATCCACAGGCTCAGATAAGGCTGCGTCTGAAAAGCTCATCTCACTTCTCAGGTCAACACTGTCACAAACAGGCCAGTTGATGTTTTTTTCAAACCCCTTGCGATTACTTACACGATTCATAAAAGTTTTTTGATTTCTACTTGACTCTATCCACTTTTTATTTATATTTACACAAAAAGTCGACAGAACTCCTTGATTCGGTTCTTGTCTTCTTCAGAAACTTCGGTAGTCAAGACAGAAATGATACTTTCATATAGAAACATATGATTTTTCAGATCACCGCCACTTCTTAATTTTACAAAAAAAATCTAGATTGGTACAAAATCCAGCCATAGTTCTAATGTACATATAAAAATAAAAGTATTTCACTGTGTTCACAAATAAGCGACAAGAGCAAAACTAGATGGACTTATTTATAGTCAGTGTTAATTACTCAAGTAGTGGACATAACAGTGAGTGAAAATTATTCAGCCAATCAGAGTCGAGCATTTTTCGATGACTCATTAGTTATGTGCTTAGCCGAGCGCACAAACAAATGAGTCATCAATCACAATGCACCCCTACCGATAACATCCAATAATAACTAAATCTCTACCAGAATTACTAGTTATAAGTACCTATGCGCTATTAAAACTATATATTTAACTAAAACAAATGTCAAAACAGCCAAATGAGACAAATATACTATGAATTGATTTTAAACGGCAAAAAAAAATTCTTACAAAACATTTTTTTTACCGAATAATTACTCGCGCTGCCGCGGATGCCCGGCGCTGATTTTTTTTTCGTGGATAGAGAATGACCCTTTTTTTTGTTATCGGGGGGAAACCTTCAAAAGGCGCCTGGACTTTCGGGGTAAAGACCAGGGAGTGTGGGATTCTTACCTCACTAAAACCACCCCGGTGATCACCATCAGCACATATAAAAGGCCCCGTTACCTCTAAAAAGACCACACCGGAGCCTCCTCTGTGCAACGCCTGTTAAGGCACATCTCTGGGGAGACTGTAAACAGATCTCCCCTGAGTCTCGCTGTGCATGGTGGCACGTGGTCACTGTGCCACCGTCTTTCCAGGGATCCCTAGCTATCATATACCCACGCCACACACCCAACATATTAGCACAATTAAAGAAAAAAAATTAAACGTTTATCGCTCCATACAAAAAAATCCAAGTAATTTTTTTTCAGACAATCTATCAACTTAAAATGAAAGGAGATGTTTCATTTTCGGCCATCAGATGTACATTTATCGAAAAAGAGGAAAAATACTACAAATTGGGGAAAATATTCTCTGGTGAATTTGAGCCTGATTTGTTGTGTACAAAAAATAATAGTTTTTCAATTATTGCCATGTTTTATTCAACATGGCGTCTTGTTTGCTTGCATACTTCATTCGCTCAGAAATCATGTCTCATCAAATCAATGTTACGTAGAAGATAATTAAAAAATGTGTGTATTCTTGAAGTGTTAAAAATAAATTACTAGTATCCTCTTGTACATATTTTGAGTAAACATAATTAAGTGTGACGATTTCATCGTTACAAAAATCTTTAGTCTCCATTTTTGAAATGTGTTTCTGAAGGAATTCAAAATAACCGCTTGTTATCTTGAAAGTTGAAACTCTATCAGTCAGTCAGGTCTCCACTAGGGTAATAGTGTTCTGTGGGTTAGTTCTGATGAACAAAAACAAAACAAGGTTAAGTAAACGTCATTTCTACAACCTGTCATGGCTGTCATAACTCTTAGGACAAACATTTTTAATTTTTATTTTGTACTTAAAAACCATTTGATATTATGAAAAAATGTTACTTTATTCTATTCAGGGGTAAGTTTCCCAGCTTTGCTGAAATGTACATGTTATGGCCAGAGCCGCATATAAAAATGAAACATCTCCTTTTATAATAAAAGTTATCAGGAATATAAAAAAGTAACATAAAAAAAAATCGCATCAATATTGGAACTTTGTTGCCTAAGTCCACTAATTTTCAGTATAGGCCCACTGTGGGGCGTGACCAAGTCCCCAATATGTACTATTTGTATCCTCAACAAGACATTTGTACCTCTTAACGGTAAGGGAAGTACGTCCAGACGAACCTTCGCGCCACTTTGAGGTCAAAGTGGCGGGATCATCTGAAAGCGATATGAACATTTTTCATGGAAATACAGCTTGAAAAAATCCCCTAGCATTTTAGTTTCTTTCACAACCCTTAATTCTTGTGACTTTTTTTACTATTGATATTAGGCTTGCGTTTGACCACCATAACAATAGCCTGTTTTTTAATCTCAGAGTAAATAGGTATCTTCTGGACTCACTCGTCCCATCGTAGACCTCATCTATCGCTTACCATCAGATGAGATCGAAAACAAGCGTGGGCTCATCCGTAATAAAAAGAATACAAATAACATGCTGTCAGCTCTTTTGTGCACTGTTGTATGTTACTACGATACCGGTTTGTCGAATCGTAAATTCTTGTCTCTATTTGAAGATTCACTTCAAAGTTGCATTCAAAAGCTTATTAATTTTAATTCACGTACGAACACATGGTAGATTAAACAAAAAAAATTATTGTTAGACGCCATCTGTGTTGTTTCTGTACGCGTTAAAACGGCAAATTATGGACTTGACAACTGCTATTTTTATTATAATTATGATAATACGGTAGACTTCCACCCGCAATTACTTCATTTAATCCGTGATCATGGCGCTTGCAACAGTGCCGAAATATCGGAAACTCAAAACAAAAAATACACATGGTAAATATCCCGTTTTAAGTTCTAATGATAGTACGGTAGTTATTGAGTGTTTGAGTTCTTTTGCAGCATACTCAATACGTCGCTGTAGAATGAATACCTCGTATGCATTGATATACTAAAAACCCAAGATGCACAGTCTCGAAGAAAAGTGAAGCTCGAAACAGTCGCCAAACACTCACCACCTACGTAGTAATAGATATGCTATAAGTACAAAATATGTTTTTGCAAATTCTATCTTATGACAATTGTTTAAGGTTGTTTTTACAAAGAAAATTTTGGCATTTTTGACGTGTGTACCTAGACGCGAGTGACGCGATACTATTTGAAATGAGCGCATAATTTAGAATTAAGCACTTGTTTTATGCGGACGGTTTTGAGACGTTGAGTGTGCATCTTGGGTTTTTAGTATATCAATGCTCGTATGTCAAAAAAACATCTTTTTCTTTTTTTTTGTAAAAATCGTATGGAAACCACGTATTTTATAATACCTACGGTGAAACTGTGAAGCCAGTATATAACTACAACTGCCATCTATGGAGTAAAACGAAAACCTCTTATCTATAGAGACATGGGCGTTTAAACAAAAACTACGTAGATATAAGAACAGAAAACCTCTTATATCATTTCTCTGGCATAATCCAGTTAAGTAATAAAGTAAGTATTGGTTAATAACATAAATAAGATAGATAGATAAAACTTTTATTGGTCAACAGAAGACACAACACACAAAAGTACATTAACATATAACACAAATTACAGAGAAAAAAAAAAGAACTTTTTACCAAAAAATTAAACCGACTCCCAAAAACACTGCAAAGTGAAAAATAACTTTAATTTCGGTAGTCGGTGTCTTTAGTTTTGTATTTTCGTTTTTGGCACCGACTTCCGAAATTAAAGTTATTTTTCACTTTGCAGTGTTTTTGGGAGTCGGTTTAATTTTTTGGTAAAAAGTTTTTATTTCACTCTTTTTAGTTGGTCGATTTTTAATTTACCTAGTTAAAAGAGCCTAAATGTCAACTACTTATAACCTTTTACAAAATATTGCTTTTCCCAATGCTGGGCCGTTAATTGTTGAGGAGTTCTCCTGGTACTTCACCATCAGCTCTACGTCACCATATGCATTGTGACGAACATAAAGTGCTTAACATCCATATTCAAGTAATCGAATCGCAATCCACGAAATACTTATTATTGAGTAGGTTCGGCGGCCATCTGTGGTCTTCATCATCAGTTCCACTTCCCCAAATGGTATTTTTTGAGAGCAACTGCACAAGTTACTATAAGAAATACCCAAAACGCCATAGGTGTGCCTATAATATTTGAAGAGTTCCCTCGATTTCTCCTAGATCCCATCATCAGATCCTGACCTGGTGACAATGGGACCAATTTCGAAGTATACCCTTGCAAACTAAAACAGAATTTTCCAAATCGGTTCAGCCGTCTTCGAGTAATCGATGATCATACATTAAAAAAAAAAAAAAAAAAAAAACAAATATACGCGTCGAATTGATAACCTCCTATTTTGGTCGTCGGTTGAAAAAGAAAAAGTAAACAAATTAAAATGTAACACGAAAAATGGGTGCGGTGTGTGTCTCCGAATGCAATAAGTCCTTTTTATCATTCAAACATGAAACAAAAGCACATAAAAATATTTTAAACTATGATAAAATTAACCGTTTTTAGGCTTCCGTAGCCGAATGGCAAAAAACGGAACCCTTATAGTTTCGACATGTCTGTCCGTCTGTCTGTCTGTCCGTCCGTCCGTATGTCACAGCCATTTTATTCCGAAACTATTAGGACTATACATGTAAAACTTGGTAAGTAGATGTATTCTGTGAACCGCTTTCCGATTTTAAGTGAAAATTAAAAAAAAATATTTAAAATAAAGGGGGCTCCCCATACATGGAACTGAAACTAAAAATATTTTTTTTCATGAAACCTATACGTGTGTGGTATCTATAGACAGGTCTTTAAAAATTACATTAAGGTTTCTAAAATGACTTTTTCATAAAGTTAATCGTTTAAAAGATATACGCTTCCAAAGTGGTAAAATGTGTGTCCCGCCCCCTCTAACTTCTATAATAATGAAGTGAAAAATCTAAAAAAACCACATGTTGTAGATCTTAATGTAAACTTTCAACCAAAATTGGTTTGAACGAGATCGAGTAAGCAGTTTTTGAGATACAGTATGAAAAACAAAGTTATTTAGTATAGTTGTAAAAATTGTGAATAAGCTAGTTTTAAGAAATTTGTAAGGTTTTTTGTTTTTGTTTTTTTTTTTTAGTTAAATATATTAAGTATATTATATTTATTATAGTTACTACGGAACCCTTCATGGGCGAGTCCGACTCGCACTTGGCCAATTTTTTTCGTTTCCTGTTAAGTTTGGATTTCTGGACATACGAGGTTATCGTTCTACAGCGACGAATAGTCCCTTCTTTGGCATTGTTCGTCAAGTCGTTGAGCTCCTTCGTAGTCCAAAGTTGAGCTTAGAAAATACAAACTAACTGACAAAGGCTTATTGGGAAACTCTTCATCTAGTTTAAATTTACGGGAAAAAATTACGTGTAAATGTGTTATTTATGAACCATTTGCAAAATAAAGTTCATTTATCATTTAAAAATGGTTAGATTTTGAATACGGCAACCCTAAATTTCACAGGAACAATACTGGATACTGTTTTGTTCACTATTGTGATACAATTTGGAGTGTTATATTTTAACCGACTTCAAAACATGGAAACTATTTTTTATGTATGTTCCCCGATTACTCGAAAACAGCTGGACCGATTTGGAAAATTCTTTTTTGTTTGAAAGTGTATACTTCCTAGTTGTTCCCATTGTCATAAAATCAGGTTCTGATGATGGAATCCTGGAGAAATCGAGGGAACTCTTCAAATATTATAGGCACACCGTTAGCAAATTGGACATTTTATAGTAACTTGTGCAGTTGCTCTCGAAAAGTACCATTTCGTGAAGTATAACTGGTGATGGCTAATAAGTATTTCATGAGTTGCGATTCGATTACTTGAATATGCTTGTTAAGCACTTTATGCTCGTCACAATGCATATAGTGAAGTGGAGCTGATGGTGAAGTACCAGGAGAACTTCTCGACAATTCAGGAGACATGTCGAGTAATGGGTACTCACAAAACCAGGACCACCTCTTATCACCCGCAATCTGATGGAATGGTGGAACGTTTCAACCAGACAATAGCGGCCTTTACACGCTCGCTCTATCGCGCGTTCTTTGGAACGTACAGGATTGCGCGCGAGAAAGCCGGCATGCTCAATCGCGCGCGATTACCTATGTCCGCCATCTTTATCACGCGCAAAAGAATTATAACGTAAAAACGTCTGGTTGCATAATCCGGTGCGCAGCAAAGGAAAGTCTCCGAAATTGCAGGCAAAATGGGATGAACTATACCGCGTTGTGACTAAGATTAATGACGTCACTTATCGGATCCAGAAAGGTCCACGAGCTGCGCCAAAGATTGTTCATGTTGATCGACTGGCGCGTTACTACGGGTCTAATGATGCTCGGGTCGAGCATGTCTTACGAGGGGGTAGTGTTACGTCAGTCGCTTAGCTAAGTACGTCGAGAAACTTCAACCGACATCTAGAATGTTCGAGACACTAACGCCACCTGGCGGCGAGTAGCAGTACTGAGTATCTCAAGTAGCTTCTGGAACATTCTTGGCAGTATAGGCAATGAGTCGATTTTACAAGAATGTTCTAGAACTCATAGACCGGGGTATATAGGTAGATCGCAGAGGAACGCAGACGGCAGTTTTATTAGAAGATCGAGGCGATATCATCGAAATTCTACAAGCGAATTTCAGTGCGATTTAAGTTTAGTGACAAGTATCGTAGTGTGAATAACGGCGTTCATTTTTATTTTGTGTTTATTTAAAAGTGTTAATTTTGGTTTAATTGGCGTAAATTATTTCTATCCCGAACCCCAGCTCGTAACAATAATAACAACAAATTGAATGTGACAGACGAACATACACTCGATTGATGCTGCTACTACAATTATTTTCTTGTTATAAAAACATAACCCTCCTTGCTTCGCCGCAGTCGGGTAAAAATGTTGTCCTCTAGCACTGTGTTTCTTTTCAGAGTAATCAGTTAGGAAACACTGGTCTCATCTAGTTTACTTTTACGAAAAAAATGACGTGTGAAAGTGTTATTGATAACCTATTTGCGAAATAAACATCATTATTTCATTATTTCAATGTACTCTATAGGGTTCCGTTTTTTAATAGGGACGCTCAGGACTCAGATAAAAAGTAACCAATTGTGTTCATACTTTTGTAACTCACGAACCATGACTGAATATCTTGCTATACAAATTCCCTTTAGCATTCTCATAAATGCTGAAAATAGTTTGATGTTTCTAATTTTATGAATCTTTTGTAACCAAAACCAAATTGTTTAAACTCACCTCCCAAAATCAAAGTCAATATCGGAGTGCTCATACTGTACAAGTGACCATATTCCCCACATGAAGTGAGACAGCAATGCTAACTGCTGGACTTCTGTATAGACTTTGTAAATATGTGCATCGGAAGGGTGATCCACATTTAAATATATTGCTAAATACACTTTGATCCACTCCAATTGGAACTCTTCGCAGGGATACTTGTCGTAGTCAATGTCATCTATTGAGAGCCCTGAAAAAAGGTTACGGTTAATCTTAATTTGACCATATTATTAGTGTGTGTTTATTGAAATCACCTTGAAACCCGTTATTAGTACTGTAAACTATCCCCGAGGACTGACAACGATAGCTTCAATCAGCCGTGAACATCTGTTTAAGATGAAGTATAACAGATCATTTCATTAGTCTAGCAGAACTTACCTAAACCATATAGAGGATTTGTAGTTGGCGATATTCGGCGTAACCGCAGTAGCAAAGCCGATTTAAAGAACGTCGAAGCAATGTACCCCGTTTATCAGTTATTGTAATAAAACAATGAACTTTAACTGTAAATTTAGATATAATGGGGCTACCTAACTGTGTTGCGGGTGTGGAAGTCGATGTTTTATTTAATAAACATTTCATTAAATGTAAATGATCCACTTCCCGCATACCTAGTGGGGTGAATCAGAGAATCAGAGACCCACAACCAACTGTAATAACCTAAATAATAAAGAAAGTATATGATAGTGAACGATGCAATACTTACCAACGAATTCATTGAAGTGATTTGCTATATCATACGCTTGGTAGCAATACGCTGCATATTCGTAATCAATAAACGATATTGTCCCTTCATCTTTGTTGTATATTACGTTTCCTAGAAGCAAATCATTGTGAGCAAACACAATAGGACTGTTTGTTTTTATTAAGTGCGACTTTAGACGCTCGTACTCTATCCTTAGTTTTGTTATTGAGGTGAAACTATTTGCGAATCTATAAAAAAGAAAAAAAATATTTTGTTTAGTATCGACAATCTTCTTTTGTATTCCACACCTAGGTACAATACTATTACAGTTACGCAATCTAGCTATTTATAGACTTCTTGTTCAGATCACTATATCTCAAGGTTTATTTTTTCGTTTCTAAGTACATTTCATGGTCCCGTGGGTAGATAAACTTTTTTGAAGTGAAAACTTCTTTAGCATCGTTGTGATTTGAAAATTTATGAATCGAAAAAGCGACAGTAAAAAGAGACAGACACAAATTCATAAGAAAAGAAAAAGCCAACATTTTTGAAGGTTCCACTTCTACCACGTGTGAATTGCACACATTTTTTTTTTAAACAGACAGCGTCCGGCAATAATTTATTGGAAGTTAGGCGTCAATTACTAAATTGAATTATGAGGAAAACGTGAAGAAAATTTTGACTTTTCTATGGCTGTTAAAAAACAAGAGTAAGGGAAGACCCAAGATACGATGGATGGACTGTGTAAAGTAGGTTTTGATTACAAATGCTCAACGTGTTTAGAGAAATCTATGTAGTAAGTACTTTTACGTGTATCTATTTCTTATTCTACAATAGCATGCTATATTAAAATAATGTAAATTGTAGTTTTCGCATCTACGTCAGTACAGTAGAAGTTTCAACTTTTTATTCTGGTCGGTATATCTGTGAAGCTAGACTTATGTATTTTTATACACTCGGCTTTGTGAAATTAGGTATTTGTTTGATAAACGTAATCCTTTGATATGATGATATCTAATTAAATTAAAAAGTCTTGTCATAATATAATTTATTCTCGAAAAGAGTATGCAGTTACTTTTATCATAGTTATAATTCACCAAGATTGAAGTCGGTCGCCCAAGTAACACAGTCTTGGAGGTTTAAAACAAATCTATCTATTGACAGTCTATTCATGGTTAATCTTTAGATAGGGGCTTTCTAAAGATGGTTTCAATAAAGAAAATGTATTCTTATAGAGTTATTTTTCTCAAGCTCGATTATTTTTAGAGCATTTGTATAGCACACTTATTTTAAGTACGTTTACAGGTATATTGAATGTTTTAAGATAAAATGCTCTACAAATAGTTAATAAAGCCTAAAGGTACCTAACTTGAAACATCTTTATAGATAATATGATATATTTTAAGATAAAACATTCTATTTCATCTATTGGTACTCTTATCTTTGCTTATAAACAGACTTAAGTCTAGATAAAATACTTTAATAGATATTTTTCAGTTTGTCTCAAAAAAAAATATAGTGAAAACGTGTTTTTAGTGGTTTTTTTTCCAAAAAATGGCTTAATTAAGTGTATTTTACATTAAATATTTGAATTGGATGATTTTATGCAATGGAGACAGTAAAAATATTAAAAAATCTGGTGGCTTTCGTCGAAAAATCGGCAAATATTTAATAAGGAAGAAAAATGAAGAAGAATTGCAAAATGATTCAGATTTAGAATCGAAACATTCTAGTAATTTCCTCCAAAATGCGGGAAATTGTTCTACTACAGAAGATATAAGTTACTAGATACTTAATCTTAAAAACTCCAACACTCATAAGTCTGTTTTGTTTTGTTCTGTCGTTTTTCAAGTAAATTTGATCTTGACGCCACTTTTATTGCTTAATTTCGATTCAAATGATTTTCGTTACATATTTTAATGCTTATTTTTATGTTTTTTAAATAAATTATCTCTAATTAAACATTTTAATATGTTTTAAATTACTATATCTATACTTATAATAAATCTGTAGAGAGGTCAATTCTGTACATGAAATATATTTCCAAAATAACTATCAGGGGGTGATTAGGGATCGATACTGATGCCAAAAATGCAATCTGTAAAATTTTTGTCTGTCTGTCTGTATAACCGTTATAGAAACAAAAACTACTCGACGGATTTTAACGAAACTTGGTACAATTATTTTTCATACTCCTGAGCTGGTTATAGTATACTTTTCATCACGCTACCATCAATAGGAGCAGAGCAGTGAAGGGAAATGTTGGGAAAACTAAACTTTCGTCGCGTGTGCAACCTTATTTGGTTAAAGCTACACAGAAATCATTTCATGACGGAAATGTTCTCCTTAAAATTATATAAAAAATATCCCACAACAGCATATGTCTATTTTTTATGGTTGACTCACAATAACACGTGTAACTCCCGATAGCTTAGCAGTTCGAAACTTTCTGATTATAATATTTGTCTACTCTTACGTTTATAACACTCTCTGTCACCCCTAATTGAAAAAGTTAACATTATTAACTATTCCATAAAAAGAATCATATAAATCGGTATAGAAACACCAAAGTTATACTTGAAATACGCTAATAATAAGCCATCGCGCGTGAATACTGAATCATGCTATAAGGATTATTTTTGAGAATCGGTCGCCGCGCTCGACGCGTCTAGCGGGCGAAGGTATAAAATTTCGTTTTAAAGGTAGGTACTTAAGCCTCATGTGAACGTGATCTAAACAATATTACCAATCCATTAATTTAATAACACACAAGGAGTTACACGCTGACAGAGTCGCGGGCACAGCTATTAACAATAATATTGTGAGGTTCCGTATTGCGATATTTTTCACAACAACAGTATTAGAGATTGACATATTATATTTCCCTACTAAATTATGAAAGTTAATCTGTCTGTTACATCAATATCACTGAACCGTGAGGAAGGACATAGGCTACTTTTTTTTTACGAATTACGACGGAAACACGGACGAAGTCGCGGGCAACAGCTATCTATACTAATAATATAAGGCTGAAGAGTTTGTTTGTTTGTTTGAACGCGATAATCTCAGGAACTACTGGTTCGAATTGAAAATTTAATTTTTAATTAAATAGTCAATTCATAGAGAAAGTCTATACGCTATATATCATTACAATAGGAGCGGAGCGCCAATGAAGACTGCTTCAAAATCGGGGTTAAATTTAACGTTAGCCCAAAGTAACTATTCCACGCGGACGAAGTCGCGGGCAAACACTAATTTTAAATAAAATGAGTATTTTAAACATTAAAATGCAATTTAAAAAATTGGCTTATATAAATAATTTGGTAAAAAATATTAAATCTTACATTTACAGCGGGCGCTCTTATTTTAAGAGAGTTTTACATAATAATCACCGATAGAATTTCAATCGTATATAGATTTGCTTATTTACCCATTAATAACTAGCTAAAACATAAGTATATATGAAATAAGTAATAAATTTGTTACGCTATGATGCAATACAATAATAAGTTTAAATAACTCTTGTAAGTTCTTCGTCATTATGTGTCGTTGTCTATTACAAATCAAATGTAACTTAAAGTTGTGAGTTAATTTTGGCTTAAAAACTTTACGAGTAAAGATTTCTTTAAAGGTCTCAACTTTATCTATAAACTATCTACTAGTAAAATTTGTGGTCTATAAACAGTTTAGTGAGACACTAGAAAAATCTCTACAGACGATTAGAAAATTTACAACTCTTATCTCTATCTATTCATGTTTTCTTAACTCATTCTTATGAAAACGGATAAGGTTGTGCCCACTTTAACTAAACTGTGTCTATAAGCGTTCTTGAATATTACTTGGAGGATATTTATATCTAATAGTCCGTTTTTAGACACGATTGTGTTACTTGGGCGGTTGCTATCCGACGCTCAATTTTAAAACCTAATATTGTTTTAATCAAACATAAAATACGTTCAGGCTTGATTAACACATAGGTAAATACAAAGTAATACCGAATCTTACTTAATCCATAATTATAATTATTATAAATGCAAAAGTCTGTCAGTGTAACCCTTTTTTTTTTCAAAAAGCCCTTATGAGGCTGAAAGAGGGGTATGAAAGTTCGTATGAAAAACCGTGCGCAGTCGGGGTCAACAGATAGTAGTTCATAATAGAGTAATAAATCTTAAGTAGGTAATAAGTTAGTAGTAAGTAATATGTGTCAATACCTATTATACGTACCTGGCTTGCTTGGCTTCTGATGTGAACGGGTCGGGAAGTAAACTTAAAAACTGTTCAATTTTATCCCACACAAATGGTTCTTTCGGCACCTGAAACAGCGTAAGACACATCTCTAGTTATTATTCACGTAGTATTGCTGGTTTTATACTAACTAACTTAAAGATTGATTCACAGAACAACATAAATTTTAATGCAACTGATGTCGATATATTTGGTTAAAAAAGGCGCAGAAGTGAAAGATACTGATGTTTAAACATTGAAATTGATTTTATTTAAAGACCAATGTGGGTAGTATTCACATTAGTAGCAATCTTGTTGTCTGGAGTGGGTTCACGACGATAGTGTAAGGGGTGAGGTTCAAACCTGTGACCTCTCGATGACAAGTCCGACACCTTAGCCTTTTACGTTTACAATTTTCAATATGGTTGCTTCATTCAAATTGAAAGGCAGAAGTGAATCGTGTAATATCGGCAAAATAATGTTGCACTATGCATTGCATTCAAAACTCAACTTAGCCAACACATAATTGCGGTTCAATCACATCTACAGAAATGATAAAAGAAAATCAAATGAATGCATTGTATTGTTATACTGATGACGAACCTTTTGTAATCTATTTAAGTATGACTTTAGTATTGTTTTCTAGTAAGTGACTAATGTCTTTATTGAGAATAAAGTTTCTTTAAACAGATTCCAGTAATCCTCTAAGCAGAGAGTATATATAGTTTTTGCCTCTAAGAAACTATATCTGTCTGTCAGCTCGATGAAGTTCTAGGACTTTAGACAAAAGATTACTCAAAATCTAGAGCTAGACATAATTATAGCTTCTTAGAGGATTATATACGCTATGCATAGTTCTTTAAGTTTTCTTTTGCTGCATTTAAATAAATGTTAGGTACATTTTATTGGCCTATGAATTACGCACGTAACGATATTTAATTAGGTATCTACAACGGTTCTGATAACATTATTATACCAATAAATGTCTTCATAGTCTCTAGATAAGACAATCAAATGAAATAAAATTGTCTTTAAGTTTTACCTTTTAGTTACAACTGTACTTAAATGTTGGTACAGGTAGAATAGAACCTGACAGCCTAGACCAAGAAGCAGGTGAGACGTGGTCGTATCATATATAGTAGGCCAGAGTACTTAGGTATCGCGTAGTGTTTCCGCGCGGCTCTTAAACATTATGAAAGGGTGAGGAGCTGCTCAGTTCTTTCCTTCATCAGAGATCAACAATGCCAACTTGTCCCCGCATCGCACCCGAGTAAGAAGTGGCGAAGCGAAAAACCGTTTAGTTTTAGTCAGTAGGAGTCTGACATGCCCCTCAGTCTACCATAAGGCGGAGGATATCCACATGTAAAAAACAGTGGCGCTGGCGGCTCAGAACACTACAATTTTTTTAGTGGCCTCTCTTTTATGAGGTTATCGGCTGATTAACCGGACTTGCCTGTGGCAGCCTTAATTGTAATAAAACTTCTAGGCCGGACTTATATTTAAATTACAAACTAGGCGACTACACGCTAAGGGGCACCCCATGTGGGATACGGACCACGGGGTAGGGTGTCTCTGGGGTAGGGCAGCTAGGGACAGACTGTATCGGATAAGTCACAACACTTTTTAATATTTGGCCTTTTTTATAGTTATGGGATTGTCGGCTGCTTAACCGGACTTGCCTGTGGCGGTCTTAATTATAATAATTACTAGCGACCCACCCCGGCTTCGCACGGGTGCAATGTTTATATTAAATATACTATAGAATGTCTTTATATACATCGTTGACAGCCTTTTTGTCATTCGACATCCATGTTCTCTTTAGTAATTACTCTTGAAAGTGCGACACATAATTTACCCTTGGAAAAACATTCAACGTTCAAATCTAAGCAACATAGGCACGCGCGCCGTGCCTCCGCCGGCACCGCGCTGCAACCGCTATGTCCTTGCATTTTAAATCTGTAATATCTTCGAAACTATTTATTTAAATTATATTCTGTAAAGAGCAATATAGATTTATATTAAATGCACACTGTATTTATGGTACTTAATTGGATAAGGATTAATGCTGTATTGCTTAAAATCGCTTCGTAAAATATGCTCGTATTTCTCGTAAAAAAAAAAAAAAGTAAAGTAAAGTTCTCGTAAAAAGTAAAGGATAAAAATGGTTGTTGTGAGTTATCTATAAGAGATAGACAGATGCCATCGAGGACTTTTTTGTTGACCTTTTTAAGGTGTACAATACTGTAGTACTTTATTTTGATCCTCTCGTAGGGTTCAGCCAGCGTTTGCAAAGCAAGCGTAAGAAAATGTGTTTATTTGCGACATCACATTAGAAACCTCAAAAATTATCAGTGTTCCTCTACTATATTATGCATGTTATATACTTAAAAACCTTCCTATTGAATCACTCTTTCTATTAAAAGAAATTGCATCAAAATCGTTGCGTAGTTTTAAAGATTTAAGCATACATAGGGACAGACACAGGGAAGCGACTTTGCTTTATACTATGATAAGAAGCCTTACAAACCTGCAAACTAAGCGACTACACTACTAGGATTAAGGGCATACCGTGTGGGATACGGACCACAGCTAGGGCGTCGCTGGGAGGGCAGCTAGGGACAGAATATATTGGATAAGTCGGAACACTGCGATGAGATGCGCAGTTAAACATTCATGGGAGAGAGAGTGGGGTGGAGAGCATAGTACAACGGCGTCACAGTATCACTAGACTTTTCAACCTTTGTTTTCAACAAAGTATATTAGGTAGGTACCTATTTAACAATTTTAATATGTACAAATAAATCATTAATTGCGATCTCGGATGCGTATGTTAAAGTACATCGTACAATGTGCATATTGTAATACGTTCATTTGCACTGTAAATTAAACTTTTAATTACCCTTAATTTTACTGGAATTAGTAAGCATGCCTTGTTGTTAGCGGTCAGATTTCATAACGCAATATAATAAAGTATGTCAATCAAATGAGAGATAAAACCTAATACCTAATAACTTTGTCTCTTATCTTTACCATTAGAAGTAGAAGACATTGGCTGTTGCATACCTACATAGTACCTAGATACAAGTATAAATCAAATTGAAGTGTCTGTCTATGATTTCAAATTAACTGTGTTTACTCAAGAGCTTATAGTTATGTACACGATACTAATATCTACTATATTAAAAAATAACATGTTCGTCTGTTTTTTGTTTTTGTCCGATTTTAATCGAATGTTCTCTGGAAGATAGTGGCGGTATACGTACATACAAAATGATAATTTACTTTTTATCCAGAATTTTTCGCTGGATCGCGATTTACGCGGGAAAACCGCGTAGGGAACATGACTTCTACGTGGACGAATTCGGCGGCACTAGAGCATAGATACCGGTTTTCGATAATATCGAAAAACCGGAATATCGGACCATTAATCCGATATTGAAAAAACCGATATTGGATTTCAAAAATCGGTTTATCGGCCGTACGCTCAATAAATTTAGAGGAGAATCGCTTAGTACGACAAGACAGTATATTGAACAAGTGAGAATGGTACCATGCAGTACGTCTGGTAGATCGTTAGTATAAGGTAGATGGAGGAATCGCGTCGTAGAGTTCCTGCGCACACTCTCCGAAGTACAATCTGTGGAAGACCAACAGGCAAACAACGTTTCGCCGATAAGCCAAGCTGTGAAGCTTGTCTGCTAACACTGCATTGCCTATGAGTCTTTTAGCTCTGCGTTATCCGAGTCAAGTGCAGCAAGCTGGTATTTTGCTGAGGCATCCTGCTAGTGACTGCAGTACTCCATAAAAGAACAGACCTGTGCTTTATACAAATTCAGAAGCTGTACAGGTGTGAAGTATCGCCTCACCTTGTGAAGGATTTCCAGCTTTTTGGCTGCAGTCAAAGCTTTTCGCTCAATGGTTGAGCCAAAGTTTAAGTTAGACGTCAACTCCATGCCCAAGAGTTCCAGACAGTCGGTAACTGATAGGTACAGATGCACCTCGGAAAGTAGGAGATAATTTAAATTGGCTCCTTTTAGCGGTAAAAAGATAAACCTGTGTTTTCAAAGCATTGAATTTTACTAGATTGTCGGGTCAAATTCATTTGCTCCAACATGGCCCTTCTAAGACAGTCTATTTCATCCCTGCTAGCTCTAGCACTGGATAAGTGTATCTTTAAGTCTGTGCTGTCATCCGGGTACCTAAGAGCTGGAGCAGGTCCTTAATATGCAGCAAAAGAGTCGCAAAGAGAACATACCTCTTAAGAATACCGCATTGACATTGACAGCCATAAGATCGGATGAGCAGCCATCGATGACCGCTTGGATTGACCGCTCACTTAAGAAGTCACAAATCTAGTTGCAGAAGCCAGCAGGGGCATTATATGCCAAACTGACACCGCTCGGATCGACCGCTCACTTAAGAAGTCAGAAATCCAGTTGCAGAAGCCAGCAGGGGCATTCTATGCCAAACTGACACCCAGTGCGATTACGGCATTCCTGATCAAACAATGTCCCATTAGCTGGAGTGTCCAAATGACCCAAGAAGACGCCACTAAACGAGACCTGCGTAACTGGGCCTAATGTATGCTAGCAGCTTATTATTGAGTACCCTATCCATCACTTTGCAGATTCTGGAGGTTTTTTGGCAACTGGTTGCACATCCTGGTTACTTCGAGGACACTGGCACCACTCTAATTTTAAGAGTGTGATACAGGTGACAACTCCAGAGCACAATTTTTTAAGACTCGAGCAGGTGTTCCGTCCGGCCCGCTGGCTTTGTTCACGTCTAGTCTGCAAAGGGCTTTATGGACCTTTTAAATGTGAATTTCTAAAACTGACGTATCATATTTCAGCAATAGCGATCTCGTAAATTGCTGTAGTCTTCGTCTTTAAAGCCATAACATGACTGCGTAGTCACCCCTCCAATTGCATATCTAGTTCTTTGCGTTTATGACGTATCATATTTCAGCAATAGCGATCTCGTAAATTGCTGTAGTCTTCGTCTTTAAAGCCATAAAATGACTGTGTAGTCACCCCTCCAATTGAATATCTAGTTCTTTGCGTTTATCGTAATATTTATGTTACTCAATTACTTATTTTAACTTGTGTTAATTTTTTTATTTAATGACATCGCAGAGTATGTTAAGAAATTTATATTTTTTGAGTATCATACTTTTAAATTCGAATTGATATAATCGCAATGAAATATTTTTAATAATAAATTACGCTGATTTTATATTTCCATAGCACACTGTAATACAGTCTCTAAATTCTAATATTTGGACCCTTATAACGTTAAAACGAATTTGATCATTTTATTTCCATAATATCGGAAATATATCGAAATACCGGAACACCGATATTAAAAAAATTAATATCGAAACAAAACCGGTATTGGGAAAAGGTTCCGATATTCCATGCTCTAGTCGGCACATGCTAGTAAAGAATAAACACGAGTATTGATAAGATATCATTTGGTTGAACAACTCCATTCAATTCTTTCTTGTAGATAACCCTTTTTACTACTAGCTTTTTTTTTCCCATCACGAATCAGTCGGAAAAATATCTCTAGTGTTATTTACGAAACGTGTCTGGTTTGCGTCGAATGTAACAATATCACATAACCTTGACTATGTACGTACAATGTATAAGCATATTCGCGTGTATGTACGCAATGTATAACCATAAACACGAAGCTGCATCTATTTCTGTCTCATGTCTTCATGTTCTTGTTTCATGTCTTGTTCATGCGGAGTCGATTGATGACAAAATTAACCTCTTTAATTCCAATCTGACCAAGCTGTATGATGTCCATGCGCCTGTTAGGTTGGCCAAGATCAAGCATCTGCCTGCTCCGTGGCTATCAAATGACGTGAGAGGAATTTTGCAAAAAAAGGTAGCAGCAAAATATAGATACAAGTGCAGACCTAGCCCCTTAAATCGTAAGAAATACGTTGCTATCCGAAATCACAGCAACTTGGTTTGTAGGGATGCCCAACGCCGCCACATTCATGAGTCTGTTGAAAACGGTGATCCAGCTAAAGTCTGGAAATTTCTCAGATCATTGGGAATTGGGAAGTCACGTCAAGAGTCTATCCCTAAAGATATAGATCTTGAATCACTCAATCATCATTTTTCCACCTCTTGTAGTTTCAATGGAGCTGTTAAAGCCAAAACTCTAGATAATCTTTCGTCTCTTCCCACTCCCGATTATTCTCCTTTTGTTTTTAATCAATTTGCTAGTTGTGATACTAAGAAGAGTATTTTATCAATCACATCAAATGCTGTTGGTAGTGATTGTGTTAGTCGCAAGATGATACTCCCTATACTTGACGAAATCCTTCCTGTCATTTGTCATATCCTAAATTATTCCTTATTCTCTGGTCAAATAACCCCTCTTCCAAAAAAATGTAATCCTGTTTTTTGGGTGTTTGTGTTTTTCTGAATTCCGTCCTATCTCCATTTTACCGTTCCTATCCAAAGTCCTAGAACGCCTTATCCATAGCCAGCTTAGTGCTTTCCTCTGTAGAAACACTCTTTAATTTTTACCAATCCGGGTTTCGTCCAGGGCATAGCACTACCACAGCTCTTGTTAACATTACTGACGATATAAGATCAGGAATGGACTGTGGGACACTGACGGTCCTTTCCTTACTTGATTTCAGTAATGCTTTTAACACTGTTGATTTTGATGTCTTGCTCGGAATACTGTGCTCTCTTAACATATCTCCATTAGCTATTGATTGGTTTCGTAGTTACCTGTGTGGCCGCCAACAACGTATTTGCATTGAAGGTTCATTATCTTCATGGTGCAATACTACTGCTGGCGTACCGCAGGGGTGGGGGGGGGGCGTTCTCTCTTCTCTTCTTTTCGCCATATTTATAAATTCAATTTCTAATGAACTTCTCTCATCCTACCACCTTTATGCTGATGATCTGCAAATTTATTCACAAGCTCCCGTTGACGAATTGTTTGAGGCGGTGAAGATAGTGAATAAAGACTTAGCGCGTATTTCTGACTGGAGTTTGGATCATGGTTTGAGGGTTAATCCTGCGAAGACTCAAGTCATTATTGTTGGCAGCCCTAGGCTACGTTCCAAAATTGACTGGACGACCCTTCCCCAAATCGTTTTTGATGGAGCTGTTATACCTTACTGTGACTCAGTAAGAGACCTTGGTATTTATATTGATAAGGATTTTTCTTGGGGTCCCCAGTTGCAGGAAGTGAGCCACAAATTGTTCTTAACGCAGATTGCGCAATTTCCTGTCGACTGCCACTAAAACTGCGCTTGCCCAATCTCTTCTTCTCCCTATCCTCGACTATGCTGATGCAAGTTATCCAGATCTCACTGAAGTGCAGTTAGATAAGCTTGAGCGACTCCAAAATTTTTGTATCAGATTCATATTTGGTTTGCGCAAGTATGATCATGTTGAGTTTCGCATTAAACTCAAGTGGTTGCCTATCCGCCTTCGCCGGAATACACATCTTTTATCATTACTCTACAGTATTATTTTCAATCCAACGACTCCCTTTTATCTCAAAGAACGATTTAAGTTCCTTCATGACACACATGGTAGAGATTTGAGATCATCGGAGAATAACGGCCGGAATACAAACAGAGACATGATAAAGTTATTCTTTTGCACGATAACGCTCGACCTCATGTCACAAACGTCGTCACAAAATATTTAGAAACACTCAAGTGGGATATTTTACCACACTCGCCGTATTCTCCGGACCTTGCTCCTACAGATTACTGGTTATTCCGGTGGTGACTTGGCAGGTCACCGGTTCACTTCTTTCGCAGAAATAGAAAATTGGATCAGAAGTTGGATTGCCTCAACAGACGAAACATTTTTTCGAGATGGAATTTGAAGATTGCCTGAGAGATAGGAAAAAGTAGTAATCAACGATGGATAATACTTTGATTAATCTATTCATTCATTTTGATTTAAAAATAAATATATTTTTAACAACAAAAAACGGACCAAATTAATTTAGCCCTGCCCAATTCAATTAAAGCTTTTAAAGTCCTTCCAAAGGTTGTCTGGAAGATATCGCTCTCAGCGATAAGACCGCCATTGTAACCAAAGTTATAGAAATAAGGTTATGTAAGTGTGTTCCAATTTTTGGTGTACAATAAAGTATATTCTATCTATCTATCTTAGTTACACTAGACCGGAAAGATTACTAATCTGCACGTTTTACAAATATTGTAATAAATAATAATGGATATATTATAGTGGAGTTAAGAGGCCGTCTATAATATGCTACTCCACATGTCAAAGGGATGTTGTCCACGAAGTCAAGATAAGGGGTATAAAGTGGTCCTAAACTTCGTAACATCACATTTCAAAATCTCATATACAGGATGTCAGGAATATTAACAAAAGTCATTAATCTCGTAAATGACTGGATACTGAAATGGTATTTTTGAGTGCACACACAAGATACAGTGACAGTTATAACTAAAGGGAAACATAAAAACTTTTCCATTATGCATATACAACGTGTAACAGAATAAACGCAATTCCTGAAAGTAGTTGGTTCAGAATCGGCTTCTGAATCGATTTCCGTTATAAAAAATAGGTGTTAAATTTTGACGGAAAAATCTTTCGTTTAACTTAAAATGGAAACACAGTATCATGACAAATTAATACAATCCTTAATTCAAGGAAATTAAAACCTTAACTCAGAGCAACAAAGCTTAATCAAACGCATGACATAATTTGTAGTTCGCTCATAGCTCGTAATACACATCACACACACGTAAACAATATCAATGCATTTTTTTTATTCATAATAGGCTCGCGTTTGACCACCATCTCACCTGATAGTAAGTGACGATGTGGTTGAAGATGGAGCACACTTGCCTAGAAGTAACCTATCCACTCTTGACTTAAAGACTCCCAGGTTATAGCGATCAGGAAACAGACTCCGGCAGCGAATTCCACTCCTTAGCCGTACGCACAATGAAAGTATTCCCAAAATGTTTTGTGCGTATGGGTGGGATGTCCACTATGTAACGATGGCGCATCGACGTTTGTCTTGTAGTCCGATGATGGAACGGGCTCGGCGGAACTAGATTGTGTAATTCCATCGCACACTCCCCGAAATGTAACCGATAGAAAACCGATAGACTTGCAACTCGTCGTCGATGTTCAAGGCTCTGGAGCTTTGATTCGACCAGTGAATCGTTGCCAATGAGTCTCTTGGTCCTTTTCTCGACAGACTCAAGCGCGTCTAGTTGGTATTTGGCAGATCCATCCCAAAGATGAGAGCAGTACTCCATACACGACCGAACCTGGGCTTGATAGAGATTGAGCATCTGTTCCGGTGTGAAGTACCGTCTCACCTTTGCTAGGATTCCCAACTTTTTTGCTGCTAACTGAGCCTTAGCCTCGATAAAAGGACTAAAATTGAGGGTGGAAGTTAGTTGTTACCCCAAGCAGCTCGATACGATCGGTTATCGGCACGGTTACATCGCGGAAAGTAGGAGCCGGTCGGAATTGCCTCCTTTTTGCGGAGAAGAGACACGCCTGGGTCTTAGCTGCATTAAACTTGTCTAAGTTGGCATCACCCCATTCGGAGACAGCCTTCAAGGACAAGTTCAAGCGCTCAACCATGTCCTCACGGAGAGACTGGATCTGTGACCCACCAGCACGGGCGCTGGATACATATCTCTCAGCAACTGTGCTGTCGTCTGCATACCCAAAGGTACCGGGCATAACATTAAAGGTAGTGTGCGTCAAATCAAATAGGTAATTTAAAGGAATTCCGACTGTTTGAGAATAATCCAAACATATAGTAATTTTATTTGCATTAGCAACGTTATTATACACCGACCTTATCTACAATGAGTAAGGCTTATTTGAATGCACGATCAAACTAAGTTCGGTAATCAGTTTCCCTACATACATAAACTATTTTAGGCATTTTTACGAAATAAAACTATTTAATTTGAAGAAATTTAGACCTTATCTCAAAGATATAAAGCATTTATCGGCTACCTCTTTGATGTTTCTACGAAATGCCGTCACACGGCCACCCGGCCAACATTAGTACCTAACATCAAAAGTAATCCGCCAGCATCTATCTAGTGAAGTTCTTTTATTTACTTTCGTGACATTTTTGTTTCCGCACGCGATGGCTATCCGGTATACTAAGATCCAATACACGGAGACGGTGAGGACCCTTTTTTTACTATTTTGCAACCCCGACAGACAACGGCCCCCTTGTGGGCCCCGACAATTTTGCTGACACTCTTTGAGGCGCGCGTGGAACACGATGCGCCATCTACACGGGCCTGGTTTCAGTCGCGCGGCGAGCTACCCATTGCTCGCAGCCCGCAGGCCCACGCCTACGGTGGCTAGGAGTCGCCCTGCGACTCCCGACACCCGGAGAATCTCCTGCAGCGGCTGGAGCGCAAGGGCTGAGAGGGCCTTGAGACCCGCCTCACCCTCGCGCGTCCCGCCACCTCCTTCGCTTGCATAACCGCTTCGAAGAAAGAGGTTACTGCTTCCCATGCCTCATCAAGCGGGGCAAACCTCTACTGTGTGTTCCACCGTGTCCTCAGGTCGATCCTCGCAGTATTGACACCCGGGCGTTTCCTCCCGCCGAATCCGACACAAGTAATTCCTGAAACAACCTTTTCCGGTGAGCACCTGCGTCAGGCGGAAGGTGAGGACGCCATGAGTCCATGACGCCTCGTTAGCCACTCCTCAAAGAGGGGACTTACCTCCGCTATTGTGGCGTGCCCAGCCCTGGGTTGTGATAGTCGCTCTTCCCATGCCGCCATGATCTCTCGCCGGAGCTCCGTCCACCGTGCCGCAACAAGTCACGGTAGCAGAGTTTCGCCCTGGCGAAGCGCCTCTACGCACTCCTCGTGCAGCAGTGCGAGCGCTTTCACTTCCAGATCCCATGGCGGCAATCCATCAAGGAGGTTCGCCGCCTCGCCGGATTCCGTGCGGTGTCCCCGGATCCCCATCAGATTGGGCAGGAGCCGCTTTAAGGCAGCCCCAGCCGTCGGTACTCCCGCACATTTCACGTGAACCGTTCGACGGCATTTGGCTGGATGCAGAGTATGGCAGTCGCTGGATAGGTCGCGGAGGATCTTGTGCCGTGGCCTCCCAGATCGCCTGACTTAACACCATTAGATTTTTATTTGTGGGGTTGCATAAAACCGCTACATACGTCAGTCAATCAACAAGTGTCGAGGAACTCAAAACTAAAATTGAACAAGCATTTGTGAGTGAAAAGTGACACTGAAGTACTTACAAAATTGAAATACAATTTAAGAAAGCGTCCAAATAAGTGCATAGACCAAGGCGGTGGTCATTTTGAAACTTTGTTGAAAGTAGATCGCAGAAATAGTGTAAACTAATAACCAAAGTGTAAAGTGTAAATAGTCCAGTTCTGTAAGTACTTCTTCCTTGATTGTAGTCTAATTATTGTAAATATTAGGAGTATGACTTAATTTTTACAGATTTTTCTTTGAGCTTAAAATTATATTTAAAATAGTTGTAGTTTCACGGTCATTTCTGGATTCAACAAGATCAGACGTAAGGATTCAGAACGCCGAACGACAAGTCCTAACGCGTTACTTATTCTGTCAAAATTGTACAGTTTACGATAGCGACTGATAAACAGCACATTAGGCACTGTATTCTATACGAATTCCAACAGGAAAAAACGCTTCTAAAGCACATCAATCAATTTGTAGTATTCTTGGTGCGGAAGTTGTGTCTTATGAAACGTGTAATTATTGGTACAAACGTTTTAAAAGTGGTAATTTCGATGTTAGTGACCAGCCACGCCCTGGACAGTCGCGAAAGTTTGAAGATGCGGAATCACAAGCTTTTCTGAATTAAGACTCAACGCAAACGCAACAACAGCTTGCAGCTCAGCTAGGAGTCACTCAAACAGCAGTGTCCAAGCGTTTGCACTAAATTGGAAAAATCCAAAAACTTGGAAGATGGGTCCCACATTTGTTAATCGATTACAATCGAGGTCAACGTTCATACGTTGTATGAACACGTGCCTGTTTTTGCTTGCCCGGCAACAAAAAAAAGGATTTTCTGTGGAAAATTGTGACGGGGGATGAAAAGTATATTTTTTACGAGAATTCCAAGCGTAGAAAGTCATGGGTAGATCCCGGGCAACCCAGTACATCGACGCCAAAACAGGACACTCATTTAAAAAAAGTTCTCCTGTACATCTGGTGGGATATGAAGGGTGTGCTTTACTATGAACTTCTGCAAACTGGTGAAACAGTGACTGCGGAACGCTACAGCCGGCAACTGAATAAACTGAGCGAAGAACTAGAACAGAAGAGGCCATTTACTGGGCAAGGAAGCAGGCAAATCATACTGCTACATGACAACGCTCGACCTCACGTAGCTCGCGCTTCCCAGAAGACCCTCTTAAACCTAGAGTGAGAAGTTCTCCCACACGCGGCGTATTCGTCAGACTTAGCCCCATCTGATTACCATTTGTTTAGGTCAATGCAACACAGTTGTGCAACACGCCTTAGTGGATAAACAGTTCACAACGCTGGACGAAGTGCGTAAATTCATCGATGATTTTATCGCCTCGAAACCTGCAAGTTTCTTTCGCGACGGCATTCGAATGTTGCCTGAGAGATGGCGGAAGTTCATAGAAAATGATGGACAATACAAGATTTTTGTTTTTGATAATTTTTTTATCTTAAATAATTTTACTAACAAATCTGAAAAAATTAAGTCATACACCTAATATTATGATTCAAATCTTTTAAACACGCTGTCTTTGAATATTTTTGTAGTACAAACAATAAACTGTACCTACCTAAACACGACTTATCAAAGGCATTGCGGGGGTGAAATAGCGAAAGATAGCTAAGCCTGTGAAAGTGTGATAGAAAGATTGAATTTTACACGGTAATATCGCTTATCAATATCACATCAAGCTAAAGTAATGTCCGGTCATTCACCTAATGCAGTAATGCCTACAGGTAGATAGAGAGTTGGCGAATCATAATTTTACTTTCTAGAAAACTATCAATAATTACATTATAAACTCAATTATCAAAACTTATTCTTATGTCTGTGATATTTTAGGTACCTGCGTTAAATTCGTTCATTGAACCAATGTACAGCTATAGTCAGCTGGGCGCTCGTGCAGTAGTCGTGTGCGTGTTGACCGCTACCATTGCATGAGTGTATGTGTCTGCGTAAGAATATGGTATGACGCACATACATACGTTTTTCTTTTAGTAAGGATAACTATTTTATAAAAAATGTCTGAGTTTGGTTCCAATTTATTTAGTTACGGATGTTGTTTTAGACTTATAATTTAATATTCTAATTGGGGTGTCTGAGGTATTACGCTTAATCTGTTACACGTTGTATAACGTGACCATACGTCACGCTTTGGGCGGGATTGTCCCGCTTTCAGGCTATCTGTCCCGCTGTCCCCAATGAGATCAAAAATGTCCCGCTTTTACAAACAAACCTTTATATAAACCGTGAAATTTCAATGGATGTTTTCCCGCGGCACAACAACTTGCCATAAGGAGTACTTTTGAACCATAGAGTGAAACTAAAAAATAAAGATGTTTTGATTTTAAAATAATTTAAAAAAATATTCATCTAGTCAAAAACGTGAGAATCCGTAGTAACACTAGAGGGTGACTAGAGGTAACTAGTAGGTACTACTCAAATCGCACGCGCCGTCGTCAAAGGAAACAGTTGTTCTAAGCAAAATAAACTCTCGCACGTAGTGATACAGCATAAACTAGTTTGCACGCAACAACACAAAATAAAAATCGGCATTTTCGTTGTCGGCTTCACAAAGAAAATACCGATTTAAATGTTCAAAGCAAAATAAGCTCTCGTGTTTAGTGGCACGGCACAAACTACAAACTAACAACAATTACAAACGAAGCCGCGCACTGCCTACCTATGGCTTTTGTGTAGCGGCGAAATTAGTTGTCCCGCGATTATCGTACGCGAAGCGCGCCTTATCAAAGCAATGGATCGTCATTACAATTATTGCAATTTGGAGTACGTCGCTATGGTGCAACTGTATGGTAGAGCTGACTATGACTCCCATGCTGCCCGGTGAATTTACGCGAAGCCGCAACACTTGTAGTCGCTCCGTCTTCGCGGGGTTCTGAACCCTCAAGTCCCATCGGCCCGGACGATCGTAGCGGCGACATAGCGGCTACTAGATCATGGGCAGTTCCAGACACCAGCACATGCGCAGGGCAGAGGTGGATCGGCCGTTATTTCGGCCGGCTCATTATTACCGTGCCGTGCGAGAGCACCTACACCCAGTGTTTCCCCAGCGCTGGATCGGACGTGGCGGGCCAGTGCTGATTGAAAAGCACGCGGGTCAACAGCCGCGCGGCCGTTCGTCGCCCGACTTGTCCGAGCGTAGGTATCCGGAGGATTACCACTGATTCGTGGTCGAATTTGAGTTTTGTTTTTCACAATGGTTAATCTGCCATTTTTTGGTTCTAATATTTTATTTGGTTATAAAACGATTGTATCATCAAAACAAAGCCATTTCGTTGCGGGAAAACATCCATTTAAATTTCACGGTGTATACCTACTCACTTACTTGTCTACATTAAATATCTCTAAAATCGCGCGGAAGACGGCAACGTAGACGCGGGGAGAGCATAGATTACTATAGTTGAGAGTCAGGAACAAGCGTGAGCGAGTGACTGACATGCAAGAACGGGATGGGCGATAAATGAAGCGAGCAAGTACATCGCGGAACCGATACAAAGCCATGAATACCGATACATTGAACGTTATTGAAATAGTATTGCTTACTACTTTTACAGTATTGTTTAAGTAGACTGCAATGGAATTGAATTGAACGCTTTTGGAAATGTCCTGACACAACATAAATCATGGTCTCCTTTCTTCTAACTTGTATTATATGTTTTAAACGCGGGTAGGTAGTAAAGTCCAAACATTAGGACTTTATTTATACTATCTACAATTTCTCCGAATTCGTATGAGTGATAAGCAAAAAGAATTGGACCTCTACGAAGCGCCATTGCGTGGCGGCGCGGTTGTCCGCGTTTCGACCGCGCGGCCACGTTTAAACCTTTACAACTTTCTGAATATTGGATCTACGAATTTGCGACTTTCATCGACAAATTCCTTCGTAATGTTGACGTAGTCGTTTTTTTTTTCTATGACATTGTGGCCGAGCAGTCCACACCACACGGACACATTATGACTGCAATATTATTGCATACACAAACTATAGATTTATGTTAAAATCAACTGTGTTCGTTAAGAGGACAGTGATAAACAGCAGTAGCATTAAAACTACAGTTTTAGTTTTACAAGGGCGGACTTAATGCAACAAGGCATTCTCTACCAGTCAACCTTTATCACATGACATGGTTTACAGTCGCATATGCGATGATAGTTTGTTTTTCAGCTAGCATTTTAATTTTATTACTTTACCTATTAAAGCAATCATTGCAATTAATTTGGTAAATGAAGATATTCTTGTTTGCAAAAAATGTTTACTATGACTAATTTTAATAATTTATAATGACTAGCTTTTGCCAGTGACTTTGTTCGCGTGAGAGGGTTCGCCCGCGTAAATCCCGATCCCGCGGGAATTCTGGGATAAAAAGTAGCCTATGTGTTATTCCAGGATGTCAACAATCTACTTAACAAATTTCATTCAGATCCGTTCTATAGTTTTTGCGTGAAAGAGTAACAAACATACATCCATCCTCACATACTTCCGCATTTATAATATTAGTAAGATAGTAAGAAGTAAGATAGTAAGATTAGTAAGAAGTAGGATGTTCACTTAGTAAATTAGTATCAGTAGTTCAGTGGCTGTGTATATTCACTCAAGAGTTGTATGTGACTCTCATTACGATCATAAATTATAAATAAATTAATAAATTATAAAGATGTTTATTTCTTATAAGAATTACATTGGTATTAACTTACAATACAATACACTATATTTTTATAAGAAAATATGTAACAAAACTGTGAACAGAATAATAGTTTGGTACCACTAGCACCCTTGTTAAGTTGTTAAAAGCAACTTGTGTTAAAGATGCTAGGCCCCAAATTGATCTTAAATTCTTAGCTCTTAGTTTTATACAATAATAATTATAGAAGCACAAATACACACACACACACACACACATCACACACATAAATTACTAGGTTTCACATCATAAATTTAAATAAATTTTACAAAGTAACAAATAAAATAAGATAAAAAAGATTGAATTAAATGTTGTATTACGATTAATTTAAATTATTAATTAAATTATTTAGATTAATTTAAATATGTTATCTGCATGATAAATATAATCATTTGGATTGTGCGTACCTACGTGTATGTGGATGCGTGAGTTGTTTGTGTATGTAGTGTGTGAGTGAAAGTGTGTTTGTGTGTTGTAGTGTGTGTGCGTGTGTCTGTACACTTGTAAGTGAGCGTGCACTAGTCTGATTAGCGCGAGCCGAATTGGGACAATAATAAGTGCTCTGTGTCATGTCATGATAATTAATGTTGAGTAGCCAATTGGTCAATTCATATTTCAGTTTTGTTTTAGTATGTGAGTAGAAGCTCAGAATTTTGTTGAGTCTATTGTAGAGATGAGGACCTTGATAGCACGGAAATTTCTTTGTTGATGCGAATTTACATGGGAAGGGTTGACAAACCTGGTCCTTACGTCTTCTAGTAATTTTTTCATAAGTAGTCTTTTGATGTTGTAGGAGAACAGTGTGTAATACAAATAATTGCCTAACCGTAAGAACTCTGCAATTTTTGTAAAGTTCTTCTGTAGGGAAAAGAACAGGCCGAAAAGTACTGACTTTCAACACTGCTCTTTGAGCTCATTCTAATTTTAGTAGAGTACTTTTAGGTGCTCCACCCCAAGCACAGACACAATATCTTAAAAGGGACTGGCAAAGGGCAAGGTATGTAGATCTGATAACCTTAGAATCTGCGACATAACGAAGCGACTTAAAGACAAAAATTAGCTTTCTAATTCTTTTTGTTAATAAGTCTATGTGTGCAGAGAAGGACATGCACTCATCAACTGTCACTCCGAGATACTTAATACTTTGAGTACGTTGAAGTCTGGGGCAGCTACAGGTTACAATGCCAGGCATCAAGCACGAATGGGCTACTAAAGAAAAAGAGTCAGCTGGTTGAGTGACATTTCGAAGACTGTAAGTAATTACTTTGGTTTTTTCCGTGTTGAGTGTGAGTAAGTGGGTGTTTAACCATTGTGTGACAGTGTTGAGACCAGTTTGAGCTGCAGCAAAAGTATCCTGCCAAGAATCGCCAGAGAAAGTAAGAACAGTGTCGTCTGCAAACGCTATGATTTTCCCGTCTTTTAGTTTAAGATTACATAGTTGGTTTACATATATAAGGAATAAAGAAGGTCCAATAACGCTCCCTTGGGGCACTCCAAATGTCACAGGCTGTTCTCCACTAAGATAATTGTCAATTTTTACAGACTGGTATCTGTTTTTGAGGTAATCTTCAAAGATCTTAAGTGCATGATCACGGATGCCTAGTTTTTCCAGCTTTATTATTAAGTCTGGGATAGAAACTGTGTTGAAGGCCTTTTTTAAGTATAAGAATATTGATAATACCTTTTTTTTCTTGTCAATGTGTTTTGTAACATAATCTGTAAGCTCAAGCACCGCGTCATTTGTTGATTTGGAGCGCCTAAAACCAAACTGGTTGGGAGAAAGAAGCGACTTGTCCTCCAGATATTTCACAAGCCTATTATTTAACAAGCGTTCTAAAATTTTGGAAATTGAGGGTAGTACGGCGATAGGACGATAATTATTCACACAATATGTGCTACCAGCCTTGTGTATAGGGTGTATGATCGCTTTCTTAAAGTGTAGAGGAAAAGTACCTGTGTTTAGACTGAGATTAAAGATGTGGGTGGGTAGTGGGGTAAGAATGTGTTTATAACGTTTGAGAAATGTCGTGGAAATTTTGTCCCAAGCGACCGCGGAATCCGTTTTTAGAGACTTTATTAATTCTTCAACCTCGGTTTCATCGGTGTCTAACATGACAATTGAATCTAAAGGCGGGGATTTGGAGGTAAAATCTTCCAATGAGTTAGCATATTAATTAAGTGGTTGTTTGAACCATTAAACACTTAAGTGAAAGCACAAATTCTGATTGTAAACATTTTCTCACAAATCCTAACTAATATTATAAATGCGAAAGTAACTCTGTCTGTTACCTTTTCACGCCTAAACCGCTGAACCGATATAGGAATAGTTTACGACCATGAAAAGGACATAGGATAGTTTTTATCCCAGATTTTCTACGGGAACGAATATTACGCGGGAGAAACCTCCCACGCGTACGAAGTCACAGGTAAAAGCTAGTACTACATATAAATGAGTTGAATCTTTGAGATGAGCCTTATCTAAAACATGTCTATGGTGAAAGCAGGTGATCCATCCATTGCGGTTTACATATTTATGTACACCGCAGCCAGTACCTGAATGGATAACCCTTTAAGTAGAGGCCCTATGAATTTTCCTATAATATCAATTTCGAGTATGATTTCTAAGACACCCTTAAATTTTCATTTTTTTTTTCAGGTATGAATTATCAGATGACTTCTCTCACTCTGGATGGAGCAAAAGGGAGTGTCAAACTTCTACCGAATAAAAACCCACCCTGTTCCTTTAGCTTAACATTCCCGCAATGGTTCCGTCACTCTAAAACCTCACTATAGTTTTGATGAATTATGAACAATGATAGTTAACTATAAAATTATTTTAATATATACATACATCTCTTCCTAGTTGAACTTTGTGCATTTTTCCCATTTGTGTTGCTACTAAAGGCCATACATTGTCATTAGTAACTGTTTCTACATCTAGGGTATTTCCAGGATAGTATTGGTATGCTAGGCCATTTTCAAATACTCCATATACTTTAGGTGCCAATCCAAGAACATTCAGTGTTTTGATGTTTCTAAGACACAAATAAACAAGACATTACAGACCTTAAAATCCCAGGAAGTCTGTACAAGTGTAGCTGAAATTCAGCTCATTAATTAGTGACCCTAATTGGGTCTCTAATTAATGAGCTGAATTTCAAACAATATTAAAGCCTAGTAGATTAACATTTCAAAAATACAATGTATAGTGTGAGAAAAATACAGTGATAAATAATATATTTAAAATAATTTTGTTTACCAATATTCATTTTTAGAATTTTATAATTATTTAATGTTAAGGCTACCTGATTTCAGCTGTCCGATCAATAAATAAATCAGTTTTGTTTCCATAGATGCGGATAAGCAAAATATCCTTTTCACTACTCGATTCCAAATATTGACATGAAACTAGTTTATTTGTTATACCATCTGTTAAAGTCTGAAAAAAATAAGATATAAGTCGGTCAAGATCACTCACTGTTTGTGATACAATACAACATTATTAATATTCTTATTAAAATATGCTTACAATTATATGCAAATAAAATAATAAAGCAGTAAACTTACCTTTAATTTGATGTTTTCTTGAGTCCATGTAGGTCTTATACTTTTCAGTAAATTCAAAACTCCCGCATAAAGATCATTTTCTTCAATTTTCACTGGAACAAATATGTCTCCAGCAGCTAGGCAAATCGACGACATCACATTAAATCCAAATATCACCAATAATGAATAAACAACCAGCCGTCCAAAGTTTCTCGGCTTAAATCGTGAGCAAAGCAACTGGCAATGGTAATTAATGACTGCAGCCAGACAGGCACACACTCCAGCAAGTAGCAATTTTAACTGAGCGAAACGAAATCACAAAGATTTAAACTTTGAGCTCTTGACATTGACAATACACAATAATGACAACAGAGATGACTAGAGGTGGGCGTTGAATCAATAAACTGTTTTTTTTAACGACTTTTCATTCGTCAACGGGTTAACTGTTATTCATCAATGAAAAAACAGGTTGAAAATATTAGCTGTTAATTTTCATCAACGCACTCAACATCTTAACACATTATTCATTTCCGAAAACAGGTTAAAAATATTAGCTCTTAATTTTCGTTAACGCGCTCAACGTATTTACACTATTCATTTCCGAAAACAGGTTGAAAATATTAGTTGTTAATTTCGTTAACGCACTCAACGTCTTTACACATTATTCATTTCCGAAAAAATTAACCATGACTCGCCCATGAGGGGTTCCGTAGTAACTACGCCAAATAACTTTGTTTTTCATAGTGTTTGTATGAAATACAAAGTTATATTTGCGGTTTTAGAAAATATGCTGTACCTCAAAAACTGCTGACCCGATCTCATTCAAACTAATTTTGGTTTAAAGTTTACATTAAGATCTACAGCACATATTTTTTTTTTATTCTTCAGTCTATTATTATAGAAGTTCGAGGGGGAGGACATAGTTTACCACTTTGGAAGCGTATATATTTTAAACGATTAACTTTATGAAAAAGTGCTTTTAGAAACCTCAATATCATTTTTAAAGACTTGTCTATAAATACCACACACGCATAGGTTTCATGAAAAAAAATATTTTCAGATTCAGTTCAGATGGGGCCTTCATTTTAAATATTTTTCAATTTTTTTCTTAAAATTAGAAAGCAGTTCACAGAATACATCTAATACATATAAATAGTTAACTTACTATATTACTAAAGTTATGTAAAGACAAGATTAGTTTCAAATCCACAATCTCCAAGTTAAGAAGCCATCTTAAAAGAAAGCACATTTCAGTCTATATTTCATTAAATCTGGAAAGTCAACATTCAAATTCGACACAGCCAGTTCAGATTCAGAACTCAGAACAATTTGTACCTACCGCTAGTACATCGGCGATTCTTCCCTACCGATAGAATTATTACAACTACAAGCGCCCGCACCACCTAAGCGCCAGAAAGTTATGAAAACATATTCCACAAAAAAAATATCCGCTGAGCAAATAAAACATATAGATGCAGATCTGCTTGATTTGTGTATAGACATTTTTAATCTTTTTTCGATTGTGGAGGAAAGATCCTTTAATAAGAGGATTCCGGGATATAATTTACCGATAAGAAAAACTCTGTCGGGTTCCTTGCTACAAGAGTGCTACGCCTAGTGATGGGTAATTTTCGGAAATTTTTCCAAACTTGGAAATTTTTCCTTTTATTTTTCGGAAAAATAAAAATATGGAAAAGTAATGGAAAAATATTTTTAATGTGAATTTTGCTTTGAATAAGGTTCAAAATTCTTGAGTCATCCGGCCCAAGTGCGCGTCTCGCCGGCTGATCGATTCCTTGCGTGACTAGAGGGCTGGCTCGTTCTTTGCCCAAAGAATAAGCATTGCCATACAACGTGAAAATGCTGGTAGTCTTAGCAGTGCTTCGACGTTACAGTAAATAGTTATATCAATGTATTTTGTAGTGGTAACTTAAAATAAACATAATAAATTACCAAGGGAAGTTAATCAAATTATGAAGTAAAATAATTAAATGAAAACATTGTTACACATAAACATTGTTTATTGATATTTTTTAAATTTAAATGAAAATATACAACAAACATGTACATCCATACATATTATGATAAATTAAAAATGAATAGGAATAATCGCATCTATTCAGTTGAAGATGAATCCGAATCGTCATTTGTAAAAAGGGAATCATGGTTAACATTTCCTCCTGCATCTGTATCTACAAACAATAAATCTCCTCAATAATATGAGCAGATCGTTCTTCATAATTTTTGGGAACTGATACGATGGTGCCAAAGCACGCAAAACTTTTTCCATTGTGGATACTCTATCCAAACTTATCAGGGCTCGGGATGCTATGGTTGCTAATACAATCAATTTATCAATATCCTTCAAGGCTTCTGGGTGACGAGGCGCTAGTGGACAAGCTTCATAGACCAGCTCATCGACGAACAGTTGCTTGTCTCTCGGTTTTCTACTGATTGTACTTCGGAGAGTGTGCGCAGGAACTATATGACCTGATCCCCCCATCTCGCTTTCACTACCAGTCTACCAGGCGCACTTGATTGATATACCGTCTTGTCGTACCAAGCATTTCTTCTCCAAATGTATTGTGCGCACAGCCAAGCTGTGGAACTCTCTGCCGGCTTCTGTGTTCCCTGTCACTTATGACCTTTTACCCTTTAAAGCTCTTGCTTTAAATAGGCATCTTCTGGGTTTGCTGGTTCCATCGTAGACCCATCCCATCTATTGCTTACCATCAGACGAGATCTAGGTCAAGAGTGGGTTTCCCGTAATAAAAAAAACCTTTTTCTCATTTTTCGAACTAGCTTGTTTTTATTGATAATAAGCTCGCGTTGGTTAAGCGTCTCACCATCATCATGGTAAGTGATGATGTAGTCGAAGAAGTAGCACGCTTACCTAGAAGTAACCTATTCACTCTTGACTTAAGGACCCCCAGATTATAGCCATCAGGAACCACAGACACCTGCGTGGAATTCCACTCCTTAGCCGTTCGCACAATGAAAGTACTCCCAAAACGATTTGTGCGTAAGGGTGGGATGACCACCATGTAACGATGGCGCATTACCGTTTGTCTTGTAGTTAGATGATGGAACGGGCTTGATGGAATTAGATTATGCAATTCTATCTCACACTCCATGGAATGTAACTGATAAGCTTGCAACACGTCGCTGATGTTCAAGGCTCTGGAGCTTTGAATGAACCCGTGCATCGTTGGCAAATAGTCTCTTGGTCCGTTTCTCGTTAGACTCAAGCGCAGTTGATATTTGGCAGATCCGTACCAAAGATGAGGGTACATACTCCATACACAATTTAGCTTGAGCTTGAGAAGCTGTTCCGTTGTGCAGTATTGTCTTACCTTTGCCAGGATTCTCAACTTTTTGATGCTAGTTGAGCCTTAGCCTCGATGAACGAACCAAAATTGAGGGTCAATGTTACCCCAAGAAGCTCAATACGATCAGTCGTCGGCACGGTTACACCATGGAAAGGAGCCGGCTCCTTTTTGGAGCCTTGCGGAGAAAAGACACGCCTGGGTCTTAGCTGCATTAAACTTGACCAAGTTGGCATCACCCGAGACAGCCACAATCAAGTACAATTTCAAGCGTCCAACCCAAGGGCGGATCCAGCTTTGGTGCCAGGGGGGGGAGGGGGTCACATAATCGTGGTCAAGTCACAAGAAGTTATAATTTGTATTTCCTGACTCCACTGCCACTTGGCCATCCACTGCCGATATTCGTTTACAACGACAGAAACTGGAGTATTATCTAGTAACAATGTTTAAAATTTTAATTAGTGGTCCACATAGGTCCTGGGCCCTGCCTGGGGGGGGGTCATGACCCCATGACCCCCCCCCCCCCCCCCCTGGATCCACCGTTGGTCCAACCATGGCCTCACGGCAAGACCGGATCTGTTCCACCAGCACGCGCGCTGGACACGTATCTCTCAGAAACTGTGCTGTCGGTCCTGCAGAATATGACTGATAGGATGAAGTAGAAGGCGAACTATTCATGTAATCTGCTCCTTTCGGCAAAGTTCGCGATGTTTTCGAACTTATTATAACTTTCACATGTTGTGGACATTTATTGCAAACAGTGCGACCGCATTACCTGTTATATTAGCATAACGAAATGTTTTGTTACAATATTCATAAGATACACTATCATTTTGTTTTTCGTACAGATTCCACACGAGTTTGTCCTTATTACCACCTATTTCTAACCTATACCTTTAAGAAGTAGTACTGGTATTAAATAAAAAAATTGGCCAAGTACGAGTCAGACTCGCCCATGAAGGGTTCCGTAGTAACTATAATAATATAATATAGTATGTATATTTATTTGACAAAAAAAACCTTTCAAATTTCTTAAAACTAGCTTATTTACATTTTTTACAACTACGCTAAATAACTTTGTTTTTCATGGTGTTCGTATATATATATTAGCGGTTTTAGAAAATATGCTGTATCTCAAAAACTGCTGAACTGATTTCATTCAAACTAATTTTGGTTGAAAGTTTACATTAAGATCTAGACATGTATTTTTTTAGATTTTTCACTCGATTATTATAGAAGTTAGAGGGGGGGACGACGACACACATTGTACCACTTTGGAAGCTTATATCTTTTAAACGATTGACTTTATGAAAAAGTGGTTGTAGAAATCCCGATGTCGTTTTTAAAGACCTGTCTATAGATACCACACATGCATAGATTTCATGAATAAAAATATTTTCAGTTTTAATTCCATGTATGGGGAGCCCCCCTTTATTTTAATTTTTTTTTTCTTAATTTCGGAAGGCGGTTTACAGAATACATCTACCTACCAAATTTCACATGTATAGTCCTAATAGTTTCGGAATAAAATGGCTGTGACATACGGGCGGACGGACAGACAGACAGACAGACATGACAAAATATAAGGGTTCCGTTTTTTGCCATTCGGCTACGGAACCCTTAAAAGCACCTAGCCGGCATTTAATAACTCAAACGGAGAATTCCCTGTATGTGAATTACATTTGTGTTGCAAAAATAGATAAAAACTTGTTTTTCGTTTCGTCCTGTTAATTTAACATGTTATTAATAGCAGTAGTAATATTGATATTGTTACAGACTACACATAATTAACTTGTTTCTGTATTAAAATAAGCTTTTTTGAAATGGAAAAATATCGGAAAAATATCTTTTTTTCTTTTCTTTTCCGTCCGAAATTTTTCCACTACCTATCAGTAGCTACGCCTGGATTATATACCCAGCCAGTCCTAAGCCTGGAAAAAGTACGAAGTGAACGTCATTATAGTTCAAAATAAAAATTAAGTTATCTTAATTCTTATCAAATCAATAATCTTCAATAAGTTGCAACAAAATTTGTTATTAGAAAAGTCGAAACCGTTGTTAACATTGACGCTAAATGCTAACAATTAAAATTTAAAAACAATTTAAATTTTCAACCTGTTAAATTACATTAACCAAAAATCCGTCAATGACAAATGCCTACATGTCAACAGTTTCGAGTCGAAACCGTTGACATTCATTGACGCATAACGCTAACGAATAAGTTTCAAAACCTGTTAATAATTTAACAGCTTTTTCAACCTGTTAACCATTGAAGATTAACAGTTAAATTACATTAATCAAAAATCCGTCAATGACACATGCCTAGAGATGTTTTTTTTTTATTTGTTCGCCTTTATAAAGGCAGGCATCGGTCTAAAGACCATTCAGCTGCCTAGAGATGACAACAATGACAATGACAACTATACTATAATTATAACAACCAATAAATTGACATTGACAGACAAAGTATAGAACTACTTTTATTTGTATTTAACGATCGGGCTTTTGACTTACACATTATAGTTCTATTTTTTTAACCGACTAACTTCTAATTACACAGTGTGAGATTTTATAATGTACACATATCGAAATGAGGGAATTCTTACTTAATTTTATCAACGGTAATAATATAAAACTAAAAATATATTTATGGAATTTTTAAAGTTTTATTTGCGACAGTGACCCCAGTGTAAACAAAGCGGTGTAACTTTTAAAATAAATGATCTATCAAGATGAAACAAAATCTATAATGATTGGAAGTAATTAGGCGTTCTCATAAAATGAAAATTATGAAAAAAAAATTCCCTCAATTGAAAATAAACAAGTTTTTTTTAGCAAAAATCTGATTTTATTTCATAATTTTTTACAATAATCGTAAAATTTATGAATAAGACGCCCCATTACCTACCTTTTTTATTACTTTAAGTTATTCTTCATCGTATTAGCCACCTAATGGTAAAAATTGCATGTTTTTAATACGAGTTGCAAGTTTTCTATCGGTTACATTTCGGGGAGTGTGCGATGGAATTACACAATCTAATTCCGCCAAGCCCGTTCCATCATCGGACAACGAGACAAACGGCGAAGCGCCATCGTTACATGGTGGACATCCCACCCATACGCACAAAACGTTTTGGGAATACCTTCATTGTGGATACGGCTAAGGAGTGGAATTCCCTGCCGGAATCTGTGTTTCCCGACAGCTACAATCTAGGAGTCTTTAAGTCAAGAGTGAATAGGTTACTTTTAGGTAAGCGTGCTCCATCTTCGACCGCATCATGACTTACCATCAGGTGAGATAGTGGTCAAACGCGAACCTATCTTCAACAGAAAAAAAAAATATCTTGATTAATGTATCGGCCGGCAAGGACCTGTAGGGTGGCCTGCGCGTTCACCCGATTTTACGCCCCTTGATTACTTCCTATGGGGGACCACGAAGCAATGCGTCTACAGTACTCCCATCAACAGTTAGGCCGATTTGCGTGACCGTATAATAAACTGTGTGAATGATATTCGCAATGATCCCGAAATGATAAGGAGAGCGACACACCAAATTTTAATTCGCGCGGCTTTGTACCTTCAACAACGAGGTGGACATTTTGAGAACCTGACGCATTAAATTTTGTGTAAAATAATAAACGGTTTTAATTGGACTCTTTTCTATTAATTATCGTCCCAAATAAACCATCTTTAAGACAACAATAAATTGCGCGTTCAGAGTGCCATCTTTTAACATTTGATAGAATGTTTGAGTTTTATAACTCAAACATAACCTACATACAATTTTTAGGGTTCCGTAGCCGAATGGCAAAAAACGGAACCCTTATAGTTTCGATATGTCTGTCCGTCTGTCTGTCTGTCTGTCCGTCCGTCCGTATGTCACAGCCATTTTATTCCGAAACTATTAAGACTATAAATGTGAAACTTAGTAGGTAGATGTATTCTAAGAACCGCTTTCCGATTTAAAAAAAATTAAAAAATATTTAAAATAAAGGGCGGTCCCCATACATGGAACTAGAACTTAAAATATTTTGTTTCATGAAACCTATGCGCCTCTCGACACATAACAGTTCTAGGTACAATGTAACATAGGTTATCGGTGATGTCTGGACAATCAAACCTGTTATTACACAGACCATGAAGCATCGTGGCCATTCGTGGCCATTAGTAGGCTGCGTCTTGACTCCAAGCTTTGAAGTTTATAACGTGTCAGTAATTGAAAATATTGTAATTTAGACTTGGTGCATTTGTATTGCATAGCACGCAAACATCAAAAATGGGACTCCAAATCGGTACTGCGAATTCCAATTGGGAACGAACCAACGCTTTGTATAGAATTAAAAATGTAGATGTTCTTTTCAAATCATTTGAAGAACGCATGATAAAACTAAACATACGGTACGCCTTATTGATGATATTATCAATTTGAATATTGAAGTGCAATTTTGAGTCCATCTCGACACCGAGATCACGGATATGGTTAATTTTCGTAGAGTGATACTATGTAGGCTATAATCAAATCTTATTATATTTTTATTTTTTTGTGAAGGTAATTGCATTGCATTTAGGTAAGCTAAGCTGGAGCTTGTTATGTGAACAATATCGAGCAAGTCTGTCAAGATCCTCCTGCAAAAGCATGCAATCCTGTGTGCTTTTACATGATTTGTAAATTTTTATGTCGTTGGCGTACATTAGAAATCTGGAATTAATGAAGCAATATTTAATGTAATTGACAAATAAAATAAAGAGTAGGGGCCCAAAATTGAGCCCTAAGGCACACCGGAGGTGACAATGATTGAACTTGATTGGAAACCATTAATGGCTATCTTTTGAGATCGATTGTGTATATAAGCCATGAACCACCGTAACAAATTGCCACGGATTCCCTTGTAAGCAATTTTATCCAAGAGCAGTTTGTGATCCACCTTGTCAAAAGCCTTCCGAAAATCCGTGTACACAACGTCAACTTGAACTTGTTCATCCATGCTTTTGAATAAAAAGTCTGTAAACAACATGAGGTTGGTATTCGTCGAACGTCGTTTAACAAACCCATGCCGCTCACCAATAATGAGGACAGATACTATACTTCACTTCTATGCACACGACTTTCGAAAAGCTTCGACAAGGTGGAGAGTATAGAGATAGGGCGATAATTTTCTGTTATTTTTATCGCCACTCTTAAACACCGGTGTGATATGTGCCCATTTCCAAATATCGGGAAAAGTACCTTATTGCTTTATGTACAACGTCAGTTGGCAAGTAGATGTCAGCGATACAGGGCGCATTATCTGCGTATGTCAATACGCACTTTAAACTGCGATGTGGCAGCCACCCAATGGTGGCTGCCACATCGCAGGGTTAAAGTTCGTGGGTTCATAAACGGAAGTGAAGAAATTGGAGAACATGTTACATATATATTTGTTTGCGTTATCAATAGCAAACAATACAATACTAAAGAACGATTTGTAATTAAAATAGTAGGAACCGCTATGAGCAGGTTGTTTCATTGCGACGTGTTTACCATCCATTGCTCCCAGGCAATGTTCGAAATTCCAATTATCTGCAAATCCACGGGCCACTTACAACCATTCTTCAACAGATGTCGGAAACTGAAATGAATAGAAAAAAATATTATTTTTATTATATTACAGATACAACAACCGCATAGCCTAAACACTTCTTCAGTAGTTTCAACACCTTATAATCAACATAAACCACCAAAAAATAAATCTTCTAAGAACTCTCGCACTTTAGCTTCAAAAGAATCTGAATTTTTGGATATTGCAAACAGTGAACTACAGCGGTCCAAAAACAATGAACAAGCATTTGGAGATAGCGTTTGCAATGATTTAGAAAAAATGGAAGAAAAGCAGACTAATTGCAGACATTCTATACCACGGTAGACTGGGAAACTTGAACGAGCAATGTAATTTTACAGTGGAAAAGGTACCTGAAAACATAACATTAAATACCCACCCTTCACATGTCAACAATACATATTATACATTACCCATACAGGATCCAAATACAATACAACAAGAATACAACTACTTAAACATTGGTAATTTCCAGCCATCAGCTACGCAGATAGGACAACGTTCTTTGCGTCCTGACATCCGCATTCTACAAGACGTCGCAATAGATGAGACGGAACTGCACGAGTATTTAAAATTTAAAAAAACAATAAATAATTCTTTCCATAAGAAATTCGTTTTTAATGCCTTAAATAATTCCCTGCAGGTTTCAGGTATTATTTTTCCCAATAGATGAGGTAAAACCTGTACTGAGGCACCAGAGTTGCCTAACTGATCCGACTTCAGCCCCTTCTTTTGACGACAGGCACTAAGAATGTTATCACGAATAATACGTGTTCTAAATTTTATTATAATACTAGCTTTTGCCCGCGACTTCGTCCGCGTGGAATAGTTACTTTGGGCTAACGTAAAATTTAACCCCGATATTGAAGCATTCTTCATTGGCGCTCCGCTCCTATTGGCCTTAGCGTAATGATATATAGCCTAAAGCCTTTCTCTATAAATTGACTATTTAATTAAAAAAATATTTTTTCAATTCGAACCAGTAGTTCCTGAGATTATCGCGTTCAACCAAACAAACAAACTGTTCAGCCTTATATTATTAGTATAGATAGCTTTTGCTCGCGACTTCGTCCGCGTTTCCGTCGTTTTTTCGTAAAAAAGTAGCCTATGTCCTTCCTCACGGTTCAGTGATTTTGATGTAACAGACAGATTAACTTTCGTAATTTAGTAGGGAAATATAATATGTCAATCTATAATACTGTTGAAAAATATCGCAATGCGGAACCGCACAATATTATTGTTAATAGCCCGCGACTCCGTCAGCGTGTAACTCCTTGTGTGTTATTAAGTTAATGTATTGGTAATATTGTTTAGATCACGTTCACATGAGGATTAAGTACCTATAGAACGAAAATACTTCAGCGCAAAGCTTCCGGGTAAACTATGTTGAAAGTTGACCCGTCCGGCACGTGAATATAAAGATTTCTAGAACTGCTAACCCGGGAAAGAGCGACGTACAACTGACCATGCGAGAAACAACTGACACCGAGATCTACTCCAGCAACACGAAAAGTCTGCCCTTGAACCTTATTAATTGTCATTGCATAACACACTGATACTGGGAATTGCGTTCTTTTAAATTCGAATGGAAAATTGTTTGGTATTATGGGAATTCTGGGAATAAAGACGGTTTCTCCTGCACCGCAACCTGTTAAAATTTGAGCCTCGATTATATTTTGTTGCAACTGGGTGAAAATAAAACTAATATAAAAAAAAGTGAACGTAAATTAGCCAAAACTTACCTATCGGTATACTAAAATAACTAATACCTATTTTATAAAATAACAACAAAAGGAATCTAAAAATAAATTATCAACGACTAAAAGTCACGCTGATAAGCACGGTTTGTTAATATCAATTAAGTATTGTCTGTCAATAAGGTCGAACGCTCTGAACGTCTATTCGGATCAACAGGCAATAATTGTATGAAGCTCGCACTTTTTTTTTAGGTAGGGCCTCTCGTAGTTCAGCACACTAAGGCTGGTCACTACTCAACCGCGAAGCTCGCGCTCGGACGCCCCGCCTTTTTAGGGTTCCGTAGCCGAATGGCAAAACACGGAACCCTTATAGTTTCGATATGTCTGTCTGTCTGTCTGTCTGTCTGTCCGTCCGTCCGTATGTCACAGCCATTTTATTCCGAAACTACTACGACTATACATGTGAAACTTAGTAGGTAGATGTACTCTATGAACCGCTTTCCAATTTTAAGAAAAAAATTAAAAAATATTTAAAATAAAGGGAGATCCCCATACATGGAACTAAAACTGAAAATATTTTTTTTCATGAAACCTATGAAACCTACCACTTTTTCATAAAGTCAATCGTTTAAAAGATATAAGCTTCCAAAGTGGTAAAATGTTCCCCCTCCCTCTAACTTCTATAATAATGGAGTGAAAATTAAAAAAATAAAATATGTCTGTAGATCTTAATGTAAACTTTCAACCAAAATTGGTTTGAACGAAATCGGGTAAGCAGTTTTGAGATACAGCATATTTTCTAAAACCGCAAATATAACTTTGTAATTCATACAAACACTATGAAAAACAAAGTTATTTAGCGAAGTTGTAAAAATGTAAATAAGCTGGTTTCTAGAAATTTTTAAGGTTTTTAGGAACCCTTCATGGGCGAGTGTGGCTCGCACTTGGCCAATCGAGACGCGTCGAGCGCGACGACCGATTCTCAAAAATAATCTTTATAGCATGATTCAGTATTCACGCGCGATGGCTTATTATTAGCCTATTTCATGTATAACTTTGGTGTTTCTATACCGATTTATATGATTCTTTTTTATGGAATAGTTAATAATGTTAACTTTTTCAATTAGGGGTGACTGAGAGTGTTATAAACGTAAGAGTAGACAAATATTATAATCAGAAAGCTTCGAACTGCTAAGCTGTCGGGAGTTACACGTGTTATTGTGAGTCAACCATAAAAGATAGACATATGCTGTCGTGGGATATTTTTTATATAATTTTAAGGAGAACATTTCCGTCATAAATGATTTCTGTGTAGCTTTAACCACTAAGGTAGCACACGCGACGGAAGCTTAAAAAATGGAGTAACTTCTCCCGTTTTCCCAACATTTCCCTTCACTGCTCTGCTCCTATTGATTGTAGCGTGATGAAAAGTATACTATAACCAGCTCAGGAGTACGAGAAATAATTGTACCAAAGTTTCGTTAAAATCCGTCGAGTAGTTTTTGTTTCTATAACGGTTATACAGACAGACAGACAGACAGACAGACAGACAAAAATTTTACTGATTGCATTTTTGGCATCAGTATCGATCCCTAATCACCCCCTGATAGTTATTTTGGAAATATATTTCATGTACAGAATTGACCTCTCTACAGATTTATTATAAGTATAGATTTTTAGGTTTTCGATCATGTTGTTTGGCATGTGGTGCTCTATGTATCGATATGATATCATTATGAGACAGGGGTAAGTTAATAGCGGATCCAATGGAATCCACGATGGCAAACAAATTTTCATTTCGCTTCTCTGGTAAATTACAGATTTCAATATTACATGAACGTGCCTGCTGCTCCAATGCCTCAATCTTAGCCTCAAGTTTAGCCACAGCTCGTCCATTCATACCGTTTCCCAAGCCATCAAGCGTTTAACAATCTATGTTCTACTTCCAGATTTTCCAGACGACACTTCATCTCCTCATAATTTAAATTAAAAAATTGAATTGATTTCTCAATCTCAGAATATGACCTCTGGATATTGAGATTTTTTTGTTTTAATTCTGATACTTCTGCGGCTATTTTGTTAAGAATCACATCCTGATCATCTTTCCATGACTGCAACATAGTCCTCAAATCCTCGAACCTGTCAGTCTCCGTGCAGTCGTCGTCGCCCCTGAAGCGTTTTTTGCTCTGCCGTGTTGTGACTTTATCCATTTTATCGATATTTAATTCAGGATTCAGGAACAGATGCAGCAGAAGACAAATCAGGCTCTAAGTGAGTCTCAAGCAACGCGACGCCGGAATTCTGGGGGGGTGACCGCAAAGTGCGAGGCATTGTTGCTCGACGTAATTGCTATACAGAACGAGTAAAATAATTCGGTAGAGTTGCAGTCGATATAACTCGGTTATTTCGTAAAGGCGGCTAGATGATAACTTGGCCCAGCGCGCAAACACACTCCGCCTCCGTTTCTCTGGCGACGCAAGTTCGATCCGGGCGATGTGCAAAACTTTTTCGATTGTTTAAAAAGAGTTTTTCAAATACATTTGAACATCCATGCAATGTAGGACCTCACAAAAATGTTCTGTCCTGCCTTAACTCCTCCCAGTGGGCGTAAACTTCAGATAACAGCACCGCAGGAGTGACAAGGAATTGAAAATGGCAAAAACAACCAATCGTAGCACAACAAATCACAAGTACACAATATTCACAGCGCGATGCGACACAGGTCTGTCCGCTTCCAATAAACGAACGAAACTGAACTAACGCAAATAAATTAAACCTAAACGAAGACAGGGATATATTTAAACCATTAATTACAACAAATAGACAAAATTATGTACTAAAATACAAACTACAATAAAGCATCAAAAAATTCATCCTCAACGCTGTCGGCTGGCAACGTACCCAAGATACTGGCGGCATTGCCTCGTTGTATAGCAATGCTTAGCCGTTGACCAAAGAAATAGCCAGCCCTTGGGTCGCAGGAAGCGTCAACGAGCCTTTTCGATATTTCTTTAAAAAGACTGTGAGCACACGGGCCCCATGGTCCGAGAGTTTCGACCCCAAACGGCTCGAAAATATAGTTATCACCGAGATGACTATATTTACGCCGCTTGAGGTTTTCCGCAGCAGCAGCGGGAGCGCCAGCACAACATGATGAACTGGGAAGATGGGATGGCGCGACAGTATCGACACAAATTGCGTCCCACACTAAAGGCCTACCCATCTTCCAAGGAAACAATGACATGCCGTCCGGTCTCTTGCCATCGTCACGCGCCAGTCCAATGGGTTCCAATACGGCTGGAACGCCGACGGTGACAAGGGCTCGTCGGATAATGTCGTTTAAATTGGCATGTCGTGCAAAACGACCCGCACTACGGCTGCAAGAGAGTCCATGGTGCCCGAGGCTGTTGACCGCTTCCCCACAATTACAGCGACGAGGGGAACAACAAGGGGCTCCTAGGCGTAGTGAAGCAGCGATGCGGAAAGTGATGTCGTCGAACAAAGTGCCTAGATTTGAGGACGGTAGAGCCACCGCCTCTGGGAAGATGGTATAACAGGTAGGTCAGAATTCGGACAAGCGAGATTCCAGGCATCAATAGTGTGACTGATGTGCATAGTAGCGCCTTCTGTCGTCGCATAGCGAGAATATGCTAACTTTCTGTTTGCGCCACTGGCTAAAAGATGGCAACAGCTTCTATGAAACATTTGCTAGTTATCAATAACAATTCGAATATATGATTCCGCTTTGCGACGCCAGGGGGTGGATTTATGAATGGAGGTTGTATGAATTATGAATGAATATTGAAGATGTCGCCTCTCGACACCAGAGGAAGCACTGTAGTACAACCTAGATTAATCTCGAAGTTTCTGGAAGCCGGAAGTTAGAATGTATGTATGCCTTTTCCGCCCACATTTTGTTTCTCAGTTCAGTAGTCCTTAAGTTCGCTTCCATGACAGTAGTGTAAACTAGTCTCGTAATGTTTTAACCGCGTAAATATCAAACCGAAGCCATGCTTGCCTTAATCCAGTAGATGTAATAGTTTAAACCTGTGGAATTTAACAATAAATCTGGTAGTAACGTTTGAAAGACTTTTCATTTATATTACCAGAAGTCCGCTACACATCAGTGTTGTGCTCTACAAATAGCCTCAGTGAAGCACGGCACATTAAAATCAATCAGTGTGGAAGCCAGGATATTCCTGATTAATTTCTCAGTACTGTGGACCGAGGAAATGAAAGCCGGTAAACTAATACTAGAAATTTTGCGGATTCCGAGCCCTCCCATGCGGATGGGAAGAGAGGCTTGGGCCCAAGCTCGGTCATCCAAAGCCACATTCAGAATTAAGGACAAAGTTAGTCTGATTTGATTGAAATTTTGTTGTAACGATTCCTGAGCAATCTGAATGTTATTATTGGCGACCAGGATACATGTGTCATCCGCAAATTGGTATACAGATCCCGTATGTATAACGTTACTCATGTCATTAACATAATAAATATTCAGTCGGACCTACAATTGAGCCCTGGGCCGTTCCTTGCTCTGATGGAACTCTTGTACTTAATTTATTTTGTATTTTCACCATGTTGTACATATTTGTGTGATAATTTTTTAATAGTTCTAAAAGTGGCCCTTGTATACCATTTTGTGCCAACTTCTCAAAAAGTAAATCCAAACGGAGCATATCGAATGCCTTGCTAAAATCAATAAATAGTGTCAGTACATGTTTTTTATCATTTAAGTGTCTGTTAACTTCATCGGTAAATTCTCGTAGTAACTGTGTGGTACCTACTCTTATTTTTTTGAAAACCGAATTGATTTTTGTTGATTATTGCATGTATTTGTAAAAAGTTATTATTTTCATTTCTAATATAACGTTCTATGATCTTATCAATGCAAGACAATATAGTGATAGGACGATTGTAGGACGATAATTATTAACGTCGTTGCGAGACCCTTTTTTATGTATTGGACGGATTATCCCTATCTTTAATAGGTTTGGATACGTACCGGTATGCAGGCATCGATTGATTAGGTGTTTAATGACTGGGACCAGATTAGCAGAGGCATACCTAAGGTCGTTAGCACGTATCCCGTCGTAACCTGGACTTTTTCTATCATTCATTTGTTTAATGATTACTTGCACCGTATCTTCTTGCGCAGGTCTAATTTTCATCGATCTATCAGGAACGATCTCATACTTCAGTTTATCTAAAAGAGGTATATTGCAATCGCTGATTCAGGTTCATAATATTGGAATTAAATTCTGTTATAAAAGTGTTGGCTAGTGCTAAAAGATTCATTCGAAAAGTTGTAAGCAATACGTGCACAATATATTTCATCACCTTATTACCTGTTTGTTTGTTCGCAATGTTCCAAATAATTTTGCTATTTTTGAAATTTTGAGAAACTTCAGTCATTATAATAATAATAATAAATATATAATTGTTTGTTTGCCGCAAATACCGGCCTATTGTGCTGCTCGACGAGGTGGGCAAAATCTTTGAAAGAATTATTCCAAACCGCCTCGTCGGGCACCTGGAGAGGGTGGGGCCGGATCTTGCGGATAGCCAATTCGGTTTCCGCAAGGGGCGCTCTACGGTGGATGCCATCATGCGCGTGAGGGCTCTCTCGACAGAGGCTGCGGTGTCCCGGGGTGGGGTCGTCTTGGCGTCAGTGAAGGCGTCAGTGAAGGCATTGGCGATGTCTCTCGACATCGCCAATGCCTTCAACACCCTGCCCTGGAGTTGCATACGGGAGGCACTACGGTATCACCGGATGCCGACCTACCTCTGTCGTGTAGTCGAGGCCTACCTGACGGACAGAGCCGTCATCTACCCTGGTCACCAGGGAGAGTGGAATCGGCGAGAGATGTCGTGCGGTGTCCCACAGGGATCGGTTTTGGGGCCACCCCTGTGGGACATCGGTTACGACTGGGTGTTGCGCGCCGACCTCCCTACAGGCGTCAGTGTAGTTTGCTACGCTGACGACACGCTGGTCCTGGCGCATGAGGGTCGCACGAGGCGGCGGCCGAACTGGCGATGCGAGGGGCTGCGACAGTCGTAGAGAGGATCCGGCAACTGGGACTCGAGGTGGCCCTGCACAAGTCCGAGGCCATGTATTTCCATGGCCGTCGGAACGCGCCACCTTCGGGTTCCCAGATAACGGTGGGAGGGGTTTACATCGGCGTCGAGACGACGATGAAGTACCTGGGACTCGTCCTCGACAGCCGGTGGAACTTCGTCGAGCACTTCCGACGTTTGGCTCCAAGACTGGACCGGGCGGGGGCTGCACTCAAGCGGCTCCTACCCAATCTAGGGGGGTCAAACGCCTCCTGCCGGAGGCTCTATGCGGAGATCGTGCGGTCCATGGCCCTCTATGGGGCCCCTGTGTGGGCGCTGAATTTGCAGCGGTGACCAGCTAGCCGGCTGGTCGCATCTCAGAGGGTCATGGCTATCCGGATGATCCGGGGATACCGCACGATCTCTGGGGAGGCGGCGAACCTCCTTGCCGGACTGCTGCCGTGGGATCTGGAGGCGGTAGCCATCGCGCGCGTGCATAATTGGCGCGCAGAGGTGCTAAGCCGGGGTGAAACTCCGCTACCGCGGCAAGTCGCGGCTCAGCGGATAGAACTCCGGCGCGATCTCATGGCAGCATGGAAAGAGCGGCAGTCGCAACCGAAGGCTGGGCACGCCGCAATCGCGGCGATAAGTTATAGTATTTGTTATTACAAATACCAAATAACTTACGTTTTCTTTGTAATCATAATCCATAATTCATCCATCAAAACAAATATTTTCTTGTCATGACATTTTTTACGTCAAGGCTGACAAACTGTAATTTCTTCTTCTTTGTAGTCACTGAATGGCTAATAGACTAAAAAGGTTGTTCATACTTTTATTATATAATTGTTATTCACTTTTATCGATAGGACTAGCTTAATATTGTATATTATATGTGGTTGTCTACTGATTAACGGCATTTTAAATTATAATTATAAATTTCTAAAACACACTCTCAGATTTTATCGAAGAGGTTTAATATATTATGCTCGAATATAACTGGCTGATCAAATAACTGGCAAGATGGACTATTTTGGACTCTACAATTTGAATTCTGGTACAGTATGAGAATGGAATGGATTTTGAACGCTGAGCTGGGTATAAAAGGCGCTGGGGGCCATCTCCGGGGGTTCAGTCTTTGACCAGTTTTTGAAGAGTTTAGTTCTCGACGAGTTTTGACGAAGAGTGATGGAAGAGGAAGTGCAGTACCCGCTGCCCTGACTCCTTGTTGGGAGCCTGCTGCCTTGACGCCTTGTTGGGAGCCTGCTGCCCTGACGCCTTATTGGGAGCCTACTGCCCTGACGCCTTGCTGAGAGCCTGCTGCCCTGACGCCTTGCTGCGATCCTGCTGCCCTGACGCCTTGCTGGGAGCCTGCTGCCCTGACGCCTTGCTGAGAGCCTGCTGCCCAGACGCCTTGTTGGGAGCCTACTGCCAGACCGCCTTGCTCGAGCTGCTGTACGACGAAGACATCGTGGAGGAGAAGGCGATCCGGGAGTGGCCTGCCAAGCCGTCCCGCAAGTACTATACTCTAAACCTCCTCCTCTTCTCTCCTGAGAGTGTGTCAGATAGGTAGGTAGGCCGGTTTCTAGGATAGGTAGATAGGTAGGCAGGTTTTTATAAAATACTGTTTATTATTACTACATTAAATTTAATGGTACATCTATTTTACCCTCTTTTATTGGTGAAGCAGAAGGTATCGTTACAAAGTCCCCTCTTTGAGGAGTGGCTGGAGAGAGGCCACGGCGTCCTCACCTTCCGCCTGACGCAGGTGCTGACTGGACATGGCTGTTTCGGGAGGTACCTGTTTTGGATTCAGCGGGAGGACACGCCCGGGTGTCGTCATTGTGAGGACCACCTGGAGGACACGGTGGAGCATACGGTGGAGGTGTGCCCTGCTTGGGCGGAGCACCGTCGTGTCCTCGTAGCGGCGGTCGGCGGCGGCGACCTCTCGCGCCCTGCTCTGGTTCAGACTATGGTGCGGAGCGAGAGGGAATGGGATGCGGTCGCCTCCTTCTGCGAAGCAGTCATGCTAGCGAAGGGGGAGGCCGAACGAGTGAGGGAGAGGCAACTCTCTTCCTCGCGTCCCAGCCGCCGCGGGAGACGCCCCGGACGTCGGGGATCGCGAGCCGATTTCCGGCCACCCTAGGCGCGGGCCTGCGGACGGCGAGCAGGGGTCGCTCACCGTCCGGTAAGGACCAGGCCCGTGTCGGCGGCGCGTCGTGTTCCACGAGCGCCTCAAAGAGCTGTCAACACCAGCGTGGCCTCATAGGGCCATTGCCTGCCGGGGTTTGCGGGAAAGTTCTGCCGAGTTACCGCGGCCCCGGAAATTTAGGGCAGCCGAAGGAACAGGGTGGGTTTTTAGTCAGTAGAAATCTGACACACCCTTCCGCTTGACCCAGAGCGGAAGAAGTCATTCCCCTCTTTGAGGAGTGGCTAGATCAGCGTCACGGCGTCCTGACCTACCGCATGACACAGGTCCTCACCGGACACGGAAGTTTCGGGAGGTACCTGTGTCTGATGGGGAAGGAAAAAACGCCTGGGTGTCACCATTGCGAGGGCCGCCCTGGAACACAGTAGAGCATACGGTGCTAGACTGCCCCGCTTGGGCAGAGCACCGACGTGTCCTCACGGCGGCGATAGGCGGAGACCTCTCGCGCCCGGCATTGGTCGAGGCCATGCTGCAGGGCGAGAGAGAGTGGGAAGCGGTCGCCTCCTTCTGCGAAGCAGTCATGTTGCCGAAGGAGGAGGCGGGCCGTGTGAGGGACAGGATGGCATCCTCCCTCCAGCCCAGCCGCAGTGGTAGACCATGGACCATGCCCGGGTCGACGACGCGTTGTGTTCCACGCGCGCCTCAAAGAGCGTCAGCAATATGACGAGGCCCCCCCTGTAGAGGGCCGAAGCCAGTCGGGGTCGTGGGACTTATCCCATTACCGTGACCCCGGAACGTAAAGGGTTATTGAAGGAACACCGTGGATTTTAGTCAGTAAAAGTCTGACAGTCCCTCCCGCCCTGCCCGGGGTGGGAGGACTTGTTTGATAATTTTACCAAGATAAAAAAAAAAACTTATTAGGTATATAAAAATCTTTTACGAGAATTATTTTCATCATTGATCCACACATGGAATAGCAAATCACCAAATGTAGTCAATAAACAAAGATATAATTCCTATTCTAAACGATTAAAAACAATTATCAAATTGACCCAAAAAATCGCAAAATAGCCATTTTATCAATAACGCTGCAAATAAAACTAAAGCAACTTGGAAGGTATAAACATATAATAAAACGTATATATAAACTCATCAAAAAAATAACATTCCAAGAAACAGTCCTTATAAGCTCCTTATTGACAACTAGCTTTTGCCCGCGACTTCGTCCGCGTGGAATAGTTACTTTGGGCTAACGTTAAATTTAACCCCGATTTTGAAGCATTCTTCATTGGCGCTCCGCTCCTATTGGCCTTAGCGTAATGATATTATAGCCTATAGCCTTTCTCTATAAATTGCATATTAATTAAAAAATATTTTTTTTTCAATTCGAACCTGTAGTTCCTGAGATTATCGCGTTCAAACAAACAAACAAACTCTTCAGCCTAATATTATTAGTATAGATAGCTGTTGCCCGCGACTTCGTCCGCGTTTCCGTCGTTTTTCGTAAAAAAAAGTAGTCTATGTCCTTCCTCACGGTTCAGTGATTTTGATGTAACACACAGATTAACTTTCGTAATTTAGTCAATTTTGTCAATCTATAATACTGTCGAAAAATATCGCAATACAGAACCTCACCATATTATTGTTAATAGCTGTGCCCGCGTCTCCGTCAGCGTGTAACTCCTTGTGTGTTATTAAGTTAATGTATTGGTAATATTGTTTAGATCACGTTCACATGAGGCTTAAGTACCTATAGAACGACAATACTTCAGCGCAAAGCTTCCGGGTAAACTATGTTGAAAGTTGACCCGTCCGGCACGTGAACATAAAGATTTCTAGAACTGCTAACCCGGGAAAGAGCGATGTACAACTGACCATGCGAGAAACAACTGACACCGAGATCTACTCCAGCAACACGAAAAGTCTACCCTTGAGCCTTATTAATTGTCATTGAATAACACACCGATACTGGGAATCGCGTTCTTTTAAATTGGAATGGAAAATTATTTGGTATTATGGGAATTCTGGGAATAAAGACGGTTTCTCCTGCACCGCAACCTGTTAAAATTTGAGCCTCGATTATATTTTGTTGCAACTGGGTTACTTTTAGCCGAGTTCCAGTGTAAAGTTGTGGTGGTTTTAAATTTCGGAGCAGAATAATAATCAGAAAGCTTCGAACTGCTAAGCTATCGGGAGTTACACGTGTTATTGTGAGTCAACCATAAAAGATAGATATATGCTGTCGTGGGATATTTGTTATATAATTTTAAGGAGAACATTTCCGTCATATATGATTTCTGTGTAGCTTTAACCATTAAGGTTGCACACGCGACGGAAGCTTAAAAAATGGAGAAACTTCTCCCGTTTTCCCAACATTTCCCTTCACTGCTCTGCTCCTATTGATTGTAGCGTGATGAAAAGTATACTATAACCTGCTCAGGAGTATGAAAAATAATTGTACCAAGTTTCGTTAAAATCCGTCGAGTAGTTTTTGTTTCTATAACGGTTATACAGACAGACAGACAGACAGACAGACAGACAAAAATTTTACTGATTGCATTTTTGGCATCAGTATCGATCCTTAATCACCCCCTGATAGTTATTTTGGAAATATATTTCATGTACAGAATTGACCTCTCTACAGATTTATTACAAGTATAGAAGATAGATAAATACGTAACAAATTCAACTGACATTGTAGAACTATTTAATAATCACTTTATTGACCAAATACAGCCAAAAAGCAATTCTGACCATAAAATAACAGTAACACATTCAAACATGAATTCATTATTCCTATCACCCACAGTACCAATTGACATTTATAAAATAATAACGACTCTGAAAAATACGAATAGCTCTGGCTTTGACGACATTGAGACCAAGATAATAAAAAGCGTAGCTGTTGAAATTTCACCGGTTTTTAGCTTTATTACTAACCTATGTATAGAACATGGTGTTTTTCCTGAAGACTTAAAACTGTAAAAAAAACCACTACATAAAAAGGATGATCCTCAAAATATACAAAACTACAGACCCATTGCTCTTCTTTCAATATTTTCCAAAATAATTGAAAAGGTTATTTATAACAGTATTTACATGTTTCTTGGAAAATAATGGCATTTTAACTAAAGAGCAGTATGGTTTTAGAAAGAGTAAAAACATAAACATGGCCATTTATGAATTGTCGCCTCCTTCTGCGAAGCAGTCATGTTGCCGAAGGAGGAGGCGGGCCGTGTGAGGGACAGGATGGCATCCTCCCTCCAGCCCAGCCGCAGTGGTAGACCATGGACCATGCCCGGGTCGACGACGCGTTGTGTTCCACGCGCGCCTCAAAGAGCGTCAGCAATATGACGAGGCCCCCCCTGTAGAGGGCCGAAGCCAGTCGGGGTCGTGGGACTTATCCCATTACCGTGACCCCGGAACGTAAAGGGTTATTGAAGGAACACCGTGGATTTTAGTCAGTAAAAGTCTGACAGTCCCTCCCGCCCTGCCCGGGGTGGGAGGACTTGTTTGATAATTTTACCAAGATAAAAAAAAAACTTATTAGGTATATAAAAATCTTTTACGAGAATTATTTTCATCATTGATCCACACATGGAATAGCAAATCACCAAATGTAGTCAATAAACAAAGATATAATTCCTATTCTAAACGATTAAAAACAATTATCAAATTGACCCAAAAAATCGCAAAATAGCCATTTTATCAATAACGCTGCAAATAAAACTAAAGCAACTTGGAAGGTATAAACATATAATAAAACGTATATATAAACTCATCAAAAAAATAACATTCCAAGAAACAGTCCTTATAAGCTCCTTATTGACAACTAGCTTTTGCCCGCGACTTCGTCCGCGTGGAATAGTTACTTTGGGCTAACGTTAAATTTAACCCCGATTTTGAAGCATTCTTCATTGGCGCTCCGCTCCTATTGGCCTTAGCGTAATGATATTATAGCCTATAGCCTTTCTCTATAAATTGCATATTAATTAAAAAATATTTTTTTTTCAATTCGAACCTGTAGTTCCTGAGATTATCGCGTTCAAACAAACAAACAAACTCTTCAGCCTAATATTATTAGTATAGATAGCTGTTGCCCGCGACTTCGTCCGCGTTTCCGTCGTTTTTCGTAAAAAAAAGTAGTCTATGTCCTTCCTCACGGTTCAGTGATTTTGATGTAACACACAGATTAACTTTCGTAATTTAGTCAATTTTGTCAATCTATAATACTGTCGAAAAATATCGCAATACAGAACCTCACCATATTATTGTTAATAGCTGTGCCCGCGTCTCCGTCAGCGTGTAACTCCTTGTGTGTTATTAAGTTAATGTATTGGTAATATTGTTTAGATCACGTTCACATGAGGCTTAAGTACCTATAGAACGACAATACTTCAGCGCAAAGCTTCCGGGTAAACTATGTTGAAAGTTGACCCGTCCGGCACGTGAACATAAAGATTTCTAGAACTGCTAACCCGGGAAAGAGCGATGTACAACTGACCATGCGAGAAACAACTGACACCGAGATCTACTCCAGCAACACGAAAAGTCTACCCTTGAGCCTTATTAATTGTCATTGAATAACACACCGATACTGGGAATCGCGTTCTTTTAAATTGGAATGGAAAATTATTTGGTATTATGGGAATTCTGGGAATAAAGACGGTTTCTCCTGCACCGCAACCTGTTAAACACAAAACATGAATTCATTATTCCTATCACCCACAGTACCAATTGACATTTATAAAATAATAACGACTCTGAAAAATACGAATAGCTCTGGCTTTGACGACATTGAGACCAAGATAATAAAAAGCGTAGCTGTTGAAATTTCACCGGTTTTTAGCTTTATTACTAACCTATGTATAGAACATGGTGTTTTTCCTGAAGACTTAAAACTGTAAAAAAAACCACTACATAAAAAGGATGATCCTCAAAATATACAAAACTACAGACCCATTGCTCTTCTTTCAATATTTTCCAAAATAATTGAAAAGGTTATTTATAACAGTATTTACATGTTTCTTGGAAAATAATGGCATTTTAACTAAAGAGCAGTATGGTTTTAGAAAGAGTAAAAACATAAACATGGCCATTTATGAATTGATCAATGAAATAGTTACAAATATGGACCAAAAAATACCCGCAACAGCCTTATTTATGGATATGACTAAGGCTTTCGATTTAGTTGATCATTGAATCCTTCTAAATAAGCTATATAAATATGGAATTAGGGGCAAAGTTTTAAACTTAATAAAGTCATACCTTACTGGCAGAAAACAGGTAACTAGTATTTCAGTAGTCGATGTTCAAACTAAAACTGAAATTAATTACCAATCGAGAGAGAGACAAATTTACTATGGTGTGCTTCAGGGAAGTGTGCTTGGTCCTTTATTATTTTTATGCTATATAAATGACCTTCCGAAAACACATCCTATGACCCTATTTGCTGATGACTGTACTACAGTATTTTCTGGTAAAAATAGTGACTCATATGAAAATGACATAAACAGTAGCTTAAGTCTAATAATTCAATGGCTAAATAATAACAACTTACAGATTAATTTTAATAAAACTCAAATAATGACATTCAAACAAAGAACTAATCCTAAAACTCTTGACATTAATTATGATCAAAATAAGATTATTAAAACGGAACGAACCAAATTTCTAGGTATTTGGTTAGACGAAAACATGACATGGAATATACACATGGTGACTATGATAAAAAAATCATTCATTTTGCTATGCTCTACACAATTTGAATAAGGTTGTAAATCGTAATACTGTCCTGACTGCATATCATGCATATGTCTCCACAACTCTTCGTTATGGCATATTTTGGGGTTATATAATATTTTGGGGCAACTCTGCCAATAGAGAAATGGCATTTAAGGCCCAAAAACAATGTCTTCGAGCCATATGTTTGTTAAAAACCACCGAAAGTTGCAAACCATTTTTCGTCAGTTTAAAAATACTTACGCTTCCATCCCTCTATATTTATGAAATTTCAATATTTGTTAAGGAGAATCTGTCTAAATTTGAAAAACATAATACTAGACGTCACCAAAGCACACTAAAATAAAAAAAAAACACAATACTGCACTTTTCTCAAAGAGTTGTCTCGGCATGGGTCCAAAGATTTACAATAAACTATCAAAAACTTTAAAAAGCATGACCAACATAAACCACTTTAAATCGCAACTTAAAACATTTTTGATTGAAAAGGCTTACTACACTATCAATGAGTTTTTTAGATGATAGAAGCATAAAATAAAAATGTCCGACCCACTTGTATCTTGCTTATGATGTTACTTGTTTGAAACAGTTTTATTTAGTTTGTAGTTTTTACGCATAATTTGTACGCCTTGCAAGGCAAAACATAGTGATACAACGCAAATTTTATACCATGTACTATACTACCTATGTTCAACTATCTTCTTAATTTTAGTATTTGCCCATGGACATGTGTTGCGTTTGCTGAGGCTGTTTTTACTAATTACTTATTGTATACGCTATTAAACTTATTATGTACTAGCTTTTGCTCGCGACTTCGTCCGCGTGGAATAGTTACTTTGGGCTAACGTTAAATTTAACCCCGATTTTGAAGCATTCTTCATTGGTGCTCCGCTCGTATTGGCCTTAGCGTAATGATATATAGCCTTTCTCTATAAATTAACTATTTAATTTAATTAAAATATTTTTTCAATTCGAACCAGTAGTTTCTGAGATTATCGCGTTCAAACAAACAAACAAACTCTTCAGCCTTATATTATTAGCATAGATAGCTGTTGCTCGCGACTTCGTCCACGTTTCCGTCGTTTTTCGTAAAAAAAGTAGCCTTCCTCACGGTTCAGTGATTTTGATGTAACACACAGATTAACTTTCGTAATTTAGTAGGGAAATATAATATGTCAATCTTCATCTTCATAATTTTATCTGTAGAGAGGTCAATTCTGTACATGAAATATATTTATAAAATAACTATCAGGGGGTGATTAGGGATCGATACTGATGCCAAAAATGCAATCAGTAAAATTTTTGTCTGTCTGTCTGTCTGTATAACCGTTATAGAAACAAAAACTACTCGACGGATTTTAACGAAACTTGGTACAATTATTTTTCGTACTCCTGAGCTGGTTATAGTATACTGACAGACAGACAGACAGACAAAAATTTAACTGATTGCATTTTTGGCATGAGTATCGATCCTTAATCACCCCCTGATAGTTATTTTGGAAATATATTTCATGTACAGAATTGACCTCTCTACAGATTTATTATAAGTATAGATAGGTGAAAGGCACGCATATAATTAAAACATTGACAGAGTTATGGCCACTTAAAATATGTGCCAAGTTACGGTAATGAACCCTATCCACGGTAATGAATTCTTAGGTATACGGTGATGAAATACAAAGATATGGTAATGATACAAAAAGATGTGAATATAAAAAAAAACAAAGGTACTATAGAGTATCATTCATTATTTTATTAAACAATCGCCTTAACAAAATAACTAATAGTTCTTTCATAATTGAATGGTTTTGGTAACAATCAGCCTTACAATATCGTATTAAACGAAACCGATTTTGATATATGGAACGCAATCACACAAAAGCTTAATGTCAAAAATATTAGTGACTAAATAACAAATAACTTTGAAATAACAATAAAAGTTTTCCATACATTAATATTTTTGGTAATCAGCCTTCTTGATAAGGGTATTAATCAGACTTAGATAATAAGGGACTAATTAATTATTTAGCTCAATTCAGCTTGTGTCCATACGAAACACGAGTTTTGCATAGAGATGTGTAATTGTGTACACGCTGAACGGATGCGTACCCATCTCTATACAAAACTGATATTTTCTATAGACACGAGCAGAATCAGTTTAAATTAGTCCACAAGAGTACAACGACACAAATAAAATGTGCAAAAAATTAATAAGATTATTTTCAACTTTCACGGCGAATCATGAATCATGCATGATGAAGTATTTTTCAAACTGTTTTTGTTTTAAGTTTTTTTTTTATATTTTTTTTTATATAATTTTAGCAGATTATTTATTTACGTTTTGACAAAACTCAATTTTCCTTGATTCCTTCTGCATTATCTTTACGAGTCTTTTTTCCTACTCCTTTTCCTTTATATTTAACTTTCTCTGGATGTTGATTTTCAAGAATATTTTCTTTATTTTCTCTCTTTTCTATATCTTCTGGGTCATTTTCACATTTATCGAAATCAGATATAAATTCCTCAAATTTATCACAGTATGATCTGCTTTCAGAACCAACAAAGGTTGAGTTTTGCCAATCGCCAAATTTTCTCCTTGCAGATAAAGTGTGCACCTTTTCTGGTGATTTATATTCCTTTGATGTGGAGGGTTTTTGAGGCATAGCAGGAAATATTATTATATCTCTAGCTAGACCTTCCTGTTTTATTATAGTATTTGAATGCAACTTCTTGTGCGATTTTACGATTCGTATGAGTTCTGGACTATAACTGCCTGATTGTTGTGGTACCGCATAGATTTCAGGAGTGGGATTAAGTGCAGGTGCAGGTATCGGTAAAGTATTATCTTCAAGTGTTGGTTCTTTGTAAACTTGGGTAGGTACTACTTTTCCGAAGCTGTGAATACCGAGATGGTAATGCTGACACACTTCCTCTTGACACCTAAAACAGCTTCGGCTGCGCATCTCTAACTGATCTCTTTCAGAGCCACACCTCCAAATGACTTGGTGGACGGCCATAGTTCCTTTAAAAGATGGAATGCAATTAGGCATTATTGCTTGCTTTTCGTCTATGTCTGAATTTATAACCTCCACAATTTTGATATTTGGCAGGTTTAATCTGGTAATTTCAACAAATTTGGAAAATGTCCCGATGTCTGTTCCTGTGTTGACAATTCTGTCAGCGGTCCTTTTCACTACCGCTCCTAGGCCATCTGGAGCACCTTTTCCATGTCCTACTTCCATATAATTCCACGTTAACTTGCGAAGTGCTATAAATTGTTTTTCCAATTGAGTCAGAATGTAAAACATGTTTCGGTTCCTGTATTGGCTGCTGGGACTATCGCTATAAAAGTGCAGAGTATCAATAAAAGGTGATATTTCAACAATTTGGCTCAAAATCGGGCCCAAGTGTGCCCAAATTGCAACAGCAGTGTGTTTCAAATTTTCAGATACGGTGCAAACGGAGTAAGTTTTTAACTCAGACGTTTCGAAGTCTTTGATATATATCACTACAGTGTGAATACAAACTTCTTTTCTGCTACCGCCAAAATGAAAAGACTGAATCTCCGTGTGATGTTTAAGGGCGTAGTTCTCACTAAAATCTAAATGTACCACAGCTTCGTTTATCTGAATATTATGTTTTAGTTCTTTAAGAGTTTTATTTTGTACAACAACGGTAGCACAATGAGGCAAAAATTGTGTGATAACCTTTTCTAACTTATGAATAACATCTAAAGGTGGTGCATAATTTTTAGTTTTAGCCCAAATAATGTTATGTCTTACTTTTCCATCCTGCTCATATATGTTAGGAGTCTTACGCCATTCAAAATATTTGATTTGTATATCATTGCTAAATGCTAAATATTCAATTACTTTATGTTCACATATCGAACATTTACGATCTAGGCACATCTCATTATATCTATCACAACAAAGGGTGTTTAAAAGGTCATGATTCGTTTTTATATTTGTGATTTCTGCCTTATTTAGAGCCTTTATTAGTAGCTCTGAATTGCAGTGATAAATACACTCACACGTGTTTCTATTCTGCTTAGGAAATAACACCCAAAATGGCCTTAATTTACAGAAAAAAGTGTAAGACACAGTAATATTTTGATTTTCAGTGCAGAACTTTTTGTACAAATTTTTAAGAGTATCATTTAAGTACCTTTTTTGTTTTCTGTTCTTGTTTCTAGTAATATACTCCTTTATGCCTGGTACCACTCTAGTATTCTCGTCTTCGTGATTGTTTTTACAACTTCCTTTTCTTTTTTTATGTTGAAATGTTTTTGGACCTTTTTTGGCTATTTTTCTTGTCGATAGTCTTTCATTATTCCCTGTATGAATTTTAGTATCTTTTATCTTATTTTTATATATGTTTAAAAGCTTCTTCAATTTCTTGTTTTCTTTTTTACATTGTAAAGCTCATCTTTCATTTTTTGTATATCTCTATCTCTTTGATATCGCACATGTCTTAATTTTGCTCTTAATTTAAAAATCATATCTGTTTCGGTTTTGCAATTAATGGTCCCTGTTTCCTTTATAGTAGAATTAGATAGAACTGAGTCAAGGGGATCATTGCCACCATTTTCACGAGGTTCGTCTTGTGATTTTTCGATGTCCAAAACAACATTTTCAATTTGTTTTCTTTTATTTATATATTTTTTGCTATTAACTCTCCATCTTCTACGCCTATCTCTTTGAGCACGTGGTGTTAAATCTTTAATACTAACAATTTTGTTTTCAGATTTTCTCTTCAAGTATCTTGCTTTTTCATTCTCTTTTTCAATATTATATAATTCTTCGTTTTGTTTTAAAGCAGCGTAGCGTTTACGCTTAGCGATTCTTCTTCTGGCTAAAATTTCCTCTTTTGTCTTCTTAGGGCGTGCCATTTTTAACTGAAATATTAAGTACATATATTATTTAGCAACAATATTAATATTAATTTCTTAACCGCCTTAAAAATAATTTATTTAAAAAAATATTAAATAGAAGCAGAGTCATTACCGTATTTTTCATTCATTACCGTGACCTCAAAAAGGTTACGGTAAACGACGGTAATGAAGGGCACGGTTATGAAAATTATGCACTTTTAGGTTATTTTACATTTGTCTATAATCAGTACATTCCATCTACATATTAAAAATTGAAAATGAAACAGAACCTAATGAATTGATGTAACAAAAAGATACCAAGTTTATTTACGTATTAAGATGTAAGCGGACTTGTAATGAACAACAAAATGGACCAAACACTGTCAATGCTCACATCGATTGTAATTTATGGCGCGAAATCTTGCGTACGTCCTTCCACTGTTACGTTTGCCGGTCGACTGAAGAGCGGGGGAGCGGCGGTTCACTAAAAGGCGGTATGATCAAAGGGTTTTATCGTGTATAATTCGATTTACCGTCATGGTTCTGGTAATGAGTTTTGCGCCGTTACAAAATTGTAACAACACGTTAGTCTTTAATTTATTTATAAATCAACGGGTTAGTTTATTATTATGAAACAAACAAAGATTAAGTTATTTGACACACTCGCCAATTTAACGTTATTCGCACTAGATTTCCTATAATCCTAATAAATATATCAAATCTAGTAATGGAACAGGTCACTGTAATGAGTTTTTGGGTCATTAATATTAAAATTTATGCATAATTAACATAGAAACTCAAAAAAAAAGTACAGCACCTATTAATAATCGTAGGTTTACATTACATACATATATTGAATCGAGTTTAAACCTAAATTCATATTTTTTACGCACTAGAACATGTGAATTTGGTATACTTTGAATATTCACCCATGTTCACGTGCCGGACGGGTCAACTTTCACCATAGTTTACCCGGAAGCTTTGCGCTGAAGTATTTTCGTTCTATAGGTACTTAAGCCTCATGTGAACGTGATCTAAACAATATTACCAATACATTAACTTAATAACACACAAGGAGTTACACGCTGACGGAGTCGCGGGCACAGCTATTAACAATAATATTGTGCGGTTCGGTATTGCGGTATTTTTCAAAAGTATTATAGATTGACATATTATATTTCCCTACTAAATTACGAAAGTTAATCTATCTGTTACATCAAAATCACTGAACCGTGAGGAAGGACATAGGCTACTTTTTTACGAAAAACGACGGAAACCTGGACGAAGTCGCGGGCAACAGCTATCTATGCTAATAATATAAGGCTGAAGGAAGAGTTTGTTTGTTTGTTTGAACGCGATAATCTCAGGAACTACTGGTTCGAAATGAAAAAATATTTTTTAATTAAATAGTCAATTTATAGAGAAAGGCTAAAGGCTATATATCATTACGCTAAGGCCAATAGGAGCGGAGCGCCAATGAAGAATGCTTCAAAATCGGGGTTAAATTTAACGTTAGCCCAAAGTAACTATTCCACGCGGACGAAGTCGCGGGCAAAAGCTAGCTCAGAATATAAGTTGTAATCAGGCAATTCAAACATACATCTCAGATCATTTTTAATGTTAACTTCAGTTAATAGCAAACAGTGAATGGTTTGTTTGCTATTTAATACAATGTACTCAATTTGGGAAAAGTTTTTCTTTAATGATAGAACGTCCAAACTCTGGTCCTGCTGGAAGGAGCTTCCGGAAGGACAATCCTACACACGTGCATCCTGCTAGCAGTACGCAATATTGTGTGGACTTTCTATGGATATCAGAGGCTGTCCTTCTAGCAGTACTTGACATTCGAGGACATGACATTTAGAGGTATAGGTGTCTAGAATTAGACGCGGCTTGACATTACGGGGTAGAAAAATAAACAAGATTATCAAAAGAACTTAGAGAAAATTTTATTTATAAAAAAAAAGCATTATGCTGGAATTTCATTCGTGATGTGGTAGGTGAAGCAGTTTCTTCCTGTCTGTGGAGAGCATAAAATACATCGCGGACCACATGTTTTGCAAAAATAGCTTGCTTTCTGCTGTTTCTTGTGGACTCTAGAGCAAACTATACATTTGCGTTGAACTCTCTTTCTGTCATCTGATTTTGACAAGGCTTCAAGAATACCTATGTTCTCCACTATGAGCAATGTTGTCATGTGATGGGGGCTGATTCTCTCTTAGGTTATCAGAGCCATTCTTAGTAAGAGCTAATACCAGGTTGATAGTAAGCCACCTATGAGACACCTGGACATGTTCGGCGCGGAAGAAATTGTTAAAACCAAATACGCATTTGTTTCTATAATGTCCAGAACTGAGGCATATATTCTATGTTCCCAATTATGTGTGCCCCAAGCTTTCTCTAATGCCAATCTGTCCTGCCTGATGTGGTTGTGAATATCGATACCCGCAGCCAATTTAGGCCTAGTGACTTCTCTGAAAAATAAATTTCCTTCATCCCACCTTCTTTTGCGTGATGTCTGGCAGGGTCGTTTCACAAGTGGCAACAAATGTATGATTTTTTTTGTCTTTCCAGGCACAGGTAATGAGCTGCACAGAGTCTTTTTCCGCTGTACATACAACAGATGCCCCCTTGTGTTTTGGACATTTTGTAGCCATCTCCGACACAGGATAGAAACTGTGTGCTGTTTTTACCAGTCTCTCAGGAAGTCTTTAATCCAAACGCAAAGTTGAGTGGGTAGCCCGAAAGAAGGAAGCTTAGCAAGAAGGCTGTCGTGCCAGACCCTATCGAAGGCCTTGGAGATGTCAAGGGAAACAACAAGTGCTTCCCCGTGCTTCTCGATGGCCTCACTCCAGATGTGAATGGCATACGCTAGAAGATCCCCAGTTGACCGGTTTTTGTGAAAGCCGTATTGTCGGTCACCGAGGATGTCGTTGGCTTCTAGGTATGCCAGGAGCTTGGTATCAAGTACACGCTCCGTACTCTTACAGAGTATAGACGTGACTGAAATAGGCCTGTAGTTGGCCGGGTCGGCACGACTGCCCTTTTTGGGCACAGGCTGCACGTTAGCCAGCTTCCATGCTTTCGGCACCTTTCCAGTCTCTAGCGAGAGGCGAAACAGGCGTGTCAAGATCGGAGACAGTTCAGGCGCACAAGTTCTAAGAACAATTGCTGGTATCCCGTCGGGGCCACTAGCTTTGTTCACGTCAAGTGTTCATTTTTTGAATATTGTGCTGTATTTTGTATAGTTTGAGGCATCATCTTTAGACTTAGAAAAGTAATGGCGATACCTTAGTTTCCTTTTTGCTTACTTGATTTTCTTATTCCTGTTGTAATCCACCTTGGTGACGTCCATTTCGAGTTTATTCTAACTTTGTTCATCGGAAAGCAAAGGTCGTAAAATAGGCACAATGTTTCATGAAAAACATTAAAAGCAGTATTTAAGTTTTCCTGTTCATATACTTCTGACCAACTTAGCGCGGATAAACAGTTTACAAATTTATCTATGTTGTTCGTATTATAGTCTCTTTTGTAAATGTACCAGGTTTTTTGTCTAATCGGTTTAGTGCTAATGGGAAAACTTAAAGATTGGCCTGTATTGTGGTCAGAGAGAAATAATTCGTGGACTTTACCTATTGCATCTTTAATGTTGCTTATAAAGTGATCAATACAGGTATTTTGTCTAGTTGGCTGATTTATGTGTAGGTGGAGGGAGACCAAAGTTTGCTAATATGTTATTTCATAGTGTAGTTTTATTATATTTTAAAGAATCTATATTTAGATCGCCTGTTAAAATAATGTTCATGTTTTGTTTGTTACATACTTTATGCAGTAATAATTTAAGTTTGTCAAAAAATATATGGATCTGGAAAAAAAAAATGAGGAGAAATATATAAGAAAAAAAGGAGAAATATATCTATCTGGGGTTCCATATAGGCATATAATAATACAGCTTGAAGAAATAAGTTGTACACCACAAATTTCGAATACTTTTTCAGTTGACGTGGTGTTACAAATAGCTAATTCTTTATAATCTAATGAGTTTCGGGCAAATATACATACTTCCTTAATAATAGCCTTGTTGTCGTTGATCAACACGTATTGCTTCATGAAAAGTCCAGGTGACTCCCTTCACAATGGTTGTATTCCCAGCAGAAGAATTTGTTACGTTGCTCGTACCTACTCGGAGTCGGACGGACTGAAACAGTTGTCTCATCATCATCACTCGAAGAAGAACTCGATTTATTTATTTATTTATTGGACTATCTACAATTGTTACACTGATTATCCTTATATTTCATGCAATATGTTCCAAACATAGTGTACAATATGACGCGATAGACACAGCATGCAAAAACAAAATTATAACATCAATATAATACTAGGTAGTGCAGAAATAACGCTAAGAACAACTAGTTCATAGTTTATACAGTCGACATAGAAAAAATAAAAAAAGGAATTGAAAAAATTAAAAAACCCGACTGCAACCTTATACTGAAACTAACTGAAAAGCTAATAAAAACAAGCCCATTTTAAATTAAATAAAAGTTGGAAGCAGGTGGGGCCCATACCATTATTATAGTTTCAAACTCAAATGGGTCCCGCCTGCTTCCAACTTTTATTTAATTTAAATGGGCTTGTTTTTATTAGCTTTTCAGTTAGTTTTAGTATAAGGTTGCAGTCGGGCTTTTTAATTTTTTAATTACTTTTGTTATTTTTTCTATGTCGACTGTATAAACTATGAACTAGTTGTTACTTTTGTTATTTCAAATAAAAAAAGGAATTAAAAAAATTAAAAAACCCGACTGCAACCTTATACTGAAACTAACTGAAAAGCTAATAAAAACAAGCCCATTTTAAATTAAATAAAAGTTGGAAGCAGGCGGGACCCATTTGAGTTTGAAACTATAATAATGGTATGGGCCCCGCCTGCTTCCAACTTTTATTTAATTTAAAATAGGCTTGTTTTTATTAGCTTTTCAGTTAGTTTTAGTATAAGGTTGCAGTCGGGTTTTTTAATTTTTTTAATTACTTTTGTTATTTCTTCTCGGGCAACTTATGACTACTCACTCGCCTACGTTTGGACACTACTTACAACTTACTACTTATTACTTATCTGTCTGAGTTCTTAACTCGCTACTGTACTTGTTGAAGTGTAAATCGGGCTTAAGACTATGTGTTGCATAGTGAGGACGCCACACAACCGAGCAATCTTCCAATACGGTACGAACAAGGCAGGTAAAAAGATAGATCTTAGTTTTAGGTTTTCGAAAGCATTTAACATTACGCAACACGAAACCGAGTGTTTTGAAGCTTTTTTTTTTCAGATGATGCTAAAAAAATATTTTTAGTAGTTAGCAAAGGGTTGCACAGTTCACTCAATATACCTATTTGAGATTAAAATTATTTATACACACACCCATTCATGCACATATAAACACACACACACACACACAAATACGTAAAAAAACACTCAAACACACATTGAAAACCGCCACTATCACAAGCAATATGGGCGATTTCAGGTCAGACTGTAAACGTTACTAAGTTCTCGATAGTACATTTGAAAAAATTTTGTCAATCCATGCAAATAACGGAAACGAACAGGCGACCGCTAAGTAGGTACCTACTATTTTTTCAATGGCAGTGATGTGTAAGGCTATCAATAAAATAATAATAGGTACTTACAATGTTCTTCATTTTCATACTGTTTGGTGATATTAATATTAATATAGCCGAAAATAGTACAGATTCAAAGTTGTCAAACTATTTAGATATTCTGGCATTTCATGGAATGATGCCTGCGTACATAACTCCGACTCATAATAAAACATGTCTAGATCATGTAATGCTAAAGACAAAATTAATGGCACGCTGTCTTATTCTACAAACCTCTCTTACTGACCACAATAGTGTTGTCTTGTATATTACCACGACTTCTATACCCAAACCTGCAAAAATAATTAAGTATATAAACCATGAGCTTTTAAAAGATGAATTAACAACACTGACTTCAGCTATTGTAAGTGTGCAAACGAAGCTGCTGCTTTCCTTAACAATATTCTTCAGAATGCAATTATAGCAAACTCCAAAGACGTAAAAATCTCTAGGCGGAAGAAAATCTTAAAATCCTGGATTACCCCAGGTATCTTGAAATGCATCAAAAACCGTGATAACTTATATAAGAAATTGAAAAAAGATCCAAACAATGAAACATTGAAAACTACCTATAAACGATATAGAAAATTTTGTTCAACGCTATTAAAAAAACTTAAATCAAACGAGGAGAGACATAAACTTGAAAATGCAGGAAGAGATAAAAAAAAGCTTTGGCACGCCGTTAAAGAAATTGCTTATGCAGGCAAACCAAAAGAGGTTCCGCTTGAATTAATATCCACAAACCATCCACAAAATTCGGCAAAGAGTGTAAATGATTATTTCGCAAATGTGGGCAGAACTTTAGCGGAAACCTTATGCAAAAGTGATATCTCAAAAGAATCTCATACACTAAAATCAAGTTGCCATTCCTTTACATTTCTGCCTTCCGATGAGGATGAGATTGGGACACTAATAACAGGACTAAGGAGTGGTTGTGCGGCAGGGTTGGATGATATCAAGTGAAATCTTAAAGGTAAATAAATATATCTTAACGTCTCCAATATTGTATGTTTGCAACCTGTCACTTTCAACTGGAGTTTTCCCTCGGGTATACAAAAAGTCGCGAATTCATCCAATTTATAAGAATGGAGACAGAGGCTGAGTCAACAACTACAGACCAATTTCTATTCTCCCTGCTCTTTCAAAAATTTTGGAACGAATTATTAATAACAGACTGGTTAAATATCTGGAAACTAAAAAGTTACTTTCACAAGCACAATTTGGTTTTAGGGCAAATCGATCTACTTCAGATGCTGTACTTGAACTAACAAATTACATAGTTAAAAATATAGACGATAAAAAGAAGATAATAGGTATATTTTTGGATTTAGCAAAGGCATTTGACACAGTCTCTGTCCCGATTTTAATTAGGAAACTAGGAAACCTTGGAATTCGGGATCTCCAGTTGAAACTACTTCAGGATTATCTTACTGACAGGACACAGTGTGTACAAATCGGCAATATCATTAGTCAAGAGGTCCCAGTGACTTTTGGTGTCCCTCAGGGAAGTATCCTGGGCCCTACGCTCTTCCTTGTATACATCAACGACCTTTGTCAGATGGAGATTCCGAATGCCAAGATAGTTACCTTCGCTGATGACACGGCTTTACTTTTTTGTGGGAACTCATGGGAGCAGGTTTTCACGAATGCTCAGAGAGGAATGAATATGGTAACTAGATGGTTATATAGTAATGTTTTGACGCTAAATGTCACGAAAACAAACTATATGACTTTCTCCACTAAAACCACTGATAAACCTGATCCTTCGTACCGTATCATCTCCCATTCGTGCACAAACCCCAATAATACAAACTGTTCTTGTCCTAATCTGACAACTACAGCATTAATCAAGTATCTGGGTGTTATGATAGACAGAAACCTGAGTTTCCAACATCACATAGAACTCTTAGCTGGGAGAGTGCGAAAACTAATATTTATTTTTAAAGCTTTGAGACACGTTGCTCAAAAACATGTTATTAAAACAGTATATTTCGCGCTTTGCCAGTCTCTTCTCATCTATTGCATCACCTCTTGGGGAGGTGTCGGTAAAACACATCTTTTAAAAATTGAAAGGGCACAAAGAGCAATCCTTAAAGTTAGCTTGTCCTTGCCTTATTACTATCCGACGGTGGACCTCTTTAAAAAGTGGGATGTATTAACGGTGAGACAGCTTTTCATTCTGTACACGGTACTCAAAAAACATTCCCAGTTAAAATACGAGCCTGACAAATTTAGCAACAAGCGTCGTAAAGATTTAGTTTGCACCTCAACCCCATTCAGAACCAAACTATCTCACCGATTCTTTTGCTTCCAAAGCTGTAATTTGTATAACAAAGTAAATAGAGCCCTGTCTATATACGCATTACCTAGTGCTAAATGTAAATCTGTTGTCATGGAGTGGCTGATCAAGTTGGACTATAACAAAACAGAAAGCTTACTACATTATTAGCTTCTAGAAATGTCCTCAAACAAATCTTCTTCAGACACACACACACATGCACTAACACACGCACACATTAACACATACATATACGTAAACACACACCGCACCCACTAAGCCATATAAGTCATGGCTCATAAACCAGGCCTACAAAAAACGGCTATTATCATTTTTATTTTTTGCCTGTTTACCTGTTTTAGTCTTTTAGTATTAGTCTTTTTAACTTAATAATTTTTTCTGTTTTATTTTATTTAGTTGTTTGTTACTAAGAAAGAAACATAACCATTCACATTAATGAACTTGTTATACTGTGGGGTGGGGACCTGGTGATCTGTAGTACAGGCATCATGCCTAATTCAGACACCAGCTCCTCACATATTTAAGTATAAGCATGATTTATGTACCCCCATTTATCTTATGTGACTTAATATGTTATGTTTGTCTTATTATGTGAGGAGAAATAAATGACTTTTATTATTATTATTATTATTGGTATTTGCTTCCAATAGAACATTTGCATTTGCATATGCATTTTCGGCTTCAGCAATTAGAACTCCAAAAAAATTTTTTTGTCAATTTCCCAAAATACTCTCTTCTAGTTGTTTTCTACCTTTCTTACAGTACAGTACCCCAACAATAACTAATATCGTAGTTTTCACCAAAATGTATGCGACTCCAGGTGTTCTGGCTATAATTTTCATCGAAATATGTAGCATTGGCGCGAACGCAGACGCCATGTGTTATACCCGCTGCCATTTTGGCCAGACTGATCGTAGAAACACGATTCAAAAACTCGCTGAATCAGAAAGAGAAGCACTATGCACGTCAGTTAAATGCGTCCTGCTGGAAGGCTTAGAAAGCCTCATATAAACCATCCGAAATTAAAGTTATTTTTGGCTTTGTAGTGTTTTTATATAGAAGTCGTTTCTATTTTTTGCAAAAAAAAATTTTTTCGCGCTTTTTAGTGGGTTGGTTCGTAATTTATCTAGTTACAAAAGCCAAAATGTCAACTACTTATCACCTTTTACAAAATATTGCTTTTCCCGGTGCAGAGCCGTTAATCCTGGTACATCACCATCAGCTCTACTTCACCATATGCATTGTGATGAGCATAAAGTGCTTACCATCTATATTCAAGTAATCTAATCGCAATCCACGAAATACTTATTATTGAGTAGTTTCGGTGGCCATCTGGGGTCTTCATCATCAGTTCCACTTCCTCAAATGGTGCTTTTCAAGAGCAACTGCACAAGGTACTATAAGAAATACCCAAAACGCTATGGGTGTGCCTACAATATTTGAAGAGTTTCCTCGATTTCTCCAGGATCCCATTATCAAATCCTGATTTCGTAACAATGGGACCAACTAGAAAGTATACCCTTTCAAACGCAAAAAGAATTTTTCAAATCGGTCCAGCCGTCTCCGAGTTATGAGGTATACATAAAAAAAAAGTTCAAGACGAATTGTAAACCTCCTTTTTTGAAGTCGGTTAAAAAACATAACTCTCCTTTTTTGTAGTCGCGTAAAAAGTAGCCTATAACCTTCCTCAAGCTTCAAGCTACTTCCATACCAAATTGCATCCAAATGTACCCAGTACTTTCGAAGATTAGCGCGTTCAAGCAAACAAACAAACTTTTCCGCTTTATAATATTACTAGTACTCTCGCGGGGCTTCGCTCCCGTGGATTCTATCACGGTAAAACATAACTCTTTTTTTTTTCAGTCGGGTAAAAAGTAGCCTATAACCTTCCTCAAGCTTCAAGCTACTTCCATACCAAATTTCATCCAAATCCACCCAGTACTTTCGAAGATTAGCGCGTTCAAGCAAACAAACAAACAAACAAACAAACTAACAAACTTTTCCGCTTTATAATATTATATAAGTATAGATAGTACAGATGTAGAAAGTAAAGACAATTTTTAGGTACAGGTATGCAAGTGGTAAAATCATCCCATGTCTGACAATTATTGGTTTCTACTATATTATGTTCTGTTGTATCCAGTGTAGAAATTAATGAGGTTATGACGCTCTAATAGATATGTACTCACCTACTGTCCAGCATTCGATGACTTTATTTTAACTTAAACGATTCTCGTAGTTCTTCTTTTGTTTTCCATAACAGGTAGGCCGTCGACGGTGTCAGAGACTCCCGTAGGTAGACTTTAGCGGAGTCACCTAGTCCCATACTAGCAGCAGATAACGTCGTGTTTTTAGCAGCATCGGATCCCGGTTACAACCTTACAGATAAGGTCAATCCTGTGGAAATAGCCAAGAAAGTCGCCGTAGCTCTAACGCAAAACCCAGATGATATCGTGAACGCCTACATAAAAGTGAAAAAGCCGTCTCTCGCAGCGATGAAGAAAGATCAGATTCCGGTCATTGTGCTATCACAATGACCGGAATCTGATCTTTCTTTTCGGCTTTTTCACTTTTATGTAGGCGTTCACGATATCATCTGGGTTTTGCGTTAGAGCTACGGCGACTTTCTTGGCTATTTCCACAGGATTGACCTTATCTGTAAGGTTGATGCCACATATTTCCAGTTGATTGCATAACTGTGCTTGTTCGATCTGATTGAGTTTGTTTTCTAGAACCTCGTATTTAATATTATTTTATGTTTTTATAATGGTTTTGGAAATCACTGCAACAGTTTTCTAACTCCTTCATTGACTTTTCATATTTACGGATCTTGTTCTCGTACTCATCAATTTTATAAGAATAGAATTGGTGGGTACGCTGTAGTTCCTCTTTAATAACTTGCTTCACTTCCCTGCATAGTTCTTCCAGTATTTGACGCATCGTGTTGTCAGCATGGACACCGTTGTGGGTTGTCGCAGACTCGGTGTCTGTGTTTTCACCTCCGTCCAAGTCTGGGATGATACATGATAGTCTTCTAGGCTTGCTTTCACCAGTACAGGCTTTGCATTTCCAGTCCACAGAATCTATATCGCTGAGCACACTAAGCTGGTCAGGTGTTATTGACGCACAGGATCCACGAAGCTACTTGCTACATTTGCCACACTGTAATCCAGGCGACTTTTTGTTTATTAATTTAACACATTTTGCACATTTCACCATTATTAATTTAGGATATAGGTAAGTGAAAAAAATAGTTACGAACGCTGCGTATGCGACCGCTTTAATTCGTCACGTGACTAATAATTAACTCAAGCTGTAATGCACAAAAAAACTGATAATTATGTTTTAAACTTGAATTTATAGACAAAAAGGCTGTTTATGAAAGTTATATCATAATAAGATAACTTATACTTAGTTTATTTGTAGCGAATTTATGTCTATTACCAGTCAATCTACCCAAAGAGAATATAATACATTATGTTTTAAGTCTACCCTTCACTGAAGGCAGATCTTTAAAAGTAAATTGGTAACTGCCAATCTATAAAAACTGCCCTTTAAGCGAAAAGAAAAATATTCCGTGATGACATGTAACCTGTGCATGTAACAAACATCAAGATCAATCAAGATTTAGTTACTGCTTGTACGTTGTTCGTAATATTTTATCGAAATGGGAAGACATTTCGGTGATTTAGCTGTTATCCGTGGAATCATATATTATAAACTATCGCCACACGAATTAAAGCCTTTCGCTACAGCATTTGCTCATGGGCTCCCAAATATGATTCCAAGGACCTTAGCAACTATGTACACTTGGCTACCACGTAAGTAGATAAATAATAAATGTAGTTAGAATAAAATGAAGCTAAGGTGTCGGACTTGTGATCGAGAGGTCGCGGTTTCGTACCCCACCCATTACACTATTGCCGTGAACCCACTCCAGACTCCAGCATATTTAGCTTAGTTGGAGGGGTTAACAAGATTGCTAGTAATGTGAATTCTACCCAATCTGTTAGATCTCACAAAAAATAGGTATAGGTAAGGCCGTGCGCGCACTGCGTTGCGTTTTGGAAACGCAAAATCTGTGAAGTATGGAGTGTCATAGAAGTGCGCGCACTGCGGTGGAATAAACGGGTGCGGTAGAGTCACCGGTGGCCCCTCGCTGCAAAATTGCGGTGAGTCTACCGCAAATACACTGGTCAGCAAATAAACCGAGCCACCCGCTACCTAGGAACTCTGATTAGATTTTCTCAAAAAGTATAAAACTTACAACTATCAAAGTTATACCTACAAAAAGTGCGTTTCATGGTGATTAAAATGACTACAAATTAATTCGAAAGTACCGTCAACTCACATTGTAATCAAGCAACAAACACAATGCTAACGATTTGCTCTGTTTTCACCGGAGTTTGAAATTAGCGTTCTTTTTCTCTACAATGAGGGTAGTCGGATATTTCTTATTATTTCTTTAGTTTTTGTCCATCGTTTGCTCAGACGCGTGTATTTTTGCTACTTTTTTCGATTAATAATGGATACAACACCTCAGGAAGCAGCTCAAGCTGTAGCATTACTTCAAGCAGGCATTGCACAACGTGAAGTCGCTCGAAGGCTTCGAATTAGCAGATCTTCGGTGCAACGAGTTTACAGACGATACCTAGAGACTGGAGCATTCGATCGCCGTCCAGGTACGGGCAGACCTAGGGCTACATCAGCAGCAGATGATCGTTATATCCACCTTACTGTTCTGCGAAATCGCCACCTCAACGCAGTTCAAGTCCAACAAAGTCTGCGTGACGAACGCCAAGTGGTCATAAGTTCAGATACCGTCAGAAGGAGACTTGCTGAACGGAACCTGACCCCAAAAAGAGCTGCAACAGGCCCAGCATTAACGGTAGCACACCGTCGAGCACGACTTGAATTTGCTCGAGAGCATAGGGATTGGACATTAGAGCAGTGGAGTAATGTACTCTTCACTGATGATACCAGGGTGAGTCTACATGGAAGTGATCGACGTCAGAGAGTATATCGTCGCCCTGGAGAACGTTATTCTCAGTGTTGCATCGAGGAAACTGTTGCTTATGGAGGAGGATCTGTAATGGTCTGGGGCGGCATCTCGTTAACAGCACATACAGCGTTAGTTTTCATTGAACCGACGGGCCGTACACGTGGACTGACTTCTCATCGCTACATTACTGATATCCTCGCAGACCATGTGGTACCTTACGCAGGATATATCGGACAGGATATGCAATTGATGCATGATAATGCACGGACTCATGTTGCTCATGTGGTGACCCAGTATCTATGCGACGTCAGCATTCGTACGATGGACTGGCCAGCTCGAAGCCCGGACTTGAATCCGATAGATCACTTATGAGATGAGCTGAAACGTCGGGTTCGAGCCCGGGTACCTGCTCCAACAAGGCTTCCAGAGCTGCGAATCGCAATTGAAGAGGAGGGGAATACAATTCCTCAAGATTTTATCGTCAGGCTCGTAAGGTCGATGAATACAAGGATGCTGGTAGTTATCCGAGCAAGGAGAGGGAATACGGAATATTGATCAAAAACGTTTTTTTGATTTTATCTTTGTTTTTTGCTTTATTTTTTTTTTTTCACTTTATCATTACTAACGATTGTCACGACTGGAAAACGACTCTTCTTTGTAAAATCCTTAATAAACACTGAAATATTGATTAAACTCAATGAGTTTCCTTTCATTTTCAACCGACGACCAAAAGAGGAGGTTATCAATTCGACGCGTATATTTTTTTTTTTTTTTTTTTTTTTATGTATGATCATCGAGTACTCGAAGACGGCTGAACCGATTTGGAAAATTCTTTTTTTGTTCGAATGGGTATACTTCGAAATTGGTACCATTATCACCAAAGTCAGAATCTGATGATGGGATCCTGGAGAAATCGAGGGAACTCTTCAAATATTATAGGCACACCTATGGCGTTTTGGGTATTTCTTATAGTAACTTGTGCAGTTGCTCTCAAAAAGTACCATTTGGGGAAGTGGAACTGATGATGAAGACCACAAATGGCCGCCGAAACTACTCAATAATAAGTATTTCGTGGATTGCGATTTGATTACTTGAATATGGATATTAAGCACTTGGTGCTCGTCACAATGCATATGGTGATGTATAGCTGATGGTGAAGTACCAGGAGAACTCCTCAAAAATTAACGGCCCAGTATTGGTAAAAGCAATATTTTGTAAAATGTTATAAGTAGTTGACATTTAGGCTCTTGTAACTAGGTAAATTAAAAATCAACCAACTAAAAAGAGTGAAATAAAAACTTTTTACCAAAAAATTAAACCGACTCCCAAAAAACACTGCAAAGTGAAAAATAACTTTAATTTCGGAAGTCGGTGCCAAAAACGAAAATACAAAACTAAAGACACCGACTACCGAAATTAAAGTTATTTTTCACTTTGCAGTGTTTTTTGGGAGTCGGTTTAATTTTTTGGTAAAAAGTTTTTTAATCACCATGAAACGCACTTTCTGTAGGTACAACTTTGATAATTGTAGGTGTTTAAGTTTTTGAGAAAATCGAATTAGAGTGCCTAGGTAGCGGGTGGCTCGGTTTATTTGCTGTCCAGTGTAGTTGGTATCGCATAGGAATGTATGTAGTACCGCGCACTGCGGTGAAAAAAAACGCACGTTTTGTCTGATAATGTTGCCATACATAGAGATTTCTTTGTATTTATACATATTTTTGATGTGTAATACAGATAGCACTCGATACAGATTTTTATACAAATTTCACACTGTATTGATAAATAGATATAGGTAATATACTTTATTGTACACCAAAATTTAAACACAACTATTTAACAATATTGCTTATTATATGGTAACAATCGCGGTCTATCTTCCAGACAACCTTTGGAAGGACCTTAAAAACTTTAATTATTTTTGGGAGGGCAAAATTAGTGTACTTACTACTCATAAAAACAGAGAAAAAAATAATTACTAAAATATTAAAATAAATATATATATTAATTTATATATATAAATAAGTTAATTTTATCAATACAGTGTGAAATTTGTACAAAAATCTGTATCGAGTGCTAATCTGAATCACACATCGAGAATATGTATAAATACCAAGAAATCTGTATGTATGGCAACATTGTCAGACAAAAGGTGCGTTTTTCTCGCCGCAGTGCGCGCACCTGAGATTGCGGTTATTCTACCGGTGCGGTAGAATTACCGTAATTGCGGCCACCACAAGGCAGTGCTCGCACGGCCTACGTAGATAGGTACCTACTGGATTTTTTTGCAACCAGAAGAATACGCAGATAAGTTCTAGCAAAAATAATAAAAAAACCATACATGGTTTATTTATTATTATTTTTTTTTTGGTTTATTATTTTTGCTAGAACTGGTACAATCTAGCCTATCGCCCCGTACCCGCTTGACGTACTCATCGTCAAGATCAGGACATCCTGTATTTATAGTTATTTTCGCATTTATAAAATTAGTAGGGATTTCGACTAAATAATATCTTACTTCTTTAACCTACATAGTCGCAGGTCGAAGCTAGTTGTTTTTATTGGTAAGGCAGGCCAGAGATAAAAACCTTTTTAATAAAATAATTAACGGACTTCCAAAAAAAAACACTGTAAAGGGAAAAATAACTTTAATTTCGGAAGTATGTGTCAAAAAACGAAGACACCGACTACCGAAATTAAAGTTATTTTTCAACTTCGTTCGCCTGGGAGGGTTTTCCCGCGCAAATCCCCTTATCCCTTGGGAATACGTAGGTCGCAGAACTAAGTTATTTTTCCCTTTGCAGTGTTTTTTTTTTTTAATTTGGTTTTATTTTTATTACAAAGTTATTTTTCTAGCTTTTTAGTTGTCTGGTTGGGTTGTTTCTGTTTTGACAGATTTTCGTTTCGACAGATTTTTGTTTCGTAAGATTTTCGTTTCGTCAGATATTCGTTTCGTCAGATTTTCGTTTCGTCAGATTTTTGTTTCAACAATAAAAGTACAATCACAAAGAGTCATAGTGATATTTTTATCACAAGCACAATAATTCAGCACAATACAATTATTTATTTATATTTCAGCGGTAACTTTGTAAATTTGTTTATTAGGATCTGCATATTAGGTAGGTATACAAGTTTACAAAAACTTTTATTTGATATAATGTTATTTAATTCTTCCCGACTGCAAAGGAAGGGTTATTTATGCTCTGTAAACTAATAGCTGGAAATTCTAATACGTAAATAAATCAGTAATAGTAATGACTAATAGAGATAGAATATACTGTATTGTACACGAATAATTGAAACTCACATAAATAACAATATTATTATTATTATGACAGGCCCGTTGGTATAGTGGTCAGTGGCCCTGACTGCTATGCGTAAGGTCATGGGTTCGATTCCCACCCAGGACAAATGTTTGTGTGATGAGCACGGTCATTTGTTCTTTGTCTGGGTGTAATTTATCTATAATATGTATGTATTTAGAAATATATATGTATGTTTATCAGTTGTCTAGTACCCATACCACAAGCTCTGCTTAGGTTGGGACTAGATGGCGTTGTGTGAAAAAGTTGTGGAATGTTATTATTATTATTTAAGAAAGATTATCTTTGGACTCGCCTCAAGGTCGGAAATTTGAAGCAGGTACGGGTCTAAGCCAAGTATTCTGCTTCAGTTTGTATGGTGTAGGTTGAGTGAGTAGTTTGCGTGTCTATAGTGTCAGGGGAGTGTTGATAAATGAGTGATGTCGGGTTTAAGAAGCGCCGAACTATAGAACAGGTGTCCAATATAATCGATTTTTGTAGGGGTATATATGTCTTTGGGTGAAGATCTAACATTTTCAAGGCGGTATGGAGTGTTTTAGGTATGATACCAGTTGAGGAAATAATTATGGGTACTATCTTGATTGTTTCTTGGTGCCACATTTGTTTGATTTCGTCTGCTAAAGGTATGTATTTTTGTATTTTTTCTGTGTGTTTTTCTTTAAGGTTGTTGGAGTTTGGGACAGCAATATCTATAAGGTAAGTGGTTTTTGTAGATTTAACGGTTAGCGTTATATCAGGTCTATTGCTAAGGATGGTGCGGTCGGTGATTATGTCTCTGTCCCAGTATAGCTTTGCTCTGTTGCTTTCGATTACGTTTTTAGGTTTGTATTTATAGTAGGGCGTGTATGCTTCTATCAGATTATATTTGAGTGCGAGCTGTTGATGAATGTATTTGGCGACGTTGTCATGCCCATGTGTACCTATAGTTTTTATTGGCAAGTGCGCTGCAGCCTCCCGTGATGTGATCTATAGATCGGTATATCGGTAGCATAATCGGCATTTATCTGTTTCAATTAATTCTTTCAATATGTATTTAGGGTAATTGCGAGTTTTAATTATCTGGTCCTGTATCGCTACTATAAATCCTTCTGTCTCACTAAATATGTTTCCTGTGGTGAGCCAGGAGGTTGATGCGTTTTGGTCTACATGATCTTGTCCTAATTGATGCGGATATCTACCGTGTAGTGCTTTGTTCTTCCAGTGTTCTAACTTCTGCTCATCTCGTAATATTTTGGTGTTTGGGTCGAATTGTGTATTGTTTAGTCGTAACGGTGTGCCAGATTGGGGTAGATTAATTATTGCTTTATGTATTGCACTATCGTTGGCTTTTCTAATGAAGTATGTTCGTAAGTTGTTTATTTGAGTGTAGTGTAGGTTTGATATGTCAATAAATCCACGACCACCTAGTTTTCTTTTGAGAGTGAATCTTTGTATAGCGGAGTGAATGTGATGAATGTTGTGTTTATTGCATGTTGTTCTTGTTATAGTGTCAAGAGCTTTAAGCTCAGTATCAGACCATTTAAGTATTCCGAATGAGTATGTTAGGATAGGGATGGCGTATACGTTAATGGCTTTAGCTATATTCCTGGCGGATAGTTGGGTACTGAGTATTTTATTTAGCCTTTGTTTATATTTAGTTTTCACAGTGTTTTTTATTTCAGAATGATTTAGTGACGTACTTTGTTGGTATCCTAAATATTTATATACTTCTCTAGGTTCCATGCTTTCTATTTTTCCTCCTTGTAACTCAAGTTCAAAAGAATTTGTTTTACTATGTTTGCCTTTAATTATGCTATTAATTTTATATTTATTTGTTCCAAAAGTCATTTTTATATCTGCACTAAATTTTTCTGTAAGCCTTAAGAGATTGTCTAGTTCCTGTTTATTACCTGCATATAATTTAATATCATCCATGTATAGTAGATGAGTTAGTTTAGTGTTATTTTCGTTATCTATTTTGTATCCGTATGTAGTATTATTAAGTATTCTGGAGAGAGGATTTAAAGCAAGACAGAACCACAAAGGACTCAGTGAATCACCTTGGAAGATACCGCGAGCTATTTTGATTTGTGATGTAATGAGTGTTGTAGTGTTTGTTTTCAAATTTAGTTTTGTTGTCCATTTAGTCATTGCATATTGTAGAAATTGTATTAAACGATTGTCGATTTTATATATTTCTTATTATATTATTATTATAAAAGTTTGGTTACAATCATGACGAGTTTTTGCCGTCATTCATTACTGTAATAGAAAGTTTTTGGGCTAATGTTACAAAAGTTAGGTAATACTAAAATGAATGAAAACAGTGACTTAGTTTATACAGATAGCAAAAGGAATAAAAGATATTAGTGTGTGGCGGTTATAAATATAATTTTGTGAAAGAGAACAAGTCCGGAAGCATTAATTTGCGTTGTATTCAAAGAGACGTGTGTGTAATGCTTATATGAGAGTACATTATAAAAAAAAAATAGTGAAGAAAAGAAAACACAATTGTTCACCTAATAATATATGCTGTCAGTATGATAAAATGTTTGATGAGTGCAAACGTGAAGTCCGTATAAATATGAGTCGATTCCAAAAAAAATTGAGAAGCATTTGGTGCGACGTGTATTTAGTCAAGATTTCGTTTATCACATAATAATATATGTGACAATGGCGTAAGGTTGTATAATAGCTGTGTCTTTTATTTTTTACATAGCTGTACGTTGGAGATAACAAAGTGACACGCTGTCGAAAAAAGATCTGTCGAAATGGGAACAACCCGTTTGATTTGTAATTTATCTAGTTACAAAAGCCTAATGTCAACTACTTATCACCCTTTACAAAATATTGGTTTTCACAATGCAGGGTCGTTAATTGTTGAGTTCTCCTGGTACTACACCATCAGCTCCACTACACCACACGACGTGACGAGCATAAAGTGCCATAGCTATTCAAGTAATCGAAACGGAACCCATGAAATACATATTATTGAGTAGTTCCAGTGGCCATCTGTGATCTTTATCATCAGTTCCACTTCACCAAATGTGCTTTTCGAGAGCAACTGGTCTAGCCGTCTTCGAGTAATCGGCGAACCTATATAAAAAATAAGTCTGATGAACTGAGAACCTCCTTTTTGGAAGTCCGTAGGATCACGAGAAACTGGCACAATCGTCAAATATTTTGTGTTTTCAGATTGATGGATTTTATTTTTTTATTAATCCGCTTTTAATTAATATTCTTTACAGCTTTCGTTTTGGGATACATTGTGTTTTTGTCTGTGGAATCAGGCCATAAAGCGTCTAAGAAGAAGGATCCAAGAGCATTCCTACACGAAGATAAACTACTGCCAAAATGCCCACCAAAAAAATAATGTAATGATGTTTTTCTTTATCAATAAAATTTGCGTTTTCATAAATTTTGTGTTGTAATATGTTTTAAAAATAAAATTATTTCGGCTTAATTTTCTTGTTTTGGTTGTTGTTTAAAAACCAAAGGTGGCGACGACGCTATGATGCCGGGAGCGGTGACGATGATAACAGTTAGGTCACGGTAATATTATCATTTATCATACAGTATTGTAAGTTTGTAACTCGGCCGTATCTTAGAAATAAATGCCTACAGCCGCGCAGTACGTAAACATGCGATAGGGCTGCCCGCCTCCAGCATTTTAATTACATTTGCCTACTTTGCGTTTCCATTTAGTTTTGTGATTGTAAATATACTATTTTTATATAAACAAATAAAATAGTTTGTGAATTGAATAGGAAGTGTTCAATAAAAATGCGTGTTGTTTTTTGATTGGTAGATTTAATTATTAAAAAAACATGTTTATATTTTTTCTAGTATTATTCATACGCAATAAACAACAATATTATCTATACTAATATTATAAAGCGGAAAAGTTTGTTTGTTTGTTTGCTTGAACGCGCTAATCTTCGAAAGTACTGCGTGGATTTGGATGCAATTTGGTATGGAAGTAGCTTGAAGCTTGAGGAAGGTTATAGGTTATAATTTACGCGACTGCAAAAAAAAAGAGTTATGTTTTTACCGTGATAGAATCCATGGGAGTGAAGCCCCGCGTGAGTACTAGTTAATAATAAAATACCACGTCTTTACTTTGAATTATACAAACTAACAAAACAAAATGTTTTAACACAAGCGTACCTACCGTATCATGATTCATGAACCGCCTATAACTACCTTTCTCACTCGTGTCAATCACTTTACTCTATTCACTTTATTTATTAATCCAGACATCTTTTTTTTCGGGAGATAAAAGGAAATACTTATCCATTAAAAAGAAACACATTATGTACATACCTACTAGTAAGTAAAATTATTTTAGTCTTAGGTACCTTTCAAAGTTTCCAGGTAATCTAAAAAAAGTTATCTCTGGATGCGTTATTGACGAATTCATGCAACCAAAAACAGCACAATATATCCTACTCGTCATATTAAATATCTACTTGAACTTATTTATAGCGAAAAATCGCGCGGTTATTGTTAAAAAAACAACACACCGTCCGTTCGTCACTGCGGCACAGTCGCCGGTCGCGACTGTCATCAAACCGAGCGCACACCGAGATCGAGGCGCGTAGGTATAGCTCGCGCTTCGTCCGTTTGTATGAAGTCGGAATACTGTATACATAATATTACCGTGCTTAGGTGCTTCAAGCTACTTGATCGGAGTATCTACCTCGGAGTAGATACCTCAGATGTTTTTTCACAATACTAGCTTCTTATCTTGTTAACCCGTTGTGTCTGGAGTGGGTTCACGATAATGGTGTAGTGGTTCAAACCCGCGACCTCTCGATCACAAGGCCAACACAACAGATCATATAAACACAAGAAATATGGCAAGGGAGCCGGGCGTGGCGCTTGTGAACGCATCTGGCCTCAAAGCGTCTTGATGCCAGATTCGGCCATTAGTCGAATGGCAACTTGCGACGTCATCTCTGCTTATGATTTTTGAAAAAAGGCCGCGTTGTTCAGTGCTTGTTTAAAAAAATAACAGCCGTATTGTGAATTACGTCGAAGATGGTATCTCATTTCACACGTATGTACTAAAATAATATTGTTTTCTTAATAAATTCGTTAAAACATTATTTCGTGATACTAGAAATACAATGAATTACCTACCAAAAGCAATTATTTTCATTAGGAACAAAAACCATTGATTGTTTAGTACACATCAATCAATGGGTTTATGAAGCGGCAGGTGTAATAGCGCAATGGATAAGTGTTTTACTGATATCCTCACTCACACGATACTTTCGTGAAGCGGCCGCTTGTGGCTTTTGTTGGTTAGTGATGTAACTACACGTTCGTGGTTGTCGATATTTTATACGTTCCTACTAACTACGAATGATTACACAAGGGAATAAAATTAGACTTTTTTGTTGCATGGGATTTTACGGCTGTTATGTAATTGTAACGCCAATAAATGACCATTTAATAATACTTATAAAAGCCGTTGTGGAAAAATATATAAATGTAAGATTACACTATTTAACTAAGAACGCAACACCTAAACTGTAAAAGCGGCAAGTTTTAAATACTTACGAGGAAACTTTTTCTCCGGTAATCAGACACAGTACCAGGGCTCCGTCACTCCATGTACTTGCGCGCTATAATTACCTACCGCCCGTCCGAGCGGTCTCGGGCCGTTTGCGGACCAAATTCAGTGCGGTTTTCGCAAGCGAAGCGCAAGCACGTTGTTCAATTTTAATCGTTACCTACATTCGTTTGTACACGTACCTACGATGCGGTCTGGTGCCTTATGTGCTGTAGATGGGTGCAAATCAAGTAAAAGAAAGGATAAACACCTAACATTTTTCCATTTACATGATTACCGCTTCGACTTGCCAACTGAAAACGTCTTAACATATATATCGGGTTATTTACTTTATAAATGTAGCAAGAAGTCCTGGCTTTGTTGCTGAATTACAGAACATTCCTGATTTAAATGATAGATTGTTTATCCACTTTAAAGCATTCAACAAAACATCGTCTTTTTACGGAAAGTTAAAAGTGCCAACAAATGCGTTTCATAATTATGTAAGAGAACTAGAGACTATGAATATTAATAATTTTGAAAAAAATATAATACAAAGGCCGGGTAGTACTCTTTATGAAATTTTAAATAACATAAATTTTGATTCTCCCTGCCCTTGTTTCCCAAAACAATATCTAATAAAACTTTTTATTAGATTCAGGATATTTAATAACCGAGAATTTAGAAAGGGTAAATTTATAAAAAATATATGAATAAAAATAAAACATATGTAACTTCAATTTTTTTTATTTTACCCACACACTGACCTCTATAATCATGTTTTATCTAGATGTATTGCACAGTCAGCACCAATTTATAAAAAAAATATTTTATAAACGATACAATTTTAAACTACCACCTATAAGTCAGAGCATAGGTATTCAGAGTTCTCAATAGCATAGACACAAAAAGTTATGTAAATTTAATTTTATCGAAGAGGCAGCCCTGCGATTGCTGTGGGATCGCGCGGTGCGAAAGCAATCACAACTGTACGCTTGAATATTTAGGCACATTTTAGCATGCAGCGATTATTGACACGACAGAGTAGGCTATTATAGCAGTAGGTATTGGAAATTTTCTACAGAGTGAAGTATTTGTTAAGCCCGATTTACACTTCAATAAGTAGGGTAAATAAGCTAAACGTCGCCCCCTCCCCAATCTTCGGCCGTCTGTACGTTTTCAGCTTGCGTTCATTCAAAAGGTAATTAAGTGATAATTTTGCTACCTGAATTACAACCTTAGTTCATACTCTATACGTACAAACCGTTACTATTCGATTACGTCACTCGCTCTTCGCACACTGAACGTAAGTCGCGACTGCGCCGTTGAAGCGTCAAGTTTGCGTTAAAAGTAGGTTATCTGATGTGAATACCCATACTTCGGGAATTGATATTACTACGGTAAGACATTTCTTTATTTTTGTTTTGAGCTTTATTATCACGAAAGCGTTATTTTTACTATATTTTGAGATAGTTTTTTCAACGTTTTGCGTATTGTTTTAAGGGCAAAATAGGAGGCCGTCAATAGAGCGCCAGTTTTGACTTAAAACCCGATTCTCGGCCGTGGCCGACTTAAAGTAAATGCAGTTTGTTTTATAAATTCTAATTCTACCAATTCCATTGGTTTAACAAGAGAATTTGCAAAGCTTACAGGCAAATAAATCTATTTTACATTTAATTGCCAAATACCGGCCGGGGTGATATTAGTTGAATCTCGAGAAATAAGGTACACGAAATAGGGGCCGACATTAGAAATATTAAAGATCGTAATGTCGACCAGCCTCAAATTCGGACGCCACTATACAGGCTGATTAATTTTGTATATTTTCATTGATAGGGTAGTAGGTAGTCATTAATAATTTATTTATCAAACTTATTTTCTCAAATTTAAATATGTATTATGACAAGTATATTTTATTAATATTATTAAGAAGTTTAGTTTTAATGTAGGTATTGACAATATTGAAAACATATTTAGGTAGCTAATTATGGTTTGGGAATTTGGAATATAAATATGAATTGCTCTTTGGAACTTGCTATCTATGAAACCCTTGTTTATTAGTTTAAAAAATATCTTTGAAGTTTACTTTCATTGATTCATTAACCTGCACGTGACAAAAAGCTCGTTCGTTTGCACTTAATGCTTTTAATTTAAGGGACTACAATGAGAGAGCAGGTAGATGCAAGGCCTTCGCGAAAGCAAAGAGCGGGTGCGGTTACGATCGCAATAAAATAAAAGAAGCTCTTGGGGCAATTGGTGATGGGATGTCCATTCGTGCATTAAACTATTTGGCGTCCCACGAACAACGTTACAAGTATTTTATTTTATTGTGATGTTTTACTTTGTTATAATTTTAGTACCTAACATTGTTGAGGGGTAAAATATATTTTATATTTTAGTAATAACAAATACAATTACAAATGTATACTTAGTGTGATATTAGACTCCTGCCAAAATAAATCATATTAATAATATTTGTCAGTCTTAATTTAAAACACCCTATACCCGGCCGACATTTGGAGAAAACGCGACTGACCATGGGCCGTGAATGGCCGACTTTAGGGTTTTTTCGTTCTCGACTCATCTAAACCTTAAAACTTTTTTCTTTTAATAGAAATGTCAACCGTATGCCTATAAACATGAAATAGATATATGAAACTATCCAAAATCGCATCAGAAGCTATCCTTCGTTGCAAACTGATGGCGCCAGAGCGATCCCCAGTCTGAAAATCCGTTAGGGGGCCGACTTTTGGCGTATTTACCCTACAGTAGCGAGTTAAGAACTCAGACAGTTAAGAAATAAGTTGTAAGTAGCGTCCAAACGTAGGCGAGTGAGTAGTCATAAGTTGCCCGAGAATAAAGATGGGCGTTTAAACGAAAAGCATATAATATAACATGTTATTTAAAATAAGCGAATAAGCAGATTAGTTTATAAAAGCATTTAACGTTATCTGCTTTTTGTTAAAATTAAAATGTAACCGCAAATATTGCATTCCGTTGTTCACTTTTAAAAACGACATTTTAATTAAAACGGGTTATCGTGAACTGCTTAAATTGCTTACTTTGCTTTTTACGTTTAATAGCGTTTTCTCCGCCCGATTAAGAGCGTCATGTTTTGTGTATTTCCGAAACAATTTGTTTTTGGAGTTATGACTTAGACTTGTTTACGTAAACATAAATAGTGTAAAACATTTTTTCATGTGGTGAATTGTTTCGTAGGTACCAAGGAAATAATTCTGAGACTTTTGGACTTGTATATAATATAGTTTTTAGGTGTAGTTAGTTGTGTTAATAATAGTGTAAGTAATTGTGTTAATTTTGGCGTCTTTTGAAGTGAAAACTTCTTTAGGATCATTGTGATCTGAAAGCTTATGAAACGAAAAAGCGACAGTAAAAAGAGACAGAAACATAAATTGCCGAATTTTGGAATTCTGTTGGGGTCAAGGGGTAGAGCTTTTGATGCCCTTTAAAATGAGCCCAAACTCGGCTATCTTGCGACCACGGGAACGAAGTTAGGTCGCGGGGGGGGGTGAAGTAGCCCTGAGAGGGGGCGGGGAGGGGGGAGGGTCTCGTGGGGAGTTCGGGGGAGGGGTGAGGGTAAAGGGGGAAGGGGGGGACACAAATTAATTGAAGATTTTTTTGAAGGTTGCACTTCTACCACGTGTGAATTGCACACAAGTTTTTTTTTTCTAAAAAACAAATTAGTGAGCTATTAAAACTGATCGGCAAAGTACGAAGGAAAGTTCATTGATGTCGTTTAAAAACCAATAGGTACAACTTAAACGTAACCAACTAAAAAAGCAAAATACATAATTTCGTTATTTTTAATGTAAGCAAGTAAATAAGCAGATAAGCAATTAAGCACTTAACGTAAGTGACTTTTTATAAAAAATAAACGAATAAGTTCGTTAAAAGTTTTAAGTCGTTTATCACATCTCTGCCCGAGAAGAAGAAAAGAAAATAACACGTGTTCGCGGCCGCAACCTACAAATTTATGAACTGTACTAAACTCGCCCGTCTACATGCCAGCCAGTTAAGTTGGAGGGGTGCGGGAGACGCGAGAGAGGGGGCTACTTCGCACTGGACTCGCCGAAAAATAGGATCGCGATCTATTTAACTCAACTTAATCAACAACTTACTACTTAACTCGCTTTTGCTGTTCAAACTACTATAAAAACTTAACTCGCCGATGACGCAAGTTAACTCTCTGCTGTACTTATTGAAGTGTAAATCGGGCTTTACGTAGTAACTATTAAGTAATCTGTGACAGTACGAGTTGAGGCCTTAGCAGTTAATCTTGGGTTAAAAGTTGATCACATGGATGTGACAACAGCATTTCTCAATGGGAATGTAGATGAGGTAATATACATGCGGCAGCCACCCCAGTTCGAAGAAAAAGGAAAGGAAGATGATTTGTGTTTGCTAAAGAAATCCCTTTACGGCCTCAAACAGGCGCCTCGGTCGTGGAATTTGAAGTTACATTCAGAACTAGAGAGTTTGGACTTCAAGCGATGCAAAAACGAACCATGTGTTTATATGAGGAAAACTGGCAAGCATATGATTATCTTAGCAATCTATGTCGATGATATTCTTGTATTTTATAACAATGAGCAGGATATGAAAAATGTGAAACAAGAACTCATGAAAAAGTTCAAAATGAAGGACTTAGGAAAAGCAGAGCTATTCTTGGGCATGAGGCAAGAGAATAACTGTATTACAGTCGATCAGGAGGAGTATGTCGAGAAGCTTCTTCAGAAATTTGGAATGACAGACTGTAAGATAGTTTCAACTGCTGGAATTCTTGGTCAGCATTTCGAAAAACCAAAAGGGTTGAAATCAGATGAGAAAGTGAACCAGATGCCGTTCAGAGAACTTATAGGTTCTTTAATGTACTTGGCAGTCTGTACGAGACCGGACATAGCTCATACAGTAAATTACATGAGTCAGTTCTGTAACAACTTCGAGGAGTTTCACTGGACAGCTACAAAACGAATCTTAAGGTATCTCAAGGGTATAAAAAGTATGGGGCTTAATTACTCAAAAGATATAAATGGCAAGATTCAAGGTTTTGCGGATGCAATCTTAGTCAGGCTATATTTTCAAGATGGCTAATGGAGCTATCTCATGGCAAAGCGCTAAGCAACGTAGTACTGCCATAACTACAGCAGAAGCCGAGTATGTAAGCCTATCAGAAGCTGCAAAAGAAGCAGTTTTCTTGAAACGTTTTCGTAAAGAAATAATGGGTAAGGAGGAGTCACCCATTCTGATTCATAGTGATAGCCAATCAGCAGTGGCAATTGCACAGAACCCCGTGCACCATCAGCAAACCAAACATATAGATGTGAGGTATCATTTCATTCGAGAGACTTTGGAAGATGGTGTCATTATGTTGAAATACCTAGAGACCAAATATATGGTTGCCGATACTTTGACCAAGGCAGTTTTGAAAGATAAGCACGAGTTCTGTCTAAGAGAAATGGGTGTGTGTTATTGTACGTGAGTGATTGAGGAAGCTATCAGATAGATGTGTATGTGTAGCATGAATTGGAGAGGAAGTCTGATGGAAACGATTGAGGAGGAGTGTTAGAAAGAAGTTTGCAATAGTTTACCTTCAGACTGGCTGGTATGACAGAATGAAAGATCTTTTTGAATTGAGCATGACAACTGTGTGGTAAAACTTATTGTATATTCCGTTGTGCGTTTTTCTAATCAATAATAATAGACTACAGGCCCGTGTACAAAATGAATGGGTCATATGAACCACCAGGTGACGTATATAGGACGATATAAGAGCATAAAATAATAACATTCAGCACTAAGCCGTCACTTGTAAGCTGTCCAACTGAGTGCTGGTGAGAATTCAAAAGTGCAGGGATAGTGAGTACATTTTGGTCATATATTTTTGTACGGCATTTTTACCATCGATAGATCCATGAAAAATAATAAGAAAGCGCGCAGTGCCGTAAAAAAATAGTGCGCCACAAAATCGGTATTTTTATTTTTATTTTCTTTCAATTTCCAGGGTAAAGAACAAAGGCGAAAAAATTGTTAATAGAATATTTGAGCGTCTATAAATGTCATGTTTGCAAATGTTAATAAAATAATTTCTTAGTTTTTTTCAAGATATGCTTATGAACTGACCCACTCTAATAAAAAAAAATATTTTTTTGGAAATACAATTGACTATTCAAATATGATGACAAGGGATTAGATACCTACATCTAAAAATAAACTAAAATATGGCGTCCAGAAATTCGTGCGCATCGTCCACTGGTAATGTGCCCAAAAGACTGGCGGCATTGCCACGCTGTATGGCAATGCTTAACCACTGTCCAAGGTAAAAGCCAGCCTTTGGGTCACGCGAAGTGTCAACTAGGCGCCTGGATAGTTCTTTAGCCCCTCAACCACCTGTCAACCATCCAACCAGCTTAAGTTGACCTCTTAAATTTTTTTCCCCTATCGATTTTAGAGGTCAACTTAAGCTGGTTGCTTGCGGCCGCCGGCGGCCTTCCGTCAGTAAAAGGGTTAAATAATTTGTGAGCACTCGGACCCCACGATCCCAAGGTCTCCACCCCAAACGGCTTGAAAATATAACCTCCATCAAGGTTATTATATTTCCGCCGCTTGAGGTTCTCAGCGGCTGCAGCGGCAGCGCCAGCACAGCATGACGAGCTAGGAAGATGGGATGGTGCAAGAGTATCTACACAAGTTGCGTCCCACACTAAAGCCCTACCCATCTTCCAAGGAAATAAAGACATGCCGTCCGGTCTTTTGCCATCGTCGCGTGCCAGGCCATTGGGTTCTAATACAGCCGGAACGCCGACGGTGACAAGAGCTCGTCGGATAATGTCGTTAATATTCGCGTGCCGAGCTATGCGACCCGCGCTACGGCCACATGAAAGGCCGTGATGACCGAGGCTGTTGACAACTTCGCCACAGTGGCAGCGATGAGCAGAACAACAGGGAGCACCTAATCGAAGGGAAGCAGCGAGGCGGAAAGTAGTATCATCGAACAAGGTGCCTATGTTCGACGACGGTAGTGCATGAAGCCAGAGACCCGACTCCCATTCACTCACAGCCAGCAAGCGCGCACGCTCTGCATCCGAAGCAGATGTGGCAATAAGGTCACTCTGAACTGCTTTACAGAGCGGCTCATCCCACCGCCACTGAGATGATGGGTTGTCGGGTGGATTTAGATTCGGGCAAGCGATTCTCCAGGTGTCCATAGCTTCGGTGAAGCACGGCACATTGAAATCAACCAGTGACGGAGCTAGAATATTCCTGATTAATTTCTCAGTACCGTGGACCGAAGATATAAAAGCCGGGAGACTAATGCTAGAAATTTTGCGGACGCCGAGACCTCCCATACGAATGGGAAGAGTAGCTTGAGCCCAAGTTCGGTCGTCCATAGCCACATTTATAATTGCTGTCAGAGTATGCCGGATAATTTGGTCCATTTTTTCCAAAAGGTGAGGATGATGCCAAAGATGCGAAGCACGAAGAAAGTACGTTAATTTAGGTCCAAAGCAACAATAATGAATTAAGGTGATAGCCGAATGCATGTTAATTTGGTGTAATCTGTCCGAAATGTCGTTACAATTTTGTATTTTTTCCTCGACAAAATCGGGAATGGAATTCTCAAAAATTGGAGACCCAAGAAGATGAAGAGAACTTTTATCCACAATTTGGATTTCTGGGGCTAATGCGTGGAATTTGGAAAGTGTCAGTTGTCTGTCAGTACTGTCGGATATGAATAGTTCACACTTCGAAAGGTTGAGATCCAATCCTATGGTATGGAGTTGATTTCTTAAAAACTGTAGATCATCTAAAACTGTGTCTACATCGCCTCCCAGGGTTCCATCATCGAGATACCAAACATTGAATTTTGAATTTAGTTGTCGAATAATTGGGTGAATAGCTAAACTAAAGATCGCTGGCCCGAGGGGATCACCTTGTTGACAGCCAACAGCTGATTCCAAAAGGTTTTCCTTATAAAGTAATTTAGTCGGATGTCTGTAACATTGCCAAAGAAAACTAAAAATTTGTGGTACTTCTTTTTCAGTTTCTGCCAACAAAGTGTCCCTATTGACTGAATTAAAAGCATTTTTAATGTCAACCTTCAAGATGACCTCTCCTTTACCAGAATTTAAATAGGTCGACAAGGCGTGTACGGCAGCCTCACAACCCCCTTTGGAGCCGTAACCCAGTTGTAGGGGCTGAAATTTGGTCGAAATATCCTCACCAAAAAATTTAGAGCAAATCTTGGCTGCCATACGACGGTAGGTAGTTCCCACGGCAATGGGGCGAATGCCGCCATCCCTTTTGCGTAGGGCACATAGATTGGCCCCGCACAAAATATCGGTGACGGCTTCGTTCACCTGGCCCGAGAGCATAAGGTTAATAGGATTAGATAATTCTTCTCCTTTACAATTTGACTTCATGTCTTTTAGCCAATATTGTCTCAGTTGAAAGTTCTCTGCTGGTTTCTCTGCCATATATTAGTAGATCCACTCCAATTTATTTAAAGTGCTTTGCCCTTATTGCATAAGTATAATTTACAAGCGTATTGATAAACCATAATAAATATAATTGCAGATTTTTGTTAAGAATTCTGCTGAATAAATAAATACTAAAATAAAGTCATACTGCAAGCGAAGTATGGCAACAATACGACATGACATTGACATCTGCGTAAGGTGTATTGACAACTGCTGCTATCTCCGTTAGGTTTTACATACTCTTTGGCTATCTCGTGTAATGTCGGTTGTGTTTCCGTACTTTTGAATTTATTAACTGCTTCTGTGTATAAACTCAGTTTTTCCTTGCGACTAGTGCTTGCCTAAGGATTCCGATCAGCTGCTATTACCGCCGTCGACGTTTTGCTTTGACTTTTATGGACTACGATTCTACCTGATACTTTGGACTTTGTTGTTTGTGCATCCATTTGTATATCACATTTTTTTTTCTTTTTTTTTTTTTCGATAGGGCCACTCGTAGTTTAGCTCGCTAAGCCTATACTACTTAACCGGGCGATCATGTATATCACAATGGGAAGTCGTGTAATGCCTACTCGCATAATGTGTGTTAACTGCCGCATAAGTGGAAGTGGTCAATGGATAATTTAAAAGAGTTTTTAAATTACTGAGGCAAGAATATTTCCATAGATCACTTCCCCACATGATGCAAAACTTCCAGATAGCAGCAGCTTTACTAAATAAGTTTGGTGCTCGCCTGCAAGACAGTGAATATGCCAAAGAAATATTAAACATAATTAGGCAAATTAAGACTTTAGAAAATAATCTGGCTAGTATGGTTGAGGCTGTCAATATGAATAGAAGAACTTCTAATTTCCAAAACATATCAGCAAACAGAAACAATGTTTACTTTCCTGTCTTAGAATATAGAGACCTCATTCTATTCGCCCTGGGAACGTACCAAATACGACAAGCACGTTCATATTATGGTGAACATGTACGTTTCCACGGCGGATACATGATTGAGGTATGCAGTGAGTGAGTAAATTCATCTGAATACAATCTTAGAGGCAGTAGTGATACAACCCTTATTAAAGGCAAAATCACGCCATGTCTAGAAGGCAATACGTATAATTATATTAATAGAAAAAAATGTGCCCGGCCGTGCAGGAATAATAGAGTACTGTTGCAGTTGCTTAGTGGGAAGATGAACTGTCGGATGTTGCGCGCATACCATGACTGTAATTTGGTATCTCGGATGGGCCAGGCATCAGACAACTATTACTACACCAGCAGGTTTTTTAAACGATATTATCATAAAAGAAGATGAAGAATAAATACATACATATATAAAACAAAATGTTTCATTTTTCAACCGACGACAAAAAGAGGAGGTTATCAATTCGCGTATATATATATATATATATTTTTTTTAATGTATGATCATCGATTACTCGAAGACGGCTGAACCGATTTAGAAAATTCTTTTTTTGATTGAAAGGGTATACTTCGAAATTGGTCCCATTTTCATAAACGTCAGGATCTGATGATTGATGATGGAATCCTGGAGAAATCGAAGGAACTCTTCAAATATTATAGGCACATCTATGACGTTTTGGGTATTTATTATAGTAACTTGTGCAGTTGCTCTCAAAAAGTACCATTTCAGGAAGTGGAACTGATGATGAAGACCACAGATGGCCGCCGAAACTACTCAATAATAAGTATTGAGTGGATTGCGATTCGATAACTTGAATATGGATGTTAAGCACTTTATGCTCGTCACAATGCATATGGTGATGTAGAGCTGATGGTGAAGTACCAGGAGAACTCCTCAACAATTAACGGCCCAGCATTGGGAAAAGCAATATTTTGTAAAAGGTTATAAGTAGTTGACATTTAGGCTCTTGTAACTAGGTAAATTCAAAATAGACCAACTAAAAAGAGTGAAATAAAAACTTTTTACCAAAAAAATTAAACCGACTCCCAAAAAACACTACAAAGTGAAAAATAACTTTAATTTAGAAAACTAAAGACACCGACTACCGAAATTAAAGTTATTTTTCACTTTGCAGTGTTTTTTGGGAGTCGGTTTAATTTTTTTGGTAAAAAGTTTTTATATAAGTACCTATTACCTACTTTTATAGTATTTATTTATTTAATTCGACTTAGATCCATATTTGAGGATGGCAAACAGATGTTCCAACTGATGGAAAGTGATCGCCGCGGCCTATATGGATCTGTATTACAAAAGGCATTGTACATGCGTTGCCATCCTAGAGACAGAGCCGCAATTAACTTGTAATACTTAATGCCTGTAATTATAGCTTTCATAACGCATAGTTACTTTCATAACGCATAGTTACTTGTTTAAAACAGATTTTCGATATAATCAACTTCTAATACCTCGGAAGTGGCGGGGGACCCATTTTTTCCTGGGTGGGAAAATCATCGAATGACTTCTCCCGCTCTGGGTAAAACGGAATCCCTTCCACTTTACCCAGAGCGGTATCAGTCTACTACTGACTAAAAACCCACCCTGTTCCTTCAGCTGCCCTTAAGTTCCGGGGCCGTGGTATCTCGTTAGAACATTACCGGGGTTATGCCCCGGCAGGCAATGGCCTTATGGGGCCCCGTCACTGGTGCTGACAGCTCTTTGAGGTGCGCGTGGAACACGATGCGCCGTTGACCCGGGCCTGGTCCTTACCAGACGGTGAGCTACCCCTGCTCGCCGTCCGCAAGCCCGCGCCTACGGTGGCCGGAGATCGGCTCGCGATCCCCGACGCACGGGGCGTCTTCCGCGGTGGCTGGGGCCTGAGGAAGAGAGTTGCCGCTCCTTCGCGCGTTCGGCCTTCTCTTTCGCTAGCATTACTGCTTCGCAGAAGGAGGCGACTGCATTCTATTCCCACTCGCTCCGCTCCAGGGCCGGGCGCGAGAGGTCATCGCCACCGATAGCCTCAACGAGGAAACGGCGAAGCTCTGCCCAAGCGGGGCACACCTCCACCGTATGCTCCACCGTGTTCTCCGGGTGGTCCACGCAATGTCGACACCCGGGCGTGTCCTCCCGCTGAATCCGAAATAGGTACCTCTTAAAACACCCGTGTCCAGTAAGCACCTGCGTCAGGTGGAAGGTGAGGACGCCATGGCGTCTCTCCAGCCACTTCTCAAAGACGGGGCCCAGCCTTGTGACAGCCACTTTTTCCATGCTGCCGTGAGATCGCGGGCGGGAGACCCCTGGCCAACTGACAATGGCTCACTACTAGGTCTATGTTTTCCATACTAGCGTTGACTATGGATATAATCAAGTCTGCGGTACCAGTCTGCTTCCAATAAATCGGTTTACGTAATAATGGCCAGACATAACCTCTAAAACTTCTTCAACAAATATCTTTTTTTCAAGAGTTCCTTTAATAGTAGATCTTAAGGCAAAAATGATCATGCATTGAAACTCTATACTCTTGTATATTTTCCATTAATAGACGCTACAAAATTATGCCAACAAAAATTTGTTAGAGGATTCGCCATTGTTCTTTGGTCATTAAATTCTGTACGGCATCAGTTTCATACTGTTTCAATACAGCTTCTAATCCATTATTCCGCAACGCCGTACAAAAATCATGCGACAAGGGAAAAAAATCGAGGGTTGCAACCCCCTCTCTTTCCGTGGTCCGGGGGGTGATTTGAAAAAGTACGGCTTCGGTTCCAAAACATTATCTAGCACTCAAAAGTAGTATTAAAAATAATGCCGTAAAAAAATTATTGTTCATTTGAATGTATACTTGATACTAGTATTTGCGTGTTGCGCGAGGTGCAAGCACCTCGCGTGCTTGTGAAAAAAACTAAAGCATTGCCCCTCTAAATCAAGTATTTGCGTGTTGCGCGAGGTGCAAGCACCTCGCGTGCTTGTGAAAAAAAAAAAAAAAAAAGAGGGGGGGGGTGATGGGGGGGGGGGTTGCACAAGTATTTCGACTAAAGCATTGCCCCTCTAAATGAATCTGAAAAAAAAAATGTTCCAAGTCTCTTAGATTCTGAGATCCGCCTAAAGGGGGGGAGAAGGGGGGCGGGGGGGGGGACTTTGAAAAATGGTTTTTACTTTACCGAGCCTCCTCTATACTAATCCGTAAAAAACAAAAAATACGGGTCTCGTAGTTTCCGAGATACGATGGGGAGGGGGGAGAAGGGGGGTGAAAAGGGGAGGTTTGGCACTTTTCCCGTAGGTTTGAGAGTTACTTGTTTACGAATCTGTCAAAATATACACACCTCCCCATCCACCATCTGGGAGAACAATTATGTCAATGAGTGAGTCAGTGAGTGGTAATTTAGCTTTATATAGTATAATAACTAGTATTTGCGTGTTGCGCGAGGTGCAAGCACCTCGCGTGCTTGTGAAAAAAAAAAGTATTTGCGTGTTGCGCGAGGTGCAAGCACCTCGCGTGCTTGTGAAAAAAAAAAAGTATTTGCGTGTTGCGCGAGGTGCAAGCAACTCGCGTGCTTTCTTTAAAAAAAAAGGGGGGGGATGATGGGGGGGATAGGGGGGGGGGGTGCACAATTATTTCGACTAAAGCATTGCCCCTCTAAATGAATCTGAAAAAAAAAAATCCAAGTCTCTTAATTTCCGAGATCCGCCTAAAGGGGGTGAGAAGGGGGTGGGGGGGCGACTTTAATAAATGTTTTTTACTTTACCGAGCCTCCTCTATACGAATCCGTAAAAACAAAAAATACGGGTCTCGTAGTTTCCGAGATACGATAGGGAGGGGGGAGAAGGGGGGTGAAAAGGGGAGGTTTGGCACTTTTCCCGTAGGTTTGAGAGTTACTTGTTTACGAATCTGTTAAAATATACCCACCTCCCCATCCACCATCTGGGAGAACAATTATGTCAATGAGTGAGTCAGTGAGTGGTAATCTAGCTTTATATAATATAACTAGTATTTGCGTGTTGCGCGAGGTGCAAGCACCTCGCGTGCTTGTGAAAAAAAAAGTGGGGGGGGGGGTGATGGGGGGGGTTTAGTATTTGCGTGTTGCGCGAGGTGCAAGCACCTCGCGTGCTTGTGAAAAAAAAAAAAAAAAAAAAAGAGGGGGGGGGTGATGGGGGGGGGGGGGGGTTGCACAAGTATTTCGACTAAAGCATTGCCCCTCTAAATGAATCTGAAAAAAAAAATGTTCCAAGTCTCTTAGATTCCGAGATCCGCCTAAAGGGGGGAGAAGGGGGGCGGGGGGGGGGGGACTTTGAAAAATGGTTTTTACTTTACCGAGCCTCCTCTATACGAATCCGTAAAAAGAAAAAAATACGGGTCTCGTAGTTTCCGAGATACGATAGGGGGGGGGGGGAGAAGGGGGGGGAAAAGGGGAGGTTTGGCACTTTTCCCGTAGGTTTGAGAGTTACTTGTTTACGAATCTGTCAAAATATACCCACCTCCCCATCCACCATCTGGGAGAACAATTCTGTCAATGAGTGAGTCAGTCAGTCAGTGAGTGGTAATCTAGCTTTATATAATATAATATAAAGCTGTAAAATCATTTGACTCTGTACGGCAACTTTTTTTTAAGATGATATTGTATAACACAATTGTTATATAGTATTGCCGTTCAAAAGAAACTGTTCTAAAAAAAATTATAGAGAAATACAAAAACTGAAATTTTTCAAATTATTGCAAAAGTTTAAATATTCATAGATTAATAAAATATAGCAATTTTCTACATTTTTCCCTTGTTTTAAATATTATGAAGATAAATAAATTAGGTAAAAATGATGCCGTACATTTTAATGCAGACCATATCTTTCAGGCTGATGAAAATGACGCCTCCATTTTAAGGGTGTAGTACTTTATGGCCATCTGATACTGTACGGTATTAACATATTTTGAAGAGAACAATTGATAATATGATAAAATTATTATGACGTCTAACTGAAGTGAAAGGATGTGTATATAGGTAATATCCAAGAATTGAAACTGTAAATCCCAGTATCAACAGTTTTGTATACTTTTTCGTTTAATATATACTTCAAACATTATTGATACATGTATATGATTGATTTGTTTCATTGTAATGATGTGAATAAATAAAGCAACAATTTTTTTTAGAAAAATTCGATATATTTAAAGATATACAAAATAAGGCTTTTATTTAAATTATTCAGCATCGGAATCAGCCGCTGAGTTATTATCGGAATCAACGTCTTCATCGACGTCCGAATTATCTTCTCTATCATTTTCTGAAACATGAATAAGTTTTTGTCAAAATCAAAGTCTTACATGCAGATTAAAGATGTAAAGATTTATTTATTTACCTATGACGTCATCAATTTCTTCGCCTGACTCCTCATCCGGTTCCGTTATGTCACTGAGTACACACATACTAATCGAACTATGTGTGAACGAGCGCAAAAATGAACACCTTACTCGGGTCCAAGCCGAGTACATCCGAATAAAATACGTTGTGACCATGAAGAATGGACTAGTCTATTCTCCATGGTTGTGACCCACGACTACTTAGCACACAGTACAGTATAGGCAGGTGTAGATATATGCCTACAAATGCTAAACGTCGTAACAGAACGTCGCTCCGTAAGCGATATATAATGTAAATTATATTTATTTAATATTTTTATTACTTTTTTATCAATATGAACTTTCAGATTTGTACGGCATTAACTTTTTATAAATTATTTCATTAAGTACAAATAAACTATCTAAATGACGTATAAAAAAATAACGTCATGAATTTTACCTTCATTTCGTTATATGGATTTTTCTTACATTTCGTTCTATGGATTTTTCCTTGAGTTTTTTTTCCCCTACAAACCTTTGGACCAACGAAAATGTACGGCATGTAAAAAAATATTATCTATGCATAAAATACTTTCATAATAAATTAATTTTATGTTGTTTCAAATCACCCCCAGGACCACGGAAAGAGAGGGGGTTGCAACCCTCGATTTTTCTCCCTTGTCGCATGATTTTTGTACGGCGTTGCGGAATAATGGATTAGAAGCTGTATTGAAATAGTATGAAACTGATGCCGTACAGAATGAAATGACCAAATTTACCCTGGAAATTGTCAGTAAATCAAAAAAAATTACCGGCTTTGTGGCGCACTATTTTTTTACGGCACTGCGCGCTTTTTTATTATTTTTCATGGATCTATCGACGGTAAAGATGCCGTACAAAAATATATGACCAAAATAAAAAAAATAAAAAAATAAAAAATGGTTTATTTGCACCTTCAAGTAAAATGGCAATGTTACAATGTAATTAGGCCTTAAGGTAATACATATGTTTATGTAAGAGTTGCAGCCAATACCTAAACTAAGATAACTTAATATCTTGTATTTATAGGTATTAGCGCCCACCCACGTTATATAAGTTAGACATCTGAGCTTTAAGGTTACTGAACTTAATTAGGTGCAAACTATAATAAAAGTTACAAGGAAAAAAAAAATAAAAATAAAAAAATGAGATAAAAACAGTTGAACGGTATTATGTGTGTGTGTGTGTCTGTGTGTGTGTGTGTGTGTGGTGTGGTGTGGTGTGGAATTGAAGTGAGTGGATGTGGGATAGAATATGCTTGTATGTATGTAGGTTGGGGCAAATCTTAGGATAAAACATTTTCAAAAGTATTTATATGTAAAGAAAACAAGATATAAAATCACTACTAATAAACTACGTTATCCAGATATATAAAACAGTCTCTCAGTTTCGTCATAATTTAGTGACAAGAGCCATGAGTCACCTTCATTTTACATTCTCTTTTAGCCATGGCGTGAATTTGCAGCTGTCTATTAGCCATATTAAATAGTCTTGGGCCCAGAAACTTGTTGAATTTTTGAGCAAAGCCGGTTCTACAGGGTATAGATTTAAACAATTCATAGCGTCTTCTTCTTGTATTTTCTTCGTTTTTTTGGGAATTTACCTTGACACAGGAATGCTGTCTCATAATTAAGGCCAGTACAAAGAGTTTGCGAACAGTTAATACCTCACATTCCTTATAGAGACTAGTAGTACAATAATACCAGGGCCTAGAATATGCTACCTTAAGTAAGGCTCTTTGAGCTCTTTCAGCAATTAAAATATGCGTTTTAGATGCACCCCCCCAACAAGTTATACAATACTAGTACTCTCGCGGGGCTTCGCTCCCGTGGATTCTATCACGGTAAAAACATAACTCTCCTTTTTTGCAGTCGGGTAAAAAGTAGCCTATAACCTTCCTCAAGCTTCAAGCTACTTCCATACCAAATTTCATCCAGATCCACCCAGTACTTTCGAAGATTAGCGCGTTCAAGCAAACAAACAAACAAACAAACAAACTAACAAACTTTTCCGCTTTATAATATTAGTATAGATGTTATTATCGCTTGACATAAGGAAAAATATATCATCTTTATAATTTTAGCATTAGCCGAGTGTCTTATTTGTTTAAATACATATACAAGTTTTCGAATTCTATTTGAGAGATTAATTAAATGGTTTTTGAAATTAAGATTTTTATCAAAAGTGAGTCTTAAATATTTAATATATTCAACGGATGACAGAGAGGGACAGACACAATTTGAAGATTCACTACTGCAAATGTGAGAGGTTATACGGTGCTTCGATTGTAGCGATTCAGGTTGCGTATAGAGAATGCTATATATTTCGTTTTATCAATATTAATTGAGAGATAATTTAGAGCAAGCCATTTTTTAACTATATTAAAGCCCGACTGCGCCTTTTGGTACGTCTCACTCCAAGTGTCACCATGAAATGTCAGGGTGGTGTCATCTGCATATGAGATTATTTTGTAGTTTTCTATATTAATTAGTGTAAGATCATTAATATAGACCAGGAACAACGTGGGTCCTAGGATGCTGCCCTGTGGCACTCCATGAGTGACAGGTAAGTATTCGCTTATATATTTGCCAATTTTTACCCTTTGAGACCTCCCAGATATATAATCAGAGAGTAATTTGAGCTGATTTCCACGAATACCGAGTTTGTATAGCTTGTTAACAAGGGTAGGAATAGAAACCGTGTCAAAAGCTTTCGCCAGATCTAGGAAAATAGTAAGGCATTTCTTTTTGTTATCTATGGATTTAACAATGTGATCAGTAAAATCATTCAAAGCATCTTCCGTGGACTTGCCCGAACGGAATCCAAATTGAAATTTTGAAAGTAGGTTATATTTTTCTAAATAATTTGTAAGTCTTTTATTAATAATCCTTTCTAGGATTTTTGATAAGGAAGTCAAAATTGAAATAGGTCGATAGTTAGTGACACGGCTTCTATCTCCACTCTTGAAAATAGGTCTTACTATAGAACGTTTTAGTGATTCGGGAAAAATACCTGTCTGCAGGCATATATTAAATATATGTGTGAGCGGTGCTAATATATTATTTTTTAGCATTTTCAGTATATCAGATGAGATTCCATCATCACCTGCAGCACAGTTACCTTTCAGATCAATAATTAGTTTGTCAATTTCTTCTTCATCTGTGTCAAGGAGAACAAAGGAATTGCCCATCTGAGGTGTATCACAACGCGTGACCTTATCAAAATCATGTAATCCACTTGGCGGGGTCATTTTGCTTGCTAAATTTTCTCCTACGGTAGCAAAGAACTTATTTGTGGCTTTGACAGATAGATGAGGGGTCGACTCCATCGAAAGAAGATCTAAGGAGTTATCTTTTTTAATGTTTCTATTAGTAACTTTATTGATAGCTTTCCATATTTTCTTATTATTATTACCAGCTTCATTGAGTAAACTTTTTTCATATTCACGCTTTAGTTTACTAATAATCTTATTATAAAAATTACGATAACGTTTATATGTTATTTCATGGACTATATAATCCGGATTTTGTTTATATTTTCTGTGTAGTCGATTCTTGTTACGAGTACACTTAATGAGCCCCATAGTCATCCAAGGTTTTAGTATTTTAGACCTATTTGATAAATTTAACTTTTTTGTATTAGTTTGTATAATATTATTTATTTTATTTATAAATTCATCCATGGCAGTATTTGGGTTGGTCTCATCAAAAATAGATATGAAATCAGTGCGATCACAAGCCAACTTTATGGCTTCAACATCAAGTTTAACTACTTGTTGTTTTGTCTGTTTATTAATGTTTTTTATTTCGGCGCAACAAAGTATGGGTGCATGATCAGTTATAAGGGATTCAATTATAAAAGTGGTTATAGGAATTTTAGTCTTTAATATTACATGGTCTAGACAACTTTTTACTCGTGTAATTAGCAAAGTGTGACTTTTGACCCGATAATCGCATTTAGTAGGATCGTTTTATCTTGTTAACGTCTTGTTTCATTCTTCTATAAGACATGCACTTCCTATAAATGCCACAGATATAGCTGCTAGAGGTAAAGATATTATAGAACAAATTTAACTTAGTCGTGACCCTTAACGGATTTTTAGCACCAAGCTAGCATAGCCTCTGATTTTTATAAGTAAGATTCTACTTAAATGTGTTCTACATTTGCTATTATTGGAGTAGTCGGCCATCTTGTGATTTGTTAGAGAAAGCTGGAACAATATAAATATGGATTTAAATAAATGGAGACGATTTAAGCGTAGTGGCGGTTATCGAAGAAGAGTTTCGAAAAAGTACTTTGAAATGAAGTCGGTATCGGAGTTCAGGTCAAGCGGATCAAAAGAAAAGTTCTTAAATAAAAAAGAGCCTGGTGAAGTTTGTGAAGTTTGTGATGGTTCCGTAGACGGTAAAATGGAAATAGACTTCTACGTCTATTTGTTGCAGTTGTCTACAACTGGGAGGATAATTTTACAGAGAGTTGTAATGATCAAAAATATACGGAAAATGCTAGCGGAAGCATTAATAGTGAATTTAATCATACTGAGTTTGATAAAAATTATGAATTACAGATGGATATAAAACAGTGGGCTATTAGGAATAATATATCACATTCAGCTTTAAATGAACTTTCTGCGATTTTAAATAAAAGGATAAAATATGCTTTATCTAGGGATGCCCGCACTATGCTTAAAACTAACAATAAAACAATAGACGTCACTACTGTGGGCACAGGACATTATTGGCATGTGAAAAATCAGGTGTGCTATAAAATATATTTTAGTATTGAATATGTACTCTGAACAATAGAACAGTTAAATATTTCGTATAAAAATACTCAATAGCTTGAAACACGTCAATTAAGAAATAATGAAAATCCCTAAAAAAACTTACTAACAGCAAATTTCACACTCATCGGTAGGGAAATGATCATAAATCGCAAAATGCTTGCAATTTTGACACCTAAAAAAATCATGGTATAACAGTTTTGTCATCTTCCCTTGAGCCACAGTGAAGTGTACCGGCCTATTGATTGTGTCATTTGAAATATTATAGTCACAACCATAACATTTTTTTACTTTCAAAAAGTGTGTAATTTTCCACGGCCATTTGGCATACTTCAGCTTATGCAAATCCTTTTTAGTTAAAAAAATATCGACGTCCATTAATACAACCATTTCCAGTCCAGACTAAAATAAGCTGCATGCTGAAAATGTTTAAGAACTTTATAATTACGTATTTAGGAAAAAAAAAGGCAATGAAAATTTAATTTAATTGACATTGCCACAAAATGTATGTATTTATAATCAATTTTCCTGACATCCTTATTTTTTTTTATGGAGTTTGTCTATTGTTTCTCTGAATGCTGTAATTTTAATCTAAGTCTGCTTTAAATTTCGTTAATTTACTTTGTATTTGTACACCATCGAATGGTAGAACATAGTGATTCTTATATATTATATGACTGTAACATCTATTGTACACCTATGCTCACAAATAAATAAATGAAATTGATTTTTTTTTGGACACTAGTCTAGGGGTGCAAAATTGCGACCTCTCGCGCCCTGTTCTGGTTCAGACTATGGTGTGGAGCGAGAGGAAATGGGATGCGGTCGCCTCCTTCTGCGAAGCAGTCATGCTAGCGAAGGAGGAGGCCGAACGCGCGAGGGTCGCGAGGGAGAGGCAACTCTCTTCCTCGCGCCCCAGCCGCCGCGGGAGACGCCCCGGGCGTCGGGGATCACGAGCCGATTTCCGGCCACCGTAGGCGCGGGCCTGCGGACGGCGAGCAGGGGTCGCTCACCGTCCGGTTAGGAACAGGTCCGGGTCGGCGGCGCGTCGTGTTCCACGCGCGCTCAAAGAGCTGTCAACACCAGTGACGGGGCCTCATAGGGCCATTGCCTGCCGGGGTTTGCGGGAAAGTTCTACCAAGTTACTGCAGCCCCGGAAATTTAGGGCAGCCGAAGGAACAGGGTGAGTTTTTAGTTAGTAGAAATCTGACATACCCTTCCGCTTGACACAGAGCGGAAGAAGTCATTCGATGATTTTACCACCCCAAAAAAAGGGGGTGCAAAATTACGTAATAACAACATTACCTGCACACCATAACATAGCAAAATTTTAAGATAATTCATAATTAGGTTAGTATCGGTGACCTGTGGCGATATTTGATATAAGTATAAATATTTGCAACAACTTACAAGATTTGCATATTACCGTATAGTTTAACTCACATTACCCACAGAACCCTAAAACTTAAATATGGTAGCGTAGGTACGTCATGTAAACGTCTTAACTTTGATTAAAAAGTCCTCTAAAGGTTCTGATAAATGCAATGTAAAGGCACGTGTTTCGACCCTATGTCGGATAGGTATATATTAATTTATTACTGAATTAACAAATAATGAAAATGTAAAATTTTGAAGGCGCATCAAGATATGTTTATTATCATCCAACACTTCACCAATAAAATGATTTTCGCAAGTTGAGTAGGCACTCTTTATAAAACAGTTACACGGAAAAAGTTACTTTATTATAATGACAGACATTATTAAAATGTGACATTACTTAGCTTTTGAAAAAAAAAGTAATCAATGTCACACACCAGCACAATACAATGAATTAACGAAAAAAGAACGAATGATCGACTGAATGAATCTACTAATGGTATTACGCTGATCACTGTAGGATCAATTACTCTAGTAGCGGCACGCGCCCGATCATAAGAGGACCAATCGCTCTTTTTAGATGCAATTACCGGATTTTTATAAGACAAATATATTTTGTTAAAGCACTTAATAAGGTATTTACCGGATTATAAAAAAGCGACTATAGGGCGTAATAGTCCTATAAACTGCGCCCAAATGCAGCTCTATAAACGTTTACAGGATTTCTATAGGATTAAAAAATACGTGCTCCTAGGATAATTACAGGGCCACATTTTGCTACTTGGGTAGTGTATTTTACTGTTGATTGCGACATTTTTCAGTTGTATAGTGCATCTAAAAAGTGAATATTCAGGGATCTGTGCACATAAATTGATGAATATGTCTGAAAATAGGATTAAAGGTAAGCAAGTTTCGTAATCTTAGCAGAAATTATCAACATTTTGTAGGGGAAAGGTGTACGAGATGATCCGTTGAGGGAAGATGATCCTTTTAGATTGCAACGAAACCAGTAGCGCGATCTAGTTGATTTTGTTGGTAAAATGTAGACCCCGATATTCCCCCGCCTCAGTCAAACGTAATGGTAACTTTATGTCTAATGTGTTCTAGGTGCTTTGTTGTTGAGGCTGTTGTATTAGTTAGCTTTGTATATTGATCTATTTTGTTTTTTTAACAGCATGGTAACAGTTAAAACCACATAGGTTATGTTATCGAACATTGAATAAAAAAGTTTATGTTGGGGCAAGATGATTATGTTACCGGTGTACAAGATGATCCCCACGGATCATCTTCAATGTCAAATAAAAGGAAGAATATTGCGTCAGAGTCGTCCGAAGAAGAACAAGAAGACGCAGAATGTCTTTTTGTACGGAAACATTTTCCAAAGATGATAGGGGTGAGGGATGGATTAAATGTTGCGGATGCCAAAGATGGGGTCATGAAGCTTGTGCAGGGATAGATAGCGATGATCCTGATGAATTTACATGTGATTGGTGTAGAACGCCAGGAAGAAGACGCTTAGAACTATAATTTTTGGTATTTTTTAAGTTTAATTTAGATTTATTTCTTTGATAAAGGTAGTTTTTTTTTTAATGTTGATTGTGGATAGTGAGATTTATGTTACTAGATTATTTTTAGAAGATAAGTTTAGTTACTTTAGAAGAATGGTTAATTTTGTTAAAACTTTACTTACGACTCTACGACTGATCTCTGTGATAATTGTTTTCTAGAAATCAAATTATAATTGTGACTGACTGTTATTTAATAAGACTGGCTCATTAGGTCTGTAATAGGATATTTTGATTTATTTAATTAAATAAAAATAATAGTAAACCCATGCGTGGTAAACCCTGAATATGGTTTTATCCCCCCCCCCCCCCGTCCGACCGTCGCGTCGAACAGTCGTGTTTTCGAGAGCTCCTAGTTTTTATTTTTAAATCAAGTTTCAAACTAAAATCCCAACACAGAACTTTTAAAGCCGAAAAGACAAGAATATAAGCCAGTGTTTAGTAAAATCTGTGCACAATAAACTCATCTCAAAGTAAATCAAAAACAGTTTTAAAACAAAGTGTTGTGAGGTGACAAATGACTTGCGTTTTGCAAAAGTGAAGGGCATTGACCGCTCAGTAGGCCACGCCCTCTACAGGTTAATCGTGGCCGGCTTGAAGTACTGGAGACTCAAGTTCAAATCTATACAACAGCTAAGTTTATGCTTGTAGCTATAATGTCTAATTAGCTTTTTTGCCGCTTGTGTTTTGGAACTTTTTTGCTACTTTGCTACGAAATTTTAAACTGACTATGCTAAAGTGAATTATACTGTAACAAGAAACAAATTATATGTAAAAAAAAACAATAAAGTGCGGAAACAAAACAATAATAACTGAAGAAAGGGTATGTTATGAGTGTTGTGATGATCCAGCAGTGACACTATCCGCGTGCGGAGTTTAGCTAGCAGTCTAAAAAGTCTATGACTTTTTGGCGACAGGAACCATTAGAACAATAATTTCCCCATGTCATTTACAGCGACTTCTGTCTAGGAGCGAAAACTAGCAACTTGTAATTTGGAGGCGTGAGTTCAAATCCACCGGAAGCTAAGACTTTTTGTAAATTGTTAGCATTTTTTTGTTTTTACTATATGAGAACAATAGATTCATCATGTCTAAATTAACCAGAACACCACCAAATAAGCAAAAATCTCCTTCACGTTCCGAATCGGACCTGCTTAAATTATACGACGATGAAGAACAACCTGCTAATCCAGTTACAAACATTACCCAAAGATGTAAGAGGCGCTGTCCTCCAACAACGGATGTAAATGACAGTTTGGATGACTTTAAGAAGGAAATCAAGAATATGTTGCACAGCATGATATGCTCACAGAACACACGCATGGACCAGCTGGAGAACCATATCCTCGAAGTTAAACAAATAAACACAAAAATAGAACAAACAAATATCGAAATAGAAAAATCCATGACATCTATTTCTGATCAGTTGACTTCACTCGAGTCCAAAATAACGGTTCTCGAAAAAGAACGAAACTCCATGAGTTCAAAGATAGCAGAGCTTGAAGAGAAACTGGAGTATTTCGACCGTTCTATAGTGAAAACTAGTGTTGAGCTACGTAACGTTCCAAAAAGGCCAAAAGAAACGAAGGAGATGCTATACAATTCTTTGCTAGAGTTATCTAAACAACTAGAGCTGAATCTACAAGTGTCCGAAATACGCGATGAGCTACGCCAACCTTCAAAGAAAGAAAACCCAAGTTCTACAATTACAGTTGAATTCACAAATACCCTCGTTAAAAGTAACTTTTTATCAGCTGTTAAAACTTATAATAAACACCACCCCAACAGCAAACTGAGCTCTGCTAGCCTAGGTATGGTATTTTTTTTTTTTTTTTGTGTGGCATCTCGCAGGTCAACCTCTGAGGTTGTCGGCTGCTTAACCGGGCTTGCCTGTGGTTGCCTTAATTAATAAATTAATTAAAGCCTCCAGCCAGGGCTTATTAGAAAACTTACAAACTAGGCGACTACACGCTAAGGGCACCCCCTGTGGGGTACGGACCTCGGCTTAGGGCGTCGCAGTGGGAGGGCAGCTAGGGACAGGCTGGATCATATCATTTTTATTATTAATAAGGGAATTTAAAGCTACTGGCTCAGCGTCGCGGGCTGGCTCTGGCAAGGGTCGGGGCGGACTATTACGGGGACGTCGCGGCGGGCCTCGGCGGCGAGGACGGAAGGACGGTCGGTTTTTGTTTTTGTGCGCCACTGTACTTGTTTCCCTACGGCTCTCTTGGAGCAGGGTGATTGCGTCATCGGGAGTGACAAGGGTATGCCTTGGTCGGCGAATCTTAGAGATACGCGAGGGTTCGTATTGGGCGGCCGATACGATAAGGGGATTCCTATGTTGGATTGCAGTATCAAAGAAACGCTTGGAGACACGTTTCATGAACTGCTGGATGGTGGGCATCTTGAGGTCTACGTGAAGAAGCTCATTTCGAACATAAAAGGGGGCTCCCGTGACTCTACGGAGGAATCGGTTTTGAAGGGTCTGCATCTTGTGGAGGAGGTAGGGCTTTGCGTGTGCGAAAACAACGCAGGCATAGGTCATGATGGGACGGATGACCGCGGTGAAAATACGCAGCTTGCACCTGAGTGATAACTTGCTGCGGGAGCTAAGAATGAAGTGGAGCCTACCTAGAGCGAAAGCGGCGCGCGAACGTGCCTGCTTTATGTGCTCAGCGAAGGAAAGGTGTTTATCGAGGACCACGCCTAAGTATTTGGCTTGCTTTTCCCAGGGGATCGGCTTGCCGTACATGGTAATCGGACGGGGGGAGGGTGGGTTTATCCGCGGCTTAGAAAAGAGGACTGCCTGGCTTTTGTCTGGATTGACTTCGATTCTCCATTTCCGGAACCACTTGGCCAGAGTGTTTGCGGAAGTTTGGAGAGTGCGAGCGATGGCATCGGGTTTAAGACCGGTATAATAGATAGCCGTATCGTCGGCAAATAGGGCTAGCTGAGTATTTTTATGCTTGGGAATATCGCTAGTGAATAGCGTGAAAACGAGGGGGGATAGTACGGAGCCTTGAGGAACTCCTGCGCGAATGGGATGGGGGGAGGAAAGCTCCCCCTCAATTCGGTAACGAAAGGTGCGATTCGATAAAAAGTCCCGTAGGATGAGCACGAGACGGTCAGGCACGCCGAGTTGGTATAGCTTATAGATTAAGCCATTGTGCCAGACTTTGTCGAACGCTTTCGCTATGTCGAAGAATAAGGCTCCCGTTATTGCGCCCCGTTGGAAGCCGGCGCTGACGTGTTCTATGATGCGGTGGACTTGTTGGATACATGAGTACCGAATCTAAATCCAAACTGCTCATTGGGTATAAGACTCTTTGCTTCGGCAAAATCTTTGAGCCGCTTATATATAAGCCTTTCATAGATTTTACCAAGGACGTTGAGTAAGCTAATGGGACGGTAGCTAGACGGGTCAGACTTGGGCTTGCCTGGTTTGGGAATACCTATGACGGTGGCCTGTTTCCAGGTTGCGGGGAACATATTATTGCTCAATGCACCATTGAAGATGGCAGTCATTAGCACTATAAGCTGGGCGGGGAAAAGTTTGAAAACCCTATTGGTGATGCCGTCGGAGCCAGGGGCTTTTCGCGGTTGGAGACTTTTAATGATATCCTGGACCTCATCAGGAGTGATGGGGGCCAGTGGATTAATGGGATCTTCGACGGGCGGAAGGGAAGTTCTACGTTCGACTTCGGCGTTCACCATATCGAGGTGGGCTTGGTCTACTGGTTGAGAGCTGGGAGAACACTGGGACTCTAGGCTGTCGGCTAGGCATTCTGCTTTTTCAGAGTTATCGAAGGCGACACTCTTATCGGGACGAATGAGAGGAGGCATTGTGGCCTCTTCAGTGGATCGTAACTTCCTCTGAAGCTGCCAGAAGGCAAGATGGGTGGGCTCAAGTTCGCTCAGCATCTTGTCCCAGCTCGCATTACGCTGCTCGGTAATGCGTTTTCTTACAGCACGCTGTAAGTTGCGCATGTGAGCTTTGTTTGCGGCGCAGGGAAAAGCGCTGTACGCACGGATGGCTGCGTTCTTCTCGGTTATCAGATTCCGTACATCGTCCGGGAGTTTCCAGCGGTGGTCTTCCACTACAGGAACTTCCCTTGAACAATCGTTCAGGACGGATTGTACGTGATTTGTAAGCGAGTCGATCGCCGCCGTCGTGTCAGCGACTGAGACTATGTGGTCAGGAATGGTGTCCAATTGAGGCGACGTGGTGGATTTCAGTTTTTCACTTACTTTCCTCCAGTCGGTGATCAATTGGGTCGGAGGAGGTTGGGTAGGATCATGGTTACCCGAGCCGGAACCTAGGTGTAGGATAACAGGACGGTGATCCGAGTTGAGTTCGTGAAGCGCTTCTATGGAGTGTAAACGGAGGTTTACATTCTTTAGGAGCGCCACATCGAGGACATCGGGGTTATGGTTGGGGTCGTGTGGGTAGTGGGTGGGAGTCATCGGAGCGATGACGTCGTAGTTTAGGGTCGCGCCTAGGTTATACACGATTCTGCCTCTGGCATTTGTCGTGTTGCTGTTCCAAGCGGGGTGTTTGGCGTTGAGATCGCCCGCTAGTAAGACGGAGTCACTCAGGCCGAAGAGAGTCGTGAGATCGCTGGTGAGCGCGATAGGATCGTCTGAAGCAAGAGACGCGACCGATGGTGGGGGATGGTAGGCAGAGATGATCGTTATCGGAGGATGACCAGTCATGCCTAGTCGACAGGCAGAGTACTCTAGGTGAGAGAGAGGCGCGGGTGGGGTCAGAGGGATGCAGTATAACTCCTTTCTATAATAAATAAGGGTACCGCCGCCGTGGCAACGTGTTCTGTCATTGCGAACTAGACGGTAATTCGCAATTTTGGGATCAGCGCGGTGGGGTTTCAAAAGGGTCTCCTGTATAAGGAGGACGTCTAATTGGTGGTCGCGGAGGAATTTAGTTATTTCGGCGCGTTGGTTGAAAATGCCATTGGCGTTGAAAAAACCTAATTTGAGGGATCGAGGCCTAGTGTGGTTTGTGCGTTGGGAATCCATTGGATCAGTCCATCGCATCCATCTGGTCGAGACCTAGCACCACATCACTGTGTGTGCTGAATATTTGGCTGTACATTGCCGTCGTAATTTTGCCGTTATTCTGCTGTTCGGCAGCCAGAAGGGCATCGCGGAGAGATCTGGCTTGGCGGGTCATAAATAACCTATAATGGCGCAGTATAGTCTGGGCGCAAGCCTCGCCGTGCGCGACGGGTGAGGGATTGGGCGGTTGTTTGACTGCAGGAGCAGCATTGGTTTGAGGCGCGGGTTTGTGACTGGCTGTGGGCTCTGTAGCCACGGCTATAGGCAGGATCTGCGCTGCGATGGGTATATCCATCAGTGCCTGCATAGGTTTGGCAGGGGCCAAGGAGGGAAAGGCTTTTTCGTGGTTTAGCCTGTTCCACGGGGACGGTCTCTGAGGAGCGAGACGTTGGGGAATTTGAGAAGAAGGTGCCTCTCTGTGTTGGCGGGCGTTGGCGCGCTTCGCTAATTTAGGAGCGAGTTTGGGGGCTTTGGGACAGCCGCGGTAGTTTGCCGGGTGACCGGTCTGGCCGCAGAGAACGCAGCTGGGTGGTTCCGAACAGAGGGTTCGGTCTTTAGGCCGTGGGCAGTCCGCAGTGCTATGCTCGCCCAGACACTTGACGCATCTGGGAGTCGCATAGCAGTTGCTCTGCGCATGGCCATACAGTTGGCAACGGTGGCATTGTCCCACTGTTGCGGTTTTGTAGGGCTTTTCTATTGAGATACCGGATAGGGAGCAAATAGACTTAATCTTAAATATTGGGTGATGACCTTCGGTTGGTTCACAAATGACAAGAACCATGTCGTACAATTCACCACCTCTCGCTTTATGTAAGCGATGGACGGCGATCACTGGTATACCTTGATCGGCAAGGTCGTCTTTAATATCCTGTACTAGGATTTCTTTAGGGACACGTTTAATAATAACACGAGTGGGCGTGTCCTCGGGGAAGGAGAAAGTGTGAAAGGAAATATTCCTTTCACGGAGGGCGCGATATAATTCCCTATAGTCGTTCGACGTAGGGACGGTGACTTTAATGCCATTTTGGCAGGCACGGGCGTTTGTGTAGTTGATCTTTCGATCAACACACATCTTAGACACATCAGTCCATTTCCCCTTGTCCTGGATGTAAAAGGGGGGCGGAGGGCGTTGCTTCCTTTGGGTTGAGGAAGTTTGGGCTATCGGGCTGGGGGGACGACTATCCTGCGCGCGAGTGGAGGTCGTTGGGACGGGGCTAGTGGGTCGTACGGGCGTTTGAGTTGGGGACGGGGGTGACGCGGTGGTCTTTTTGGCCTTGCTGGCCTGGGAGGTTTTCCCTTTCTTCCTCTTGCCGCCGGTGACGACTTGAAAGTCGTCTTCCGAAGATGAGGGGCATGATGACAAATCATTGTCGGAGTTGTTATTGGACATAGGTTCGGTGATGTCCATTTCACGGAATTCAGGTGCAGCGCACACCTGCGCGGCGTCCATTGTTTTATGAACAATGGGATTAGTAGGTGGGCCGGAAACAATGGGTGATTTCGGGAATCGGGCGATCGGCACGACTTTGTCGGCGGGCGGGGGCAATAGAGGGCTATCTACCTGGAAGTCGTTCGTTTTTTGATGAACAATGGGATCGGAGTTAATAAACACTTCCGTGAATTGACCAACTGGGATGCCTTGATCGGCAAGCGGGGGAGATAATGGGCTGTCAAGCGCGTCACTAAAATCAGCGACGTTGGCTTCGGTAGCCGGAGGACTATTAGCGATTTCACGATGGATTTTTCCGCCATATCTGGCGGAAATAGCAGGGTTTTCCCTAAGGATCTCTAACAATATCTCCAAAATATTGGAGTTCGCCATGATTGGCGAATGGATCAAAAATTTACTGAGGAAATTTTGGAGATTTCTCTCACGCGGGGGGCCTATTTAAAGCCTAACTGGCCTAACTCCCCGGATGGATGGGTCCGGGGAAGTGTAACCCTCCCAGTCGGGTAGAGACTGGGAGGTGAGTACCTAATGGTGAGCCCTAAGCTTGTAACCGGTCGCCAGTCTTATTGTGCGAACCGGGCCCTATTGGGTCTAATGCGAAGGGGTAGACACACCCAACCGACACTAGGTGAGTAGCTGAAAAGGAAACTCAGTAACTAGGTTTGACTAGGAGATCCCCCAAGGCCAAAACCTAGCACTCGACTCCAATTGACTGCTTCACCCTGAAGGGGATCAGCGGGTGCGTCGGGTCAGCACCCCCTTGGTTTTGTTGACACCGTGAGGTTTCCACCAAGGACCACGAAACTGTGGTTTTACCCTGAAGGGGCCAAACCAAATTGTTTTTGACGATACTCTGTTAGAGAAACAGGAAATCCTTCACCGCCTCGAAAAAGGCGGATCCGGACCAGGCGTCGTAGTCGGCGACTACGAATGACGTCACGGCGAGCGCGACGAAGCGATGACACAGACACAGAACGATCGAGAGCGCGGAGCGATACGACCGTCGCGGGCGAGCGTCGGAAGCGGAATGCCTAGGTATGGTATTTTTTTTTTTTTTTTTTTTTTTAGGTAGGGCCACTTGTAGATCAGCACACTAAGGCTGTGAGTCTACTTAACCGGACTTTCCTGTGGTGACCTCTAATAAATTAAAGGCCCCCAGCCAGGGCTTACAAACTAAAATATACTTAAAAACTAATGACCGCACGCTAAGGGCACTCCCTGTGGAGTACGGGCCTCGGCATAGCGGGGTCATTTTGGGAGGGCAGCAAAGGGACAGGCTGGGTCGTATTATTTACGGGAGTATTTATTGCTACTGGCTCAGCATCGCGGGCTGGCTCGTTTGGCAAAGGTCGGGGAGGATTTTCATTACAAGTACGCGGACGTCGCGATGGGCCTCGTCGGCGAGGCCGGAATAAGGAACGCGTTCTGTATCTGTGTCTTCTAAGAGTGCTGGTTTCCCTACTGCTCTCTTGTCGGATGGTGGTGGGGTCGTCAGGCTCGTCTAGGATGTTACGCGGGCGACGAACCCGAGAAATCTTGGAGGGTCTGTATCGGGCGGCCGATACGATCAGGGGGTTAGTGTGGGTCTCAGCAGAGGTGAAGTAACGCAGTGACATGCGTTTCAACACTTGCTTTATGGTCGGGAGTTTGAGGTCTACGTGGAGATCCTCGTTCCTACAGAACCAGGGCGCGCCCGTGGCCTTTCGGAGAAAACGGTTCTGAATGACTTGCATCCTATGGATCTGATTGGGACTGGCATGAGCAAACACCGGACAGGCATACGTCATGATAGGACGTATGCATGTCGTGTATATTCGGATTTTGCATTTAAGGGAGAGCTTGCTGTGTTTATTCAGCAGGGCGTGGAGCCTACCGAGAGCGAAAGCGGCTCGCGAGCGAACCGACTTTATGTGCTCACTGAAATTCAGGAACTGGTCGAGGATCACACCTAAGTATTTGGCTCGCTTCTCCCAAGGGATTGGCTTGCCGAACATAGTGATCGGGCGTGGGGCCTAGGTATGGTAACGAATACGCCTGTATTTATAGCTGAACAGCTGACCACCACCTCGAAGCGACTCTTCTACCTTGCTCGAAACTACGCTAAGGCGAACAAATACCAATTTTGCTGGACATCTAACGGACGTATTTTGCTGAAGAAAGATCCAGAAAGTCAACCAATCGTTATTAAAACTGAACTACAGCTCAATCAACTTCATTCTAAGAGTAATGCATGACTAGTATTCTTTTATTGCACTAATTTTAAACTAAATAATTTTTCTTGCACTAAATCTGTTTTATGTTTTTGTAACAAGTTTATCGAAATAATTATAAAATCAGTTTTTGTTGTAATCATGGCATATTTTACACCATACTGGACACACAAATACAGCGCTCACACTCATACACTCATTACACATATACTACGAATATTCCCACGTACTGCCAAAGAACACCAGTGGTCATACTCATATCATGCAATCATTTTCATAACACCTCGTAATTACTGCCTTATTCCGAACCCACACTTAAACACGAACATTAACAATGTCTAATAATACTTACGATTTAATCGATAATGTGGATCATTTTTCTGTATCAGAAACATATACATGCACCCCAGAACAGACTCAAATGTATATCAAACAAACTACATACCAATTGAACATCCTTTCACAAAATATTAGATCTATTAATGTAAATTTCACTGATCTACAAACTTTATTACATCGTATTGGTATTGACTGTGAACTCCTAGTGCTGACTGAGTGCTGGTTAAAATGCTCTACTAATAATCACATTCCTAGTCTACAAAATTATATTACCTACCATACCACCAAACTCTTAAACAAGAGTGACGGAGTCGTCGTGTATGTTAAATCCACTCTTGTATCGCTTACGAAGAACCTGACTTTTACGGCTCTGCTTCTGGTCTAATAATAAAATTAGACTCAGATGTAGCAATACTTGGTATATACCGATCGCCTGCAAACGATAATATTCATTCATTCCTTTCTGCACTAAATCTAATACTTCAGTCACTGAATAACTACAAAACCGTGATCATAACGGGAGACATCAACATAGATATCAAACATAACTCATTAGACATACGAACTCATGAATATCTCAACACCTTAGCATATCATGGATTCTTACCCGCACATACAGAGCCTACAAGAGGAAGTAACTGTTTAGATCACCTTATAATTCGCTCTAAGTATAAGCCTTTGACACTTGTCTATGATTCAACTGTAACTGATCATTATGCTTCTGTATTGTGCCTTAACAAAATTACTATTAAGTCGAATTCCATAAAATATGTCAATAAAATAAACTACGACGCTCTCGACACAGTCATGGCAAGTTTAGACTTCGCTCCCATTCAGTCTATGATAGATCCAAACGATGCTGCAGACGCCTTTATAAGTCTTACTAAAAAGGCAATAGAGGAATGCTCAACAACAATAAATGTTTCAGCAAAAAAAAAAAACTCTGAAACCATGGATAACACCGGGTTTGCTTAGATGTATACGTAACCGTGACTCTCTGCATAAAAAAGTAAAGCAATCGCCCGACAACATCATAATCAGTACCACCTATAAACGATACAGAAATTTTTGTACAGCATTATTAAAGAAAGTAAAAAGAAAATTTGATTCTCAAGAATTAAATAAGGCTATGTATAACCCTAAGAAACTTTGGGAAACCATTAATAACATCACAAACACTACCAAAATCAAACACTCCTACTCACAGTTGTTATCAGCTTCATCATCTCCGATACAGTCTTGCAACGACGTAAATATTTTTTTTGCGAGCATAGGAAGAAATCTTGCAGATAACATAAATAACTCACAATTCCTTTCCCGCATTTCACTTCCCCACACGCCTAACTTCGAAAAATCGTTAGTGTTGGAAAAAACAGATCCTGACGAAATTATATCGACTATAAATATGCTACGAACTAATGCGGCTACCGGCTGGGATGGTATCTCAACCTTGTTCTTGAAGCGTTATTCCGCAATCCTCGCACCTATACTATGCCACATTTTCAATCTTTGCTTTGACTTAGCCATCTTCCCTACTTCATTTAAAAAGGCAGCTGTACATCCCATTTTCAAGGGCGGCGATGGGTGCCTCGTTAATAACTACCGCCCCATAGCGGTACTTAGTACTTTATCAAAAATACTCGAACGCTTAATGAATAAAAGACTCATTCACTATCTTGAGCATTTTAATATTTTATCACCTCAACAATTTGGTTTCCGTAAAAACAAATCCACAAACGACGCAATACACAAGTTGATTGATCACATAGTGAAAAATATAGACAGTAATAAAAAGGTATTGACCATTTTCTTAGACCTTACGAAAGCTTTCGACACGGTGCCCATTCCGACTCTTTTACTCAAGCTAGAACGTATAGGTGTAAGGGGCCTACCACTAAATCTATTCAAAAGCTACCTGACAAGCCGTTCGCAATTCGTAACGATGGACAATTACAATAGCGATACAGTCACTATTGAATATGGTGTGCCGCAGGGTAGCATTTTGGGGCCCACATTGTTCCTAGTATTCATAAACGACCTCTGCAACTTACATATACCAAATGCCCAAATAATTTCGTATGCTGATGACACTGCAATAACTTTTACTGCTGACTCATGGTTAGAACTACAGTCAATAGCACAAAAAGGATTTAACTCAACACTAAGATGGCTTTACTCACACACCTTGACCCTGAATACCTCTAAAACTAACTTTATTACTTTTTCAATTAAATCAAATTCCCAACCTAATCCCTCTATCTCTCTAAAAGCTCACTTGTGTTCTTTAATGTCTCAGCAGGCCTGCCAGTGCCCATCACTTACTCGAGTTGAACAAATAAAATATCTTGGAATTTTCATTGACCAACACTTGAATTTCAAATCACACCTTAACACCTTATCCGGCCGCGTACGCAAAGTTATATACATATTCAAAACACTGCGACATGTAGCTCACGCTTCAGTTATCCGTAACGTATATTTCGCTCTTTGCCAATCACTAGTAACTTATTGTATTTCCTGCTGGGGAGGAGCTGCTAAGACAGTGATGAAGTCCTTAGAGATCGCTCACAGAGCCATACTTAAAGTTGCAACCTTCCGCCATATCTTGTCTCCAACCACCGAAGTTTATAAATCCTGAAATGTTTTAAATGTACGACAACAGTACATTTTACAAATTGTATTACTCCAACATTCCAGGACACCATACAGACATATTTCTAAGCGTCGGAAAGACAGAATCTGTATTATTCCACCTCCACGTACCTCATACGTAAAAAGATTCTCTTTTTATCTTGCTCCATCTCTGTATAACAAAATTAATGCAATATGCCCAATATACAAACTCTCACTCCACAATTGTAAAAAATCTGTACGGACATTCCTTTTGGACCTCAATTATGATGACACTGAATTATTTCTCACAAAGTAATCACGCACGCACGCCCACACAACACTCACACTCACGCACACACACACACACACACTCACACTCGCAAAAACACCCAGACGGACTTACACACATATTGATATGCTATGAATAATAATATTAAACAATTAAAATATAAAAATATGTATATGAATAAATAGTAATAAAAATTATTGTATTAAACTATTGCATTATATTAGTACATATAAATCGACCAATCAGGGGATCGGCACTGTCTCTCCTTAACACAGGCCGACTTTCGGCCTAGCTAGGAGAACAGTATCTCACCTGTTTTGTATTGCATTGTATAATATAATAGAATCTAAAATTACAGAATTCCAACAGTTGTGAACATTGCAATCCCATTATGAAATAAATACTATTACTATTACTACTATTTAAGTAATTCTACCAGAACCTATGATAATCCCGACATGGGATGGGGGCAACATGATCATCTTGCCCCTACCGTAAGGATCATCTTGGAGACCGGGGTGTACAAGATGATCCTTTGACAACGTTTTAAAAATGTGATTAATAATAATACAACATCTAAATATTTAAAATTTTGTGTATGACAGCAATAAGATACATAAATTTACTATGGATATACGTGTTTACATCCGCGCTAAGTAGAATATCATTTAAACTACAAGCATTCTCCCTTATGTGAATCATCTCGTACACCTTTCCCCTACTATTTATATTGATTTTCATACATTGTGTTTTAATTACTTCGCAGTCCCAAAAAACTTTGTAGTTGAGTCATCCTAGGAAGATGATTCGAATATGGAAGAATCTACTCACAGTTCTTCAGTTATAGAACGTCGTTATGAAATAGATCCTGATGGCACCACTCCTGAGTTATATTCATCAAATTCACCAGAGTTATTTGATGTCGATGAAGTAAGTTGTAAAGTCACAAAATATGTAATTAAGTAGTATGTTTTCTAAATGTTATCTGTGAATATCATAGCAGATTAGGTATGTAGGTATTAATAATTTTAATAAACCCCATTTTTTATGTTTTAGAGAAATAATGATATGATAAATAAAATATCTGTCGAAACAAACACTGATAACATGAATGAAATGAATCTTGAATGAAATAATTTGAATTTGGAGACAATCGGAAAATGCTACACGCTGGGATATGCCATTGGAACAGCAAATGAAAGAAGAGAAAACTATCCACCAATTATTACATTGTTTCGAAACATCAGATTTTCAGTTTTAGGGTCAACCTCACGGTATTTTTTTAAGCCTACATTAGTTTCATTTCATATGGTACCGACGTTTTTAAAATTTAGCTTTGTAGGTACTTAGGTAAAAGCAGGAGTAATTATGATATTAGTGAAGGTATTTTGATTCAAAAGAAAATTTTGTAATGAGGAAATCTGTCAAATAAAACAAGTAAAGCAAATCAACATAATATTCTTTTTGTTGTCGCACTTATTTTATCTATCTACCCACTGTCAAGAAACAATCGGTAAGTCATCGGACGTTGGAAGGGGCGCGCTAGCACACTTCGTTTTGAACACAGCGGCGCAGTTCACTTTTAGTATTGGCAGCCATCGAGACACTCCTCTCCAAGAAAACCATAACGAGTAAATGAATAGGTTACGACCAGAAATAATGTTTGTACAACATTATTTCTAGATATTAGTTAATTATGTGTTTAATATTTCTGTGCTCATGTTTAAATACAGGTTTTTCGTGATTCTGAGTTTCTGTTTTATTTAACTGTTATTATTTCTATCATCAGAAGTGGGATATCGTATCTACTACGTTCACCAACATGCCGCGTAGCCGCAAACGAAGACCGAGAAGAGAGCCATCGACGAGCTCAAGTACGTCGACTTCCAGTACGAGTTCCAGCAGCAGCAGTAGTGCAAAAGACCAGAGGCGCAAAAGGCGCCGCCGTAAGAAATCGCAAACCGTGAGTCAGAATCTTTTATTATCATCAGTGATACCCGAATTCGACCCGCTCGTAGACAACGTGGTGTTAGACTCGTTTAAAGAAAACTCCGTGCGTCTCATGTATTACTTTTATTCATACATTTATAACTTTTTCTATATTTCAACAGTACAGTAAAATATTCCAATACTTAGAGAAATACTACACTCTTCGCTGGTTACAACAAGAATGCCTCGCCAGCCTCGTGTTTGGCCTTTTATAGGTTATGTCCTCACATCTTCTACCGCTTTTTACAAGAATAATTATAGAACTACCCTCAAGTTAAACAAATTACATTTCCATTTTAGAATTAAACCTAACACTCGTCCATCCTGATAGCGTGTGTGTCCTCATACACGTATCTTGTGATAACCTAACACTCGGCCGACTAGACATTCTTAACAATTTATCAAAATTTTATGATTAACAACATTAATCAATCCTCATATCCATTACATCTAAAATCTAGTACAAGCAAACCTGGTCTCACAATAATTAACTACAGTGAGCAAATCTGTTCTCACATAAGACAAGGATGTGTGAGCTAACCTGTTCTCACAAAATATAGTTTCAAACCAATTAGTATCAATACAAAATCAAACCATTATCCATTTATCAATATAGAAGGAGCAAACTTATTCTCACTAAAAAACCAATTAGTATCAATACAAAATCAAACCATTATCCATTTATCAATATAGAAGGAGCAAACTTATTCTCACTAAAGATTTACTAAGCAATTCATTGCTCATTTTTATTACATCTAAAACTTAGTATCTACGAGCAAATCTGGTCTCGCTATAGTAGTAATTAATTACAGTGAGCAAATATGTTCCCACATAACACGAGTTATTTGTGAGCTAACCTGTTCTCTCTAAAGCTTTACTGATCAAATCAGTCCTCATGTACATTACATCTAAAATCTAGCAAGAGGAAACCTGATCTCAAAATATTGGTAATTAACTCTGGTGAGCAAAACTATTTCCACAACATGAGAATGTGTGGGCTGTTCTTACAGATAATATAGATATAGAGTGAGCAAATCCATTTTCATTAAAAAATTACACAGCAAATCAGTTCTCATATCAAAACATTTAATATATAGTACGAGCAAACGTGATCTCGAAATATTAGTTATTAACTAATCTAGTGAGCAAATCTGTTCCCATATAACACTACAGTGTGTGACTGTGAGCTAGCCTGTTCTCACAAAAGTTTACAATCAGTCAGCATGTTTATTACAATTGTTCATAAAACCATTTATCGATATAGAGTAAGCAAACCTGTTCTCACTACAGATTTACTAAAAATAAAACTTACAATCTTATAACCCAGTGATATATAGTTATATGGTAGTGAGCAAATATGTTCTCACTCATGGAAAATAATGCAGTAAGTACAAATTCAACGTTATAGCTTACTTCAACAATTTAACTTAAACAGTAACTTTGTAGTACTTGCTCGTATAATCCAAACAAAAGACATCATCATCTTAATAATTGCAACAAAATACAGTTACAGAACACATCTATATTACTTTTACTTGTACCACAAGCAAATATTACAGAAGTTTTATCATAAAAATTGTTCTAACAACAAAAACTTCAAAATTTCTTTAACCTCATACACATTAGTTTTACTCAAATATGATATAATATGTAGATACTGATCCATAATCTGGCCCTTCAATGTACTTATATATATATATATAAAATATGGTTTAACCGAAATACATACTATATTGAAGTTTAAAAGGCTCGAGGTTGAGCCGCTCAGATTATTATATTGTACAAGAGCCATTAGTAATTCTTACAAATTATAATTTCCTTTATTCTATCTTGTACAAATTGACATTCTTAAGACTTTAATTCTTTAGACATGAACAATTGCTTTATATAGGTCTTTATATATATATATGTAATGTGTACGTGTGTGTAATTATTATGAATATTTGAAATATGTATGTAGGTTGTATAAACATCGGGATAAACATACATTTTTTTTATTTTTCATGCTTTTGCTTTCTGGGCGAGCCCACTCAAATCTATGTGCATCTTTACAAGGCTCACATATGATTCGACCAGTACAGATTGTACGGGCTTCAAAACACACTAATTTCATTTAATAATGGCTGTCCACTTCATCGCCTATTCTATCGATGTCGCTATCGTCATTAGCTTGCATGGATTAATATTTCATACGGTTTGCAGCTACAGAAGAGCCGCTTTTGTGCTTCATGTTACTGTACGCTGGTATGGATATTATTTTATACCGTTTATTTCCCAATATCCCCTACGTGAAATAAACACAAGAACATACGATAGGAGTAATACTTTTACAGTTATTGTAAAAAGCCATTTGCGTTAGTTTAACTGAATGGATATCCAAATTCTTTGCATAATTATTTAAATTTTAGGCGGTTAAAGAACCGACTATATTATAATATTAAAAAGTAATCCATATTATTAAGGAGGAATTCGTTATATACCCTTTTTCATAGAACATAGTATACATCTATTTATATTATAGAAATTAAGTTTGCTAGAAAATACGTGTCTCTCATTAATACCCGTGGTGATAACCATCCTGACTGATCAGTTAGATACAAGAATTAAATAGTCCTCATGTTATGTCGATGATAATAAACGCTTTAAAAATGTACATTGAAAAAACTAAAATATTAAATTTTAAATCCCAGAAAAGTAAACATATCCTCCTTAAAATTACACCTAGAGATCAAATAGTTGAGCAGGTACACATAACAAAACTTTTGGGTATAACTCTTGATCACAGAGTACTTTCATATATATACTCTTGATGAACATTTCACATATTATGTAATTAATATGTTTAGATCAACCGCGCTAATGGTATATCATTCCTATGTTTGTTCTATTAATTGTGTGGAATTGTTTGATTTTAGCCTATGAAACCGATATGAATATAAATTATATGATAATTTTCATTTCTTTTTATACTGCTTGAAACATTTTAGTATTCCACCGACACTTGAAATAAATAAATTCAAAATAAGAAGTTGGGTTACGATTAACGTATGCGTGGTGCCGTAAAAAAAATGTCTATTGGCCAGCTCGTGTTGCTGATTTAAGAGATTTTCCCCGATTTCAGGAAATACGGACGGTTGTTGGGAATAAATCAGATATTGATAAAATTCGGAATATTTCGGGTATTTTGAACGTATAGATAGAAATAAAAATAATAATAAAATATTGAATGGTTATTAATTTAACCCTAGTAAATAATATATAATCCTCAGCTAATTGAGGATGGGAAATCCCCCATGCTTCTTCAGTCTGACGCTTTGTCTCATTCACTTAGTGAAGCTCACATTCGCATGTTTAATCGACTGATTATTTCTGAATTTGAGTTGATCACATATAGGTACATAATAATATAATTTCAATAAATCAAATGGGCACTGTATCCTATTACTGACATTAAATAAATGAATATCTAAAAAAATATTTTTAAAAACAAAAACCGAAACCGGTAATTTCTGGCATAGCATTCGGGTATGATAGCTTTTCGTAATTGGCAACACTGGTGTGCTTATACTTCACTTACTTCAATTTTTATTGCAACGTTCTTTGCTTTGCGATTTTATATGAGTTTTATTGTTTTATTCTAACAACTTTGGCTTGATAACGGACTCTCTTGGTAGACTCGGCTGTGTATAAAGGACTCTGTCACCCTTACTACCTGGCTATTTTCGGACTTGATTTCGATAAATTGATTATTTTTGTATCTTCAAGTGTCCGTTATTAAAAATTGATTTACTATGATTCCATAAAATATTGAAAGTCTATCTAAGTCATTTTCGATTCAAACGATTCATAGGCGTGACATGTATGCCGGAACAATGTCCTCTTACTATGGACTAGACTGATTCTTGCAACCATTATTTAAATCCAATAACCTACTCATAGTTCCTTGTATTTAGATACTTGAAATAGCCAAATTCGTAAAAAAATAATTCTTCACTTTTTGAAGCTAATAAAAATAATAATACGCGGAAAGTTACACAACATCAATTAAAATTGCCTGTACCTAGAATAGAATTATTCAGCTGTGTTTATATGGCCCCGCTTGTTTATAATTCTATACCAAAATTTATTACCGATCTTCCCTGTGGCTCATATCTCAGTTTTTATTCAATAGCTGAGTTTTTTTTAAAAAAAAAAGGTCTTGTCAATTACAGAAATATATTGTAAATTTATTATTATTGTATAAACTCTGGTTGGAAATTTTGGTAGTAATGTTTGGTTTGTTTCTTCATGTTTTTAAAATATTATTGTAAGTACCTCGTGATCCGTTACTTCGCCTGTGCCACCTATCTTCGCCTAATTTCAAATAATTTGAAGTTGCCATTTCAATTTTAGGCTTGGCTTCGCGTAAAGTTACTAAATAATAAGTATTTTTCATCTACGGCAAGATATTGAGGAAAAATTGTGGCTAACTTCACGTTGTTGTTGACCAGTGCACTTTTTTCATAAGAGAAACGATACGATTTTTTTTGTCTGCGATTTAACTTCAGTTTTATGCAGGGATACAGAACAGGTAAGATTAAACTTATTATTAAATTATAATCTACAGCTAATTTTCTTTCAAATGACACTAGAATTTTCTATCTAATTTACGTTTAAAAGTGGTAATTCAATTAAATGTTATTGTGGGGATATTGGCGGCCGTCTTGTTGCCAAACTTCGCCTGCCCCTAGGGTTGTCAATTTCAAAATTGTTAATAATAATTTATTGTATCTTTTTTTTCGTATTTTATTATTACGAGCTTTTATTTAGTTTCACCTGTCCTGGTGTCTGTCTGTAATCAAATCTTATGTATATCAGATGACAATGCAATATTATCATAACATGGAGCTGATCTGATGATGGAACCGGAACGTGGCCATACCAACTCTGTAGTAAATCTCTCTGTAGTAATATTTTGAGACTGATTTAATGTCTAAATATTAATGAAAGTTAAATGCTTTTGCTGTTATTTTTTTTTTTTTTTGTAAAAGGGTTTTTTCTCTTACTAAGCTAGAAATTGAAGCCCATGATTGGCCTAGTCTGATTTAATATGTATCTAAGATGTATTGATGTACCTATGTGAACTTAAAAATTATGAGCCAAAAATTGTTATCTAGTTCTTATGTTTGCCATAAATGTTTAATACAACTTTTTAGTTAAAAGGTAATTATTACCTGATACTATTTGTATTAATGTGTGACTGGCATATTTAAGTCTGTATTGATCTCTAAAAAAAAATTATTGAGGTACCGAAATAGATTTAAGAATACGATTAATTTAAGCAAATATTTTCGCTGAGTTTTTATGATAAATATTTATGGCACTTTAATAAATAATTAACAAACTGTATTTTTCTTTTTTGCAGAAACCCTTACCTTCCTTTATTTTTCAGTAAATTAAACTAACAATAATTTTGGCAGCCCTATCAACAATACATCAAATGTATGGAGTTAACTTCAAACTGTTGCCTAACTTCGCCTACAGAAGTAAAAAAATTAATAAAATACTCTATTTTGCTTTATTTAAAGTTTATAGTCATCTGTCACATCCCAAAAGGCTTACACTAGGTGTAGTAAGTAGTATTTCAAATATAATTTAATATTTGACGCTATGACATGATGCAGGCGAAGTTAGGGAAAAGTACCAATACTTCGCCTATCACATTTGAGACCAATTTTTAGGCAAATAAGCAATGAATATGGAAGAGTAATTATATATTACCGATTGATGGAGATATGTAAAATCATTTTTTAGACATCATGACTTGAAATACTTTTAAATCTGGAAGAGATATTACAAAAAGTGTCAAAATCCAGGCGAAGTAACGGGTCATGACGGTATTCAATTAGTTATAGTTAAGATTATATTAGGCACACTATTATAGTTTAATATTTAAAAGCCAATTTATTGCGAAATGTGTCATTGCATTAAGTATTATATTATGCTAACATGTTTTGTACCACATTTTAAACAAATAAATGAATTTTATTTGATTTGTTAAAAATATATAATAAACTTCCGGATGCCATAAATGGAATTGGTGAAATATTATTTATTAATCAACTCAAGCAGATATTACTTCATACATTCAACGATTATTTGAATGAGAATAATAATAATTAAATTATATGGGCATTGGTCTTAATATATATAATTAAGATTTATTTTACTTAGACATGATAACGGTTAATATTTGGACTGGTTTTTGTTATTCTATGACACTTATTATTATTATTATTTTAATCTATTTAGGTACACGTTTTATGTTTTCTAAAATTTTATTTTTGTATTATTGTATTAATTTTATGTTTTGCCGAATCCCACAGGGTCCATAATTGTATCTTAGCTTTAAGCGATTATTATTACATCTAAAACGATATTATGGAACAAAAACAAATATATGAATAAGAATCAGATTCCTACGTAGTTCAGTGTCTCCCAGTTAGAGAGAAAGCAACTCTGTATGAAGCGCCATGCAGCGTTTTGCACTGATTTATTATACTCCACGGTATAGTCAAATTTCAGCTACATTAATGGTAAAATACTGACCTAGATTCCCTATTCATTTATTCTTGCTAAATGCCGCTACAAAATTTTTCTTCCGTATAATACTTACATTAATAGTAGCGGGACCAATTGTTCTAAATCTTTAGAGATAACTAAAATTATTAATCTTATAGAGTGGTCCTGAATGCACCTATCTAAGGCAACTCAATTGTGAATGCTACTGAGATGTAGTTGTGATTTATCTTTGTAAACGTCAACGTGAGGTAGTTCAGTGAAATTTTGGTCCGCCAGAATAGTCCTGTCTAAAAGATGCCCTTTACACCATGTATTTTCAAACCCAGGTCAAAATTCCCTAAAGACTTCAAGTTAATACCCGAAACCTGTCATAATAGATTTCCTATAAGGCGTTCCCTTATTAATGTGACGTCACTCCCATCAGTATATAACGACTTCATTGACCTTAACTAGAAATTCTGACTCAACGTCATTTAATTTATTTTATAACTATTGTATGCCCTAAGGGTGGGACACAGCTGATCTGTATTCAATATGGAAGATCTGTATCATGTACTACCTATGCTATGACCCACAATAAAAGGTTGTATTGATTGATTAACATTATTTTACGAACTTCATCATGTTCAGTTAAAACAAGCTCTCTCTCTTTAGAGCTATCCGGTAAATTCTTAAATTTATGACTGCGTTCAAATGAATTACCAGAATCCTTATTATACTCATTAATAAATTGTAATAGTTGATCAGGATTAGAACAGCGCAATGCTAATTTTTATTCCTACAATAGGACTTTTGAACTTAGACATTTTTGCATGTATTCCCTATCGATTTAAAAGGCTTGTACTTCTATATTTTTGTTTTAGAATATACATATACATTATACCATATCTATATTAATTTTATAAAGTAGAAAAGGTTCTTTGTTTGTTTGAACGCGCTAATCTTCGAAAGTATTGGTTGGATTTGGGTGAAATTTGGTATGGAAGTAGCTTGAAGCTTGATTATCTTATTATCTTATTTCTCTTTTACCCGACTGCAAGAGAAGGAGGTTATATTTTTATCGTGATAAAGTCCACGGGAGAGAAGCCCCGCGCGACTGCTAGTGTATTGTATATACATGTAAAGCACAATAAGTTATTATATTATTATTACTATATATAGAATGTATTTGTAACCACAGCGATTATTTTCACTGTATTGTAGCATATCAATACTCAGTGAGGAGCGTTGTGGGCTGCAATATTGATTAAATGTTTTGTGTATTTATTCTTTCTGTGTTTTGTATTGTGGCTGTTGTATATTGACAGTGTGAACAGTGTTATTCTTCTTAAATATAATATATAATAACTACTCACAATAATAATTAAGTTCCATTGATTCATTCAATAGACTTTTACGGTCTAAGTATCTCTTCCAAGAGGTGACTGTGATCTTAGTTACAAGAAAAAAAAAATGAAATTGTGCTTAAAAACTTTCGTACCAAAGTTTTATCATCCCAGCCATACACTAAGGCACATTCGTTTTTTTTTTTTTTTTAGCCAAATACGAAACCGTTAGTTTCTAGAAGAGGGGGTCAAAATTAGGGAGAATTTTTTTTATAGTTTAACTTTTTATTAATGGGATTACTAGGGTTTGATGGCTGAGATGGTAAATTTAATCTATAATTTTCGCAATAACGTTAGTGGAAAACTCAAATGGGCGGCGAGTCTATTTACGATCTACATTACATTAAAACTATGACTAGGGGATTCAGAGAAAAAAATGCGTCTGCACCTATAAGCACGCGATCGCCTCTTGCTCTCACGGTACCTTTTCTATGCTCTTCAGGGTCAGTATTCCGACCACGAGTAACCCGGTTAAGGCGACATTATATGGCAGCGACCTTGAGCGACTGGGGAGAAGCTTGCGTCACTCCCCGCGACCGCGCAATGCACCCCCGCAACGCAAGCTGGAAATTTCGTAAGGTAACCATACGTTTCAAATAGTAAAGACTGAACTGCCTGATTTATTATCACCATCCAAATTTTTTCTGGACTTTAATTGTCTGGTCATTGAAAACTACTATGTGTATTTAGACAAGTAAATCTATCTATCTATATATATAAAAATGACTATGTGGCTACGCCACTTAGACTCATTTGATACTCGTAAATAATTAAGTTTTAATAACATTGAAATCGGAATATTGAAATAAGTATGAATTTACATGTCAGCAATCATGTCCTCATTTTCGACATGCTGAGTTGAGTTTTTCCCTTTTGTATACAGCCAGAGCTGAATTTTTTTTTTAATAGTTTATTGGCTTGCGTTTGACCATAATCTAACCTGATGTTAAGCGATGATGTGGTCGAAGATGAAGCACGCTTGCCTAGAAGTAATCTATTCACTCTTGACTTAAAGACTTCCAGGTTATAACTATCAGGAAACAGACTCCAGCAGGGAATTCTACTCCTTAGCCGTATCCATAATTAAAGTAATCTCAAAACGTTTCATGCGTATGGGTGGGATGTCCACCATGTAACGATGGCGCATCACCGTTTGTCTTGTAGTCCTATGATGGAACGGGCTTGGTGGAATAAGACTGCAATTCCATCGCACACTCCCCGAAATGTAACCGATAGAAAACTGATAGGCTTGCAACACGTCGCCGATGCTCTAGGCTCTGGACCTTTGTCTCGACCAGTTTCTCGTTGCCGATGAGCCTTTTGGCCCGTTTCTCTATAGACTCAAGTGCATTAAGCTGGTATTTGGCAGATCCGTCCCAGAGATTAGAGCAGCACTCCATACACGACCTAACTTGCGCTTGATAGAGGTTGAGCAGCTGTTCCGGTGTGAAGTACCGTCTCACTTTTGAAATGAAATGAAATTAAATATTTATTTTGTAAATTGGTTATAAATAACACTTTTACACGTCATGTTTTTTGCGTGTTTAGTTTAGCTAGATGAGGCCGGTATTTCTTAACTGACTACTCTGAGAAGAAACACCGAAACAAAATCAGAGGTCAAAGTCTCTTTTAAAGTCCAGACAATTTGTATTTGTATGAGAAGCATGTAAGTTCATGTCTGTGGTATTTTTTTGAGGAAATAACCAAGCAAATTTGAGCGGACCTGTCCAGTCAGTGCAAGCATTTGTCAGTTATCGTGTAGCTCAACTTAGAATTTAAGGAGCTCAACAATTTGACGAACAATACCAAAGTAAGGCCATTTGGGTAGGCCACACAAGTACTCAAACTGCTTGACATCATTAAAAAAATTATAGTGAAAGTAAAAACTACGAAGATAGAATAACCTACATTGTCCTCACAAGTACAATAATGAAATAATTATATTTATATACAACGTGTAATTTAAAGGGTTTATACATACCAAGTGCATGGCTTCTTTGGATGATAACAAACGATATGGCAAGGGTTTAATAATACTAAGTCTACGTGTGTAGAACTTATTATAAATTACAATACACTGATACCAGAGACCGAATTTTTCAAATTAAGAAGAACGAAAAGAATTATCGTGTTATTGGCAAGTGACGTGGAAAGTTATTGACCCTCGTAGTGCTGTGACACGTTTTTTATGATTGGTATTCAAGAAATATATGAAACCAACAATTTGGTATCAATTCTTTGAGTCAGTTATTTTGTGCTGAAACTATGCATAGAGACTCCATACCAGATGTTGTCTTCAGCCCTTTTGGATAGATATGGGGTTTCCGTTACACGTTGTACATAAAAAAAAAACAATAAACAAAAACAAAATTAATAGGTATATACAATACTTTTTTTTCTCTTTATTGATTATAAGGATATACAATACTTGAGAACGCAAATATTCTAATCAATCAAAAATAAATCATCAATCAAAATTTTAAAACTAAATAGAAAAGGCACACGTATATCACTGGAGCATCTCATTCCCAGGCCTTCTTGTCCTCAATATAATCTGTAACTGTGTAAAAAGCTTTCTGACATAGCTTACGTTTTATAAATAATTTGAATTTATTAATACTTAGTTCTTGAATATGGCTAGGAATTTTATTATAAAAACGTATACATTGGCATCTAAACGATCCACCAATCTTTTTTCCTTGTTTTAGGAATGACATATGTGTCTTTGTTTCTTGTATTTACACTATGAATATCACTGTATTTTTTAAAAAGATTAATATTTTTGTGTGCATACAAGAGATTCTCATAAATATACTGAGATTAATATTCATAGTCAGAGTCATTCAGAGTCATAATATTAATCTCTTTAAATTTGTCTCTTAAGGAGTGCTTAGGACTTAATTTATAAATTGCACGAATGGCCCATTTTTGTAATACAAATATTGTATGAATGCCGGCGGCGCACGGTGGGCTGAAAATCGGCTTTCATAGACTTAGGCATTTTATTTTGCAAGTGCGAGTTTTTTTGCCGGATATCACTTCTATTAGTTATAACAATATACAAAAATGACACCAGAATTGATTCTGCACAGAAACGAAGGAATTATAATTTTTTTACGAAAATTTTGTATGGAGCTAGTATGAAAAATCGAAATATCTCTAAAACGGCAGCGATAACCGTAATATCCTTATAGGGGGTTATAGTACTAATTATTTATGATTTTTTGACATACGTTACATAATGGTTGTAGATGCCTTTTTTTAAAAAAAATCGTCAAAATATTTTTATTTATTTTTACATATTTAAACGTTCCTTTTAGTGTTTAAGTTGAAGAATTCAGAGCTTTAACAACTCTTATCATAAAATAGCATCACCCCTATAGACCTGAAGGACTAGACAGAGGTGTGTAGTGTCTTGTTGATCTTGTAAGATTTCCAACAATACCAAATAGTTGAATATCAGTGTCAAAGTGCCCATGCTGTCGCTTCTTTTTGAAAGATAGGGGAATGAAATTGTTAATTGATCATACCCTAAAAGTATGATTACAACATAACCGGACACATAATAATAATAATATCCTTATAGGGGATTATAGTACTAACATTATTTATTTTAACATATGAAACTGTTCAAAACGATCCATGAACTGTGTCAAAGTTAAGAACATCGTTAGGAAGCATGCTTTTTCCCCAAATATTAAGAATATGTGAAAAAAAAAGACTGTATATAAACTTTTTATTGATAGGTAATTTAAATAAAACAGAAGTAACAAAAATAATATCTAATAAATTCAATTATACAAAATACATATTTGAAACTATAATTTATGAAATTATTAACTAAACATATTGGTACAATAAACTAACATAAATAACAAAAGAACATAAAGAAAAATAATTAAATTTTACAAATTTTCTTTACAACTTTCGTTGTCGGACTCCAATTCCGAGTCAGAATCCAGATCGGATATACCTACAAACTCGAACTCAGTTTCCGGAAACTGTATTAGGTCGAGAGTTTCAGCAAAAAAGGTTGTCTTCCTTTTGGCATCTAACTTCGGCCTTTGTGCACTTAGAAAAGGATCCGAAGAAACAACAAGCATATTTAGGATATCTTGATTAGAATCTTGCCTGCTTCTTTTCCGCGAATGATGTTCCCGGAACCTCCTAAAATCTTTGTTTCGAGACTCTGAGGCTTCTTCCGAGAGAGTCCCAATCGGGACAATATCATTTTTTTCGATTATGTCAGCTCCGTGTATTAATAGTTTATGTACGGTTGATGACATGTAGTACCAGTCGTATAATTCCACGTACTTTTCTGCTGTTTTGCGAGCAAAATCTTTAAATTTGATGACATCGATCTTCTCACCAGATGTTATTGCTTGCAAAATAACAGCAAATCTTTTTATCAGGTTTTGATCCAACCCAGTAATAGCTGCAGTTTTATTGGGAAACTCGAAAAACTTCCTTGCGGTATTCCCGTCATTGGTAGTTCCCGAGCCTTGTTTTACTATATCAATTAACAGATTGAGCTCCTCTTTAAATTTATTTTGAATGTTTTTTTTCTGTTTTGTAACATATCTTTATGCTCATTACTTCTTGCTGCCCACTGTTTGAAGTCAAGTCTGTACGCAATGTGTAACAGACATTCCATGCAATTTATACGGGCATGTAGGGATGATAGGCCAAATTCATATATGTCAGAACACACAGTTTTTGATGTTACAGCATCTAAGTGGTTCATTTCTGTTGGTTTTGCTAAGCACAGGTAGCATGATGCATTTGATCTAGCTTCAGAAAGGTACGTGCAGACTTTTGCGTCGATCATTGTCATCATTAGTTTATGAGTCACCCTGTTACTATTAATGCACTCTGTGGGGTTAAGGGCCTCAATTTCCTCATCCATTTTTCTTTTGTTATCAATGACAACTGCATGGCTTTCTTTTACAAAAGTGAACTGAACCGGACGACAATAAAAAGTTGAGCATGGTTTCGGGTTTGTCCATATAGTATTATCTCCATCTGTCAGTTTCAGTGGCACCAAGGAGGTCATGAAAATGCTTGAATCGTCATGCTCGCCGTCCATTTTCTGCTTGTATCGGCTTTGATTGGAAGCACCATCAAATCCCCACTTCGATATCAGCTTTAACTGCTTATTTTCCACATTATCAGAAAGACTTTGAAGAATCCGCTTCACCGTGATGTCAAGTAAAGCTTGAAGTGTAATTCTAGCTGATGAATCCGTAACTGATACTGATTGATTAGGAGGGTAGCATGCAAGCTTAGTTTGTTGCAGTTTATAGTAGGATGGGTAAATATCCTTAGCACCTTCCCGAATGGCAGTCTCTCGCAACGTAATATATTGCCACTTTGAAAGCTTAAGTGAAAGAAGCAATCCAAGTGCTTTCTCTGGTGTAAATATTACTGTTTTCTTAATGCTTTCCTTGATTTTAACGGCAGCTTCTGGATTTTTGATCATATAATTGATTACAGATGCGATATCTTCATAACCTTCTTCTTTTAAACGTGCTGCAGCTGCATATGCCAATTCACAGGAATCCTCGCCTATGTGCTCACTAGATCTTCTCTTTTTCTGTTTGCTTCCCAGATCTTTGAATGGTTTTCGGGACCTTTTTGTCATTGTTCCAACAGTCGATGATGTCGAAGGTTCTGGAGAGACTGAGCGTGCTCTTGGTATCTCATCAACAGTTGGTTCTTGATTTATTAAAGTTTGCACGCAACTCGGCCAATCAATATTTGCTTGCAACCACTCTCCGTACGTATTTCTAAACTTATCAAAGAATCGTTTAGATTTCTGCCACCTGTTTAAAGCAGCTCGCGTGAATCTCCGGCAAAATTCTTTGAGAGTTACTTGATCTTCGGCAGAAAGGCAATCGCCTATGCGGGACACAATTGCACTAAACAATACTTCATGATTAAATGACGGATACTCACTTTTTAGAAGAACAAACAAATCTAAGTTGGTGATTAAACTTTCCATTCTAAGATTTTGTAGTCGCAAAGCAAATAGTTTTAGTGTTAGCAGTTACACGGTTGTGAACAATCTAAATTATGGAACAAAATTATAGCCCTTTTATTGTATAAAGTCAATAATTAGTTAACTACCCTCATTAAAGTTATAAAAGATATGATAATAAAAATTTATAATCGTCAAAAACATTTCGTAGAACTCATAGTAGAACTAATCAACATTAGCAAATCACATTAGCTCACTAATTATAAAAAGGTGAATGCAGTTCTTAGTTGGTATTGTTGCGAGATATTTCAAATCATTTAATCACTTAATAGGCTCATTAGAATCAGAAGACTACAACCATCATTCTAATTACTTAATTACTTGTCATCAGACTCATTAGATGACTACACAATATGTTATTTTGTATTTTGAACGTATGCAAGGTTTTAAAATTCCTTTTGTGTCGATATTATTATTTGTCCGGTTATGTTGTAATCATACTTTTAGGGTATGATCAATTAACAATTTCATTCCCCTATCTTTCTAAAAGAAGCGACAGCATGGGCACTTTGACACTGATATTCAACTATTTGGTATTGTTGGAAATCTTACAAGATCAACAAGATACTACACACCTCTGTCTAGTCCTTCAGGTCTATAGGGGTGATGCTATTTTATGTTAAGAGTTGTTAAAGCTCTGAATTCTTCAACTTAAACACTAAAAGGAACGTTTAATATGTAAAAATAAATAAAAATATTTTGACAATTTTTTAAAAAAAAAGGCATCTACAACCATTATGTAACGTATGTCAAAAAATCATAAATAATTAGTACTAAAACCTCCTATAAGGATATTACGGTTATCGCTGCCGTTTCAGAGATATTTCGATTTTTCATACTAGCTCCATACAAAATTTTCGTAAAAAAATTATAATTCCTTCGTTTTTGTGCAGAATCAATTCTGGTGTCATTTTTGTATATTGTTATAACAAATAGAAGTGATATCCGGCACAAAAACTGGCACTTGCAAAATAAAATGCCTAAGTCTATGAAAGCCGTTTTTCAGCCCACCGTGCGGCGTTTCCCCAAAGTATAATGCCGTATGAGATCACTCTGTGAAAGTAACTAAAGTAGACTAAACGTGCTGTTTCGATATCAGTTAATCCACGTATTTTTCTAACGGCATATGCTGCAGAACTTGGCTATTTTGACAATTTATATGGGGGCCCCACTGAAGCTTCGCACCCAAATTTATGCCCAAGAAAACTGTGGTATCTTCGGGTTTCAATATTTCGCCCTTTATTGATACACTTGTATTCACTTGTCTAACATGAGGTAACGTAAATTTTAGGCATTTCGTTTTTTTCTCATTAACAAGAAGATTATTAACATTAAACCAGCTAACTACAGTTGCAAGGGCACTGTTTACTTCTTCAGTAACCTGCTGTTAACTTTGATTTTAAATAAAAGATTATTGATACACTTGTATTCACTTGTCTAACATGAAGTAACGTAAATTTTAGGCATTTGGTATTTTTCTCATTAACAAGAAGATTATTAACATTAAACCAGCTAACTACAGTTGCAAGGGCACTGTTTACTTCTTCACTAACCTGCTGTTAACTTAGATTTTAAATAAAAGATAAGTATCGTCAGCGAATAACACTATGTCATGATTTTTGATCAGGTACGGTAAATCATTTATATAAATAAGAAACAAAAAGGGACCTAAAATTGAGCCTTGGGGACCCCCATCTTGACGTCACAGATCCCAGCGATCTTTTGCCGTTCAAGTCGACTCTCTGAATCCTTTCACTCAAGTATGAGGTCTGAAGATTCAGAGAGGCGCCCCGGAATCCGTAGTGGTGCAGTTTCCTGATTAATGTCTCATGGGGAACACAGTCAAATACCTTTGAAAAATCGCAAAAAATGCCCAACACTTACCAAAACTTATCTTCCCATGCATTATAAATATGTCCTAAAAGTTCAACACCGGCCATCAGTTGTTGAACGTCCTTTTGTAAAACCAAATTGTTTATTATGTAGCAATTTGTGTTTATTAAAATATCTTTGCATCTGCATTAAAATAATTTTCTCAAAAATTTTACTGAAAGTGGGCAATACAGAAATAGGTCTATAATTAGTAGGGTCAGATGTACTAACTGATTTAAATAGTGGGATTATTTTACTATATTTCATTAAATCAGGAATCTCACCGCAATCAATACAATTATTAAATATAACAGCTAATGTAGGAGCTAAAATGTGTATAATGGACTTAGTAACATGAACAGAATTACCCCACAGATCTGCAGCCTTTTTAACATTCAAAGAATTAAAAGTTTTGATGATGTCATTAGAAGTAACATATTGGAATTTAAACTCTGAACTACAAACTGGAACAATTTTTTTAAGTAATGTGTCTGCAGCAATGGCAGATGATTTTAGCGACTTGATTGTCGATACGGGTATGTCAGTGAAAAAATTTTCAAATTCTGTGGCGACTTGTGAATCTAATGTTATTATATTATTATCAATAGTTAGGGTGTAATTACTAGGATTCCCAACTTTTTGGCAGCCAATTGAGCTTTAGTCTCGATAAACGGACCAAAATTAAGGGTGGATGTCAACGTAACCTCAAGAAGTTCGATGCGATCTATATAATATAAAGCGAGTTATATAATATAAATTAAATTTAGGTAAGTATAGGCACGGGCGCGAAAGTAGACCATATGGGCGAAAATTGGAATATTGGAGAGTTGTGCGTAAACAAAACATTAGATCTCCGCATTCAAGGTCATGGTACTTTCGTACCATAGCTAGCTATAAGTACCTACAACTATGTCAAAAACCGCACTCAAGTATTTTTTAAACTAATCTGGACTGTCTTTACTACGCTGTAGTATGGTTACATTATAGTTAAATACTCACCTCGTACTCACCACAAAAAAACACTATTATTTCAATGAAATAAAAAATTACTAAACATTAGATCTCCGCATTCAAGGTCATGCTACATAAGTACCTACCCTAGACCCATACCTACAACTCGTGTCAATATCAGCTCTCAAGTATTTTTTGATACTCTAATCCGGACTGTCCTTAGTACCTACGCTGTAATATGGTGCTATTACATTGCAATATTTACCTCGTCTGTGCATTTTCGCGGCGAGAATCTAAGTTATTTGACATACTCCAAAAAAAAAAAACATAATTTGAATAAAATAAAAATAATTTTAAGTAAGTACCTACTAAATATTAGATCTCCGCATTCAAGGCCATGCTACTTACGTATCAAGAGCTATACCTACAACTATTCCAATATCAGCAACACTCAAGTATTTTTTGAAACTCTAATCGAACTGTCCTTACTACGCTCCAATATGGTTACCTACTCGTAAATTACATTTCAATACTCACCCTGTCTCTACATTTTTGACTCAAGAATCTTTACTATTTGGTGTTCTCCTAAAAGGAAATAACATAATTATTTCAATAAAATAAAAGTTTGTTTACTACATTTAAATCACATTTATTTTATTCCAATATTCTAACTTAAACTATTGATAGAGATTATATAAATAATCTTCTTCTTATCGTGTGGGTAGTAATGTCTAATGACCCCATACACCCTAGTGTCAGAGTTTCTAGACTGCCTCAAGAGCCTCTGACGTGGTCTATTCTGACGACCGCCATTTGGCGACCGGGACTACCGGCTTATATGTGTCTTCCGAAGCACGGAACCATCTTTTTATCAGACAATCAGGTGATTCAGGCCTGCAATGTCCTAGCCAAAGTGGAAACAAATTTACAAAGTATGCGTCCCGCGGGAATCGAACCCACGACCACACACAAGTTAAACCCCTAAACCACTCGACCATGGCGGCAGTAAATTATATAAATAATTAAAATTCGTTACTTCATTAATCTATTTTTAACATTGTAAGGCGTTTCTTTTTTAGTGTTTTGGGTTTACCAACCATTTTGGCGTTAAACTTCTATGCGAATAAAATCATTTTGTATTTTTTGCGCGGAGCGTTAGCGTCTCCTCGTGACAGTGGTCAGCGATGCACTGCCGCCCGTCGCCCGCAAGAGCCCCCGATTCATTGCGCACCTAGATTATTCGAATAATAAGACACCATGACTTTACCAAACACAATATGAAGAAAAGCCGTATACTAAAAGATTGGCAATTAAATTATCTTTTAGACTGTGAAAGTTTCATAAAAATACACCCAATGGTTGTTGCCTGATCTTCGCTTTTATGCCCGCGTTAGACGTACTTTTAAAAATAAATTACACAATGTTTTACAAAAAAATATTTAAATATTCATATATCAAATTATTAAGGAAATAGTCTAGTTTATCATTATTTTTTTTTCAAAGCATACCGACTAGCCGTTTAGACGTGATCTTGGATTAAAAATCATCGAAAATCGAATATCTGCCCCTTAAGGCCGCGGCTGGGCCCGTTTAATTTACTTCGCACGTAGTCGGATCCAGGATTGTCCTCACGTGGTAGACGAGATTCGCTACTTGTTGGTGTTTGCAAGCATCGGCGTTTACGTCTTGCCTCCTTATCGTTATTGTCCGTGATCTGCGAACTCAAACAAAATAACCATATTTGAGAATACTTGTAAGAATGTATAGATTGTTTCTTTTTTTTTTAATAAGCGTGGCTGAAAGAATTCTTTTTCTATTATAATAATTTATATATAAATAATAATTTATATCTAATGTAATAAGTCCTTATTTGTTAATGTTGTGGTGTATAATAAAGAATATATCTATCTACGAGTTATATACTGTGGTTCGATTTATATCTGTGTTAATTAGTTTTTTTTTTTACACCGTCATAAACTTTCTCACTGTCTGCCAATCCCGACACTATCGGAGAGTAACCCCGACCAAGCACAGGATCTACAGACAATGCTTGACCCTTCCTTATTGAACACAACACCGGAGAGTAGCCCCGGTCAGAAACATTCAACAAGAAAGTCCCTACCTAACGTGGGTATTCTTAAAACAATTATGAAATTAAATCTAATAACCGTCTGCAACCTCACACTGTCAGAGAGTAGCCCCAACCAAGTGCAAGATCCACAAACAATTTTCAATCCTTCCTTATTGAACACAACACCGGAGAGTAGCCCCGGTCAGAAACATTCAACAAGTAAGACCCTACCTAAACGTGGGTATTCTTAAAACAATTATGAAATTAAATCTAATAACCGTCTGCAACCTTACACTGTCAGAGAGTAGCCCCGACCAAGTGCAAGATCCACAGACAATTTTCTCCTTCCTTATTGAACGCAACACCGGAGAGTAGCCCCGGTCAGAAACATTCAACAAGTAAGACCCTACCTAAACGTGGGTATTCTTAAAACAATTATGAAATTAAATCTAATAACCGTCTGCAACCTTACACTGTCAGAGAGTAGCCCTGACCAAGTGCAAGATCCACAGACAATTTTCAATCCTTCCTTATTGAACACAACACCGGAGAGTAGCCCCGGTCAGAAACATTCAACAAGTGAACTTTCCTACCCTAACCTACAATGATCAGTCTTAAAAGAATCAAACAGACATTAAATCATATCATCGTCTATAGTTCCAACACTATCGGAGAGTTGCCCCGACCAAGTGAAAGATCCACACACAATGCTTAACCATTGCTTATTAAACACAACACCGGAGAGTAGCCCCGGTCAGAAACATTCAACAAGCAGGTCCCTATACAACGTGAAAAAAAAAAAACATTTTATTACTTGTATTTTCTGATGCAAGCCACCCAAGAAAACTATTAAAACTAACAAAGCTCGTGCTATTGCAGTTCTTATTATTCCGCTAGCGATTTGCACCAGAAAAGCAAACAACCTGTTTATTTAATTTTCATGCACAAATTTTAACGAAATAAAATGATTATAGACGTGTACTTACGTGAAACGCAGTTTCATCCCACTTCTGAAGTGTTAGACTCGTTTAAAGAAAACTCCGTGCGTCTCATGTATTACTTTTATTCATACATTTATAACTTTTTCTATATTTCAACAGTACAGTAAAATATTCCAATACTTAGAGAAATACTACACTCTTCGCTGGTTACAACAAGAATGCCTCGCCAGCCTCGTGTTTGGCCTTTTATAGGTTATGTCCTCACATCTTCTACCGCTTTTTACAAGAATAATTATAGAACTACCCTCAAGTTAAACAAATTACATTTCCATTTTAGAATTAAACCTAACAGTGGATATGTGGATTAATGTAGTTGAAGCAAATTCTCGTGCGTTCGGATGGTCAGATAATATGATTAAGTATCAGGCGCTTCATAAACTGCAAAATACCGCAAAAACATGGTTAGATGCTTTGCAAAAAAATGAAACTAGGTGGACCACGTGGAAGTGGAAACAATGGCGCGAAACATTGTCAGATACCTTTCAAGTAAGAAGTGATATGTTTAGATCTCTCAAAGAACTAATTGATTCCAAACCGTCAGTAAATCAGTCTTTGTATGAATTTTTTTTAAACAAAAGTCTAAAATTGATCGCTTGCAGTTAGGTTTTCGAGAACGAGATATAATATCTATAATAGTAGGCTCAATAGGTGATAAAAACATAACTACGGCCGCCGAAGCCGGGAACTTTAGGTATTGTGACGATTTAGCTTCCTTTTTACATGGCAAAACTAATGTGCCTGATGTTTACGAAAACCCTGAAAGAATCGTATTGCCACTGAAGCGTATTCCTCAACCGTTACAGCCTGGGCAACATAAAGCATCAAGTATATCTGATGTCACGGTTAACCCTTCTGTAAATAATAATAGCTTATCAAATAACTTCTGCTACCGATGTGGAGAGGTAGGCCACCGAAGAAATAATTGTACTGTCAAAAGTGATGCGAGGTGCACTTTTTGTAAAAAGCTAGGGCACATAGAGGCAGCCTGCCATCTCAAAGCAAGGCTTAAGGTTGAAAAAAATGTTGAAGTGAAAATAATTTCTGATCCAAAGGTGAAACAAAAATTTTACAAACCAGTTTTAATAAACAAAGAAAAATGTAGTGCGTTTTTTGACATGGGTAGCGACTGCTCTTTAATTACATCTGCGTTAGTAAACCAATTGAATTTGAAAACTTTCACATTGAAGAACCCTAGGAATTTAGTGGGATTTATTAATGATTTATCTACGTCGGTAGACAAGGCTGTATCCGTTACTCTAACAGTCGATTCTGTGGAATTAATTGTTACACTATACGTAATTGATGCACTTTCGGGCTGTGACATTTTAGTGGGAAGGAATTTTACTGAGGATAAAAGTATAATGTATGTTCGTGTTGGAGATACTTTAACTTTTCAATGTGCACAAACATTGAATGTGTGCAGTATTAAAGTCACTAGTTATGTATCACCGGAATACGAGATGACGCTGAATAACTTATTATTAAAATACCCTCAATGTTTTGCTCAAGATTTATCGAACTTAGGAAATACTTCATGTGTCGAATTAGAAATACAACTAACATCTGATAAACCTATTTACCAGCGCCCATATAGGATGTCAGAGTCTGAAAGAGCTATCACGCGCGAAATAGTAGATGATCTTTTAAAAAATGGGATTATTCAAAATAGTAGTTAGTAGCAAAATATAATTTAGCTATTGTGTCTGCTTTACAAAAATTTAGACATTATTTATTGGGAACGAGCTTTAAAATCACAACAGATTGCAATTCAGTACGACTCGCTTTGAGTAAGAAGGAAATAATTCCACGAATAAGTAGATGGGTCTTATATACTCAAGATTTTACATTCGAAGTAGTCCATAGGGCCGGATCACAAATGCAACACGTCGATGCATTAAGTAGAAACCCTATTTGTTCTACTAACTATTTATCAAATGAGGTGCAAAATATAAACATAATCACTGAAGGCGATTGGTTGCTAGCAGTTCAATTGCAAGACAGTAATATATGTACTATTAGAGAAATATTACAGTCAGGTGAGGCCGAGACGAATAAACAAATATTTAATGAATATGAGCTATTAGGAAACAAAGTTTACCGTAGAACCGAATTTGGCAGACGTTGGCTAGTACCAAAGAATTGTATATGGTATATAATTCGTGCAAATCATAATGATGTTGGACATTTTGCTGTAGACAAAACTATTGAAAGAATAAAATCGAAGTATTGGTTTCCCCATTGCCCTTTGTAGATCCCACCTTAAACTCCATCTCAATTTCCCATCCCAAAAAACCTGTTTCTATTCCCACTCCTTCTCCTTTCATGCAGTACGACTGTGGAACTCACTTCCCGCTAAAATCCGCGAAGCTAAATCCATTACTATTTTCAAAAAGCAGGTCAAAGATCATTACCTATCTAACATCCCGTAATTTTATATATTTATTATAGGTATATATTTTTATGGCATGTATTTTAATTCTATGTATGTATATATTTATTGAATATATCATTTTAGTTTAATTTTATAGCTAAGTATGTTTTATTTCGTAATTAGTATTTATACACACTGTGTCTATCATCTCCTCTTCAACTCTCCTGTCGCAGGTCTGCTGGAAGAAATTTCTTAGGAAATAAGCAGCACCTTTGTGCTCTTTTGTCTGTATTTAATTTTTTCCTTTATAAGTGTCATGTGTGTACATAAATAAATAAATAAAGACTGTTTCAAAATATATTAAAAATTGCTTGCAGTGTATCTACTATAAAAATATTCACGGTAAAAAACCGGGCAAGTTGTACTCAATCCCGAAATTCGCTAGACCATTCCACAGACTCCACGTGGATCACCTTGGTCCATTTGTGAAGACTACTCGTCAAAATAGTTATCTTTTAGTGCTAGTTGACTCATTTACCAAATTTGATTTTATTTCGGCTGTTAAGAGCACTAAGAGCAAAGTTGTTACGAATGAATTAAATAAAATATTTAAAATATTTGGAAATCCAAAACGTCTTGTTTGCGATGCTGGTACTGCTTTTACATCAAAATTATTCACTGATTATTGTAAAGATAAAAATATTCGCCTTCACATAATTGCCACTGCTGTTCCGCGCTCAAATGGTCAAGTTGAACGCTATAATCAGACAATACTAGAAGCATTGCGTACTATGAGCGCTGATACTGATTACAATAAGTGGGACCAGCACATTACATCCATTCAACAAGGTATTAACAGCACAATTAATAAAACCACGTCAGCCGTGCCGAGTGAGGTATTTTTTGGATTCAGAATTCGTATGAATAATGATACAGTCACTGATGATAATAATGAGCATTTTATTGACGTCACTGCGTTGAGGGATAAGGTTGACACAAATATAAAGAAGAACGCCGATCGACAAAAGGAATCTTTCGATTCTAAAAGAAAAGAGCCCCCTATTTACAAAGTTGGAGACTTAGTAGTACTCAAAATTCCGAGTCATACAAATGATGGGCAAAGCACCAAGCTATTGCCATTGTATAAAGGGCCCTTTCAAGTAACGAACATCTTGGGGCACGATAGATATCAAGTGGCGGACCTCAGGGGAGCTGAAAGGTCTTCTAAAAAGTACGATGGTATTGGCTGCGTGGAAAATATGAAGCCCTGGATCCGAGTAGCTGACATACCGGATGTTGTCAAAGATTCATAAGTACTTACCAAGTGATAATAAGGTACAGTTTGCCTCTCTTATTATCTTTTATTCTAACTTAAACATTAATTTTGCATAATTATCCATTCTGAATAACTTGTTTTGTATTACAATTTATGCGGTCCAATGCGTTCGCTTTAAATATTATGGTTGTTTATAGGATGTTCGGCTACGGAAACGACAGGCATCCTTTGTGAACGCTGTTGTAGTACTAGTGGTGATACACGACTAACGATCGATGACTTATGAACATTGATTTAGTTCAAGCCACTAAGTTAACAATTTTATTGCTCTGGTCCGAATATCTTATCTACAGCCTAATGTTGAAGCAGTTTACATATGCAGAAATAATATAATTGCAGCTGATACTTATATATGTTTTAATGTGTTCTCAGCTCCCTCATTGGACCAAAACGCTGTTCTCGAACAGCGTTTTGGTCCAATGAGGACGAACGCGTGAGCAGGACGGCCGGATGTTGTCGCACTTATTTTATCTATCTACCCACTGTCAAGAAACAATCGGCAAGTCATCGGACGTTGGAAGGGGCGCGCTAGCACACTTCGTTTTGAACACAGCGGTGCAGTTCACTTTTAGTATTGGCAGCCATCGAGACACTCCTCTCCAAGAAAACCATAACGAGTAAATAGGTTGTGAATAGGTTACGACCAGAAATAATGTTTGTACAACATTATTTCTAGATATTAGTTAATTATGTGTTTAATATTTCTGTGCTCATGTTTAAATACAGGTTTTTCGTGATTCTGAGTTTCTGTTTTATTTAACTGTTATTATTTCTATCATTTTATTTCTTGATTGTGCGGTACACACATGTTCCGTTATCTCAACATCAGCTCGGTACCGAACGTGGCTGCTTTTATGTTACGAGTACATTATGTTTTTCTATGTATTACTCTAATTCTTCTTCTATGTTAATCTAATATTATCCGTCCTCGGATAATCTCTGTGACCGTTAGCACTAGAAAGTTGAGATTTGGTACCAATATGTATATCAATCACGCCGACATCGACAGTGGTAAAATAAAAATTGGATTTTTTTTTTCATTTCAACCCTAACGTGTGATATATTGTTGGATATGTATTTAAAAATGAATAGGGGTATACTAAAATCATTTTTTAAAAGTGTCAGTAATTTCTGAAATAATCGCTCCAATATTAAAAAACAATGCGTGTCTCCCCCTCTAACTTTTGAACCATAACCATAAGTTTAGAAAATAAGAAAAAAAATCTCAATAGTAGAGCTTTATAAAGATTTTCTAGGAAAATTATTTTGAACTTGATAGGAAAAACATTTTTTGAAAAGTTATACAAAATATTTTCTGAGCTAAGTTTGTAATTTTGCCGTATATGCAAGCATTTTTTTTAACTTAGTTTAAATATTTTATTATCCTGAACGTATCTTCTTTCAAACAAAAAAAGAATTATTAAAACCGTTTCACGCAATCCAAAGTTACTTACCTACTCGCATGCCCATAGTTGACGATCTATGTCTACATCCGATAATTGACACGCCTAGCGTGTTAACAACAGCATAGCGATGTATTTTTTATAAAATATTAAAACAGTCTCAATACTCGAACCACTTCAAACGTTATAAATATATGAAGTTATAAAACTATGCTATCATTTTCAATAGAAAATACAGCAAAATGACTGAAATATCGATAAAATATTAAATACACGCCAGGCGTGTTGCCAGCACCTCAAAAAATTAACGAGAACACGACAGGCATGTCAGTGGCAGTGAAAGTGTTAATACATCCACTGTGCAAACTAAGTCCGCTTAGAGAACTCTAGACTTCACACCAGTAACATGTAGGTATAGAGTTACCTAACGTAAGTTTCACACATATCTTATTCAATTACTTACCACTCTGGATAGTAAGGTAGTGGAACCAATCATGGACGGTTTAAGAAGGAAAACAGCATTTATTTGCATTTATTGCTTTTATTTTTTTGGTATTGGAAGAAAAGGTTATATCTTTAAATAAAACATGCTTTTCACAATCGATATGTATGGTTCACTATTTTCCACCTATGATTACACTTGAGATATTAAACAAATTCAAGAACTTTTATCAAGGACCTATTATGAACAGTTAAATTCTTATAATGGACACCCAGTTATAAACAATATCTAGTCTTGGACACCCTGTCATAAACAGTATCTAGTCTTGGACCTCTAGTGTTGAACATTTTCTTAACTATCCTTACCTACGCAAATAATAACATAAAAAATATGTCCATACATAACAAAAACATTAAACACGGTCATTATAAAACAACACTATTTCCACCTATTCTCAGGAAACTAATCGCTGTAACCATAAAGTTGCCTTAAGTACTCCTCTTAGAACCTCCTATATAATAAATTAAACCGAATTCTTTGCCTACACTCTTTGAATACACAATCTTAAAATCACTCTACAAGACTGGTTACAAATTCAATCTTATACTGCTACGGAAGCTCTATTTCACGTGTTAGTTTAAATCGAAATCCACCACAATTTTTCTCTCCATCTACATACACACTCAACCACCCACCCACACACACACACACACATACAGTTAGCCACCGCCACACACACACGCACACACAAACACCCACACACATACACATACTGTCAACCACTGCCACACACACGTTTACATTTATAACAATCTTCCAACAAATTTATTTTAGTATTTTTAATTAATTAGTTTTTAGTTTTATTCTGTTTCATAGTGTTTTTCCTTTTCCTTGTTTTATTATTTGGAAACTATACTTCCTGTGATAACTGATGTATAATATGTTACAATGAACAGGTGGGGACCTGGTGACCTGTATTACAGGTGTTTACAACCTACCACTGGCACCAGCGATCCACAACCAAAAATCAATTGGATACTTCTTTCATGTAAAATATTGTTGGTATTTTTTTGGCTTGTGGTGAGAAATAAACACTTTATTATTATTAATATTTATTATTATTATGGGCATCATTTATTAAACTTCTTTAGAAAATTAAAAAAAGACAACATTACAAAAAACAAAACTGCAAAAATTAAGCAAAAATTAAGCCTAAACGAGTGCAATCTAAGTACCTACTATAATAAAAAAACAGTCATAGTTATGTTATACAAATAGTTCGTATCAGTCAAGTATAAAGCTAGTCTTACAAATCACATTTGTCTTGAGATCTTACAAAATTATCATAGTAATCAGTCTTCAAACTTATAAAATATTTAACATCCTAAAATTATAATATGAACGGTAAATATTTGTTCATTTCTTCCACTTTAAAAAATCCACGTTTGTTTATTAGTACTGGTTCTTTAATAAATTCTATTATAACATCCTATAATTATAATATGAACGGTAAATATTTGTTCATTTCTTCCACTTTAAAAAATCCACGTTTGTTTATTAGTACTGGTTCTTTAATAAATTCTATTATTGCTTTCTCATCGTACCATATTTGGTCTGGAGTATCTGGCCAACGAAATGTATTACCTTTAGATAACACCATTGTACCTATTTCATATTGTTTACCTTCAACTTTCTTAATAATTCCAGGAAAATATTCTCCTTCATACCTTATTATTACGTATTTGCTTTCCACCTTCTTTGATAATGCTAAGGTTTTCAAAGATGTCTTATCTTCTTCAGATCCAGATTCAAACAAGTCTTCTTCTAAATCATATTCACTATCTTGATATTCAATATCAGTGTTAATTTCGTCTGAAGATGAACTTGATATTGGTTTCCTCTTTTTTGACTTAGCTGTTTTACTTTTTGCTTTGCCTTTCTTACTTTCCATAATTATTTTCTTTTCTTGCTTCAGTTTTTCGCGTAATAACTGTTTTTCTTTTCTTTCTTTTGCACGCTTTTCTTTTTCTTCTATCTTTTGTTTCTTTTCGTTTTCATTTCTTTCTACGTAATCTATGTAGGGGTCACTGGTGATAGCTGACGGCAGTCGTTCCTTGATACGGCGCTTTTTAATCTCTGTTTCGGGCCAGTACAAAGCTCGTTTAAAAGGTGACGGAACATCACCAATTGGCGTAGTTGTAGATGCGGATGATTTGGAAGTTGGATTGGTTTTCAGCGGTGTACTTAACGTGGTTGTGGCCACAACCGCATTGGAGTCATCTGTAGTAGGCGGGAGTGTTGATATGTCTGGTGTCCTTGTAGATGAGGCCAAATCATCAGTAATTTGGGGTAATTCTAAAGATACGGGTGTTGTCAGATCATATTCCGATGTAAGTTGTGGTAAATCGTTTGATGCAACGGGTGTACACAGGTTATATTCCGCTGTAATTTCTGGTAAATCTTTTAATACGGGTGTTGTCATATCAAATTCCGATGTAATTTGTGGTAAATCGTTTAATACAACGGGTGTAGACAGGTCATATTCCGCTGTTATTTGTGCTAAATCTTTTGATACTACGGATGTTATCAGATCATGCTCCGTTTCAATTATTTGAGATGGCTGTTGTTGGCACGTCATTTTATCATTATCTTTTGAAATGGGAAGTGTTCCAGTCAAAATGTCTTTGGTTTTAGCCCATATAACATAAAGAGATTGATCTTCGTCAGGCAGTAGATTTTCAACTTCGCTTCTTGGCATCAAGTATAATTTGTTGAAAAGGTTAATTTTTTCTGATGAAAACACTTTTTTTATCTCTGCTTCTAAAGTTTTCATAAATTGCGTTTTTTTAATAGTATCTTCTGTCTGGTGTGATTGAGTTCTAATGGTGCGACTGCGGGAACCAATTTTGGTCATATCCACATAATCTGAGCTAAATGGGTACAGGCCACTTTTACGAAAACCGTTTTTTATTATATCAGGGCAAATACTTGTTAAGGCCTCTTGTAAATTTGGTGCGAAATCTTCCTTTTTAAAACGTACGCCTGGATTTTCAGACTTCCATTTCATGACCTGAACTCTCCAGGAAATTTTGAGTGGCCGAAAGACTGCAACGTCCATCGGTTGGATTAAGTGAGTGGAGTTGGGAAAAAGTGCAATTAATTCTATGCCATTATCTTTGCAAAAGTTAGCAAGGTGCAACGACATATGGGACTTATGCCCGTCTAGGAAAAAAATCACTGGTTTTGGTATTTTATTTTGTATAAGCCATGGGTTAAAAACGTTGGTGATAAATTCATAGAAAGTCTTAGAACACATCCATCCTGTTTCCGATCGCCCTATGCCCCATCCACGAGGAACACTTTTGATAATGAGTGTCGGTATTCTCTCATAGGGATACACAATCATAGGCGGAGCCATAACTCCTGCAGCATTGGCAGTAATTAATACCGTCAAATTTTCCTTCTCATCGCCAGAGGAAATATATACGTTTTTTTCTCCTTTACGTACTAGTACTCTGCCTGCTTTAGGCTGCAAGTAGAAAGCACTTTCATCGGTGTTGTATATCCTTGTAGGGTCATTTAGTGCATCTGACAACCCTTTACCTTCTATGTATGTCTTTATGGTTCGAAACCATTGCTTCAAATCTTCTTCAGTTACGTCTTCTCTAGCCTTTGTCAAATTTTGTGCAGTTCTTTGCGCCAATTCTGGATGACGATTCATAAACGAACTGAACCATTTTTTTCCGGGGCGATTATTTGTGAAGGGGCAGTTATCAATTCTTTTTTCTAATATTATTTTTTGTACACTATCCAATAAGTGATCCTTTGTGACTGGGAAATGGTTTTAGGCCATGAATAAAACCCATTTGACCAATACATTTTCTTCTTCTTGGTTTAGCACTGTAGTAGGCCCTAAGTTACAGTCCAGCGGACTTATCCCCTTAATTTTGTTTCTTAAAGTTATTCTGGGGACACCGTATTTTGTTGCTGCTACAGATACTTTTTCCCCCCTTTGAACTTCTTCGATTGCTCTAATCATTTGTTCTCTGGAATAATTTCGTTTTGGTGCCATATTATCTGTGGTAATAAGAAAATAACGGTAAAGAATGGAAGTTACTTTACAAATCACCATCATGGACACGCAATCATGGACAGGGCTGTCCATCATTGGGTATGAATGTAATAAATAGAAATTAATAAGATAAAAAGACTAGTCTCCCTTTACATAAACAGAAAAATACAAAAAATAACAGGAACACAAAAATCCAATGTTGGACAGTACTGTTCATGATTGGGTATGTACACATTTAAGATTCCAGTAATAAACACTTAAAAAAAAAACAACTTATTTGATTAGTGACGACGAGGTTATGTGCAATTTTGCTCCTCAGGTTCATAATGAATCATAAAATAAATCAACAAACGTTCACAATATAATGAGAAGTTTGAAAATGTCAACAATTTAAACCCACCTGCATTACGATCCTTCTAAGAAAAACGGATTTTTTAAAATTTCTTTCACTTGCACTCACACGATCGTAGATAATGTCAGAACAATATGGCCGTCAAATGTCAAAATGACAAAATCTTGTTCGGATATCCATAGAGTTCATAAAAAATGTTGCCATGGTAAAAAGAAAGTTAAAGTTTGGTTATTTTTAACATAAAGGATTGATTATGTCCATCATTGGTGCACTGTCCAAGACTGGTTCCATTACCTTATCACTGCAAGTCATGTACTACTAGTGTTGCCAGGTGTCCCGATTTTCGCGGGACGTCCCGATTATTAGGGGGTTGGGGACGCGTCCCGATTTGCCACTGTTCGGGACGCGAAATGTCCCGATAAATAAAAAAAATAACAATAAGCATTATTGTTAGAAAAAATAAATCAAATTACGCATCACATTATCATGTTGGTTGTAACAATGCACTCAAAATAGCACGCATCAGATCACTAGTGCTATATTTTGTTACTTTACTCGCTCCAGAGGCCAAGTAACAAAATTTTCTATTCTACAACATCAGAGACACGATCGTGTGCGTTTACACTTTGGCTTTGCTCAGTCAATCGATTTTTGTTTTCTCTATCAGAGACACGCCTGTGGTCGCATACAATTTGGCTTTACTCAATCATTGATCTTTGTTCGTCCATTCATTCAGTGTCCGTCAGATCATAATAATTATTACTGCGGTTTATCTTAAATTGTTTGCAGATAAGCATTCAATTTTAAGGTTTTACAGGATGCAGTATCAATATCATGTCTTGAATACGAGAAATTGCTGTGTGCATCAGCAATTGCTTACTTAATATTACCATTATTTTGTGACCTTCAAAAGGTCACAAAATAATGGTAGATAATATTAAGTAAGCAATTTTTTTTTATTCGGAAAGAGCTCACTCTTGACCTCGATCTCGCCTGATGGTAAGTGATAGATGAGGTCTACGATGGAACGAGCGAGCCCAGAAGATGCCTGTTTACTCTTGCTTTAAGGTTGAAAGGTCATAATTGGCAGGGAACACAAAAGCCGGCAGAGAATCCGCGAGTTGACAGTATGTTTAAAAATTTAAAATAACTATTTAATTATGTAAATCGATTGATATGAAGCACAAAATAGTACAAATGAAGAAAAGATTATTAATTATTAATTTTATTTTCCCTTGAGAAAAATGAGACTTTTTATCTGTGAGTCACGTGATTAGAAACACCAATCAGAAAACGAGACGTCATCGTTCAATATTTTGACAGCTGACTGGTTATCTTTAGTTGGTGCGTAAGACAAAATAAGAAATAACAAATTTTAACTGCTTGCACTGTCTGGACAGGTCCGCTCAAATTTACGTGATATTTCCTCAAAAGAATACCAAAGACATGAACCTACATGCTTCTCATATACAAATACAAATTGTTTGGACTTTAAAAGAGACGTTGACGACAAACTCAGAGGGAGTTTGTTTCGGTGTTTCTTCTCAGAGAGTTAGGAAATATTGGCCTCATCTAGCTAAACTAAACACGCAAAAAATCATGACGTGTAAAAGTGTTATTATAACCAATTTACAAATAAATATTTCATTTCATAACTAACTCTCTCTCTTCTGGTTCATTTGTCTTATCGTCCTGTAATAGTTGTTCGATGAGTTCCTTTTTTTGTCTTTTTAAAAAAGCAGATAGATAGATATATTATTTATTGTACATCATAACAATAAAACAAATATGGACTTAACAACTAAAAAGGGTGATACAATGGGCGGTCTTATCGCTAAAAGCGATCTTTTACAGACAACCTTTGTATGGATTTGACTTAGAAGTTCTAACCACTTCATGCGAATATCTCTTTTTAAAGGGACATGAATAAATAGTTTCGTTGGCGTTTTTATAGTAGTATTCCCACAACAAGGTACTGCACAGCACTGATAATAATTTTTCACGTTCATAATAGAGTAAAATATCATAAAATACCCGAAGTACATTTATGTGCCAAATGCCAGGAAAGTTGTTTTTTGAACGATGACGTCATACATAGTCACGTGACCACAATGCCACGATTTAGGCCATAGTTTTTTAATAAATTAAAAAAATACTTATATTTTAATTGAAAGGTTAAGTGATGAATAAAATATTATTTTACGAGTACACATGAAGCGCTTCGAAGCGTTTCAAACAATTTTTATAAAGTTGTCAACTCGCGGATTCCACAGCTTGGAAGTGCGCACAATAAATGTGGTGGAGAAGCGCTTGGTATGACAAGACGGTATATAAACCAAGTTTGGACGGTATCCAGGCGTGTGTCTGATAGACCGGTAGTGAAAGGGAGATGGAGAATCAGGTCATGGAGCTCCTGCGCACACTCCCCAAAGAACAATCTGTAGAAAACCGACAGGCAAGCAACGGTTTGCCGATGAGCCAGGCTATGAAGCTTACGTCGCCTACGCTCGATCGAGTCCAGTGCAGCAAGTTGGTATTTTTCAGAGCCATTCCACAAGCCTATGCTTTATATAGATTCAGAAGCTGTCCAGGCGTGAAGTACCGCCTCATCCTGTGTAGGCTTCCTAACTTTTTTGCTGCAGTCTGAGCTCTGGACTCGATGGCCAAAGTTGAGGTCTGACGTCAACTCCATGCCCAAAAGCTCCAGGCGGTTGGTAACTGGCACAGATGCACTTCGGAAAGTAGGGGATAATTGATATGGGCTCCTTTTAGCGCTGAAAAGACAAGCCTGTGTTTTAAGAGCATTGAATTTGACCAGATTGTCGTCACCCCATTGGGAAACGATATTTAAGGTCAAATTTATGCGCTCTACCATGGCCTTTCTGAGAGTGGCATTTTCGTCCCTGCCAGCTCTAGCACTGAATAAGTATCTCTCTGCGACTGTGCTGTCATCCGCGTACCCAACTGCTCCCAGCTGAAGTAGGTCATTGATATGCAACAGAAAAAGAGTCGCAGAAAGAACAGACCCTTGAGGAACACCGGCATTAATTGCCATAAGATCCGATGAACAGCCATCGATGACCATTCGGATCAACCGCTCACTCAAGAAATCGGAAATCCAGTTGCATAAGCTAGCAGGAATACCGAATATAGGAAGCTTGCTCAGCAGACTAGCGTGCCAAACCCTGTCAAAGGCCTTTGAGATATCGAGGGACACCGCAAAGGTTTCACCGTTTTTCTCAATGGCCTCGCCCCAACAATGCGTGATATACACAAGAAGATCTCCTGTGAACCGACCAAGGCGAAAGCCATACTGGTGGTCACTGAGAAGCTCATTGTCTTCAAGGTATGCCAGCAACTTGTTGTTGAGTACCCTTTCCATCACTTTACACAGTATGGAGGTTAAGGCGATTGGTCTATAATTGGCAGGATCGTCACGGCTTCCCTTTTTGGGTATTGGTTGTACATTAGCAAGCTTCCAGGACACTAGTATCACTTCTGTTCTGAGGGAAAAGCGATACAGGCGAGTCAAGACAGGTGACAACTCCGGAGCACAACTTTTAAGGACTTGGGCCAGGTATTCAATCCGGTCCACTGGCCTCGTTCACGTCTAGACTACAAAGGGCTTTACGGACCTCTCTATTGTGAATTACAATTTCGCGCATTACGGAGTCACAGTGAGGTAAGTTACGCAGTAAATTAGACCCTGTGTCAAGACGCGAATTTTCCGCAAAGAAGGAGGCAAATAAATTTGCTTTCTCTTGCTCGGTATAAGCCAGTGTTCCATCCGGTTTAACCATGGGATACCTCCACTATCGTGAAGGACGACAGAAGTTCGACTCGAGCGATTTGGCGAGGGACCAAAACTGCTTACTGCCCGAAGGGTAGGTTGCCAATTTGGCCCCAGTGCGTCCAACATGGTCGAACCGAGCCTTCCATAACACCCTTTTGCAGACCTTAGCGGTAGAGTTAAACGCTGTCTTCAATGCGTGGATACCGATACGAATTGAGTTGAAGTCTGAGGATTGAAGATGAGTTTATGGTATTCACATGCAACAACTTATTTAAAAAATTGTTTGATGATAAAGTTACGAAAATAAAAAAAAAAACGACTATTGTTCATGGTACAAAAATGTCTCATTACACCAAAGACCAAATAATATGAACTCAACGATAGCAAATTAGATTTATTTAAAAAAAATTAAAGAGTTCTTTGTTGAAAAAAATCGATGAGTTAGTAGATGAGTAGCAGTGCAAAACAAAGATCTGACGCCACTACAAAAATGACAAATCATTTTTAAGGAGAATGAAGACTTCGCAAATCTTCTGAAGTTATTTTCTATTATGACGTCAATTCCCCGAGTGTTGAGCGCTGCAATGGAAAGAGTATTTTCACAAACCAACTCTTAATTTTATCTGTGAGGCGAAACCATTTGACACCGGAGCATTTCAAAGCCGAGATTCAAATATAAAATAACTTCAGCATGACTTGCGGTGACTTTCACAACTACGTAATAAAAAACAAGGGCCTTCTAAAGACAGCAAAAAGTAATGAAAACCATAAATTAAATTAAAAAATAATTACTTATCTGTAAACTACTTTCATACCTACTTAACTTTGTTGATTTTTACTAATATAATATCAATAATTTTCAGTTATCAGATTATTTTATTTGTATACAACTATAGGTAATTTTATGGAAGTGGGTAATGTTTTTTATTTAGGCCTCCTCAAATGGAATGGTATCCTGGAGACCGGATCCTGGAGATACCGCGCAGATACCGACTTAAGTGACGGTAATAATAAGAGTGAAACTGTTACCCAAGGTAATACCTGCCTGGACACCGCTCCATTTAGTTCTGTTTTCCTTAAACTTAGTTGGACACGTTTCCACGTGTTTAGAGTAGTCTATCAAGCAAATCTGACCATACATTTTTTATTAATAAAGATTCATCGTTTTATATACCTACGACCAAAACAAATAAATTAACATTACTTACAAAAAAACTTTTTTTCCCCCCCCGAATTCCCGATTTTCTTAAACTTCTGTCCCGATTTAAAACAAATCGGACCTGGCAACACTATGTACTACCCACTTTATTTTATTTAAGCACTCGCCCGGCCACGCAGTTATAAAATAGTAAGCACACGGAAAACAAATTTTCGGCTCTGTGTTCCAAACCATACACGCACTAACTGACATAAATTGCCTGATGCTTTTTCGCATCATGATGATGCGAAACGCTTTTTTACTACGGCAACACAAAAAAAATCAGCCCCTGTAGGTATCCAACCAGTGTTGCCAATTTAGCGACTTTGTCGCTAGAAATGACGACTTTTGCTTAAGCCTTAGCGACAAGGAAAAAGATTTGATGACAAAAATGATCTAGCGACTTAACTGACGACTTTTCAAACTACAATAAAACAAAACATATATATGCCCAACACCCTTTTTATAAATGCTCACTCGCAATTAAATTATCTTTACCAGTGGTGACAATAGAGCACAGTGTTCGGGGAATCCCCATATTTTATTATATTCCGTACTTTTTCTACCTACGTACATACTTACGCAAGTCACTACTAGTTTGAGTGAAGTTCTAATCGGATTCTAAATTATACGCTGTACTTAGCCTGATTTTTAATTCGTTACCCATCATAGTAATTACAAAGTGTATGAACTGTGTTGTTGACTTGTGGTGAACAAAATTAAGGATTTACCTCAGAAAAAGAAGCAGTAAATTCAAAAATATCGAGAAACATGAGAAACCGAGCCCGAATTCAAGGGATTGCTGAAACCAGTCTTTGGATATTCGTCTTTTTTTTTTTTTTTAACGTGGTAAAATTATCAAATAAGTCCTCCCACTCCGGGCAGGGTGGGAGGGACTGTCAGACTTTTACTGACTAAAATCCACGGTGTTCCTTCAATAACCCTTTACATACCGGGGCCACGGTAACGGGATGAGTCCCACGACCCCGGCGGGCTTCGGCCCTCTGCAGAGGGGGCCTCGTCATGTTGCTGACGCTCTTTGAGGCGCGCGTGGAACACGACGCGCTGTCGACCCGGGCATGGTTCATGGTCGGACAGCGAGTTGCCCTTTACTCGCTGTCCGCATGCCCGCGCCTACGGTGGCCGGAGATCGTCGGCCGACGTCCGACGCCGTGGGCGTCTACCACTGCGGCTGGGCTGGAGGGAGGACGCCATCCTCTCCCTCACGCGGCCCGCCTCCTCCTTCGAAAGCATGACTGCTTCGCAGAAGGAGGCGACCGCTTCCCACTCCCTCTCGCCCCGCAGCATGGCCTCGACCAAGGCCGGGCGCGAGAGGTCTCCGCCTATCGCCGCCGTGAGGACACGTCGGTGCTCTGCCCAGGCGGGACAGTCTTGCACCGTGTGCTCTACGGTGTCCTCAGGGCGACCCTCGCAGTGGTGACACCCAGGCGTTTCCTCCTTTCCCATCAGACACAAGTACCTCCCGAAACTTCCGTGTCCGGTGAGGACCTGCGTCATGCGGTAGGTCAGGACGCCGTGACGCCGATCTAGCCACTCCTCAAAGAGGGGTCTTACCGCCGCAATTGCGGCGTGCCCGTGGATATTCGTCTAAGGCAATAATTTTGATGCTGACTGTATATAAGGCGTGTGTATTGATGTGTTGATTTATTTTTTAATTATAAAGATTGTATTGCTTATGTAGTACATTCTTCTTCACTTGCCTCCCCCCATCCCCTTTCCAGGCTGCTAATGGCCTCCAGTAACTGGAAAGTAAGTAAATCCGGGATCCGTCTCTAGTTGAATCAGTTTTAGCGACTTCTAGCGACTTTAGATTATAAATCTAGGGACAAGATTTTGCTGGAGTTGGCAACACAGTATCCAACCCACCCAGAACAAAGTTGACAGGGCCTGGATTATACTGCGAAAAGTACATACAATGCCGACTGTCGAATTTAGTTCTCATTCCCAGTTACCTAAGATAATGAACTAAACGCGAAATACAAGTGGGCTCTCTTTTGCAGCGCTGGTAGTCAATTATTATTTTGAATTAACACATACTTACGCTTTTTACTGCGGGAAAACCTTTTATTCCCACGGGAAAATCAAATATAAAGCAGGTGTGGTTGCTACCTACCGGCCGAATAGTCGACACCTCACATTATACCTAATGGATGTTTGTATGGGAAAAAATTTAAATGATCAATATCTTTGAAACTACGCAGTTTCTCCGTCACAAATTTAGGTTATCATTATCGTCCCCGTCACAACATTTTGAACACATTTCGAAGGCCGTAGATCATCAGGCAGCGGAGATTCACGTGTCCAGCCAGCTTGAACTCAGGCTGGCTGGACATTAAGTTTTAATTATTTTAAACCCTACTCGTAAACCCTTACATGTGACGCCATAAATCAAACGTTATTACTGTCACACATTGCGCCATTAAGTTTTAGTGAAGGAACCATATTCGAAAAAACTCCTGTTATTGAGATTCGGAAGTGTCAGCCTGAAGTTTTATACGTAAATTCAAGATGGCTGGACACAGATTTATGCATTTTTTCTACTAAACCACTGTACCTACGTATCGGTGTCACAAAACTTGTAGCTCGATGCCTGTCACTTTATGTGACGCCCGTTGATATGCAAAAAGTCGTGAAAATCACTTTCGTTACCGAGATTGAGAGACCAGCGAAAGGTGGTTTTTCAAGTTGGCTGGACGTTTTCGATCGATTATCGAAGATTCTGTAGCGTCACAAATTCTAAAATAAGGGTGTTTAGCCGTGACATAAAGTGCCCTATTGACCTAGTTAAATGCGAGCTATTTTGAAGATTTGTCCAGCCATCCTGAGTTACACCGGACAACTGCCTTTATAAAGTATGTTGTGGCTAGTGATGGGTAATTTTCGGAATTTTTCCAAACTTGGAAATTTTTCCTTTTATTTTTCGGAAAAATAAAAATATAGAAAAATAATGGAAAAATATTTTTTAATGTATAATATTACTTTCAATAAGGGTCAAAATGCTTGAGTCATACGGCCTAAGTGCGCGTCTCGCCGACTGATCGATTCCTTGCGTGACTAGAGGGCTGGCTCGTTCTTTGCCCAAAGAGTAAGCATTGCCATACAACGTGAAAATGCTGGTAGTCTTAGCAATGCTTTGATGTTACAGTAAATAGTTATATCAATGTATTTTGTAGTGGTAACTTAAAATAAACATAATAAATTACCAAGGGAAGTTAATCAAATTATGAATTAATTGGTTTATTGATATTTGTTAAATTTAAATGAAAATATACAACAAACATGTACATCCATACATATTATGATAAATTAAAAATGAATAGGAATAATCACATCTATTCAGTTGAAGATGAATCCGAATCGTCATTTGTAAAAAGGGAATCATGGTTAACATTTCCTCCTGCATCTGTATCTACAAACAATAAATCTCCTCAATAATATGAGCTGATCGTTCTTCATAATTTTTGGGAACTGATACGATGGTGCCAAAGCACGAAAAACTTTTTCCATTGTGGATGCTCTACCCAAACTTATCAGGGCTCCGGATGCTATGGTTGCTAATACAATCAATTTATCAATATCCTTCAAGGCTTATAGTATAGGTGTCGAGGCGCTAGTGGACAAGCTTCATAGCCCAGCTCATAGACGAACAGTTGCTTGTCTCTCGGTTTTCTACTGATTGTACTTCGGGGAGTATGCGTAGGAACTACATGACCTGATCCCTCCATCTCCCTTTCACTACCGGTCTACCAGGCGCACTTGATTGATATACCGTCTTGTCGTACCAAGCGTTTCTTCTCCTAATATATTGTGACACCCTTTGTAGTTTCTAAGTCCTTATTTAATTCTGTTATGGCGTACAATAAAGAGTGTATCTATCTATCTGCCAGCTTCTGTGTTCCCTGTCACTTATGACCTTTTACCCTTTAAAGCTCTTGCTTTAAATAGGCATCTTCTGGGTTTGCTGGTTCCATCGTAGACCCATCCCATCTATTGCCATCAGGCGAGATCTAGGTCAAGATTGGGCTTCCCATAATAAAAAATAACCTTTTTCTCATTTATCGAACTAGCTCGTTTTTATTGATAATAAGCTCGCGTTGGTTAAGCGTCTCACCATCATCATGGTAAGTGATGATGTAGTCGAAGAAGTAGCACGCTTACCTAGAAGTAACCAATTCACTCTTGACTTAAGGACCCCCAGATTATAGCCATCAGGAATCACAGACACCTGCGGGGAATCCCACTCCTTAGCCGTACGCACAATGAAAGTACTCCCAAAACGTTTTGTGCGTAAGGGTGGGATGACCACCATGTAACGATGGCGCATTACTGTTTGTCTTGTAGTTAGATGATGGAACGGGCTTGATGGAATTAGATTATGCAATTCTATCTCACACTCCACGGAATGTAACTGATAAGCTTGCAACACGTCGCTGATGTTCAAGGCTCTGGAGCTTTGAATGAACCCGTGCATCGTTGGCAAATTGTCTCTTGGTCCGTTTCTCGTTAGACTCAAGCGCGTCCAGTTGATATTTGGCAGATCCGTACCAAAGATGAGGGTACTTACTCCATACACAATTTAGCTTGAGCTTGAGAAGCTGTTCCGTTGTGCAGTATTGTCTTACCTTTGTTAGGATTCTCAACTTTTTGATGCTAGTTGTGCCTTAGCCTCGATGAACGAACCAAAATTGAGGGTCAATGTTACCCCAATAAGCTCAATACGATCAGTCGTCGGCACGGTTACACCATGGAAAGGAGCCGGCTCCTTTTTGGAGCCTTGCGGAGAAGAGACACGCCTGGGTCTTAGCTGCATTAAACTTGACCAAGTTGGCATCACCCGAGACAGCCTTCAAGTACAATTTCAAGCGTCCAACCATGGCCTCATGGCGAGACCGGATCTGTTCCACCAGCACGCGCGCTGGACACGTATCTCTCAGGAACTGTGCTGTCGGTCCTGCAGAATATAACTGATAGGATGAAATAGAAGGCAAAACATTCATGTAATCTGCTCCTTCCGGCAAAGTTCACGATGTTTTCGAACTTATCATAATTTTCACATGTTGTGGACATTTATAGCAAATAGGGCGACCGCATTACCTGTTATATAACGAAATAACATAATAACATAACGAAATGTTTTGTTACAATATTCATAAGATACACTATTATTTTGTTTTTCGTACAGATTTCACACGAGTTTGTCCTTATTACCACCTATTTCTAACTAGGGCATGTAATATCGGAAAGTTTTCAATTCCGATACTGATTTCCGATATTAGATCTCAATATCGGAATTCCGATATTAATACCGGAATTTCGTTATTTCGTTAAAAATTGCAAATTTTATTTATAAATTGCACAAATTCAAGGTTGAAATGCGTACAATAAAGAACATTTTTAAACCATGCCTATTCTTTAATTTGGTTAAAAAATTGGTTGTTTTTTAAGTATGTCCTCTGTATTAAATCACATATTTTTTAATTAGTAATAAGTATTTATTACTAATTCAACTACCTGACTCATTATCAATAAAACATCTTACAATTTAAAAAAAAAAATTAAATTTGCAAGCACAATCTACAATTTGGAACAACAATTATTAGGAATATTTTTTTTCGATGTCGTCAATCGTTTAATAAAGTATATACAGGGGAAAATAAAAATAAATTATAGGGCATCGAAAAATTCGTCAATATCGCTATCAATGGGAAAAGTGCCCAGAACACTGGCCGCATTGCCACGTTGAATGGCAATGCTGATTCTCTGTCCAAAGAAAACGCCAGCCCTCTGGTCACCTGTGGAATCGACTAATCGTTTGCCGATGTCACGAAAGAGTCGATGCACACTCGGACCCCATGGTCCTAACGTTTCAACCCCAAACGACTCAAACATATAACACCCAATTAGGTTGTTGTATTTGCGCCGTTTGAGATTTTCTGCACCTGCAGCTGCCGCTCCAGCACAGCCCGCCGTACTGAGAAGATGAGATGGCGCAAGGGTGTCAACACAAGTAGCATCCCACACCAAAGGCCTACCCAACTTCCAAGGCATTATAGTCATCCCGTCTGGTCTCGTCCTAACGTCCCGTGCCAAGGCGTTGTGTTCTAAAACAGATGGTACTCCAGCGGTGACAAGAGCCCGACGGATTATGTAATTTATGCTGGCATGCCGTGCTATCCAACCAGAGCTTCTGCTGCAGGAAAGACCATGATGTCCGAGGCGGTCGACTGTCGCACCAGATTGACAGCGATGTGGAGCACCGCTGGGAGCACCCAGACGTAGACATGTAGCAATCCGGAACGTGTTATCACTTAACATAGTACCTATATTAAGTGAAGGTAATGCTTGTAGCTGAAGGACCGACTCCCATTCACCCATGCGCGTGCACAGGATTATGACAGGGTATGCGGCGGAGTAATCGGTCCCAAAAACTTTTTCTTTTATAGATTTTTAGCAAAGCCACAGCCACCCATCGCCACCATGCTACGATGCGTGGCTGTGGCTATGCTAAAAATCTATAAAAGGCAAAGTTTTTGTGACCGATTACTCCGCCGCATACCCTGTCATAATCCTGTGCACGCCCCTGCATTCACCCACAGCCAACAGGCGCGAGCGCTCAGCAGTATTGGTTGACGTATTTAAAAGGTTATTCCGTACCAAACTGCAGAGCGGCTCGTCCCATTGTCTCTGGGAGGACGGGTTCTCGGGCAACGCTGTATTTGGGCAAGCCATTTTCGAGGCATTAACTGCATCGATCGAACACGGCACCTCGTAGTTAACCTGCAATTGTATTAAAATTTTCTTGGTTAACGTCTCAGTGCTGCGGACCGAAGACAGAAAAGCCGGTAGGCTTATACTGGAAATTTTGCGGAATATTTGTTTAACATATTTCTCATAATTATCCTATACTTATTACTAATTAAACTATCAAACTCAGAATCAACAAAGCTTCATAGAATTTAGGAAAATCAACAAGTAGGAATAACAATTACTGGAAATATTTGTTTAAATCATATTTCTCATTATTATCCTATATTTATTACATTATTTTTTTAACAAAGTTTTGTTGATACTGAGTTCGGTAGTTTAAATTACTTAAAATGTGTTAAATTACTTAAAATTTAAAATGTGCAAGCAAAATCAACAGAAATAAAGGACTAGGTATGTTTATATGTTAAAATCTCGTTTTTTTGACAAAGCGTCAAGCATAATTTTGTCGGATATAAAAATTTGTCCGATTTCGATATTGGGTTACCCAGTATCGGAATTGTAATATCGGAACTTTCGTTCCGAGATTCCGATATTACGATATTCCGAGATTCATGTCATTCGAGTCAGACTCGCCCATGAAGGGTTCCGTAGGAACTATAATAATATAATATAGTATTTATATTTATTTGACGAAATAAAAACCTTACATTTTTCTTAAAACATTTACATTTTTTACAACTACGCCAAATAACTTTGTTTTTCATAGTGTTTGTATGAATTACAAAGTTATATTTGCGGTTTTAGAAAATATGCTGTATCTCAAAAACTACTGAACTGATTTTGTTCAAACTAATTTTGGTTGAAAGTTTACATTAAGATCTACAGACATATTTTTAATTTTTGATTTTTCACTTAATTGTTATAGAAGTTAGAGGGGGGGACACACATTTTACCACTTTGGAAGCTTATATCTTTTAAACGATTGACTTTATGAAAAAGTGGTTATAGAAACCCCGATGTCGTTTTTAAAGACCTGTCTATAGATACCACACATGCATAGATTTCATGAAAAAAAAAAACAGTTTTAATTCCATGTATGGAGAGCCCCCCTTTATTTTAAATATTTTTTTCTTAAAATCGGAAAGCGGTGTACAGAATAAATCTACCTACCAAGTTTCACGTGTATAGTCCTAATAGTTCAGAATAAAATGGCTGTGACATACGGACGGACGGACGGACAGACAGACAGACAGACGGACAGACATGACAAAACTATAAGGGTTCTCTTTTTTGCCATTCGGCTACGGAACCCTAAAAAGTACCTAGCCGGCATTTAATAACTCAAACGGGGAATTCCCTGTATGTGAATTACATTGGTGTTGCAAAAATAGATAAAAACTTGTTTTTCGTTTCGTCCTGCTAATTAACATGTTATTACTAGCAGTAGTAATATTGATATTGTTACAGTGTACACATAATTAAATTGTTTATGTATTAAAATAAGCTTTTTTGAAATGGAAAAATATCGGAAAAATATTGGAAAAATATCTTTTTTCTATTCATTTCCGTCCGAAATTTTTCCACTACCCATCAGTAGTTGTGGCATTGAAAAAAAAAACAAAATGTTAAGTTATTCCATTTACTAAGCTTTAATGCACAAATAACATAGTAATGGTTGAACCATTTATTTGCAATGTACAATATAGGCCAGTAAAACCTATAGGTAATTATAGCAGATGACATGACTTGTGAAAAACTTGCATTAGACACACTAACACATATGAAGGTAGGAGCACAATACCTCTACAATAAATTTCTTGTCAACCAAATGACATCAAATTATGTAGACTAGGAAAGCGTGTTAGTGTCAAGTTTAGGTACCGTGGTAATTATATTCCTATGTCCAAGAGTTTAGGGTCGAATATTACAACGTATACCTAGGAAGCGACAACAGCACCTCACTTTATATAACTGAACTGAACGTGCCATGCGCTACAGAAAACCTGGTTTCAGAGCGGCGAGAGATTTGACATGAGCTGAAGTTTAGATGTAATCCAGTATATGAAAAATGTAGACTTGTTTTTGTGGTAATTGCTTAGTGTGGTAAAATAGTAACCGTAAGGCGCCACCTACCTACTCTATGGTGGTGGCGGAAGTGACGCGATTCATACTGCTCTGATTTTTTTTATTCACAGACAAGATAAATTTATTTTGTGCTATTTATATTGTGGTGCAATTTTTAAGTATTTTCTCTTCAACAAATAGGTGAAAATGTACCATTGAATAGTGCGCACCTTCAGCCTGGTGATTCGGATAATCCATCCTGATTTTCAGAATCACCAGGCTGCTTGTTGACAATTACTCTTTTGAGAACAAGATATAAACGTTAAATATTGTATGGTCAATAGTAATGGTACGTAACATTATGTCTTCTCACTTCCTCTCAATTAATGTTCTTCTATAGCCATCTCTGCCTTCGGCGATATGGCCATCAGTTGCACGGTCGATCACTCTTCAGTGGTTTACCAAAAACCAGAATAAGCTGTCCTCTTATTGCAGTAAAACTCCGTGCTAAGTAAGGCCAGCGTAGGCTAGCAAAGTTAGTTCGCCAACGCCATCGGCTGTACCTAAACGTTCTATCTACCACCCTATCATTCTGTTTTTACTTTTCCATGGATAAAAATTGATTTCATTGCAAACTATGCGTTTTTACTCAAAAAACGTAAACGTATGTCGCACACCTGGTGCAATAACGTCATAAATGCCAAAATTGGTAAATTGTTTTTTTTAATCACAAATGATGACAAACATGCGTCTAAATACGGTGCAACAATATCATAAATGTTCTTCTAAAAATAACCCACTGAGGGCGTAAAAGTCGTTATGGTTTTAGCGGATTTTTGTTCATGCTAGTGCGAGAACGTCTTAATTGGTCAGTTGCGCGCGGCTCCCTGCAGGAAGTGTTTGTGTGTGGAAGCAACAACGTCATAAATATAATTGGCCATTTGACTGTTGTCACGGTAAAAAATGTGTTATACACATTGATATATTAAAAGGAGGCAGATACGGTACTAGACACAGCGTTTGGTCCTACAAAACTAAGTGATTGCCCGTAGTTGGCACGATGTTAGAGAGTAACATATTATATTCCTCCTTTTAATACATCAATGGTTATACCCTGTTTTTTAATCTCAGAGACAAAGTTGACATTACGATGGTTGCCAGTTTTTTTGCAATTCTTAAATGAGATGTGCCACTATCGAAAATTTACTTTAATAAAATCAAGGGTCGGTTTTTTATAATACATTATCCTGAAATAATGTGTAAGTGCTAATTTAAAATGTAGAAATATAAAATTAATAATGTAAGACATATATATATATATATATTTGAATAACATAATTAATGACAGGTATTCTTTAATCAGATTCAGATAATGACTCCATATCTTATTAATATTGTAAATCATCAGAATAGCCACCTATTTCTATGATAAGCCTATCAGTACTGTCTTCGACTATATGGCCCAGTTGACATAAAAACACACAATAACTCGAAATTTATTGTTTACAAGCAGGCAGAATCCAATCGAACATATGTGTATATTTATAAAATTGGAATGGGTCCCGCCTGCTTGTACCTTTTTTAAATGAAAATGTGCTTGTTTCTTTCCTTTCAGTTGAACAATCGCGATTTTTATTTTTTTTTTATTTTTAGTTTAAATATGTTAAAGATTTCACAGATTATTTCATTCTTGCTAGGAATTGTGGACTTGAAGCGTATTTAGAAGTTTATTCGGATCAACTGCACAAGTACACATTTCTGGCTCCTGTAACACAGGTAACATACCTAGCTCAGGAGTAGGGGATTCACTGAATCCGTAAAATCTTTTTGATGCTAATAAAGATTATTATTATTATTAAAGATTATTAGTAGAGACTTCTGGTGCCTACACTCTGCTCAATACAATATAGACCTTTTGTAAATAAATTAGAAGTTAAATACATCACAGCTAAGGTCGTCCCTTGCAGTTAATGTCGGTGTCGGTCCGGGCCAATGAGACACTGCTCCTTACAATTTTATAGAATTAAGCGTCCACCGACGTCGTTGTCACTATCGGTGCCGGCCGGGCCGGTCAATGTAGAAAGGCCCAATGTATAATTACAGCCCAGCACAATATAAGCGGCAGCATCATCAGCAGAGAGTTAAGCCAATAAAATCATCACCACCTTCACCAAGTGAAGGTAACCCAACTTTAGCTGGCCTATGAAGTTATCAAATAACAATATTATAAGCATAGGCGTAGGAAGGGGGGGGAGGCGGGTGGGCCGTGCCCACCCCAGAATGGTCTGGTGCCCACCCGAGAATTTTTACTAACAAACAATTATGGACTGAAAAATTTAAAAATCTGGCCAAATGCGAGTCGGACTCACTCATGCAAGGTTCCGTTATACGATACATGTTAAATTAATTTATATGAAAATTATCATTTCGTAGGTACGTTAAGAGTTGACGCAACTTTGATAAGCGATCATCGCTTCTACTACTGGGGGCCAGGCCCCCCTGGGAAATATCTCTAGATACGCCAATGATTATAAGTAAAAGAAGAAGGAATAATTCCAACTTTATTCTTTCTTTAATATTACGACTGTTCAGTCTTGTTATATGATTTTTCATTTCTATTTAGTTTTATACAAATAAACCACATATTTATTTGTTATCCTCTCGTAGTCCTTTATTTTGATGCCCCACTCAATGGGTATGAAAGAAAAAAAAATACCGCACCCTGAACAGCAATGTAAGCGATTGCTTTAATTGAAAAATAGAGAAAAAACCTAAAAATGGCTAAGGTATCGGACTTGTGATCGAGAGGTCACGAGTTCGAAACCCTCCCAAGTCACTATTGCCGTGAACCCACTCCAGACACAAGCATATTTAGCTTAGTTGGAGGGTATAACAAGATTGCTAGTAATGTGAATTATACCCACATTGCTAGTACTCTTTATAAAAAAACTACCTATTCAACGATATCTCACTTGATATAGTTTGCACGTCATATCTTTAGTGACACTCGCATGGTTAAGACAAATTGATTAACGTGAGAATTATTCAAATCGGCCCACGCGTTTGGCCTGTACAACGCCACATAGGTACAAACATTCATAATTAGACTTACATATATAAACTGTGAAACACATTACCCTCCTTTGCGTCGCTTAGTCGGGTAAAAAGTTACCATTCAACAAAACGATATCGTAGGTATAACACTGCATAAAAGAGCGGACAACATTATTTCTAAACTTGACATTTGCATGTGTCAATTCTGTCTCTGAGATTAAAAAACAGGGTATAAATATGGTTGCTTATAGGTTAAAAATAATTATTCAATACGTTTTTTGCATGAAAATAAGTTGTAAATATTTTTATTTTTGAAAAATAGAAAGGAGTTTTTTTATCTGTGGATACGAGAACCGAAACAAGGGCGACCATGATTGAGCATCGTATGACGTCACATTTCAATAAATAAATCGTCGTGTACTGTGCATATTGTGTGCAATTTACTGAGAAAATTAATAAGAAATATTCTGATTTGTGCTGTTGAGAGGTTTCGTAAGTAGGAGTCGGGATATACAAAAGCTGACAGTGCGAATCTGCCTAAAGTAGATTCATTTATGGTCGCAAATTTAACACGAATGTATTAATTACTTACTTTTATTTTAGTCATGTTTTATTAACAACATTAGGTTAGGTTTACTAATTTGTTTTTAGTAAATCAGAGGCTAACTTGATTTCTTCTAAATACTTACATCAAAGTGGTTCTCAAAAAAGAATATTGCAGATTTATCAGATGTAAACTTTGAGTCTCTATGTGCTAGTTGTAACCACTGCTTTCGATGTTTAGGGCATTTAGGAACGTGTATAAAAAAATTCAGGAAGTTTTATAGTAGTACTTCTACACATAGGCACGGCACACGTCTTGTAGCTTGTCATTTTCAAAATTCCAGGTAAAAAGATGTTAGTTTTCCACAAAATAGCTTCAGAGTTATAGCGTCGTTAGTCATAATTAGATTCTTTTGCACATTATTTATTGAAATTTGACGTCTCAGTCGCAAGTGTCAGTTGACCGGCTGTTTTGGCGCAAATTTCTAATCCATAAATTAAATTCATTTTTTTTCCTACTAAATAACGCTTTTATGAGAAAAATAATTATTGTAAGAGGCATAAAATAAACCTACGTAAATTTTAAAATAAGTTTTCAAAAATTGTCTAATAGCCAATTATGACAAATCCTACTAATATTATAAATGCGAAAGTTTGTGAGGATGGATGGATGTTTGTTACTCTTTCACGCAAAAACTACTGAACGGATCTAAATGAAATTTGGTGAGTGGATAGTTGACTGCCTGGAATAACACAGGTTACTTTTTATCCCGGAATTCCCACGGGATCGGGATATACGCGGGAAAAACCTCCCACGCGAACGAAGTCGCGGGCAAAAGCTAGTATTTCATAAAATGTTGGTGCAATAATGTCATAAGTGTTCACGCCGCAATTGCGGCGGTAAGACCCCTCTTTGAGGAGTGGCTAGATCGGCGTCACGGCGTCCTGACCTACCGCATGACGCAGGTCCTCACCGGACACGGAAGTTTCGGGAGGTACCTGTGTCTGATGGGGAAGGAGGAAACGCCTGGGTGTCACCACTGCGAGGGTCGCCCTGAGGATACGGTATTTTCGGTTTGTGTTAATATTTTTGTACCGATTACCTACAAAATTATATTTTTCACCTATTTGATCCTATGAGTTTCCTACAATGAAACCTGATCTGAACATGGCATTTCCGGAACTGATTATGATGAGCAATAAATACCTAAGCCGACAACTAGCTCGGACAGCAGTAGCAGCAGCTCAGAAAGTTCTTCGTCATCGGAATCTGACCAACAAGAGCCCTTACCATCGACCAGTACAACTGAACGTAACAGAAAACGTACTCGCAATCCAATTAAATGGAAAAAAAATGTTGATTAAACGCTAAAAATCTCTGGTCAGCAATATATTTCATTGAAACCTGGTATGGTTAAAGCGGCTAGAACAACTGGGCCACATTGTCTGGTGGTGCTATTTATGTTCCAAACCAGTACATACATTTAATCAGCCACGCAAAGAAGTCATGAAAACTATAGTAAAAGATCCAAAAATCTGAAAAAAAAAAAGTTGAAAAATATTTTGTGCCTCGCTATTATGAACATTTTTATAGAATTTTTATGACGTCTGTACAACAAAAATGCATTAAGACTGCTAGAATTGTTATAAATTTAAACAGTTATATTGTTTGTTATGTTAAAAATACCCTTTTATTATTTTCTAATTTTTTTTTCTAGTCTGTTAGTTCCTCATAAGTCAAATTACGGGTACATAATAGAAGTAGTAGTAGTAGTAATAGTAAATAATAATAATAGTACATATAAGAAGTTATTCATAATTTTGTTAGATTTTATATGCCATTTCTTTTGACAATAATTCTGAATATTGTTACCCACTGAAAAAGTTAAGTATTACCTATACGAAATGTGGTATCTTATTATAAAATAAGAGTGTTGACGTTTTGTTCAGTTCAGCCGTTACGACGTTGTTGCACGGTAAAGTTTTGCTTTTAATTTAACTTTCTGTGCAATATAAGAGTAGGTATTGTCATTAAAAACAATAAAAATATGCCACTTACTTTACCTTTTTCTTTCCAAAACAACCTTATTTGTAAAATATAGAGTATAAACGATATTTTGATCAATGATTTATAATAATATAATAGGTATGTTTCATTTGAATGAAATGACAACTTTTAAATCGATCTACTGAAAAAAACGTCATTCGTTACTTATGACGTTATTGCACCCCGTGTGCGATGTGTTTAAGTTTTTTGAGCAACTCAATTATTAAACCATAAAGTAATATCAGATAAGATATTGAACAACAAATTAAATGCAGGAAAATCGAATGTTTGTCATCTGCAGCACATAGCATTACTTTGTAGACTCAAAGTTTATAGCTTGACAACTCAGTTGACTTGTAGCTAGCATGCTAAGCTGAAGGAGGATCTTATAATGTGTGACAAAATTAAAATAAGTCTATTGTAATAATTTAGAGATAACAACTATGAGAATTATGGAAAAAAGTTATTAACCGAGTAATATCATCGCATGCCAAACGACGAGTTTGTGAAAAGGAATCATTATATCAACATTTTGAAAAAAAAAGCCAAACCTAATGTACATAGAGATATTTTTTGAGAATTTCTATTGGTATAATGATAAGTGCCAGCAACAGTTTTTTACACCACGCAAATCTACCAATAGCTTTATACATTTGTAGAAATAATAATTCATGTCAGTTTTGCTTTCTAATATTATGTTATTTCCATACAAACAAATAACACAAAAACTTAAAATTAGTCTATTGCATGAGCACATAGATGGAATTTAAAACGAGTTAATTTCAAGTTATCATGAAATCAATTTAAGTATGTCATACTCAACTGACTTGAATACACTGATTTCAACAATTTCACATTTACATTACATTCAATGTGCCCAAAAGATTAATTTATTGGCTATATAATTATTAACTAAATTCAATTTTATCTCATCACATGAAATAAAACCGCAGTTACCGCACAAAATGCATAAGTAGGTGTACAAAATGTAACCAAAATATAAATTACGTTAATACTATTTATTACTCGGGTTATACGCCTAGAATTTGAAATGCGACATTATTAAAGTTATTCGCTTGAAGAAAATGATAAGAAATCAACATCAAAATTACCGCCTTTCCATCATTCGAATAAAAATAAATATTCACTATAATTTGACCGTGTTTTCCTTTAGGGGTGGATAACGCGGCTGTGATCAAAAGACTGAATAATAACACTGCACTTTGACTATAAGTTGTGAGATACAGTTAATTCATACAATGACTTTTGTGTTTTATTTGTCATGCATTGTTGCCGAATGGCGCAGGTAATGGAGTGTTATTATTTAGAATTATGAAATCGTATTATATGTGCAGGTAGCATGAAGGTGTTCATCACATTCATTCAACATCCATTTGCTCTTGTGATTGCTGCGTATCGCTGGGCGCGGTACCGGCGTCGGGCTGTCCGTCGCCCGCGGTGGGATTAGCCGGGGGCGGTGGAGTCTTCTCTTTAGGCTTAGGTTTGTTTAACACTGGATTCACAGTATTCTCGAAGGTCTGGAAAAACAGGAGGCTAATGTTAACCCAAATTTTAAGTCATAAGAAGAAGGTGAGGAAAAGCATGATTTTTTTTTGTAAATTGATGTACTATGTGATTCAAATAAGAATAGGAACGACTTCAATGACCTTCTTTCAAATGTCACTTAAAAAGTACAGTTCGAAAAGAAAACTTATTTGCGAAAATAATTGACTACAGTCCGGGACACATAAGTTGAACCAAAATGGCGGTCGTCTGCGCAGATACAATTATGAAGAAAAGTGTTAGAAATGCTCCGCGGTTGTTCGGGAAATTGAAAAAAAAACTGAAGTAAAAACATAACCCTTCCTTTGCAGTCGGGTAATTAATAAACGAAAATTAAAAATAATCTCGGATTTTTTTTTTTCAAATTACTGTATTTCTCGTACAACTGTGGCATCGGAAGTGGTAGTTAGGTATTATTAAACAGAACGGTTAAAGGAATGTACAGACGCCAGCACATCAAGCTACAACAATCCGTCTTTCTTTAATAGATTTTCAACTTTATTGTTAAGGAAATTAGGTTCAAGTTTGATTGGGAAAATTTGACAGTTTCGGGTAGTTTCATGTGCTGACGTCTGTACTAATAAAAATGTAATATGACAAAAGTTAATGTGCAGCTACATGTTAATCACTTTCACTTACTGGCATAACACCAAACCTGGGAAATCAGTTATATTATTTTGTTTTAAAAAGTAATTGTAAACGTCAACTCTCATTCACCTCCCCTCTCTCCTAAAAGTTCGTTGTGGTGGACTCATTTTCTTGAAATTAAATTAAATGATCACACATTTGACAATTCTAAAACTTCGTGCCTGATTGTACACTAGGGCCGTGCGGAGAGTGCGGGCAGCGCGGGCTAGCGTTGCCGCGATGTTATGGTTACGCGCCGCCCCGCACGCTGCACCTCATACGCACTTTGATTGAGACCCAAAAATGTGTTACTTTTTTCAAGGTCATAGTCCAACTTACGTGTCCCGTACTGTATCATTATTCTTATTTTCATTATTTGCCTGATAGTAAAGAGGACGCATAGCGCACAAGCCCAGAAGCCATGTCAACATTATTAAAATTTTAATTTTAATGATGATGGTAGAGTAGAGTGTAAGTAACTGTGGAGTTTCTTGCCGGTTCTTCTCCATAGAAAACGACCAATTTCGAACTGTGCCCTAACTTCTGACGTTTCTAAGTGACTACGTAGGCCTTTGTGAAAATATTTTAAGTTTGAGTTGAATTTGAGTCGGCTGTAGGTTGTGTACCTGTCGTTCCTGGCGGATCTGGTGCGTGGTGTGTGGAGGCGGCTGGTGGCGCGGCGTGTGCGCGAGCGCTTGGCGAGCGCTCTCCAACCAGTTCAGCGAATTCTTGGCAGCCTCGGCCACTTTCTGCATATCACCATCAGCCAAGTGAGAGTATTTTACATCCCCAGCTCTAAAAATATTTAATAAATATACATTATACATACATTACAAAAAATCATTCAAATGATTGTGGAAGACAGATAGCTGTGTCGCTATCATATTATTTTAGTGTTACAGCCAAGAATTTGGCTAAACAAGTTGCTTCTATTGAGCAATGCAATACTGACATTCATAATAATTCAACCAATTGCTTAATTTTAATGAAATTATTGATAATTTAAATTAGAAATAATGACAACAGAGGCAAACTCTAGCAATAATGCAGAGAAAATTATTATTACATTAAATTCAAATGAAATTCATAAATTAGTAAATGGGGTCAACCTAGTGCACCAAAACATTCAAGGATTGTTGAACAATAATTTAGAAGTGGAATTATTTATTAATTGTAACAAGGTTGATATTCTCTGCATTACCGAACATTGGTTAAAAAGTCATGAAATGATGTTTAATTTTAGTAATCACCAGGTTGGTAGTTCATTCAGCAGAAGTAATGCCATTCGTGGTGGCTCCTTAATTTTATTTATTTCTTTTATTATTTATGTACACACAGTAAAATACATTAAGATAAACATAATTATAATATCTGAGTACAAAGGTACTGCTTATTTCTTAAGAAATTTCTTCCAGCAGACCTGCGAAAGGAGAAGTGAATAGAAATGTAGACAATAGTGTGTGAGAACAAGAAGATAAATAAATATGAATATGTGAAGTCTAAGACTAAAATATTTAATATACTTACACATACTTACAATGCAATAAAAATAATATATACTCAAATAAATACATAATGTTAGAATATATAAACATATAATATAAATATATACATAAATAATTAACACAGCTCAGTTAAGAGGAAAGGTAATGCTCTTTTAATCGACATTTGAATAGAGATATGGTTTTTAAATCACGAATGCTAGGCGGAAGTGAGTTCTACAATCTTACAGCATGGACAGAGAAGGAATAAGAGTAGTAGCTAGTTTTATGAGGATGAGATTTAAAGAGGGATCTAAGGTGTGATCTACACGGTACATCGCTAGAACGAGCGTAGGAAAAACGCTCACGCAGGTAGGAAGGGTAAGACGGGTTGTGTAGAATGTTGAAGAGGAGACACAAAATCCTAGTGTTCCTGCGAAGACGGATTGGGAGTCACTTGAGTTGCTTGCGAAGGTGAGAAACATGGTCATACTTTCGAAGACCGAAAACAAAGCGAATGCATAGATTTTGCAAGCGCTCAAGCTTGTTTAATAGCTCCTCGGTAGCATCCAAATAGCAGGCATCGGCATAATCTATAATCGGCTGATTAAGTGTTTGTGCCAAAGAAATTTTAGTCTTTCAAGGGAAGAAGACTGAAGGCATTTCAGCGAATGAAAGGAAAAATTTACCTTTCGGCTGACCTCATTGACCTGAGCACGCCACGAGAGATTGGAGTCAATAACTACACCCAGATCTTTAGCAGTTTCGGTATATTCAATGCGAACACCATCGAGATATAAAGGCATCAGAGATGCAACAACAGCCGCACTGCGAACGAATCTGCTGCCAATGATTATGGCCTGGGATTTAGTTGGGTTAATTTGCAAACCAAATGACTTAGCCCAAACGCCGATACAAGCCAGGTCGTGATTCATTGCAGCAATTGCAGAACCCGCGTCAGCTACAGTAAAATGTCGGTAAAGCTGCAAGTCATCTGCGTAGAGATGAAAACTAGAGGAGATTACTCTGGTAACAAAGTTTATGAAAATTGAAAAAAGAAGAGGAGAGAGAACGCTACCCTGAGGAACACCCTCAGTGAGGCTACACCAATCAGAGAAGGACTCCTCCAGGCGAACACACTGAGAGCGTCCCCGAAGATAAGAACCGAACCAGGCTAAAGTGGAAGGAGATAAATTGATAGATTTGAGGATACCTAGTAATATGTCGAAATCCACTGAGTTGAATGCGCTACTGAAGTCCAGCAATACAAGAACTGTAAGGGACTTATTCTCCATTGCCCAGCGGATGTCATCAGTCACTTTTAAAAGCGCAGTTACAGTACTGTGACCCGAGCGAAAACCAGATTGAAAAGGGGATATTATCGAGTTTGACGCCAAGAAAAATGATAATTGTCTATGAACTATGTGCTCAAAAACTTTAGAGAGAAAAGGGAGGATAGAAATGGGTCTAAGGTGGGTTAATAAAGTAGGATTGTTAGTTTTAGGTAAAGGTATTATGTGAGCCTGTTTCCAAACATACGGAAAGGAGCAAGAGGAAAATGAGTGGTTGAAGATGTAAGTGAGAACAGGAAGTAACGAGGAAAGGATAAGAGTTATCATTCTTGAACACAACTTATCATTACCGACTGCTGAAGAAGTAATCGCAAGAATAGACTTCTTAACGTCATCCTCAGTAACATCGCTAAGCTTAAAGAGAGGACAAAGTGGTAACGGCAACCTAGAAAGACTCTCTAGTGTCGCAGCTTTAACAGACGGATCAAGAGAAAAGGGAAGGAAAGAGAAATGCTTATTTAGATCATTGAGGTTGACATCCTTACACTGGTTGGTAGGTGACTTACCTATGCCTACAGATTTGAGAAATTTCCATACAACGGAAGAACTACGATTATTGAGTTGGTCGTGAAAATAGCGTCTCTTAGCATCTTGACACAGATGACTGCAGCGATTACGTAATGATTTGTAATAAGAGAGATTCAGCTCTGAAGGTCTTCGCTTATATCTGCTCTTAGCTTTATCCCTGCGTACCATAATCTCTTTAATTTGTTGCGTTATCCATGGTGCAGGGTTATGTCTAACTTTGACACGTCTGATAGGGGCATGACGATCATATAAGTCGAGAATGGTTGCATTAAAATAATTCACCTTAAATTTAAAGAACGTAAGGATATTGTGGGCCAGTCTGCTGAGCGAACTATTGAAATAGCCCTTTGTTCGGTACTGGACAGATTCTTGGATTGGACAGATTAGTTAGTTCGGCAGATTCTCTACTCGACTGATTAGACTCAGGCACATGTATTTAATTACCTTAAGCTAAGCATGTCCATGAGTATACATCTAGTTGTAAGAAAATTTGAATAAATGATTTGATTTGATTCGTGGATTCGTCATATTCTAGGGTTCGACGGATTAGCTATACGACAGAAAATGAACAGTTGTGCACAGAAAGATTAAACAAAAAAAACAGTCATAACAGGGTATACCTATTTTTATTTTTTCTAAATCTATGATTTACAGCTAATATACTCGTATGGTTAAGTATGTAAACTCCTTGAATAGGTACTCAATTATCTAACAGGCCACTTCAAGTTATTATCATTTAGCGTGCACTTTCGCTGCGCGACCCGTGTCGGTCACAGGGTTAAACTCGCAACAATAATTACACATGGTAAATATCTCGTTTTAAGTTCTAATGATACTTCCTATATCGATGGCCTAAAAGACAATAATGTGCTAATTACAAAATTTTGATGATGTAATATTTTAATGCCAAAAGTATTAATTGAGAATTTTGATACTTTTGGCATTAAAATCTCACATTATCAAAATTTTGTAATTAGCACATTTATCTTCTAGGCCATCGATATTAATGTTACCAAAACATTCACAAAAGGCAATTTAGTTCTTTTTTTGTACTATGATATACAACGTGTAACCGAGGGGTTATATACATACCAAGGGCACGGCTTCTTTGGATGATATCAAACGAAATTGGAAGGGTTTCAACTCAAAATAAAATACTCTAAAAATTGATACCAAATTTCCGGTTTCGTATGTTTCTTAAATTGAAATCATAACAAACAGGTAGGTCAATAACTTTCCACGTCACTTGCAAATATCACGATAAATCTCTTTCGTAATTCTGTTCGCCTAGTAGCCTACTGTAGAGGCGGTGTTCTTTTGTCGGCGCGAACTGACGAAATAAAAGACGCCGCCGCACGGTGGGCTGAAAATCGGCTTTCATAGACTTAGGCATTTTATTTTGCAAGTGCGAGTTTTTTTGCCGGATATCACTTCTATTAGTTATAACAATATACAAAAATGACACCAGAATTGATTCTGCACAGAAACGAAGGAATTATAATTTTTTTACGAAAATTTTGTATGGAGCTAGTATGAAAAATCGAAATATCTCTAAAACGGCAGCGATAACCGTAATATCCTTATAGGGGGTTATAGTACTAATTATTTATGATTTTTTGACATACGTTACATAATGGTTGTAGATGCCTTTTTTTTTTAAAAATCGTCAAAATATTTTTATTTATTTTTACATATTTAAACGTTCCTTTTAGTGTTTAAGTTGAAGAATTCAGAGCTTTAACAACTCTTATCATAAAATAGCATCACCCCTATAGACCTGAAGGACTAGACAGAGGTGTGTAGTGTCTTGTTGATCTTGTAAGATTTCCAACAATACCAAATAGTTGAATATCAGTGTCAAAGTGCCCATGCTGTCGCTTCTTTTTGAAAGATAGGGGAATGAAATTGTTAATTGATCATACCCTAAAAGTATGATTACAACATAACCGGACACATAATAATATCCTTATAGGGGATTATAGTACTAACATTATTTATTTTAACATATGAAACTGTTCAAAACGATCCATGAACTGTGTCAAAGTTAAGAACATCGTTAGGAAGCATGCTTTTTCCCCAAATATTAAGAATATGTGAAAAAAAAAAGACTGTATATAAACTTTTTATTGATAGGTAATTTAAATAAAACAGAAGTAACAAAAATAATATCTAATAAATTCAATTATACAAAATACATATTTGAAACTATAATTTATGAAATTATTAACTAAACATATTGGTACAATAAACTAACATAAATAACAAAAGAACATAAAGAAAAATAATTAAATTTTACAAATTTTCTTTACAACTTTCGTTGTCGGACTCCAATTCCGAGTCAGAATCCAGATCGGATATACCTACAAACTCGAACTCAGTTTCCGGAAACTGTATTAGGTCGAGAGTTTCAGCAAAAAAGGTTGTCTTCCTTTTGGCATCTAACTTCGGCCTTTATGCACTTAGAAAAGGATCCGAAGAAACAACAAGCATATTTAGGATATCTTGATTAGAATCTTGCCTGCTTCTTTTCCGCGAATGATGTTCCCGGAACCTCCTAAAATCTTTGTTTCGAGACTCTGAGGCTTCTTCCGAGAGAGTCCCAATCGGGACAATATCATTTTTTTCGATTATGTCAGCTCCGTGTATTAATAGTTTATGTACGGTTGATGACATGTAGTACTAGTCGTATAATTCCACGTACTTTTCTGCTGTTTTGCGAGCAAAATCTTTAAATTTGATGACATCGATCTTCTCACCAGATGTTATTGCTTGCAAAATAACAGCAAATCTTTTTATCAGGTTTTGATCCAACCCAGTAATAGCTGCAGTTTTATTGGGAAACTCGAAAAACTTCCTTGCGGTATTCCCGTCATTGGTAGTTCCCGAGCCTTGTTTTACTATATCAATTAACAGATTGAGCTCCTCTTTAAATTTATTTTGAATGATTTTTTTTCTGTTTTGTAACATATCTTTATGCTCATTACTTCTTGCTGCCCACTGTTTGAAGTCAAGTCTGTACGCAATGTGTAACAGACATTCCATGCAATTTATACGGGCATGTAGGGATGATAGGCCAAATTCATATATGTCAGAACACACAGTTTTTGATGTTACAGCATCTAAGTGGTTCATTTCTGTTGGTTTTGCTAAGCACAGGTAGCATGATGCATTTGATCTAGCTTCAGAAAGGTACGTGCAGACTTTTGCGTCGATCATTGTCATCATTAGTTTATGAGTCACCCTGTTACTATTAATGCACTCTGTGGGGTTAAGGGCCTCAATTTCCTCATCCATTTTTCTTTTGTTATCAATGACAACTCCATGGCTTTCTTTTACAAAAGTGAACTGAACCGGACGACAATAAAAAGTTGAGCATGGTTTCGGGTTTGTCCCAAGGATCTTCTACCTTACAAGTTCCTTGGGTTTGTCCATATAGTATTATCTCCATCTGTCAGTTTCAGTGGCACCAAGGAGGTCATGAAAATGCTTGAATCATCTTGCTCGCCGTCCATTTTCTGCTTGTATCGGCTTTGATTGGAAGCACCATCAAATCCCCACTTCGATATCAGCTTTAACTGCTTATTTTCCACATTATCAGAAAGACTTTGAAGAATCCGCTTCACCGTGATGTCAAGTAAACCTTGAAGTGTAATTCTAGCTGATGAATCCGTAACTGATACTGATTGATTAGGAGGGTAGCATGCAAGCTTAGTTTGTTGCAGTTTATAGTAGGATGGGTAAATATCCTTAGCACCTTCCCGAATGGCAGTCTCTCGCAACGTAATATATTGCCACTTTGAAAGCTTAAGTGAAAGAAGCAATCCAAGTGCTTTCTCTGGTGTAAATATTACTGTTTTCTTAATGCTTTCCTTGATTTTAACGGCAGCTTCTGGATTTTTGATCATATAATTGATTACAGATGCGATATCTTCATAACCTTCTTCTTTTAAACGTGCTGCAGCTGCATATGCCAATTCACAGGAATCCTCGCCTATGTGCTCACTAGATCTTCTCTTTTTCTGTTTGCTTCCCAGATCTTTGAATGGTTTTCGGGACCTTTTTGTCATTGTTCCAACAGTCGATGATGTCGAAGGTTCTGGAGAGACTGAGCGTGCTCTTGGTATCTCATCAACAGTTGGTTCTTGATTTATTAAAGTTTGCACGCAACTCGGCCAATCAATATTTGCTTGCAACCACTCTCCGTACGTATTTCTAAACTTATCAAAGAATCGTTTAGATTTCTGCCACCTGTTTAAAGCAGCTCGCGTGAATCTCCGGCAAAATTCTTTGAGAGTTACTTGATCTTCGGCAGAAAGGCAATCGCCTATGCGGGACACAATTGCACTAAACAATACTTCATGATTAAATGAAGGACACTCACTTTTTAGAAGAACAAACAAATCTAAGTTGGTGATTAAACTTTCCATTCTAAGATTTTGTAGTCGCAAAGCAAATAGTTTTAGTGTTAGCAGTTACACGGTTGTGAACAATCTAAATTATGGAACAAAATTATAGCCCTTTTATTGTATAAAGTCAATAATTAGTTAACTACCCTCATTAAAGTTATAAAAGATATGATAATAAAAATTTATAATCGTCAAAAACATTTCGTAGAACTCATAGTAGAACTAATCAACATTAGCAAATCACATTAGCTCACTAATTATAAAAAGGTGAATGCAGTTCTTAGTTGGTATTGTTGCGAGATATTTCAAATCATTTAATCACTTAATAGGCTCATTAGAATCAGAAGACTACAACCATCATTCTAATTACTTAATTACTTGTCATCAGACTCATTAGATGACTACACAATATGTTATTTTGTATTTTGAACGTATGCAAGGTTTTAAAATTCCTTTTGTGTCGATATTATTATGTGTCCGGTTATATTGTAATCATACTTTTAGGGTATGATCAATTAACAATTTCATTCCCCTATCTTTCTAAAAGAAGCGACAGCATGGGCACTTTGACACTGATATTCAACTATTTGGTATTGTTGGAAATCTTACAAGATCAACAAGATACTACACACCTCTGTCTAGTCCTTCAGGTCTATAGGGGTGATGCTATTTTATGTTAAGAGTTGTTAAAGCTCTGAATTCTTCAACTTAAACACTAAAAGGAACGTTTAATATGTAAAAATAAATAAAAATATTTTGACGATTTAAAAAAAAAAGGCATCTACAACCATTATGTAACGTATGTCAAAAAATCATAAATAATTAGTACTATAACCCCCTATAAGGATATTACGGTTATCGCTGCCGTTTTAGAGATATTTCGATTTTTCATACTAGCTCCATACAAAATTTTCGTAAAAAAATTATAATTCCTTCGTTTCTGTGCAGAATCAATTCTGGTGTCATTTTTGTATATTGTTATAACTAATAGAAGTGATATCCGGCAAAAAAACTCGCACTTGCAAAATAAAATGCCTAAGTCTATGAAAGCCGATTTTCAGCCCACCGTGCGCCGTGCCGCCAAAGCGATTACGCGCGCGCGCAATAAACCATACCTACCTAGCTACCTACTTTACCGTGATATCAAAATTTATGCGTAATTATTGATTTACAGTTTACTCGTTAATATCAAGCCAGAAATTGCACGTAAACACTGAGATAACAAAACTTACGTAAAAAATCGAAACAAAGTTTAGGTAGGTTAACTAGTTTCATCCTTTATTATTACTTATTACCGAGTAAACAGTCAAATCTTAAAGCTTTGCTTAATTTAGTAAACTGACTTACATTTTTAAAGATGGGGTTCGATGTGGTGACCTTGGTATTGTATGCACAAGGCCGCTCGCTTGTTAATGGATACCTGAACATTGCGTAGCGTTGCGTTATTGTCCTGAAAGCGGCATCAATCCGCACTTTCATTAGGTCCATCGTATCACACTGCACTGCATACACTACACTAAATTACCATTTTCTGCTCCGACACACACCCCTAAGACGACTCACTGACCCGACATTTTGCAAACACAACAAAAAAAATCAATTAGGTGTAGCCATACTGAACTGATACGCGTATCACAGGGATAAACACGAGTGCAATAGCTAAACGCGGAATGTCGACTGACTAGCAAACCAATAATGCTAAATAAATGAAGCTCTGCTATCCTGCGCGTATCACAGGGATAAACACGAGTGCAATAGCTAAACGCGGAATGTCGACTGACTAGCAAACCAATAATGCTAAATAAATGAAGCTCTGCTATCCTGGTACCTAAATATTATTTCGTTGTAGGGTAGCTGTCCCAGTTACTGTCCATCCACTACTATTAACCTTTTCACCGCCAAGCACTTCTATAGAAGTTCGGGATTTTCGTGCCACCAGCGCCACAACTTCTATAGAAGTTGTTCATCTTAACTATCTTATTAAAATAAATTTACTGTGATTAAAAGCTTTGTTTCATTTTATTATTTAAGATAGCACTGTCTACTACTCTGTTTTTTATTTTTCTACACAAAATAAGCCCTAGTTTGTCCTAAAATCGGCAAAAACAGAAACTCCGGATTTTGTTACTTTCCTCAGAACGCCAATCATTTCATATCAAGTTGGCCAGTGATGTGCCGTGAAAGGTTGATTTCACCATTGAAATATTTATAAATACAGAAAGTTACGAATATCGAAAACAATTTGAGGTCAATAAAATATGAACTTAGTTATCTACTTTAATACAAAGGATAGTAGATGAATTTCGACCTTCAGGTAGATGCCGATACGTAATTATAAAGTTGTTACCAATTCTTGTCGATAGTTATTTTCCCATCTCTACAAAACAATTGGTCGTCTATGCCCCTGTGCGCCACCGAGTGCCACGAACTACTATAGAAGTTGGTCAGTGACGTCATAGGCGTGCGGCTGTCAAGGTCACTTTGGCATAGTGCAGCACAAAATCGGATTCGCGCGCACGCATCTTTCTTTCTTTCACTTGATAACAAATAGAAAAATGAGTGAAGAACTTGATTCGGACAAACTTCTTAAAATTTTGCAAGATGTGGAATCGGACTCGGGGTATTTTGTGGAGAACATTGAACCAGAAGATAATTCTGAGGTATGTCTAACTGGATGATAATAATAATGTTTATTCATCAAAGAGTAGGAATTCAATAAGTATGTAAGATGTTCGGTGAGCCCAGTATCTCCAGATGCACACACAGGAATAAACAAAAATAGAAGAAAGAAAGACCATAGACCCCATCCCTGATCAGAATCGAATTCAACGTGCCCTCAGTGCCAATAACTTGATATGAAGTTAAAGAATGAGATCATGAAACAAATAGAGATGTACCCCATTCCTTATAGTTCTAATTGAGTTATGTATTAGTTTCTTTGATACTCATAATTTATACTGTTTTTTCTTATTAAGGATACTGTGAAATAAAACAAATCTGGAAATATTTAATCAGTTTTTATTTATATTCGTAAAATCAACTTTAAATCTTCACTTTACGCGTACAAATCTTATTCATCGATATGACGATATCCCCATCACTACTGTTTACTGTATATTTAGTTATACATTTATAGCTTGGCGCTCGGCGAGGCATTGCGTTTTGTGTACGTTGGCGGCGAAAAGGTTAAAAAATATTGTTCAAGAATTCAAGATTATTTTACATAATAACAGTAATTTCAACTAAACTCAAACTGTTAAGTAAATCTAACACACCAGAGCAAACTAATTACGCAATTCAAATTCAAAATTGAAAAATCATTCTTTTTTTTTTTGGGTGGGAAAATTATTAATGACTCTGCTGACTCTGCTCCCGCCCTGGGTGGGGCGGAAGGAAGTGTTAGACTCTTACTGACTAAAAACCACCCTGTTTCTTTAGTTGCCCTTGCATTCCGGGGCTGCGATATCTCGTTAGAAGTCTGAATCAGAAGTTGAATTTACCAAGAATAATTGAAACTACATGGACAGCAATTGTTTCACGTACCAATTGCTTACATTGTGTGTGTAATAACCAGTGATCGGAGTAGGTAGATTGATTTTTGGTACTTGTATCATAAATGCACACAGAAAGAATAACATGGATAAGCCATTTTCCCGGAAAGTAATTCCGGTATTTCCGGATTCTATTAAACATTGTTAATGTTGGTAGTGATATTATTCCTACTCAATTCAAAATTTAAAGGAAGGTATAAAACCTAAATTAATTCATTATTTATCTGTTGAATAATAAAAACAATCTAATTCCGATCGAAGCTTTAATTTTTATTTTTTTATTTTTAGCATTTTATTACAATTCCTACCTTTTTTTTTTGAGGATGGCAATTCATCAAATGACTCCTTCCACTCTGGCAGAATAAAATTCCTACATAAGTTCCGGTTTTTTTTTAATAATCCACCAATTCCGGAGGAATGTCCATATTAATATATACGTTTCGGATCAATGACCCCATTTCAATCTACCTACACCGATCACTGGTAATAACGTAATCAGGGTTCTGTGAGCAAAAGATTTTCAATTCGGCATTAACAATTCCTGTTACTCATGCGGTCCTAGTACTTTTCATTAATTTCTTTCCACAGTTAGATGCAGTTTTGCGACATTTTTTATTGACTTGATTTTGAATTAGATAAAGACTAAACTAAGGCTCAAACCAATAAAACCCAATTACCACTCAAATAATACCGACAAAACGTGAACTTCCGATAATTATTTAGGTTAGTCCTACAGACAAAAATCATGCGTGCTTGCTATTATTTTGTAATAAAAAAAACTATTAAAAAAGGTGTAAATGTTGGTAAAAAATAAAGGTGTGTTAAATGTTATTTACGTAAAAAACCAACAAGTGTGTAAATGATACACGTGACAATTCAAGCAGGTTTATTTAGATAAATTTGATACCTAGACAAATTAATTGTATTGTAGCTAGTTCCCAAAAATAATCAAAGTTTAGGAAAAGTCAGTAATAATATTTTGTAAACAAAAAATAAAACATGCGGAACCTTTTATTCAGAAATACCAGGAGTAAGAGGTTTATTTTTATTTACAAATAGTTCACTGACACCGATCAGCTGACTTAGTGCTAGTAATGTGTTTATTTCAATTTGATAAGTTCGGTTTGTGGTATCAATGTATTAAAAATTCTCATTACTTCCGAACATGTAGAGATAGGATTAAAAAACCCTTCCAATATCGTTTGATATCACCCAAAGAAGCCGTGCCCTTGGTATGTATATAACCCCTCGGTTACACGTTGTAGATTTGGCTCAACGTCAGTCAACAGTCTCAGTGAAGTCAAACAAAGCTTTCAAACCAAGGCTGGTTTTATCGTAAAGATTTTAAAAATAAAACATTTTGCTCACTTTACCAAAACATTTTCAAACAGCATTTTAGTAATTTTTTGTTTACTATGAGATAGATTTTGCTCAATGTCAGTAATTGGCCCACGAAGTCTCAGTGAAATTCAAACTAAGCTTTCAAACCAAGACTGGGTTTAAAGTTTTTTTAAAGAAAACATTTTGCTCACTTGTATAAGTCAACTGCTTTGTTGGCCAACTGGATTGCTCTTGCGAAGTCATCGAGCGCTCCTGGGCGCAGTTCAAACTCTAAACGCCGCTGCTTGATTGGTTCGCCTTCTGTTCTCAGTTCTGTCAGCTTATCACTGTAAACCTGGAACAAAATAATATATTAGTAACATAATTTTGTGACATCAGCCAATTTATGTTTCTGTTGGCTTTGCAAAGGTGTTAAAAGAAGTTTAACCCAATATAGCTCAGTAGAAGAACCAAACTCACGGAACCTTCAGGGTAGCAGAGTTACTAATTCATATGAAATCTTACTCAATAGTTATTATTGATAAAGCTGTCTAAGAACTATTATTTCTGAGAGTTAATTAAAAGGTTCGTAGGTAAAATGAGCGTGTAATGTCAATAACTATTTAATATTGAGCTCGATTCGTGCCTACTGTTAGCTTACTTTACTATTTATTATAGATATAGAATCAACATACTCACACATAAGTATTTATATTACAAAAATGAAAATTTTAATATCTAAATATCATGAAATAAAAAATAAAAAATCTAAATCAAATGTTATTTAAATAAAAATTGGCCAAGTGCGAGTCAGACTCGCCCATGAAGGGTTCCGTAGTAACTATAATAATATAATATAATATGTATATTTATTTGACAAATAAAAAAAAACCTTAAAAATTTCTTAAAACTAGCTTATTTATATTTTTACAACTACGCTAAATAACTTTGTTTTTCATAGTGTTTGTATGAATTACAAAGTTATATTTGCGGTTTTAGAAAATATGCTGTATCTCAAAAACTGCTGACTCGATTTCGTTCAAACCAATTTTGGTTGAAAGTTTACATTTAGATCTACACACATATATTTTTTTTTTAGATTTATCACTCTAATATTATAGAAGTTAGAGGGGGGACACATATTACCACTTTGGAAGCTTATATCTTTTAAACGATTGACTTTATGAAAAAGTGGTTTTAAAACTCTTATATCATTTTTAAAGACCTGTCTATAGATACCACACACGCATAGGTTTCATGAAAAAAAAAAAATATTTTCAGTTCTAGTTCCATGTATCCAAGTATTTTTTAATTTTTTTTCTTAAATTCGGAATGCGGTTCACAGAATACATCTACCTACTAAGTTTCACATGTATAGTCTTAATACTATAAGGGTTCCGTTTTTGCCATTCGGCTACGGAACCCTAATAAAAAAACACAGATCCAATATCATGTAATTTTTTTGAGCTGCTTTTCAGTACAGTATCCTTACGCATGATTATGTATGTTCATCCATGATTAAAGGGGTTATTTTGCAACACAGTTCCGAAATGTAAATATCTCATGTTCAAAATCGTCAACTATGCTGTTAATATGATTACTTTGTTGGAAATACCCGTTCTCTCTGGAATTTGTGTAGATATAATATCAGTTGAATATATTAATTGAATAACAGTAGAAATATAAGGCTTCTAGATAAACGCAATAAAGAAATTTCGATATTTATACGACGTAGTTTGCTATATGACAACGGAAACTCATCTCAACTCTGCTATACTGTTTTAAGATTTTTAGGTTCGTATTGATTTAGAGGCGTAAATTGAAATCATCAGTCACCTGCCGCATATCCGATACAATATCGCAAATGAACTCTTAGAACATACATACAATATAAACTGACATTGTATTCGTATAAGTGTATCTCACCTGTCTATGTTGATCTTCGCCTTCGTCATACAACCATTGCTCAAGAGCGTCCAACTGGTTGACAAGACGAGTGCGGCTTTCTTCCGCTATAAAGTCGTGTAGGGTTTCGCCCTCGGACAGTTTACCACGCAATTCGTAAACATATTCCTCCAATGCATTACGAGCATCCGCCCGTTCTTTTTCCTGTCTGTCTTGAGCTTGCATTTTACCCTGGGAACAGATATATACATAATTACGAGCATACTTTAAACTATTATAATACTATGTTGTTGTTGAAAACTTCAAAATAAATAATTTACCTCTTGTTCCATATATCCATTCAGATCATGTTTAGCAAGTCCATGTGTCTGAGCATCAATCGGCAGTTCAATAGTCTTAACAAGAACTTTTTTGGTCTTGTCCTTGGATTTATCCTTTTTATCATCAGCATTCTCCTGAAAATAAGCGCACAAGTTCAAATCTTACAAATTTTTGTTTATTCCCCACTACCATCACTGCTTGAATTTGGCTTTATATACATATTTTTTTTAATGCGCTTTTTCGTAGAATCTCTGTGGTATTTCCAAGCAGTGAGGTGACCCATTTGCATTAATTTCATAATTCAATTAAATATATTAACGTTATCGTTTAATTATTAATTATAATATAATAAAATAAAAACTTCAAACACAAGTCCTTCACTCTCCAGGGTTTCTGTATAACGAAAAAGCGGGAAAACGAAAGAATCAACTTCAAGCTTGACAAAAACATGCGTGGACACAGAGATAAAGTTTAACAGAACAAAAACAAGAAGAAATCGCATGAGTCAGTGTTAACCTCACGACTCACGAAATTTGTGCAAATGGACCTCAAGATGAGGGTGGGGATGAAACAATATTTTGTGATGTCTGCTGCCAGAAGTTTGCAAAACAGAGGACTTGGATGATTGAATAGCGTTAGAATTTTAAAAAGAGCGTGAAGAGAAGGCGGGCAACAAACAACACGGGAGTGGACACACGCGCTACCGACACGTACCCCGCTGAACCACTGTCCTACTTTCTGTGTCCACGACTGTTTTTGTTGAGGCTCCCCCTTCATTTCGTCGTCTCTCACCTCTTGGTTCTCGGGACCATTTTGTTGCTGATCTTGGGCGGCGCCATTAGTATCCATAGCAGCATCTTGTCCCTGAGAATTTTCATTTGTATTCTCCATATCTACATTGTCATTTTGAGCAGCGTCTTGTTTCTTTTCAACAAGGGAGGCAGAGGCGACAGTTATAATGCCGTGAATGTTCACTCTAACTTTGAGTTTTACTTTTTGCGACTCTCCCTCAGCTGTTGGTTGGACATCTCTGATATGCCACTGACCTGTAATAGTTAGAATTATCATGTATATTTTTTCTTCAATATTCCTAATCTATCTATCTATATACTAGCTGTGCCCCGCGGTTTCACCCACATATAATCCTACTACTGTTATTAACTCGATGATTTCTGAATATTAATGAACAGATGTTAAAATTGAAGTTTACCTATCTAATTCGCACTGGATAGAGAATCGCGAAGTAAAGATAGTTGTTAATTATATTGTTAAGAATAGATTCACAGTATTTTGGTACGTATCATATTTTAGTCCTACTTTCTAGTGATATAAGTATGTTTTGGTTTTCCCTGTGTCCGGATCTACATAGATAAAGCAACATATAATTGGCCATGTGAAAAAAAATTGGCCAAGTGCGAGTCAGACTCGCCCATGACACGTACCGTAGTGGCTACGCCAAATAACTTTGTTTAATCATAGTGTTTGTATGAATAACAAAGTTTAAACGATCCATTTCAAAAAACTGGTCAAAGAAAACTACTTCTCCATCATCCCGTAATTTTATATTTTATTTGTATATATTTTTACAGTATTAATATTAATACATATAACAATGTATTTTTATATTTGTTAATTGTATCTTTATAATTTATTTTATTAGTTAAGTATGTTTTTTAAGTAATTCACGTAATTAATATTTATTTACACTGTGTCCATCATCTCTTATTCAACTCTCCAACTTATGAAGTAAGCAGCACCTTTGTGCTCTTTTGTCTGTATTAAAAAATCTTTAAGTCTTATGTGTTTACATTCTTAGAGTCTTATCTGTCAACTAACTAAACTAAAAATTAAACATAAAGAAATACATATATTTATGGTTTCTGAAAATGTTATAATATCTCAAAAATTACTGACTGTAACTTGTTCAAACCAATTTTAGTTAAAATATTTCATTAAAATATACAGTATATATATAAATAAATTAAAAAAAAAGTTTATTTGACACAGAGTAAAGAAATACACAATTTGACATTCCTGGGCTTCAGACAAATTTGTATATATATTATTTTATGGTGTATTACCAAAAGGTACTGAGATACTGTTTCCCAAACTAGGCTGGAGCCTGAATGTTTTGAGACAGCGATCAGATGCAGAGAGGTTATTTACACTTAGCAAAAATAGAGGCTTCTGTCTTTTACTTAGTACAGATTATGGTTATTAATTGAGCAATATGTATTTACGATTGTTAAACTATTACAATAAATTAAAAAATATAAGTTAAAAATGTAATGATTAAGAATTAAATAAAAATTGAAAAACTAAAAATAACTAAGTACAGTATGCTTGTGTTGTGACTTTATGAATTTAAGCAACTCTTCCGTCGTTTCATAATCGAGTTTTTGTATCCACTCAGTGACACTGATTTTTACTGCCTGTCTATTTGTTCGCGCAATGTTCTACTTTATGTTTACATTGTTATAAATATTGTAGCTTAGACTATATCACCGACTACCGAAATTAAAATTATTTTTGGCTTTGTAGTGTTTTGATATGGAAGTCGGTTTTATTTTTTTGCAAAAAAGTTTTTATTTTCACGCTTTTTAGTGGGTCAATTAGTAATTAATCTAGTTATAAAAGCCAAAATGTCAACTACAAAAAACTAAAAACGCGCGAACAAAAAACACAATGCAGAGTGAACGAAAAGATCATCAATGTAAATATTGTTTTTAGACTTCTGTTGATTTTTCAGAAACGGCTTGTCCGATTTAGATAAAATTTTCATGGGACCATTTGGGAAGTATACCCTTTCCAACAAAAAAAGAATTTTCAAATCGGTTGACAAGCGACGGAGCTACGCCCGAACAAACATAAAAAAAAAAAACAAAAAAACAAACATCCGAATTGAGAACCTCCTCCTTTTTCAGAAGTCGGTTAAAAATTGATGTCTACCAAATGAGGTCTTGCAGGGCTCCGAGGAAAAGATAGGTTTCTTGCTACGTTTATTTGGGTTTGGGGCAGGTACAGACAGCTTTCTAAGAATAAGTCGGAGCACATAAAGCTGGCGAACAGTAAGAACTTTCGAGTCTGCATATAAATGTACAATGTGGGGAATGTAGGTTTTTTAAGTAGAACTTTCAGCACAGCTCTCTGGGCTCGCTCTAAGCTTAAAAAAGTTGCGTTTTGGCTGCCCCTCCCCATGTTGTGATACAATACCGGATGATAGATTGTCCCAGTTCTAGGTAAACAAGTTTGAGTTTCTTTTTTGGCATTGTATCTCTCAGGGATTTAAATAGATGTATTAACCGTCTTACGCGTGCTGTCATTAAATCTATATGTTTATCCCATTTTAAGCCACTGTCCATCTGAACACTCAGATATTTAGCAGACTCGGATTTCGTTAGTTCGTAGCAAGCACAAGTTTGTGAGGACGAGCAGGTGTGGACTTTGACAGAAAAATCTTGTGGAGGTAAGCTAGGTTTTGATATTGAGAAGGGAACGTAGTGTGTTTTGGACAAATTGAGGGTTAGTAGTAGTTATTGTTTAGCCAGTTCATCATTTTACTGAGGGATTATTCTGATCTTTCCTTAACTAATTGCCAATTTGGGCCCGACACTAAAATTGCTGTATCATCTGTGTATGTAAAAATGTCAGTGTATGGCAGTGACAGAGTGCAGAGGTCATTTATAAAGAGAAGGAAAAGGGTGGGACCAAGAATACTCCCTTGTGAGACGCCATAGAAAACCTTGTGCTCATCACTCACGTAGCCTTCTACTTTAACCGACAATTTTCTATCTGTGAGGTAGTCTTCAAAAATTTTAAAAGGTGTACCTCTGACACCACACCTGTCAAGCTTATCGACAGAGACCGTGTCGAAAGCTTTGGAAAGATCCAAAATATGTATAGACATTTGATTTTCGTCTCTAAGTTTTTACTTATTTTAGTTGTGAGGTCAAGAGAGAGAGAGCATCTTCGGTTGAAAGACCCGAGCGAAAACTATATTGATTTTTAGCCAAGATATTGTACTTGTTTAGAAAAATTTTAAGTGCATTGTTCAATATTTTTTCCAATATCTTAGCTAGAGCAGTCAATATTGCGATGGGTCTATAGTTACAGACACAGTCCCTGTCTCCAGACTAGTAGATTGGGTGGATAATAGCTTTTTTGAAGGCTGTAGGGAAAACACCGGAGGTAATTGCTATATTACGGAAAGTTTTAGAATATAACACGATATACCATCCCATCCAATCGCACAGTCATTACAGAGTTGATGGATGATGGTTTCCACATATATTTTAGGTTTTATTATTTTAAAAGTTAGAGAGGACACATTTTACTACTTTTTTTATTGAAAATAGGTTCGCGTTTGACCACTATCTCACCTGCTGGTAAGTGATGATGTGATCGAAGATGGAGCACGCTTACCTAAAAGTAACCTATTCACTCTGGACTTAAAGACTCCTAGGTTGTAGCTGTCGGGAAACACAGACTCCGGCAGGGAATTCCACTCCTTAGCCGTACGCACAATGAAGGTATTCCTAAAGTTCAAGGCTCTGGAGCTTTGACTCGACCAGTGCATCGTTGCCCGCTTCTCGATAGACTCAAGCGCGTCCAGTTGGTATTTCGCAGATCCATCCCAAAGATGAGAGCAGTATTCCATACACGACCGAAATACAAAACACGGCTTGATACAAATTGAGCAGCTGTTCCGGTGTGAAGTACCGTCTCACCTTGGCTAGGATTCCCAAGATTTTGATGCTGTGCCTTAGCCTCGATAGCATTTTTAGAGTGATGGTGATAATATAAAATACCCAAAGTAGGTTTCGAACTACAACTCGTAACTGAGGCCCGTAATCACTGCTCTCAATGTTAGCAATATTCATTTTAAAGTTGTATTACTTACCAATGAAAGTGTCTGGGAAGGGCACTTGGTCAGAGTAGTAAGCACTAACAGAGAAAGGTTCCTTTCTGTAGAAAGTCAGCATCTTTGAGAATGGAGCAGGATGGAAGGCAGAGAAGACCTAGAACAAAGTAAAAAAAAAATATATAAATAAATAAATAAAAAATATATAGATAAAGCAGAAGCTTCCAGAATCAAATAACTAGCAGTCGCGCGGGACTTCGATCCCGTAGTCTTTGTTGCGATAAAAATATAACCTTCTTTTGCAATCGGGATAAAAGAAGGCTATACTATAACATGTCTCAAGCTTCAAGCTACTTCCATACCAAATTTCATCCAAATCCACTCAGTACTTTCGACGATTAGCGCGTGTAAACAAACTTTTCCGCTTTATAATATTAGTACAGATAATCGACATAATCTTAGCAAGAGGGCATTTATATTTAAGTTTTCCTAATAGGTTTAATTTAAGTTATGAGTTTTATGTACGCTATAAATTGCTATGACAACAAATTGTACAGTTACTTTAATGTCTAGAAGCTTATTGCTACTTATTTAATAAGCTTCTAGACATTAAAGTAACTGTACAATTTGTTTTCATAGCAATGGTAATGTCATTAAATATTCAAGACTCACTTGGCAACACAAAAAAGATCAATATGAAATGAACATTGTGAGTTGAATTTATGTTGTCTGCAGTAGATCAGATTGGCTATTAATTTTATATTATTATGATGATAACCAAAGTTTTTCTTTATTGACTAGTAAAGAATACATTATTTTGATTCACTAGCATCAAATCTTCATATCTGTTGGAAGAAACTTTTAATTTCATGCGATTCAAATCGCGGCGCCACTTCCCTTTGACACATGCTTTAACGCAATATAGATTTTCGCTAAACTTTATTTACGGTGATTTAGTTAATTTCCACAACTTTCAAATGAAACATTGTAACTAAAAAACTACACTAGTAGTCGCGTGGGTCTTCGCTCCTGTGGACTTTATCGCGATAAAAACATAACCCTCCTTGCTTTGCAGTCGCGTAAAAAGCCTAATAAGTCGGCCTATAACCTTCCTCAAGCTTCAAGCTACCTTTATACTAAATTCATCCAAATCCACCCAGTACTTTCAAAAAGCGCGTTTAAACAGAGGAACAAACTTTTTCGCTTTATAATCTTACTAATATTAATAATTGTGAAAGTTTGTGAAAATGGATGGTTGGATGTATGTTTGTTACTCTTTCACGCAAAAACTGAATGAAATTTGGTAAGTAGATGTAGTCATCCTGGAATAACACAGCTACTATAACATACAGCTAACATAGGCTACTTTTTATCACGGAATTTCCATGGGATTGGGATTTACGCGGGAAAACCTTCCCACGCGAACGAAGTTGCAGGCAGAAGCAAGTATTATTAGTATAGATAGTATAGAATTATAGATAAATGCACTGACCTCCATGTCTCCGTCCTCTCCCTTGGTGGCGTCCCAAGCGAGGCGTACGGCGTAGGGCTGTACGTCGGTAACGCTAAATTCACGCACGCGCACCGCCGGGCTCAGCATAGCGCACTGCAGCGCACAGCCGCGGGACACAGCTTCGTCCTTCAATAAAACATACATATTTACAGCGTGTTTGGAACTAACTACTGTGTTTGTTGTATCATGGTGCAGTAACCACCAATACACACACACACACCTGCCTAATCATGTCACAATGTGTTTCGCAGCATCACAGTTTTGTCACAAAACGAAACAGAAATGTAGCCTGAGCCTAGGGTTGCCTAGCCCTGGACAAACACTTCAAAAACCCCAGACATTTGGGTGAAATCGTACTTTTTCATCAGACACCCGTTTTTTTTTATTGCTAATAGGCTCGCGTTTTACCATCATCTCACCTGATGGTAAGTGATGATGTGGTCGAAGATGGAGCATGCACGCACACACACTTATTGGGTAAATATCACTGGACACTCTCTAAACTAGGACAAATCTGGGGAAACCATCTGGTCAGCGGTGAAAATGCAATATGTCAGTAGCAATAACTCTAAAAGTCATGAAATAAATGAATGTTAGGTACCTGATTTAATGTGGTTGAAGCATGCTTGTTAAAGAGCCATCCATCTGGATGGCAGCCCTACCTGTGCCTAAATGTGCTCAGGCTTATACAGTATTTTTTCAGATGGGTGCAGAAAGTACATCTGTGCCAGTTACCAATCGCCTGGAGCTTTTGGGCATGGAGTTGACGTCAGACCTCAACTTCGGCACAACCATCGAGTCCAGAGCTCAGACTGCAGCAAAAAAGCTGGGAATCCTACACAAGGTGAGGCGGTACTTCACGCCTGGACAGCTTCTAAATCTGTATAACCCACTTGTGGGATAGCTCTGCAAAGTACCAACTTGCTGCATTGGACTCGATCGAGCGCAGAGCTAAAAGGCTTATAGGCGACGAGGTGCTGGTGGACAAGCTTCATAGACTGGCTCATCGGCGAACCATTGGTTGCCTGTCGGTTTTCTACAGATTGTACTTCGGGGAATGTGCGGAGGAGCTCCATGACCTGATTCCTCCATCTCCCTTTCACTACCGGTCTACCAGACGCCCGGCTGGGTATCACCCACACTTGGTTGATATACCGTCTTGTCGTACCAAGCGCTTCTCCTTCACATTTCGCACCTTTAGAATTGAAATGGCTTAATTCAAAATTTTAAGAAAATTACTTTTATACAGAGAACGACTTATAAAACATGTATTTAAGTCGTTCTGTGTATAAAAGTAATTTTCTTAAAATTTTGAATTAAGCCACTTCAATTCTAAAGGTGCGATTTATTGTGCCCACAGCCAAGCTGTGGAATTCTCTGCCGGCTTCCATGTTCCCTGCCATTTATGACCTTGCAGCCTTTAAAGCACAAGTAAATAGGCAGCTTCTGGGCTCGCTCTTCCCATCTTAGAACTCATCTATCGCATAACATCAGGCGAGATCGAGGTCAATCCATCAGTAATAAAAAAGGTGAGCCCATCAGTAATAAAAAAACATTTATGTGGTGCATTTGCATAGCACTGATTAAAAGAAACATTAATTAAGCTTCTTATACCAGCAGTGAAAATGCAATATGTCAGTAACAATAACTCTAAAAGTCATGAAATAAATGAATGTTACCTGATTTAACGTGGTTGAAGCATGCTTGTTAAAGACTTGTTCAATCAAGTTTTTGACTGCTGGAATTCTGGTAGATCCTCCAACAATCTCCACGGAATGAATATCTTCAGGTCTCAACTCTGAAAATATTTTGCATGATGTGTCAGTACTAAGAATTTGGAAATGTATTAGGTATATAATGTTTGTGATATATGTATCAGTGTCAGTAATAAAATTGATCTGTTACTTACTAGCATTGTGCAATACAGCTCTCATAGTTCTCTCAATGCGTGTGAAGGTCTCAGCACAGATCTGCTCCATCTGGGAGCGCTGCAAATCACTGGACACATCGCGCTCCTCCATAAAGCACTCAATGTTGATAGGCAGGCGGGTGCTGTTAGCTGACATCTGCTTCTTCAATTTCTCTACTTCTTGGAGAAGTCGAAGGAAAGCCCTGACAATAATGTTATTTAATTTTTATTTCTTAAATCATTTAAATACTGTATTGTAGTAATATCTAACAGATATTGCTTTAAGTTCTGTATATCCAAAGAATATCTGTAAGAGATCGCCCTGTACGATAAGACTGTCCATTATACACTAGTTTTTCTTTATGTATCATAGAAATATTGTAAGGTGTTGCTTATAACTTTACCGATAAAAGTTTCACAATAAGGATGTGTCACATATCTAAAATGCATATTTTACTAGTATTTTTTTTAAATAAATCGAATTTACCTTTGGTTTTTCCTAGCATCCAACTTTAATCTACTGATGAAGTCTTGGCAGAAATACTCAGCCAGTGCCATATCAATATCTCGCCCACCACATTGTGCATCAGTTGATGTAGCCAGAACACGCAGCTTACCCTTGTTGAAAGCACACGCAGAAACCTGCCAACCAAACAAACAGAAATGTAGGAACACCTCATCCATGTTCCTATCTCTAGTACTTTTATAAATTTATAATAAATACCTGAAGTGAACTATGACCAAAGTCAACAAAAACAACATTCTTAGGCTTTTCCTCAGGTGCAGGTAAATCTTGTTTATAGATACCATAAGCCAAAGCAGTGGCAGTTGTTTCATTCATAAGGCGTAATACATTCAGTCCTGAAAATCCATTAATTTTTAATTTTCTTTTTTTAATACTAAGGCAGTTTGTAAATATGTACTTGAATAAAAGTGAACTGTACAAGGCTCGGTTTCGTAAACCACAGAAATTAGTTTGCGGTATAATACTCAGATAAATGGTTTATTGATAAACATGTACATATTGTACAATTTTGTTACCATTACAGTAGAAGCTCTTTATTCACGCTTCCTTCATTCGCATTTCCTTCATTCGCATTTTCACTATTCGCGGATCGAATCGGTATATACATATAAGTATGTACCTAAATAAAAAGCATTCGGACCTTTATCATCGCGTCGGCAAATGGACTAATAAAAAGATCAATAAAATAGACCTTGTTACGACTACCGACGCCTAGATTGTGTTTTCAAAAGCTATCAGCGTTGTTTTTTTCGTTCGACGGTTCGAACAAATAGAATCAAGTGACATTCAGGAGTTGCTTGAATCGCAATATGAAGATTTGACTGAAACCAACTTGGAGGAACTTGAATCCATTGAAGAAGAGGCTTCAACAAGCACTGGAACCATGATGTTTAATCTGAAAAATCTTAGTTAAGGCTTAAGAATGGCAAATGAGCTTTCTTTATGAAAATTGATACATCAATGGAACAAAGTCTTATTTTTAAGAGGCAAATTGCTAATGCCACTGCTTAGTGTTGCCCAAATGAGTCTCGCAAGAGTCTTCAATTAAATTGATTCATTTGGTTGGCCTATGTCAATTCAAGCTCAAAATGTACCTACTCTGTTACATTGTTCTGAGATCTCAACTACCATTTAATAAATAGCAATAGGATAATCGCTAATTGCAAGACTCTTGCGAGACTCTCGTTTGGGCAACACTACCACTGCTGAATATCAGTCTGAAATGAAGGAGCTTTTAAAAACTGCCAAGCATGAAATTATTATTAATTTTTTTAAACCATTGCCTAAACCTGATGATAATATGTAACTTATCAAAATGTATGGTCAAAAACTTAAACAGATTTTTATGTGTTTGCTTTTTCATTTTGTCGCCTTACAAGTATCCCCTATAACCCTCTATAAATTACCATTCCATATTCACAATTTCTGTATTCGCGGCATATTTGCGGAACATATACCCCGCGAATAAAGAGCTTCTACTGTACTATAACAAAATTAAAGCTAAGTGTGATTGGAGCTAGTTTTTCTGTGAAAACATGTAATAAATATTGTTCTTATGAACATCCACTGTCTCTTAAAATATAGGTATACCCTAGTTTAAGAGGCAGCATACATATATTGTCAACAGATGTATACCACCTCTTAGCATAATAATTGTAGTTAATAAGTTTGTATATAGCATTTTAGTTTCTAGCTTTAGCTTCTACTTTCATCTGTACTTCGATTCAATAAATTATTATTATTATTTTATTCTGTGTGCTGTGAAATTCAGTACTATTGGCAATTTATTAGAAAGTCTGACATACCTGCAATACTGGCAGCATCCAATAGAGCATTTCTTTCGGAGTTTGTAAAGTAACTGGGTACAGATATGACACAGTCATTAATTGGTGTCTGTAATGCTATGGTTGCACTATCTTTCAATTTCGTAAATAGCATAGCTGTTATCTGAAAGTTACACAAAAATATTTAACTATTTGCTGAATCTGGTATGGACACATGTAATTCATTACTTATTTGTAGCATAATGATAGATAATAATATATGACAAACAACTTCTATTCATTCAATCTCATATTGCCCTTTGTCAAGGATTGTCAACTTATCATGATTTTGTAAGACTATTTAACTGTTAGTAATATTACCTGCTCTGGAGTAAAAACATTATCTTCACCCAAGTAGTTGACTCGGATGCCAATTCCATCATCAGGTCTTTGTTCAACCTTGAATGGGAAATGTTTCAGCTCTTTCTGAACATAAGGGTCAGAAAATTTTCTACCTAACAGTCTCTTGAAGCCAAACACAGTATTCTTCATATTTGTAACCATCTGGTTCTTTGCAGCCACACCAAGTATTCGATTTTTCGATGAAAACGCCACACATGATCTGTAAATACAATTTATGTCTCAATTTAAAGGATGGCCTACAATAGCTGTCATTATAAACTGTTTATATACATAGATAAAGCACTATGTTACACCGAGGCTTTTGTAACTATGTGTATAAAGATTGTGTATACACATAGTTATAATCTTATAAAACTTTGTGTAAATATAGGAAAATTATATGATTTATAAAGTAAAAGTTGGCTGAAATATTTTAATAAGTTCTATAATTTGAAAGTTATATATCTATACTAATATTATAAAGCTGAAGAGTTTGTTTGTTTGTTTGCTTGAACGCGCTAATCTCAGGAACTACGGGTCTGATTTCAAAAATTCTTTCAGTGTTAGATAGCCCATTTATCGAGGAAGGCTATAGGCTATATATCATCACGCTAAGACCAATAGGAGCGGAGCACTAATGAAGAATGTTTCAAAATCGGGGGAATTTTTTTCCACGCGGACGAAGTCGCTGGGGAAAGCTAGTTAAATAATATGTGTGAAAAATTGTGTGAGAAAGACTCAGACTCAACTGTCTTCATCAAAACAAGAAATAAACAGTGTTTATGTATGATACCAATTTACATTAAAATTACTTGAAATACAGTTCTTTTGTGTGTAATTTTTTGTTGAGGTCTACATTTTACAGTATTGTTTGAAATTATATATTCCTAATTTATATTATTTGAAAGCATACCATAATAACATCATGGAAGCAAATTATGACTAGTTGTAAGTAAACAGGATGAGTTATAGACTGAAGCTCATTGAACTCAATTGAATATTGATGGTGTAGGGGGAACCAATTAGTTTAGCATTATCAACAGTCCAATTAAAAAATGTCATTTTATGTTAATAGTTCATATTTTATAAATGAATAAACGATTGTCTTTTTTATCCAACTCTGAGACAAGTAAAAATGAGAAATCTAAACAGATGTGAAAAATAATTATTATTGTATGGGAAATTATGGTGTTACATCTGTTCAAAATTAGGTCAATTTGGCAGTATTAGGCATGTTGTAGTAGATGTTTTAATAAATAAACTTTTTTCCAAATAAATACTTGAGATATTCTACCTAACTCAGTTATATAAATTACACCATTAAAGGCAAATAAGATTTACCTAGAATTAATTTAATATTAAATTGATTTGTTCAAACCATATGAAGGTACTAAGAATATCCTTATATTGAATTGAGTAAATTCAATGTGACTAACCTACAATGAAACTTCAAATTTCTGCAAGGACATTTTCTGAAAACATGGAAACTGTATGAAAGTTAACATACATCAAGTACTATGACACTGTTACGTTTTTCTATATTTTGATTACTGCCCAAATAAAAGTAATACGTTATCTTATTGCATCAAGAAAATAATACATATGGTATGAACATGACAAGCATTAAATCAGATGGTTGGTATGGGATTCTAACGATTTGTCAGTACGTGAACAATGATGACAGGAAAATTCCTCGAATTACTGAAAAAACAACAAGAATAACAATGGTTTGTACTTACGGAGTGCCCCGGAGACTGTAATCGTTGGCTATAGTCTCGATACCACCTGCTTTAGCCACAGCGATATAACATGATTCATTACCGAAATCAATACCAATGACGGACATAGCGGCCATCGTTAACTAGAATTTGATTCAATTTATTACAAGAAATGTTAAATCTTGCTTATGTTCCGAATCACTCGAACAGAGAAACACGTTGCTAAACTCGACAATCGATCAAACTATCGTACAAACGCCGGGTTTATAGCCGCATATTCCTTCATTCGTGCTAGTACCCGAATTTTCTAGAAGTGTGGCTAATAGTGTTGCCCTAATAGGATATATAAATATAAGAAATTTACATTAGTCGATTTCATATAAATATGAACATCTAATATAAGTAATAATCTATTTGACAAAAATCGATATAATTATTAAAACGTAATAATAATAAAAAAATCTATTTGGCAACATGTGGGATGTGAACTCGGCAATCATTGTACCGATAGTCGTCTCAGACAATGGCTTAATAGCCAAGAGCTTCGACCAACACCTTAGGAGGCTGAATCAAGAGCTTGCTTCAAAAAGCGGTACTCCTGGACAAAGAGAATGTAATACACTATGTTTTACTTCTGGACACGGAGCGTATCGGTTGGAGGTTCCTCTCTTTGGAGCCTTGACCACCGGTAGCTTGGACCTTGTTCCTGATACCGGTGGGCTACCATTTTTTATATTATTAAACGTTTTTTTGGTTTGTTTTTATAGAAATATTTAAAAATTTAGTTCTTATGTATTTATTAGGAATAAAGATAAAAAATCTCTTTTCATTTTACTTATAAGTACCTAGTTTCACTTTTACGAAGGCTTAAACGTTGCTTGCGTTATTATGATTTATAATTACAAAAGCGTCCTTGTCCACTGCTAAATCGACATAGGCCCCCTAACTGTCGCTACTTAGTGGTTCTATGTATCTTACGGCCTAAGTGTTCGACTCCGTTTCCCGTGAGGTCTAAAGGGGCGGTCGACGAACAACACGCGCTGCCACCACAGGTTTCCTTTTATAAGGGCTACCAGGGCCCTATTTAATAAAGCTGACAATTCGACATACTTGTCAGAAAGTGACAAAATTGTCGAATTGTCGCGCTTAGGCTGTTTAATAAAACTGACAAATATGTCAAAAGTTGACAGACCAAATCGTGACATATTTGTCAAGTAAAAACGCGTTTAATAAACTCGACATGTCACAGAACCACATCAAAATATTTCTGACAATTGACAGCGAAAATTTATTGGCGATGACAATTGTCGGATTGTCGTGACAATTATTTGTCGACTTTTGACATACAGCCTTGGCCAAAAGTATTGAGCACCCATGACATCTTCCAGTTTTATGAGGAGTATCAAATAGAAATAAAACAAAACGTTTTATATAGGTTTATTTTACTATTTATTAATTGAAAGTTAATATTTCGTGGGTCCACCCTTTGCCTTAATTACGGCAGAAATTCTTTTTGGTAAAGAGCCAACAAGATTTTTACAGTCTTCAGCAGGAATAGGATAACGGGACGGTGATCCGAGTTGAGCTCGTGAAGCGCTTCTATGGAGTGTAAATGGAGGTTTACATTCTTTAGGAGCGCCACATCGAGGACATCGGGCCTATGGTTGGGGTCGTGTGGGTAGTGGGTGGGAGTCATCGGAGCGATGACGTCATAGTTTAGGGTCGCGCCGAGGTTATACACGATTCTGCCTCTGGCATTTGTCGTGTTGCTGTTCCAAGCGGGGTGTTTGGCGTTGAGATCGCCCGCTAGTAAGACGGAGTCACTCAGGCCAAAGTGACTCGTGAGATCGCTGGTGAGCGCGATAGGATCGTCTGAAGCAAGAGACGCGACCGATGGTGGGGAATGGTAGGCAGAGATGATGGTTATCGGAGGATGACCAGTCATGCCTAGTCGACAGGCAGAGTACTTTAGGTGAGAGAGAGGCGCGAGTGGGCTCAGAGGGATGCAGTATAACTCCTTCCTATAATAAATAAGGGTACCGCCGCCTTGGCAGCGTGTTCTGTCATTGCGAACTAGACGGTAATTCGCAATTTTAGGGTCAGCGCGGTGGGGTTTCAAAAGGGTCTCCTGTATAAGGAGGACGTCTAATTGTACGTCATGGGGAACTGCTATATCAACAATCATTGTGCGACGCTCTAATCAGTCTATCACCGCCAAGGAACTTATATCCAACCTGGAATGTGCACTGTCAATTTGATACCAATATAAAAATAAACCTTATGTATATGAACCTAAGTTCTATTACAGACAATCACTTGGTCAAAGAGAAATCCGGTTTGAAAGAGAAAGCGCTTCGAGAGCCATGTGTCCCTTTCTACAGTGTAGTAAGTAGGATTATTCCTGAATTTAGTAGGAATGGTAGGAAAAAATAATATTGTCATGTCTTATTAAAAAAAAAAAACATTAATTTTCGCTCTGATATATTTCTAAAGGAATTTCCTGACCACCGGTAGCTTCCAGGTAGGTTCTATATAAGGCCGCACTGTGAGGGGCCTTTAATTTATTCTGGCTGGGGGCCTTTAATTTATTAGAGGTCACCACAGGACAGACCGGTTAAGTAGACGCACAGCCTTAGTGAGCTGATCTACGAGTGGCCCTAACTAAAAAAAAAAAAAACGCTAGATTCATTCTTGTTCTTATTTAAAGTTATCTGTGTTCTTGTTCGAGCCGCTGGACAGTAAAACATAGTGTATTACATACTCTTTGCTGGACAGTGCGGACCTATCTGGGAAGTCGTTACGCTGTCAGTTGAATAAACGAGTCTCCGGTAATATTAACAAGTGCTTTTATTTGAAAATCAAACATGAGTGATCACCAAGACAACATTCGTCACGTCAGCTGAGCTGACGTCACACTTAATTATAATTATCGCATATATTAGTTTTCTTGTAGTTTGCTTCACTCTTGAAGGCATCCCTTCAAGCCCGGGGGAATGGTTGCGCTGATATACGATTCTTTTCGTTTAGATTAATTATTGGCAACACGCCTAATAGCTAATTGGTTGACACATTTCTCCTTCCGCTTCGCTATCTCCTTTGCATAAAACCTTTAGCTGTTCGAGTGAAAGAGATGGACAACACGGCTTGCGATCGCCGATAAGAATCGAGGAATCTTCAATGGCTGACAATCGTGGTTAATCGCACACGCCCTCCGTAAGATCTCCGATATCGAAGAAGTTTGGAGTTGTTTAGTGAATCCAGTGGTTCCATCGTGCCAGGAGACAAACCGGGACGTTTTAAAATTAGTGCATCCACATCCCAGACGACGCCTGGTTCTTATATCTTTGTTCCTGTCCACGCGTCACATTCCTAACAACTTTGTGTGAACCAAAATTTCTAACCTCAGAATCGACAAGTTTGTATTTCAAAGCAAGTTGCTGATGGATAATTCTGGCTACTTGGTTGTGTCTATGCAAGTACTCGCCGTTAGCCAGACGAGAACAACCGGAGACAATATGTCTGATGGACTCACCAGGATGATGGCATGCCCGACATACGTCAATCGTCCCGTCCTTCATAATATGTCTCCGGTAATTATTCGTCAAGATAACTTCATCCATAATTGCACAGACAAAACCTTCAGTTTCCCCGAAGAGATCCCCGAAGCGTAGCCATGCAACGGAAGCTCAAGTCTAATCAAATCTACATCGGACCCATAAAGAGCCCGATAGTAGCGACCATGAAGCTCCTTGCTTTTCCATACCTCCTTGCGGTCATCTGCGGTAAGTATAACTGGTTTGTGCCAGTTCTCTTTAGCCATGGTCAGCGGGGTGAGTCCCTTGTCTACTGCAACCAACGAATTAGGAATGATATAGAACACGAACTCCGCTCAAAAATGGTTCCACGCAAAACACAATCAAGTAGGCGGGGAAAAAAAATACAATCAAAGCGGCCTCTCAGTCTGACTTGCGCTCAGTGACAGACGCCAGAATCGTGTTGATTAGTGAAAAATCCAAGAAAAAGCTAATTTCTGAGGGATAAAAATGACCTCCTGCGTAGTAAGGTGGTGTAAAAGACGGAAAGAAGGAAGTAAGAAACTAACTGGGATAGCTTATCACTCGTAAGTAAAATAATTTCGTGTTTTATTTTCGTATAGACAACCACGAGTTGTCAGTATTATGCAACAGGTAGCCAGCCAGTTTTTAATACCTAACTATTATATATTTTATATTAAGTACAGAGTTTTATAAATTGGATGGATTGGTTTGCCTGTGTGTTTCTTATTTTAGTTTCCCCAAAAAAGAGATTCGACGACTACAGTGGATTGCAGCAGTCCGCTTAGAAAAAAGAAACGATGACTGGCTACCAACTAATGCCAGTAGGGTTTGCTCCATACATTTTGGTAATGAAAACATATATTCGTCACGCACTGGCTATCGTATGCTAAAAAATCAGCTGTACCTATTTGTACGGTTAGTACTGTTGCACAGCATTTCGTGAAAAGTTCTGGTAAATACTAATAACTTAATTTAAGGATTGCTTAAGAATACAAAATTTAAATCACGTCTAATGTGTTTTATGTTATCAGTAGGTATTACACCACGTTGAAACAATGTAGGTCATTAAATCGGCACTCCGTATATGAGCTGATAAATAGAGCGAGCCAATATTTAGGAGATATTTCTGTCCATTTTACTAAACAACAGTTTTGTTTTGAGTACCTCGAGTACTCTTAAATTTTGGCTCGTACTTTTTAAAAACCACCTTGTATATTAAATTTACTGTACTCACACATTATATATATATATATATATATATATATAAATCTAGTTTCAGAGATTATAAGCCTAACGCTCTTCTGATGGGGGGTTAGTTATTGATTTCTTACCTTATTTATGTACTTTAAGAAATGAATAAATATGAAATTCGGTAGATCCTGAGGAAATAATGATTTCCATTTAAAATAGGTATCAGGTAAGTAATAAAATAACTTATTCGTTTCCAAAGAGTGTTGTCCAAGTGCTTGAAATGGACAGAAACTGCGAATAGTCCTTAATTCTTTTTAACATGTTTAATGAAATAATTTTCAAGTTTGTTTAAGTAGGATATAAAAATATGGAAATCATTGAAATATTTAACCTGATATACGTTTAATTCATTACTAATAAGTGGCATTCAGCCAAACAGGAATCGTAAAATAATTTCTAACGAATTAGTTTGCAGATTTAGTGCACAGTAATTATTAATTTAATATAATTCGACCTATGTGTACCATAAATCTAAAAAAATAATATATGCATGTCAATATTAATTAAAATCAAATATTTTTTGAATAGCAAACGTTTAGTAGGCTGTATGCAACGAATTAGGAATGATATAGAAATATAACTCTCTAACGAAGCCCGCTAAAACATGGTTCCAAACTCATACCACTAAACTGATAACACGAATGCAACACGCGCACACACAAAACAAAATACTTTGCTAAATTTATTTTCTGCGCATGGATCCGTCAATTCATTCATTTGGGGCGCTATTTTATTTAGTAAGATAATGTTAGAGTGAAACTGAAATATCGAATCATGCTAGTGCGAACGAGATGGATTGTTTTGTGACATCGAGCGGCGAGGATGCTGTTATGCAGTATGCAGTAGGAGTCAGTCATTTATTATGAACTCAAATATTATAAATTAATATTAAACCTATTTACATTAAGTTTACAAAAAGTGTAAAGCTTCATAAAAGGGAATGCCCGTCGGCCATATAAAAAAAATCCTGAAATGAACAAGAGTGAAATATACGCCAAATGTTACTACAAATCATAGGTAACCCATTACAATTTCAATAATTATCAAGAAAACTAGGTAGAAGTCAGTTACAAACATTGATTTAAATAGTAAAGATACGGTCATCAGAACATTTGACGGACGCGGTCGCCCAACAAAACACACTAGCGCCATCTATGATAACTAAGATGTCAATCGGCGTGGTCTGCTCCTAGACGTAGCCTTGTAAGAGCGGGGTGTGGTATTTTTCGAGGTACAAAGAAATAAAACAAAACCTTTTAGTTTTTGAATTTTATATTTGTTATACATAAAAATATATTTTAATTTGCTTTTAATAAACAATAAAAATTAATTTTGTACATAATTTAATCTTATAGTAATTTATTTATTTATTTATTTATTTATTTATTTATTTATTTACATGGGAGACCAACAGCTACTTAAATCAATCAAGAAACAGTGTGAAAATTTGACAGCCAATTACAGGTCTCCACGTATAGTTACATGTTAAATTAAGGAACACTGTGAACGACATAGTACTGTCAGCAGGAAAACGGCAAACTTAATAACATAATAATATGTAAAAACCTAAACAACTAAATAAAATTACATGATTACTTAAAACTAATTATTTCTTAAAAAATTTAAGGCTTAAGCACCTTCTCGCTGATGACACACTTGTTCTAAATGGATCAATGTCATGCTGCCTGCACACCTCATTAAAGCTCCTGCTTGCACGCAACACATACGAATCCTGTCTATATTTAGAGGTAGCGAGTGGCATTTTTAGCGGTGGATAGAACCGTTTAGACTTGCAAGTAACATTAAAATAAAATTTTGATAATATATCAGGGCTGTTAATTGAATTGTTGAAAGTCTTCAATGTAAACACGCAGTCAGAAACGTCACGCCGACAATTTAACGGTTGTAAATGAAATTTCTTACAGAGATCAAGGTAATTTACGGACCTATATGGTATTCTTTGATGGAAGCAGAGATATTTAACGAACCTTTTTTGGATGCTCTCAATGCGGTCAATATATTTATGATAGCATGGATTCCATATCTCGGATGCGTATTCCAAGTGGCTTCTAACAAAGGTACAGTATAAGATTTTTAGAGTTTTCGCTTGCGTGAAGCACTTGGATAGACGCATAATGAACCCGAGAGATTTGGATGCTTTCGCGACGATTGCATCAATATGGTTTTCAAAGGTCATTTTGCAATCGTGATGAACCCCGAGATCGCGAATGGCATTACATCTAGGCAGTAGTTGACCATCCAGGGTGTACATTGCAGGTATAGTCGTGCGTTTACGTGAATATGTAATAACCGAGCATTTAGCGGGATTGAGATCTAGTTTATTTCTTCGACAATACTCTTCCAGACGCCGAAGGTCGTTCTGAAGTGCTGTTACATCAGAAGGTGATGAAATTGTGGTATAGATTTTCATATCATCAGCGAAGCACAATAATTTGGATGAAGTCAGGCAAGAGTCAATGTCGTTTATGTAGATAAGAAAAAGCAAGGGCCCTAATAACGAACCTTGAGGAACTCCGCTTGGTATAGGAACCCAACTTGAAATGTAGTTGTTCAGCACAACAGCTTGGGACCTTTTTTTTAAATAAGAAGCAAACCATCTCAATAAGTCACCGTGTACTCCTATGTCAATTAACTTTGTTAGTAGTATATTATGACTAATACGGTCGAAAGCTTTGCTATAATCTGTATACACGACATCAACCTGCTTACCTTTGTCCATAGCGTCAGTGATATAATCATTAAGAAGTACAAGATTAGTAACAGTAGACTTCCCCTTTAAAAAACCATGCTGGAAAGAACTAAATGTATTTTTAAGAGCGGAAAACACTTGGTTATATATAATCCTCTCGAAGACTTTAGCAACTATACATAATTTGGATATAGGCCTGTAGCTAACTATGTCTGTTTTTTATGCACAGGCGTTATAAATGCCGATTTCCATAGTTTAGGCACAACACCAACGTGTAGGGATTTACTATAGAGAATTGAAATAGGCTTTGCAATCGCAGGCGCACATTGTACTAGAAGTTTAGGTGAGATGTTATCTGGGCCAGCCGCTTTTGATGTATCTAACCCACGAAGCAAATTAGTAACTTCATCGACATCGATTCGAATATTAGAAATATCTGTCGATAGGTTATTAATATCAGAAAAAGAAGAAGGAGAATGAATTGGTCCGCCTTGGTGACTTGGGTCAAGAAAAGTTGAATGGAAATAAGCTGAAAATGCCTCACAAATAGATTCACCGGTTCGCAAGGTATCGTTTTTATAGTTTAAAGTGCTCGGGATAGTATTTGAGTTATGACGTTTCTTTACATAAGTCCAGAAATATTTTGGATTGCTTTTATAGATTTTTCTGTAAGACTCAAATAGATTTCGTAACATTGTGATTCTAATTGTTTTACTCGTTCGCGAAGAAGCTTAAATGTTAATTGATCTGCTATATTACCGTATTTTTTGAATTTTGTATAGTATTTGTGTTTTTCTTTTATTGTTCTAATAAGTGCCGAGTTATACCACGCTGGATAAGTTTGACTACGGAACGGCTTCAGAGGAATATATTTAGCCTGCAAATTGGTTAATAATTGATTGAAAAAATCTACAGATTCATCAATTGATCGCATCGAAAACTCGGCTTTCCAGTCAATCATACAGTTTGCATTATTGATGGAATCATAGTCACCTTTGTCAAACATAAATTGATATTATTAAATCTTTTTATTTCATCGGCTGCAACGCGCGCCGCTGCAAAGTTATGTCGCACTTTTACGCGGCTTCGCGTTTAGGCTTGTTCATACTCGGTCACTGACAAGTGACCAGCAAGGCTCGGAACCGGTTTAAAAAATACCGGTTAATACCGGTTTATTTCGGTTTTCCTCCGAACTTTTCTTAAGAACGTAAACGTTTTGAGAACTTTATTTTTACCTAAATTAACCGGTTTATTCGACGAACGGCATGTCGGTGAACGCGTTGCAACTTCTGTGTGACTACCGCATAAAGCGGCGCGTAGACTTAAGATATTTCTTTTCATTCGATTCATGCTGACTCGAAGTCAGCATGAATCGAAGGTAGACGTCTGCTGTGCAGTAAGATTTAATTACGAGTTAATTTTATTATTTGTGTTTAACATGGGTAGAAAGCGGACGAATTTAATCTATATATACTTTGACTACAATGAAAACAATAAAACTTCAAAGTGTTTTTGTAAACAATTGATTGGCATAAAAGTATTGGCTTAAATGTTTAAAATTCGCAAGTAGACCGATAGTAAACAGTAGGTATGTTACAGCAAAATATCAGTACAGCACATACAGAGACCATCATTGTGAGATCGACATTAAACAAGGAATATTAAAATGTAGCACAGAAGAAATCTGTATGGATTGTGGATCATCAGGATAAGTCTACTGCCTGAAGAAAATTACCCTTCGTCCTAGATCGGAAACCATTGAGCCAGTAAGTTTATCACAAAATTTGGGACAAAAGCGACGGTGCTTGTTTATTGAAAGAACGGATAGTGATCATCCATGGATAATGGCACGCACTCTGGTGGGCCCACAAATACTTCAGTAGTGAGGATTTTAAACCCAAGTAATGAAGAACACATAATTAAAAAGTGAACATTGATGGGCACCTGTGAGGAAGTTGCCTGGATACGCAGATGCCAAGAAATATCCAGTAGCAATAAACTTAATAGCACATATAATGTGTCATCCCTTCTAGAAGGTTGGTACAAGGATATGTCTGAAGACGAAGACGAAGAAAGAGGTAGAGGTCATGACTGAAGGGATGGTAAAGGATGGTGTGATAGAACCTTCATCCAGTCCATGGTGTTCTCCCGTAGTGCTAGTCAAGAAGAAGGAAGGCAACTTACGTTTTTGTGTCGATTATCGGAGGTTAAACGATGCAACAAAGAAGGACAGTTATCCAATACCAAGAATTGATGACACTTTAGACACGCTGACAGGAATGAAGTGTTTACAACCCTAGATTTGAAAAGTGGCTACTGGCAGGTGGAACTGGATCCTAAGGATAAGGAAAAGACGGCATTTTCTACGGGAAAAGGTCTGTGGCAATTCAAAGTAATGCCATTTGGTTTGTGCAATGCGCCAGCAACTTTTGAAAGGCTAATGGAGCTGGTACTCACTGGGCTTATTGGAGACGCCTGTCTGGTATATTTAGATTACATTATTATTGTCGGGCGCTCATTTCAAGATCATTTTAAGAATCTGGAACGTGTGCTAGCAAAAATCCGTGCAGCCAATCTGAAGCTAAGTCCTAAAAAGTGCTCATTTTTCAAACGACAAGTGACTTTCCTGGGCCATGTAGTTTCGCAAGAAGGTGTGCAAACTGATCCGGACAAAATAGTCGCTGTTAAGGATTGGCCAGTACCAAAAGACAAGACACAGGTCAGAGCGTTTTTAGGGTAGTGCTCATATTACCACCGGTTTGTGAAATATTTTGCTGATATTGCTAAGCCATTACACAAGCTCACTGAAGAGAAGCGAACATTCTGCTGGGAAGAAGACTGCGACGCTGCTTTCCGCGAATTGAAGAAGCGTCTGTGCGATACACCTATTCTTGGATTTCCTGACACTGAGAATGACTTTATCGTAGACACAGATGCAAGTAATACCGGAATTGGTGGCGTGTTATTACAGCGAAAATGAGATAAAGAGGTTGTGATAGCCTACTTCAGTAAAGCTTTATCAAAACCAGAAAGAAATTATTGTGTCACGAGAAGGGAGCTACTAGCAGTAGTAAAAACATTGCAGCATTTCAGTAAATATCTGCTTGGTCGAAAATTTTATCTGCGGACCGACCATGCTGCATTAAAGTGGCTTTTGCAATTCAAGAACCCTGAAGGGCAAGTTGGAAGGTGGATTGAACAACTGCAAGAGTTCCACTATGAAACTGATCACCGTAATGGAAGATGTCACGGCAACGCGGACGCGCTATTAAGAAGACCTTGCCCTGAAGAATGTAAGCACTGTGTTAGGCAAGAAGAAAAAGAAATAGTACCCATCAAGATGCTGAGAACAGACCTGAGCAATGAGTGGAAAGAAGCGCTACAGCGTGCGCAGCAGGATGACTTAGACGTCAAACCCACCATTCTTGAATGGAAGAAAGCCGCTGCTCCAAAGCCTAGTTGGCATGACGTCGCTGAAATGAGCACTACAACAAAAAGTTATTGATCACAGTGGGACAGTTTGATGATTCACGAGGGAGTATTGTGCCGCAAATGGGAAAATACTCGAGGAGACCATTGTCACCTACAAATGGTCGTACCAAAAGCGAAGGTACCTGAAGTTCTACGGCTTTACCACGATGGATGTTCAGGAGGTCATATGGGAGTAAAACGGACTCTGTTAAAGATACGAGAGAGGTTTTACTGGAACCACTGCCGAGACGACGTAGAAGACTGGTGCCGCAAATGCACTAGTTGTGCAGCAGTTAAGGCACCTCAAACACGCAGTAGAGGAGCTTTAAAGATCTATAATGTGGGAGCCCCATGGGAATGGATAGCGCTGGATGTTGCGGGACCATTTCCTGAGAGCGAGAGTGGGAACAGGTACTTTATGGTCGTAGTGGATTATTTCACAAAGTGGCCAGAAGTTTTTGCCATTCCTAATCAGGAAGCTACCACGATGGCAGATAAATTGGTTAACGAAGTATTTTGTCGCTACGGAGTACCCTTGGAAATTCACAGCGATCAAGGAAGAAATTTTGAGTCACAGGTATTTCAGGAGACATGTCGAGTAATGGGTACTCATAAAACCAGGACCACTTCGTATCACCCACAATCTGATGGAATGGTGGAACGTTTCAACCAGACATTGGAGAGATATCTGGCTAAAGTTGTGGAAAGCAGGCAAAAGGATTGGGACAAACACATTCAGCCGTTCCTTCTGTCATACCGAAGTGCATTTCATGAGAGTACAGCTGTTACACCTGCTTTCGTGAACTTCGGACGAGAGCTTAGGTTGCCTGCAGATCTAATCACTGGAATACCGCCGGATGCACCTTGTAGTGTAACGGACTAAGCGAGTGAATTGCAAAACAGAATGAACGACTTATACGAACATTTCAGACAATCCGGTCAACAAATGTCTCAGAAGGTGAAGACTCGTTACGACCAAAAAATGAAGAATTCAGGATTTGATGAAGGCTCATTTGTCTGGTTCCATAATCCGGTGCACAGCAAAGGAAAGTCGCCGAAGTTACAGGCAAAATGGGATGGACCATACCGCGTTGTGACTAATATTAATGACGTCACTTATCGGATCCAGAAAGGTCCACGAGCTGCGCCAAAGATTGTTCAAGTTGATCGACTGGCGCGTTACTACGGGTCTAACGATGCTCGGGTCGAGCATGTCTTAGGAGGGGGCAGTGTTACGCCAGTCGTTTAGCGAAGTACGTCGAGAAACTTCGACAGAAATCTAGAATATTCGAGACACTAACGCCATCTAGCAGCGAGTAGCAGTACTGTGTATCTTGAATAGCTTCTGGAATATTTTTTGGCAATATAGGCACTGAGTCGATTTTACAAGAATGTTCTAGAACTCATAGGCCGGGGTATAAATAGATCGCAGAGGAGCGCAGAGAGCAGTCTTATTTAAAGTTCCGATGGCGGAAGCGGACTTGGTCATTGCGTCGAGTACACATCGGGCAATGTATATTTTTTGTAACTTGTTGTAATAATGTTGTTTTTGTTGGGAATTTCATAGTGATCAGAATATTTTTATGTTTTTTACAAATAAAATTGTAATTAAATGTTATTTTCGACTTACCGATGGAAATATATACCTCCACGCTCTATACTTGCGTTCTAACTTTTTGTTTTACAGGTAATAATTGCACAACACGGCATTTTAAAGCAAAGCTCTGTATTCCGAAGTAATCCGAAGTGCACTAAACGCGGTGAATGAATTAATCGGTCGAGCTATGATTTTCGTATCATAAATGTGGCGCGCTTGCCACGCCCACATTACCATTCCAACCTTATTCATCTATTCCGTGGTGAAAAATAATATTATGTTTACCGATTATTTATCGTCATTATCAACTTAATTTCACCAAAAAAATATTAGATACTTAACCATTTTTTATGTTTTTACAGCCTGCGGAGCTTATTGATGCAATGACATAAATAAACGTTCGACCCGAATCAAAAAAATTCTTACGACTGAATAGTAACTGAACAGCGCGCGACGCTTGTTTATCGTGCGTCTGTATTAACCGGTTTTTATTGCTCTAAACCGTTTAATCCGAAAAAACCTCTATGTAATGCTCTTCCAAATACCAGTTTAAAAAACCGGTTTATGCGAACGAAACCGAATGTAAAGGTTTTGGAGTCAAGTACATCATACCGGTTTGAAAATTTAACCGGTATCCGAGCCTTGCTGACCATTACTGACAGGAACGCTCCGAACTAGTACAATTGTTCAAATGTACTAGTTCGGTCTTCTAGTACTATTAGTTCATTTTAGTTCATCGATAATTAAGACACCAGTCAGACGTGATGGAATACCTGCATATTTGATTTTCCTTCATACTTTGCAGGCTTAAGACTATCATTTTAATTATGATACATTTTAAATAATTTGAATATCATTTAAATAAGTAATATTGAATGAATTATTAAAATAGCGTATTTAAAAATCAAATAGCAGTGATCTTCATTTTTATATACATGTTTTCTTTTTTACAATCCACACGAAACAAAACCAAGCATAAGCAACATAAACTTGAACTTATATTGTTGAACCAATGACGTTGAGTAACTTCACTTAACAAAGTTAAAATAACAAATAAAAACATCGAAAACAATTACTATCAAAGAGCCATAGAACGTCCGGGCCATAGATTATGCACATAAATGACCGGCCACAGTTTCTCGTTCTCCAGGTCATCGTAGTTCGTACATCACTTATTAGTTCAGCCGTTTTTACTCGGCTCTCGGATGTCGCTATATAGTATTGGTGATTAGTTCACTGTACTAGATGACCGATTTGAGCGACAGAAACAGAATAGTTCGTTCTAAAAGTGCGTTTCACGAAAGAATTCCCTTCGCCGTTATATTGGCACACCTGACTGTCAAGAACGTCAAGCATCGTAGGCTTTGTTGAGTTTTTCCAAGATTTATAGTTGTTTTACGGTTTTAATCATGCCGAAGACACTTAAAAGTGGTGAAAGAGAGTTGGTGTTGAAAGTCAAAACGTTTTCTGAGAGTGCAAAACGTAACAAAGCACCAATAAGTCCATTAGAATGTGTGAGACTTCGCGTCGCCGCCATGACAGGTTAGTAAAATAGGGTTGCCATTGCCAGAACTAGATGCTCCCTAGTCCCCGCTGTTACCCCGTAGGTGCCTACCTACACTTTTTATTTTATAAACATTTTAAAAAGTACGTAAGTTGATATACACATAAACTAGAAACTTCTCCAAGAAATAAGTAAATATATTCTTGATGTGTAATTAAATTTAAAAAACTAACTTATCTTAAATTTGTAAACTATTATAATAAGTTATAATTACACCGGGTAATTATTTACAGCTATGTCTGTTTGGATTCCGGGTAAATAATTTAGTTTACCTTAATTAAACAGCCCAATATAGGGACTTCTTACTTGTGCTATAATTTATTAACACATTGTTTTAGGCATTTCTGAAAAACCGTATCAAAAATTGCTAAAGAAGGAGAGGTTGCTGCTAGTACTTCAACAAAAATTTCAACTCCGGGCAAGCATCGTCCTAGAGAAAAAAGGATTAAGATGGATGATTTTGAGCTGTGTGCATTACGTCACAAAATTCACAAATTTTATGTTGTGAAGAAGGAGTTACCTACTCTTACTAAATTATTGCACGAAATGCGAAATTAAATTGACTTCAAGGGTAGTCGTACCACTTTGTGGAGAATTATGAAAGAGTTAGGATTTTATTTCAAAAAATGTAGATCCAAAAGAAAGGTGCTAATGGAAAGATACGACATTGTAGCATGGCGGTTTCGATATTTGGAAGAAATTCGAAATAATCGTTTCGGTGAACAACGACCAGCCGTCTATTTGGATGAAACATATATTCACTCCACATACTGTGTCGGTAAATGTTGGCAAAGTGAAACTGAAGAAGGGGTTTTGTCATCTGATTCAAAAGGTCCAAGATGGATAGTTGTACACGTAGGCGGTAAAATGGGTTTTATACCCAATGCGCAATTGATTTTCAAATCTCAGACTAAATCGGGAGACTATCAGGATGACATGAACAGAGAAAATTTCATGAAATGGATTCAAGAGAAGCTTTTACCAAATCTGCCTGCTTAGTCGATAGTGGTAATGGACAATGCATCATACCATTCGGTAGTGGTGAACAAAGCACCCACTATGTCGAGTACAAAAGCAGAAATGCAAGAGTGGATTACCAATAGAGATCTCGCATATTTACCGACTATGGTAAAAGGTCAATTATTTGAAATAATTAAAGACTATAAAGAACCACCTATCTACGAAGTCGATTCATTGTTAAAAGAACACGGTCATAAAGTTGTAAGACTTCCTCCTTATCATTGTGACCTGAATCCAATCGAACACATATGGAGTCTTTTGAAAAGGCGGATTGCTGAAAAAACGTGGGTCAGGAAGCAAAAAATATTGTAAAAATAACTGAAGAGGCATTTTGCAGTATCACGCCAGAAGAGTGGATAAAAGAATGCAGCCACGTAGAAACCATAGAAGATAAGTACTTCAACAATGGAGTAACTGTTGATAACGAAATAGATCGATTTATAATAGAAGTAGGAGATGACAGCGATACTTCAAACGATAGTGACCCTGGAGATAGTGATACTATTGCTATATCGGGTGTAGGTCCTTTGGAGGAGCACAGTTATTTTAAAAAGTACTTTTGTTGTTAATCATTACAGCTTATTAAGAAGTTTCGCAAATAAATAATCATTATGGTTATATTAAGAGTTTAATTTTATGAATACTTATCTTTACACGTAACGTATAATTTTCTTACCTCTCTTTTAATACCTTTGTTGAGAGGTGACCAAACAAAAAGAACAACCAAAATAAATTTTCGCTTTCAATTTATACTGAATTATTGGGTAATTTAATTTTCACAGCCTGGCAGCACTCATTTAAGCGCTACCAACATTACAGCGGGACTTTGATGAAACCGTAGACAGAGAATGGAGGAAAGATTGAAAGATTGAATGAAATGCCGTACGTCGTAAACGCTCTTAAATACCTATCAAAAAGTTACAAATACGCCACACCGTGAAAGTCTAATGACAATATTAATTGAATGACTCATAGACACTCCTAGTAGACAGTACAATCAAAATACTCAATAAGTACCAGATTACCCACACAATGGGGGTAAAAGTCTAAGTATGGCAATATTAATTGCACGTAACTGTAGCAATATACTTATGTCGAAATATTGCTATCTCATACTGCATACGCTGAGGACTTGTCTACCTCCATTCTCTGTCCCTATATATATTGTACTCTTTGTCTCTGTCTACGGATGAAACGCACTATAGTTAACATGTCCGGTAACAGTACATAGTACTACATGTACTACACAAGCCTATTCGCGTTGTCTATGCTAAAGAAATGAAATGAATGAATGAAGAAATTGTTTTAAATAATGTTAGAATTTGATTTAATGACATATTTTTAACTTACCGGTGATATGAAATGTTATTTTTTTTATTGTGCTTTACGTCGTAGTTCACGCAACCCTTCACGACACAATTTGGCATTTTTGCTTGTAAAACTGAAAACACCTCCCGAAGATAGCCGATCGCGTTCTAGTTCACTTCGATAAAGGTTAGACCACTTTGGGACCAAGTTCGAGGCGTCATTATAACATGCGATCCGCCCAGTCCTTACAAAGTAATATATATGTCAATGGTTACAAACCTTTTCTGAAATATTGGTCGTAATAAGTCTAGGGTTAAGAGCGTGTATTCGATTCGCCACGAAAACAACGTGTTTTCGAGTTTTTTCGAGACCAATATCGTCATGATGTTAGCAAATTATTCAAAGATTATTACGGTTTTAGAAAGATTAAGTCTTGATTTAGAACATAGCAATGTAAAATTATAATTTGTATTGACAGTTTTTTAAAGACAAGGCAATCTGTTCAACGCGTTTTACGAAAATAGACGTCAGAGTCGTCTTTCAGGACGAAAATAACCGTGATAATGTACGAACACATTTTATTTTATGCATTTGTCCAACAGAATACATAGTCTTAAAGTGCACCTCAAAGCCCAATTAAGAAAATGTGGCAATTTAATAATAATAAAACCACTTGAAAATAATGCAAAATCGGTTCACTTTAACAACTTTTTCCAACCAGATTTTGAATATAAACATAACTAACATATTTATTTTATAAAAATTAAGGTATTGGTAAATACACTGGTTTTTTTCAGACTATTTCATTAACTCATTTATTTTATAAAAATATTTAAAAAATACTATAAATGAACGCGCTTTCGTTTGCCGATCACCCACTGATCGTATCGGCCGCCCGATACAGACCCTCCAAGATTTCTCGGGTTCGTCGCCCGCGTAACGTCCTAGACGAGCCCGATGACCCCACCACCATCCGACAAGAGAGCAGTAGGGAAACCAGCACTCTTAGAAAATACACATACAAAACGCGTTCCGTATTCCGGCCTCGCCGACGAAGCCCATCGCGACGTCCGCGTACTTGTAATGGAAATCCTCCCCGACCTTTGCCAAACGAGCCAGCCCGCGATGCTGAGCCAGTAGCAATAAATACTCCCCTAAATACGACCCAGCCTGTCCCTTTGCTGCCCTCCCAAAATGACCCCGCTATGCCGAGGCCCGTACTCCACAGGGAGTGCCCTTAGCGTGCGGTCATTAGCTTGTAAGTATATTTTAGTTTGTAAGCCCTGGCTGGGGGCCTTTAATTTATTAGAGGTCACCACAGGACAGACCGGTTAAGTAGACGCACAGCCTTACTGAGCTGATCTACGAGTGGCACTACCTAAAAAAAAAAAAAAACGTTTGCCGATTAGTTTATTCTCTTTGGATTAGTTCGCGCTGGGCCCTCCCAACGACAGGACGTATCACTTTTTTCCCGCTGCCTGCCGCTTGCTCGCGTGTACACCCATAGTGTAGACGACTCACAGCAGTATTGATACTTGGGCAATTAATATTTTTTATTTGGTAAATAATTTTGAAAAGTTTTATATAAAATAAATTTATTTTATAATACTACAATAAATTGTCTTTTACCCGACTGCAAGGGAAGGGTTATGTTTTACGCACGGATTTTGTACGTATGTATGTAATATTCTTTATTACCTCATATCTCCAGAACCGCTGAACGGATTTACATAATTTATTGAGGTATCTTTAGATTCGTCTTAGCAGTCCAAGTGTTCTTATATAGGCTGGATAGGACGTGGGGTAGGGCGTTAAAACAATCAAACATGGCCGCTGTGCGATGCCATTGTATTTAGTGAAAAATATTTATTTTTTCGAATCCAATATTGTATATTGGTATCAAATTAAATGGTTTAACACATATCATGATTATCATTACCTTAATACTAATTAAGAAAACACAATGAGTAAGTATAAAAATATGGATTTTGTTAACTATGCATAAGGGGTATCGTTGAATAGGTCTTTAAAAATATTTTGATTTCTTTTACCAATTTTCATTTTAAGTAACCATTTATGTAACGTTTCAAAACGGATTTGGAGGGCCATATTAAGGGGTACGGGTTTTTTTATATTTCAGACCCATTCAGTGGAGTATCAAAATTAAGGGTTTCTCGAGGGGATCACAAATAAAATATGTGACATATATGTTTAAAATTAAATAGAAATATGAAATCGTATAACCGTACGTGGGACCGAAAACTCGATAATTAGTATTTATACGTCACAATGTTACATTTTAAGTACTATTAAGTATTATTATTTTTCAGAAATGGGTAATAAAAGAAAATTATTTGGAAGTAAAAAAAATAATAAATCTATCGCCTATCGCCAGACAAGCAAAATGGTGAGTTATGTCTTTAAGTACTTATGAACCGATTTTCAATGAGGAGGAGTTTCTATGTTCGGATGTATGTATTTTTAGGGTTCCGTACCCAAATGGCAAAAAACGGAAGCCTTATAAATTTGTCATGTCTATCTGTTTTATGTTGGTCATCCTCAGATTCTGACGTTTGTTTCTGAATGTTGGCTAAAGAAGGTTACAAATCCCATACAAAAAATATTTGTTCGGAGTTTCCACCACAGAGTACTTTCATATAGATAGAGTCTGGCTAACGAAAGCGTGTCCTGGAGTTTTCTTAAAAGTTTAATATGGCAACATTATTAAGTTGTCAAAGTCTGTGATTACAATTGTCAGTAGTTTTTAAAGACAATTAATATTCAATAATAATCTCTATAATATATAATGGGTAAAACAATAAAAAGTAACGTGCGAAAGCTGCTACATACTATGATCAGTAAGTTTAAACAAAAACAAGAAGAGAAAGAAATTGATTTCCAAGAGAAACAACAATGTTTACATGCGATCTCAGATTTTTTAGGTTAGTACGACTTTATAATGTTGATCCTTGGTGGCTGATTATTAGATATATTTACGATATTATGATACTTTTTCTTATCTTTATAGATAATATTGGAGAATCAAGGATATTCAAGGAATCTGCGAAGTTAAAAACCATGTTGAAACGTTAGCATATTTAGAGAAAAAATCTTTAATAGAAACTCAGACTAAGTTCTTAGAAGAAATATCTTCATAAACTGGTATGTATGTTACGGTTAAGAATGTTTTATTTGATTGTTCCATTTCACAAAGTTGTGTTATTTGATATTATGAAACTATTTGGGTACCTTAATTTCTTAATATGCATTTTATTCTTTGTTTTGCAGAGGTTGGTGTCACAACACTAAAAAAAAATAAAAAGGAAGGATCTGTGAATGAAGGGATGTGGAGCACTCCAGAAAAAAAACGCCCCCACAAAAGCTCAGTGTCGGATTTAGACAGTTTTGATATTGATGCAATAAGAAATAAAATCAATGAATTTTATATTGTGAGAAAGGAGGTTCCAATATTGCGAACATTGTTGTAAGAATTACATTCTAGCATTGGCTATAGTGGATGCAGAGAAACTCTACGTAAAATATTAATTGCTAATGGGTATGAGTTGAAGAAAAATAAAAATGAACGAATTGTTCTTGTCAAACGATTTGATATTGCTGCTTGGAGACATCGTTATCTACAAGAATTTGCTGCCAAACGAACGGAAGGAAAACCAATTAACTATTTAGATGAAATATATTTATGTACACAAAAATTATAAGCCTAAAATGTCATGGTGAGGTCCAACAACGAGTGCTTCCCCGCAATCAAGCCCGCTGTAACATATCTCTACAGGAAAAAGATATATTATAGTACATGCTGGCTCTGAAACTAGGTTTGTACCAAATGCACTGTTAGATTTCAGTACGACTACCACCATGACATGAATGCCGAAAACTTAAATAAATAGTTAAAAGAAAAATTGATACCTAATTTGAATGAGCCCAGTGTCATTGTGATGAATAATGTGAGCTACCACACTGTACAACAGAATAAATTACGAAGATTGCCTAACAAAAGCAGAATTGTTATGTTTAGTTAACAAACATAAACCCGAGCCCCTGTACGTAGCTGACGAACTTTTGAAACAATGCGGCCATGAGGTACTGAGATTGCCACCTTACCACTGCGATCTCAACCCGATTGAGCTTATATAGAGCTCAGCTTAGCGTATGGTGGGAAAAAAAACATTAATCTGCCCGTAAAAGAAACAGAAACACTGTTAAAAACCACATTTGGCCGAAGATTGGAAAAGACAAATCATGGAAAAATTCATAATAAATGTAGGTTATGACGACTCCACTGATACAGAAGAATCCTTAGTGGTTGAATTTTTGGGATCGGATTTTGAGTACGATGATTAAATAATTATCATACTCAAAACGCCTGTAGTTGATTAAACAAATTATACAATTAAACAAAATATTATGTAAATAAATAAATAAATCTACGCATTCGTTTTTTTATTTAACCCATGACAGTCAAGGCTCCGTGACACCAAACGGAGTCTTTAAAAACATTATGTGGTATTATCCCTAAATTAGAAATTAAGTTCGTAAACAACTATTATACAAATTGATTGTCGTAAGTACATAAAATTTCCAAGTATCAAAACGTTTTTCTGCTACTATAGTCAGTAATACCACATAAAGATTTTTTGAATTTGCCGCGTTTTCTCAGGTCACGCTTTCGTTAGCCAGACTCTATATATAGTAAGGAGTTTTACAGGACTGTCACAGAGTGGCGCATCAGTGTTGCCAACGTAGGCGATTTTTCGCCATTTAGGCTACTAAAGGCACGAAGAGAATCGGTGACGAAAAAACATGAAAGGCGACCGGTCGCCTTTTAGGCTACTTCAGTTCAGGTTCAAGGTTGTCTGGAAAGTGGAAGATATCGCTCTCAGCGATAAGACTGTCATTGGAACTAAATTGTTAGCAATATTGCTATTTAAGTGTGTTTCAATTATTGGTGTACAATAAAGTGTATTCAATCTGTATGTCATAAACGAGCTTAAAAAACATGTCCCGTGTAAATTAATGTAAAAGGTTTGCGATACTAGGAAAGAATGGATGGCACTCACTTTATTTATTAGAAAGCATGTTATTTATACGCATAAACTTAGGACTTTTGACGTGACAACGTCTTATAATTCGATGAAGCTGGCTGCACGCACAAAAATACATGACTCATGCGGCGTTACCTCGCTCTGAGGCGTTCCATTTAAGGCTTGAATTTCAAGCGAGAGCGCGGAACGAGCGACAAAGAGGCACAATCGGCCTCCGCGTTCGGCAGCGTTCGACATCCGTCTCTCTCCTACTTGAGTGAGCGATGCGTCCGTGTGGACAGCTGCTATACAATAATACATTTATGTACATGTTTTCGTCAAGTATGAAGTGCAGTGAAAACTACTTTAGCAACGCCATTCGCGCAGCCAATAATCGCTGCTTCAAAATCGAAAGCACAAAAACAACGTGAGTACAGACAGCGTATCGCAGCATCTAGAACTCCTGCTCAGGTGGCTGCTGCGAGAAAATCAAAAAACGAAAGACTACGCAACAACAGATTACGCCAAGCTGCTAACTTGGCTATTGCCAGTGGTTCTCTTGAAGCGACAACTACATCTTCATCTCGTTCAGGGGAAGAGTCGAACAATGTTACAACAAAATATCTATCAAACAAATAAAATTAAAATTTTCTATTGAAAAATGCAACCATTCCATCAGTATTTTCTTATGACGTTGTCACGTTCAACTATCGTCAGTAAACCGACTTTACAGACAACCGATTTTTCAGATTAGAAGCGATCTTCACACAATAAATATACGCAATAAGCGTGAAATTGTTATACCCAAATGCAGACTAGCCAAGACTAGCAAGTTATTCTTCATAAATAGCAAACGCTTTTATAACAAGTTACCAAACTCTGTGTCTGTGTGAAAATATAAAACCCTTATCAAAAAAGCATAGTTTAGATTGAGGACTACGTTAAAGTCGTTGCAATCATGATTGCTTGGCGATGATTCCTTCCTTCTGCATAATGTGGCTCGGGCTTATTGTGATTGCGTTATCAACTAGTCTCTTAACAACTCCACTTTAGTGAGTGTGTCTTTTTATTTTGTTTGTTTGTACTTTCCCTACGATAATCCATCCGATTGGACAGATTGTTTTGTTTAGTTTTTATTACTAATAAATAATAAAAATTATATTGTTTAATTTTACAATGCATTCATTTTTTTTAAATTACATGTTTGGTGTGAATTGGTAACTATCATAACTTTTAAACGAGTATATGATGGATACATTATAAAAATGAATGATATTTTGAAAAGAATAACTGTGGAGTTTCTTGCCGGTTCTACTCCATAGGAATCGACCAATTTCGTGCCGTGCACTAGCTTGTGTCGTTTTAAAAGTGGCCATGTAAAATAAAATATGTTGAGTTGAGTTGAGGTCACCTTTTTGGTTATGGTTAGTTAGCTTCGGGGAATACCCTAAATTTATCTTTATCTGTAACCAAGATTAGAATGCAATGATGTGATAAGAATTAATTCTGTGTCGGGGTCTGTGCTTTCTGATAGCTATAACCTGGGAGTCTAAACACTCTCAGTTTATAGCTAAGAGTGAATAGGTTACTTCTAGGCAAGCATGCTGCATCTTCGTCCACATCATCACTTAACATCAGTTGAGATCATCAGGTCAAACGCAAGCCAATCAACAATAAAAATAAAAAAAAATATAGTGTAAACGCAATTATCTTATTAAACTGAGTGAATAGTTCGGGCCAATTTCAGTTATTATTTATCATTTTCATTTCGCTTCGTAGAGCATTTGTGTCAAAGTATTTGTTTCACGAAAAATTATTGGCGCATACATTATGCGCGATGAGTGGATAAAAAAAATACCAGCATTTAAAGCAAGTAAAGTAGGTAAAAATAAATTGATTTAAACTACATTTTTACTGATATTTTAGGCTACATAATTAGGCTACCACTGACTGAAATTCGGCTATATTAGGCTACTTAAGCTGTGTAAAACGGGCGACATTGGCCCCTGCGTTGTTGGCAACACTGTGGCCCATCTATCTCAGTTAAAGATGGGCGTTTAAACGAAAAGCATATAATATAACATGTTATTTAAAATAAGCGAACAAGCAGACTTGTTTATAAAAGCATTTAACGTTAAATGCTTATTCTGCTTTTTGTTAAAATTAAAACGTAACCGCAAATATTGCAATCCGTTGTTCACTTATAAAAACGACAATTTAATTGAAACGGGATTTCGTTAACTGCTTAAGGTGCTAAAAGTGCTTATTTTGCTTTTTACGTTTAGTAGCGTTTTGTCCGCCCGGTTAAAAGCGTCATGTTTTGTGTATTTCCGAAACAATTTGTTTTTGAAATTGTGACTTGGACTTGTTTACGTAAACATAAATAATATAAAACATTTTTTCATGTGGTGAATTGTTTCGAACCAACGAAATAATTCTGTGACTTTTGGACTTGTATATAATATAGTTTTTAGGTGTAGTTAAATAAATAATAGTGTAAATAGTTTATAGTGTAAGTAATTGTATTCATTTTGACTACTTTTTCTATAAAAACAAATTGGTGAGCTAATAAGACCGATCTGTCAAGTACGGAGGAAGCCGTTGCCTGCCGGGGTTGCGGAAACGTGCTAATGAGATACCGCGGCCCCGGAACTTAAGACTTCTGACACTCCCTTCCGCTCCACCCAGAGCGGGAGAAGACATTCGATGATTTTCCCACCCAGACAAAAAAAAGTACGAAGGAAAGTTCATTGATGTCGTTTAAAAACATAGAGCAACAAGGGCCACCGTTGGACGGAGGGGAGTAGCCATAGCGTATTTTCCCGATAAAAAATGTCTGTCATTTTTTGCGGGGGGAAGTCTACGCCACGCACACTCTTTCAGACTCCCACACAAAAACAATCGTCTGTCACTACGAAACGCACACATAACAATTAAACCAATACACTAACAATTTCACACATACATAGATACATTATGTGTCATAACAGTGTAATGAAGTGGCGCAACTACATTGACAAGTTTCGTACAGCCGAGGCTGTAACAACTGTCGATACGCATTATCGATAAATTCGAGAACTCGGTTAGGGAAATCAGGTTTAAAAAGTGATACAAAGGTGGATATTATAATAAAGATGAACTATATTTATTAATACAACAATTATCATTTAAGAAATAGACTTAATTTAAAAAACCAGTGATAGTTTTAAATATCACTGGTTTTTTTAAATGGATTAATTTTGTATAAATATGACGAATACAATTTTGTGGGTTTGCTTTTTTCATTAAAAAAGAAATTCTTGTATCAGTATATATATATTTCCATTATTAATCTTGCCAGTTCTAAATTATGATTTGTAAAATCATTTTCGTGTGAATGGTAACTGATAGACGGAAACAACTCTTTGCCAATAAACTGTTTTAAGGCTTTTGGCACGATTTGGAGTGTGGTACAAGATCGTGTAGGTTTATTGTCATCACCTAAACGTTGTCTTATTTCTTTTACGCCAACACTTGAAAGTCAGAAGTCTTGAAATGATCTGAGCAAATGACACTGTTTCTTCTGGGATTCCAGGTAAGTCTTTTATTACAAAAGTTTTTCCATATATCTCTTAAGCCTGGATCTTTAGGAAACCTGCAATAAATAAGTAAAAAACAATATGGGCGAAGTTCACACTTATATTTGGACTTTTAGTCGTATTAAGTATCTTGATTAATCCTTTATACTCGTAAGTATTTTATTATATTTAATTTTACGCAATTTTAATATTAAAATAAAGATCACAATATACATAATTATATTAAATAAATCAGAAAACATAATCTCAAAAATTTATATGCACGAGAGACATGGCAGTATAGACTCCTTTTGCCATTTTTATCGATATCTAACTATCTACAAACCGGCAACATCACTATCGCTCGGTGAAAGCGATAACTCGGATACAGACTTGGATCAGTCGCTCGACCGATCCGCATATTGTATGAGGGCGAGCGGCCTGCGTTGGTCAACAAATCCGAAACAGCAACACCAACAATATTGTAATTTTTAAGTATAAAAAGGAGTAAATAGTAATAATATGGTTAAAAATTACTTACATATGAAAGGTAACGCCATCTTTTTGTAAATTTGACGTGGCAGATCTCTTTTTGCAGCAAAAAACTGAACAATTCGGCATTTTTGTAGGACGTCGATTCAGCCGCGCAACTAGATTTAGTCTAGTGAACAGTCTGGCTGCAACTAGTTTTATTGTATGCATAGGACCGCGTGGACTTGTACTTTGACAGAGGGGAACGCCTGCGTATGGCGACTCCCCTCCGGTCCGCCGGTGGCCCGTGTTGCTCTATGTTTAAAAACCAATTGGTACTTAAACTTAACCAACTAAAAAAGCAAACAACATAATTTCGTTATTTTTAAGGTAAGCAAGTAAATAAGCAGTTAAGCAATTAAGCAGTTAACGTAAGTGACTTTTGATAAAAAATAAACGAATAAGTTAGTTAAAAGTTTTAAGTCGTTTATCACATCTATATAGTATCACTATCATCTATGGAGTACATTTTTATATACTGAGACCCCCTGGTACCTACTCTTGTTATTAAAGATAATATACTTTTTTGGTTCTCAGGTAGATTTAAATTACATAGTCTACAAATATTACCAAAAACTTTCTTGGTAGTAGTAGTAGTAGTTTTTACACTAGCTGATGTCATAGGTTATCATTTCAAGTAAGGCATGACAATTCCATTTCAAGTAACTTTTTATAACTTACTTAGCCGTGAGGTCACCTTCAACTATATGACGTTTTGCCGCCCGCAATCGTATTCACGCTCTACTTGTTAGCGCCGAGTGATTGTAATATTGTTGACACTTTCAGGTTTAACCAAACTCCAAAGTCAATCAGTACTATGAGTGGTGAACCCCAAGCGAAACGTACAAAAATGAACGCCCTTGAGCAACTAAAACAATACTGCACGGTGGTGGCCGATACCGGCGATTTTGAAGGTTAGAAATAATTTGATGTTGTTTTCAGTAGCTAAAGTTGTAGTTGCCGGTTTCTATAATATTGTCCTTGACATGTGCTTTATCTAGGCTGTGACATAGCTGTGACCTTTATACCTACATAGATGATTACTTAGTTTCTATGGACTTACATTTTGTTTCTTTTGAATATTTTTTTATCAATAGTAAAGTATCCATTAAATATAACTTGTTTTGACTGACATAATTGAGATTCATTACTTAACATGATTTTGTTGAAGGTCATACTATGTTAAAGAATGTTACATTTTCAATAAATCTATACTTTTTATATAGTTAAGTCTTCAATACACCTATTGAATGTACTTAAACTTTCCAATATATCCTAATTTACTTTGTATACCAAGTATATTAGGGTATATTGGAAAGTTTAAGAGAAAAGACTTGCTTTTTTTTGTAATGCGATTACCTAAAACAAATGGATTATTTCAAAAGAAGAAAGCTACATTATCAGCCCTTATAGGTTGTATTAACATCATGCTATGATCAATAGGAGCAGGGCTCTATGATTTTTTTTCCAATAATACTGGAAAAAAGATTACTTTCATAAGCAAATGCTGTCTAAATGTAGTTATCCTAAAATGATGTAGGACAGAATTATTCCTCTTCTTCTTCTTCTTTGGTTAGGTTTCCGCACTTAGTCTCTACACGAGACCATTGTGCGTGAGCCGTGTCGGCTGTCACTCCATCCAGCCAACCTCCTTCCAGAAGCAGATCAGGTCTCGGTCTATTCAGGTTGTCTGTAAGGGAATTCAAAGACCCGAGGGTTTGCTTTCGTATGTCAGTAATTTCCGTGCACTCTAGGAGCATGTGTGCCACCGTTTCCTCCGTCCCCATGCATGCCCTGCATAGGGGACTGTCCGTTACACCTATTGTGTGGTAGTGTGTGTTCAGTGAGCAGTGCCCGGTGATGGTCCCTGCCACCATTCGCAGGCTTTTTCTGTCCATGTGTAGGAGGCGAATGCTTAGTTTTTTGTCTAGGTTTGGCATCGCCTCCTTGGACTGCCTGCAGCCTGGTGCCGAGGACCAACATTTCTGGGCTTGATTGTGTGTGTGTTCTTTTAACCATGTGCACAGCTGGGTGGGGGGGGAGCGGCACGATGGGCTCTGGTCCGAAAATCGTCGTGTTGGACCCCCTCCTGGCCAGAATTATTCCTCTTAAAAAGTGCTAAAAAAAAGAATATCTTAGGAGATATCACCTTCATTTTGAGTAATAATTACGGGCTGTATTTTCAGAGTCCATGTAGATGAAGTTTATTAACTTATACTGTATAATAAAGTTACAATATAAGTAACTAGCACTTCGTCCTTATCACTGTCACTTGAAGAATAGCAATAATTTGGAAGTAAACATGACCTAGTTTTTGCTGTTGTGTGTATTTATTTATTTTCTATTAGCTGTGCCTGCAATGTTGTTCAAAATTCTGATATTTTGCCCTGGACAGAAAAACAGACATATATTTAGTTTGTGATCTAGAATGTGTAACTAACTATGAGAACTTGAGAAGACACAGTTACTTTGTAATCACAGTATTTCTATTTCTTCTTCCATTTTATTTATATGTATTTCTTTATTTAATAAATTAAGAAAGTTATAAGAGCCCCTTCTAAATATTTGCAGCGATGAAGCAGTACAAGCCAACAGATGCTACTACAAACCCTAGCTTGATCCTTTCCGCTGCTGCTATGGAGCAATACCAACACATCCTTGACAAAGCCATCAAATATGGTAAAGAGGCTGGCAGGTTTGTGTTATTTATACTATATTGACTTATAATAATTTGATTTGATTTCGTGTTTTTTTTTTGGGGTTTGTGGGAATTTTCTAAAGATATAAGGCAGCCCCGGACTGCAAGGCCAACTGAAGGAACAGGGTGGGTTTTAGTCAGTAAAAGTCTGACAATCCCTCCTGCTCCATATAGAGTGGGAGGAGTCATTTGGTGATGCTCCCACAAAAAAAAATTAATGGCTTAAGTGGTTTTTCATCAAATGACTAATTTTTCTAAGTTACAAAGTGAAATTAAAAACTTATTAAAATTATTATGTATGTTCTTCCATTTAACCTTTTTATTAATAATTGCAGTACTGTAGAGGAGCAAGTAGCTGAGACACTTGACATGTTGAGTGTTTTGTTTGGCTGCGAAATACTCAAGATCATCCCAGGCAGAGTTTCTGTAGAAGTTGATGCCAGGTTATTAAAGCCTTTATTTTTATTTCTAAAAAGTCTATTGTAACATGGACTAATACAGGGTTAATTGTAAAACACCGGAAACCTCTCAGGACTATGTTACTAACATCATAATCAACAACTTTTGTTCTATGACTTTTAAAAATTCGTCATATTTTAGTTCACCAGATTTTCATACAAAAATAATAATATTTAAATTGAACGCCCTAAATGTTACAAAGTCTATGCGAAGCAAAAGAATACGATTTATACTATCACTTTCTTTTGTTTCGCATAGACTCCGTAACATTTAGGGCGTTCAATTTAAATATTATTATTTTTGTATGAAAATCTGGTGAACTAAAATATGACGAATTTTTAAAAGTCATAGAACAAAAGTTGTTGATTATGATGTTAGTAACATAGTCCTGAGAGGTTTTCGGTGTTTTAAAATTAATCCTGTATTACAGTAAAAATTCAAGTTATGAAATGTGAAAAAGTTATATGAATTATTTTCGAAAGTTGATATGACCTACTTTTAAATTATAAGGCTATAAGTAGTATGTAGTTAGAAAGTAGAAACTATTGTTTTATTTGCTTGCAGAATAGCATTGACCCATGCAATAAATAATAATTTATATCACTCATTAGCTACATACCTACCCAAAACATTTACAAAGTTACCAACATTTACATAATGGCATCTTGAATTTCAGATTGTCTTTTGATAAGGATGCAAGTATGTCCAAGGCTATCAAACTTATAAACATGTTTGCTGAGTATGGAATTAAGAAGGAGCGTATTCTTATCAAGTTGGCTTCAACTTGGGAAGGCATCCAAGCTGCAAGGTAAATGTGCTGTTTCCACAAAATCACACACTAAACACAAACACAAATTGTTGTTACTTAGTTCGTGAAGATATGGTGAATCCAAGATTGTCAATTGTTCTTATTCAGCGCAGGCATGGAACCGTATGCGCACGCGATATGGCGGTTAATTCGGAAGTGTGGGCTTTCGACCACAAAATCTACAAAATCTAAAAGTAGCCAATCTACGTCATCCTTGTGAGGTTTTGTGTGGGAGAGAGGGAAGGGGGTTTTAGGAAACGGATGTCAATCGAATTCTGCATGTTGATGCAACCATTTATCCTATTAAATAAAAATTGGCCGAGTGCGAATCCGACTCGCCCATGAAGGGTTCTGTAACTAAACAAAATAAATATGTTTTTCATAGTGTTTGTATGAAATACAAAGTTATATTTGCGGTTTTGATAAATGTGCTATATCTCAAAAACTGCTGACTCTATCTCGTTCAAATCAATTTTCGCTGAAAGTTTTCATTAAGATCTACAGCATATATTTTATTTTGATTTTTCACTATTATTATAAAAGTTAGAGGGGGATTTGACTACTTTGGACGTATCTATCTTTTAAACGACTGACTTTAAGAAAAAAATGTATTAGAAACCTCCATGCCATTTTTAAAGATCTGTCTATAGACACATTCAGATTGCATATAGACATCTCTATCAAGTTTCACATGTGTAATCCTAATAATTTCGGAATAAAATGGCTGTGACATACGGACGAACAGACAGACAGACAAACATGATGAATCTATAAGAGTTCCGTGTTTTGCCATTCGGCTATGGAACCCTAAAAAGGTATGGATAGAAATTCACTACAGCTGGTATCTTTTGTTTCAGCAAATACTGAATGATTTTTTCACTACATTAACTACTACTATGTTCTTTGCACTGGCATTAAATAAAGATTATTATTATAATGAACTGGTGATCATTTGTGTTAGTAAAAAACGAGACTAATTATTTTTAAACAATTATTTACAGGGAACTGGAGAAGAAACATGGAATCCATTGTAACCTTACCTTGTTGTTCTCTCTGTACCAAGCTATTGCTTGTGCTGAAGCTAATGTCACACTCATATCGCCATTTGTTGGAAGAATTTTGGACTGGTAAATGACAATTATTTTTTAGCATTGCCTGTATTTAACAAAACTGCATATGAATGTTATCATGTAGATATAAACAGGCAGCGCTTGTCGGCTTGCTAGTATCGCTCTGTGCAGGTCGTTAACACAGTTTTGGAAAAAAGGTTCATGTAGTCCATTGATCTAAAACCACGCAGTCGAACCATGGGTCTAAAGGTGTTAACACAGATTATGCAATATGCATAGCAATTTAATATTTTGTATGTATCGTCGCTGTTACCACGACCTCTATGTAAAGAGTGTAGCCCTGAGTCAACTAGTCCTTATAGAGAGCTAAGAAGGACTCGGATTAATTGTATCGTGACTTCGTGAGGGTTCTCTTTGGTCCGTGTTGGTATTTTACCTTTCCTGTTAAAGAACTAATGTGTAATTTTTCAGGTACATTGAGCATACTAAGAAGACCTACGAGGGTAAAGACGACCCTGGCGTTATATCTGTAACTCGCATATACAACTATTATAAGAAGTTCGGCTACAAGACACAAGTGATGGGCGCGTCGTTTCGTAATACTGGTGAGATCCGCGAACTAGCCGGCTGCGACCTGCTCACTATCAGCCCCAAGCTCTTGCAGGAGTTGGCTGCGAGTGAACAACCCCTGAAGAGAGTGAGTTGAAATTCATTGCTACCTTCTGCCAGCAGGTTTGACTGCATATTATGTTGATAAAAAAGTATTTGTCTTATCCAGGACTTAGGCTATATGTAAGATTTACTAAGTTTTAATTAGAACTAGTAATGTGGGTAGAATTGGGGTAGAATTCACATTACTCGCAGTAGTCGCAGTCTTGTTAACTTCTCCAACTAAGCTAAATATTATGCTTCTGTGAGAGAGTCAGTTCATGGCAATAGTGTAATGGGTGGGGTTCGAGCCCGTGACCTCTCGATCACAAGTTTGACACCTTAGCCATTAGGCTATTGATGCTTAATCCATTCCAAATTCATTATGTTCCAATCGATTTCCAGTCGCTATCATGCTTTATCGCGATTTCGTTGAAGACGGACAAAATATGTGTATTATGAACATTCACTATATTCTTTTGCAATTAAGTTTGGCTATTCATAATTAAAATTCATGTCGAGACAGCTCATAGTAATGTTTCTGATTGCGTTTTATTTATTATATTTTACTAAATGCTTATGATTGACTTACGAAAATTATTGTATAGTGAATTTTAATGAAGTTTCATTGTGTTCTAATAATGTAAAAACTAAATTTTAAGCACAATAATAACACCTAGCTGATAAAACGCTATCAACAATCTATTGCATTAATTAGTTTTGCTTTATTTCCAGTTCAATGCAATATTACATGAGTGTGTAATGTGTAATCTGTTCAAGGTTACATGTTTATTAGAATGTATAGGTTTGAATTGTATGACTGTTAAAGTAGTGTGTTGTGACGGCGGCGGTGTAGTAATACCTAGTTTTGTTTTTAATTACAGGTATTGGACCCGAAATTTGCTGCCCAGTGTGATATGGAAAAGATTACCCTCAGTGAGGCGCAGTTCCGGTGGCATTTTAATGAAGATCAGATGGCCACTGACAAGTTGTCAGACGGCATCAGAAAGTTTGCTGCCGACACCAGAAAACTTGAAACCCTTATCAAGGGTCTGCTTGCTAAGAAGTAAATAAATATGCCATATCATTATTGGGGTTTAGTGGAACAATGATTAGGCTTAAGCTCAAAAATCATAAGGAGTGATTTACAAAAACTGATTTTGATATATTTTTATGTTTTTCCTTCTTGTTTTTTCTTACTGTATACCTGTTGTTCTTTTGTATTGTTAATCAGATACTTGATGTATCGTGAAACGGGGACCATAAAAGTTTTGATACTTTCTTTTACATGTTGTTTTATAAAAACTGCCCTGCTCTATCTAAAAGGCCGTTAAGCCACAAAAGGTCATTTTTCACTTTTTAATGTATACTTAAACTACTTTCGATTCTCTATCTTTTGGTCTAAGAATCATTTTCCTACGATTAATACTTTTCGAGATATAGCAATTTTGCTGAGCAGTTAAACAAAAATTTTTTTTTTCCATCCTTTGTTAAAAAGTGACTAAACCACAATACTTGTATATACAATACTAAAATATAATACAATACTAAAAGATACTTTTATTTACTTTAAAAAAACCTCACATATATTGTGAATAGAGCTATGCACACAAAAATAATTTACCATCGTCCTAGCTAGCGTAGTTTTGTAGAAAAATCATTTCCGACTTATTTTTACGTTTACTCGAAAAATACTTTTGGGGGTTAGCGGCTTTTTAGATAGTGTAGGGCAGAAAAGTATATTGGAGGGTTAAAAGAATATTAAATGGTTTTCTTATTAATGGTTTGTTTATTGTAACAACCAATATTAAACATGAATAAGGAAACGAATTATTATAAGAGTTTTGCCAAGCCCTAACGACTTCCTTAGGATGTTACCACACCAATCGATCGATCGTCGATCGATGCCATCGATCGATGGTAGAATAGATTAGTCGAAGTCGATCGATAGTTTCTACCAGACCAATCGATTGATGGTAGAATGAATTAGTCGACGTCGATCGATTGATATAATAGTACAAGCAACATCGTACTGGCCAACAACAACGCGTCCTCTACATTTCGAAAGAAACTGATGGAATATAGCCAGGGTTAATCGATCAACGTCGACCGATGCCATCGACCAGCAATCGATCGATTGGTTAGTCGACCGGTATCCGTCGATCAATTAAAGCTACCATACCAATCGATCAACTTCGACCGATGTCGATCGATGGCATCGATCGACGATCGATCGATTGGTGTGGTAACACCCTAATGCTTTACTATATATATGAATGTACTCTGTGAATGCTGCAAACAAAAAAAACCTTGAAACACCTGAACATATCTTGATTAATTGTAGTTAAGAACCATCTCGATCAGCTTTCTAAAAAAACCGAATCATAATCGGTCCATTGTTTTAGGAGCTACGATGCCACACACAGACACATAGACACGTTAAACTTAACACCCCTCTTTTTGCGTCGGGGGTAAAATAAACTGCCGTTTATGAATAATGATGAAAGCTTCGTAAGTGTTCCTTCTTTATGCGAAACTCTTGTTTCTATTTTTTCCGATGTGTCCAAGAACTTTAATGTAGTCCACATCAACGCCCAAAGTATTCCGGCTCATTTCCCCGAAATGCTGGCCAGTTTTAACTGTAAGAATATTCATGCTATCCTAGTTTCCGAATCATGGTTAAAACCTTGCCTTCCCTCTTTTTCTTACTCTCTTCTAAGTTTTCAACTTATCAGGAATGACCGCGCAGTCGGTGGTGGCGGGGTGACCATTTATCTTCGTAATTATATTTCCTTTTCTTTTGTTAACATGTCCGCACAGCCGCCTCCTCCGAACGCTGGTGAACATCTTTTCATTGAAGTTGAACTTCACCACTAAAATTCTCCTTGGAGTCTACTACAGCTCTTCTCTTCGAATTAATTTATTTTCTTCCTTGGAGCATATTTTAGAAACTAATTCCCTCTTACAGTCATAGTTTAATAATGGGTGACTGTAATACATGCCTCCTTAAAAAAGACACTCGTTCCAATTCTCTCTTTCATATAGTAGAATCAACCAATCTCTCCATTTTCGATCTTGGTGCCACTCACCATTTTCCTAACTCTGTTCCTTCAATGCTTGATGTTATTTTTGTCTTTTCTTTTAGTCAAGTCGCTAAGCATGGTCAATGTTCAGCAGTCGCCTTTTCCTACCATGACCCTAATTTTCACATCCTATAAAATTTGCCCCCCTAAGCATTCCGTAGTAACTAAGCAAAATAACTTTGTTTTTCATAGTGTTTGTATAATACAAAGTTATATTTCCGGTTTTAGAAAATGTGTTATACGCACCCTTATTCAAACAACGAAATAACTCAAATTTAAATATTTGCGGGAAAATGCAAGTAAAGTTTGACACCTGCACAGAGTGTATTTCAATATTTAACTAATTAGCTGTCAAACTGTTGTCAGAAGCACTTCATGCTCTTCGAGTTTTATTGTAAATCGTTAAAAATATCGTGATTTTAGTGGTCAAAGTACAACTAAAGTGTAGTTAAAGTGAATAGCAAACTGTGTTATCGTTATCCAGTGCTAAAACAACTAAAACATTACAAAAATAGCCATCAAAAATTACTAATCTACCCAGTGAAAAAATTCTACCCTCAAATTTTATTTTTATATTTTTTTTTTTCTCTGGCAACTGAGCCGGTGTCGACTATTCTGCCAGTGTCATGTTATGACGGCAGCGAGGGTAAGCCGTCGAACTTTGTACTTTGTGGTAGCTGTTAGTTCAGCTGCAAGGACGAACACATGAGTTAAACATATAGTCTACTATATACAAGCTACGATGTAATATACTATATATATATATATATATTATAAAACACAAACTATTATCTACACAATAACTATACACATATTACGCACTAATTACATTTGAATCTCATTATCTGTTATAAATTTAGATAGGAGGTTAATTAATTTAGGAGAAAAGTGGGTAAGAAGGGTATGGAAGCTGGTTGGGAGAGGAATATTGCATTTGGGAAGTATTTGGTATAAATCAAAGGATCTATTGTTTATGGAGCAGGAGAAGAAAATGTGATCGAGGGTACCCTCAGCAAGGCCGCACTCGCACAGGGAGCTGTCACGGACATGTATTTTATGCAAGAATACTGGGCTACAACAATGTCCGAGTCTAAGTCTGCAGAGTGACGAAACAGTTTTCTTCGACAATTTAAGAAATTTAAAAAACCAAGGTTTCCTCTGAATTTCAGGCTGTATAGCTGCATAGTACTTGCCTTTGGTTTTGGAGGTCGACTTCCATGTTCCCGTCCACAAGTTAAATAACTTTGGTCTGGCACCATTCTGCAAATCGTAGTTTTGTGCTATGTAGTGCTTTCGATCAGCCGGATTCGATGTGGCATACTTTGCTAACGAATCAACGCACTCATTGCCAACAATACCCGAGTGGCCGGGGATCCAGGCTATCTCGATGTCTAAGCCGCTTTGGGAGCAATCAAATAACAAGTTCTTAATATCTATATTGATTTGACTATTAATTTTGCTGTAAAGTTGATTTTGTTTTAAGGCCTGGATACTACTACGCGAATCTGAAAAAATTACTGATCTTGTTATTTGATGGGACTTTATATAGTGTATGGCTTCTAAAATACCAATACACTCCCCTGTAAATACTGATGCTTCTGGTGGACATTTAAATAATAAAGCAATTTTAGAATTTTGAAAATAAACAGCTACCCCTGTGGATTCGGTATCAGATAGTTTTGAAGCATCAGTAAAAAATAAATTCCATCCTTCCCAATACCGCTTAACAGCTGACTCAGTCATCTCTAGGGTTTTGGGAGTTCTTTGATATGCCCGACTGGGCATATCAAAGAACTCCCAAAACCCTCCCAAACAATACCAATACACTCCCCTGTAAATACTGATGCTTCTGGTGGACATTTAAATAATAAAGCAATTTTAGAATTTTGAAAATAAACAGCTACCCCTGTGGATTCGGTATCAGATAGTTTTGAAGCATCAGTAAAAAATAAATTCCATCCTTCCCAATACCGCTTAACAGCTGACTCAGTCATCTCTAGGGTTTTGGGAGTTCTTTGATATGCCCAGTCCCAAAACGGCTTTAGGTTCGAAATTAATCGTTTCATATGCGGTGGTAAAGACTGGGAGAGTTGAGTATTGACAAACTGGCGCGGAGAGTTGTTTAAGCTCTCTATACCTATTTATCAATAGAGGAATTGTTTTATTATTCCAATAGGGAGAGGTATTAAATGATAGGTCGATTTGTTCTAAAATTGGGAGTAAAGGATGGGATGAAAGTGAAAATGCTTTAGTAAGGAAGCGATCTGCTAGGTATTGTCTCCTAAGGTGAAGAGGAGGTTCTGCACATTCTACTTGAAGCGCATTTATGGGAGTGGATCTCATGGCCCCAATGACAATTCTTAGACATTTTGACTGAATACTAATTAATTTCTTAAGCGCTTCTTTGTTACAGGGCTCTAACAAAAAGCTGCAGTAATCTATAGCACTTCTGGTCAATGCGTTATAGATCAGTTTAAGGGTGTAGGGGTGAGCTCCCCACCACACCCCAGCCAAGGCCTTGAGAACCGATATAGATTTTTCGCATTTTTTTACCACACTGTTAACGTGATCAACTCCAGTCAGCCTTGAGTCTAAGGTTACTCCCAGAAACCTAGCGTTATTCTTAACTGGGATGCTTTGTCCATCAATATTTATATCAATTGGGGGTACAGAACGCTTGCGGGTAAAGATGACCGCTGTACTCTTTGGCGCACTTAATGACAGACCATGATCAAGAAGCCATTGGTTTAGAGAGGACAGAGAGACATTCATTGAAAGAGCGGCATCCTGAATGGAACTGCCGCACGGTGGGCTGAAATCGTCAAGTGGGGACTTAAGGATTCAAATGAGTATTTTTGAATTTTATGTACCAATACAAATATTTTTTGTTATATGTAAATTTTTTATACCTAGTATTTTTCGAGTTATAGGCTCCTAAACTTTGTATGAAATATTAATCGGTTTTTGGTTTAACCTGACATGTTTTAATATTGTATTACAGAAATATAGCAAAAAATCAAATTATTGGTAAACATTCTACACCACCCTTATGACGTCATTTGTTTCTAACAATACTCAATTGCGCGGTGACCCTCTTTAGCGCGCGCGTAGTTCATTGAGCGCAGCAAAATGATGATGTGTCATTATGTGATTGAAAATGACATGGTTACATTTGAAAAACAACCATCCTCAGTACGTTCTTACACATCGTTTGTTCGGAATACTAATACTATTTATTACGTAAAAATGTTCGATTTGGTGTCAAATATTGATATTGTTGTGCTATTAAAGGAAAGTGGAAGTTTTAAAAATAATAGTGTTTTATATAGTGCTATTAAATCTAAATTAGTCCCCACTGTGTTAAGTGATGAAAACGATAAAGCGCTTTGTGCAAAATATTGCTATAATCTGCAAAGGAGATGGCAAAATGCTCATAGCAAAGAGGAATTGTTTAGCAACAATAATAGCGAATGGTTATTATCGGAAATAAACTGGCCTGATTTCATTGTAAGTGCATTTGAAAGAAACCAAGACTCTGTTCCTAGTACATCAAGTGAACATGAATCTCCAGCAAAAATGTCTACTGCCACGTCAACGAATGTAAGTCCAAGGAAACCATTTTGTGAATTAGGACCTAAGCAAAAAAAGAGACGTACAGAACTATGACTACAGAGGAAATATCTCATGCATATATTATGAAATTACGAGAGGATGGTAATCAAGGAATAGCTGAAATCCTCGAACACCTACTTAAAAATCTACAGGATGTGCAAAAAGCCAAAGATAGTCTTTTAGGTAAAAATGAAAAACCTAAATTTACTCCAGATGAAGCTTTGGGACTTGTTTTGTCCCTTAAATTAACAAAGTGGCAATACAATACTTTAAGAAAAAGTATCATAGAGAAAAATTTCGACATGTTCCCTTCCTACTACAAGGTGCAAAATGCAAAACAAGAATGCTACCCGCCAAAAGATGATATCACCTTAACAGATACAACTGCTAGAATAAAATTGCAGCCTCTATTAGATATAACCGCCAAAAGGATATTCAAAGCAATCAATATTGATATCACAGACTGTAAGGAGTTGACAATGATAAGCAAATGGGGAATGGATGGTGCCTCGAATTAAGCAAACTATAAGCAAAAAATGACAACGGATGACAAAGAGGACAATGCTTCGACAGATGATTCAAGTATTTTTATGGGTAGTTTAGTACCAAAAAAATTGTTTCCGAGGAACAAATTATCTGGGAAAACGACTCACCAAATTCAGCATATTAGTGTCGTCCAATATTTTTCAAGTTTGAAAAAGAGAATAGATTAACAATTTTAAGAGAGAAAACCGAAATTGAAACGGAGATAAATGAATTGAAGGAAACAGAAATTGGAGAAATAAGTCTCACATTCATTATTGCTTACATACCATGATAGATGGTAAAGCAACATCAATCCTCTGTGAAACTTCAGCTCAACGATGTGACATATGTAAAGCTGTTCCTACAGAAATGAATAACTTGTCTTTGTTGTTGACTAAAAACATTGATACCGACTTGTACAAATATGGTTTATCATCATCATTATATGGATACGTTATATGGAATGCATTCTTCACATCGAGCCTGATAAGGAAGAACATCGTAAGCGACAAAAAGTAAAATTTACAGGAGACGTATTTTATTGACTATTTTTTATAGTTTACTTATAGAACTCCAATTTTTGTATATATTGCAAAACATGTTAGCCTTTAATTATAATCAATTAAATAATAGCAAAAAGAGTTGAATAATTAGTACTATTGTCGCTTACGATAAAAGAGAAGTTCATGAATTCATATTGTTTTTCAAAAATCGTCACTTACGCTCTTGTTTTTCTGTATAGATTAGTCAATTTATTTGTGTTTTACTTTATTATATTCTTTATCAGGTATCAAAATCACCTCTTCAAAATAAAACGCCAACACGTCATGCATAATCAATTTTCATTTATATTTAAACAATTTAAATTATATCACTCTTCATCACTTTCTTCCGGTAGTAAGTCTGCTGTATTGCCATCATAAGGTAAGGTGAGATATTCCTGTGCATATTGTGCTGGAATTATACCCTTGTCACACATTCTTTTCAGGTCCATATACTTGGGTTTGGCAATAGGTACTTTTGCCGTATAAGCTGCCGTGGGTGTCTGGAGACGCTGTCGACTTTGTCGAGATCTTATTAAAAAGCCCAGGTCCACACATTGAATTTCTGAATCCGTACAAAATCCGTAATTAAGTTGAATTTTTTTTTGGATATTTTTTTTTAAAGTAGGCTGATCTTAATTTAGTAATAGGGATCTTAATAGATTTTGGTAAATAGTAAGTTATCTGCAAAACTTTTCCAGTCTAAGATGTCGGCATTTTCTAGCATTATAGTTTCATAATTCTTCGGATTGATCCTGGCATTTGAAATTAACGTGGGCCACTGGGATGGAGCCCAAACTGTTCTTCCTTTTATAAAAGATTCTATTGTGGCATGTACCGAATCGACCGGCATCATTGTATGCCCCGGAACCAAAAACTTTATAGTTATATCCTCAATGAACATTGCAACATTACTTATGAAATACGACAACATCGAAAGCATCGCCCTATTTTTATTTTGCCCGCAACAACTATCAAAATACAAAGCTATAGATGAATGTTCGCCCTTCTCATCAATCATTTTTAAATACTTAAACACAACCGTACAAACTTCATTACAGCCCTTTTTGGATTCAGACTCATGCCATAAGTAACAGTATCCATTCCTGCTTCCACTTTCGTAGATAGTTTCATTATAATAGGCCAGTTTTCTTGAATAATATAAATTTATACTTTCTCCATGCGGAGTAGTTAAAACCTTTTCAAGATCAAAACTGGCACACAAAAATCATTGGAGCTCTTGCTACGAGCTTGGTCATTTAAAAATTTATGTTTTGCTGTATTTTTTTCTGTATGTGATTTTTATATTCAACTGTTTTCATAGCTTCATTCTGTTTTTCAGTATCTAAATTTTTTATACGCTCACACATTTCACATTTGTCCTTTTTCGGTAAATGAAACCCTAAATTGAATTCCTTTTTAAAAATGTTCTTAAAAGTTTGTTTTTGCACTGAACCTATTTCTTTGATAATCTCATCTTGTAGATAAACCTTATTATAGAGGAACGAAAGATTCCTGAACTCAGATGGCAAATACAACTTATTTCCTTTATTACGACAATAGTGAAGCTTGACAGCTGGGAGGTTTTTGAATAAATTGCTTAACTCCTTGAATGACTAACTAGCTATATTTGTTAGAAGGTGTTGATTTTCCTCTTTCATCTGACCTAGAGACATTCAAAGCAGTTATATTCTTTATGGTATATCTTAACATCATCTGTGATATACCTAGCGTTTTAATAGAAACTGCTGACACTCTTTCTGCTACCATCTCCCCAAGGAAAATAATAACGATATGAGACTAATCGCCTACTACCACTTTCTGCTCTTCGTCGACGAACGTTTGTTTCCTCAACTAATGCCAGTTTACACATTTATCTTCGTTATTCATGGCGATATTCGTAACGCTGAAAAGAAAATTATTATATCATGCTAATGCGCAAAAGCAAAGATGGGTGAGTAATAACCAAATGAAAGACTTTGCAAGCTGCAAAAACCATGTTAGATAAGGATTCAAATAGAGCCGTTGAATAATAAGGATTGCAGAATGCACCTAACAGATTTATTTTTATCCCATTTTGAAGCAATAAGTAGGTACATAATTCGGTTAATGAAACATAAACCCCTTAAAATAGAACACTCTTGCACACACCAAATTAATATCATAATGTAACCTTTACCATCTCTTTAATACAACACAATATATTTATCGTAATAATATTGATTGTACTTACATGTACGTAATGCACTAAATATTAATGTTATAACACTGAAATGATTACTGTTTAATTATTAAACTAAAGAAAAGTTCGCATCAAGGCACTGTGAATCGTAATTTCAAATAAGTTTAAACTTGCACCGATCAACGAGTTTGTATTTAGTTGTTAAACAAATTGCAAATGTGAAATTAAATGTTTAAATATAAATATGGTATAAAAAATATACAAATACGTAGTTAAATATTACTTTAAATTCAAAAATATATGCAAACAAACTAAAAAATGAAGTATTTTCCACAAATTGATAATTAACAATAAGTGTAACTGCGATTATAATTAAACGCATCACAGGTTTTGAACAGATCTTAAAACTATGTTTTATCGTAAGTGACAAACGTTACTTACGATAAGTCGGATACGATAATTATGATTGTTCGTTTATATAAAAGTTTTACTTTTGTCGTTTGCGATAAAATTTATTTTTAGTTATTATTTTGAAGTTTATGCAATTAGGAATATAAGGATTTTTTTATTAGAACCTAAATTACTTTAGCAGCACATTACAATGAAAAAGTGAAATACCTACATTTTGTCGCTTACGATGTTCTTCCATATCAGGGTCGACATATCCTATAGACTGGATTTCAAAACATGGGTTGAAAAAGGTGAAAACAAAATTTTGATGGAAAATAGAATTAAAAGCATTCAGCAAGCTTATAAAAATCAAACAGGCCTTTTAATAGATGTAGATACTGGTGTCGATGGAAACTTTATAAAACTGTTTTCAATCATTTTAGAAACAATATCTTCTGGTCATAAAATTGACACAGTGAAGTATAAAGAATATACGGAAGCCACCATAAAATTATACGTAGATTTATATGAGTGGAATCACATGCCCTCCAGTGTGCATAAAGTTTTTGTTCATGGAGCAGCTATCATTGAAATCTTGGGATTAATTCCGAGTGGAAAGTTATCGGAAGAAGCGGCTGAATCTAGAAATAAAGACTTCAGGCGATATCGCCAACACCATTCAAAAAAATTCTGCAGAAGAGCTAATAATGAGGATATTTTGAATAATTTAATAATTACTTCAGATCCTTATATATCATCAAAACGTCATAAAATGAAACGAAAATACAAACCATTTTCAGAAGAAGCGAAAGCCATGCTTCTGTTATCTCCAACATTTGAAGATGATGAGCGGGAAAATATAAAATTTGTAAATGTGGAACATTTAGAGAACGAATCTGAATCAGAATCTGATGAAATTGTCTAAGTGATAATTTTGTGAGTGCGTGTGTGAGTAAGAGAGTGCGTATGAGTGGATTAGGCCTCCTGGGGACATAACTGATAAAAAAAAAACGCGCTTAGTTCTGTACCTCAAGAGTGGTGTGGAAAAGGGAATGAAAAACAATTTTCTCCAAAATCGAAGAAAATCGAAGCAAGTGATATATCGGATAATTTGCGTAAAAAATAGCACAATCGAATACCGAAAGCCGTGTTTTGAGAACTCTTGAGAATTAAAAGTTATTCATATAAAATCAAATTTCTCCATACAAAAATAAATTCAAATCGTTATAACTTTAAAAATATAAGGTATATACAAAAATCGCAGAAGAAAAATGTCTTGTATTTAGTGGTAGATCGCAAAGCCGTTATTTTTTTTTTAAATTGCTCATCAATTTTCGTGAATCCCTAAGTCCATGGAAGTGTAGCGTCACCGTTACACTCATGTAAATAAAAAGTGTTTCAAACGTACAGACGCACATATTTTATTATATGTAGCTAACTAGTTAGTAAGTTAATAACAGGCGCGTGAGTCACCGACCGCTAGCGGTCGGCGACCGCGCAGCGAGCGAGCGGGACCCCTTCCGCTTCCCCGCGCCTCTCCGGCTAACCAGTCCGTCGGATGCCACCGGGCTGACGACACGCTTTACCGCTTCCTAGCTTCTGTGTCTCACGCGCTTGTGACGATAAGCAATATATATATTCTATCTGTCTATTTCCTACTTGTGCTTGTGCTTCTACATTGTGCTTCTCTTGTGTGTACTTTCACCTTCTATTCTTCGAACTGTATATATGTACGTGTGACCGTGAACAATATAACCAGTTTGTAAACATACCGGCTATCACTATCTCCCGTACGTACCCACTTCATTTAATGTCACTTCAGTTAATGAAGTGGGTACGTACGGGAGATAGTGATAGCCGGTATGTTTACAAACTGGTTATATTGTTCACGGTCACACGTACATATATACAGTTCGAAGAATAGAAGGTGAAAGTACACACAAGAGAAGCACAATGTAGAAGCACAAGCACAAGTAGGAAATAGACAGATAGAATATATATATTGCTTATCGTCACAAGCGCGTGAGACACAGAAGCTAGGAAGCGGTAAAGCGTGTCGTCAGCCCGGTGGCATCCGACGGACTGGTTAGCCGGAGAGGCGCGGGGAAGCGGAAGGGGTCCCGCTCGCTCGCTGCGCGGTCGCCGACCGCTAGCGGTCGGTGACTCACGCGCCTGTTATTAACTTACTAACTAGTTAGCTACATATAATAAAATATGTGCGTCTGTACGTTTGAAACACTTTTTATTTACATGAGTGTAACGGTGACGCTACACCACCCCCCTCTTGAGACCGTCAAGGGCGATAGTAATTAGGGAAATGCACCCGACGGCCTGACCGTGTTCTTTTGATGTTGTCGTCTTCGGTCATCGGTGTTGGATTGATTGCTGGTGTGTCGTGTGGAGTTTGTTTCTGTTCGTGTTCGTTATGTTTTGTGTGACTGTGTGATAATGTGGTGTGTGAGTCTTGAAGTATGTAGGCTGGTTTCACTCGGTCTATCGATACTGAGACTGTTTTACCCTTAAGGAGGAGTTTGAATATCTTGTCGCTCCTCTCTAGTACTTTGTGTGGCCCTGTGTATGCTGGTTGAAATGAGCCGGGTGACGCGTTGTCTCTTACGAAGACGTGTGTTGCGTTGGCAAGGTCCTTAAACACGAATATGGACCGACTATTAGAATGTCGTGCAGCTGGAGACGGTTGAATTTTCCTGGCAAACGTGCGTAGTCTTGATATGTAGTCGGTTATATCCGTGTTACTAACCGGATCTGGCTCAAAGATGTCTCCGAGTAGACGCAATCACCCAGCCAATCGACTTGAGTGTGCTGGCCAACAAGGCCTGAAGACGACAACATCAAAAGAACACGGTCAGGCCGTCGGGTGCATTTCCCTAATTACTATCGCCCTTGACGGTCTCAAGAGGGGGGTGGTGTAGCGTCACCGTTACACTCATGTAAATAAAAAGTGTTTCAAACGTACAGACGCACATATTTTATTATATGTAGCTAACTAGTTAGTAAGTTAATAACAGGCGCGTGAGTCACCGACCGCTAGCGGTCGGCGACCGCGCAGCGAGCGAGCGGGACCCCTTCCGCTTCCCCGCGCCTCTCCGGCTAACCAGTCCGTCGGATGCCACCGGGCTGACGACACGCTTTACCGCTTCCTAGCTTCTGTGTCTCACGCGCTTGTGACGATAAGCAATATATATATTCTATCTGTCTATTTCCTACTTGTGCTTGTGCTTCTACATTGTGCTTCTCTTGTGTGTACTTTCACCTTCTATTCTTCGAACTGTATATATGTACGTGTGACCGTGAACAATATAACCAGTTTGTAAACATACCGGCTATCACTATCTCCCGTACGTACCCACTTCAGAAGCTTGATTTCAGCCCACCGTGTGCCGCAGACCAACAAAGCAATATCGTCAGCATACTGAAGGATTTTGCAGTTGAAGTTAAGAGATGAGGGCAAGGTAGCTGTATACATATTGTATAATGGGGGACTAAGAACAGATCCTTGAGGTAATCCTCTCCAGACAGTTCTTTGTTCGAAGTCAGCCCCAGGGATTCTTAATTTAATTGTGCGGTTGGAAAATATGCTACCAATAATGCGAGAAATCCTGCCTGGGATTCTCAGCTCGTGCAGCTTGTGCCTGAGATTGGGGAGGAGGACTGAATCATAGGCAGCTGATATATCCAGGAAGACAGCAACCACAGACTCATTCCTGCTGAGGGCCAGTCGGACCTCTGACGTGAGGATACCCACACTGTCAGCCGTGCCCAGACCTTTCCTAAAGCCGAACTGAGTCGCTGGGAGCAGTCTCCTGTTTTCAACCAACCACACTAACCGATTTTTTATTAAATGTCCCAAAAGTTTTAAGAGTATGGACGATAAAGCGATGGGTCTGTATGAGCAATGGTCATTAGGATCTTTGCCTGGTTTTAATAATGGAATAACAACTTGAACCTTCCACTCTGTGGGAATGAAACCGGATGTAAAGCAGAAATTAGCCAAATCCAGGTAATATCCGTGGGTTCTTGGACCCGCTTTAGAAATAAAGGAGTAGGTGAATCGATCCACTCCTGGGGCAGAGTCTCTTACATGGGATAGCACGGTTTTTAGTTCGTCCAAGCTAAACGGTTTGTTCATAGGGTCGTGTTGTCTACATCTTCAATGCCAACACTAGCGTCTTCCTTAGTTGGAACATAAGCTGGAGCGATTTTAGAGAAAAACCGGTATCCCAGTTCCTCCGTGATATTATTCGAAGAGATGGGTGCTAAGCTGCTCCTAAAGTGTTTAACTTTACGCCAGACTAACGAAACCGGAGTGGATGGACTCAGCGAACTACAAAATTTTGTCCAACCTTCGCGTTTCTTTCTTTTAAAGAATTTTCTGGACTTAGCTAATATCTGCTTGAAAGCAATGAGGTTGTCCAGGTTCATATCGTTGTTAACTGTCTTCTCAGCCTCATTCCTGGCCCTGACCATGTTAGTGCATTCCCTATCCCACCATGGGGGGGAAGGAAGTTTACCGGAGTGGGGTTTTTTGGAAGGGAGGCAGTCATCTGCTGTGGAAGAGATAGTGGAAGAAAAGGATAAAAAACACTCATGGGCATTATCCTCATTCACTTTTGGCAGGGCTGATATTCTCAAATCTAAAATTTTGGAATACAGATCCCAATCTGCTCCATTAAGTTGGTGTTTTAAAAGAGGAGGGGAAACTTTGATGGGAGTATTTTTGGAAGGGAATTCAATTTTTTTATATTTATTCTGCAACATACATCCATTACTGTCATTGTCAAGATGACAGAAGCTGTCACTATCATGTCCTCTGTCACGAGTTAGTGTTGCCAATACTTGAAATAAAACTCCCTATGATAATGGATCAGTCAGGGGAGATTTTGTTCAACCAAGAACCAACAAAAAAGCTCTTGACACAGCAAGTGTTCCATAAAGGTCTCTTCACCACCAAACCACGTTCTCAAAGTCTCACTACTACACCAACGCAAGGTAGTACCAGTACAGATCTTACTTTTGAAAACAATTCAAACACAGGAGATAATGAGGAGGGCTTTAAGGAAGTCATTTCTAAGAAGAGATATAGAAATAGCCCAGACAAACACGGAAATGAAAAACAAACCAAATTTGATAATTATTGGCTAAGTAAACCAATTGAGATATCTAACAGCTTTGCTCATCTTGAGGAAGAAATTGCCCCAAATGTGCAGCCACAAGAAATAAATAAACCCCACCGATTTATGTTGATAAGGTCAGCAACAGCCAACCCTTAATTAAACTACTTGATGAATATGCTAATGGACACTATGAAATAAAAGTTCTCCGTGATGAACAGGTTAAAATCCAACCAGTCACCGGAAACATATTCACAAATTGAAAAACAACTGGAGCTAAAAAATACTGAATTTTACACATATAAACCCAAACAAGACAGGAGTTTCAAGGTTGTCCTAAAAAATATCCATCCGTCCACTGATACAAATGACATACTGGATGAACTCTCCGGCCTGGGCCACAAAGTTATCAATATATGGAATATCAAGCAACGGAATATCAAGCAACGGGTCACCAGAAAACCGCTACCAATTTTTATTGTTGAACTGAAACCTCAAGTTAATAATAAACTAATATATGAAGTAAAAAGTCTCTTGCACTGTCGATGCACATTTGAACCACCACGGCCAAAACGAGAAATCCCACAATGTGCTAATTGCCAACAATACGGTCACACCAAAAGATACTGCCATAGGAAACCCAAGTGTATTAAATGTGCAGGAGATCACATGTCTACTAGCTGCGAAAGAAAGGGAAGATCAGACAATGTAAAATGTGTACTGTGCGAGGGCAATCATCCTGCTAATTATAAAGGATGTGCCGTTTATCAGGAGCTCCAAAAAATTAAATATCCACCATTAAGAACAAAGATGTCTTCGAACTCTAAAACTACAAAGCAGGTACAACAATCAACTGAACCATCGGGAGAAGTTCCCTTCCGTATAACATAATTATAGTCAAGCAGCCCAATCAAATCGAAACTACCAATCACGATCAACAACTCAAGCCCCTCTAATGGCAAGCGAAACAGAAGTTATGCTAAATATGCTAAAACAATTAATGCAGCAAATGACATCAATGACAAACCTACTACTTAACTTCATGTCTAAAATTACACAAAATTCGATAAATTAAATATGGTTGTTTGGAATGCCAACGGCTTGTTGCATATCTTGGAACTGAAACCGTTTTTAGAAATAAACAATGTAGACGTGCTCCTTATCTCTGAAACACATTTTACGAACAAGAGTCATTTAAAATACCTAGATATAGCCTATACCACACTATGCACCCAGATGGCAAAGCGCACGGAGAATCTGCAATACTGATAATGTCGAATATAAAGCATTAAGAAAATAGTCCTTACTGCACCCAAGAAATACAAGCAACTAATGTCACTATTGAAGATTGGAAAGGGCCACTAGTAATATCAGCGGTTTATAGCCCACCCAAACACAATGTTAAAATGGAAGACTATGTGAAGTATTTTAAAACATTGGGCCACAGGTTTCTAGCTGGAGGTGACTACAATGCTAAACATACACACTGGGGATCCCGGATAATAACAACAAAAGGACGTCAACTATACCAAGCCTTAAAGACTAGGAACCTTGACGTAATATCAACTGGACAGCCAACAAACTGGCCAACGGATGTCAAGAAAATACCAGATCTCATTGATTTTTGTATCACTAAAGGCATTGCTAGTACATTAGTCACCTGCACCTCCAGTCAAGAGTTGTCATCAGATCACTCGCCTATATTCATCCAACTGAATCATAAAATTGTAGAGAAATCGAAGCCATGTCAGTTACATAGTCGAAAAACAAATTGGCCAATGTTTAGGGAACAAGTTGAGTCCTGTATAAATAATAAACTTTCTCTTAAGACCCACGACGATATTTGTCAGGCTGTTGAGCACTTTAATTCTTGCATTCAACAAGCTGCATGGAATGCTACACCTTCACCAAAAAGCAAACATCAACATTGGATTTGTTCTGAAATTATCAGAGACTTGCTTGAAGAAAAACGTAGGACGAGAAAACGATGGCAAAAGACTAGATATCCTGATGACAAAAAACACCTTAATTACATCACAACTTTATTGAAGTCAACCCATAGAGAAGACCAAAATCATGACATGGAAATATACACTAAAAATCTAGATGCAACAGCAAAAACAGATTACTCTCTTTGGAAGGCGACGAAAAAGCTTAAAAGACCGGTAGCAAGCCAACCACCAGTGCGTAAAAGATTCATGTGATTCATGGGCCAAAAGTGACTCTGAAAAAGCACAAGACTTTGCTGAACACTTAAGCAAAGTTTTCACCCCCAACGACGCTCAAGGATACCAGAAGATGCAAGAAGAAATAACTGCATATTTAGAACAAACATACCAACTCGACTTGCCACTAAGAAGAATTTCAAAAAATGAAGTAAAGTCAACGATTAATAACCTTAATGAACACAAAGCACCTGGGTATGACTTAATAACAGGAAAAATATTAAAAGAACTACCTGAGGCCGGCATTACATTCCTTACAGCTTTATACAATGCAACTAGTATTTGCCTGTTGCGCGAGGTGCAAGCACCTCGCGAGCTTGTTAAAAAAAAATGCGGTGGTGATGGGGGGGGTTGCACAATTATTTCGACTAAAGCATTGGCCCTCTAAATGAATCTGAAAAAAAAAATGTTCCAAGTCTCTTAATTTCCGAGATCCGCCTAAGGGGGGTGAGAAGGGGGGCAAGGGGGGCGACTTTGAAAAATGGTTTTTACTTTACCGAGCCTCCTCTATACGAATCCGTAAAAAAAAAAATACGGGTCTCGTAGTTTCCGAGATACGATAGGGAGGGGGGAGAAGAGGGGTGAAAAGGGGAGGTTTGGCACCTTTCCCGTAGGTTTGAGAGTTACTTGTTTACGAATCAGTCAAAATATACCCACCTCCCCATCCACCATCTGGGAGAACAATTATGTCAATGAGTCAGTCAGTCATTGAGTCAGTAGTAATTTAGCTTTATATAGTATAACTAGTATTTGCGTGTTGCGCGAGGTGCAAGCACCTCGCGAGCTTGTGAAAAAAAAAAAAGGGGGGTGGGGGGGGTTGCACAATTATTTCGACTAAAGCATTGCCCCTCTAAATGAATCTGAAAAAAAAAATGTTCCAAGTCTCTTAGATTCCGAGATCCGCCTAAAGGGGGGGAGAAGGGGGCGGGGGGGGACTTTGAAAAATGGTTTTTACTTTACCGAGCCTCCTCTATACGAATCCGTAAAAAGAAAAAAATACGGGTCTCGTAGTTTCCGAGATACGATAGGGGGAGGGGGAGAAGGAGGGGGAGAAGGAGGGGGGGGGAAAGGGGAGGTTTGGCACTTTTCCCGTAGGTTTGAGAGTTACTTGTTTACGAATCTGTCAAAATATACCCACCTCCCCATCCACCATCTGGGAGAACAATTATGTCAATGAGTGAGTCAGTCAGTCAGTCAGTCAGTGGTAATTTGGCTTTATATAGTATAATAACTAGTATTTGCGTGTTGCGCGAGGTGCAAGCACCTCGCGGTTCACTTTAAAAAAAAAAAAAAGGAGGGTGGGTGATGGGGGGTGTTTAGTATTTGCGTGTTGCGCGAGGTGAAAGCACCTCGCGTGCTTGTGAAAAAAAAAATAAAAAAAAATGGGGGGGGTGATGGGGGGAGATGGGGGGGTTTAGTATTTGCGTGTTGTGCGAGGTGCAAGCACATCGCGTGCTTGTGAAAAAAAAAAAAAAAGTGGGTGGGGGGGTGATGGGGGGGTTTAGTATTTGCGTGTTGCGCGAGGTGCAAGCACCTCGCGTGCTTGTGAAAAAAAAAAGGGGGGGCGGGCTGATGGGGGGAGATGGGGGGTTTAGTGTTTGCGTGTTGCGCGAGGTGCAAGCACCTCGCGTTCGTGTGAAATAAAAAAAAAATGGGGGGGTGATGGGGGGGTTTAGTATTTGCGTGTTGCGCGAGGTGCAAGCACCTCGCGTGCTTGTGAAAAAAATAAAAAAAAGGGGGGGTGTGATGGGGGTATAGTATTTGCGTGTTGCGCGAGGTGCAAGCACCTCGCGTGCTTGTGAAAAAAGAAAAAAGGGGTGGGGAAATGGGGGGGTTTAGTATTTGCGTGTCGCGCGAGGTGCAAGCACCTCGCGTGCTTGTGAAAAAAAAAAAGGGGGGCGGGCTGATGGGGGGAGATGGGGGGTTTAGTGTTTGCGTGTTGCGCGAGGTGCAAGCACCTCGCGTTCGTGTGAAATAAAAAAAAAAATGGGGGGGTGATGGGGGGGTTTAGTATTTGCGTGTTGCGCGAGGTGCAAGCACCTCGCGTGCTTGTGAAAAAAATAAAAAAAAGGGGGGGTGTGATGGGGGTTTAGTATTTGCGTGTTGCGCGAGGTGTAAGCACCTCGCGTGCTAGTGAAAAAAAAAAAAAAAGGGGGGGGTGATTGCGGGAGATGGGGGGGTTTAGTATTTGCGTGTTGCGCGAGGTGCAAGCACCTCGCGTGCTTGTAAAAAAAAAAAAAAGGGGGGAGATGGGGGGGGTTTCGTATTTGCGTGTTGCGCGAGGTGCAAGCACCTCGCGTGCTTGTGAAAAAAGCTAAAGCATTGCCCCTCTAAATCAAGTATTTGCGTGTTGCGCGAGGTGCAAGCACCTCGCGTGCTTGTGAAAAAAAAAAGGGGGGGTGATGGGGGGGTTTAGTATTTGCGTGTTGCGCGAGGAGCAAGCACCTCGCGTGCTTGTGAAAAAAAAAAGTATTTGCGTGTTGCGCGAGGTGCAAGCACCTCGCGTGCTTGTGAAAAAAAAAAAAAAAGGGGGCCGGGTGATGGGGGGTTTAGTGTTTGCGTGTAGCGCGAGGTGCAAGCACCTCGCGAGATTGTGAAAAAAAAAAAAAAAAAAAGTGGGGGTGGGGTAATGGGGGGGGGGTTGCAGAAGTATTTCGACTAAAGCATTGCCCCTCTAAATGAATCTGAAAAAAAAAAATTTCCAAGTCTCTTAATTTCCGAGATCCGCCTAAAGGGGGTGAGAAGGGGGGCGGGGGGGGACTTTGAAAAATGGTTTTTACTTTACTCACACTTTTCCCGTAGGTTTGAGAGTTACTTGTTTACGAATCTGTCAAAATATACCCACCTCCCCATCCACCATCTGGGAGAACAATTATGTCAATGAGTGAGTGAGTCAGTCAGTCAGTGAGTGGTAATTTAGCTTTATATAGTATAACTAGTATTTGCGTGTTGCGCGAGGTGCAAGCACCTCGCGTGCTTGTGAAAAAAGAAATTGGTATTTGCGTGTTGCGCGAGGTGCAAGCACCTCGCGAGATTGTGAAAAAAAAAAAAAAAAAAAGGGGGGGGGTGTTGGGGGGGGGGTTGCACAAGTATTTCGACTAAAGCATTGCCCCTCTAAATGAATCTGAAAAAAAAAATGTTCCAAGTCTCTTAGATTCCGAGATCCGCCTAAAGGGGGGGAGAAGAGGGGCGGGGGGGGGGGACTTTGAAAAATGGTTTTTACTTTACCGAGCCTCCTCTATACGAATCCGTAAAAAACAAAAAATACGGGTCTCGTAGTTTCCGAGATACGATAGGGAGGGGGGAGAAGGGGGGTGAAAAGGGGAGGTTTGGCACTTTTCTCGTGGGTTTGAGAGTTACTTGGTTACGAATCTGTCAAAATATACCCACCTCCCCATCCACCATCTGGGAGAACAATTATGTCAATGAGTGAGTCAGTCAGTCAGTCAGTCAGTGAGTGGTAATTTAGCTTTATATAATATAACTAGTATTTGCGTGTTGCGCGAGGTGCAAGCACCTCGCGTGCTTGTGAAAAAAAAAAAAAAAATGGGGGGGTTTAGTATTTGCGTGTTGCGCGAGGTGCAAGCACCTCGCGTGCTTGTGAAAAAAAAAAAGGGGGGTGATGGCGGGGTTTAGTATTTGCGTGTTGCGCGAGGTGCAAGCACCTCGCGTGCTTGTGAAAAAAAAAAAAAAAATGGGGGGGTTTAGTATTTGCGTGTTGCGCGAGGTGCAAGCACCTCGCGAGCTTGTGAAAAAAAAAAAAAAAAGAGAGGGGGGGGTGATGGGGGGGGGGTTGCACAAGTATTTCGACTAAAGCATTGCCCCTCTAAATGAATCTGAAAAAAAAAATGTTCCAAGTCTCTTAGATTCCGAGATCCGCCTAAAGGGGGGGAGAAGGGGGGCGGGGGGGGGGACTTTGAAAAATGGTTTTTACTTTACCGAGCCTCCTCTATACGAATCCGTAAAAAACAAAAAATACGGTTCTCGTAGTTTCCGAGATACGATAGAGGGGGGGGAGAAGGGGGGGGAAAAGGGGAGGTTTGGCACTTTTCCCGTAGGTTTGAGAGTTACTTGTTTACGAATCTGTCAAAATATACCCACCTCCCCATCCACCATCTGGGAGAACAATTATGTCAATGAGTGAGTCAGTCAGTCAGTGAGTGGTAATTTAGCTTTATATAGTATAACTAGTATTTGCGTGTTGCGCGAGGTGCAAGCACCTCGCGTGCTTGTGAAAAAAACTAAAGCATTGCCCCTCTAAATCAAGTATTTGCGTGTTGCGCGAGGTGCAAGCACCTCGCGAGCTTGTGAAAAAAAAAAAAAAAAAAAGAGTGGGGGGGGTGATGGGGGGGGGGTTGCACAAGTATTTCGACTAAAGCATTGCCCCTCTAAATGAATCTGAAAAAAAAAATGTTCCAAGTCTCTTAGATTCCGAGATCCGCCTAAAGGGGGGGAGAAGGGGGGCGGGGGGGGGACTTTGAAAAATGGTTTTTACTTTACCGAGCCTCCTCTATACGAATCCGTAAAAAACAAAAAATACGGGTCTCGTAGTTTCCGAGATACGATAGGGAGGGGGGAGAAGGGGGGTGAAAAGGGGAGGTTTGGCACTTTTCCCGTAGGTTTGAGAGTTACTTGTTTACGAATCTGTCAAAATATACCCACCTCCCCATCCACCATCTGGGAGAACAATTATGTCAATGAGTGAGTCAGTCAGTCAGTGAGTGGTAATTTAGCTTTATATAATATAACTAGTATTTGCGTGTTGCGCGAGGTGCAAGCACCTCGCGTGCTTGTGAAAAAAAAAAAGTGGGGGGGGGGTGATGGGGGGAGATGGGGGGGGGGTTAGTATTTGCGTGTTGCGCGAGGTGCAAGCACCTCGCGTGCTTGTGAAAAAAACTAAAGCATTGCCCCTCTAAATCAAGTATTTGCGTGTTGCGCGAGGTGCAAGCACCTCGCGTGCTTGAGAAAAAAAAAAAAAGTGGGGGGGGGGGGTAATGGGGTGGGGGGTTGCAGAAGTATTTTGACTAAAGCATTGCCCCTCTAAATGAATCTGAAAAAAAAAATGTTCCAAGTCTCTTAGATTCCGAGATCCGCCTGTAGGGGGGGAGAAGGGGGGCGGGGGGGGGACTTTGAAAAATGGTTTTTACTTTACCTAACCTCCTCTATACGAATCCGTAAAAAGAAAAAAATACGGGTCTCGTAGTTTCCGAGATACGATAGGGAGGGGGGAGAAGGGGGGGAAAAGGGGAGGTTTGACACTTTTCCCGTAGGTTTGAGAGTTACTTGTTTACGAATCTGTCAAAATATACCCACCTCCCCATCCACCATCTGGGAGAACAATTATGTCAATGAGTGAGTCAGTGAGTGGTAATTTAGCTTTATATAGTATACTAGTATTTGCGTGTTGCGCGAGGTGCAAGCACCTCGCGTGCTTGTGAAAAAAAAAAAAAAAAAGGCGGGGTTTGATGGAGGGGTTTAGTATTTGCGTGTTGCGCGAGGTGCAAGCACCTCGCGAGCTTGTGAAAAAAAAATAAAAAAAAAAGAGGGGGGGGGGGGGTGATGGGGGGGGGTTGCACAAGTATTTCGACTTAAGCATTGCCCCTCTAAATAAATCTGAAAAAAAAAATGTTCCAAGTCTCTTAGATTCCGAGATCCGCCTAAAGGGGGGGAGAAGGGGGGCGGGGAGGGGGGACTTTGAAAAATGGTTTTTACTTTACCGAGCCTCCTCTATACGAATCCGTAAAAAGAAAAAATACGGGTCTCGTAGTTTCCGAGATACGATAGGGGGGGGGGGAGAAGCGGGGGGAAAAGGGGGGGTTTGGCACTTTTCCCGTAGGTTTGAGAGTTACTTGTTTACGAATCTGTCAAAATATACCCACCTCCCCATCCACCATCTGGGAGAACAATTCTGTCAGTGAGTCAGTGAGTGGTAATTTAGCTTTATATAGTATAACTAGTATTTGCGTGTTGCGCGAGGTGCAAGCACCTCGCGTGCTTGTGAAAAAAACTAAAGCATTGCCCCTCTAAATCAAGTATTTGCGTGTTGCGCGAGGTGCAAGCACCTCGCGTGCTTGTGAAAAAAAAAAAAAAAAAAAGTGGGGGGGGGGTAATGGGGGGGGGGGGGTTGCAGCAGTATTTTGATTAAAGCATTGCCCCTCTAAATGAATCTGAAAAAAAAAGTGTTCCAAGTCTCTTAATTTCCGAGATCCGCCTAAAGGGGGTGAAAAGGGGGGCGGGGGGGGGGACTTTGAAAAATGGTTTTTACTTTACCGAGCCTCCTCTATACGAATCCGTAAAAAAAAAAAATACGGGTCTCGTAGTTTCCGAGATACGATAGGGAGGGGGGAGAAGGGGGGGGGAAAAGGGGAGGTTTGGCACTTTTCCCGTAGGTTTCAGAGTTACTTGTTTACGAATCTGTCAAAATATACCCACCTCCCCATCCACCATCTGGGAGAACAATTATGTCAGTGAGTCAGTGAGTGGTAATTTAGCTTTATATAGTATAATAACTAGTATTTGCGTGTTGCGCGAGGTGCAAGCACCTCGAGTGCTTGTGAAAAAAAAAAAGTGGGGGTGGGGTGATGGGGGGGAGATGGGGGGGGGGGGTTGCACAAGTATTTTGACTAAAGCATTGCCCCTCTAAATGAATCTGAAAAAAAAAATGTTCCAAGTCTCTTAATTTCCGAGATCCGCCTAAAGGGGGGGAGAAGGGGGGCGGGGAGGGGGGACTTTGAAAAATGGTTTTTACTTTACCGAGCCTCCTCTATACGAATCCGTAAAAAGAAAAAATACGGGTCTCGTAGTTTCCGAGATACGATAGGGGGGGGGGGAGAAGGGGGGGGAAAGGGGGGGTTTGGCACTTTTCCCGTAGGTTTGAGAGTTACTTGTTTACGAATCTGTCAAAATATACCCACCTCCCCATCCACCATCTGGGAGAACAATTCTGTCAGTGAGTCAGTGAGTGGTAATTTAGCTTTATATAGTATAATAACTAGTATTTGCGTGTTGCGCGAGGTGCAAGCACCTCGCGTGCTTGTGAAAAAAAAAAAAAAAAAAGAGGTGGGTTGATGGGGGGGGGGGGTTGCACAAGTATTTCGACTAAAGCATTGCCCCTCTAAATGAATCTGAAAAAAAAAATGTTCCAAGTCTCTTAGATTCCGAGATCCGCCTAAAGGGGGGGAGAAGGGGGGCGGGGGGGGGACTTTGAAAAATGGTTTTTACTTTACTCACACTTTTCCCGTAGGTTTGAGAGTTACTTGTTTACGAATCTGTCAAAATATACCCACCTCCCCATCCACCATCTGGGAGAACAATTATGTCAATGAGTGAGTGAGTCAGTCAGTCAGTGAGTGGTAATTTAGCTTTATATAGTATAACTAGTACTCTCGCGGGGCTTCGCTCCCGTGGATTCTATCACGGTAAAAACATAACTCTCCTTTTTTGCAGTCGGGTAAAAAGTGGCCTATAACCTTCCTCAAGCTTCAAGCTACTTCCATACCAAATTTCATCCAAATCCACCCAGTACTTTCGAAGATTAGCGCGTTCAAGCAAACAAACAAACAAACAAACAAACTAACAAACTTTTCCGCTTTATAATATTAGTATAGATATAATATAATATAAACCTGAATTGGTGATGGAGAAACTGCGTAGTTTCAAAGATATTGATCATTTAATTTTTCCCATACAAACACTGCAGTAGGGTTACCAATATTGAAGGTTTTATGTAGGACTAAGTACATTTTAAGGTGTTTGCTTTAATGGACGAAAAACCGGGGTTTGGTGATACAAATACGAACTATTGTGTTAATTTGATTTTCTTTGTAACATCATGAATTAATTTCTCATCATATCGAAATAACTTACAATTGAACCGAATTAATTTATCTGTTAGTTCAGAAGATTCTAATGCTAATTTGGCTTTGCACTGTGTACAAATGCCTACAATGCTAATAATTTTATTATTTACTAGCTTTTGCCCGCGACTTCGTCCGCGTGGAATAGTTACTATGGGCTAACGTTAAATTGAACCCCGATTTTGAAGCATTCTTCATTGGCGCTCCGCTCCTATTGGCCTTAGCGTAATGATTAAATTTACTATTTAATTAAAAAATAATTTTTAAATTCGAACCAGTAGTTCCTGAGATTATCGCGTTCAAACAAACAAACAAACTCTTCAGCCTTATATTATTAGTATAGCGCGGCGACCGATTGTCAAAAATAATCCTTATACCATGATCCAGTATTCACGCGCGATGGCTTATTACACGGTAATATTAATATAACCGTGCTTATTATTAGCGTATTTCATGTATAACTTTGGTGTTTCTATACCGATTAATATGATTCTTTTTTATGGAATAGTTAATAATGTTAACTTTTTCAATTAGGGGTGACTGAGAGTGTTATAAACGTAAGAGTAGACAAATATTATAATCAGAAAGCTTCGAACTGCTAAGTTAACGGGAGTTACGACATGTTATTGTGAGTCAACCATAAAAGATAGACATATGCAGTCGTGGGATATTTTTTATATAATTTTAAGGAGAACATTTCCGTCGTGAAATTATTTCTGTGTAGCTTTAACCATTAAGGTTGCACACGCGACGGAAGCTTAAAAAATGGAGTAACTTCTCCCGTTTTCCCAACATTTCCCTTCACTGCTCTGCTCCTATTGATTGTAGCGTGATGAAAAGTATACTATAACCGGCTCAGGAGTATGAAAAATAATTGTACCAAGTTTCGTTAACATCCGTCGAGTAGTTTTTGTTTCTATAACGGTTATACAGACAGACAGACAGACAGACAAAAATTTTACTGATTGCATTTTTGGCATCAGTATCGATCCCTAATCACCCCCTGATAGTTATTTTGGAAATATATTTCATGTACAGGATTGACCTCTCTACAGATTTATTATAAGTATAGATAGAAGATAATTTTTAAAAACCAGACGACATGTATTTTTTTTATATACATATTTTTGGCGCATAAGATAATTATGTCCATTTGTATTTAGGTAGCCTCCAAACTTTTCTATAAACTGTATCAACTCTGTTCTTTTTCCTATATGATAACATGGGTGGAATTTTTGACCAAGTGTGTATGTCTACTTAAAAAGAAAATTTTTCGTAAGTACACACATCAAAAGTGTCTAGGGATCAACATATATTTTTGCAATAACTTTTCTCCTGATTGATATTAATTAAAATTTTCTTTAAGGATTCATCAAATAAAGTGTTTTCGTTTGTCACAGTAACGATAAACCAAGTCACCTTTGCATTAATAAAGAAATTTGCCATTTTCCTAATAAAGGGATTTTTGAAATTTGAACCACTAACATTAAAGTTCGAAAAAAAGACTGAAATAACAGTTTTCTTTAAAATTTTATTGGGTAACTTAAACAATTAATAATCCGTGTTTCTACCGCGAACACTAACAACACAAGAACATCGGTTTGGCATACTCAAAATGAGTTCATCCAAATCACGCTGTGGAATGGCCGCCCAAGTTCGTTGCAACAACAAAAAAAGGTCTTCTTGCGACTGGATACCCTCCATATTCGGCAGAGCTCTTCTCTGTAGCATATCCCATGCATGCTCAATCGGGTTCAAGTCTGGCGACTGAGCAGGCCAGAGCAGGACATTGATGTTAGCTGTGGCGAGAGTCTGTCTTACAACTCTTGCGGTGTGCGGTCGTGCATTATCATGCTTTAACTGAAATAAGGGACCGATTTGCACTTGTAGAGGAACGATGACGTCAGATACAATCGTCTCAGCATAAATTTGAGCGTTGAGGTTGCCTCTGATCTAAATCAACTCAGTTCTTCCGCCGATCCAAATACCCGCCCATACCATGATGGTTCCACCACTATAAGGATGGACTTCCTGGCAGGATTTTAATCGCTGTTGGCGTCCAGGGGTTCTTCAGTGTCGTATACGTCTTGTATCCGGTCTCATACCAAAACGAGACTCATCAGAAAAGCACACGAAACGCCATTGTTCTTCTGCCCAATTTCTGTGTTCAAGAGCCCATTGATATCGAATCCTACGATTGTGCATTGCTATAGGTGGTACCCGTAGCGGTCTTCGGGAATGAAGGTTCACTTCATGCAAGCGGTTTCTGACTGTTTGGTCGCTAATTAAGTTCCCTGAAGAGTGATGAAGCCTCACGGCTAACATCATGGCGGTTATTATTGGAGCTCTTCGAGTTAAGATTTGAATGTATCGGTCTTGTCTCCGTGTGGTGCAGCGATACCGTCCTCCATGGCGCTCAGCCACGGTACCAGTGCTTCGGTAACGTGTCCAAAGTCGACTGATAACACTCTGACTTGTATTCAGAGCTAAAGCCACAGTACGTCGCCGGGAACCAGCTTCTATCATTCCCACGGCTCTGAGCATTTCTTCCCTGCTTAAATGACGTCGCCGCTCCATAATAACGTTGGTTTTAATCAGTAGTAGGGAAACAGTAGCACTAATAATGTCTTCAATGCGTTGTATGTTTTTATAGGAAAAATATTGACAGCTGATTTTCATCTTTTACTCGAATTTGATTAACAGTTCCTGTTTCAAATTATGAAATGCACCAAAAAGGATCCATATAAATTTATAAAATCATAAATTTATTACAAAGCCACATCTCAATCTCAAGAAATCCGCATAAAAATGCTTGATCCCTAGACACTTGATGTGTGTATATTGTTCTTCAATTTCTAAATTGTATTCTGATTCTGAGGAAGTTGTATTTATGCTAGGGGATTTACTTTGAAGGTTTTCTGGGCCAAAAAAAAATATTCGGTGTCCTTTTCTACATTGTACTTGATAGTAATATTTTTTCATGGCACAATTTTATAAAATTTGGAAAATTTCGCAAAAAAGAAAGATGTAATGCTTTTGGTGATATTTTGTTATTTAAGTCTTTTACAATATCTGTAAAAAAAAAACGTATTTCGAAGACAGTTGAGAAATCTTCTCTTTGTTCTTGTAATGTAAGTTTTAATTTACGTCCTGTAATTTTAACACCAGATGCTTTGCAAATGCAAATAACAAAAAGTAACCAAAGAAAATATTTCGAAATAGTTGCCATTGCAGAACGATTTTTACCTCCAAGTTTAACGTAAACTATTCGCCCGGCTAAACTGTATTATGGTAGGTACGACACAGTGGAGCGGAGTGACGGGCAGCAACGTCTTCGGTGCGAGCAGTGGCGTGATCAAACGGTTTCAATGGAGTTGGTTTGTGTGGAGTTGGTTGGCGCGGCATTAAGGCCTGGCCCGGAGGCGTTCTCAATCAGCGTCTTGAACTGTCACGCCTGAAATTATTATTAATTTTAGGGGAAAAGTGGAATCAGCTCACGATTTTCATTTAAATATTTAAATTCTGATCCATAAATGAATTGACTATCAACTAAATTTTATCTAAATCTGCATTGATTAAGACCGGGTTGTCGCGCCGCGCATGAAAGTGTGGAGCTCCCATTACGTTCAGTGACAGTTTCATATGGTCCACCGACCCCCAGTCAGTGGCGTCAAAGCGGCGAACCCACGGAGAAGTATCACCAAATACCCTTGTTCGGTCCGACGTGTTTCCGAACGTACCTTTTTTGACATAAAGAAATTTGATCTTGACATTACTTTGACTTGACAGATAGACTTTGCTTCCGTTGTTGGAAAATGTCCGCTCTTGGGACTTTGATTTGATTGTAATAGAAATATAGTATTGAATCGCCTGTTGAAACCGATAATTGGGTCGCGAGTAACGATTAATTGGAATTTGTAATCCCCATTTGATGAAAAACCTGGGATATTTTGGGATTTATCGCCGGTTGGTTGCCACCGCATGGCACGCGGAGTTGTTGGAAATAAGTTGTGCTGTGATGCTGATCTGGACCGCGCCATCTGGAGACTGGCGCCTTGTGAACGTTCTAGAACACTTGACTTGCATCACACCTTTCAATTACTCACAGGCCCGTTGGTATAGTGGTCAGTGGCCCTTACTGCCATGCGCAAGGTCGTGGGTTCGATTCCCACCTAGGACAAATGTTTGTGTGATGAGCACGGTCATTTGTTCTTTGTCTGGGTGTAATTTATCTATAATATGTATGTATTTAAAAATATATATGTATGTTTATCAGTTGTCTAGTACCCATACCACAAGCTCTGCTTAGTTTGGGACTAGATGGCGTTGTGTGAAAAAAGTTGTGGAATATATATTATTTATCACACCTTTCAATTACTCACCTCATATTTACATACATACCACACTTGGGCGTGACCTAGGAAGGTCGAAGTTGGCGTACCCAGCGCAGAAGGTTAGTGGTAATATTAGGTATTGATAAAGCCTCAGAGGCTATAGATTGCTTTGTCGGCCGGAGAGCCTGTAGTTTTGTTTTGAAGAGCAACTTTAAGCTCCACGAACCGTGGACAAGTTCGGACACAACAGTATCGTTGCACTGGCCCTATTGTAGTCTCGAACAATTTTGGTAGCAGAGCGTGGTTTTTATAATATAAAATCCACATAGTAGATTGGAAGTTTGAACATCGTTGAAAATAACTTTAGTTTAATTACTTAACATAACTTATAACTTAATAAGTTTTGAATATATTACCATGTCATCCGGGCTATCTAATTGAAGTTGAATCAATTGAAGTTGTATTTGTAATTTGTACTGTAGCCCCTTTTGTTGTATTGACAAGTAAGATTTATTTGTGAAATTAGGAATTATTAGGTTGTATTTGGTACATAATTTGGTATATTTGTTGTAAAGTTGTTTGGTATATTGTTGTGATTAATAATTGAATGTCACTAATCTGAAGTTAAAAGTTTATCTAAATAATAATCACACATAGTCTAACATAACAAGACTTGAATGGTGTGGATTGACTTATTGCTTGTAGTACTTATTGGATTGTGCGTTGGTGGTTGTCCGGAACAATATCATACTTCAATAGTTGTATTTAATTGGTATTGATCCAGCATAGTATATACATTGAATTGTTATTTATTTTGTAACTAGCCATCTGTACCAAGCTAGATTCATACTTGGAATGGGTACAGGGTCGGATTTGGACTTAAAATAATTGAATTTAAGTTGTTATTTTGGTGAAATTATTTGGTCGGCTAACAAGTCATTGTTGTTTGTTTAGTTAATTTTAGCCTGTTGTATTAATATTTGATTGTTGCAATGGCCTCATTAAGGGTAGTCAGGGAGGCTGCTGCCGGGTGGAACTCACAGTTGAGATGGTTCACATCGGCAGCTGCAACGGTTGAGCGTGTAGATTTGGAAGAGCTCACCCTTGCTCGGTACGGGCGCTTGAATGAGAGGATCAAGGCAGCTGATGCTGCGCTCACACGCTTCTGCGAGTTCATCATGGACGTGGATTTGGGGGTGATGGACCAGGCAGCCCGCGATAAGATTTTGGATGACTATGACCAGATTGTCCACCTGGGGGATGTCATAAGTCTACGAGCCCGCGAAATTTTGAAGACCCGGGTGCCTGATGCGGCCAAGCCGCAGACCCCCGTTGTTGCAGGCCCTGGACTATTGAGTAGGCTGCCCACCCTGGAGCTGCTACATTTTGACGGTCGCTTGGACCACTGGCTGGGCTTCCTAAATCTCTTTGAGAGTCTTGTCGATGCACGCTCGGACCTCGGACCTGCCCAGAAGCTGGCCTATTTATTGTCTGTCCTGGAGGGCGAAGCCAGAGCCTTGGTGCAGCACTTGCCGGTGACGGATTCCTCTTACCCGACCGCTCTGGAGCTTCTCTCCCGACGGTATCAGAACAAGCGCTGCCTGGCTGATGTGCACATCGACCAGATTTTGGGGCTACCGGCAATTGTCAGCACGTCGACGTTGCGCACTGACTTGCTGAACCCGTTGGTCTCAGCGACCAACGCCTTGAGACGCTTGGAGTTACCGGTAGAACATTGGTCCTACTTGTTGGTGCACATAGTGCTGCAGTTGCTCCCCGCGGAGTTGAGGTCACGTTTTGAGCAGAAGTATGGTGGGGATAGTGCCACCCATCTTCCCCCCTTTGACGACCTCCTCAATTTTTTGGAAGACGAGTGTCGGTTTTCGGATAACACTCGTGGCGCCACGGGGTCACCCCCACTACCTTCTCGGCCTAGAGACCAGGGACGGACTAGAGCTCGGGGGCCTGTTGATGTTCACCCCGCCCCCCGTTTTGCTGGCGCCCGGAGTCCTCGGGCTAGGGGGCCTGTTGATGATCGCCCCGCCCCCCGTTTTGCTGGCGCCCGAAGTCCTCGGGCTAGGGGGCCTGTTGATGTTCGCCCCGCCCCCCGTTTTGCTGGCGCCCGGAGTCCGCATCATTGTGACTTTTGTAAGGCAACGGGGCATGTCATGGCGCGTTGCCCGGACTTTTTGAATTTGCACGTAAGTGCCCGCCGCCGCATTGTCAACGCACGCCGTTTGTGCTTCTCGTGCTTGGGGGCCTACTTTCATCGGGACTGCCCCGACCCCCCCCCATGTAGAATTTGTGAAGGGTCCCACCTTGAGATTTTGTGCGCCAACGCGAACCGCTCCAGCAGACCAGCTTCTGAGGGGGGTTCGCGCAGGGGGGGGTACCCCGGAGACGAGCACCGGGCTGAGGCCCGCAATTCTGTACGCCGCACTCCACCCCCCGCGCAAGTTGAACGGGAGCCCCGCGAGCGCCATTTGGTCTCCCCTCGTCAGGGAGAACGCGCATTGGCTGCTAGGCAGTAGTTGCCGGGTCAGCGCCGCTGCCTTTCCCCTCCGTTGGCGGAACGTCCCCGGTTGGAGTCGCGCCCTCCGCCATTCGGGCATCCGGTGGGATATGCCCCTCCAGTGATGGCGAGCGGCTCGGGACACCTCGCGGACGAATATTTTGATTGTTGGCCTCGTCGTGAACGAAGGCAGCCTGGATGCGGCGATCGGTCGCCGCCCAGGCATCGCTAAGAGATTGACGCCTGCCCCGCTAAAGGACCCCCCCGATCAAGACGGTTTTGTTGCCAACGGCCTCGGTCAAGGTCTGGGGACCCTAGGGTGACTCGACTGTGGTCTGTGCCATTTTGGACACGGGAGCCCAGGGTTGCCTTGTGTCATCTTGGTTAGCGGGACAGGTTGGCCTGAAGGTGAACGACCTTTCAGGCAAGATTTGGGAATTGGCGAAACGGCTGTCACCACTGTTGAGGGAAGGACCTGGTTTGAAATCACCCTTGTGAGTTGTCCTTACCCTAAAATTGGTGCTCCTGCCCTTGTTATAACTGAACTTGGTTGGGACGAGCCACTTCGGGAAACCCTGTTGGAAGACTGGCTCCAACTTGTATCTGCACTTCCTGCGGTGCTTCTTGTGCGTCTCTTAAGCCACGTTGCGCGCACTTTGGGTGGAACTGTTGACATTCGGGCTTCTTGCGCCTGGACGGACAGTCAAATTGTTTTGTGTTGGTTGAAGACGTCCGTCCACTCTTTGGAGGTCTTTGTTGTGAACCGAGTGTTGCAGATTCAAGGTTCTGAAACGACATTGATTTGGAGGTACGTGCCTGGTGACCTGAACCCGGGCGACGTGGCCTCACGCGGGTGCATGGCCCCCCACTTGATTGCTCACCCCCTCTGGTGGGGACCGGACTGGCTGACTCGCCCCGAGGACGATTGTCCTCGAACGCCAGTCTTGATGTCGGATCCTTTGCCCGGACTTGAGGTGTTCGTTTGATCTTGATTTTTTGTTGAATCGATACAGCTCTCTCGACAAATTGTTGAACGTTACCTCGTGGATCAGGCGTTTTGGCCATAATTCTAGGAATCCAGGGGACAAGCGCCTGTCACCAGTTCTCTCTCCTCAAGAGCGACAGGAGTCACTCCTCTTTGGGTCCGCTCTGTGCATGCTGCACACTTTGAGAAGGAGATCGAGGTCTTGAGGTCTGGTAGGGTCAGGTTGTCGGGAGCCGTTGGTAAGTTGAATCCCTTCTTGGATAGGACGGGTCTTTGGCGTATTGGAGGACGGTTGAGGCTCTCTAGCCTTCCTTATGGGGCCCGTCACCCCCTTTTGTTGCCCAAGGAGGGCCACTTGGTTTAATTGTTGGTGACTGATCGTCACGTTAAGAACTCGCATGCCGGTTGCAATGCGCTGTTGGCCATTCTGCAGCGAGAATTTTGGATTTTGTCGGCTGATCGCGTCAATGAGGCGAGGCCCTTTGCTGGCGTCGTAACGGACTTGTTGGTCCCCTTTTGTTGAAGACGTCCACCCTTCGTAATAGTAAGATTGTTAAGGCTTATTTGTGTGTTTGTCTGCCTGTCAACCAAGGCAGTACATTTGGAGCTGGTAACCTCCCTCTCGACAGAGGCCTTTGAGGCGACTTTGGAAAGATTTGTGTCTCGCCGTGGGTTACCTTTTTTGATTAGGTCTGATTGCGGTACGAATTACAAGGGTACAAGTAACTATTTGAAGGAGGTATACGCCTTCCTTAATGAGAGCCAGGTTGACATTGGTAATAGTTTGGCCCGCCGAGGGGTCACTTGGTTGTTTGACCCGCCAGCCTGCCCCCATTGGGGGGGTATTTTTGGGGCCGCGGTGAAAGCGGCAAAGGGATGCTGGCGGAGATTGTTGGGAGACACCGTTCTCACCTTTGAGGAACTAGCTACGGTATTTGGCCGCATTGAAGCTGTGTTAAATTTGCAACCTTGTCAAGACTTCCAATTGATTAGCGGACGGGTAGGCCCGTCCGGGGGGGGGGTAGATGTTCGGTCCGACGTGTTTCCGAACGTACATTTTTTGACATAAAAAAATTTGATCTTGACATTACTTTGACTTGACAGATAGACTTTGCTTCCGTTGTTGGAAAATGTCCGCTCTTGGGACTTTGATTTGATTGTAATAGAAATATAGTATTGAATCGCCTGTTGAAACCGATAATTGTGTCGCGAGTAACGATTAATTGGAATTTGTAATCCCCATTTGATGAAAAACCTGGGATATTTTGGGATTTATCGCCGGTTGGTTGCCACCGCATGGCACGCGGAGTTGTTGGAAATAAGTTGTGCTGTGATGCTGATCTGGACCGCGCCATCTGGAGACTGGCGCCTTGTGAACGTTCTAGAACACTTGACTTGCATCACACCTTTCAATTACTCACCACATATTTACATACATACCACACTTGGGCGTGACCTAGGAAGGTCGAAGTTGGCGTACCCAGCGCAGAAGGTTAGTGGTAATATTAGGTATTGATAAAGCCTCAGAGGCTATAGATTGCTTTGTCGGCCGGAGAGCCTGTAGTTTTGTTTTGAAGAGCAACGTTAAGCTCCACGAACCGTGGACAAGTTCGGACACAACAGTATCGTTGCACTGGCCCTATTGTAGTCTCGAACAACCCTTAAAAGTAAAAAAACACTGTCGTCAGTACAAAAGCTAATCTATGTACTTATGTTTTATCGATCGACTCCGGGTATTGTGTCACTTCAAATGGAACACATGTCTTTACTCATTAGAATAAGTTTTTAATCAACGTTCGATATAACGTGTTCTGTCGGTGTACCTAATATATAAATATAACAGGGCGCATACATCCAACTGACTGAATTTTTAAAAAGATCGATGTATCGTTCATAAACATCGATGAAACATTGTTTTTAAGAATTATATTTTCTCAGCATCTACGTATTGTTTCGTTTAAAATATGCAATTTATTGATTTCTTATTTTGAAACAGGTATTGTTTATTTAATTATCAGAATAATAATTAAACAAACTATATCTATTTCAAAATTTGAAATCAATAAATTGCGTAAAAATGTATTGTTGTGTGTTGGAGGACAAAATAACTGTGAACGGAATATAATACTTCCATGATAGCCGATGTTGGTGTCGCCATCTATTGCTTAAAGTGGAATCTTAACTCTTATTTAGGTTGTCTTACCACAGATTAATTAATAGTTGTCTTACTCTGATTAGTGATTACACTTCGAAAAGTACATACAATGCCGACTGTCGAGTTTAGTTCTCATTTTCAGTTACCTAAGATAATGAGCTAAACGCGAAATACAAGTGGGCTCTCTTTTGCAGCGCTGGTAGTCAATTATTATTTTGAATTAACACATACCTACGTTTTTTATAGCGAGAAAACCTTTTATTCCCACGGGAAAATCAAATACAAAGCAGGCGTGGCTGCTACCGACCGATTAGTCGATTAAAAAGAAATCCTTTATTTATGTAAAAAATATGGTCACCTCACATTATAATAGATGTTTGTATGGAAAAAATTAAATGATCAATATCTTTGAAACTACGCAGTTTCTCTGTCACAAATTCAGGTTATCATGATCGTCCCCGTCACAACATTTTGAACACATTTCGAAGGCCGTAGATCATCAGACAGTGGAGATTCATGGGTCCAGCCAGCTTAAACTCAGGCTGGCTGGACATTAAGTTTTTATTGATTACTTGTGTGACGCCATAAATCAAACTCACACATTGCATCACTAAGTTTTCGGAGGTGCCAGCCAGAAGTTTTATACGTAAATTCAAGATAGCTGGACACAGATTTTTGCATTTTTCTAGTAAATTGCTGTACGTGTCACAAAACTTTTAGCTCGATGCCTGTCACGTCCGTTGATACGTCGTGAAAAAATAGTCGTGAAAATTACTTTCGTTACCGAGATTGAGAGACCAGCGTAAAAGTGGTTTTTCAAGCTGGCTGGACACGTTTTCAATCGATTATCTAAGATTCTGTAGCGTCAAAAACTCTAAAATAAGGGTGTTTAGCCGTCACATAAAGTGCGCTATTGACCTAGTTAAATGCGAGCTAATTTGAAGATTTGTCCAGCCAGCCTGAGTCATATAATATTTATCAAATTATGTATTTAAGTAATTGCAGTTTAATTATTTTACATGAAGATATCAGTGATTCAGAGGCTTAATTTTTTTAATATTTAAGTTTATTAAGTGTTGTAGTTTATTCAAACTACTAGCTTTTGCCCGCGGCTTCGCCCGCGTTAATTTACACTTTGTCACTAATTCTTGTTGCCAATCGGTACAGCTTTTTGGGTGGGTAAAAAACGCATAAAATATAAAAAAAACCATCACCAGGGTCTATCCATCCCCAAAAACAGGCAGACAGTTAGTACATAAATTGTATCTTTTTAAAACCAAAAACATAGTTTACAATAATTTTTGTAAACTACGTTTCTGGTTTTCCCGTCCTTGGCTAAAACGTGTAGATTTTCTGGGCTTGATACTCGTAAGCACGCCACATACACCAGCGACTTTCAGTGTCTGTCCTTGAGCTTTGTTTATAATCATTGCGAATCCTGCTTTTAAGGGAAATTGGAGTCTTTTGAACAGGAATGGTGAATTGGTCGGGATTATTGGAATGCGAGGAATAAATACGTTTTCACTGCTTGCTTTTCCAGTCATAATTATTGCTTGCACAACATTGCGTCCAAGGTGTGTACAATTTGTAGTCGCGTGCCATTTCAGAGCCTTGGTGCGTCCAGATTACGCATCAACAGGACTGGGACACCAAGTTTAAGCCCCAACTTATGTGATGGTACCTACCCCTGAAAATTCCAGAGAGTTGAGAAACTCTACAGGGTACGACGTCACTTGCTTGTCCATGATATTGTCGACGGACAGATACATTACCTAGATATGATATACAAAAGTAGATAAAAAAGTAGTGTGAAAAAAATTGAAATCATTCATATATTAACTTGATTGGTTAAATTATAAATGACACGGTTGGCGTAACGGTTGACTGGTGCATGACATGGGTTCGACCCCAGCCGTAAACAAAGACTTGTATAGCCTATATGTAGTAGTGTAGTTTAAAAAAAAATTGTTTCGAGCGGTTCTTGAATACGCGATTTGATTGAATTGGGAGGGAGGAATACAAAATTCCAGTACCCCTTTTACTAGAGGTACAACAGTACGTTTAAGAGGACTTCGAAAACATAACCAAGTGGGCACATGATAACGGAATAATATTAAACTTGACAAAATCAAAATGCATGCATATACACTCGCCATACAACTTACGAGCTAAAGCTGTGCCCAGAGATAATTTAGATATAACAGGACATACATATGAATGTTTGCATAGTGACAAAGTTAATTGTGGGTGTGTAAAATTGGAGTACGTTAGTTCATTTAAATATTTAGGTCTTAGTATAGATACGAACTTTAACTGGAAAACGCATGTAACTGAAATTTGTAATAGACTTAGATCTGTGTTAGGTAAGTTTTATCAGTTGAACAGGGTAGTGAATAAACAAACCCTATTCGTTGTTTATTATGCACTTGTAGACTCACTAATGAGCGAACATTTAAAACATACTTACAAGATATAAAAAATGTACAAATAAGACTGCTGAAGTACCTAATTAGTAAAGACACTAAGAAAACAAATTGGCCAAGTGCGAGTCAGACTCGCCCATGAAGGGTTCCGTAGTAACTATAATAATATAATATAATATGTATATTTATTTGACAAATAAAAAAACCTTAAAAATTTCTTAAAATTAGCTTATTTACATTTTTACAACTACGCTAAATAACTTTGTTTTTCATAGTGTTTGTATGAATTACAAAGTTATATTTGCGGTTTTAAAAAATATGCTGTATCTCAAAAACTGCTGACCCGATTTCGTTCAAACCAATTTTGGTTGAAAGTTTACATTAAGGTCTATAGACATATTTCTTTAGATTTTAGAAGTTAGAGGGGACACACACATTTTACCACTTTGGAAGCTTATATCTTTTAAATGATTGATTTTATGAAAAAGTGGCTTTAGAAACCCTTATATCATTTTCAAAGACCTGCCTATAGATACCACACAGGCATAGCTTTCATGAAAAAAAAAAAATTTTCAGTTCTAGTTCCATGTATGGGGACCCCCATTTATTTTAAATATTTTTTAATTTTTTTCTTAAAATCGGAAAGCGGTTCACAGATTACATCTACCTACTAAGTTTCACATGTATAGTCTTAATAGTTTCAGAATAAAATGGCTGTGAAATACGGACGGACGGACAGACAGACAGACGGACAGACATATCGAAACTATAAGGGTTCCGTTTTTTGCCATTCGGCTACGGAACCCTAAAAATGTAACAAAGATTATGACAAATTATTTACCATTTGTAAAATCTTGCCAATAGATATGAAACTCGTTTATCTAATAGGGTTGGAACATTATTATAGTGATGAGTACAAAGTGAATGTTAAACAAAGTTAATACAAGGAGTGAGAGAGTGAAAAGATTAGTTCAACCAAAAATAGCAAACTGCTATGGGAAAAGAATGTCTAAGTATTTGGTGCCAAAAGTTTTTAATGACATAGATTTATTAAGGAATAACCGGAACTTAAGTATAGGTGTGTTGAAATCTAGGCTTAGAAAACTTTTCGTCGTTTCTCGGGGACGGAGGCACGGCGTCGGGCTGTGATGGGCAGTGGGCAGTGCTAGGGTGATCAGCACCCGCTGACCACTCTGCTGTGGAAGTCGCTGTCTATTGCAGATTTGGCGCCGGTCTATCGTTGTCGAGGGATGGTTTTCTTAGCCTAGATATCATATGTGTAATAAAATAGAATGTTTGATGTAATGTAAATACCTACTTATAGAATGCATAATTACGTCATGTAAACATAAATGTGAGTAGTAAGTAAGTAGTTAGTAAGTTTATTGCTATTTTTACCCGACTGCAAGGAAGGGTTATGTTTTTCGCGCGTATCTTGTATGTATGTATGTATGTAATATTCTTTATTACCTCATATCTCCAGAACCGCTGAACGGATTCACACAATTGAGGTATCGTTAGATTTTTCTTAACAGCCCGAGTGTTCTTAGATAGGTGACATATAAAAAAATTAAACATGGCGGCTGTGCGAAGCCATTATACACGGTGAAAAAAAAAAATTTTTTTTTTCAAATACTACAATATGGGTATCAAATTAAAGATTTCAAAAAGATATATCATGTTTATCATTAGTGTAATACTAGCAAAATAACACAGTGAGAAAGTTTAAAAATATGGACTCACTTTCTGAATCCGCTGGAGCGCCAATGTGACACGACCGGGAAAACTAAAAAATTGTTAATTAATATTTTAACTAAAAAGTTGAAAAAAAAAACTTATTTAAAAAAGTCTAAAAAACCCGACTGCTCAACTGAAGTGTAAGAAACAAGTAGGTACATTTTTATTTTTAAAAGTGACAAGCAGGCGGACCCATCTCATTTTAATTAAAAAAATATGTTCTATTGGGTCCCGCCTGCATGTCACTTTTAAAAATAAAAATGTACGTACTTGTTTCTTACACTTCAGTTTAGCAGTCGGGTTTTTTAGACTTTTTTAAATAAGTTTTTTTGTTTAATGTAAGTAACGAGCGATTCTCGCCAACAAACTGCGAAGTTTGGCGAGTCTATTTTAATAATACAGAAAAAAAAACTATCTCCACACCTATACGTTTAGGCGTGAAAAGGTACAGACAGACAGAGTTACTTTCGCATTTATAATATTAGTATGGATAGTATGGATATGGATTTTAGTATAGTATGTTATTGATTCCCTATACGAAATTCCAACACCCTTTTTACATCCTTTAGGGAATTTAATTTCCGGGATAAACACAATCCTATGTCTTTCCCAGGATGCTAAACTATTCCCATACCAATTTTAAAAATTAAATTAAATTTATTTAAGGTGAAGATTTCTTGAGAACGGTCAAAAATGCTGTTTTTTAAATCAGTGTATCTCTTAAACCTTACATAATTTTATGTACGAAAAATATATATTATTTTTAAGTCTTTTTTGCATATAGTTATGGAAATCAAAACGTAATTAGACATACTTTAATGCGTAAAAAAAATTTTCAAACATACCTCTAAATTCAGTTTTAAAGCAGTTTATCCCTTCATTAACAACTGTAACTAAAATCAAAAATATTCCATAAAATTTTAAATGCTAAACTGCGTTCAATGATGGATTGATTTTTATTAAATAGTTAATATTTAATTTTATACAAATTTATTTGCGTTTTACGACATACGTTTGCTCATTTCTTCACTGCCGGCACCGCGCCAGTGTTCTGCGGAACGTTATCGAGGATGGATGTGTGTCGAATTTTTCCGCAGCTCGCAACAAAATAAAGATTAAGGATGAGAAATAAAACTAACAGTGGGAAGAGATGGAAAGCTGCTCGTCAAAAGCACTTACTTCAGAATATAGCAAAAAGACAGTAAGAAACTTTATTATTATAAGTAAATAACTTCGTAAATCTATACTTATAATAAATCTGTAGAGAGGTCAATTCTGTACATGAAATATATTTCCAAAATAACTATCAGGGGGTGATTGGGGATCGATACTGATGCCAAAAATGCAATCAGTAAAATTTTTGTCTGTCTGTCTGTCTGTCTGTATAACCGTTATAGAAACAAAAACTACTCGACGGATTTTAACGAAACTTGGTACAATTATTATTAATACTCCTGAGCTGGTTATAGTATACTTTTCACTACGCTACAATCAATAGGAGCAGAGCAGTGAAGGAAAATGTTGGGAAAACGGGAGAAGTTACTCCATTTTTTAAGCTTCCGTCGCGTGTGCAACCTTAATAGTTAAAGCTACACAGAAATCATTTAATGACGGAAATGTTCTCCTTAAAATTATATAAAAAATATCCCACGACAGCATATGTCTATGTTTTATGGTTGACTCACAATAACACGTGTAACTCCCGATAGCTTAGCAGTTCGAAGCTTTCTGATTATAATATTTGTCTACTCTTACGTTTATAACACTCTCAGTCACTCCTAATTGAAAAAGTTAACATTATTAACTATTTCATAAAAAAGAATCATATAAATCGGGATAGAAACACCAAAGTAATACATGAAATACGCTAATAATAAACCATCGCGCGTGAATACTGAATCATGCTATAAGGATTATTTTTGCCGAAGGTATACAATTTCGTTCTATAGGTACTTAAGCGTCATGTGAACGTGATCTAAACAATATTAGCAATACATTAACTTAATAACACACAAGAAGTTACACGCTGACGGAGTCGCGGGCACAGCTATTAACAATAATATTGTGAGGTTCCGTATTGCGATATTTTTCAACAGTATTATAGATTGACATATTATATTTCCCTACTAAATTACGAAAGTTAATCTGTCTGTTACATCAAAATCACTGAACCGTGAGGAAGGACATAGGCTACTTTTTTTTACAAAAAACGACGGAGACGCGGACGAAGTCGCGGGTAACAGCTATCTATACTAATAATATAAGGCTGAAGAGTTTGTTTGTTTGTTTGAACGCGATAATCTCAGGAACTACTGGTTCGAATTGAAAAAATATTTTTTAATTAAATAGTCAATTTATAGAAAAAGGCTATTTATCATTACGCTAAGGCCAATAGGAGCGGAGCGCCAAAGAAGAATGCTTCAAAATCGGGGTTAAATTTAACGTTAGCCCAAAGTAACTATTCCACGCGGACGAAGTCGCGGGCAAAAGCTAGTAAAGAATAAGTATTAAAAATATATTTGATAAAAATATATTTCTAGTAAATTTAATTGAATGATTTTTTTTAATACGTAAGCATGTTTTGACTGCGATCCCATCTGATGGTAAGCAGTGATCGTTGATGGTGAGGCGCACTAGTTCAACATAATTGAAATTGGTTTACAGAATCGCTCACTCGGCCACAGAATTTGGTTCAGGTCATGGTGCGGGGCGAGGGGGAATGGGATGCAGTCGCCTCCTTCTGCGAAGCAGTCATGCTAGCGAAGGAGGAGGCTAACGCGTGAGGGAGAGACAACGTTTATTCCTTACGACCCAGCCGCCGCGGGAGATGCACCGGGCGTCGGGGATCGCGAGCCGACCTCCGGCCACCGTAGACGCCGGGCCTGCGGACGCCGAGCAGGAGTAGCTTACTTTCCGGTAAGGATCAGGCCCGAATTGGCAGCGCGCTACGTTCCGCGCGCGCTCAAAGAGCTGTCAGCAGCACTGACGGGGCCCGATATTGCTATTGCCTTACGGGGTTGCGGGAATGTTCTAACGAGATACCGCGGCCTCGAACCGAAAAGGCAACTCATCAGTTGCTACTAAAACCCACCCTGCTTCATCAAGCAGGGTGGGTTTTTAGTCAGTAGAAGTCTGACACTCCCTTCCGCTCTACCCACAGCGGGAGGGATCATTTGATGATTTTCCCACCCAGAAAAAAAAGGTCACGTGATCGCTGACTCGCCTGCTACTTGGCGCGCTCATGGTACAAACTAGCAGGACAGGTTATTTTTCGTCAATAATTGATCTGCTATAAGAGCTCATGGTAAGCCCCCAGATGTGCTGCCAATTCTACATATATCAATTTAGATTGGCGAACAAGCAATTTGCTACTCAACAACCGGATGATACTGCTTCTCAATTGAATGTCGAGTAAGTACCTACCTACCCATCAAAATCGACTGCCTCCATGGCACAGATTAGAAAATAGTAATCACCAAACAGATACATCACTCCTATACAAACACGAAAATACCTAGGCAATAGCCTCCTAGTAGAAGTACAAGCAGAAACATACCTACTTTCTGTACGCGTTTCAAGAATTTAGAAAACTGTCTGGACATCTCTTGGTGTCAGAGTTGTACAAATAATGATAAAATAAACAAAAGATGAGATAAAATAATTATTTATTTGACAATCACTTCGATAAAGGAGCCCTGTTAGTGAGCCTAGAACTTTTTACCCGACTGTGAGACACAAAAGAGGGTAATGTGATCATCAGTACCATTACCATCAATCAAAACCATTTTTGATTGAAGTCGAGATTACTTTTGTTTAGATACCTAGGTGAACATTGACTAAAACAAAATAATAACACATTATCAAGCGTACATGCTAGGGTTGTACATAGAGGAAAAAATTAAAAAAAAAACTAGTCATTCAACTAAGTAGTTAAAACTATTGCAAATCAACAGACACACATAAACAAAACATAACACATAAACAACCATATATATATATAAGGTGTATCTATTCATACACGAAATATTTTAAGAGGTATACCTATAGGTGGTAAGGAAACCATAGCAACAAAAAATAAAAAAATATCTAGGTATATTATTAATAAAATTAAATAATTTAATATTACTTGACACACATAATAAATACTGGTTCTTTCTTATTTTTAAACATCCACTACGCTAGTTTACGCGGGCGGCGGTATTTGAAACGGCGCGCAGCTTTTGTGAATATGATCAAAGAAAAAACATGCGCGGGCAGCGGGCGGCGGGGGCGCCTGCTACCCTTCTCAGCGCCCGCGTCTCAGTCACGCGCGGCGTCTTGCTAGGCCAGTCTCACTCGTCCCGCTCAATCCGTGTGTCGTGTCGCTCGCGTGCGCCTTAGCAGACAGAAGACACGCGTCGGGCTCGCTCGGGGAACATATTAAACAATGCCTAACTACAGGAGTACCAAAACATGGTGGTGGTGCTACAATGAGGGTGGAAATATTTTGCTCACAGCACAAGCCCTCTTCTTGAAGCGATTTGGGAGAAGACCATCACTGCAGACCATCCTTGGAACTGTACAGCGGCATATGGACTATAGGATCTACATGCCACCAGCTGCAGACGGAGGAAGGCAACGAGTGCCAGTAAGAATCGAGGACGACATCGTCGACTTCTTTTTGCAGCACCCAATGGCCAGCACATCAGACGCCGCTCGTGTTTTTAACGTGAGTAAAATGACCATTTGGCGCCTTCTGCGGGATGAGGGGAAGCACCCGTTCCACTTCACTAGGGTGGAAGAATTAAAGCTGATAGACTTAAATCCACGCGTGGAATTTTGCCATTGGTTACTTGAAGACCCGACGCGGCGCATACTCTGGACGGACGAGTCCACCTTTACGCGCGTTGGGATGTTTACATCCACAACGCACACTGGTGGGCATAAAAAAATCCACATATTGTTAGGCCGACGCGGTTCAGTGTAAATGTGTGGGGTAGGGCTAAAGACCTGGTTTTTGGTAATGACGGCCATACCATATCAAGTGTGGAACAATTAAAAACGCGAATTGTGAACGCTTTCGCAGTGATGGTTAGTGATAGAGACACATAATTAAAAGTGCAAGAACACATATTAAAACATGCAGCCGTCTGCGTCCAACAACAGGGCGAATATGTACAATTGGTGTAAATAAAAACTACGTAGGTACTAGGTATGTACATTTTAAATTATTGTAAATAAGTTGATTCCAATTTTTAGACACGCCAAATTATTGTTACTGTAATTCGTAAAAAGCGTCACAATTACGAATTTCTTGTAAAATAGACAGGTTTCCGACTAACTACACTGCGACATAAAGCCAAAACAATAATAATGTAGAACAATAAGTACCTATTATTTCATTATTGACGGCATTCTTAGTTCACATGTGTATGAGTAGAGAACTAACAATCAGCTGACGGATACGACTCGCTAGACACATCTTAATAACCTCACAGAGGTCATTAACATGCGAATTCGAGTTGAACCTATCAGCTGTTTATTGGTATTTACCTAGTTTACAGATGAAATGAAATATTTATTTTTTAAATTGGTTCTAGATAGTACACTTTTACACGTCATTTTTTTGTGTTTTGAGTAAAGCTTGATAAGGCCGGTGTTTCCTGACTTCTCTGAAAAGAAACAACGAACTCAGAGGTCAACGCCTCTTAAAATCCATTCAATTCGTATCATCGTATGTGATGTAGGTAGGATAGATGTAAATGTAGATGGGTAGGTATTGTAGGTTAGGATTATAATTGAAAAAATATTTTAATCGCATCTAGGTTCCTTTTCATAAAACTTTAATGGAGTGAATTTAATAATTTGCCTACTTAGCTTTAAATGGTATTGTAATTTAAATTCACATTTATTATCATTGTAAGCGATACGTTATTAAAATGACACTATAATGAGACACGAAGTCTAGCTACGTTGGTTTATTTTTAACATCATCACGCCTGATTTCTCGGTTGAGATAGGCAGAGGTGTATTTTCGTAAGTCCACTACAGTTCACCAGTGATATTGTTAGGTCTCTTGTAAAATGAGGTGGAGGCAGGTGTTTGAGTCCGGCAGAACACAGACTGGTGTGCGGTAACAATCAGGACGCGAAATAACTACCATGTAGCGCCGTCACGTGGAGACATGCATGCGAAGCGAATGTTCGTACAATCTCACCAACACGCGGCTGCTCGACATAGGTGCGCGGGGGCACGTCACTTCACCGCGGCGCGGGCGGGCGGGTCATTCATAGAATATGGAGTAAAGATTTTATGCAAAATGTCTCAAGCAGTTTTAAAATTATAATAATTACGTAAAATAAAAAAAACATTGATAAACATTTTTTAGTCGTGTTTATTGTTTCTTTACAAGCTATAGGTATATCTCTTAAAATATTTCGTGTATGAATAGATACACCTTATATATATATATTTCAACATTGTATATTTTCTTTGATCAAAACTTGTCTGTTTGAACATAAAAATATTTCTTCAGCCCGTCAGTATTACAACAGAATATTATTTTGCTTTGTTTTAGGGAAACCGAAGAAATATCGATTGGTAGGCGTGTAAATATCGATTGGTAGAGGAAATATCAAGCCAAGGACCTCTGGACTGCGGTTTAAAATCAATTAAAATCGTATCTGAACGATTGACACGTTTAATGACGAAATCGAAACTGAAATATTGTTTATGCAATATGATTTTCAACCGACAAAAAAAAAGGAGGAGGTTATCAATTCGACGCGTATATTTTTTTTATGTATGTTCACCGATTACTCGAAGACGGCTGAACCGATTTGAAAAATTCTTTTTTGTTTGAAAGGGTATACTTTGAAATTGGTCCCATTGCCACCAAGTCAGGATCTGATGATGGGATCCTGGAGAAATCGAGGGAACTCTTCAAATGTTATAGGCACACCTATAGTGATTTGAGTATTATGTAGTATGTAGAGTATTATGAGTATAGTAACTTGTGACGTTGCATTCGAAAAGCACTTTTTGTGAAGTGGACCTGATGATGAAGACCACAGATGGCCACTGGAACTACTCAATATATAAGTAAGAATAATAAGTATTTCATGGGTTCCGCTTCGATTACTTGAATATGGTTATTAAGCACAATATGCTCGACACAATGCATATGCTGAAGTGAAGCTGATGGTGAAGTACCAGGAGAACTCCTCAACAATTAACGGCCCAGCATCTGAAAAAGCTGTATTTTTTAAAAGGTTATAAGTAGTTGAGATTTAGGCTTTTGTAACTAGGTAAATTATAAATCGACCAACTAAAAAGAGTGAAATAATAACTGTTTACGAAAAAATTAAACCGACTTCCAAAAAAACACTGCAAAGTGAAAAATAACTTTAATTACGGAAGTCGGTGCCAAAAACGAATATACAAAACTAAAGACACCGACTACCGAAATTAAAGTTATTTTTCACTTTGCAGTGTTTTTTGGAAGTCGGTTTATTTTTTGGTAAAAAGTTTTTATTATATTAGAGGGAGACAACACCCCAGAAGAAATGAATTTAAATACGTGTGCCGTAGCTGGTGCAATAGTCGTAGGATGTGGACATACTCAATTTCTGGAAATTACGTTAACTCTAGGACTTCCTGAGATCTCACAAAAGCTTTTCATTCATTTTCATTCATTCACCTTTCATATGAATATAGTAAACAAAAAATGAGAATCTGAAGTATTAAGATCCATGAATGAAGCTGCTGAGGAGGAAAATGGCTGCCGTTGAGGCAGCACATCTTTCCTCAGCAGCTTCGTTCATAAAATTCGTTCCTTCATAAGGTGAAGTAAATGAAAAGGGAATACTGATGATTGACGTCATAGCTGACGGATGTTGGGGAAACATATCATACAAGAAAAAAATACTCCTCATTGTCAGGAGCAGCAGCTATATTTGGTAAACGAACGAATAAAATATTATACATGGGTGTTAAAATAAATTCTACTACATTTGCGCTAGACCAGAAAATAAAGGAATCTTAGCAAAGGATCGTATTTGCTACAAAAATTACACAGGTAAATTTACTTATGTGAGTAAAAATTTTGTAATATTATAAATATATTGATGTTTCTTTATTTTGTCTTATTAATAACTTAAAGTATTTACTTTAGGATTGATTTTCCAATGTTCTTTATTTCTTCTTGGTATATTTCTAAGACCTCTTCAGTATCTTTATTCTGTTCAATTCAAATTAACGTATTTGTCCTCTTGGACTTCTACCTAAAATAGACTAATGCCAGATGCTCAACGGTTTTCCTGTGTTGAAAGAAGAATATTGATATTTTTGAGAAAAGTTTATTCTTTATAAGCAAACACTTTCTCTCTCACTCTCACACTCTAGATTCACAAAGCACCTATACAAAAAAAAAAAATGAAAATTAACCAACCCGTATAGTAAGTCTAGATTATTGAACTAAAATCAATTTATGAAAGGATTATCAAAAAGAAAATGATTTTGATGATTCTTTATTTTAGTTTTTCTAGAGCACAACAAAGGAACACATATATAACTAACAGTCACACATAAGTAAATGAAAAGGGAATACTGATAATTGACGTCATAGCTGACGGATGTTGGGGAAACATAATTATCATACAAGAAAAAAACACTCCTCATTGTCAGGAGGAGCAGCTATATTTGGTAAACGAATGAATAAAATATTATTCATGGGTGTTAAAATAAATTCTACTACATTTGCGCTAGAGCAGAAAATAAAGGAATCTTAGCAAAGGATCGTATTTGCTACAAAAATTACACAGGTAAATTTACTTATGTGAGTAAAAAATTTTGTAATATTATAAATATATTGATGTTTCTTTATTTTGTCTTATTAATAACTAAAAGTATTTACTTTAAGATTGATTTTCCAATGTTCTTTGTTTCTTCTTGGTATATTTCTAAGACCTCTTCAGTATCTTTATTCTGTTTAATTCAAATTAACGTATTTGTCCTCTTGGACTTCTACCTTAAATAGACTAATGCCAGATGCTCCACGGTTTTCCTGTGTTGAAAGAAGAATATTGATATATTTGAGAAAAGTTTATTCTTTATAAGCAAACACTTTCTCTCTCACTCTCACACTCTAGATTCACAAAGTACCTATACAAAAAAAATGCAAGTTAACCAACCCGTATAGTAAGTCTAGATTATTGAACTAAAATCAATTTACGAAAGGATTATCCAAAAGAAAACGATTTTGATGATTCTTTATTTTAGTTTTTCTAGAGCACAACAAAGGAACACATATATAACTAACACTCACACATAATGTTCCTACATTTGTGATCATCAAATAAATAATTATTTTTTATCTAATGTTTTATTTCTTTTTTATCATTTTTGTACAACCCTAACACGTTCGGCAAACTATGCTGGCCGTAGCCATATGAAGATGCGCGATGGAGAAAGCGTCCTCAGTTCTCGATATGTGTAAAGAAGGTATGTTTTTGCTTGTCAAATTTTTGATAATAATCCTATTATTATCAAAAATTTTAGGCATAGCTATTTACGCGTAAGTTTTCCACTAGCTCTATTTTTTTATGTTTTATGTAAGTAGGTAAGTACTAATTTATTTACTTTTATTTGTAAGCGAAGTTGCGAGAAAAATCTAATAATAACTGTCTACACATCGCCATCCCGTTATATTGATAATTATAATATTTTCTGTTTTAGTAATACTACAACAAAAAGTGGATCAATAATTTACAAACAAATAAGTAGGTAGGTAGGTACCTAACAATATTCTGAAACACTGCTCTGAAATGTCTTACTGACTACTTTTATGTGTGTGTCGCGCCGCGCACGATATGACACTACGCGTAATTTTAATGAGGGGGTGCGCGGGGCATTCTCTGTTATAGCGCCCGTTTGAGCAAGGTCAACGGGATTATATTGCGTCTTAATTTAGCTTTTGCCAGCGGCTGCGTCTGCGTGCAATTCGAAAACTATCTCACGGGAACCTTATATCGGCCTAAAAACTATCCTATGTCCTTCCCAGGGTCCTAAACTCGGGCACGCCGCAATCGCGGCGGTAAGACCCCTCTTTGAGGAGTGGCTAGATCGGCGTCACGGCGTCCTGTCCTACCGCATGACACAGGTCCTCACCGGACACGGAAGTTTCGGGAGGTACCTGTGTCTGATGGGGAAGGAAGAAACGCCTGGGTGTCACCACTGCGAGGGCCGCCCTGAGGACACAGTAGAGCATTCGGTGCAAGACTGCCCCGCTTGGGCAGAGCACCGACGTGTCCTCACGGCGGCGATAGGCGGAGACCTCTCGCGCCCGGCATTGGTCGAGGCCATGCTGCGGGGCGAAAGGGAGTGGGAAGCGGTCGCCTCCTTCTGCGAAGCAGTCATGCTGCCGAAGGAGGAGGCGGGCCGTGTGAGGGAGAGGATGGCGTCCTCCCTCCAGCCCAGCCGCAGTGGTAGACGCCCACGGCGTCGGACATCGGCCGACGATCTCCGGCCACCGTAGGCGCGGGCATGCGGACAGCGAGTAAAGGGCAACTCGCTGTCCGACCATGGACCATGCCCGGGTCGACGGCGCGTTGTGTTCCACGCGCGCCTCAAAGAGCGTCAGCAATATGACGAGGCCCCCCCTGTAGAGGGCCGAAGCCTGCCGGGGTCGTGGGACTTATCCCATTACCGTGACCCCGGAACGTAAAGGGTTATTGAAGGAACACCGTGGATTTTAGTCAGTAAAAGTCTGACAGTCCCGCCCGCCCTGCCCGGGGTGGGAGGACTTATTTGATAATTTTACCACGATAAAAAAGGGTCCTAAACTATTCCTATGCCAAATATCATCTAAATCGGTTCAGCGGTTTAGGCGTGAAAAGGTAACATACATACAGACAGACAGAGTTACTTTCGCATTTATAATATTAGTAAGTATAGTATGGATTTTAGTAGCTTTTTGTTGATCATTTGTAATTAAATAATTACTAAGTAGTTTTTATAAAATTGTTCTGATGTAATACATATTTGCTTAAAGGTATTTAGAAGGTCTTTCACTCGACAGGGTGGAAAACATAATCTTGTGATATTGTCTCTTATACTCATGTTAATGTCGTAGCAAATAAGTGTTAACTATGTTCCTGAGACGATAATCAAGAAAATTTCCATATTATGATGTAGTAGTGAAGAAAATTTTCACAACAGGGTAAAGAAGGGCGCGGGGGCGGTGGAGGCGGAGGCTTGATATTGACCTAGATGTTCATTCAGAGTTCGGTCGATGCGAAACTTGACATCTGCGCGTCCCTGCGTTTTGTATTTTTCGATTTAATGTACACTTAACTCGCTTGCGTTTTGATTAATTTCTTAAAAACCACCTCATTTTAGTACCCACTTCATTAGTAAAGATATTCAGTGGTGTTCATAGTGTAGTCGTAGCGAGTGTGATGTTCAGTGCGATACTCGGTGTGCCTTGTGTCATTGACGCGGTGGTGAGTGCCGATATAATGCCTGAGCACCAATATTTATCCAAATAGTTTCGGTTGACTATAATTCAAGATGGCAAAGTCATCTAAAACGACAAGGTTCCAGATTCCTGCAGTGACAACGGACATTCCAGCAATGGACACAAAAATCGCTGATGTGAGTATCGACTACCGTTCACTAGACTTTCCTAACAGGACTTCTGTGTAAAAATAATATAAAAAGTAATATTATAACCTGATTTTTTAAATATTTCGAATTTCAAGAGGTTTATATGTGTTATCGATATGTAGGTCACATGGTGCATAAAATGGGTAGATCTACTATACGTTTTATATACTTGTGTCTCGTAATAATGACGATGTCGAGCCGAGTCGACAAATTGTGCTTAGCACCAGCTGATTCTGGAAGTTATATATGACTTAAAAGGTTTCTTCTCTCTATTGAAACTCTATTTTACTCGCAACATCGAATGACCAGTAGCAGTGATGATTTGTTTCACTAACTTTAATATGGTATACAAATGTATAGTTTCCTACTAGAGTTTGATTGTACCTATTAGTATCGCTGTTCTACCGTGCGTTGCACTTTGCCACGATTTTATTTATACTTTTACTCTTATAAATTTTTGTCCATGATACTTTTCCTATCATGTGTAATGATTTAATATAATAGGCCCAAGATGATAATTTAATAGGCCCAAGGTGATAATTTAATAGACCCAATTTCAGTATTGACTTGAGAAAATCTATATAACGTAGGGAGAACTAGGGTAGTTAAGTATCGACGAAGGTCGCTTCCGTAACTGTTTGCGATTAATTAGACAAATTTAAGTGTAATTGAGGTCCTAGTAATATCGTTTGCTCTGTGAGTAAATTAAGTCATGTGGTTTCCGGCGACCACTCCATAATTTACCGTGTAGATGCTTTAAAGTGTATACCTATACAAATAGGCACATACATGTGACAGTTAATTGGATCTATTAGCGTTCACTTAGCACTAATACCAACATAGCAAATGAAGGCATTCACTATGGTGTAAATAAAGTATTTTATGCTTATTTTCTTATGAAATTCTACATGGAAGTAATTATATTCCCGCATCGTGAATGTGGGTGACCGCGTCGTGTGTAGTTGTAGCATAATACGACTAGCACAATAGGCACTCTCGAAGTCTGAAGCGCTAAGTAGAACACCAGACACTTGACGTGAACATTTTCTAAAGAAACCAGCCGATCTTCTAGAAAATTAACTTCTTGGTTGCCATTTTTCCGAAGCGGTTTTGATAAAATTTGGTTAGCTAAAAATGTAGTGAAGAAATCCTTTTGTAATGCAGAGCAAAGATGAGTTGAATCCAGAGTCAGGTGCAGAAGACGCGGAGCCAGCGCGTGGCAACTGGACTGGACGGTTCGACTTCCTGCTATCACTGCTGGGCTACAGCGTGGGCCTGGGCAACGTATGGCGGTTCCCTTACCTGTGCTATAACAATGGAGGAGGTAAAGAAATATACATCCTAATACAGAACACAAAACAGCCATCCATTTTTTATTCAGTTAAAAACTTATAGCACTTGTTGCGAAACATGTTTTTTTTTACAAATATTTCGCGTTGTATTTTTTATATGATAGTTCAGTTAGTTATATTAAATATAGGTTCCACCCCGGGGTGGAAAAGGAATGTGTATTTGGACACGATGGGGAGGACCCCAACGTATTCTTATGAGGCGTTGCAATTCTCAGTAAAATCGCGTGGGTTGTATGTACGTAACGAGGACGCGTTGACCCCTTGGTATATACGAGGCGCATTGAGGGTAATACGAACGTTTAAAACCCGCTTCTTTAACATCGGGTTCATTGCATGTTCTTGTTAAAAATTTTTTAATCGACCTAGTCAATCTATACTAATATTGTAAAGCGGATAAGTTTGTTTGTTTGTTTGTTTGCTTGAACGCGCTAATCTTCGAAAGTACTGGGTGGATTTGGATGAAATTTGGTATGGAAGTAGCTTGAAGCTTGAGGAAGGTTATACTTTTTACGCGACTGCAAAAAAGGAGAGTTATGTTTTTACCGTGATATAATTCACGGGAGCGAAGCCCCGCGTGAGTACTAGTAAATAATATAATCAACTATAACTGTCAATTTCGAGAGGAACTCGTGTCCAAATAATAATATCCGGACGGGTCGTCTTCAAGGTTAAGCAACGGTTACCGAGGTTGGTACATGTATGAGTGACCATCCTAACATATCGAGATTCCTAAATGCCTCGGAAAGCACATTGAGCCGTTGGGCTGTCATTTGTACATCTTTGACAGTCGTAATTTGATCGTCTAATTCGAAGCCAGAAAATCTGACACTGATCTGGCCAAGGGTTGTCTTGTTACCCAGCTATTGAGTAGTGGAGGTTAGATATGGGCATAGGTATTTGCTCCATGTAAAACACTAGTACTTGACTAGTACTCAGCTGCAACCGATTAGACTCGAAGGCGAAACCATATAGTTAGGAAAAGTCAATGTCGAGGTGGAGTCAAGTTGGAGGACTTTGCTTGGAATGTTTCACTGGTAGACTGGACACACAATGGAAGGTTTCATAACTGGTGTTGAAGTACAACTTGAATTTTACTGCTATCAATTAATTTATTGTTTTAAAAAATTAATTTATTGTTTTGAAAATTTTAGTGTTTTTTTTTTGTTTGTAATTTTCTATTATCTTTTTTTAAATTTCAAATTCAATTTCAATTTGCGAAAAAGTTCAAAAACTTTTTCTTTCTGTTGTGAAGAGTTAAGAGATGTATTGGCCCCTAATTATTCGCACACAATAATTTGTGCGAATGACCAATCATGACCGTATTATTCTGTGCGTGATGAAAACTAAGGAGAACAATTGAATAAGTACTAAACTTTGTTACAGGTGCGTTTCTCATACCTTTTACGGTGATGCTGATAATCGCGGGCTTGCCTCTGATGTTCATGGAGCTATCGTTCGGTCAGTACGCCGCGCTGGGTCCAGTGGCCGTGTACAAGAAGTTCTCACCGCTGTTCCAGGGACTGGGCTACGGCATGGTTATAGTCTCCAGTATCGTCATGCTGTACTACAATCTCATCATAGCTTGGACAATTTACTACATGGCTGTGTCATTTATGAGCATTTTCTATCAATTGCCCTGGCAAAACTGTGATGCCGAATGGAGCACTGAACGTAAGTAGCGCTAAGTAATAAAATTTACTTTTAATTATACCTAAAAAGATTTTTATGATTGAAATATTTATTTAGTAAATAATTAAACGATTAACACTTACACGCCACTATATGTTTTTTTTATTCAGAATAGGCTCGCGTTTAACCATCATCTCACCTGATGGTAAGCGATGATGTGGTCGAAGATGGAGCACACTTACCTAGAAGTAACCTAGAAGTTTCCTAGTACTGTACTGGAAAAAGTTGTAAATATGGCGCGGGCAGTGGCAAAAGAGGACGGTGTATCATATTTTCTAAAAATTATTTACTAAGGTTCAAGTATTTTGAACTTAGACTCTTCAAGTATTTTCAACGCTGTGCAATAGTTTGAGTACTTTGTGGTTTACCCAAATGTTTTTTCTTGTTACCTATTTTTCGTCTTATTTATATTTTTTTTATTACTAATATATACTCCTGACCCCGATCACGCCTGATGGTGTAAGATGAGGTCTACGATCGAACGAGTGAGCCCAGAAGATTGTTCACTCTTGCTTTAAAGGCTGACGGGTCATATGCGGCAGGGAATACAGAAGCCAGCAGTTCCACACCTAGGCTGTGCGCACAATAAATGTAGAGGAGAAGCGTTTAGTACGACAAGACGGTATATCGACCAAGTGTGGATGGTATCCTACAGTACGTCTGGTAGACCGGTAGAAAAAGGGGGATGAAGGGATTAGGTCGTGGAGCTCCTGCGCACATTCTCCGAAGTACAATTTGTAGAAGATAGACAGGCAAGCAACGTTTCGCCGGTGAGCCAGACTGTGAAGCTTGCCTGCCAGAACCTCGTCGCCTATGACCCTTTGAGCTCTGCGTTCGATTGAGTCAAGTGCAGCTAGCTGGTATTTTGTTGAGCCATCCCACAAGTGACTGCAATACTCCATACAGGAACGGACCTGTGCTTTATATAAATTCAAAGGCTGTCCAGGTGTGAAGTACTCACTTTTTGTAGGATTTCCAGCTTTTTGGCTGCAGTCAAAGCTTTTAAATGGTTAAGCCGAAGTTGAGGTCAGGCGTCAACTCTATGCCCAAAAACTCCAGGCAGTCGGTAACTGGTACAGATATGTACCTTTGAAAGTAGGAGACAATTCAAACCGGCTCCTTTTAGCAGAGAAAAGACAAGCCTGTGTTTTTAAAGCGTTGAATTTGACCAGATTGCCATCGCCCCATTGGGAAACGAGATTTTAGGTCAAATTCGTTCGCTCCACCATGGCCTTTCTAAGATTTCTTGCTGTTGAGCTCCTTAGTATTTCTAATTTGAGCTACTTAACAAACTAATAAAGGCATGTACTGACTCGACAGGACCACACAAATCTGTGTTTCTTTCAAAAGATTTTATATTTAGCATCAACCTAGGTATGGTATTAACAAAAACTAAAAGGGCAGTCTTTATATTCCAGATTGCTATTCCTATGAGGAGGCAGACGCCTGTGTTGCGATCAATGGAACGTACTATTTGAGAAAATGCTTCAACCAGTCGTACGCTCTGTTACACAACATCAACGCTTTAGCAGACGTTGCTCTTCGGCGACCTCCAGCCGAAGAATATTTCACGTGAGTACCTTCTATTGTATGCTCACGGACAAACTTGTCTGTTGAAAACTGTTTCTGAGGGCCACTTGCCCTGATTTTTTAATAAAAAGAAAACTACATTATACATAGTTGACTTGATATCATCACTGTAGTATGGCTGTATACCAAAAACCTCATAATTTGTTTCCAGAAATCAAGTGCTGGGGCTATCGTCAGGTATTGAAGAAACGGGTCAGATTCGCTGGGGCATGGCGCTTTGCTTGTTAGCCGCTTGGCTCATCGTGTTTCTTTGCTTGTGTAAGGGCGTGCAGTCTTCGGGTAAGGTAAGTGCAAATTTAAAATGTGATTAATGAAGCCTATTTACAGGATAATCTATGGTTAGTAGCAGGCCTGTTCGATATTGACATATTTGTTGTAACTTTTAGTTAGTAAACAGTTTAAAAAAGTTAATAGTGTTAATATGAATAGGTCTACGATGAGGCAAGCGAGCCCAGTAAATAGGCATCTTCTGGGCTCGCTCGTCCCATCGTAGACCACATCTATTGCTTACCATCAGGCGAGATCGAGGTAAAGTTTGAAGCGTAATTTAAAAAAAATCACGTTACTAGTAATCTTGGTAAGCCCTCCAGCTAAGCTAAATTATATGCTTTTGAGTGGAGTGGGTTCACACCTTCACGGCAATAGTACAATGGGTGCGGTTCGAACCCGCGCCCTCTCGATGACAAGTCCGACACCTCAGCCATTAGACTATTGACGCTTGAAAGCAATGTATTTATTTTCGTTAAGTGCCCACACCCCTATTGTTACTACAAAAAATAGAATTTATTTAACTCTTCAATTAAACAGCGTTATAAACTATATAAACATTTAAATACACTATTTTATCTTCCATTTATTTTCATTTTAGGTCGTGTACTTCACCGCCCTTTTCCCGTATGTGGTTTTGGTCATTCTATTTTTCCGAGGGGTTACTTTACCTGGCGCATCGACTGGAATCCTTTTCTACTTGACTCCAGACTTCAGTCAGCTTTTGAATGCTCAGGTATCAATCTGTTCTGACTAAATTAAATTTTCTTATTATGAACTTGAAGAAGGAAAAGTATGCTTGCTATTATGGCTAGAAGGGCTTCTTACATCACTCTCATGTAAGGAGAAGACGTGTTCCGAGCAAAAATAAATTTTGGCTAAGGTAGTAATAATATTTGTTAGTGAAGTATGAAATTGAATACTATAATATTAACTTGCAGGTATGGGGAGACGCTGCTGTACAAATATTTTTTGCATTGAGTCCCGCATGGGGTGGTCTTATCACACTTTCGTCTTACAACAAGTTTTCAAACAACTGCTACATGTAAGTAATCTATTTAATATATTAAATTAAATATTGTTAGATTTATAAGTTGCATGAAACTTTATTCACGTTGCCTCTTCTTTTGCAGAGATTCCTTGATCGTTGCTGTATCAAACATCTTGACATCGTTTTTCGCGGGTCTGGTAATTTTTTCTGTGATAGGCTTCTTGGCACACGAGCTGAACGTGGAGGTGGACCGAGTTGTTGATCAAGGAGCTGGTCTGGCCTTCATCGTATATCCCGAAGTAGTTACTAGACTTCCTGTAGCACCCCTTTGGTCTATACTATTTTTTGTCATGCTGTTAACTCTCGGACTCGACTCCCAGGTAATAATATACCTTTAATTTTTGTGTACCTATACTAATCTAGTATATAATAATTTCAGTATTTTAAATGAAAAAACTTTAATTTTTTTAGTTTGCGCTTATGGAAACAGTGACAACTGCTATTTTGGACAAATTCCCCAATTTCCGTCAGAAGAAAGTTTGGGTTGTGTTGACAGTCGCTGTATTTGGCTACCTGGGTGGACTTATCTTCACAACCAACGTAAGATTTCTGTACACAAATAATTAATTTCTTGAAAAATCTGGACAGAATAAATTACTTTGTTTCAATTTACAGAGTGGTATGTACTGGTTGCAACTAATGGACAAATATGCCGCGAATTGGTCAGTCCTGATCATAGCCATCGGCGAGTGCATCCTGATAGCGTGGATCTATGGCGCAGAGAAGTTCTGCAGAGATATCCAGCGAATGATTGGTCGTCAGACCAAGCTGTGGGTGTTTTTCTGGAGTACTATGTGGCGACTGATTACACCTGCTGCTTTGGTGGTACGTATTTTAAACATTTTATATTATATAACGTTATTTTAAAAAACAAAACGATATTAGTATGTCATATAATTATGTACTATATTTAACCAGTTTAATATGAATTATTTTATGTAATAACTGCTAAATTTTACACAAATTAATTTTAACATTGCTATGTATGTACGAAGGTGACACGAACAATAAAGTTAACAATTTTTAACTCCTCATTGATTTTGGATATGTTTAAAATGAATATATTAGGCGAAATTAACTTTACCTGTTCTATTTATCGTCTGTTTCTTATATAATTTTTTTTGGTAATATGTACTAAAGTATTATTTTATACAATGTTATAAAAATAAATAAAAACCTTAATATGGCCATTTTTTACTTTGTTCCTATTTCGTGTATTTATTTCATTGACAGTTCATTCTGGTGTTCAACTGGATCGAGTACAAGCCGGCGTCATACGGGACCTACGTGTATCCCATGTGGGCGGACGCTGTCGGCTGGATCCTGGGTGTTCTGCCCGTAGTCGTGGTCGTTCTGATGGCTATCGACCAGATCTGTAGCGGTCCTGATGACCTAACCATAATGGAGGTATCTTAATCATAATTTTTATAGCAACAAACCATGGTGCAGATAACTTCCCTACATAAAACTCCTAAAATAATTGGTCCACCAAAGGTTTCAAAGGAGTGCTGCATTGGTGACATTCGTACTAGTTCGTATTATATTGTTATGTTGCCCAAATTTCTAGGGAACGCTTTTTTACCTGACTGCGCGTCGCAAAAGAGGGTAAAGTGTTTATCAGCTTATGTATGTATGTAATATGTATGTACGTACATATGTGGCATTGTGGAGGCCAAACGCGTAGGCCAATTTTAATCATTCTTACTTTAATTGATTCGTAACTAAAGACCAACAACAAAGACAACCAGACGCCATACTATTAAAATTTAAAAAATTAAAAATCATCAAACTACGTCAAGTGGTCAATTTAACGGTTAGTGATTTTAAGGTTCCAGTCTCAATTTTTCAAATCAAATAATATTTAAGAGTCTGTCTGTTATTTCTAACTTTTTTACAAGATACTAAAATAAAAACTTTTTCGTACCACTTGCTCAAAAAAGTGACATTCTATGCCACAAAAAGCGAACATAACAATAGTCATTTTTAATCTGTTAAAAACAGGGAAAGAAAATAGTACTGAATTTCATTCATCCTCTAGGGGGAGAATGTGATTTAAATTTGGAATACTTACCGAAATTTATACTGAACTACATCTGTGTTTACACCATTGAGTTTGTATATAAAGCATTATACATCTTTTTGAAAAAGGAATACGCATTTATTATGCAGTTATGATTATTAAATAAAATTAAGAAAACCGACGAGGCCGTATGAGCTTGATGCCTTTGCTTTTCCGACAAAAAAATATTAGTCTAGGAATTTGCCGCGTTTTTGTTTTCTTCAAATACATAAACGTTAAGTTTATTTTAATTTATTTTTATAAATAAGTTAATGTTCTAAAAAAACTTTTGAGCAAATAATAGAACCGACTTCCATATAAAAACACTACAAAGGCAAAAATAACTTTAATTCCGGAAGGCGGTGTCAAAAACGAAAATATATACAAAACTAAAGACACCGCCTTCCGAAATTAAAGTTATTTTTGCCTTTGTAGTGTTTTTATATGGAAGTCGGTTCTATTTTTTGCTAAAATTTTTTTTTTTCACGCTTTTTAGTGGGTCGGTTTATAATTTATCTAGTTACAAAATCCAAAATGTCAACTACTTATCACCTTTTACAAAATTTTGCTTTTCCCGGTGCAGAGCCGTTAATTTTTGAGGAGTTCTCCTGGTACACCACCATCAGCTCTACTTCACCATATGCATTGTGACGAGCATAAAGTGCTTAACATCCATATTCAAGTAATCTAATCGCAATCAACGAAATACTTATTATTGAGTAGTTTCGGTGGCCATCTGGGGTCTTCATCATCAGTTCCACTTCCTCAAATGGTGCTTTTCAAGAGCAACTGCACAATGTACTATAAGAAATACCCAAAACGCTATAGGTGTGCCTATAATATTTGAAGAGTTCCCTCGATTCCTCCATGATCCCATCATCAGATCCAAACGTGACGACAAGGAACCAACTAGAAAGTATATCCTTTCAAACAAAAAAGAATTTTCCAATTCGGTCCAGCCATCTCCGAGTTATGAGGTAACATACACAAAAAAAAGTTCAAGACGAATTGTAAACCTCGTTTTTTTGAAGTCGGTTAAAAATAAATTACGATGTTAAATCAAAGTGACAGTGGCAGTGAATTGTCGGATTCTATCAGTGCAAATGCTGTCGCAATTATAAATAATTTGCTTCCAACAAAATCCAAGGAAAATTATTAAAAACTTATGAAGAATTTTCAACGTGGAGAAGTGCGAAAGGCCTATCAATTTCAGAATCAGTACTTCTTGTCCATTTTGATTATTTATCCAAGACAAAGAATCCGAATACACTTTGGTGCATATACTCAAAACTGAATGCTACAATAAGCATCAAACACAGCATTGAAATAAATAGCTTCACGAAATTGAAAGAACGGCATTGCGCAAAGAAGTCTAAAATTTTTACGACTCAAAATGTGGAAAAATTTCTTAATGAAGCTCCTGACGAAATTTTTCTGGCTACTAAAGTAAGTATACATGATTTAACTATGAATATTTCGTATCTTAGTAATGGTAATTATTCTACATATTTACCTGTTTTTTTATCTTTGTTATAGGTGGCATTAATTTTTGGACTCAATGGTGCTTGCCGCGGATGTGAACTTGTAAACTTAAAGGTGGAGGACGTTGAAAATCATTCCAATGAGTTGCTGCTGATTAATGTAAAGGAAACTAAGACAAAGAAAAATCGGTCATTCATTGTACAAGGACAATATACTAACATCATTCATAAATACCAAGCATTACGTCCCGCCAACGTGGAAAACAATAGATTTTTTATAAACTATCGGAATGGGAAATGTACTCGACAAGCCATCGGCAAAAATAAAAATAGCAATATGCCAAAGGAAATTGCTAAATATTTAAAACTCAAAGATGTTGAACTCTACACCGGTCACTGCTTTAGAAGAACTTCGGCGACTTTCTTGGCGGATTCCGGGGCGGATATTACGTCAATAAAAAGACACGGTGGTTGGAGCTCTGATGGAGTAGCTGAGGGTTATATCGAAAGCTCAATGGCGAATAAAATCATAATAAGCAGTCAAATTAACAAAAATATAAAACTTAAACCATCAGAGCCACAACCATCAATTTCATCTTATCTTCGTCCGTAACTCACGATGCACCACCACCACTATCTTCGATGTATACTATCTACAATGAAACGCAAGTTCCTCAGATGCAAAAACAGAGAAATACTCAAATCAACTCATCAACAATAAATGTACCAAACAAAAATGTAACTCTCTCTATCAATAATTGGACCAATGTTTCGAATGTTAACTTTTACTTTTAATTGTCATTATTTTTAATAAATGCTTATCTCATATTATTATTGTGTTAATTTTTTCGCAAATGGTACGAAAAGTAGAGTATTTTCCTCGGTGATAAAGCTGTCTTAGTCTTGGGTGAACTTAAATCCCTCGCTACACTCAGGACTCGTCTTAAATCCCTTGCTTCGCTCGTGATTTAAGTTTTTAACACCCTCGCTACGCTCGGGAGTAAACCTCGAGTCCTTCGTTACGCTCGCGATTTAAATCGTCACCCGCGACAGAAGACACTGCTTTATCCCCTTGGTTAATAATCTACTATTTTATCTGTCTGTTTCAATATTTGTCCGGGTAATCTCTGGATCGGCTGAAGCGATTATTGAAACTTTCACTGGAATATAGTGGAGATTATGGGGCAGCATATAAGCTTTTTTATCGTGAAATTTTCACGGGATCGGACTTATGTGGCAAAATCCGCGTAGACCTTATAATGGTCTCACGCAAACGAAGTCGAAGTTTTTCTGTGGCAATAAATACATTTTCTTTCTTTCTTTTTCCTATGATCAGATAAGTCTTTATTTTTACTATATAATTTGGTTATTTATATATAGCCGAACATGAGCACTTTATGTTCGGCTATATAGATAATTATCTATACCATCAAAAACATAGAGAACCAACCTCTAGCCGTTTTATCCTAGTTTAGTAGTAGTAGCCTTTTTGCCCGGACTGTGAATAATAATTTTTGTTTGTTTTGGCTGTTCTATAGCTCGTTATATGTGTTAACACTGAACTGGCGGGTGGATTTGAATAACTACAATTTTTTATATATTTTTTTATTTTTTGCTCAAAACTTTTTGATTATTATTTAGTATTTATTTTATATAATTTCTGTCAATGTCATTAGATAATGACAGCGACACTGATAGTTTTTTGTCTGCTCGTAGTAATGACAGCTTTGTTAGTTTTCCGTCCCTTGCCGACACGCTTGAATCTCAGTTTTCTGATGTACCTAAGAATTTTAATGTAGTCCATATAAATGCCCAAAGTATCCCGACCCATTACTCTGACATGTTAGCTAACCTTGACTATCCATGTCCAGTAAGAATATCCATGCAATCCTTGTTTCAGAGTCTTGGCTCAAACCATGTCTCCTGTCAACTTCTTATTCCTTACCAGGTTTTCAACTAATAAGAAATGATCGCGCACGTGGTGGCGGAGGCGGTGTTGCCATATACCTTCGTCCACAGATTACCTTTTCAATTGTCGATATGTCAACGCAACCTCCCCCGCAGGATGCGGGTGAGCATCTCTTTTTGGAAGTTAACCTGAATCACGTGAAAATTCTTCTAGGTGTCTATTACAGTCCTTCGTCACGTGTGAATTTCTTTTCCTCCTTTGAAAAGATCCTTGAGGATCTTACTCCGTCTTACAGTCATACTATCATTATGGGGGATTTTAATACTTGTTTATTGAAAAATGATTCTCGTTCTTTGTCACTCCAGTCAATACTACAGTCGTCAAACTTGGCTGTTCTTCCGTCAAGTGCCACACATCATTTCCCAAACTGTAATCCCTCGCTTTTGGATCTTGTAATTATCTCCTCTAACCATCATGTCAGTAAGCATGGTCAATGCACGGCTGACATGTTTTCTTACCATGATTTAATATTCCTTTCATACAAGATTCGCCCTCCTAAGGCCAAACCTAAAACTTTTCTGCTACGCAATTTTAGTGGTACGAATGTTGATAATCTCCAGAGGGATGCTAACGACATTGATTGGGTGTCCCTTGTAACTGCTGAGTCGGTCGATGACAAAGTTAGCTTGCTCACGGATAATCTCGTACAGCAGTACGATATTCATGCCCCCATTCGTGCAGTCAAATTAAAACATCTTCCTGCGCCGTGGCTAACAGATGATGTAAGAGCTGTCATGCACAGGAAGGCAGTATGCAAGTCTAAGTTCAGATGTCACCCCTCACCATTGAACCGGGAGGTGTTTGTGAATGGTCGCAATCGCAGCAATAGGGTGTGTAGGGATGCAATGCGCCGCCATATTCATGATTCAGTTGAAAACGGTGATCCAGCTAAAGTCTGGAAATTTCTCAAATCGATGGGAGTTGGAAAATCACGCCAAGAATCGATTCCTAAAAACCTAAATATTGATCTGTTGAATCAACACTTCTCATCCTCGTCCCCCTCTAATGGGACAATGAAGGCAAATACAATAAATTATCTTTCTAACCTTCCAACTCCGGATCACTCCGCATTTAATTTTAGTCAATTTTCTGATTGTGATGTTAAGAAAAGCATAGTTTCAATCACATCCAATGCCGTTGGTAGTGATTGTGTCAGTCGGAAGATGATACTCCCTGTCCTCGATGAAATCCTTCCTATCCTTACCTATATCCTTAACTATTCTATTTCCAATGGTGTCTTTCCCTCGGTATGGAAAGAGGCCAAAATTGTTCCTCTACCCAAAAAATCGAATCCTACATCTTTTTCAGAATATCGACCTATTTCCATCTTGCCTTTTTTATCTAAAGTCCTTGAACGCCTTGTCCACAATCAGCTTAGTTCTTTTCTTTGCAAGAATAGTCTGCTGAATCCTTTCCAATCCGATTTTCGTCCTGGTCATAGTACCACTTCCGCCTTAGTAAGTGTTACGGATGAGATGAGGTTGGGCATGGATAAAGGAAATATGACGATTCTTTGCTTGCTAGATTTTAGTAACGCTTTTAATACTATTGATTTCGAAATCATGCTCAACATACTACGCTCTATTAACATATCTCCAACAGCGATTGACTGGTTTCATAGTTACCTGTTTGGCCGCCGGCAACGTATTTGCATCGATAAGTCCTGCTCTTCTTGGTGTAGTACTTCAGCCGGTGTTCCTCAGGGTGGCGTTTTATCTCCTTTACTCTTCGCAATATTCATAAATTCTATTTCCAAAAAAGTTTAGTCCTCCTACCATCTTTAAGCTAATGATTTGCAGATTTACATACAAGCTCCCTATACAGATTTGCATACTGCTATTGATATCATGAACCAGGACTTGACTTCTGTTTGCGAATGGAGTGATGCACATGGTTTGCAGATTAACCCGTCAAAGACCCAGGTCATTGTGGTTGGCAGTTCCAGGTTGGCACCTAAGGTAAAATGGACGCAGCTTCCTCAGGTTATTTTCAACGGCACTGCTATTCCATTAAGCGAGAAAGTTAAGAACCTTTCGGGGTTTGGGTTGACAAATATCTTTCTTGGGGTCCCCAATTACAAGAAGTCAGTCGCAAATTATTTGCTTCTGCCCATTCCCTAAGACGGTTGCGTAACTTTCTGCCAACTACTACTAAAATTGCGTTAGCACAGTCTCTTTTTCTCCCCATCCTAGACTACGCTGATGTCAGTTATCTTGATCTTACTGAGGCACAATTTGATAAACTTGAGCGACTCCAAAATGTTTGCATTAGATTTATATTTGGCTTGCGCAAATATGATCACGTATCCGAATTTCGTACGAAACTCAAGTGGCTTCCAATACGTCTTCGCCGGAACTTACACATTTTGTCTCTGCTTTACAGTGTGCTGTTTAATCCTAAAACCCCCACTTATCTTAAAGAACGATTTAAGTTCCTTCATGACACACATGCAAAATCTCTGAGGTCATCAGAAAACGTAAGTCGTTCGCAGCTCAAGCAGTACGGCTGTGGAATGCTCTACCCGTGTCAGTAAGACAAGCACAAACACTATCTTCTTTCAAAAACTTAGTAAAAGATCTTTCAAAATCAAAAAAAATCAAAATCAAAATTGTTTTATTTTACATAGGCCTAAATGGGCACTCATAAAACGTCAGAAGTTAGCACGGTTCGAAATTGGTCGTTTCCTATGGAGAAGAACCGGCAAGAAACTCCACGGTTACTCTTTTAAAAATATCTTGATTTTCACAATCTTTGCATAATAGATACAATTTTTTATTTATTTTTGGTATGAGAGGACAGTATAGACTAATTGACATAATAAAATATAATATAACTAATCAGAAATGAATCTCAGAGTATATAGTGTTCACACATTTACATTAAAAATTAACTTTACAGAACTGCAAATGAATTAAGCAAATGACATAAAAATAAAAATTATATACAAGTAAAATAAAATAAAAATAACAACAAAAAAAAAAAAAAAAAAACAACAACACAAAAAAAAGTGGGGTTGTTAATAGACCTTTATACAATAACGCAGTCACAATAAGCCAGGGAAGCCACATGTGCAGAAGGAATCATTGCCAAGCAGTCTTATCTTCAACGTAGTCCTTAATCTTATAATATGCTTTTTTCAAAAGGACACGTTTAATATGGGTTTTAAATTTTCCCTCGCTAAGATCTGTCACATACTTTGGCAACTTGTTATAAAAGCGTATGCTTTATATTATGTACGTCTTTGTTTCTTTCTTTTTTTAAATATTTGTATGTATATATATGTTTTTGAGAACGTTATTTTTTGTTTTGTATTTTATATAGATAATTAGTACACCGTGGACTACCCGCGTATTTATTTTCTCCTTCTGTGTCAAATCCATCCAAAGGTTGTCTGTAAAAGATCACTTTTAGCGATAAGACTGCCCATTGTATCACCCTTTTTAATTGTTAAGTCCATAATTTTGTTTTTACTGTTATGGTGTACAATAAAGAATATATGTATCTATCTATCTATCAAGTCTCGCAACTCATGTTTCAAATAAATAGATTGACTTAGCAATCACACTAAACAATCTAATTTAATATATAATTTGTATTACTTGTGCAATACATTGTGTTTTCATGCGATAGCCAAATAAAAAAGATAGCTAATTACGTAATAACTTAAGACAGAAGTACCTTAAGTAGGGGTTGAATCAATTAACCGATTTGGTATTATATGAATCTCACAACTTTTTACGGTAGAAGAACCGAGTAGCGAGACTTGGTTCTTTTTACAAGTTATGTTTTTGATGGTATCTCATTTATTTTTGTAGATAGTCCAACATTTTCCTTTCCGGTACCTTCTTCTACTTCTTGAATACCAACAACGGATTTTCTTAATGCCCAATCTCTATCTTATGAGCTTTTCTTATTTTTGTAGATCTTCCTCTTTTTTTTTCCCGGTACTACATCTTGAGCTTTAGCCACAGTTTTTCTCAAAGCTCACTCTCTGTCTTTATGGGTTTTTCTCGGAGGCTTTGATGTTAAAAATTTTGACAGGTCTGGTCGGTAAATGCTTCTTAGTCTATTGTATTCACAAATTGAGGATTCCCGTGCTTTAATACTTCCAAAATCGATATTAATTAGATTTAAGCCGCTCAGACTTACAACTTTAGAAAATGCCACGTAAGCTTGACCGGATGTGAATACTACAGAACCGATATCCATCAGCGCATTATTTAGACTTAGGCCCTGAATTTTGTGTATTGTAATAGCATAATATAATAATAATAATAAACCCCCTAAACAACCACACGTCCTGATTGAACACCTAATCACGTGGAGGGCGGACACACGAATGAGAAATTACTGGTGTGGCTAACGTGGCTCTGGAAACCCATCGCTGTATTTCTACGTTGACGACGTGGTGGGGTTTGCGTGCCCCAATGAAACTTAGATCTATGACGACAGAAAAACTTTGCCGACATAGATCTAGGATGAGGGGCCAGACTAAAAGAGATACAATCCAATCCAAGCCAGGGTTGCACATGCCAGGGCTGCACGGCTAGGGGAAGGCGCTAGTCATTAGTGTGCAAACTCTGGAGAATAGGGGACCTCCAGTTTTATTTACCCTTGCCACAGTGAACGCAGGGCTCTGCTGTGGTCGATTTTTTAAGTCCTTAGCTACTCGTGGGAATATCATGAACAATCAATATAAAACAAAAAAACAACTTCAGGCAAATATGCCTCAATTAGATGACGACACCTCACAAACATCATCGTCATCTTGCTGATCACTTTTTCCATCAATTTCATCATCATCACAATTTTTTCAAGCCAGCTCGGCGTTATCACCATCTACAATCAGTTTACAATCAACGGATGTTGTACAGGAGACATATTTTGTCGGCACTACTGAACCCACCGTAACGACTGCAACAACCCGTAGGAAATGGAGTACAGAAATGAATAAATTCATCCTACGAACTTACCTTCTTCTAACTAACATCGATACAGACAAAAATGCATACCTTCCACCACTACACACAAAGTTTTTAGAAAGATACCCCAATATGCAAGTTAGCAGACAAAGAATAGGTGACCAGCGCAGAGCAATAATACAAATGAAATTATTGCCACAAGATGTAATAGATCAGATTTACGCAGAAGTCAGAGCTGAACTACAAACGGTTCTCGCACAAGTACAGCAACACTCCACACAATCTTATAAACAATCGAATCGGCGTATGAGATGGACGAATGAATACAACGAAACGTTAATAAAAATTTATTACACTGTTACACAGCTAAAAACAAACAAAACAGCATAATGGAAAATATTTACACGAGGAATTCATTAATGTTTATCCCGAATTAGCACATATAACAGAGCAAAGATTATCTGACCAAGTAAGAGCAATAATTAATAACGGATAGATAGACATCAAAAGATTAGGAGAAATTAAAAACCAAATATCTAAAAACCAAAACTCGAGGTACTTTAATACGCAAAATACTCTACTAATAAATAACACACAACAGCAAAATGATTGCGAACTTATTAATACAAACCCAATTTTTTCTGACACACCTTGTCCAACGCCTATAGATAATACCATTGTCCCTCAGTCACTAGTAAATACAAATGATGACAATTTTATGAACAATATAGAGGTAAACCAATTTGAATTCTCGCAAATTAATGACACCAATCCTGAAATCGAAACCATATTTCAACAAGCTCTATAATACACACATCAAAAGTGTCTAGGGATCAAGCATTTTTATGCGGATTTCTTGAGGCTTTGTAATAAATTTATGATTTTATAAATTTATATGGATCCTTTTTGGTGCATTTCATAATTTGAAACAGGAACTGTTAATCAAATTCGAGTAAAAGATGAAAATCAGCTGTCAATATTTTCCCTATAAAAACATACAACGCATTGAAGACATTATTAGTGCTACTGTTTCCCTACTACTGATTAAAACCAACGTTATTATGGAGCGGCGACGTCATTTAAGCAGGGATGAAATGCTCAGAGCCGTGGGAATGATAGAAGCTGGTTCCCGGCAACGTACTGTGGCTTTAGCTCTGAATACAAGTCAGAGTGTTATCAGTCGACTTTGGACACGTCACCGAAGCACTGGTACCGTGGCTGAGCGCCATGGAGGACGGTATCGCTGCACCACACGGAGACAAGACCGATACATTCAAATCTTAACTCGAAGAGCTCCAACAATAACCGCCATGATGTTAGCCGTGAGGCTTCATAACTCTTCAGGGAACTTAATTAGCGACCAAACAGTCAGAAACCGCTTGCATGAAGTGAACCTTCATTCCCGAAGACCGCTACGGGTACCACCTATAGCAATGCACAATCGTAGGATTCGATATCAATGGGCTCTTGAACACAGAAATTGGGCAGAAGAACAATGGCGTTTCGTGTGCTTTTCTGATGAGTCTCGTTTTGGTATGAGACCGGATACAAGACGTATACGACACTGGAGAACCCCTGGACGCCAACAGCGATTAAAATCCTGCCAGGAAGTCCATCCTTATAGTGGTGGAACCATCATGGTATGGGCGGGTATTTGGATCGGCGGAAGAACTGAGTTGATTTGGATCAGAGGCAACCTCAACGCTCAAATTTATGCTGAGACGATTGTATCTGACGTCATCGTTCCTCTACAAGTGCAAATCGGTCCCTTATTTCAGTTAATGCATGATAATGCACGACCGCACACCGCAAGAGTTGTAAGACAGACTCTCGCCGCAGCTAACATCAATGTCCTGCTCTGGCCTGCTGAGTCGCCAGACTTGAACCCGATTGAGCATGCATGGGATATGCTACAGAGAAGAGCTCTGCCGAATATGGAGGGTATCCAGTCGCAAGAAGACCTTTTTTTGTTGTTGCAACGAACATGGGCGGCCATTCCACAGCGTGATTTGGATGAACTCATTTTGAGTATGCCAAACCGATGTTCTTGTGTTGTTAGTGTTCGCGGTAGAAACACGGATTATTAATTGTTTAAGTTACCCAATAAAATTTTAAAGAAAACTGTTATTTCAGTCTTTTTTTCGAACTTTAATGTTAGTGGTTCAAATGTCAAAAATCCCTTGCATGCGGACACACACACCATTGCGGGAATTCTGGTCAAACATATGGGAAAATCCAGTATGCCATAATAACAGCGCAAATTGGATTAATCAGACACCACCTGAAATTCCCGAAATGGAGCTCGAAGTTTTACCTATATACACACTTAAAGAAGTTATAAAACGCACGCACAACTGGAAATCCCCAGGCACCGACCATATTCACAATTACTGATATAAGAAATTCACTAGCATACACCCATTCATAAATAATCACCTAAGCACATTTATTCAATCACCGCATTTGCTCCTAATATACATAACACAGGGTGTCACATACATGATACCTAAGGATGTGAACGACACTATAGACTCAGCCAAATATCGACCTATCACTTGCTTGCAAACAATCTATAAAATCTTAACTGCATGTATAAGTGAAGTAGTACACGAAAACACACACAAAAAACACTTAAATAAATATAACATACTCGCAGAGCAACAAAGGGGATGTCGTAAAAATAGCCAAGGATATAAGGAACAACTCACCATCGATGCCATCGCAATGAACAGTGCGATTAAAAGTAAACAGGATATACATACCATTTTCATTGATTACCAAAAGGCGTTTGATTCAGTCCCACATAGCTGGTTGTTACATGTCCTTAAAATCTATAATCAGGGCCGGATTAACCATTAGGCGGAGTAGGCAACTGCCTAGCGGCCCTGCATCTACTAGGGGCCCAGGCCTAGTGCACGCACCAAGAAAACATGTTTCTTCGAACGAGAATTTGATGTGCGTGTGAACTTAGGGACCTCAATGTTATCTCACAAAATACAAATCGTTAGATTTAGTAGTAGAATTAAACAATTTTAGAACTAATCTGGGAATAAGTAAACAAATATATTAAAAACAACAGCCCTTAATATGCGTTTTCTTAGTTCACACACGATTTGGTCAGTCAAAGTAAGAAAAGGGGCCCGGAGAATGCCATTGCCTTAGGGCCTCTGACAGGGTTAATCCGGCTCTGTCTATTATATCCATCCCTCACTAAGGTTCTTCCTGGAAACTACCATGGGCACTTGGCATACTGTCCTTAAAATAAACCAAAACTCCGTGACTTCAACTACTGATCCAATCCAAATTAAGCGTGGAATTTTCCAAGGAGACGCTCTAAGTCCTGTATGGTTTTGTATGGCACTCAATCCACTCTCGAACTTACTAGATAAAACTGGCACAGGATTTAAATTAATAAACGATAACACACAATTCACCTTAACACACCTTATGTATATGGATGACATAAAATTGTACGCAGCTGATATGAAATCACTTTTCGATTTAGCAGACACAACACAGGAATTTTCTAACGACATTAAAATGCGATTCGGGGTAGATAAATGCAAAATTTTGTCAATCATTAAAGGAAATATCCAAAATCTAAAATCAAACTATTGAGCCAATGAATGAACATTCTACATACAAATACTTAGATTTCAAACAATCCAGACAAATACAGCAAAAGATGACAAAACAAGAACTGACCATTAAATTTACTCATCGTCTGAATCTGATCTTAAAAATGAATCTTAACTCGAGAAATACCATTAAAGGTATCAACACATTCGCAATACCCATCCTTACATATTCTTTTGGAATTATACATTGGTCAAAAACCGACTTAAAAAAACTGTAACGAGCTATCAATACTCTACTCACCAAACACCGAAAACACCACCCGAAGTCATGCATACAGCGCCTTATGCTACCACGTGAAGTAGGGGGAAGAGGGCTGGTAGATATTCACAATCTACACAACAAACAAATACTTTCACTCAGATCTTACTTCCACACCAAATCAGAACAATCACTCCTACACAAAACTGTAACAGAAACCGATAAAAAACTAACACCACTAAATTTACTAAATAAAAGGTCTAAAAATAACGAAACTCTTATTAACACACAACAAAAAACTGCAGCATGGGCTGGAAAAGTTTTACACGGAAGACACCAAGCTACTCTGAGCCAGCCACACGTCGACAAAGTAAAGTCGAACGAATGTCTCAAACGAGGTGAACTGTTTCCCGAAACTGAAGGTTTCATGCTTGCGATTCAGGACCAAATAATAGTAACACGTAACTACAGAAAGTTTATAATGAAAGACTCCAATCAGCCGACTGACACATGTAGACATTGCAACAGTGCCTCTGAAACTATACAGTACATTACTGGGGCCTCTAAGTCTCTAGCACAGACAGATTACAAACACTGTCATGATCAAGTTGCCGCAATCGTACATCAATACCTAGCACATAAATACAATTTTACAGTTGAAATGATTCCATACTATAAATACAAACCAGAAATCATTTTAGAAACACGAAATCATAAAATCTATTGGGATAGAACAATAATCACAGACAAAACTATACACTACAATAGGCCTGATATAACAGTACACGACAAAACAAATAAAACAGTTTACTTAATCGACATACCTATACCCAACTTACACAAGATACAGTCTACAATTTCCGAAAAACTTAGTAAATACTAAGACCTGGCTATAGAAATCAAAACTCAGTGGAAAGCACAGACTGTTCATATCGTCCCTATAGTACTCTCATCCACTGGTGTAGTACCAAAAGCTCTCACACAAAGTTTGAATACTCTTCAAATGCCTTCTCATACACTATACACGCTCCAGAAAGCCACCATACTCAATACTTGTCGCATCACTAGAAAGTTTCTGACTTCCTCTACACTGACATGCACGTTCTTAATTTAATCATTTCCCTTTACACACTTGGCCCCGGCCCGTGTGTTTAGATGTATGTACTCTCTAAAAAGAGAAGCAAATATGAACAAAAATATAATAATAATACGTCACGTTGTACTGAGATCGGTCTATCATCTCCATAGATCGGAATAGGTAGAGCTGTTTTATGTACTTGCCATAGGATAGAATAATATTGATATTCCCCGTGTCCCGGGATTTGGTTTTTAAGTAGTAAAATCATAAAAAAACTTTCTCGCCTTCGGGACTATTGAAAGATTACACTTCCTTTCTGGCGGGTAAATATAAGAAGAACGGGATTAAGGATAGTCTAATAAATAGATAAACTTGATTCATTAAACCACATATATTTTTTGTTTAGTAACAATTTCTTATTCAAGAATCAACAATCAATTAAACCTTTTTATTCTGAAGTTGTACAAAAACATATTACCATACAAACTATTTATTTTATACATATTGACAAAAATAATGAAATTCCATAAAATCCCGTAGTATCAGTAGGAATCCCGTGGAATATCCATATTAACATCAATGTTTGCGGTCAATGAACCTAAATAGCTCTACCTATTCCGATCACTGATCATCACTGATAGGACTATTGTTACCAATAAGCCTGATATAGTGGTGATTGACCGATTAGTGCGCCGCGCAATGATAATCGATGTTACCATCCCACATGACGAGAATCTCGTGAAAGCTGAGAAAGAGAAACACATAAAGTATCTCGACTTAGCTCATGAGGTTGTTGACATGTGGAGTGTGGACTCGGCTGTCATTGTGCCGATTGTCATATCAGTCAATGGGCTGATAGCCAAAAGCTTCGACGACAATCTGTCGAAGCTGGCGTTGCACAGCTGGATAAAGGGCCTGATACAGAAGGCAGTTCTCCTCGATACAGCTCGTATTGTGAGGAGGTTCCTTTCTCTGGAGACCTAACCACCGGTAGCTTGGAGTCTGCTCACGACACCAGTGGTCTGCCATTTTTAGGGTTCCGTAGCCGAATGGTAAAAAACGGAACCCTTATAGTTTCGACATGTCTGTCCGTCTGTCTGTCTGTCTGTTTGTCTGTCCGTCCGTCCGTATGTCACACCCATTTTATTCCGAAACTGTTAGGACTATACATGTGAAACTTCGTAGGTAGATGTATTCTGTAAACCGCTTTCCGATTTAATGAAAAAAAAAATATTTAAAATAAAGGGGAGCTCCCCATACATGGAACTGAAACAGAAAATATTTATTTTTCATGAAACCTATGCGTGTGTGGTATCTATAGACAAGTCTTTAAAAATGATATTGAGGTTTCTAAAACCACTTTTTCATAATGTTAATCATTTAAAAGATATATGCTTCTAAAGTGGTAAAATGTGTGTCCCCCCCCTCTAACTTCTATAATTATGGAGCGAAAAATCTAAAAAAAATATATGCTGTAGATCTTAATGTAATCTTTCAACAAAAATTGGTTTGAATGAGATCGGGTCAGCAGTTTTTGAGATACAGCATATTTTCTAAAACCGCAAATATAACTTTGTAATTCATACAAACACTATAAAAAACAAAGTGATTTGGCGTAGTTGTAAAAATTGTAAATAAGCTAGTTTTAAGAAATTTTGAAGTTTTTTTTTTTTTCGAATAAATATATTAAATTATATTTATTATAGTTACTACGGAACCCTTCATGGGCGAGTCTGACTCGCACTTGGCCAATTTTTTATATTTTTAAATGTTTTTTTATTGTAAGTTTTTTATAGAAAAATATTTAAAAATGTAATTTTTGAGAGATTATATGTAAAAAAACTTTTTCAAAAAATGGAACCGACTTCCATATCAAAACACTATAAAGCCAAAAATAACTTTAATTTCGGTATTCGGTGTCATTTGTTTTGTATTTTCTTTTTTTTGACACCGCCTTCCGAAATTAAAGTTATTTTTGGCTTTATTGTGTTTTGATATGGAAGTCGGTTCTATTTTTTGCTAAAAAGTTTTTTTTTTTCACGCTTTTTAGTGGGTTGGTTTGTAATTTATCTAGTTACCATAGCCAAAATGTCAACTACTTATCACTTTTTACAAAATATTGCTTTTCCCGGTGCAGAGCCGTTAATTTTTGAGGAGTTCTCCTGGTACATCACCATCAATTCTACTTCACCATATGCATTGTGACGAGCATAAAGTGCTTAACATCCATATTCAAGTAATCTAATAGCAATCCACGAAATACTTATTATTAAGTAGTTTCGGTGACCATCTGGGGTCTTCATCATCAGTTTCACTTCCTCAAATGGTGCTTATCGAGAGCAACTGCACAAGTTACTATAAGAAATACCCAAAACGCTATAGGTGTGCCTATAATATTTGAAGAGTTCCCTCGATTTCTCCAGTATCCCATCATCAGATCCTGATTTCGTAACAATGGGACCAACTAGAAAGTATACCCATTCAAACGCAAAAATAATTTTTCAAATCGGTATTTCTCCATGATTCCATCATCAGATCCAAACGTGATGACAATGAGACTAACTAGAAAGTATACCCTTTCAAACGAAAAAAGAATTTTCCAAATCGGTCCAGCCATTTCCGAGTTATGAGTTATGAAAAAAAAAAAAGTTCAAGACGAATTGAGAACCTCCTCCTTTTTTTTTGAAGTCGGTTAAAAACAAAAAAGTCGCGGCCCCTTCCAGTAAATATAATTAAAAAAAATAATTGTAAACATTTTTTTTTCGCGCTTTTAATGGGTCGGTTTATAATTTCTCTAGTTACAAAAGCCATAATATCAACAAATTATCACCTTTTACAAAATATTGCTTTTCCCGATGCATAGCCATTAATTTTTGAGGTGTTCTCCTGGTGCTTGACCATCAGCTCTACATCACCATATGTATTATGACGAGCATAAAGTGTTTAACATCCGTACTCAAGTAATCGAAACGCAATCCACGAAATACTTATTATTGAGGAGTTTCAGTGACCATCTGTGGTCTTCATCATCAGTTCAACTTCCCCAAATGGTACTTTTCGGAAGCAACTGCTCAAGTTACTATAAGAAATACTCAAAACGCTATAGGTGTGCCTATAATATTTGAAGAGTTCCCTCGATTTCTCCAGTATCCCATCATCAGATCCTGATTTCGTAACAATGGGACCAACTAGAAAGTATACCCATTCAAACGCAAAAATAATTTTTCAAATCGGTCTAGCCGTCTCCGAGTTATGAGGCAACATACATAAAAAAAAAGTTCAAGACAAATTGAGAACCTCCTTTTTTTGAAGTCGGTTAATAAAGGAGATAATAATAAATTTATTTGTTAGAATATTGTTGTTACAAAGTGTTACATACAATTTTACGTTCAAAATATTCTGCTGTTTCCAGCGTACAAATATTTTCAAGAAATTAAATTAAATTAAAATCAATTGATAAAATCCATGCAATGTCAAGGATAAGGAAAACATTAACTGATATCAAATACAATTTTAAGGGATCCTACATATAATGTCAAGAATTATTACATACAATGTCAAAGCATACTAATTAGATTGCCAAGAGTTATCAAATACAATTTAACGGAATACTAAATACGTCAGGAATTATTAAATAAAATGTCAAGGCATGCTAAATATAATGTCAAAAGTTATCAGATGAAATGTCAAGAAATACTAAATATAATGTCAAGTATTAATAAATACAATGTTAAGAAATATTGAATACAATGTATGTAAATCATAGGTATTAGATTCAATTCAATTATTAGGAATGTAAGGGCAAGTCGTCGTCCAATTTAAATTTAGAATCAAACTTTTCATTTAAAAACTCATCTGTTGAGTAGTAGCACTTAAACAATAGGAAGTCAAATAATTTCTTTTTAAATGTCATGAAGTTAAGATCTTTAAAAACATTAGGTAATTTATTATAAACACGAATTGCCATACAGTAAACATTATTGGAAAATAGTTTAATTCTTTGTTGGGGTACATATAATTTGTGAATATCTCGACTTTTTCTTATAACAACATCATTATGTACTTTAAATAAAGCTATGCTTTTATGTACAAAGATACAAAGTTCGAATATATATAAAGATGGGAGTGGTAATATTCTTAAACTTTTAAAGAGTGGGACACAGCTATCTAATGGTCGGGCTTTGGTTATTGACCGAATACATACTTTATTTGGGCTCGGAATGCTTTAATAATTTCAACAGAATTACCCCATATGATAAAATACCATAACGTAGAATTGATGCTACATAACCATGATAAGCATAAAGTGCTGCGAGTTATTCTGCCTAAAACAAATATAAATCTTTGCAGTTTAGTACATAATTTGTCAATATGTACTTTCCAGTTGCAATATTTATCTAACGTTATACCCAAAAAAGTAGCATTTTCAACCTCTTCTATAGTGTCACTTGCATATCATATTTTTAATTCGTGATGTTTGCTATTGTACGTTTGGTACTATATAAGTTTGGTTTTACCAATATTGACATGTAAATTGTTGTCTTTTAAACATTCTATTATTTTGTTTAGTGTGTCATTGATCGCTTTTTCGTATTTGGTGATATTTTTATCAGTGAGTTCAATACTAAGAGTTGTATCGTCGGCGTACAGAATACATGAATATGGAGTCACGTTGGGCAAATCATTAATATACAGTAAAAACAAAAAAGGTCCCAATATACTGCCCTGGGGTTCGCCACAGGAGTTTTGACGATAGGCAGATCTATATGTAATTTTTTCCGATGTAGCATATCTAGATATCTCTACACAATGCTGGCGATTATGCAAATAAGTTTTTATCCAGTTTAACGCATTTTCCCTAATACCACAGCGATTCAGTTTAAAGAGAAGTAGTTTCTGATCTACGAAGTCAAATGCTTTTGACATATCAAGAAATATTGATGCTATTGGCCTTTTCTCATTAAGACTTGAGGTAATCATTTTCACAAGAGAAAAACATGCAAGAGTTGTTGATTTACCCTTTCTGAAACTAAACTCTTCCTCTTTTAAAATTGCATGTTTTATTATAAAGGAGTGCAGTTTATCGTACATAATTCTTTCAAAAATCTTAGAAATTATGGGTTTTAGAGTAATCGGACGATAATGATTCATATCATTTTTATCTCCTTTTTATATAATGGTTTGACTATTGAAAACTTTAGTTTGGTCGGGAATAAACCTTGAAACAATGATAAATTAATAATGTGGGCTAGGCATAGGCTATACATAATTATGGTAAACTGTTCGAACATAAGCTCTATTAATAATTTCAAATTTAGTTTTGACCTTACCAAGCTCGTAAATATTGTCAGTACCTAAAAGGAAATTAAAAATCAAGCTTAACAGAGAATTAATTTGAACTAATGTTGATTGTACGGCACTCACTACCGCACTCAAAGTTTTATTAAAATAATAAATTACTTAAGCCATTATTTTTCTATAGAATTAGATTTATACTAAGATTATTTATATATATTATTATTATTTATATTATTTTCACTCCAGACACAGACATAAAAGTTTATTTGGAGGGGTTAACAAGATTGCTAGTAATGTGAATTCTACCCACATTGCTGGTAATCTTTTTTTTAAAAAAGATAAGATATGATTTCTCTAGGATTCCATCATCAGATTCTGACTTCATGACAATGGGACGAACTAGAAAGTATATAGGTCCAGTCGTCTTCGAGTAATTGGAGAACATACATAAAAAAAATAGATTCCGACAAAGTGAGGACCTCCTCTATTTTTTTGAAGTCAAAAAGTGTTTCATCACAAATCAAACAGTAACACAATAAAATATATTGAAACATTGTTGGTTTGCTGCCACAAAAAGTACTACAAATCTGTTGGCCAGATCTTTCCGGACGCTCTTCGAGTGTACTGCGAGTATTGCGACTGCCTCCATAAATCCTGTGTAAAGAGGACCAGATCGTTTTGATGCTCACAATAAAATGACACATATTTACAACTAGCTTTTGCCAGCGACTTCGACCGCGTGTATATTGGAAAATATCCCATCAGCATATTTATGTGGAGAACATAAGGCCGTCCGATGTAACTGTACAAACTCAAATGACTACGATATATCATTGCCATGTATGGTGGGTTTTAAGCTCCCAGTCCGCATGGTTTTATGGTCTACTAAATTGTGCCAGTGGCTTCACCCGCGTGGGAAGTTTTTCCGTGTAAATCCCGATCCCGTGGGAATTTCGCAAAATCCTTTCTTAGCGGATGCCTACGTCATAACATCTACCTGCATGCCAAATTTCAGCCCGATCCGTCCAGTGGTTTGGGCTGTGCCTTGATAGATCACTATGTCAGTCAGTCAGTCAGTCACCGTTGAGTTATATATATTTAGATAGGTCAAAACTGTATGAAAATATTATGTGCTTTTTATCGCGTTCAAACAAACAGACAGACGCGAGGTGGCGAGAGGTCTCTGTTTAGTTAAAATTTATTATGGTAGTTACGCTCTAATAACAAATATTTTTTGACCCCATATCCAACCACCATCCTGTTATCCTACACTTAGGTTCCCGCTCGTGCAACCATGATCCTACCCAACCTCCGCCGACCCAATTGATCACCCACTAGAGGAAAAAAGTGAAAAACTGAAATCCGCCCAAACTACGTCGCCCCACTTGGGCACCATTTCTGATCACATAGTCTCAGTCGCTGACACGACGAAGAGTGAATAGATTATTTCTAGGAAGCGCGCTTCATCTTCGATCATATCATCGCTTAACATCAGTTGAGATGTCACCATCTTGCACTGGCTTGCGTTTGATCACTCAAACGCAAGCCTATCAACAATATAAAAAAAAACCTCGTAGACAATGGCACAGTGCAGTGGGACCTCGTCACTAGTGCTAACGACTCTTTGAGATGCGCGTGGAATACGACACGCCGCCGGTCCAGGCCTGGTCCTTACAGTGAACTACCACTGCTCGCCGTCTACAAGCCCGAGCCTAAGGTGTCTATCGGCTCGGGATCCCCGTGGCAGCTGGTGCGTAAGGAAGAGAGTTGCCTCTATCTTGCGCGATCGCCGTTCGCCGCCGATCATACCTACGATTTCAGATTAAACTTTCATCCCCTATTTAACTCTTAAGGCGTTGAATTTCGAAAAATCCTTACTTATTCCTTGTTTGCTTTATAAAGGAATCTTTGTCCAAAATTTCAGCTTTCTAGGTTCAAAAGTTTAAACTGGGCGCTGCTGAGTCAGCCAGTCAGTCAGTTAGTGACGCAAGTCTTTTCTTTTTAATTATATAAATAATGAAATGCTAAACGTTCTCTCCGCTCTCTGATCAATCTATTACGAGACAGACAATCTTTTACGAGAACTCTGCCCAAATGCCTTAATCCTCGGCATCTAAAACAACAATTAAACTGTAAAATGTATACAATATACGTTTACTCTATACTTCGAAAGTACTCCTTATGGCAAGTTGTTCTGGCGAGGGAAAACAACCATTTAAATTTCACGGTGTATTGTTACATTCGAGATTTTGTCCCTCTTGAGGTAACGGAACTAAATCCCTGATACAAGGTGGTTGGTATTGAAACAATAAACGGTTTCAAACAACATTAGTTTATTCAAACAAAGTAAAGTAAAGTACATAAAAAAGAAGGTTATTTCCTTATTCAAACAAGGTAAAGTAAAATACAATACAAAGGTTATTGCCAGCCAGCTTAAACTTCAGTCGGTGGAACTTCGGGATATGGGGGGTTGAAGATGATACCAGTACTGTTCTATTCTTTTAAAGTTTAAATTAAATTTTGTCTTAAATTACTAAGTAAGTAAGTACTTAATTGAATTAAATTTCAAGGTACAACCTTCCAGTTTTGGTGAAATTAAATTATTACTAAATGGGCGCCAGGGACTCTAATAGTCCCGGATCCCTAAACCGACGAAGATGTTCAATAGTCTTCCAGTTAAGCTTAGGTGTCGAACCTAGGGCCCTTTAATTAAATTTATTATTGACCGGCTTCTAAATTTAAAAACCAGACAGGTGATAAACAGGTTTCTTCATGAACCGGTAGAATTTGTATGCGTAGTAAATTTATACATATAAAAATGAATAAAAAAGAAAAAAAAAAAAATATAAGAAAAGTAAGAAAAACCGCCCCGCCTGCGCTAAAACGCTAGGCGGATACTGTCACCGCACAGCCGTCTCTGCAGGAGGCTTTGGGAGGGCTCGAGGAACGGGTCTCGCGTCCAGGCTCCAGAGGCGCCTCTAGATCCTAGCGGCGAGATGGATCTCTCGAGCTGCCTCATGGTTGATCAATGGCGAAAACACATTGCGGCAGGCTCCGACGGCGGAACAAAGTGTGCGCCAACTTTTCGGTTTCTTTTTCTTTTCAGGACTCCTCCTGTAATGAATATCCAGGGATCACAATAATATCCTATTAACGACCCGGGGAAGGACTCATAGGTCACTTCCAAACACTAATCCACCAAATTCCTTACCTTTTAAAACATGGGATTAAGTTTCGTAGCGTGGTCTAGTGTCAAATGGTCGGTTCACCTTAGGCTTGTGTAGTACATGTACTATGTACTGTTAGGACGCAATTCCGTCATGTGAACTAGAACGAACTATTCTGTTTCTGTCGCTCAAATCGGTCATCTAGTACAGTGAACTAATCACCAATCCTAGCGACATCCAATCGCGAGAGCCGAGTAAGGACGGCTGAACGAATAAGTGATGTACGAACTACGATGACCTGGAGAACGAGAAACTGTGCCCGGTCATTTATGTGCATAATCTATGGCCCGGACGTTCTATGGCTCTTTGATAGTAATTGTTTTCGATGTTTTTATTTGTTATTTTAACTTTGTTAAGTGAAGTTACTCAACGTCATTGGTTCAACAATATAAGTTCATGTTGCTTATGCTTGGTTTTGTTTCGTGTGGATTGTAAAAATGAAAATATGTATATAAAAATGAAGATCATTGTAAATATTTGATTTTTGAATGCGCCATTTTAATAATTTGTCAATATTACTTATTTAAATGATATTCAAATTATTTAAAATGTATCATAATTAAAATGATAGTCCTAAGCCTGCAAAGTATGAAGGAAAATCAAATACCTACCTATGCAGGTATTCCATCACGTCTGACTGATGTCTTAATTATCGATGAACTAAAATGAACTAATAGTACTAGAAGACCGAACTAGTACATTTGAACAATTGTACTAGTTCGGAGCGTTCCTGTCAGTGACCGAGTATGCAGAAGCCTAGTTCACCTGATATTCTCTGCTCGTTGACCGAAAAACCACAGACTAAATATAGACTGTGTTCCTTTCGAAACTTCTGGACTAATATCTATAATGAAAAAATAATTTCACTTCCGTTTCCTAAGTATTTTAACCAAAAGCTGAAAACTATTAAGGATTGATCTTTTCGATATTAGTTCGGTGTCTTCCAATCAATTTGCTAAAAGTAATTAATATCGATCAGAACTAAAACTGCAAATCGGCTACCGCCAGATGTCGCCACCAACTGTCAGAAACTGACCTACAATTGAATGACATCATAGATGATACATATAAATACACATTTAGAATGTAAACATAACCACAACTTGATTACGATTTAATCCCTATAATTTATTGTGATAGCTTATAAGAGAAGTGATTCAACGTCAGTAAGGGTTAGTAAAGAATTCAGTGACGAAGTACAGATGAAGGGATGTTCCTTTTCTATAAATCGCAAGCCAAAGTCCATTGTACAAACCACAAGGAACAGTTCACCTGGAAACCTTACAATTTACAACGCAGGTAAGCCAAGCTAAAACAAACAACGTAAAAGTATACACTGGTTCTACTCGTTTGGAGGTACATTGGATAGTTTTTTTTAGGGGGGAAAGATCATCAAAATGACTCCTTCCGCTCAGGGTGGAGCGGAAAGTAGTGTCAGACGACTACTGAATAAAAACCCACTCAGTTCCTTCAGTTGCCCTTGTGATCCGGGGCTGCGGTATCTTGTTACAACATTCCTGCAACCCCAGGAGGAGGACTATTTCACCTATATTTTTTGAAGGCGCTGTATTAGCGACACAAAACCATGAAAATGAAACACATAACGAATAGCTAAATTTGTTTTCATCACCATCTTTGACTTAAATTCGAAACCCATATTTATTATTGGTAGCACAAAAATATATACTTAGGTATACATTAAAAAAAATCGTGAAATAAGAAACTTTTTCACAAAAAAATCAAACTGATTTCCAAAAATTACACTGCAAAGTGAAGAACTTGGAAGTCAAATATTTTTGTTATTGTTTTTCGAGTTTTGGTTTGTCGGCTTGTAGGTACTTTACCTAATTACAAAAGCCTTAATGTCAACTACCTATCACATTTTACAAAATATTGCTTTTCCCAATGCAGAACCGTTCATTTTTGAGGAGTTCTTCAGGTACTTCACCATCAGCTCAACTTCACCGTATGCATTTTAACAAGTATAAAGTGATAAACAACCATATTCTAGAAATCGAATCGCAACCCATGAAATACTTATAATTGAGTAGTTCCGGTAGCCATCTGTGGTCTTCATCATCAGTTCCACTTCACCGAATGGTGTTTTCCGAGAGCAACTACACAAGTTACTTAAAAAAAAAAAAACTCAAATCGCAATGGGTGTGCCATTTGTGATATTTGAAGAGTTCCCTCGATTTCGACAGGATTCCATCATCAGATCCTGACTTGATGACGATGGGACCACCTGGAAATATACCTTCCAGGTGTCTTTCAAACTGTTTCGAGAGGTACCTGTTTCGGATACAGCGGGAGGATGCGCCCGAGTGTCGTCATTGTGAGGACCACCTGGAGGACACGGTGGAGCACACGGTCGAGGTGTGCCCTGCTTGGGAGGAGCACCGCCGTGTCCTCATGGAGGCGATCGGCGGCGGTGACCTCTCGCGCCCAGCCCTGGTTCAGACCATGGTGCGGAGCGAGAGGGAATGGGATGCAGTCGCCTCCTTCTGCAAAGCAGTCATGCTAGCAAAGGAGGAGGACGAACGCGCGAGGGAGAGGCATATCTCTTCCTCACGCCCCAGCCGCCGCGGGAGACCCCCCGGGCATCGGGGATCGCGTGCAGATCTCCGGCCACCGTAGGCGCGGGCTTGCGGACGGCGAGCAGGGGTAGCTCATCATCCGGTAAGGACCAGGCCCGGGTCGGCGGCGCGTTGTGTTCCTCGCGCGCCTCAAAGAGCTGTTAGCAGTAGTGACGGGGTCCTATAGGGCCATTGCCTGCCGGGGTTGCGGGAATGTTCTAACGAGATACCGTGGCCCCGGAAAAGTGCGAGTCAGACTCGCCCATGAAGGGTTCCGTAGTAACTATAATAATATAATATAATATGTATATTTAATTTTAAAAAAACCTTACAAATTTCTTAAAACTAGCTTATTTACATTTTTTACAACTACGCCAGATAACTTTGTTTTTCACAGTGTTTGTATGAATTACAAAGTTATATTTGCAGTATTACAAAATATGCTTTATCTCAAAAATTGCTAACCCGATCTCGTTCAAACTAATTTTAATTGAAAGTTTAAATTATGATCTACAGCATATTTAATTTTGAAATTTTTCACTCCATTATTATAGAAGTTAGGGGGGGGGGGGCACATTTTACTACTTTGAAAGCATATATCGTTTAAAGGATTATCTTTATGAAAAAGTGGTTTTAGAAACCTGATAAAAAATTTAAAAAGGGATTTTATTTTTTTGTGAAGCTATTTGTTACATTTTCGTTCTTATTAATACGCTCATTTTGAGGTGATTATATCTGCTAGCCTGGGGTATTTTTTAAGAATCAAAATATGTAAATGTTTAGCAGAAAAACCGGAAAAACCAAATTTTATTCCGTACTCATCCCTGGTTTGGAAATGCTTGAGCATTTTAGTAAATACACGAGTGTTGAAGATTAGACTTATAAAGCATATTTTCATAGAACGATATAGGCATCAAACAGTAATAATTTTGACGCAAAAAATCAGAGTTATGTTCTTTATGAAATCGATTAATAACGCTTTTTCATATTTTTACTACTCGCTAAGGCTTGTGTCGGTATTCATTCTGAGATATATCGTAAATATAAAAAATAAAAAAAACCGGTCAAGTGCGTGTCGGGCCACGCGCAGTGTAGGGTTCCGTAGTTTTTATAACAGCCAGGTGCGTGTCGTATTCGCTGACTGATCGTTTCGTACCATGCTCTAACTAAAAGCCAAACATGACTGTACCTAACTAATTTGACTTCCTATACAAATCCTCACCTGATCCGACAATTTTGCACGAAAAGTTTTAATTTTTTTTTAAGCTTGTCATAGCCGGTGTTTTGAATTTAAATACGGACACAGAGCTACACTACTCAATCGTCACAAGAAGCTAGCATGATACAACTGGCGCTTAGCGCCATCTATCGACATTTCTGTAGAGTTGTTCGAAATTTTCGAGTCAAATAGTTGATAGAGGGGGGGACACTTGACTCTAACGAAAATTGGTACTTTAAAGCTTGATAAGTCACGAACGGTTTACTTAATCAAAAAACGGTATTACCAAACCCCTAATATTTTTGAAAGACCTATCCAACGATATCCCACACTATGGGAAGAACGAAAAAAAATAATTATCATCTCACTTTACATGATTATATGGGAGGTACCCTAAATAATTATTTTTTTCAAAATTTTATTTTACCACTTTTTCGGCGTCATTAACGTGTATACTCATGCCATGTACAACTTTCTAGTAGAAAATTAAGCTTTTGAGCTAAACCGCCGCGGACAGACGGACAGACAGACGGACATGGCGAAACTATAAGGGTTCCTTGTTGACTACGGAACCCTAAAAATGATCCTTAACTTAACCCTTTTTCCTCAACTTTGTATGCAGAGGTCTTGAAAAATCGTGTTTACAATACTAAAAACCATATTTTTAGTATTTTAAACACGACTCCTTTTGAGATAAAGAAGTAATCTATCTATTGCACTTGTTAGTTTCGTTTGAATTTCTTTCAACAGTCAACCTCCGAGGTGCAGTGGATTCCCACGTGCTGACCCACTTGGCAGCGGTAGCACCTCAGAGGTCTGGGTTCTAGCAGTTTGACCTGAGCAGATACCCAGCCCACTAGAAGCCTTCGGCCCTCATTGATTTTTTTGGCCGCCGCTACAGGGCAGCTCACCAGGAGGGTCCACATGCTTGTGTAGTCAGGGCGTAGAGTGCCTGACCTCACTTGCTCGGCAGAGCAACCCCACAGTTGATGTATCTAGAAAACTGGACCGAAATTGGAAAATATTTATTTTTACCTTGATTTATACACTAAACACTAATTGTATTATAATTATATATTATAATTATTATTGTATTATATCTAATTGTATTATCATTGTATTGCAATCTTCTACGTTTGCTAGAAGTGCCTTAGAGATTTTATTTATCCATGATAAATTCCATGCAAAGATATTCATGTCTAAGTAAGTAAGGCACATAATATATACATAGTAAATAATAAATTCTTACGCTAAATCCTTGAGGTATACTTTACTTAGGTGCTTTATCTGTAACTGTGATTTTATAATTGCCTGTTTTCATGTTGCAGAAAGCTCGAGCACTGTCACGTCCAACTGAGGAGTGGGGCCCATCGGCGTCGGCGGTGATGACCCATGAGTCAGAACTGTCGCCACCGGTGCTACTGCTTCACGGCCGTCCCGTACTGCGCGAGCGTGGTGCTTGACCCCCGCATACGCATCCACTTATTGCTATGCGGAAGGTATGATTTTCTTTTAAACATATTATATATATTCATATTACTTTTCATTCGACTCGATTCTTCTGTTTTTTGGTGAAATCTGGGCAAGTACTAATGTGAATTTTCAATTTAAATGCTCTTATTTATAACGGACATTAGTGAAGTAAAATATCACGAAGGAACCGGGACTTAAAGTTCATTTAGATATGTCATACCGTATCGCCAATCTACCTTAAGCAAAAGTGGTAACACCACTTTTGCTTGCACATGCATTCTCTGGAGATGTTTGTCCTGCAATTTCATGTAATTGTGCTTGCTTGATTAATTAAGCATAGCATTAGGTTTGGTACACTGAGGTTCCATAGTATCAACATTAATTTAAGTTCTGTATTATATGGACAATATCATAGTTTGGTAGGTACTTATAGCTTTAAACATTTCACAGACATCTCAAGATGGTGGAGACTCAACTTCTATTACGAGTGGAATAGAAAACGAAATTAAGAAACCTGGAGCAATAATAAAAACGAAAAGAAATTCTATAAAGCGGAAAGTTCAGAACTTAAGTCTCGATTCGGATGATACCGTAAAAGAACCTCTCCTGCAGAAAGATAAAGAAAAGACAGACACCACAAAACAAAGTGCCAAATTTAACCTGTTATCAAAAACTAAGACTGAAGCCGTAGGTGAAGAAGAAACCGATTGCGACAAGTTAATATCGGATGACAAACTAGAAAAAACAGCGTTGTCTAATGCTTCTGATGTCTCAGGTAGAATTTTACCTACTTCAACCGCAAAAGATAATTTAATGTCTAAATTAACAAGTGAAAACGCTCCTTTACATAATCATATGAATACCAATGTGTTCAGCAATAATGATGGTTTAAAAACTTTTGGTGCACCTAAAAGTCAGATTCTCGTCGAAATTGATGGATCCAAGCATGTTGGATATAACCCAAGTCCATTAATATTTACAACAGCCAAAATTCATACTGATAGTAAAACAAAACACATGGAACCAGTTCAAATTACTCCAGTACCTATATTATCAACCATTGAAGTAAGTGTTATGAAAAGCGGCATAAATGTAGGAGAAACATCTGGCCATGTCACTTCCAATATCAGTGCAGTGTATATTCCTCAGAGTAACAAAAATGCTACAGAACAGGATCCGAAACCAACCAACAAAACAGTCAGCAATCCAATGATACCACAAAATAAAGTCGCTGATACAAAAAATCAGGTCCTCACTGATAAAACAGAGGGTATTAGCAATACTAAAGATATAAGTTCTTTCACATCTTCATTTAATATAGAAACAAAACTAACTCAGCCTAATAATGCCACGACCAGTTTAAAAGAAAATATCATAGAAAATAAAAGCATAAAAAATAAAGTAGAAAAAGATCACGCTAAATCCATATCACAACCTAATCCTTCAACATCTGAAAAGGACAAAAATATCATTTCACATGAAGTCAAATCCAGGGGCGGGTCAATTGCAAGCACGAAAGTGACAAATAATTCAATCAAAGAAGCAGATAAGGCTGACAATCGGTGCCGAGAAAACAAAATCAACTTAAATGAGACTGTTCGCCAAGATAGTCTGGATTTGCAAAGATCAAAACCATCCGATAATGTTCATAGTTTGGATAAAGTCAATAAGGAACCTAAAGACCCGGCCAATACCTCAGTTAGTAGCAGACAATTACAGCGTCAAAGTATTATAGTAGATAAAGACGAGCCTATATCCCAGCTAAAACCAAATATTGTTTCGCCTCTCATAAACAGTGATTCCAGAGGTTTTCATAAGTCTGACGAAAGTCAAAAATCCTCTAAGTTTGAAAATACTTTAAGTGATAAAACAGAGTTGCCAAAATCAAGTGCCAATAAAATTCCAACTACTAGTGTAACTTCAGTGTCAACAAATAATAGTGTGACTAACAATATAACATGTGCTCCTACTACAGCTGCAACTTTAAATAAAAAATCAACGCCTGGAAATTCTGTTATTAATCAAACATCGGCCTCAGACGAGAAGAAGATTTCTTCCGTAAGAAATCATTCACCTATAGCTATAACTACAAGTGCATCTGCAAATAAATCACCTCTTCCTATTATTTCGTCTGCCAATCAAGCTTTTGATCCAACAACAATCACATCAACAAACAAGAATATGTCTGCAGCTAACAAGGCGACTATTTCTACAACCACAGCTGCTGCTATAAACAACACGTGTGCTCTCACCACTACCAATATTAGTAAAGTATCAGATCTATCAACTATTACTACTACCACAGCCAGCAACAAGATATCTTCTTCGACGCCAAGTCCTACAGTTAGCACTAAATTACCTTCTACTTCAACGGCTAACGGTAACAAGATATCCAATCCAATGACTATTGCTGCAGACACAAAGAAAATGTCTTCCCCATCTACTAGAACGGCTAGTAATAAAATATTTGCTGCATCTACTACTAACATCACTAGTGCCAAATTATCTAATCCTATAAACAAAACTGGAACAAACAAAACATCTGTTGTTACATCAACAGCGAATGCGGCTACTAATAAGCTATCTTCTGCATTACCAACCACTATGACTGAAATCAAGATATCTGCTCTATCTTCAAACACTACAGCTAACAGCAAATTAGCTAATTCAACCATTGCATCCACTACTAGTGGTATGGACAGCAAAATATCTATTGTGTCAAGTACTGCTACAACTGGAAAGGCATCATCTCCTACGACTAGTATTGCGGTCAATAAAACTTCTTCTCCATCAAGTACTGCTACAACCGACAGTAAGGTATCTGCTTTGTCATCTTCAACTATAGGAAATAACAAAATATTTGGTAGTGTTATTACTACAACTACGGCAGTCGATACAGCGATTACATCAAACCTTAATTCTTCAGCTAAACCCATAAAAAGTTTATCCAGTCCATTACCCCAATTATCAAATATTCCAATTACAAATTCTGCTACTGTTATTGCTCCTTCAGTTTCAAAGCCTTCAAACATAGACAAAAAATCTAGTAATGTATCTAGTTTCGGAAACAACAAATCAGGAACTTCAAATGAAATTTCTACAACTAAATCGCAAGTACCAAATACGGTAAATATCAAGCCATCGAGTTTAACTTCAACTATGAAACCAGTAAAAGTTACTACAGTGGATACTCCTACTACTACTTCTCAACAGACTGTAGCAGGTAAGTCACTAACTGCAACGACCGCGAAGTCTGTTCCTACTAAACCAATACCACAACCAGCTAAAGGCAAATTAGCTGAAAATACTACAAAGAGTTCAATAAGCAACGAAAAACCTATAACAGCCAGAAGTAACTCCAAATCAATAAGTTCAACTACAAAGAGTGGCACGATAAGTGTTACATCACCTGTTTCAGCAGTTTCCTCTGGATCGTCTTCAGCGTCGGCACAAGCCAATAAACAAAGTTATTCAAAATCTAAAGTAATGAGTAATGGCAGCAAAAACTTCAAAGCTTAACATTTGTTACGGTTTGGGTGTTTAGGAGATAAACAAGTCGCTCAATCCATAGATGTAATGATAATAATTAATTTATATAACGGACTATTTCAAAATTTATCACAAGGTAAAATGTACAATCTAGTCATCAAGATGCTTGTATCCTAGGTTGCACAAGTCACTTTTTCTTATGAGATAGATAATTCCTTACTCCTCGCTCAGCGTAGTGGAATAGTAATGTTATACATAGCTGTACATACCTATGATAGAACATTTTGTGAACTGAATGGTCAATGTGTCTAATCTTCTGTATGTATGAAATCATACTTAATAATATAATATTAGTAATTTAGTTTAAAAGTGCGTGTTGGAGTAGAAATATTAGTAAAAAAAGTTCACCTGTATAACAGTTATTTACTCATAGTAAATAAACGAAAGGAATTGAAAAAATATATTTAAATCATACATAACTCTAATTATATTTTGGATAGAATAATTATTACTTTCATCCTGAATGTTTTAATCAGAATAATTGTACCATTTTAATGCTTGTGCGAAAAACATGCATAGCAATATTACCGACTAGTGATCACAACATGGAGCGTTAAACGTTGACGGACATCGGATGGTAGGCTAGTGGTACTAAGAAAGACATATTTTTCATAGACAATATTATTATTATATTTTCGATACCATTTAGAGATGATTACCTAGTTTCATCTCACAGTGTCAATTTATATCATTATTAAATTGATGTGTATCAATCATTTAAATCCAGAAAAGCGTAATTAAATAAATATATGTATAGGTGTTCGGTAAATTTATTTATCAATGATGAGAGAAAATTATAAAATCACAGGGTAGAAACTGATAATACAAGAATTATTTAATAATAGCATTAAAATAAAATTCATTGATGTACATTTGCTACTATTTTATGTTTTAATGATTCAAAGAATAATATTAGTTAAAATATTTATTAATTACATTTTATTATTTCTCATTAATTTATAATTGCCACAGATCTTACTCAAGGCCAAACAAGGCTATATACATACTTTGGAGGTGTTTTTCAGGTTTTCGAATAGTCCCCAATAAATATACCTTCAAAATAACATAATCCTGTCTTTTTGTATTAGTTTTACAAACAATAAGTGTCAAGCACCTCTGCCTTGTCTACGAGGAAGTAGATAGCCGGTCGCTTCGCCATGAAATGAAATAAACTAAATGACGAATTGTCCTGTAAGGAACAATAGAAACGGGATAATACCTATATTTATATTAAACTTATTAAACTGGCATGGGCAAAAATTAAAAGAGTCTGGAATCAGGTAATTGAAATGTTAGAATACAATAACGTAACCTTTTGTATGTAAGACATGTAATAGACATTATAAAGGATGCAAACATTTTGTTTTTACAGAACAAAATTTAGTGAGCCCGTAGAGCTGTGCATATCCATACAGATTCTTTTGTTTACTTACAATGCACATCATTCAATTAGTGAGCACTATTAAACAATAGTCAAGAAGCACCAAAGCTTCAGCACAATTTCATACCAAGTAGATCGTCCAATTAATAATGGATTCCGTCTATGATTGCACAAACATTTCTTTTAATATATGCCTATAGGAATTTACATTATAAACCTACATAAGCTTCCTTAAAGATTTCTAAGCAGTACTAATGATAAATGTCATTACGTTACATATGTACATCTGCCACAATTTGTAAAAGGTTCGACGCTAAACGAAAGTTAGTAGGTAACGTATGTTTCTGTTTGTAGGCTCAACTTTGACAACTAGTTAGCTGATCCGGATCTTAGGAAGCTGAATTAGCTAATCGGTTACAAAATCTAAAGTTGTAATTAGTTGATCCAAATAGCAAAATTGACAAAATGTTACTTTTTTTGAAAAACTACCTACAGTAAATCAACTACTTTCATTGTGCCAGCGTCGTACCTTCTAGACGTAATATGATATCTAGTATCTAGACAAGTCACTCCTACATTTTACGTTTAATGAATAGTCAGACCACAATGGAACGAAGTTTTTTCATACTATCAATTAAAATTACGTCCAGCCAGTTTCCGAACAGAATTTTGAGAAATATTCAATATCAATCACCAAAAAGGCTTACAAATATTTGTATTAATTTTTACGATCTGAAGTTTCTCATTGAACTCAAACATAGCTTGGCGTGTTATAGATCTATTGAGTACCTATGTCATGAACACTATTATAAGAGTGTTGTTATTTTTATGGAAAGCCTTATTAATTACAAAATTGGAATGAGCGTTGCTGGAGATTAATATTTTTTTCTCTGGAATTTTTGAGCTGATACCATTCGAAAACTCATTGATGTTGAACTGTTTTCATTTTATAATTATTTTTCAAGTTTAATTTAAGACCCCTAAAGATATTTGGTCTGCAGTGGAATATAACAGGCTGGTATACCGGCTGATACTATATAAGTAGCTTCTATCGAAATTATTTTTATTGCCTAATAAATTGCAGTCAACGACTGATGATTTTTTGTTTATCTTTTCATTGATTTTCTGAAATTCTGCTAAACTCCGCCTAGTGGGATAACAGAAATTTTGTGCTAGTAAATTGATGCAAAACAATCAATTCTACACATTTCTTGTTAAAATGTACTCAAACATATTATGTAATATTTTTATAGTAACATTAGTTAAAGAAATATTTAGGAAGAACACCTACATATATAAAATTATTGTATTTTTATTCGCAGTAGCCAACAGTCAAAAACGCCTTAAATTTATTTACATTTTTGTCGCTGAAATAATACCGTGACTTTAAATCTTTCTGAATTCGACATTAGACCTTCTTATAATGACAAAAACATTATTTAATTATATTGAAAAAAAAACATATTTGCTGTAAACTGTTCAACAAAATAATGTAATGGTTTATATAAAACAAGAAGAGCTTAATTATGGTTAAAAAGTTTTCATTCAGTGTGTTCAAATTTTTCACATAATTATGTTTTAAAAAACTGAGTAGCTAAACAGTCTGAGAGACTTTATAGACATTAATTTATGGCATAAAAAATAACTGAAGTTTTTGTGGCTTAATTCCTACGTGTTTACATATTACAACTGAGGTATATAAGAATTGTAATATGTATGTAAGCACGTAATAATTTTAATAGAGGTTTTACGACAAAGACTACCATTGAACATATAATTCTAGTTAAAGAATGTATTACAGTGATATATACTTATATAAGTGATATTGTAAAAATAATCGCTAGTTCGGTAGCAAAATTGCAAATAAATGCCAAGTGTGAATTTATGATTGTACCTAATAATAACCTAAAGTTTATATCGATTCAATGATTGTGTTATTTCTCAATCAGTGTTGTAAGAAACTGGAGTCTTTTAGTCTTCATTTTGAGACTTGAGTAAATTTTCAAGACTAGGACTCGTTAGTCACATGAGTACGAGTCCTTTGAGTATTCTGAGTCCTTTCGAGTCTTATAAGTTCTTGAGCTAGACTGAGCCATGAACTTGAGTTGGTGTATTGTAATAGATAATATTGGGTGATTTTATATCATCATCCATATTTATTTGCCGATTGAAAATAAATCACACAATAAAAAATTGTAACAATTAAATTACATTAAACACAAATGACCTAATCAAAAGTATCCACCTAAAAACTGACGATATGCTGAATCAAAATGAGAGTTAAAACATCTAAATGAAATAATAAACACACAATACCGTCTACTTATAATAAATAAAATAAAATAAATAAATATTCCGGAACAATTTACACAGCGTCATATAGCCCAAATTGAGCTTAATTTGTAGGTGCTAAGGGTCTACACAACGGAATAATTTGCTCATTGCTATTTTATTTACTTCAAACTACAGCTATGGATTTAGAGGACTCGGTCATTAGTTCTTTTAAAAAGACTCGGTCTTTGAGTTCTTTTTGGCTAGACTCAAGTCTTTTTACAAAAGACTCCACATTCTGAAGGACTTGAGCTCTAAGTTTTATTTATAAGAATTTAAGTTTTTATTTATAAGTCTTCAAAAATAGCTCAAATTTTATTAAATAAGACTCCAATACTCGAGTTTCTTACAACACTTTTCAGGTCAACAGTAGAACCAACCAATAATAATTATTAAAATAAAATATTGTAGTTAAATATTAGCACCACTCAATAACAAGCAAATAATACAATAAACTTAATTAAAACTTTAATAAACTGCCATAGAAATAGTTATTGGTCATATGTTGTTTATTTTTGGAGTTATATTAGAATAGAAACATCATTTGCGAGTTCGTTTCTGCGTATTTTATACACAACAAGACTTAATTGATGAATGTGTTTTCCATATTAACATAACATACATATCTCTTTCACCTTGTAATATTTGAAAATGCGTATACAATTCTTTTTAGGAAATCTGCATGTAATATCTTCCTAAATGTTGTTCTTACCACCATATTGCACAAAATCGTTATGTTGCACCTCATTTTACAAACTTAATAAATACCCACCATCTCATGTAATTAGAATATTTTGTTAAGTATAAGTCATTAGCTGAGTTAAGAAATCGTTCACTACAATTTTACCCTTAATCTGTAAACTTGCAAGTAAAGTAGTCACATATTTTATTTATATCTACTTCTCTGTATGTTAAATATTTACTGGAGAGCGATATTATATTCGAAAAATAATTATTTATTAGACAACAGTGAGTAATGGTTCGTTGTAGATGCTTTGGAAGTAAGGGTTCTTTGCACTGTTGAGGAGTATTTAAATTCAATTATTAAAGAACGATTGTGTAAGTAGGTACCTTAACTTAACTGTAGATAACAAGTTGGTAGATTAGATTTGTCGTTTAGATACTTTACTCAAATTGTAGATTAATAGTATCTAAGAGAATAATATTATATTTAAATTAAGTTGTTATAATTTTTTAGATAACTTTATTTTGATAACTATCATGTTTTATTCCGTAGGCACCGAATTTATAAATGAACCTACCAGATATTTGTATGATTATTAGAAAAGTAGTTCACCTATTTGTTTTTGAATAGGTACCTACCCGTTTAGTTGTCCAAACATACATAGGGTTGTTGTACTAGGTTCACTTTAACGTGTAGAGACGGAGCACCAGCGCAAGCCCAGGTCAGGCCAGGCTGGGCCAAGTCGGGCCAGGCCGGGTCCAGGGGCACGCTGGCCGTAGGGTAGCGGGTTGCGGCGGGAAGCACGGTGACGAACGACACAGATACTACTCACCGATACAGGGCAATATAGATATTGTGTATTTCCAAAATACGTATGTTTCTACGTGACAATTAAACGCCTAAATTGATTAGCATATTGTTGTTGAACTTGATGTATTTTAGAGAATTATTGATCAAATCGATGTTATATAGATGTTTATTGTAAATATTAGCTTTAATTGAAGCCAAAGAAGTATGGAATGGTCTAGAGTGTTATAGAAGGCTGTATTTTTGGGTGATATTTTAGAAGGAAGTCATCATATCTTTCATAACATTATATAAAATAACACGGTATATAATAATAACAGATATGAGATGGCGGCGGACGGACATGAAAAGGTAATGATGTGATAAATGAAAATGGATTTTAGTTTTAGTGTTGTTGTGCTATTAATAAAATATGTTCAAATGTGGTTATTTGTTGTTTTCTTTTCAAACTTGTTTCCGCTTCAGATAAGAACGCTTTAGCGTCGAAAATATAGGCTTAAAGGTACGGGTGTCAACTTCATCGAAGCATGCAAATGATCGCTAAAGCATAGGATAGATTCAACACACAATTTAATGAGGTTGATATCTGCATGTGTTGCATTTACCTGTGTGAGTATTCTGAGGATATACAACGTGTAACAGAAACCCCATATCTATCCAAAACGACTGAAGACAACATCTGGTATGGAGTCTCTATGCACAGTTTCAGCTCAAAATAAATGACACAAAGAATTGATACCAAATTATCAATTTCATATGTTTCTTGAATACCAATCATAACAAACGTGTCACAGCACTACGAGGGTCAATAACTTTCCACGTCACTTGCCAATAACACGATGATTCTCTTCGTTCTTCTTAGTTTGAATATTCTGCCTCTGGTATCAATGTATTGAAATTTCTATTATACTTCACACATGTAGACATAGGATTATAAAACCCCTGCCATATCGTTTATTATCATCCAAGGAAACCGTGCGCTTGGTATGTATATACCCTTTAAATTACACGTTGTATATACATATGTATATCCTTAAGAATTATGTAAATAAATAGGTACCTATAAACTACTTTCCTACTTTACACCTTAGTAGGTACCAACATAAAATCACGTTCAGTGTCCAAAGCAAACTGAGTAGAATTTAAATAAGGATCAACTTACTATACCTACTTAAGTACCGACCGATATTTGCTAAACATAAACGATGATAAGATGTCTATTTTTAAACAAATTCATAAAAAGATACAGGTTCTATGTTCGTCTGTACGTATGCTTTTTTAAGCATTTTCCTTGATTCTAAACATTCATATTTTATTTGAAAGCTTAGGCTCCTGAGGCTCCATTTTTAGATTATGAGACTATATGACAATGTGATCCCTGACAAATCAACGGCATTCCTCAAATATTATGAGCATTTACGGTTTTTTTCTTTTCATAGATTTTCTAAAGTAATTAAGATATTTATATCTGATATTATCGTGTCATGGTGCTGAGCTGATGATGAAAGTGACATCTCCTTAAAGGTTATGAAAGAGTATAAATATAATTATGAAAGGAGTTCTTAAAATATTTATTTAGACTGTAACTCGAATTAATTTTTATTTAGATGTGAACAACGCCTTATGCCTCCGTGATACAATAACAAGAGTGTATATCCCTTAAACTGTCCAGGCTCTTGGATCAGCGGAGCTTCGTTCGATCTTTCACATTTGATGCCAATCCTAATTTTGTTAAGACTGCAGATTGATAGTAGGGAAGCTCAGTTCTTATTCGTTCATTAATATAATCGATTTAGGGCTCAGGAGTCTCATTATTTAACCGTTCTCGTATAACACCGAGAGTTCACGCATTTGGGGAACCTCGTAAGCCAGTTGGTTTCGTATAGGTAAAATCCTTAGAAATATGTTCCTTATTGGATATAATAGTTCCCTTAATTATACTTCAATATAAATTTGCTTAAGTTAACTTGTGATGCAACATAATTTATTCAAATTGTGCACAGTTACAACCTTAATTTAGGCATCAACGAACCAACACCATTGTCAAGCAAAACTTGCATTAATAATATTACATTTAATGTAAAGGGATGTTCCGCAACGGTTATTTAATTTGCACTTTCTGATCACACTGCTCAGTTACTCACTTGTCCAGTCAAAGCTGGTTTCTCCTTAAATCATGGAGCAAAGAAAAAAGAAACTACTCTAAAGAAAATATTCGTAAATTCAAAGAATGCATAAATTCTGTCCACTTCTGTAACGTCTTTATCCAAATAGATACACTATACAGATCAAAATATCAGCAAGATCTCGCCCTCAGTGGATTACATAAGCTCTTAGAGTATGCTGTAAACGTAAGCGAAAACTTGTATGGGACTACAGGAAAAAGCCCACTAAAAATTATAAAACTAAATTTCTAACTTTATCCCCAAGATTAAATCAGATCATTAAGTTAACGTAAAAGTCTTGGAATGATAGTTATGTTAAAAATGCCCCAAATATATCGCAAGCCACTTGGAGGATTATAAATACTAATAAGTTAAACATACCAAACGATCAAATACAACAGATTACTGTAAATGGTAATATAATAACAGACCTTATACAGATATCGAACTATTTTAATAATTTATTGATGATAAAACTAAAACTTCCAAACCAAATCACGCAAGATGCCAAATCCCGTTCGAACCAAAATCAATATTTATGCGTCCAACTATACCAGAAGATATATACAAAATAATTAGAGACAATATATCAACAAAAGTTTTAAAACACGTATCTCACAACTTAAGTACAGCGAATGGAGTCTTCCCAGAAAAATTTAAATTGACGTTAATTAAACTTTTATTTAAAAAAGGTAATAAAAATGACATGATCTGCTATCGTCCAATAGTGATCCATGATAGTATTTATAGTTACTTTGAGAGAAACAATTTATTTTGTAATAAACAGATGCCAACCTAATCATTACAAAATAAATTGTTCCGTAAAATAAATCAATTAATATGGCAGTATACAATTTTCTTCATAACATATTAACACACTTGAATAGAGGTGACCAAACGTGTGCACTTTTTATGGACCTCACAAAGGCTATCGATTATGTGGATCACAAAACACTGTTAAATAAATTATACGCTTATGGTGTCAGGGGCACTATTTATGACCTTATTAAATCTTACTTGACTAATAGGACGCAAATAATACAAATAACAAGAATACTTCATGAAAAAAATGTTAAATCATTCATCATCATGTAGAAAAGTTACATCTGGCGTTCCACAGGATAGTGTACTGGGTCCACTTCTTTTTATAATTTACATCAATGACCTTCCAAAGTTCCAAAAGCCAGAAAATACAACACTCTATTTGCCGATGATAGCACAGTATTGTTCACGGGAGATAATAAATCACACATGGAACCTGAGATTAATGTGACTTTAGATAGCATTATAAATTGGTTGACATTAAATAATTTACACATTAATCTCGACAAAACAAATTTCATGACATTCAGAAGTAGAGTAAGTAAAATAGCAAACGTGAACATAAATTACCGAAATAATAAAATCCAGGAAGTAGACGTTACAAGATTTCTAGGTATAAAAATAGATAATCATTTAAATTTTAAAGAACACATTCATACATTATGCACTAGATTGAATATTTTTTCTTGCATTGTTTAAACTTAGTAAACAGTCAGTACTCCTACAGTCCTTACACCCTACAACGGCTATGTTGCACCTATTCTAAAGTATTGTGTTATTTTTTGGGGTAATTCTACTAACAAACGATCGGTATTTAAAGCTCAGAAGAAATGTGTCAGAGCCATAGCTAGTATAAAGGTAACTGACAGCTGTAAGCTGTAAACCATTTTTCGTAAAATTTTATATTCTTATGTTACCATCATTGATTTAATTAGTAAAGATACGGTCATCAGAACATTTGACGGACGCGGTCGCCCTACAAAACACACTAGCACCATCTATGATAACTAATATGTCAATCGGCGTGGTCTGCTTCTGCTCCTAGACGTAGCCTTGTAAGAGCGGGGTGTGGTATTTTTCGAGGTACAAAGAAATAAAACAAAACCTTTTAGTTTTTGAATTTTATATTTGTTATACATAAAAATACATTTTAATTTGCTTTTAATAAATAATAAAAATTATTTTTGTACATAATTTAATCTTATAGTAATTATTAAATCTTTTTAATTCATCGGCTGCAACGCGCGCCGCTGCAAAGTTATGTCGCACTTTTACGCGGCTTCGCGTTGTCTATGCTAAAGGTTGAGAAAAACAAGAAAGAATATTGTTTTAAATAATGTTAGAAGTTGATTTAATGACATATTTTTAACTTACCGGTGATATGAAATATTATATATTTTTTTATTGTGCTTTACGTCGTAGTTCACGCAACCCTTCACGACACAATTTGGCATTTTTGCTTGTAAAACTGACGACCCATCCCGAAGATAGCCGATCGCGTTCTAGTTCACTTCGATAAAGGTTAGACCACTTTGGGACCAAGTTCGAGGCGTCATTATAACATGCGATCCGCCCAGTCCTTACGAAGTAATATATATGTCAATGGTTACCATGTATATATATAATCTGCCAATCTCGCCAAGTCGAGCAAAAAAGCGGCACGGTCGTACCATCCTTTTCTCGAAGCAGTTCAGGCCATTTTCGACCCCCTATAACTTCGTTGTGGATAAGACTAGAAGCCTGAATTTTCAGTAACCAAGCAGGCATTGTTTGAACACAGTATATTTCAAACTTCATTCAATTTGAACCAGTAGTTTAAGAATTATAACGAGTCAAAGTTTCTTAATTTTGTCACTCACTGACTGACTGACCGATCATCAAAAGTCTAAGGCACTTCTAGCAGACATAGAAGCTTGAAATTTAGAATACAATTAGCGTTTAGTGTATGAATCAAGGAAAAACTAAAATACTTTAATTTCGTTTTATTTCTTAATTGATAATAGGCTCGCGTTTGACCACTATCTCAGCTGCTTGATGATGTGGTCGAAGATGGAGCACGCTTGCCTAGAAGTCTGGGGGCTTCACTCTTGACTTAAAGACCCCCAGGTTATAGCGATCAGGAGACACAGACTCCGGCAGGGAATTCCACTCCTCAGCCGTACGCACAATAAAAGTATTCCCAAAACGTTTTCTAGATACTTCGACTGCATAAATAACTTTGTAATCCCATATAAATATATAGGATTACAAAGTTACATTTGCAGTTAATTAATCAGTGTACCTGTATAATATAATGGAATAATAGGTGTATATAGGTACCTTAAGTAGTATCGAAAAAGAATAAAAAGGAAGCCTACCTACAAAAATAAGAAAGCTCACAAGACAGAGAGAGGGCTTTAAGAAAATTCGTTGTTGATATACAAGAAGTAGAAGGTACCGGAAAGGAAAAAAGTAGGACTATCTACAAAAAGAAATTAGATCCCATAAAAAACAATACTTGTCAAAAAAAAAAAAACAAGTCTCGCAACTCAGTTCTTCTACTGTAAAAAGTTGTGACATCCATGTAATACCAAGTCGGTTATTAATTTATTCAGTCCCTACTTAAGGGACCTTCTGTCTTCAGTTGTTACGTAATTATCTAACCTAACAACATCTTACAGTGACCAAATCAATATTAAAAATCTTTAACGTTTTAAATAAATAGATTGAATTGGCAGTCGCACTAAACAATCTAATTTATATATGTATTACTTGTGAGATATATTGTGTTTTCAGGTGTCTTTAGTTTTGTATTTTCGTTTTTAATATATATTGAGTAGTTCCAGTGGCCATCTGTGGTCTTCATTATCAGGTCCACTTCACAAATGGTGCTTTTCGAATGCAACTACACAAGTTACTGTAAAAAATACTCAAATCACTATAGGTGTGCCTATAATATTTGAAGAGTTCCCTCGATTTCTCCAGGATCCCATCATCAGATCCTGACTTGGTGACAATGGAACCAATTTCGAAGTATACCCCAGAAAAAAAAAATCCAAATCGGTTCAGCCGTCTTCAAGTAATCGGTGACCACACATAAAAAAAAATATACGCGTCGACTTGATAACCTCCTCCGTTTTTTTTCGCCGGCTGAAAATAGCTACTAAGCTTCTTCTACTTTCTTTTACACCTAGGAAGCAAATGTAAAACTAGTTTCCAAAACCTTTGATATTGGCAAACTTAAAATGAACTACAACTTCATATGAACTGCAAATGTTTACTTCATTGTCAGTAGAGCCACATCGGGGATACGCAGTTAGGCTCTGCGACACGCGTAACATGAGTTATTAGCTTCGATTTGAGCAGCTACGCTAAGGCTTTTATCGTGGTGACGTCGAACTTTCTTTAACTGCTTTTATTTTTGCTGACATTCGTGTCGGCCAGCCGTCGAGAGCGCACGCCGCGATCGCTTGGCCCCGGTCCCTCCCTGCCTCCGCAGTGCACAGTCATCGCCAGCGCGGCTGCCTCGCCAGCCACTGACGTTGCCGCCACAAACCAACCGTGAACACATTTTAAACCGTAAAATCCTCTCAACAAGTTTCGTGTGTAATATTTTGATAAACAGTGGTCAGTGAAGTAAATCCATTCAATTCTGTATACTCAAGTGAAATGAAACTGAGCGATGCGATAATGTTTCGTAGTTTTAATTTTATCCGAGGTGAAACACTGATAAATTAAACTTCGTTCCGTACTCAGGTTAGTTTCCAAACAGTATTTTTTTGTTTTGTATCAAATGTTGAATAAGTTTCTGTCGTTATCGTTATGTTAGTTGGGCTATGATGTTGCTACTTTAATCGTTATTTCTATTTCAAATTCAAATTATCTTTGCCTTGGTGAGATAAAAAATAAAATATAGGTAAAACTGTCAATCCTCATAATGTTTCTGATATAACACTCAATCATCATATTATTTTATCCTCTGTACGTCCTTGGTCATCCCGTGATCTGATATCAAAATATACTTGATCTCACGTCGAGATTAAACATTTAAAACAATCGGTTATAGTATAAACTGTGTATCACTAAAGTTGATATGGGTATTACATTAAAATACAGTTAAATAAAAATAAAGATAAAAAAAAACAGTTAAGATGCATAAAATTCAAAGCAGTAGGAATCACTTCACTGGTAAAGTACAACAAGTTTTGAGATATTTTAATTGATAACTAGTTTGATATCCTGACTGGGTATCCTCTCCTACCTACCAAACAGGCTACAAACCTACCGTTATTTGATAATAATACAAATCACTTCTACCTCAGAAATTTAATAATACCGAAATGCTTGGAATCCAGAATATTTATTTTAATGACGCATAGATATTGTGTTATTATGGAATTTAAAGATAGATCTATGTGGATGAGGAACTAACTTGTTGGAATAATAAAATCAATTAGCATAAGTGATAAAATTTGCTTATAGATACTAAGAAAGGTAGGTACAGTGAGTCAGTAAAGTTATTTGTAATTTCAGTGTTCACTTTATCTGTGCGCCTGGTTTGAAATGTAAGAAACTTGTTTGAGTTGGTATTGCACCGGGCCTATTCTGCAGCCTGCATTCCTGGAAATAACAAAAGATTTTACCTCCGATAATGCAAAGCAGAGTAAAACGCAAACAACAATTCTATAAATGGAGTGGTGCGGACGCAGTAGGTATTATAAATAGTGGTAGCCGATTTGATGTGTTAACAATGATAAAAATTCATTTAGAAAATAAGCCGAACATCGCGTATGGAGCGTGAGAACTGAAACCCCGGCGCAGCGTCGTCTAGTCCGTCAGCTCACTTTCCATCCATTCATGGCGTCTCCAACTTTTTCCAACGATTTCTTTCACCCTTCTCCGTTCAGTTGGATTTCCAGCTTTCTTCTTTGTTTGCGTCGTTCACTCAGCATGTGCGATATTAGATAGTCGTTGTTGTCTCGAAAAACTTGAATTCTCATTGCGAATCAATACCGATAGAAGTGATTATTTCAAACCAGTATATCTTGTAAACCTCTGACGTCTTATGGTATATTATATACATAAAAACGTTATGTAAAGATGAGCGAAAAAAGTTATTATAGGTTTCATCCTTTTGAAACAAATAAGAAACCCTCAAATAAGTCATAATATAGGTAATAATAACAAAGAGGTCATTCATAATAGTCTCAGGTAATATCCATAATAGACACGACCCGAGGGTCAGTAGCAGTTCCTACTAGGTAATAAGTAAGTAGATACCTGTTTTGTATAAATGTCATGAAGATATACATGACATTTTAAATCTTCTCTATTAAACTACATACATAGATTCCCCGGCAAAAGAAAGGGATTGCATTATTTTCCATTTACAGATAGAATGAAGATGAACTCGAGATTTGAGGTGGCATCAAGATGAATCGCATTGTGTAATATTGCACGGTACGGTCTGTACTCGAATGGCATCTATGATCTTCCCTACATGGTTACCTAGCCGTAACTTATAGCGTCAGGCTCATTATTGGGCTGGATTTCAACATTACTTAGGTTTGAACCGGTCGATCGAGTGCTCCTGGATTGATCAGTAGCCACTCGTGTATCTATGAGGAGTATTGGCCGGAATAATCGGTCAGGCATGCAGCCCAGAGGTCGGAGGCGGTTAATTGGCGAGGAGTCGCCGCGGCCGGTTTGTCCGCCGGGCGTTGTTTTATGGCATTCCTAGTCTTGTAAGCGAGCTGCGCTACACTCCAACACCATTGCTAATTCTGTTAAGTGGCACATCCTTTTCTTTGTTTGAAATGATTTAATTTTGAGAATATTGATCACATTGGTCACCTTCAAAGACAAAAGAAAGTTGTTTGCTTTTATTGAAGCGAGGGTGAAATACAATACAGTCGCGTGTAAGCTGCTAGTGAGGCTTCCCAGTTTAGCCGGAAATTAAGAATCCCCTCGCTCGTGAGCTTGCACCGACTCCCCAAAGTTTTGGTCGTGTTTCCTAGCAATATTGATCCGTTATTTTACATTAAGGAAAGCTGTGGATTTATGTGACACAACTTGCTAGTTACATCAATATTGAACAATGAAGTTTTGATAATCTATTGATTTATCGAGATAAGTATTATCTAGCGCTTCATGTTTTCGACCGAGCGGGGCCGTAGTCACGTTTAACTCGTTTGCTTTCAAGGATAAACCCGTAATAAAGGCAGATTATCCGTGATCTTATAATGCTTACGTGGATTCGGCCGGCCGTTGATCTCGAGCTGTTGGAAAAAACGGGGAACAGTTGTCGACTGGGCCGGGGCGGCGGGGATTCACGGTTGAGCGCCCTCGCCACCTGCGTCACTGCCACCCGCACCATGACTTACCTAGCCCGCAGTCGATATTGCACACACATTAACTAGTGTACGTAGTATATGCTCTATTTCACTATTATAATGATGATATCTACGTAATTAAACAAACGCTCCACGAAGTCACGAACACTTTATTTGACATATTGCATAATACGACTATTTCAATTAGGGCATAAGTTTCCTATTGTTACATACTTTCATTGATTTAATGACAAAGCATTATTTACATAAATTTAAAGCTGTTGATCAATCAATAAAGGAAACGAAACAATCCTCATGTTGTGCATTGTTACTGCGTACAATTCATCAGTGATACTGATAAACAATATACACTTTCGGCTAAATGACATCAATAGAATTCTTCCTGAATGTTGGTCAGTTAAGAGAGTTCCGTGTACCGGTAACGTGGATAAAACATTTTGTGGCAAGTGTATATTTATGCAATTCTATTAAACTTTCACTTGCACGATTCTGTCATATTGTTGAATAGTTCGCTCTGTCAGTTGCAGTCGAGGGAGACGACGGTGTATTTTTGCTACTATACGCTTACTTAATTAAGCCCCGAAATCGTTTTACATCTTACATTATCGAATACTTTACATAATATTCCGTGTTCAGAAGGTTCTGTTAGAGTCAACAGAACCTTCGGTTGATATTAGAGGAGAGATTACTAATTTGCCGGTTTCAAATATGTTTTTATTAATGACTTTCGCCCGAGATTCTATCCGCATCCAAGTAGGTTGAGTTTTTATTTTTTACTTTCTGATCGTTTTCGAACATTTTGATTCTACAATTGTTTGCTATTGATTTAGATTATATTTATTATATGATTTGATTAAAATTGTTACTGCGATACCTTAATGTGAAATTGTATTGGCAGCCATTTTTATAATAGCCGTTCCCAGCTATATTGATTCAGATATATCTTATTATACCTATATATCTCAAAAAAGATAAATAATGTAAACTCGGCGGTAGGCTTTTTAAATATAATATGATTTATGATCTAACTATATGTATAATAATAATAATAATAATAAATAATATGTATATAAAATGTAATAAAGGAAATTATAATTATAATAATTAAAAAATTGACAGGCCCGTTGGTATAGTGGTCAGTGGCCCTGACTGCTGTGCTCAAGGTCGTGGGTTCGATTCCCACCTAGGACAAATGTTTGTGTGATGAGCACGGTCATTTGTTCTTTGTCTGGGTTTAATTTATCTATAATATGTATGTATTTAGAAATATATATGTATGTTTATCAGTTGTCTAGTACCCATACCACAAGCTCTGCTTAGTTTGGGACTAGATGGCGTTGTGTGAAAAGTTGTGGAATATTATATTATTATTTCCTTTATTACATTTTATGTACATATTGTTTATATTTTTAAATATTTCTATAAAAAAAAAACACAAAAAAACATTTAAAAATATAAAAAACAGTAGCCCACCGGTATCGGGAACAGGGTCCAAGCTACCGGTGGTCAGGGCTCTTGAGAGAGAAACCTCCTAACAATTCGCGCCGTGTCCAGAAGTACTGCTTTCTGGACCAAGCCCTTGATCCAGCTGCCCAACGAGAGCCTCCTAAGATGTTTGTCGAGGCTCTTGGCTATTATGCCATTGGCTGAGACGACTATCGGCACAATGATTGCTGTATCCACATCCCACATGTCAACAACCTCGTGAGCCAAGTCAAGATACTTAATTTGCTTATCTTTCTCGGCTTTCACGAGGTTCTCGTCATGAGGGACCGCTATATCAACAATCACTGTGCGACGCTCTAATCGGTCTATTACCACTATATCAGGCTTATTGGCAACAATAGTCCTGTCAGTGATGATAGACCGATCCCAGTACAGTGTAATATTGCCATTTTCGAGAACTGGGTCGGGCACATACCTATAGTACGGTACTTCTGATTCCACGAGATTGTATTTAAGAGCAAGTTGCTGGTGAACAATCCTAGCTACAAGGTTGTGTCTATGCAAATAGTCTCCGTTAGCCAGACGAGAACAACCGGAGATAATGTGACGAATGGATTCTCCCGGTTTGTGACATGCCCGACATATGTCTACCGTACCATCCTTCACAATATATTTCCGATAGTTATTCGTCATCATAACTTCATCCATAATTGCACAGACAAAACCTTCGGTTTCCCCGAAGAGGTCACCAAAACGTAGCCAGGCTACGGACGCTAACGTATCTACGTCAGACCCATGAAGGGCCCGGTAATAGCGTCCGTGAAGCTCCTTGCTCTGCCATACTTCTCTGCGGTCATTAGTATCTAATACTACAGGTTTGCGCCAATTCTCGGTACCTAAGGAGAGCGGAGTGAGGCCTTTGTCCACCGCTACCACATCTCGATGCATACCCACGTCGGCTTCTAGGAAATATTCCCTAAGGCTGCATACCTCGCGGTTGTGCAGGGTCTTTGCATTTAAAAAGCCACGACCCCCGCACTTCCGCGGGATATACAGCCTCATCACCGATGAACGTGGGTGATGCATTCGATTTGCAGTCAGCGTTGTGCGGACCCGCCTGTCCAAGGCGTCAAGTTCAGTCTGAGTCCATTTGAGTATGCCAAAAGAGTACATCAATACTGGCATGACCCAACCATTGAAGGCACGCACCTTGTTTCCGCCTGATAGAAGACTATTCAGTACTTTATTCAGGCGGCCAAAGAAGCGTTCCTTCAATGACTGTTTAACATAAGCAACATTGATGCCTAGTGCCTCTGACATACCCAAATACTTGTAGGTTTCAGTTGAGCCGAGGGATCTTAGGTGTATGGAATCCGAGAGCTGAGTTCCCACGGATTCCATAATCACTCCTCGCTTTACATGCATGACCGCACATTTGTCCACCCCAAATTCCATCCTGATGGCGCTACTGAAGGTTTCCGTTACCTTCAGTAGCTCCATGAGTTGCAAGTTGTTGGGGGCAAAAAGTTTCAAATCATCCATGAAAAGCAAGTGTGATATGACCTGACCACCTCTTCTCAACTGGTAGCCTTGCCCCGAACCCTCCAGCAGTGTACTGAGAGGGTTGAGAGCCAGACAAAACCACAGTGGGCTCAGACTGTCGCCCTGAAAAATACCACGCTCAATCCTAATAGGTTCGCTGTTTTCCTGGATCTGTCGACATCCTGGATAGCAGAGGACCGTCTTCCATTGCCCCATACATGACTCAAGGAAAGTGCGGAGTATTGGATTTATTTTGTACAACTCCAACACCTTCATGAGCCATGTATGTGGAACCGAGTCATAGGCCTTCTTATAATCTATCCAACATGTCGACAGATTCCTTCGGGAACGACGAACCTGTTGGTTTATGGCAATATCGATTAGGAGAAGCTCCTTAGTACCGCGGGACCCGTTCCTACATCCATTCTGAGAAGCAGACATGATTGAATTTGTATCTATGTGATTATTAATTTTGGCTCTCAGGATGGATGTAAGAACTTTATAGACCGTCGGTAAGCACGTGATCGGTCTATAATTTTTAGGTTCCGAAGTACTGCCTGATTTATGGAGCAGGTGGGTTATTCCTGTAGTTAGGAATTGAGGTAGCGATCCTAGCTCTAGGGCAGACTGGAACTGAGCGGCCAAGCGAGCGTGCGAGCTTAGAAACCATTTTATCCAGAAATTGTGCAGCCCGTCCGGCCCTGGAGATTTCCAGTTGGATAACGGACGGACTGCACGGGTTACATCTTGGGGGCTGATCGTAATTGCCCCCATTTCTGGTATAAGATCGCACGTGCGCCTGATCTCACTCATCCAGTCACCCTCGGTGTGGCTGACAGGCACCGACCAGATGCTGCGCCAGAACGAACACATGGCGTCATCATTCGGTAGGCACGTATCAGTCACACCTTGGTTAGGTCGCTCCCAGGCCCTATAAACCCACCTTTCATTGCTTTGGAATGTGCGATTCTGAGTGTATCGCTCCACCCGCCGCTTATATCGACGAATTCGATTTGCCCATGCATAGACTTTCTGCTTCAGGAAGTCGATACGCTCTGTGACGCGGGTCAGATAATCCCGAGGACTGATATCAGTCCCCGCAAACGCCCGCCTCACAAAGCGCATCACTCTAGGACGAGTGTTGCCCTGCCTGAAGCAGATAAGTTTACCAATGAGTGCTCTAGCCTCAGCAATACGACGTTCGATCCCGCCCTGCCAAGCTGGTACAGCTGGTCGAATAACTCTGTCAGTCTTTGGAAACTTGACATGAGCTACCCGACAAGCCGCTACAGCTGCACAGTATAGGATCGAATGAGTATCGGTGAGGTCTTCACTATTGTCAAAATAATTTGACAGCAGTGAATCTAGAGCACACACTAGCGCCCTATTTTTCTTATGCATGGGTAAACGAGGCAGACGAGGTCTAAGCTCAGGCGGTGTGGAGCGATACTCCCGTAATGCACACTCCAAAGCACTCCTCAATCGTTCACTGCACTGGGTACTCACGGTTATAGCCTCGTCATCATCATCTTCACCGACGTGGTCGGGTCGCGGTGAAATACTGGGTTGTAGTTGCACCGCGGCCAGTGGCGAAGCAGATGAGACACGGCTGCACCGTGATTCGAGGCGTAGTCTATCAAGTACGGCGTCATCCAACATACGGTTACGCTGGATGACCCGCACCTGATCCGATAGTCGTTGGGCCGAAACGTTGACAGCTGGTTCAAGTACCTGAAACAGAGAGAGCATCCGACCACGGTACGCAGTCAGGTTAGTTCCCCCCTCTGTAGCCCCAAAGTATGAGCGCATGACATTTTCATTGATGGAATGTGTCCATCGCATGCGCTGCACACTTCCACCGGCAGCGGGGACCCCATCGGAGGCCGGAGGGCCTCGAAGTCCTAAGCCGGCCGGAGGGCGGCCTCTTCCTCGCCGACGCGCAGGTGGTGGTGTCGTCGGCGGCGAGAAGTATTCGTCGCTCGAGCTCGACGCAGCTGCAGCGGCCGGAGTCTCTTCACTCACGGCTGGAGCAGGTCCCGGCGGCTGCGAGGCGGAGCTGAGCGACGATTCCGCAGGTGTTGGGCGTGTGGGTTGTTGTAATTGTGCCCGGCGTCTTGTCAACATTATATCATCGTCTGTATTCTATTCGATCTTATTATTATTATTAATATAATAATAATATTCCACAACTTTTTACACAACGCCATCTAGTCCCAAACTAAGCAGAGCTTGTGGTATGGGTACTAGACAACTGATAAACATACATATATATTTCTAAATACATACATATTATAGACTAGCTTTTGCCCGCGACTTCGTCCGCGTGGAATAGTTACTTTGGGCTAATGTTAAATTTAACCCCGATTTTGAAGTATTCTTCATTGGCGCTCCGCTCCTATTGGCCTTAGCGTAATGATACAATATAGCTGTGCCCGCGACTCCGTCAGCGTAAGTTAATGTATTGGTAATACAGTTTAGATCACGTTCACATGAGGCTTAAGTACCTAGAGAACGCTTCGACCGCGAGACGCGTCGAGCGCGGCGACCGATTCTCAAAAATAATCCTTATAGCATGATTCAGTATTCACGCGCGATGGCTTATTATTATAAGCGTATTTCATGTATAACTTTGGTGTTTCTATACCGATTTATATGATTCTTTTTACGGTTTCGTAGCCGAATGGCAAAAAAACGGAATCTTCATAACTATAAAGATTCTGTCCGCCTGTCCGTCTGTCTGTCTGTCTGTCCGTCCGTCCGTCTATCACAGCAATTTTATTCCGAAACTATTAGGACTATACATGTGAATCTTGATAGGTAGATGTATTCTGTGAACCGCTTTCCGATTTTGAGAAAAAAATTAAAAAATATTTAAAATAAAGGGGGGCTCCCCATACATGGAACTAAACCTGAAAATATTTTTTTTCATGAAATCGATGCATGTGTGGTATCTATAGACAGTTCTTTAAAAACGACATCGGGGTTTCTAAAACCACTTTTCCATAAAGTCAATCGTTTAAAAGATATAAGCTTCCAAAGTAGTAAAATGTGTGTGTGGCGGACACAACCTCTAACTTCTATAATAATGGAGTGAAAAATCTAAAAAAAATATGTGTCTGTAGATCTTAATATAAACTTTCAACCAAAATTAGTTTGAACGAAATCAGTTCAGCAGTTTTTTAGATACAGCATATTTTCTAAAACCGCAAATATAACTTTGTAATTCATACAAACACTATGAAAAACAAATTTATTCGGCGCAGTTGTAAAAAATGTAAAAAAGCCAGTTTTAAGAAATTTGTAAGGTTTTTTTTCAAAACAAATTAATTTGGCGCAGTTGTAAAAAATGTAAATAAGCTAGTTTTAAGAAATTTGTAAGGTTTTTTTTTCGTCAAATAAATTTGCATATTATATTATAGTTACTACGGAACCCTTCATGGGCGAGTCTGACTCGCACTTGGCCAATTTTTTTATGGAATAGTTAATAATGTTAACTTTTTCAATTAGGGGTGACTGAGAGTGTTATAAACGTAAGAGTAGACAAATATTATAATCAGAAAGCTTCGAACTGCTAAGCTATCGGGAGTTACACGTGTTATTGTGAGTCAACCATAAAAGTTAGACATATGCTGTCGTGGGCTATTTTTTATATAATTTTAAGGAGAACATTTCCGTCATGAAATGATTTGTGTAGCTTTAACCATTAAGGTTGCACACGCGACGGAAGCTTAAAAAATGGAGTAACTTCTCCCGTTTTCCCAACATTTCCCTTCACTGCTCTGCTCCTATTGATTGTAGCGTGATGAAAAGTATACTATAACCCGCTCAGGAGTATGAAAAATAATTGTACCAAGTTTCGTTTAAATCCGTCGAGTAGTTTTTGTTTCTATAACGGTTATACAGACAGACAGACAGACAGACAGACAGACAAAAATTTAACTGTATGCATTTTTGGCATGAGTATCGATCCTTAATCACCCCCTGATAGTTATTTTGGAAATATATTTCATGTACAGAATTGACCTCTCTACAGATTTATTATAAGTATAGATAAATTACACCCAGACAAAGAACAAATGACCGTGCTCATCACACAAACATTTGTCCTAGGTGGGAATCGAACCCACGACCTTGCGCACAGCAGTCAGGGCCACTGACCACTATACCAACGGGCCTGTCAAAATCAAGATCACGATGACCTGTATCTATGTCTTTAGATCTAACAGCTGGACTTATAGGTTACGCAAACGCTGCCAGAACAATGAGTTTACTTGAGTCTTGACGTCTTTTTGTAAAATGCTACTTTCCAAAAAACCAACATAGGCTAAAATGAATTAATTTAGAGCATAAATCTCCTTTAACATCTTTGATAATAATAACAAGGCCGACAAGCCAGGTCTTGGCACAATTGCGAACGGATATTTAACTCGCTACCGAGCGTCAAGACTTGCTAATAAGCCACAATATAACGGAGAAAACTAGATATAATATGTGTGCTAACCGAACAATTTTCTTTTTATGCATAAGACAAGTTAATTAAGGTTAATATCACTTGTGTCGCAGTGTCAATGAGTGTGGCGAACATTTGCAGCGGAGCAAGTTGCCGGAGGCTGCGCGGGTGCAGGTCATTGTACCGCACGCCCGAGCAGCCTGCACTCGCCCCTTGCCCCCTCATCCCCTCCCACCATGACATCCGCAAACCCGCATCCTTTATAACTCATACAAATGACAAGGACTCTCTGGAATAAGAAGGCAGCTATGGCTTTGATGGCAACAAAACATCCCGTTTGTCACTTGTAAAGAACGAATTCGGCATACGATTAAATATGCTGAGAAAAATCCGTCCACTGCTCGTGGATGATGTTGTAACTCCCCGTAACATTAACGCTTGTGGAAAGTTTTTATATTTATTTCTTGATTTGTGTCACTGTTCCAGCTGTATAGTAACTCTACTCCATATATTTTCAAAGTTGCGTCTCTCTTAGCCTATGGCACCCTTTCTTCTACAAACTTTCGCAGCAGCCTTTACCATGCCACGGTGAAATCTGCCATCTTAACCCTATTCTTGGCGCTGTATACAATTTGATACGTTGTTCTTTTCAAAAATCTAGACATAAACCGAGATATATTTTTAAAACTTTTATTATTTTAGGGGGGGGGGGGCAAAAAATAATTAAATTTCTACCAAAAATGTTGTTTCACTATTAGGAACACTGGGAAAGCAGTAGAATCCTAGATGGCGAACCGAACAAACGCGTCTACGCATCGCAAGGTAAGAAAATTCATTTTATACTGTATTTTGCAATAATTTGAAACGTAAGTGATATAATTTTAATTGCTTAGAATATTTTACAACACGGTTTTCTATTTTGGTCGTTCAAAATCGATTGTAACTATATTTTATTCACTGGTTTTTTCGAGTGTATCAGATCTGATACATTGCCAGATAACCAATATTATAGATATTTTTGACTATGTATCTAATATGTTACATTGCCAGAGGTGTGTACAGATACATTTATTAAGTAAGTATTTATATTTTTATCATTACAGGTGGTTGGTCAACTAACTATGCAGCAACAAAATAGAGCTCGACAACTTGTGGCTCTTGTACCGAAGCCGGGGGCAAAATCTGATTTGGACGAAAGTGAATCATCGGGAGATGAACTCCAGTATTACGAAGGCCCAGCTTACTCCGACAGTAGTTCACCACCGCTGTCATTACCATCTTCGATGGAAAACCTCCAACTATTATCAGACGACGATACTGAGGTAAATCATATTGCTGCTTCAACATCTTTGGTGCTATACCAACATTCATCGCCGATAACCAACCCTTGTTCGCCATCAACTTTATCGCCAAACGTATCTGCAAGTACACAGCTGCATTCCTTTGAGACCACACCATTGTCACCAGTGCCATCTACATCGTATCAAGTAAGTTTACCATCTCCACTGGCATCGTCCCCACAAGTTCCGGCACCACTCGTCAATAACTTGATGCGTCATAACCAGCTGCTGTCTCCATTATCAGCGGCTACCCGCTCAAGTAGACCTAGAGTTGACACGGTACGGCGAAGAGTAATACCAGCGAAAAGATTAGTACCAAATTGGCGTTGCTGTAAATTTACTGGTTCCGCAGAAGTAGAAGATATTTCATTTGAGCCTCGTGAAGAAAGGAGTACCATTAAATACTTCAAGCTGTTCTTCTCTGAGGTCATCGCTGGTATTTGCCAATCTTCTCACAAATGTTAGATATCGGCGTAAGCAACGCCTGGCGTGATAGCGAGGCGTGATAAAAAAGCTAGGCATGATACGAAAAAACAGAAGTCACTAAAAACATTTAGTACAGAAATATTCGAACGCTTACGCAGATTTGAACGAATTGAGGCGAACGATATCGGTAGACCCCGTTCCAGCTCAATAGCTACGATACAGAAACCAGTAGATGAAAGACCCCCAGATGCTGTACGATATGACCAGGTTGGTCATTATCCCAAAATAATAATTACCAGGGGAAGGTGTATGTACTGCACAAAAAGACAGATGAAATTCTTTTGCCAAAAATGTGAAATACGGCTGTGCTTATTGCTCGAACGTAATTGTTTTTTAGAGTACCACTCTAAGAAGTAAAAATTAGTAATTAATAGACTGATTAGACTGATATGTATATGTATACGTTATAAAATTGATCTAATTTTATTCATAAACCCTTTAAGTCTTACCTAATTAATGAGTCTTAACTGATTAATTAGGTAAGACTTAAAGGCTGATTATGACTGATAATTATGTTGATTTTTCAAAGGTTTTATTTTATATTTGTTAATTATGAAAACAGAATTTGTATTATTTTTAGTTTTCCTATTCTAAGCAATGTGTCAAATATGATACATAGTTTCTTTTCTATTGATTATTATAAACCTGGCAATGTGCCTAATGTGATACATATAATAAAACGTAAACTAAACAATTATAATTTTTCTTATTATTTTTTGCCCTTCCAGTGAACACCTATAAACACAAATCAGGCATTTTTTTTTTTCAAAAATTCTTAAAAAAAAATCTCTGCCAAGTATAGGGTTAATGTATAAATTTAATATCCTCCGAAGCATCCTAAAAAATATATTGCATTTTTAACTACTTGTCAACTACCGTTCAAATTACTGCATTGACGATGAGGCCTTTGAACCAAATCTAAATTGAACCTATGGAAGCAGTTAAATCGACCTCATTGTGTAACTGTAAACAATTTGTTAGACTAACAATTTTTCAAAATACCTGTTTATGCTTTGTTATGACTTTGATGAACAAAATAGAATACAATTTGGCCTTTGCTATGGCTGTATTGTTGTATGATAATGTCAAGGGAAATACCGGAGATCGTTTCTTCATGCCCTTAGCTAAGGATGGAATTATTGAAATCGGCTGCAACGCAATTTGTATGGTTATGAGTTAAATTATTTATAATTTTGTATGATAAATCGAATACTAACTATTGTAGCGTAAATAAAATTAAGTGCACAGTAAAACACAAACCGCTACTTTACACGTTTAATTTTGATTAAAAGGAAAAAGATAGAAAACAAGTACTTAATTAAAAAATATAAAAAAGTTAAATATTAGTTATTATTGGGGACCTTTCAGTGATGGCGTGGGTTAACTTAGCGGAAAGAAAAGAATATTATCGAAGGTATTATGCAAAATATTTTTAACTTACCTAACAAAAAATCGATTGCAATCGGTTATAGCTAGGCGAATACGCAATATTAGTAATTTTAGTTACAAAAAAACACTAAGAGCATCCAACGCGTCTTGATAGGCCTTAGGTTAGAAAGAGTTTTTGACGTGATAATTTTTAGATTAAAAATATACAAATTAGGTGCACTATTTAAAATAAAACTCCTGCTGCGAAAACTCGGTAATTCCTGGACGGCTGGACACGACTGTGGGAAGTAACGTAGAAATCACGGAGCCACTGCGCTGCGGGGTCCGCATCTACCTCGTACCCTCTTCAGGCCTTTGAGATGGACGTCTCAGGCACAGGATGTGCTCGGATACCGGGCGAGAGCGCCCCGACCTCCGTCGTCGATAACCGACGTCGCTTGCCCGTAGGGTGGAGCCAAAAATTGGCTTGTAACGGGATCTAAACAAAAAGAAACTTCAGACCACCGATGCAAGCTGAATCTTTGATTAATTATGAAACTAGTGCGAAATGGATCAAAAAGAAAAAAAGCGACAAAACATACCAAATTAACCAGAAAATCACCCACAGACTATCCTTTTGCTAGGACACTTTATATTTTTTATTGGCTTTACACCAACAGAAAAAAACTTTCACTTCATAATTTCGGTATGAATCAAAAAATAAGGTCGACCATCACATATCGGGTCCCAAAAATGTAATGACGCCGTCAAAAGGCAAAACATCCGAGGATTTTTTTCACGATTCCTTGTTCAAATGTGAATAACAGCTATGAAGAAAAAATTTTATTGAAAAGTTTGGATTAAAATTGGAGGAAGTTTTAACCGTAGCGGTTTTACGCTACAGTACCCCATTTCCAGTAAAAAAAAAATGAGAGTAGCAACCCTAAAGGTGAGTGGCAACCCTAAAGGAAAGGTGAGTGACAACCCTAAAAGAAAGGTGGTTGACAACCCTAAAAAAAAGGTGGTTGACAACCCTAAAAGAAAGGTGGTTGACAACCCTAAAAGAAAGGTGAGAGATCAACCCAAGTGAATGTATCAACCCAGTGAGAGGGTGACAATGCTATAACAGATTGACATCACAACAACAGATTGAAAACACAACAACAGATTGAAAACACAATAACAGAGTGACAACACAAAAGGGATAGCATCAACCAAGAGTGAAAACCATAATATATACAAATTAAATAAACTAGCCTAACTAACTTTAAACTAAATACATCAAATCAACGACATCGAAGTGCAGCTGATACTGAATAAAATTGAAAGCCGGCCTCCAGTTTAGACGTTAACAGTGCGAGCTTCAGATGCGTCTCCTAAACCTACATTAGAATAGAAAAACAAACGATAGAACTAGAATAATATTCTTAAATAAATAGGAACAAAGAACAATATTCAAGACGAAACAAATAAGAGTTGAGATTAAGAAATAACCTAAAAATAACTTCAAAGGAAGTCAAACAAAAACTCGAAGTCGAACACAAAAGCTCGAAGTCAGATAATAACTCGAAGTGAGACACGACACAAAGTCCAACACGACTCAAAGTCAAACACGACTCAAAGTCAAACACGACTCAAAGTGAAACACGACTCAAAGTCTAACACGACTCAAAGTCAAGAGCTTAAGTTATAGAGGGATAAGTTAGAAGGTTAAGTTAAAGAGAGAGGGTTAAGTTGAAGAGGGTGGACCTTAAATCAAAATCAAAAATACGACGCTTAATGAGAGGAAATGGTTATGAATAAATATTAACTCCAGGGAGGAATGAGGGTCGAAATAATAAAAGAGGTGTCGTTAATTGAAAACTAATGGCCTAACATAAGTAATGCTGATTAAGTTAAGAATATGGAACAAATTAATTCATTTAAGTATGTCTTTTATATGATATTGTCCAATATGATGAGAATCACAGTCTTGTAGGACATATGTAGTCATGGAGATGACTCTGATCACACGACATTTAATGAAACGAGGAGCAAGCTTTCCTGTAAAGTATTCAGCAGCTGACGATTTTGAAAAATTACGCCTCCATACAATGTCGCCGGCATTAAGGGTAATAGCCGTCCGGTTCGTATTGTAATTTCGTGAATTACGGAGAAAAGCAGAAGAAAGATTGTCCGCTACTTTTGCGTAAATCTCGGCGAGCGAAGTCAGATTACTCGCGTGTTGTTCCCGACTTTCAGCTAAATTAGTGCTTAGAGTCTGGTTATTCGCACGCGATGAATCCATACAGACTTCTCTACCGAATATGAGAAAGTTTGGCGTAAACCCTGTGGCTAAATTAATACATGAATTGAGGTAAAGTTTGACCTTGGGTAACAATTTAGCCCAATTCCTTTGGTTCTCGCCAACCAATATGCTCAAACAAGTAACGACACTTTGGTTATAACGTTCTACCGTGTTTGCTTGTGGAGTGTAATAAGGGGTATATGTAGGGGATTCAATGCGAAACGATCTAAGAAAGTTTAAAAACTGATTACTACGAAAAACGGTAGCATTATCACAGAGAATAGACCGTGGTATCTCCAGTATAATTTATGTTCCATTTTCTTAGCGAAAATCGTTTTAGAAGGTAACCGGGACAGTCCTCGGATTTCATAGGAGAAGGTAAGTTAGAACGACTAGTACCCGGAGTGGGCCTAGGTGGAATGGGAGGAGGTCTAGAAATAATAATACTTCCGTGTAAAGGAGTCTCAACGATAGAACCTTCTTCGGACATTTTTAAACACAAAATAGAAATAGGTTAAATGAAAGAGCGGGACTTAGCAGGAAATCGTTAGATATCGTGCCGTAATATCGATGCGGGAAGAAGACAACAACATGAACGTCAAAGGAATCGGCTGGGCTAAGAATCCAACAAAACAGATACTAGCAAATAGCAGACAAGCAAACAGACGGGCTAAAAAAATAAGAAAGGTAGACACTAGCACACGACCATTCAAAAAGCTTACCTTTGGTCACGATGCCTAACCATCCACACATCAAACACACTCTACGGGAAACTAACTACCGCTACCTACTGGGATAAAATAAAACTCGGGATAGATAAGTATATTTTGGGAGAAAATAAAAGAATTGGAAATTGGGTATAGTTACAAAGTTAATCTTTAAAATTGAATTTCACAAACATCACACAATTTAGCAAAGAACATAAATTCAGTTAGCAATTCTGTAGTCCAGTCGTATGAATCGGGAAAACATTCAAGACAGGTAATCCTTTTAACTTCCATACGGGTATTTGACCAATTCTAAAACCTGAAATTCACAATAAGAAAGATGAAAATTAAAGATTGCTCTCAAGAGCAACCACACACGAGATAACAAAAAAAAAATAGGTATTTTAGTAATAATTAATATGCAAACTTACTTTAATTCGGGCGCCATATTGTAGCGTAAATAAAATTAAGTGCACAGTAAAACACAAACCGCTACTTTACACGTTTAATTTTGATTAAAAGGAAAAAGATAGAAAACAAGTACTTAATTAAAAAATATAAAAAAGTTAAATATTAGTTATTATTGGGGACCTTTCAGTGATGGCGTGGGTTAACTTAGCGGAAAGAAAAGAATATTATCGAAGGTATTATGCAAAATATTTTTAACTTACCTAACAAAAAATCGATTGCAATCGGTTATAGCTAGGCGAATACGCAATATTAGTAATTTTAGTTACAAAAAAACACTAAGAGCATCCAACGCGTCTTGATAGGCCTTAGGTTAGAAAGAGTTTTTGACGTGATAATTTTTAGATTAAAAATATACAAATTAGGTGCACTATTTAAAATAAAACTCCTGCTGCGAAAACTCGGTAATTCCTGGACGGCTGGACACGACTGTGGGAAGTAACGTAGAAATCACGGAGCCACTGCGCTGCGGGGTCCGCATCTACCTCGTACCCTCTTCAGGCCTTTGAGATGGACGTCTCAGGCACAGGATGTGCTCGGATACCGGGCGAGAGCGCCCCGACCTCCGTCGTCGATAACCGACGTCGCTTGCCCGTAGGGTGGAGCCAAAAATTGGCTTGTAACGGGATCTAAACAAAAAGAAACTTCAGACCACCGATGCAAGCTGAATCTTTGATTAATTATGAAACTAGTGCGAAATGGATCAAAAAGAAAAAAGGCGACAAAACATACCAAATTAACCAGAAAATCACCCACAGACTATCCTTTTGCTAGGACACTTTATATTTTTTATTGGCTTTACACCAACAGAAAAAAACTTTCACTTCATAATTTCGGTATGAATCAAAAAATAAGGTCGACCATCACATATCGGGTCCCAAAAATGTAATGACGCCGTCAAAAGGCAAAACATCCGAGGATTTTTTTCACGATTCCTTGTTCAAATGTGAATAACAGCTATGAAGAAAAAATTTTATTGAAAAGTTTGGATTAAAATTGGAGGAAGTTTTAACCGTAGCGGTTTTACGCTACACTATGTAGGAATGTAGATACACAGGCAGTTCTTAAAGTTTAAGGTTTCATCGTAAGATGAAGTATTGATTACGTAGTAGACAAAACTATATTACAGGTTGTGATTCCATACGAGTAGTGAGAATAAATTAATATTAATTGATACGTATTAAACCGATTAAATAATCTAAAATTTGATGGTATGTTATGGTAAAAGATAGTTCTAGAATGAAGAAGTCGGCAACTCAGCCACAACGACGAGGCCCGATTGGGCTAATACCTACTGGGGTTGCGGGACTGTTCTATAGAGATATCGCGGCACCGGAACTACTAGGAAAGAAAGGAGTACTTTGGGTTTTTAGTCAGTAGGAGTCTGACATTATAATACCTTCCGCTTCACCTAGTGCAGGAGGGCCATTTGATGATTTTCTCCTAAAAAAACTTTTTACCAAGATATGAAACCGACTTCCAAAAAACACTGCAAAGTGAAAAATAACTTTAATTTCAGTAGTCGGTGTCTCTAGTTTTGTATAAAAATAAATTTTGTGTAAAAAGTTTTTATTTATCGCTTTTTAGTTGGTCGATTTATAATTTACCTAGTTACAAAAGCCTAAATCTCAACTACTTATAACCTTTTACAATTTGGAAGATCTTAGAAAATCTTTATCAACCGACGACAAAAAAAGGAGGAGGTTATCAATTCGACGCGTATATCTTTTTTTGTTTATGTTTTTTTTTTTACGTATGATCACCGATTACTCGAAGACGGATGAATCGATTTGGAAAATTCTTTTTTTGTTTGAAAGGGTATACTTTACAATTGGTCCCATTGCCACCAAGTCAGGATCTGATGATGAGATCCTGGAGAAATCGAGGGAACTCTTCAAATATTATAGGCACACCTAAAGTGATTTTAGTATTTTTTATAGTAACTTGTGTAGTTGCATTCGATAAGCACCATTTGTGAAGTGGACCTGATGATGAAGACCACAGATGGCCACTGGAACTACTCAATAGTCAATTTCATAGTAAATTTCATGGGTTCCCATTCGATTACTTGAATATGGTTATTAAGCACAATATGCTCGTCACAATGCATATGGTGAAGTGAAGCTGATGGTGAAGTACCAGGAGAACTCCTCAACAATTAACGGCCCAGCATTGGGGAAAGCAATATTTTATAATTGATTATAAGTAGTTGAGATTTAGGCTTTTGTAACTAGGTAAATTATAAATCGACCAACTAAAAAGAGTGAAATAAAAACTTTTTACCAAAAAATTAAACCGACTTCCAAAAAACACTGCAAAGTGAAAAATAACTTTAATTTCGGAAGTCGGTGCCAAAAACGAAAATACCAAACTAAAGACATCGACTACCGAAATTAAAGTTATTTTTCACTTTGCAGTGTTTTTTGGAAATCGGTTTAATTTTTTGGTAAAAAGTTTTTATTAGCTTAATTTTTCACGAATATTATATATCACGAATATTCTAATAGATTACCATAGAGGAACTTTGTTTTGAAACACTCGTTTCTTGGAAACACGCTTACTGACCATTAGTATGTATAATAGATATATAAATAGAGTGTCTATGTATTTAAAATTTATTAGTAACTTATACCACCAGGCTACTTAAGATCTGTTTTTGGAATAGTTTAAATTACTTTTTGTACATTTATGGTGTACGTTCCACAATCCACATAGCTGATCAAAAAATGGCAATTATCAGAAACTTGACCATGCTCGCATTCTATTCTACTTTCATTTATGGAAAAATATTCTAGCTCATAAATATTGATGTAGGCAGGTATATTCATAGCCTGTAGAGTGTAGGTAAATAAAATTTAATAGTACCTACCTAATAGGATGTCTGAATCAGGCTGCAGCTGCCAAGATCTCAGAGTTACTTGTGTGTAGTGCCTGAATTGAGAACGTTTACAATATTATTACTTTATTTAACGTTTTCAGGATTTAAGCATAAAAATATAGATATTACTAAATATATTATTAAATACAAATAGGCTTTTTTTTTAAATTCAGAAATCTCTCTTCTTCAGAAATTCAGGTTTGTCAGAAATTTTGTATCGTAAGGCTGACATACTGGGTTTGACATATTTTATTTTATACATTAGCTGTCAGAACATGATGAATAATCCTCAGATAAAGTTACCCAAGGATTTAAAAACTAAAAACCAAATTTTATTCCGTACTCATCCCTGGTTTGGAAATGCTTGAAAATTTTAGTACATACACGAGTATTGAAGATTAGACTTATAAAGCATATTTTCATAGAACGAAATAGGCATCAAACAGTAATAATTTCGACGCAAAAAATCAGAGCTATGCATTGAGGTAATATGTACTACTTATGTTCTTTATGAAATCGATTAATAACGCTTTTTCATATTTTTACTACTCGATAAGGCTTGTGTCGGTATTCATTCTGAGATATATCGTAATTATATAAAATAAAAAAACAGCCATTTGTGAGTTCGATTCGCGCACCGAGGGTTCCGGATAAATTTATCTAGGTAAGTGTAGATGTCGTTCAATAGTAGCTAACGAACTACTAAATTACATGTAGGTACTGAAAGGCGTTGCTTCTTTCATGATTGTTGATTCCCAGGATTTGATGCCCTTGTTTTTTTTTTGGTTTTAAAATGATGAAGAGGTTTGGAATTACTCCACAGAATATACAACATAAACGGTCATATATTTTCTGCGCTTTGAAGAACAAGTGGATTTTTCACAGTTGAAAATTACCGTTCATCCGAGTATTTGTATTGTGTAATTCTAATTTTACTTTGATATCTCTTTGCACGATCTTGAGAAAAGGAACATGGACAACGAAATGATCCTATAAGGGTTCGGTTTTATCCACTTGAAGTACGGAATCCTAAAACTGACTAACTTCGTGGCGCTGGGTCGAGTTTCGAAAACCACTGTACCCGCACATATAAACTCTTTCAGGACATTATCCAAACGTTCTTATAGCTTTATTCTTTGTATAGCTTTAGTTATCCAGGCGAAGAGCATCGTTAGGTTATATCTCCTTTCGTATGCTCCTAATTAAACATCACAGTGACCATTCCATATACATCCACAGACAGGATAAATGAACAACATCAATATGAAGTCTATCAACTCGAGAGAAAAACTCGAGAGCAAAATAAACGAAAATGTATCTTAAACTTGTTTGCATTTGTGATCAGATTGGCTAACCATTTCAATATTCCGACTAATTAATAAAATACTTACAATTCCGCATAGTGGGGCATTAGGCAGTAACATAATGGCCAGTTATGTTTATTTATTTGAATATTATGAGTCGACTCTATTCTACAACGGTACACTGGCACCATTGATGTATTAAAAGGAGGAAGATATGTTACTCTCTAACATCGCAATCAGTAAACCTGGGCTCGACGCACGAATACATGCACGGTAACTCACACATCTGTGTTCAGTGTCGTCATCAGTCCCAAACCTACAGTTACCGATAGACAAGGATAGAGATAGGAGACGGCGCTGTAGTGCGAGCGAAATCGCCTCAGCTGCCGAATGTTTGCGCTTATGAATGAAATAAGATTGCATGTATTAAGTAAGTACGTAATAAGTGATCCCATGACCCATGTCTCTTATTTTTCTTCCTGGTGTAACTAAAACACTGTCTAGCTACACAAGAAGTTTGATGCGTATTTATTCCAAAAAAATCCTTAAAAACACGAAGAGACGAGAATTTCTTGAGCTGTGTGATCAACAACGTTCCGTACGCGACTGAGAGCGAGCGCCCGCCAACTACGGGCAATCACTTAGTTTTGTAGGACCAAACGCTGTGTCTAGTACCGTATCTTCCTCTTTTTAATATATCAATGACTGGCACACATAAAGTATTAGGATTACTTAAATGACCAATGCTATGTTGTTATGATTACTTTCTTATGATTCCATGTTAGAGAAATATCTTGAATTCTCATTTTGTACAAGATAGGAATTTTGAATCTTGCGACGTTTGTAACATTGTAGACCTTTAACAGATTATTAGAATCTAGAAATCGGAAAATATGACTGAATTGATAAAGGTATAGTTGGTAGGAAATGTGGGTAGTAATCACATACATAATTTTCTAGATGGTAGAAACCGAAACTATTAGTAAAGTAATTAAATAGTCTTTTTAAAAAATGATGCGCCTAATGATGTGAAATGAAATGAAACAAAATATTTGTAAATTGGTTATAAATAACACTTTTACACGTATTTTTTTTAAGTTAAGCTAGATGAGGCCGGTGTTTCCTAACTGACTACTCTGAGACGAAACACCAAAATAAACTCAGAGATCAATATCTCTTAAGTCCATATAATTCGTACTGGTTAAAAATACCGAGATCCCGCAAATACCGAGATCCCGTGGGATTGAAATTCATAGTCCCGCAAATACCGAGATTGAATTCAGGCTGCGGGATTAGAAGCCCTACTCTAGTAGTATATGATACGAGGCTGTTATGATTTGTCGTGTCGCCACATTTATTACGAATTCGCAAATGACTAATTGTTTTACCCAAAGGTTAAAAACAGCCTGCAGATAATTAACTTGATTCTACATGTTTAAAAGTAAAATGATTTCTTGAATGGACTATATTTAAATAAAAATTATTAAGTAAGTGGTTACTATCTATACTATAACCTAAGAAGCATTAAAAGCTTTATTTTTCCCGAGACGACAAGTTTATTGCTATGAGAAATTTGCTTTCTAGGCTGGCCACTATTTATGTCAGTACCACCAGCAAGCGTTTTAAGTTGGTTAATGATAAAAACAAGCATTAGGTAGTGTCGCCAGGTTGTCAGCAAATCCTATTAGCGTCACCTCGATCTAAAATATTAATTAATGTTTCACCACATACAGCTTCGGTTTAATGAATATTGAGAATATCGGCAAAGAGATAATCTGATAAGAGTGTTTATGTTCTCCATGCAGGCGCACGGTTACATAGCCTACAGGGATTCCATCAGGTTCTTCTTTTTTGCACCAATCAGACATCATTACAATTATACAACGACTTTCTAATAAAAAAAAATACATATCTTCTCAAGTAAGTAGTCCATAAGTGAGATTTATATTAATAAAACATTGTATCTCAAAATACAAACATTTATTGTCACTTGATGCTAGCGATGTTCATGAATTGCTCATCGAAACTTTATCTGAAATCAGACAAAAAAGCAGTTACCAGGATACTATACCCAACAGACGACAGACTTTTCAACCATGGGTAACCTCTGGTCTATTGCGTTGCATTAGGTTCAGAGATACGTTGCACAGAAGGCATAAAAAGGCACCTAATGATAAAAATCTTGAGCTTACATACAGGCGTTACAGAAATCATTGTAATAGTATTCTCTACAATCTGAAAAATGAGCACGATAAAGCAGATTTAAATGCTGTTAAGAGTGATACTAAAAAAACCTGGAATGTCATTAAGCGTGTATGTAATCTAAATCACTCTGAAAAATCTAAAGGGCCTTGTGAATTATTAAATATAAAATCAACTCCTCAAGATTCGGTTGATTTTGTAAATAAGTTTTTTACTAATATGGCATCCAAACTATCAACTGACATCTTATAAAAGTTAAAGCTTACGGAAAATGATCTTGTGCAAAAGTTTAAATGTAAACACAGCCCGATGAACTCTTTTGTGTTATTGGTAACTGATGAAACAGAAGTTTCATCAATTATTATGTCCTTAAAAAGTACCAATTCTACTGGTTGGGATGGAATAATAATAATAATAATAATAATATAATTTATTGCCACAAATATACATACATCATTTACACAGATTGACAAGATGCTAACAATGCTGCAAAAGTCTGTATACAGATATAGTGAGCCCTGCCTCTCAAGCTAGGATATCCTGTATTTTGAGAGACAGTTTTCCGCTTAGAAATAAGAATCTTACAACTGCGGACTTGTGCCAGCCTATTGTTGTTGTGAACATACATGATTTACATATTAATACAATCTAAGAAAGAAGAGAAGTAAATTAACAATAACTTAAAATATTAAATAACTTAAGATAATTAAATAAGTAATTTTACCGCAAAATGTGTGTGAGTGTATGAAGATGTGTATGTGTGTTTATGGTGTGTGTGTAGTGAGTTTTTGTATGAGAGTAGTGTGAGTGGTGTTTTTACAGAAGTGCAGAATATCTTCTGTGTTCTTGAAAAGAAGTGTAAACCTTCACATTAAACCTTTGACACACATATTCAACTTATGTTTTACGTGTGGAAAGTTTCCTAATGTGTTAAAGGACTCAATTGTTATACCAGTTTTCAAGTCGGGGGAAAGAGACAGTATCGCTAATTATCGTCCGATATCGCTTCTACCTACTATGGCTAAAGTCCTGGAGAGGCTAATAAACATTAGGCTTGTAAATTATATGGAGAAAAATAATGTTCTTTCTAATAATCCATTTGGTTTTAGAAGGAACAAATCAACAATAGATGCGGTTGAACATCTAGTCACCAATGTAGCTAGTAATCTCGACCAAAAGAATAAATGTGTTGGTGTTTTTCTGGATTTAGCCAAAGCCTTTGATACTGTCTCAATCCCTCTGCTAATTTGCAAGCTGGAGGCTATAGGTATTCGAGGTGTACCACTTGAACTTTTTAAAAACTATCTTAGTAATAGGACACAGGCTGTAAAAATTGGTAATAACCTTAGCGCTAAGCTTAATGTTGATTTCGGTGTGCCGCAAGGATTGGACCCACATTATTCTTGATTTATGTTAATAATCTTTGTAACATTGAATTACCTGGTTCAAAAGTGATCACTTTTGCTGATGATACTGTAATTTTATTCCAACAAAAAACATGGAGGGATGTCAAATCATCAGCCGAGATTGGTCTTAAAAATATAATTGAATGGCTTGATTGCAATCTGCTAACATTAAATCATAATAAAACTAAATTTATAACATTTAGTATAAAAAATAATTTGCAACCTATCGACTTTAATTTAAAAGCTCACTCCTCTAATTGTTCGGCTGCAAGTATTTGCGGGTGCCCTGTCTTATCTCCTAGTAAAAGTATAAAATACCTTGGAATTGAGATCGATGAAAATTTAAATTGGAAACAACATATTCATAATCTAAAATCTCGCATTCGTAAACTTATACCGATTTTTAAAAAAATAAGAAACTTAAAAGACAAAGCTACGAACAAAACTGTCTATTTTGCACTGTGCCAATCGATAGTAACTTATGGTATTTCTGCCTGGGGTGGTGCTAGAAAAAGTACGCTTATAAAAATAGAAAGGGCTCATAGATGTATTCTAAAAGTGGTTAATTTAAAAAAAATTAGATATCCTACAACTGCGTTGTACAAAGAGTTTGAAGTCCTAAATATTCGCCAACTCTTTATCAAAAAAATAGTCCTGAGACAACATTTATACGAAAAACCTGTTTCCAAATCTCTCAGAAGAGTGCATGAGGTTTATGACGTCCCAGCATGCAAAACCATTATATATTTTATTATATATATTTTAATAAAAATATATAAATATATATTTTATTGAACACCGATAAGTACTAAATAAGTTGATATAAACAATAAAAACATACGAATATATGTAAGTAATATATATAAATATATGCACTAAAAAGTAATCATTATAAATTGAAGATATGTACACAAACATTATTTGTATTATAAATATATACATATACATACGTACAGTAAATATAGTACAAAATTATATATATATATAGGAAAGGGATACTTTTCAAGTTATAAAAAATTACAACTTTAGCTAGCTCTTAATTTTAATTTTATTATTTTAGTTTTAGAAAGACCTTGTTTCTGTTATTTTATTTTTAACATAATTGTCTTATTATAAATTCCAAACAAATATTGTTTTCTGAAAACACTTTATTTACATTGAAATAACGTTAGTAATAATTGCATTGTCTGATTTCTTTGCATATACTACTTGTTTACGCTAAGCTTGTAACTCGTTATAGTCATCTATGATTCACAGCAAAACAAATGTATTTGGTAAAAAGTGTCAAAGTGTTTACATTATGACTATTATTCCATGAGCGAGAATCTTACCTTGCCGTAACACAGTCCTTGACTAGAACGGGAGGTAAAGAACTTTTCTCTGTATACCGTCATTGGGCATTTATGATTTTATCAAGTATGTAAACCATTGCTTTACTTGTGATAGCATTATTATAACTTAACTGTTCTTCTACTCCCCACCCACGTAGCATTGTTATAGATAAGTTCTAACTTAGTGTAGTTGAACGTAAGTGATTGTGCCCTATACTATTTACTATGTAAATCTGTATTACCGGTGTACTGTAACCTAAACTTATGGTCAATAAACTTATTATTTGTATTGTATTGTATTGTATTGATGTCTCCAAAGTGAATCGACTACTCTTATACCTATTTGAAGTATGCTCCGAATTTTCTTCCCTATTGAAATCATCATTCTTAATATTCTTTGTTTTTTGTTTGCAGGTGGACAATGTACGCTCCTTCGACAGCGTCGACGACGTCGGGTTCAGGACGCACGGCTGCCGTGCCCGGCGACCGCCGCGTGCGGGCTGTGCGCCTGGTACGGCCGCGCAGAGCTGCGCCTGCCTTTGGCTTTGCGCTCCGAGGCGGCAGGGAGTATGCCACCGGATTCTTCATATCCAAAATCGACTTCAACTCTGAGGCACATGTACAAGGATTGAAGGTTAGTTGCTTTTATGCCTATCTATTAAGCTTCTAAACTACGGTTTGGAATTTGGCGATGTATACCACCGTGGCTCGGAAAGCACTCATTCTCAGTTGTCCCCACCGTTGACGCCACCACTGGTGACAAACCGTCGGTCTTGCGCCTGATCTCCCTCCGATTGTGTCGGATTGCCGCCCCTTGGGACTAGAATTTGCACCTGCGTACATACTTGTGCACTGTAATATCTCCTACGTAGATGATTAATTTCCGTTGAGATTGCCCGCTGTGGTCAAAATCGGTCAGGAGGATTATAATTAACCTTCAATAGATATCTAGATCATAGAGGTACCTACATATTGATCTCCCTTCTCTCCCCAAGATCTATCAGGAAACGTTATTAAAAGTGTCGAGTCTGATTTGAACACAAATATGTATGTATATATATTATTACATAATACGCCTCTAATCGCATGAGACTTAAATAACTAGTGGAATGTGTGTTTAAATACTATATTACAAATAACCCACCTCGGTCTATCCGTTTGCGGTTGAGTATGCTTGGTGTCGAGGTACAGTTTCCATTATATAAGGCATCATAACATACATTTTGAGTGATGAAGTTCAAACATCATAAATCTTATTGCATAGGTCTGAAATATAGTTATCTACAAGAACATGATTATTCCATCCTCCCAAGAGTAATCGAAATATTTTATAGACGTAGCGTCGTGAATAATGCTTCATTTTGAATGTGTGCTGTGCAAATGCGTCGGTTTATAGTTCATGCTCAACGTGAAAAGTGGCGTAACCTATGGGAGCTATTCTCAGGGCGCACGTTCGGTATTTATTATTATTTATCAACTTAGAGCAAATTGTTATGTAAACTGCAATTAGTCTGAAGAATTATAGAAACTTGTAATTTCGCAAAACTTGATTCTATTTAATAATATGAATATCCAACGAACCATCACTCAGAGGCGGCTGGGAGATTTGGCTTATGCAACATCGGTAATTATTTAGTTATGGCATTTGCGAGTAGTAACACCATAATAAAGCTTGTTATACGCAAAACAACCGAACAACCGCGGTTACGTGGAATGCCACAATGATCAATAAGTAGAAACATTGTGTCGGAGAGTTCTTTGTCCATTAGGCAATATATTATTTCATTGTTTCGTATGTTCCTTTCATTATTACATGAGCAAAGGGAAGATTTAATCTCTATTGGCACTTTTTGTCGCTGTTACCTATTACATGTTCTCACGGTCCCTAGTGTCCCAGTTCAGGGCGCGTGCGAAAAGCGCTGCTCACAATTAACCCAGCAAGCCGCTTGCTTCTGTGCAATTACCCACATCCGAGGCTGAACTTCTATCGCAACACGCATTCTATTCTTTCCAAGCGCTCACGTAACCACTGTTGGTATCTTTTGCTACAATTTAATCTTATGCGTGAGTTCATTTACCATGATGATCACCTCGTTGTCTCCTGCATGTGGGTCAAACGCTTCATATCTTTGTTGTCGTGCGCCGCACCTGATTAGTTGGTCAACAGGTGATGCAGCAAATTACATGGCGCTTTATTGTGCCGACTTGAAGACATGATTATGCTTATGATGAATTTGAAAAGAGCTCGTGACAGTTATTTTGAAATCTATTATGCTTTTTGCATGCTTTGTTTTGCATTTGGAAATAAGGAGTTTGGATTATCCGCAACTAATACGTATTTTTGTATGTGCGTACAATAAAAGTTGATTATATGCATCGAGGGGATAAAGCAGTGTCTCATGTCACGGGAGTCATATTAATTGTCAAGCGTAATATATACCTACTATTTTATGCTCAGCAATCCAGAGGTAACTCAACCGTAGCGAGGAAGTTATGAGTTTAACCATGAGCACCTTTGAATGTTTGCTTCGCTTTCGCTTGAAAGCGAAGCAAAGATTCAAAGGCAATGAAAAATCAACTTTTTTATTCCTGAGGCTGAGGACAATATAGGTACTACTTGTTACATCCGCCGCAGCCACAGCTGGTAGAGGTACAAATGTTTAAGTATAGTTCGCTGCTGCTTTGTTATTATGCCGCCAGTCTTCTGGGTACGTTTCCGGATGACATGAATTCCCTGCCGGAGTCTGTGTTTCCCGATAGCTATAACCTAGGAGTCTTTAAGTCAAGAGTGAATAGGTTACTTTTAGGTAAGCGTGCTCCATCTTCGACCACATCATCACTTACCATCAGGTGAGATGGTGGTCAAACGCAACCCTATTCTAAATATAAAAAAAAAACATTTTTTTATTTTATTTTTATTTTTTATGTACATAGTTAGGTGTAACAGTGTTTTTTTTTTTAAATTCAATCTTTTATTGGTTTTGCTAATAATATACGATGAAATACTAGTAAAGTTTTAAATTAAAAATTCTATTATTGATCGGCGGGTATAAAAATAAAGGTTAGGTTTGCATGAACCGTTTGGTGTGGAAACAGTATTTTACCGATTACAGTTTATTAACAAGCAGTTAAGAACTGGTTGCCAAATAACCTTGTTAATATGTTGGTTTATTGTATCTATTTACTTTAAGGTGGGCTAAAGAAATCAGATAGACAACAGCTGCAGCTCTGAGTGAATTAATATTTAGTATTATACACGAAGATAATATTGGGTGGTGAATACAAAAGGCATTGGTACGAGTATTAATAGCACTAAAATTCAGTACCAATATACCGTAGACAGGCATACCTACACAGTTTGAAGATATATATATCAGTCTTCGAATAGGCAGTAAGTAATGTTTCAGAGAACTGGTTTTGTGAGCGCAGGCTAGACATACCTACCTATATAGATAACTGCATGTTTCGATGCCAAAAATATCACAGAATTTAAATACTTATAGTGTTACAGAGGTTTGTCTATACTAAGTAATATTATAAATGCAAATGTGTGTTTTTGACCTACTTTTACGTGAGAACGGAGCAGCCGACAAACAAATTTCGACTAATCCACTGAATCTGGGTGTGATTAGATTTCGGATCCATGCCCGTGGCCAAGCCAGGAAGTCTTTCACGTCTTGCCAAGGGTGTCGTGTTATCCAGCTACTGGGCTGTCTAGGTTGGATAGGCAGTCGCCCCTTGTTAAATATTCAGCTACATTTGCTGAGAATGACAGTTATGGTTGGGAAAAGTCAAAGCAGCACGCAGAACCTAGCTTGCTGGGTGTTACCCATTTCTGGATATAAAATAACAAATAAAATATATGTAATATTAGTGTTTTTATTATAAAACTAGCTTTTGCCCGCGACTTCGTCCGCGTGGAATAGTTACTTTGGGCTAACGTTAAATTTAACCCCGATTTTGAAGCATACTTCATTGGCGCTCTGCTCCTATTGGCCTTAGCTTAATGATATATAGCCTTTCTCTATAAATTGACTATTTAATTAAAAAATATTTTTTCAATTCGAACCAGTAGTTCCTGAGATTATCGCGTTCAAACAAACAAACAAACTCTTCAGCCTTATATTATTAGTAGAGATAGCTGTTGCCCGCGACTTCGTCCACGTTTCCGTCGTTTTTTGTAAAAAAAATGTAGCCTATGTCCTTCCTCACGGTTCAGTGATTTTGATGTAACAGACAGATTAACTTTCGTAATTTAGTAGGGAAATATAATATGTCAATTTATAATACTGTTGAAAAATATCGCAATACCGAACCGCGCAATATTATTGTTAATAGCTGTGCCCGCGACTCCGTCAGCGTGTAACTCCTTGTGTGTTATATTAAGTTAATGTATTGGTAATATTGTTTAGATCACGTTCACATGAGGCTTAAGTACCTATAGAACGAAAATACTTCAGCGCAAAGCTTCCGGGTAAACTATGTTGAAAGTTGACCCGTCCGGCACGTGAACATAAAGATTTCTAGAACTGCTAACCCGGGAAAGAGCGACGTACAACTGACCATGCGAGAAACAACTGACACCGAGATCTACTCCAGCAACACGAAAAGTCTGCCCTTGAGCCTTATTAATTGTCATTGCATAACACACCGATACTGGGAATTGCGTTCTTTTAAATTGGAATGGAAAATTATTTGGTATTATGGGAATTCTGGGAATAAAGACGCTATATAGAAAGTTTCTCCTGCACCGCAACCTGTTAAAATTTGAGCCTCGATTATATTTTGTTGCAACTGGGTTACTTTTAGCCGAGTTCCATTGCAAAGTTGTGGTGGTTTTAAATTTCGGAGCAGAATAATAATCAGAAAGCTTCGAACTGCTAAGCTATCGGGAGTTACACGTGTTATTGTGAGTCAACCATAAAAGATAGATATATGCTGTCGTGGGATATTTTTTATATAATTTTAGGGAGAACATTTCCGTCATAAATGATTTCTGTGTAGCTTTAACCATTAAGGTTGCACTCGCGTTTTCCCAACTTTTCCCTTCACTGCTCTGCTCCTATTGATTGTAGCGTGATGAAAAGTATACTATAACCAGCTCAGGAGTATGAAAAATAATTGTACCAAGTTTCGTTAAAATCCGTCGAGTAGTTTTTGTTTCTATAACGGTTATACAGACAGACAGACAGACAAAACTTTTACTGATTGCATTTTTGGCATCAGTATCGATCCCTAATCACCTCCTGATAGTTATTTTGTAAATATATTTCATGTACAGAATTGACCTCTCTACAGATTTATTATAAGTATAGATATTTACATAGTTTACACGGACGATCGATGTGATTTTTGATGCGGAGATAATTGAAGGGCTGAGTGAGAACGATATTAGTATTTATTGAGGTAATTTTTTTTTTCCGTTGTAAAAATTTTTTCACGCGAAGTGAACATAAAACACAAGTTTAGTATTTTATATAATAATGTATTTTCCTGTGTAAAAATGATTATTTTAGTTAGTCTGTCAGTTAGATGTTCAAAAATACATTAGGTATTTTAGGCCTTTTCAAATTAATAAAAATTTACAAAGATCGAAAGCTTCAAAGTTCGGGAAAAGTCACAGTGCTAAAAAGTATAACATGGCGTGGTATCATATATGAAGGTTTAACTCACTGTAACGTCTTCATTTTTTATGTTTTTTTGTTATGTTAATATACCTATTCATAAAATAATTTAACAAGTAATGTTTTTTCATAATTTCTTATCACAGAAAGTTCTCAGTTGAGTCCATTACAAACCATTACAATTTTACAAAAGTTTAGTCAATTTGGTACTTAAGCATACTTTCATGTTTTTCTTCCGAGCGCCGTATTAACCTACAGAGGCGAATATTCACCTAAATAAATAATATTTTCACATAAGCTGACTGTTTAAATAGATGACTATAGGAAAATTACTTAGTGAAATGGTTGAAACTTTAATTGGATTAGTATGTTTTATACAATTGTACCATAAAACTATGCAGTTTATTAACCTACCATTTTAAATTCAATTATCATATTATCTTCTCCCGTAATTTCTTATTAGATAATAGGTGACATTTAATTAGCCGGTTCTCTAATCTTAATGACAATTAAACAAAACATAAATATTACTTTCTACTTAAAATTGACATGGGTAAATAATCTTTAGAAGTTAAGTCGGCGTCTCGTCGTAATGAAACAGTTAGACAAGAATGCACATATTATTATTGTTATTTACAGACGTTACAAAACTTTTCACACGATTACTTCCTTCACAAAGAAATTACGAAAAATTCACGTACATCCGCTATTATTAAAATAACACAATGAGGTGTTTTGAGAAGTGACGAAAATTCTTGAGAAGCGAACAGAAATACTGCAGTTTAGATAAACTGTATTTGAAGTCATTGACTTGTGCTAAAGACTGATACAACACGCGCATCGCTAGACTCGCAACAAGTCAACAACACCTGTCAATACAAGCTGATGGCACACTCACTTCTGAGTCTCTAATGAAATTTTTCAATGCCACGGCAATGACTTTTCTTCCAAGAAACTACGAGTACTTGAGATGTCAATGGCTGGAATTAGTTTCATTACAACTTGGATAGATTGCTAGCGTGCCTGCGACAGGATATGAAACTGAACAAATTATAATATATTATATTGAAACATATTCCATACTATATTAAGTGGCGTACTAAGTGCAGGAAGGTGGCGGTAAAACTGTGCAATTATATGACAATTTGTAAATAGTCCATGTTCCCATGAGGCGAGTCGAACGTGTCCAGTGCGTGAGTCACTCAATTACTCTGTGTGGCGACTTTCTACCGCTTTCCGTTCGCGTGCGCCTCTTCTGCTTAATGCTTCTTGTGTAACGTTTGCTAAAATAGAAAAGCGCTAATACGGTCCTTCACAGAAGACCTTGCGGTCAGTATGGTAATAATATGTAGTGATTTTTATCCGATTTTGAGAGTAAATTATTTGATTACGTCACAGTAGGTCAAATATATGTCCAGTTTAGTAGAAACATGGCTATTTTAAAAACAACATGTAAAAGTAATTATTACAAATATTAGGTATGTTCGTTATTCGCAAGTTGTGAAACAATAAAGTTTTTTTATGATAAAGGTGGACAAATATTGTATCAACAAGGCCACTCTGTAAAAAGTAAATAGAGTAACTATTGTATTGGAAATACATTGGCGGTATGACTCACTTGATTACTTTTTGAAATGTGAACATTTCAGACGGTTGAACCGTTCAGACAAATGTGACGTCGGCGTCGTAGGTATGTTATGTAGCTAGGCTATGCGCACTTGATGTAACACATGTAGGTACCTATCTGAAGCAGCACAGTTTGCTGAGCGCTCTTGTTAATTTCATTGGTATTTTCAAGTCTATAATTATTTTCGTAACTATAAGGTCGGTACGAACCCACGATGCAACTTGATACTAACAGGAAACTCATTGGGATAGAGAGTATAAAAACATTACTTTTTGCAAAAATATGCACAACGAAGTAGATGCGCAACGAAATACACACGTGCAGACACGTGTGTATTTCGTTGCGCATCTACTTATACACAATCAAGTAAAAGACATCAATCACACCCATTCCAAAAAGAAAGTGAATTCATTGGGAGGGCCGGGCGTCGTTGAGTCTGGCGTTCTTTGGCGTCACTGGCAAAAAGACGACTTGTATGTAACGAAAGTCTGATCGAAAGTTGTCCGATATGTGGGGCACGGAGCGACCTGTCCGGCTTCTTTTGCTGCGCTTGAACTACGTGATGAAACTGACGAAAGTTCTACCCTAAGCTGAGTTGCTGATGGGCGATGCTAACTGACAGTCACAGCGAAATGCAATTATATTTGCAACGGCTGCTTTGGTGAATGTACAAGAGTATGTTAGACACGGAAAAAAAAAACGAAAAGAGGTGAGGTTGATTACAATGATAAATGATTATTTCAACGTCTGTTGATTGATGTTAATAAATTAAGTTTGTTTTTACGATATTTCTTGATCGTCCATTTTTATTACGGGCATTAATGTCTAGTTCCAAGAGCTAGAACTTACCGATTACGTAAGCAAAATGCTGATTATGTCTCCTTTCGCATTCTTGCAAGTCTGTTGAGCTTTTTTATCTAAAGCAAGCACTGAAAATCCCATTATTTAAGCATAAAAAAGGTTTATTTCTAATCATAACAACAAGTTTTCCAAAAAAAGAAATATCACCCGTAGTCCCAAAGAACTACTGGCGACCGAGAAAAGTAGGTCACGGCTTTTGTCCCTGAGTCGTACACCAAACTTTACATAACAAATTACGCCAAATTGCGTGCTTAGAAATTCGGAACTAAGATTATTTGAAATTTCAAGAACGTTTTACGATATGAATTTATTGAAGAATTTATAGCTACATATATTTCTGCAACAGTACATTTCAATTGCAATAAATATTTTCAATTAGACAATAATGGCTAATGCAGTGCAGGATTTATTTTTCTTCACAAACGTCACAAATAAGGTGTTGCTCTCCTTGTTGTTTTGAACAAGTTGCGAGTTGTTCTAGCTAGAACAGGTGTTTATGAATCGTAAACATTGCACATAAGCCTACCTATTAAAATTCTTCAATGTAAAATATTGGCATAGTTTGGGTATTAACAAATCCCGCAGGGGTTGCGGAAATGTACTAACAAGATACCGCGGCCCCGGAAGTTACGGCAGCTAAAGCTACAGGGTGGGTTTTTATTCAGTAGAAGTTTGACACTCCCTTCCGCTTAACCCGGAGCGGGAGAAGTTATTCGATGATTTTCCCACCCAGAAAAAAAATGGTATTAACAAATGAAAATTTGAATTTGTGAAATAGATGTTAATTATTATAGTAGTTAAGAACCAATTACTCAATAGCAACCAACGCTGAGTAGGTACGTATAAGATATCGCGGTTCTTTTATTTGCGCTGGCAACATTGCGTCAAGCTGCCACCCGCAGCCAGGCAGCCACTGTTCTTTGGCGCCGTGGCGCAACGCCACTTCAAAGCAATAACTACATGTGCCTAGTCCATTGTTGTTTCAGCACCTGAGAAATTCTTTACGAACCTGCCACATTTTCTCGGTGTTCATGTAAATTATGTTTTCACTACTGGCGTCTTGTTATACCCAGATATGGGTCAACTGCGCTGAGAAATTCTGTATCATGGTAACGAAGTTCCGCCTCGGATGTACCAACTTGTAGACATGTGAACGATTCCTAAAATAGTAACTAGACGTTTTTCTCATAAACGATGAGTGATGATTCATAACTGCATAATCAATATTGTCACCCTGTGTATAAGTAGGCTTCGCTGCTTAATTACTGTACCATGGATTTTTCAGGATTATGTAATATGTAGTGTTAAGTTCGTTAAACGCACTTCGAACAAATATTTTTGCAGATGAATTTACTGCTAGCTAAGTCACTTGGCTTAATCAGCATTTAAGAGTCCACTATCCTGGGTTGCGAAATTGTTCGAAAGAGTTACCGCGGCCACGGAACACGGATGGGTTTTAGTCAGTAAAAGTCTGACACACCCTTCCACTTCGCGCAGATCGGGAGGCAGTCATTGGATAATTCCACATCCTTAAAAAAAAGACTCCACTATCCTGTCTCTGTACTCGTAAAATTCGACGATTTCCAACACACTCACCCGAAAAAATTGTTAAAATTTTTGGTGCACAATGTTTTTTATTTAAATACTAGCTTCCGCCCGCGACTTCGTCCCCGTGGAAAAAAAAATCCCCCGATTTTGAAACATTCTTCATTACTGCTCCGCTCCTATTGGTGTTAGCGTGATGATATATAGCCTATAGCCTTCCTCGATAAATGGGCTATCTAACACTGAAAGAATTTTTCAAATCAGAACGGTAGTTCCTGAGATTAGCGCGTTCAAGCAAACAAACAAACAAACAAACAAACAAACTCTTCAGCTTTATAATATTAGTATAGATTTTAATCTTTCCTCGAATATTTTGGTACAAAATATATATTCTTTCGTCAGAATTTTCGAAGGTTTGCCTAGCTGCCAAAAACACTTAAAATTGCAAAATCTATACTAATATTATAAAGCTGAAGAGTTTGTTTGTTTGTTTGTTTGTTTGTTTGCTTGAACGCGCTAATCTCAGGAACTACCGTTCTGATTTGAAAAATTCTTTCAGTGTTAGATAGCCCATTTATCGAGGAAGACCAATAGGAGCGGAGCACTCATGAAGAATGTTTCAAAATCGGGGGATTTTTTTCCACGCGGACGAAGTCGCGGGCGGAAGCTATAATATATAAAACCGAAAGACTTGTATCTAAAAAACGTCAGGATAAAGTTTATATTCCATATACGTATATAAGTCCAGTTTTAATATAAACTGGGTTGCATCTCTTACGAAAAGTTCACCTGTAAATGATTTACAAAAATAGACCGATAAAGGATTTTGATTCTAACTGTGGGCATCATAAGAAGTATTTTTCGGGTGTGTTGAATAACAATTTACCTTTATTCTTCCACAGTGTGGCTACTCCTCAAAGAAGTTTTATATGTCGACTCGTACTGTCCGTGTTTGCAGGTGGGTGACCAGCTGGTGAGCGTGAACGGATACCGCGTGGACGACGCCGTGCATGCCGAGCTGGTGCACTACCTCGCCGCGCAGTCACGACTCAAGATCAAAGTCAGACGTGAGTACCATGCAATCTGCTCGAGGATCTACGATCGTGGAGTACGATGGCCTGGCTAAACTAGAACCAACGGATCTATGATATTTTTAAAGTCCTTGTTTTCTTCCTATTTGGTTTAAGGAAGCATTGGCGCTCCTTTAAAGTACATTATTTTAAGACGCCAATTTTATTACATCTAACTAGTCTTTTTAGAGTTCCGTAGCCGAATGGCAAAAAACGGAACCCTTATAGTTTCGTCATGTCTGTCCGTCTGTCTGTCTGTCCGTCCGTCCGTATGTCACAGCCATTTTATTCCGAAACTATTATATTCTATATTCTATACATGTGAAACTTGGTAGGTATATGTATTGGGTAAACTGCTTTCCGATTTTAAGAAAAAAATTTAAGGGGGCTCCCCATACATGGAACTAAAACAGAAAATATTTTTTTTCATGAAACCTAAGCGTGCGTGGTATCTATAGACAGGTCTTTAAAAATGACATAGGGGATTTTAAAGCCACTTTTTTATAAAGTCAATCGTTTAAAAGATATATGCTTCCAAAGTGGTAAAATGTGTCCCCCCCTCTAACTTCTATAATAATGGAATGAAAAATCTAAAAAAGTATATATGTCTATAGATCTTAATGTAAACTTTTAATCAAAATTGGATTGAATGAGATCAGTTCAGCAGTTTTTGTGATACAGCATATTTTCTAAAACCGCAAATATAACTTTGTAATTCATACAAATACTATGAAAAACAAAGTTATTTGGCGTAGTTGTAAAAAATGTAAATAACCTAGTTTTAAGAAATTTGTAAGGTTTTTTTTTCGTCAAATAAATATACATATTATATTATATTATTATAGTTACAACGGAACCCTTCATGGGCGAGTCTGACTCGCACTTGGCCAATTTTTTTTACCAAATGTCTCTTTTATGAGTTAGACTTAGTCGAACCACTATTTAATTTGAAAATTAAAATAATAAAATTTAGAAACGTACTAGCAATATCATATGATTCGGTCATTGTTATTACGTAACTGCGATAAGATAAGAAATAATATCGGTGGACCAGGCAGCATCCAACGAATTTATAAACACGTAATATCAATCCACCTGTCGTGGGCGAGATTATTTTATAAAACAGATACTATTTGTTGTAGGAGACTTGTCAGTAATATATGAGCTGACATGATATAATAGTCCAATGATGATCAATGTCTTGATTATGCATGCAGATTACAGACGTACTTAATAATAAATGTTTAAGGATCCTGCTAGTTAAATGACGTAACACTTTAGGAGTTTGGGTTTGACATAAACCTTTTGATTGAATTTTAGCTTATTAAATTAATATACATATAAGCAGTAGTTTCTACTCCTATAATTGAAGTTATTACGCAACTAAAGGCACACCACGAAGAGTCGTCTCGTCATTCTGTAGGCGTATCGTCTGACAATGTTACAGTGAATGAAATTATGATAATTAATCAAATCGTATGAGGTGCAACCGGTAATAGATGCCGCGGAGATTTTATAACTCTCGTGAAAGCTCGTGGGCGTGTGCCTATGAACATTGTCTATTAGATAGAGTTGCGTAAACCGAATTATGACAGATGAAATGAGGCCCACTGCCCGGCGATTGTTGAGAGTTCCGAAACATTTCATAAATGACCAGTTTGCATTTAGACTTGCAACACATTTATAGCAATGCAAACACGGCTAACAATACAAAAAAATGATTTTCTTATTTTTATAGGTCTGATTGTTTTTCTCATTGTTTTGTGACTCCAGCGTAGATACTAATATTTTTAGTACGGGGCGATTTAGAACGAATGATATATAAATATTTCTTATATTCGAATACAAAAATAAAATATTTTTTAAAAGCGACTAGTAATAGTTCCAGAAATTTTCAAGGAGTCATCAGACTAATAAATAATCAGAATAAATGCCATCAACAGTTGATGGCTTTTATTCTAGTTTAATCATAGATGTGATGTGACTCTTTATTGATTATAACATACAGAAAATCACCATAAAGATGGCCAAGTACTTCTCAAACTTCCCGTTTATCCTCGAAATTACTTAAGTACATATAATTTTGTTACAGATGTGGGGATGCTACCAGTCAAAGAGTAAGTAGATGAACCAGACAAAGTTAACCGTGAAAATTCGGTTGTGTACATAACTGTACAGCTGTTTGATCACGTTGCCGCATTTCAGCAAGGCGCATGAGCCACTGTCATGGCAGTTCGTGTCGGAGCGCGCGTCGCTGAGTTCCGACGTGTCGTCGTCACCGACGCTGTGTCACGACAACGAAAGACTGATGGACATGAGACTGTCTATACTCGTGCCACCTAGATCCAAGCTTGGCTGCGGGTCAGTACCTGTATTATTATTACAATTCTAAACATTGTGATAGTTTGTCGTTGAATGATTATAAAATAGAAAAAGAAACATTGAGAAATGTTTTGAGAATCGATATCCGTGAGAGTTAAAAGACTAAACAAACAATTGATCGATTGTTTAAAAGATCAGATCGTAAAAAAGGCAACCGACATGATTATTGACTGATATATACATGGATAAATGACTGACTGAGCCAAACTAAAATAAATTAGTATCCTTATTCTAGTAGAAGAATGTAGTAACTGCAAAATTAAGTGATATCATTGAAACACTATTGACAAGTAATCAACATTGTTTTCACAAGTAGAGTAGTAACTAAACAATAACTATACAATATTTCATGTGACGCACGAGGTTAAGTGAAACTTAATGCAACAGTTTCCAAGTGTTTATAACAGCAAAAATAATTTGTTTCAGAATTTGCAAAGGTCCGGAGTGGAAGCCGGGCATATTTGTGCAGTTCGTGCGGGAAGGAGGCATCGCGCGCGAGGCAGGGCTTCGGCCCGGCGATCAGATCTTATCGTGTAACGGGCTGGATTTCTCCAACGTTACCTTCAATGAGGTAATTATACTTTGGCAGTTTATAGGTCAAATTCATATCATTAACATTTTTTATAAAAACTAGGTAGTTTTAGACAAATTGGTATAAACTACTAAGTGCTATAGATTCATCTGCATTGTCGTTGATATTTTGAACTTTACCTTAAAGACTTTTTAAGTAAGTAGAGTGAGAGAGTAAGAGTAACCATGGAGTTTCATGTCGATTCTTCTCCGTATGAAAAGATCAATTCGAACCTCGATTCGGACCTGAATCTAACTCCAGACATAAGCATATTTAGCTTATTGTTAGTTGGAGGGGTTAACAAGATTGCTAGTAATGTGAATTCTACCCACATTTCTAGTTGTATTTGAAAGTAAAAAAGGCTACCTACTGGGACTTCATTCTATGAGAGGGAATGGGCCACGCGGGCCAGTACGGCTTGGTGGATGTCGTATGGCTTCGGATTTTTCGATCTTAGGACTAAGCCTTCCCCGTTTTAAGAGAGTTGGTACCTGTTGTCCCTGTGGGTCGACCCATTACCGGGAACACTGGTACGGGACCATGGGTAACGACTCTTATAAAAGCAGTGGTGATGAAGTAACAAGTTAATGTGCCTGCCTGCTTTTGAACCCATTACCAATTCGTAAGATGTGTCTAAAACCACTGAGCCACCACTGCTCCTTTTATCCGTTGTATTTCTTGAAGTCCGTATATCGACGCCTTAGAGTGAAAACCTCGTAAGTGAAAAAGGAGTAACTTTTCAGGAGGAAGAAAAATCTGCGTGCTATAAAATTTTTGTACGGTTACTTTTATGTTTTTTTTTAATTAATATATTTATTTATTTTATTATTTATGTACACACAGTAAAATACATTAAAATAAACATAATTATAATATCTGAGTACAAAGTTACTGCTTATTTCTTAAGAAATTTCTTCCAGCAGACCTGCGAAAGGAGAAGTGAAAAAGAAATGTAGACAATAGTGTGTGAGAACAAGAAGAGAAATAAATATGAATATGTGAAGTCTAAAACTAAAACTAAAATATTAAATATACTTACACATACTTACAATGCAATAAAAATAACATATACTTAAATAAATACATAATGTTAGAAAATATAAACATATAATATAAATATATACATAAATAATTAACACAGTTAAGAGGAAAGGTAATGCTCTTTTAATCGACATTTGAATAGAGATATAGTTTTTAAATCACGAATGCTAGGCGGAAGTGAGTTCCACAATCTTACAGCATGGACAGAGAAGGAATAAGAGTAGTAGCTAGTTTTATGAGGATGAGATTTAAGGAGGGATCTAAGGTGTGATCTACACGGTACGTCGCTAGAACGAGCGTAAGAAAAACGCTCACGCAGGTAGGAATGGTAAGACGGGTTGTGTAGAATGTTGAAGAGGAGACACAAAATCCTAGTGTTCCTGTGAAGACGGATAGGGAGCCACTTGAGTTGCTTGCGAAGGTGAGAAACATGGTCATACTTTCGAAGACCGAAAACAAAGCGAATGCATAGATTTTGCAAGCGCTCAAGCTTGTTTAATAGCTCCTCGGTAGCATCCAAATAGCAGGCATCGGCATAATCTATAATCGGCTGAATAAGTGTTTGTGCCAAAGAAATTTTAGTCTTCAAGGGAAGAAGACTTTGAAGGCATTTCAGCGAATGAAAGGAAAAATTTACCTTTCGGCTGACCTCGTTGACCTGAGCACGCCACGAGAGATTGGAGTCAATAACTACACCCAGATCTTTAGCGGTTTCGGTATATTCAATGCGAACACCATCGAGATATAAAGGCATCAGAGATGCAACAACAGCCGCACTGCGAACGAATCTGCTGCCAATGATTATGGCCTGGGATTTAGTTGGGTTAATTTGCAAACCAAATGACTTAGCCCAAACGCTGATGCAAGCCAGGTCATGATTCATTGCAGCAATTGCAGAACCCGCGTCAGCTACAGTAAAATGTCGGTAAAGCTGCAAGTCATCTGCGTAAAGATGAAAACTAGAGGAGATTACTCTGGTAACAAAGTTTATGAAAATTGAAAAAAGAAGAGGAGAGAGAACGCTACCCTGAGGAACACCCTCAGTGAGGCTACACCAATCAGAGAAGGACTCCTCCAGGCGAACACACTGAGAGCGTCCCCGAAGATAAGAACCGAACCAGGCTAAAGTGGAAGGAGAGAAATTTATAGATTTGAGGATACCTAGTAATATGTCGAAACTCACTGAGTTGAATGCGCTACTGAAGTCCAGCAATACAAGAACTGTAAGGGACTTATTCTCCATTGCCCAGCGGATGTCATCAGTCACCTTTAAAAGCGCGGTTACAGTACTGTGACCTGAGTGAAAACCGGATTGAAAAGGGGATATTATCGAGTTTGACGCCAAGAAAAATGATAATTGTCTATGAACTATGTGCTCAAAAACTTTAGAGAGAAAAGGGAGGATAGAAATGGGTCTAAAGTGGGTTAATAAAGTAGGATTGTTAGTTTTAGGTAAAGGTATTATGTGAGCCTGTTTCCAAACATACGGAAAGAAGCAAGAGGAAAATGAGTGGTTGAAGATGTGAGTGAGAACAGGAAGTAACGAGGAAAGGATAAGAGTTATCATTCTTGAACACAACTTATCATTACCGACTGCTGAAGAAGTAATCGCAAGAATAGACTTCTTAACGTCATCCTCAGTAACATTGCTAAGCTTAAAGAGAGGACAAAGTGGTAACGGCAACCTAGAAAGACTCTCTAGTGTCGCAACTTTAACAGACGGATCAAGAGAAAAGGGAAGGAAAGAGAAATGCTTATTTAGATCATTGAGGTTGACATCCTTACACTGGTTGGTAGGTGACTTACCTATGCCTACAGATTTGAGAAATTTCCATACAACGGAAGAACTACGATTATTGAGTTGGTCGTGAAAATAGCGTCTCTTAGCATCTTGACACAGATGACTGCAGCGATTACGTAATGATTTGTAATAAGAGAGATTCAGCTCTGAAAGTCTGCGCTTATATCTGCTCTTAGCTTTATCCCTGCGAGCCATAATCTCTTTAATTTGTTGCGTTTCTTGACTTTAATTTAACCTGTTTTTATATCCAGAACTGTTCGATATTATGTATAATATGAAAAATATTATACATAATATCGAACAGTTCAGAAATGCATAACCATGGCCTGATTACGCTAAACTGACGACGCGATGCGTGTGTTTACGAGGTTCTCACTTACTTTCATAGATAGCGTTTCGAGTATCGAATGAACATATTAGTGAGATCAGGATGTGCGTTGCTAGGATTGCTTTCTGGAAACGCAATAAAAAAAATTTGAACATAAATGTACTCCCGAGGTTTTCATTCTAAGGCGACGATAATGAGAGTGTGTACATCAGTATTTTCTAAATAAGATCATCGTGATTTCAAAAACCCAACAAAAAACAGCAATGTCCTAATTACAAAGTTAGACGATAGTTTTGCCTATTGCCCAAACTATTAGCGTAACAGCTGAACTCATGCTTGTAAAAGAATCCGCTTACATTAAATGCGGATTCTTTTTCTTGTTTGTAAATACCTATCTACAACTTCTTAGGAATAGGAAGGTATTTTCGATTAAATTTACGCTCTGATAATGTAATTGTAACCATTGATGTTTCTGTACTTTTGTATAAGAAAGGCTTTGAATGTTTTTTTTTATTCTTCTTTTTCCGCTGTTGATAAAAATACTGCATATACAAAGAACAACACAAGTGTTGCAGTGTCTTTAATGTAACTCCAGTTATGATTCTTATTGAAAATATCTAAGCATTCGGTTAAATTCAGTTCGGATTATATGAAGTCCAGTCAAGAAACACATTACAAACGTGACAGTAACATAGGAATGCATTACTGACAGATACCTTCGCATTTTACTTTCTCAATACTTCTTTCCATGTAACAACATGTAATGATGTGGGTAGATAATAAAATACAGATTAGTTTGTGTTACAATATCAGATAGGCTCCCATAAGCTCCCATATCTCTAGTATTAATAATAATAATAATGGTGTAGTAATGTGTACTTAAAAAGTAGGTAAGGTAGGTATGTAGGTATATTGGAAGAAAACTTTATGATGTGTGTGAGCTGTAATTATTCTGTTACGACCAACGACGACTAACCAAGTAAGGAGTTGAGAGAGAGTAGAGAGAGTAACCAACTAACTTCCACCCTCAATTTTGGTCCATTTATCGAGGCTCGATCGTTAAGACTCAACTAACAGCAAAAAATTTGGGAATCCAAGCAAAGGTGAGACGGTACTTCACATCGGAACAGATGCTCAATCTCTATCAAGCCCAGGTTCAGTCGTGTATGGAGTACTGCTCTCATCTTTCGGATGGATCTGCCAAATACCAACTGGACGCGCTTGAGTCTATCGAGAAAAGGGCCAAGAGACTCATCGGCAACGATTCACTGTTCGAATCAAAGGTCCAGAGCCTTGAACATCGACGACGAGTTGCAAGTCTATTGATTTTCTGTCGGTTACATTTTGGGGAGTGTGCGATGGAATTACACAATCTAATTCCGCCAAGCCCGTTCCATCATCGGACTACGAGACAAACGGTGATGCGCCATCGTTACATAGTGGACATACCACCCATACGCACAAAACGTTTTGGGAATACTTTCATTGTGCGTACGGCTAAAGAGTGGAATTCCCTGCTGGAGTCTGTGTTTCCTGATCGCTATAACCTGGGAGTCTTTAATTTAAGAGTGAATAGGTTACTTCTTGGAAAGCGTGCTCCATCTTCGACCACATCATCACTTACCATCAGGTGAGATGCTGGTCAAACGCGAGCCTATTATCAATAACAAAATAAAAAAGAAGCTAGTGCTAGGTATAAGATGAATATTTAAAAAGGTTTTTTTTCCAACAGGCAATCACAGCGATGAAAGCGACGGGTCGTCTGGAGTTAGTGATCCGCGAGGGTGCGGGCACAGACCTAGTGTCTCCGGAGAGCTCCGGGTACAACAGCTCCGCCTCATCAGCTGCGGGGGAAAGAAGCCCCGCGCCCCTCGCACCACACGTGCCGCTGGCGCCGCCCGCCGCGCTTCGCAGGCGACTCGCCAGCGTTGCTGAGGAGGCTGCCGACCGCGCTGATAGGTTAGAATTTGACGTTAGAGCCGAGAATCTGCTAGGGGGATTGAGCCTTGGTATGCTTAGAGTCAACAGAGCACGGAATCGCGTCGGCAATGACTGCTAGAGAAGGCGCAGATAAAACTTTCCATACTAACGAATAGTCTTAGTGAGTGTCAACATAACTGTCATCGTCAGTCCTTATACGAACTATGATAACTCTTAGTAAGTTTATGTTAGTCGAAACATGAGTCTAAGTACTGCCGCATGCCAGTGCGGTGTGCCTTGTTCTCCAGCAGACTCTCAACGCCGTGCGTTGCCATTCAACGTAAATGGATTAAGTTTCGTAAATTGATTCTCATTTCATTTATTAATTACAGATTAACGATGAACAGGCTGAAAAGAAGAACGTGGGATAGTTTAGATTTCGAATGGAAAAATAATGATATCCATAATTTTGATGCACCTTCTGACATCGAACCCGACTACGACTGTCCTAGTATACCAAACAATCCTCATTCATATGAAAATAAAAGTAATTTACGCTGCAAGAACAAGAAGGAGTATATCACTAGCCCATCGAATAGAACCATAATCAATCTGACTGAAGATGGTACTACGATACAGTGTAGCTACGATAATAATCAGTCGCCTAGGAAAAATGCGTTTACAGCAAGTCATACGAATCGAGACAACGAGAAAAAAACGATAGTAGTAGAAGTTCATCACACTAGTACAACGACGTGTGGGAAAAATGCATGTAATTATCCAGCACCACCATTGAAAAACGATTTCAATTCGGATACTGTAAGTTTGTCAAGTTCAGCTACGTTATCAAGTGCCATTGCTGAGGAAATACAGCGACGTAAGATGGTAAGTACGCAAGGTGAGAGATTCTGATAACATTTAAAATGTGTGCGTTGTGTGATTATTTTACTCGCTTTCTTTTCAGTGAAGTTAAGATTAGATTGAAAGTTGTGCCTTGATCATATCAGAAAATATTTAAGTAGATAAGGATTTGTAACAATATTTTTAGTTTCTCGTAATAACGCAAATCATGCATCGACTTCTTTTATTTCAATTTCTAAGAGGAAACTAACAATTGCACATTTTTTCTTTCATCGAGTAGGTATTGTAATAATTAATTAACCTACAATATTTTCACATACATATTATTATTTTCTTATCTTCTCTAGATTTATGAAAAACAATAATCTTCAATCTAACTGATAAATGAAAATCTGACACCAGTCTTAACAAGGGATGCTGTGGTACCCAGTTACTGTGTCGATCAACTGGTACCTAGCTGCATCCGCTTAAACTGTTAGGAATAGCCAGGCAGCAGTTGCTCGTAATAACCACTGATGCAATTTGAGTAGTGATTGATTACGAGCAACTCAACCCAAATAATGAGATGACGCATAGCTAGCTGAGAGACTTCATCCAGACCATTATAAATCTCTCTAAGACGTATCTAGTGTTGTCAAGATCATGATATTATTTTTTTCAATTACGAATTGTATTAAATTCCCACAGAATAAGAAAAAACTAAACCCAGAGCCTAACATCCCGCCACCTCCACCTAAAAAGCCGCCCCCGCCAAAGCCAACGGATGAGAAGAAGAGACAACACGATGCCTTGATGGACGAGTTTAAAAAAGTTCACAGGAAAATGTTCGCAAGTATAGACAACAATGAAAAAAGTCCAGACACACAAAACAACGAGGAAGAATCGTTGGTAAGTGCAATTTCTGTTCTTCTTTTTAAGTGTACCTGATAACTAAAGCGGAACCTATGAAACCATTCGCTTATCGGACAACAACAATTATGACGAAAGCGTCATTAATTAAAAAGATAAGAATCACGTTACCAATATAATGCACAATTCAAAGAATTTTGTATATTATTGTCAGGATTTCTGGTGGTCTGATTAATATCATTGGTATTTGATTACAACAAGTATTTCTCTAATGCTATTAAAATGTGCAATATCTGTCACATCATATGTCACATTCTATTCTATTTTTTCATATTGAGTTTTCCTCCTTGATTTTTGATAAGGTAGGTAGCTAAACAGGTACCTGAACTAGCACTTTTTGTGCTTATACATATATATGTATACACAATACATTGGTTAGAGTAGTTACTTTTTAAATTACTTTTTCAATAAGTGGTATTCAAGCTATATTTAGCAAAATACTTTATCTGATAGTTTTCCTTAAAAATCAAAGAAAAACGATTTGTTAATGTCGATCTGCAGGAATATATTTTTTGAATCAGCACAATGGAATCCCCCATTTCAAATAAACTGCTCCACTTAGGTATCTGCGTCGACTCAGAATACGAAATTTCCTTATAGGCTTAGGAATTATCTAAAAGCATTATTCACAATTCGCAGTCAGAATCTTCTTTTGGCATACATTTTTTTTTATATTTAGCTTGTAGGCAGGCATGCAACATGCAGCAGGCATGCAAGCATGCAGCATGCAAGCAGGCATGTAGCATGCAAGCAAGTAGTCATGCAGCATGCAAGCAGGCATGTATCATGCAAGCAAGTAGTCAAGCAGCATGCAAGCAGGCATGCAGCATGGAAGCAGGCATGCAACATGCAGCCAGCATTGTTTCTCTCACGGCTCCGGCGGCGGCGCTGCGGGGTATAGGCGGCCCCACGCGAGCTTATCGTCGCAGATGGTTTCAACGCTCACCACTGCGGCGGCGGGCCTTCAAACCACATGCTCCTCAGCTCGCGGGCCGACTTACCCCGCCGCGCTTACACAGGCTTAAATGCCCGGGTCGACGGCGCGTTGTGTTCCACGCGCGCCTCAAAGAGCGTCAGCAACATGACGAGGCCGGGGGGGCCTCGTCATGTTGCTGACTGTACAGCTGCTGTAGAGGGCCGAAGCCTGCCGGGGTCGTGGGACTTATCCCATTACCGTGACCCCGGTACGTAAAGGGTTATTGAAGGAACACCGTGGATTTTAGTCAGTAAAAGTCTGACAGTCCCTCCCGCCCTGCCCGGGGTGGAGGCCTTATTTGATAATTTTACCACGTTAAAAAAAAAGGGGTAGGGCAGAGAAGACTGTGTAAAGTCGGTTTTGCGGCGATTCGTTTCTGTCACTAAATTTTTTAGCACAACATATTGATTTTTTATGATACTATTTTAATTTAACATGAAAAATGCTACCAACTTACCGTCAATAATATATTTGTGACTAGAATTCCGTTAAAGTTGTTTTGTAAACCGGCGAAATATAGTTTGGTAAAATAATACCTATGACACATGATACTTTAATGATCTAAACATAATATTTCAAGTAATGCATATAGCAAAAAGGACGTCGGTTAATAGGTTTCGGTAAAATGAAAAATAAAAATCGGAAAAGTGATCGGTTCCCCAATTAATCATCTTTCTAAATAAACATTATGCTAAACGAAACTATGCCTAATTTTAAATTTGGCAATGGTAATTATGCCAAATAAAATTCTGCCATGTTAAAAGTATGCCGTTGTAAATTCGGACACGTAAACATTCTGCCAAACAATAGTTATGCTAAACAATTTTTATGCCTTAAAAATAGAAGATTATGCCAAATGTGTTATGCTAAATAAATTTCGAAGTATCAAGATTCTGCCAAATAGAAGGAACTCAATTAAACCCCAAACTCAGATGTAGTGAATAAGTACTACCCGAAATGCTTTCTTAAAACATTAGTAGAGACTAAAATTACGTACCTATTATTTTTATGACTCGATCATCTCCCAATGATAATAATCATAACCTACTATTAATTATTATTATAGCAGTGAATATAGTAAAATAAGCCATTAATTTCTGGGAATTTAAAATTATTTTACAACAACTTAATTTTTAATTTAATTTATTTATTTAATTCTGACAACATACAATATAATGCCTATTTATTATATACACTTACCCATACCATAACTATTTATTTAATATGTCGGCACCTGGCTGTCTCTTCTTCTTCCCAGTTTGTCTTTCAACATAGGCCTCCTCCAAGTCTTTCCACTTGACCCTATCTTTAGCTGCCCGTATCTCCGGACCCGCCACCTTCCTCAAATCGTCCTTCCATCGTATAAACTGCACTGCTGCACTCTGCTTCTTTTATTCTCTCTAGGGTTTCATTTCGTAATTATTTTTGTCCACTTCTCTTTCTTTTCTCTCAACATATGTCCTGTCTAACACCATTTTAATTTTCTTCAAACTATTTCTACTTTTTGAATTTTGTTTTTCCTTTAATCTTCTCTAATCGTTCTTTGTTACGTTCCTGCATAGTTATCCGTCTACTTACACTAATATATTTTTAATTGGCAGCCATTCAATCTCAATTTGACTTTGAAAGATAAAAAAGCATCGTTTTCTCGAAACCTACTCGTATTATTGTAAATACCAATAGAGTATACCTAATGATGGCTTTTTTGTATGTGTCTACACCATAAAAACCAACAGGTTGTCCTAGAAACCGGGTCTACCATGACTCCATAAGTAGAATCTAATATCGACCCGACAGCCAATAACAGCAGTAAATTGAAGGAAGATATAAATTCTGTAAATTATAAACCTGTCGGCGGAGACTATCCTCAAACGGGTTGATGTTATTTTATTCTCTTTCCGATAGTTGAGGATAAGTAAGTTTTAACGATCTCACAACGCAATCCTACGCATGTGCATATGCTTGACATTCACATATGAATAGGTCTGTATGTATTTGATGTTACGTTTGTTGGTTTTATGATAATGTTTATTGTAAGGTGATTGCTTCGAATGCACTTTATTCCTACATGATGTGCATGGTTTCACCTATCTATTATAAGCCCTCTGCAATCAACATTTAAACTGATATTAGAAGCGGCTTACCCTGATAAACGGACGTGTCATTTATACGACTTCATTGGTTAACAGTTAACTTATAACAAAGTGTAGTAAATAAAGGAGACAGTTCATTCAATGGTTTTCACGGTCAGATGTTTACGGAATGACAGGGACTTCCAAACATAAAAATATTAATTGTATAGATAATGATTTTCTAACTATTACTTTTTAATAGAATTTATCCAAAACCTCATAATTTTCTCAACAACAAACCCAATATAAGTATAGGTACCTTGTAGGAGTTTAAAGTTTAAGCATTGATACATACAAATAAATGCTATGCAAAGCTAGCTATTACATGCATTGCTAATTTGCTACGTAATGCAGATGCCCATTGGAGTTCCTACGCAGCATCCGCATGACTTAATTGCCTTCGCGGCACAAACGTAGACAATAGACATACAGAAAAAGTGCTATACAAAAGTATATTTTAAGTCGCTAATTAAGGCATATTCTACTCTGTTATTCAAAAGTTTTCCCACTTAAAGTTACCTGCGCAACATTTTCATTGTCAAGTTACTGATGTTATGTAACTTTAAATTTCGAGACAATTGCTTTACGAAATTAATTGGGACACTTCGACACGAATCATTTATTACTACATGCTTACATAAACTTGAAGCAATTACTGGAGCGTTACTATTATTTTGTAAAAACACACGATAGCAGCATTGGGCATCAAGATTTTCATACACTTTAATAACAGCAATTAAGTAAAAGGATCTAAAACTTGAGTAAGCTGTAGGTACCAACCTAACTGAAAAACTCCTAATGTTTTTATGTATGTATTTATAAGTATAGGTATAAGTATAAATGAAATTGTAGTGTCCCTCTGTGATTTCAAAATAACTGTTACTACTACTAATATACTAAAACACAAACAAACTTGTATTACATTTTTATCTGTCTTTCTATTTGGCCGGGCTAAACTTTAGAACAGCTGAAGAGATCAGGGGATCAGAATTTACGCGGGAATCACAGCTAGTATACATATTAAAATCCTTCTAGCAAAATATAAAAAAAATAATTTTGAAATATATTATAGTATAGCACAGCACGCCAGTAACGATATTATCGCAAGAGCTCTCGTTACAGTCAGCGTAGTACGTTGTAAGAACTAGCATCCCGGCGATTTTTTTTTAATATCATTAAATATGGCAGCCGGCATGCTGCCGGTCTTCTGTGCATGTTTCCACACGACAGCGCTATATGATGAATGTTGGTAACATTATGTCATAGACTCTCATAAACGTAATCAATAGGTATCTGTAACACCCTAGATATTGTGGTAACCCAAGCGTTAGACATCAACTGACCAAAAACCGAGGGTGGGTTCTTGGTTAGTAGAAGTTCCTTCAGTTGGCCTTGCGCTACGGTTCCGCGGTATCCCGTTAGAACCTTCCCCGCAACGAATATACATATAAATATTAAAAAATATAATCGAGTTTTTCCATTTGTAGAGTCCTTTTCAATTATTTATTTATTTATTTAAGAAGTATGGAGGACTAACAGCTATTAAATACAGAAAATATATAGTATAGTAGACAGTGAGCCAATTCAAAATTCCTCACGTTTAGATAATACATATTACTCTCTTTATTATATACATCAATGATATCTGGAGTTGTTTTGTACATTCAAAGTTTTTACTTTATGCAGATGATCTTAAGTGTACAGAACAATTCGCAATAGAAATGATTGCGATTTTCTACAAGAGGACCTACATCGATTCTCTGCATATTGTGCTAAGTACAAAATTCAATTGAGTAGGTACATCTAAATGGGTATCCATCACATTAACAAAAAACAAACATATTGTACATTGTTCGTACACACCGAATACAACTCCTTTGAACCAAGTTCCATCGGTGAGGGATCTTGGAGTGATATTAGACAGTAAACTGCATCTTGATCAACACATAGGTAGAATTATTAACAATGCTTACCGCATGTACGGTTTTGTAATGAGAACCACCAAATAATTCAAACATATCCATACCTATATTCATCTTTACAACTCACTTATTGGTCTCAACTATAGAATACGCTGTTCTTATATGAAATCTTTTATACCAAAAGTACATTGAGAGCATAGAAAAAATACAGCGCAGATTTTTCCAAAGGGGTGCGTTATCGTTGTCGCCATAGCTTGGTATCCAATAGTCCGGCAGTCAGCAATTATATGAAGGTGATTCCTACATGGTGGTTTCTACATTACTTATGTCGTAACAGATATGACTGCTTAGATTTGACAAATAAATTAAGCTATATTGTAGGTACCAAGAACTGTAATGAGACGCGAGGTCCGCACACGTCCACTTTTCGCTATTTCTTCATGCCTTCATGCGCGCCTTTGCGTTCACAGATCATACATAATATGATCTGTGTTTGCGTCGAATTGCAAAAAATTTCAACACAACTTTCTCAGACATGGACATATTTAAATTGTCGCCTAATAGATTTAAACATTCCGTGACCAACAAAATTCAGTTTAGTTAAATAGAAATGTATTGTCTTTTTTTCTTAACTTGTAAATAATATTTTCTTCTTTAAAAAGTACATATTATGTAGATTCACTCGCTTTCGCTTATTTAGTTCAAATATAAAATTGATGTGAACAATATTTGGATAATGTCGTGAGCTACACATATACCAATACTTTTGTAATCATTTATAATTTTAATCACATTTGTTTTACTGTTTGTTTTCCAAATGAATAAATAAATAAATTACAAATAGTAAGTCACATGGATACCACAGACATCGAGTATTACTTGGTATTACTTTATTGGCGCACTTTGCTCTGTGTTTGTAACCGTTATTCAATTACCTAAGTAATAAATAATAATCTTAAGAGATGTCTTACAGCAGGCTGGATAGCTTGGAGTTTTAGTCACGTTAAATTTCGATCTTGATAAAACGACAATAGCTTTTGTTGTAACTTGGGTGATCTGGAGATAGTCGTGATTACCTATCTAATTACACGGACAATAGTTGGTTGCAGCTGTGTTGAAAATCAACGTTATTTTTACCTATACACTTTCTTATAAAAAGGTATATTGTTAGCCAAATAGTAATTAGTTTGCACGCGATGGACATGGATATAACCAAAGAAATAATAAACTATACGTCATTGGATATAACCAATGATATTTTATATATACAACGTGTAACGGAAACCCCATATCTATCCAAAAGGACTGAAGGAAACATCTGGTATGGAGTCTCTATGCAAAGTTTCAGTTCAAAATAAGTGACTCACAGAATTGACCCCAAATTATTGGTTTCATATGTTTCTTGAATACCAGTAATAACAAACGTGTCACAGCACTATGAGGGTCATCACTTTCCACGTCACTTGCCAATAAAACGATAATTCTCTTCGTTCTTCTTAATTTGAAAAATTCGGTCTCTGGTATCAATGTATTGAAATTTCTAATAAGCTCCACACATGTAGACATAGGCTTACAAAACCCTGGCTATATCGTTTGTTATCATCCAAAGAAGGCGTGCACTCGGTATGTATATACCCTTTAAATTACACGTTGTAAAACAGTCAAAATCAATAACATCTAACGGTCGTCCATTTCTGTGCGTACCTACGTATCTGGTAAGCAAGGCAAGAACTAGATAACAAAACAAAATTTTAATTACAACTAAATATTCAAATTAACCATCGTTTACGTCGCTGATTTGGTCTAATGATCGCGTCTAAGAGCGAGGCAAAATTGTTTCTGCAGTTATTATAAACTAGACAAATAGCTCACGTTGTTGCTGGCTGATACGGTGTTTTTATGGATTAGGTGCACGGTCGTAGGCACGCTAGCGTCCGGCGCGGCTTGGCCGGTGCGCGGTGTTTCGCTAGATTCTGCTTTGCACTGATAACGGCAGTGAGTAAGCGGTCGGCGAGGGCACGCCGCACGGTGGGCTGAAAAACGGCTTTCATAGACTTAGGCATTTTATTTTGCAAGTGCCAGTTTTTGTGCCGGATATCACTTCTATTTGTTATAACAATATACAAAAATTACACCAGAATTGATTCTGCACAAAAACGAAGGAATTATAATTTTTTTACGAAAATTTTGTATGGAGCTAGTATGAAAAATCGAAATATCTCTGAAACGGCAGCGATAACCGTAATATCCTTATAGGAGGTTTTAGTACTAATTATTTATGATTTTTTGACATACGTTACATAATGGTTGTAGATGCCTTTTTTTTTTTTAAATCGTCAAAATATTTTTATTTATTTTTACATATTAAACGTTCCTTTTAGTGTTTAAGTTGAAGAATTCAGAGCTTTAACAACTCTTAACATAAAATAGCATCACCCCTATAGACCTGAAGGACTAGACAGAGGTGTGTAGTATCTTGTTGATCTTGTAAGATTTCCAACAATACCAAATAGTTGAATATCAGTGTCAAAGTGCCCATGCTGTCGCTTCTTTTAGAAAGATAGGGGAATGAAATTGTTAATTGATCATACCCTAAAAGTATGATTACAACATAACCGGACACATAATAATATCGACACAAAAGGAATTTTAAAACCTTGCATACGTTCAAAATACAAAATAACATATTGTGTAGTCATCTAATGAGTCTGATGACAAGTAATTAAGTAATTAGAATGATGGTTGTAGTCTTCTGATTCTAATGAGCCTATTAAGTGATTAAATGATTTGAAATATCTCGCAACAATACCAACTAAGAACTGCATTCACCTTTTTATAATTAGTGAGCTAATGTGATTTGCTAATGTTGATTAGTTCTACTATGAGTTCTACGAAATGTTTTTGACGATTATAAATTTTTATTATCATATCTTTTATAACTTTAATGAGGGTAGTTAACTAATTATTGACTTTATACAATAAAAGGGCTATAATTTTGTTCCATAATTTAGATTGTTCACAACCGTGTAACTGCTAACACTAAAACTATTTGCTTTGCGACTACAAAATCTTAGAATGGAAAGTTTAATCACCAACTTAGATTTGTTTGTTCTTCTAAAAAGTGAGTGTCCTTCATTTAATCATGAAGTATTGTTTAGTGCAATTGTGTCCCGCATAGGCGATTGCCTTTCTGCCGAAGATCAAGTAACTCTCAAAGAATTTTGCCGGAGATTCACGCGAGCTGCTTTAAACAGGTGGCAGAAATCTAAACGATTCTTTGATAAGTTTAGAAATACGTACGGAGAGTGGTTGCAAGCAAATATTGATTGGCCGAGTTGCGTGCAAACTTTAATAAATCAAGAACCAACTGTTGATGAGATACCAAGAGCACGCTCAGTCTCTCCAGAACCTTCGACATCATCGACTGTTGGAACAATGACAAAAAGGTCCCGAAAACCATTCAAAGATCTGGGAAGCAAACAGAAAAAGAGAAGATCTAGTGAGCACATAGGCGAGGATTCCTGTGAATTGGCATATGCAGCTGCAGCACGTTTAAAAGAAGAAGGTTATGAAGATATCGCATCTGTAATCAATTATATGATCAAAAATCCAGAAGCTGCCGTTAAAATCAAGGAAAGCATTAAGAAAACAGTAATATTTACACCAGAGAAAGCACTTGGATTGCTTCTTTCACTTAAGCTTTCAAAGTGGCAATATATTACGTTGCGAGAGACTGCCATTCGGGAAGGTGCTAAGGATATTTACCCATCCTACTATAAACTGCAACAAACTAAGCTTGCATGCTACCCTCCTAATCAATCAGTATCAGTTACGGATTCATCAGCTAGAATTACACTTCAAGCTTTACTTGACATCACGGTGAAGCGGATTCTTCAAAGTCTTTCTGATAATGTGGAAAATAAGCAGTTAAAGCTGATATCGAAGTGGGGATTTGATGGTGCTTCCAATCAAAGCCGATACAAGCAGAAAATGGACGGCGAGCATGATGATTCAAGCATTTTCATGACCTCCTTGGTGCCACTGAAACTGACAGATGGAGATAATACTATATGGACAAACCCGAAACCATGCTCAACTTTTTATTGTCGTCCGGTTCAGTTCACTTTTGTAAAAGAAAGCCATGCAGTTGTCATTGATAACAAAAGAAAAATGGATGAGGAAATTGAGGCCCTTAACCCCACAGAGTGCATTAATAGTAACAGGGTGACTCATAAACTAATGATGACAATGATCGACGCAAAAGTCTGCACGTACCTTTCTGAAGCTAGATCAAATGCATCATGCTACCTGTGCTTAGCAAAACCAACAGAAATGAACCACTTAGATGCTGTAACATCAAAAACTGTGTGTTCTGACATATATGAATTTGGCCTATCATTCCTACATGCCCGTATAAATTGCATGGAATGTCTGTTACACATTGCGTACAGACTTGACTTCAAACAGTGGGCAGCAAGAAGTAATGAGCATAAAGATATGTTACAAAACAGAAAAAAAAACATTCAAAATAAATTTAAAGAGGAGCTCAATCTGTTAATTGATATAGTAAAACAAGGCTCGGGAACTACCAATGACGGGAATACCGCAAGGAAGTTTTTCGAGTTTCCCAATAAAACTGCAGCTATTACTGGGTTGGATCAAAACCTGATAAAAAGATTTGCTGTTATTTTGCAAGCAATAACATCTGGTGAGAAGATCGATGTCATCAAATTTAAAGATTTGCTCGCAAAACAGCAGAAAAGTACGTGGAATTATACGACTGGTACTACATGTCATCAACCGTACATAAACTATTAATACACGGAGCTGACATAATCGAAAAAAATGATATTGACCCGATTGGGACTCTCTCGGAAGAAGCCTCAGAGTCTCGAAACAAAGATTTTAGGAGGTTCCGGGAACATCATTCGCGGAAAAGAAGTAGGCAAGATTCTAATCAAGATATCCTAAATATGCTTGTTGTTTCTTCGGATCCTTTTCTAAGTGCACAAAGGCCGAAGTTAGATGCCAAAAGGAAGACAACCTTTTTTGCTGAAACTCTCGACCTAATACAGTTTCCGGAAACTGAGTTCGAGTTTGTAGGTATATCCGATCTGGATTCTGACTCGGAATTGGAGTCCGACAACGAAAGTTGTAAAGAAAATTTGTAAAATTTAATTATTTTTCTTTGTTCTTTTGTTATTTATGTTAGTTTATTGTACCAATATGTTTAGTTAATAATTTCATAAATTATAGTTTCAAATATGTATTTTGTATAATTGAATTTATTAGATATTATTTTTGTTACTTCTGTTTTATTTAAATTACCTATCAATAAAAAGTTTATATACAGTCTTTTTTTTTCACATATTCTTAATATTTGGGGAAAAAGCATGCTTCCTAACGATGTTCTTAACTTTGACACAGTTCATGGATCGTTTTGAACAGTTTCATATGTTAAAATAAATAATGTTAGTACTATAATCCCCTATAAGGATATTATTATTATTATGTGTCCGGTTATGTTGTAATCATACTTTTAGGGTATGATCAATTAACAATTTCATTCCCCTATCTTTCAAAAAGAAGCGACAGCATGGGCACTTTGACACTGATATTCAACTATTTGGTATTGTTGGAAATCTTACAAGATCAACAAGACACTACACACCTCTGTCTAGTCCTTCAGGTCTATAGGGGTGATGCTATTTTATGATAAGAGTTGTTAAAGCTCTGAATTCTTCAACTTAAACACTAAAAGGAACGTTTAAATATGTAAAAATAAATAAAAATATTTTGACGATTTTTTAAAAAAAAAGGCATCTACAACCATTATGTAACGTATGTCAAAAAATCATAAATAATTAGTACTATAACCCCCTATAAGGATATTACGGTTATCGCTGCCGTTTTAGAGATATTTCGATTTTTCATACTAGCTCCATACAAAATTTTCGTAAAAAAATTATAATTCCTTCGTTTCTGTGCAGAATCAATTCTGGTGTCATTTTTGTATATTGTTATAACTAATAGAAGTGATATCCGGCAAAAAAACTCGCACTTGCAAAATAAAATGCCTAAGTCTATGAAAGCCGATTTTCAGCCCACCGTGCGCCGCCGCCGCGCCGTCGCTGCTTGTGTGATCGTTGTTGTACTCAGCCGCGCGCCGGCCGCACACCGCACGTCTGTCCACGAGTCGTGCCATTAATTTTCCTGCGATTTTCAACGCTTCGGGGAAAATATATGCGACCTTGACGTGCTCTTAAACCATTATTTTTGTGATTTACATGCTACGTTCAAATACTAATTATAATTTCGGTAAAATGAATTCCTGAATAGTCTTCAGTGAACATTCGAACCAAGTGATGTGGTGATTTGTGTAAAAACTGATATTGTCAACTATAATTGGAAAAATGAAGAACGTTCGCAAATCGAAACCTTTGGTCATTATACAGTGCTATGAAGTAAGTTGAGTATGGATAAAATGTACTTAATATTATTGGAGCGAAACAATATGAGTAGGTACTTGCCCAGCTAATAACATTGTGACTTGGAGGTTTGTGAGCGTGATAAAATATGGAATCTTCGATTGAGCTGTTTATTTATTATAATCGTAAATTTTATAATTCCACAAAAGCAAACCAGACAAATGTATATTTCCGCTGTGAGTTGCACGTAATTTGTTACAGTCCGTCTTATTGTTCACCTTCTTATTTTTTCCGTAGCAACGTTGTCTGACGTCATGGCTGTCGAAAATATCAACAAACTCTAAAAGCAAAACGTACTCATAACAAAAAATATAGGTACATACCTGTATGACGAATACAGCACTCATTTTTTTTAGGAGTTATCTCCCGAGTTAACTGATTGCTGGGCACCGATAACAGAACATTTTGATTAGGTACTGATGATATCTCTTCCCCTTATTTCATACATGTACTAGCACATCTACAATAACAAAAAATATTTTTGTGACTTCTTGACATAAAGATAGACTCTTCACTTAGACATAGCGATCTTTGTAGCTGTCGAGCATGATTATTCTTTGAGGACAATTAAACTTTTTACCTGCGCGCCAACGACATATTCATAATGCTTACCTGATAATCCTAGTAATAAAAACTATAAGATTTCTTGGAATTACCGATTAGTTTGATGCTCCAACTGAGAGCTAATTATGCTATTATAACAAAGGGTGCATGAAAAAACTAATAACTAGTTTTCGGACTGTTGTGGTCATCTTCACGATATTATGCCATTTTTCTCTGTTAGCAGTCATTTTAGAATACACCAATGTAATATTGATAGATAAGTTTGTTTCCAAACATGTTATCCAAATAACTGCAATAACGCTTAATCTTTAGATAATGTCCTTATTATTGTAATGTGCTTCTGTTCATGTTGCGATATTGTATGTAGGTAATCTACAAAGGATTGCTAGTTTGTAAATCAAACAAGGCCATAAGCGGATGCACATTTTCCTTCATAAGTTGAGATGTACATACATAACTATGCATGTATGTATAAGCATTGTTGTATTTAGACGTGATAATGACTTATGAATTAGGTAGGGGAACGGGGGGCTAGTTGTAACAATTTTTCGTTTCTTGGCTACAGAAGTTTACTTGTTTGGTATTAAGGAAATTCAGTAATACTGTTCGAATGAGCTACTATTCAACTATCGATTTTAAATAAAAATTTGATCGAACCTGTGACAAATTCCTGTAGAAATGGTTTAGAAAAAGAAATGGCGAGTGTTCCAACTTACTCCGTAATTGGGGCTAGTTGTTGTTGTTGTAACTTCTTCTTCCTCTTTAAAAACCAATCTAAGTTTGACATAGTCGCCTGATAGAGATTTCTTACTCTCCTTTTTTTACATAGCGTCACATGGCACAAATTAAAATATTTTGCTGCTTTTCGAACACTGGTTTTATTTTCCAAGACTTCAACGGAAGCCAATTCCTACACATCTTGGCTTTGGAAAGCACGTTCAGTCTTTGTTTTGTAGTGTCTCATCCTGAAACAGATAATAAATTAAGTTAAAAAAGAGGTAATAAAACACGAAAAGAAGATATTTAATTTTCCTATGTAATTTTTTAGAATTAATAAATCAATAAGGAGCAAGTTGTAACAAGTTACAACAACCAAGTTGTAACAAGTTACAACTTGCCCCATGAAATTGTTACAACATAAAAAGGTTTTTTAATATAACTGCTATAAAAAATATATATCTCTTATTAGATGTAAAATTACAGGTAACATAATCGAACCAAACAAATGCTAAATGTATTTGAATAAATCAATAAGAGCTAAATAATTTGAAACCATCAATAATCAATTTTGCATAAACAAAAAAAAGTCCAGTACCTGGTCATATCGGAGCGTCTGCACAACACCGCTAATTGCGCCGTCCGGCGGGATACTGATCGAGCTCATATAATAGAAATCTTATTAAACAATAGGTTAGGTTGAAAATCCAACGAATATTCTTCGATTATCTAGGTAATAAATGCTTGTTACTACTTACCCCTGTTACAACTAGCCCCCCGTTCCCCTACATAATTTAGCTATTTAACAGAAAAATCATAAGTGTACTCTGAATCATATTCTGATTGAAATATGCTTGTCGAGTCGTGCAGGAAGCCTGAGGAGGCATCTTGGGTATTTCCCGTACGTACGTAAACTTCGTAGTACTAAAATAATATAAGGAATAACATAATTTCCTCACCAATTTGGAGTTTTCCTCAACTTTTGGGTAATCCGATATACTTAATTCTTTATTGGTAGAGATTGCGAGAGCAGAGCGATATCAATGGGGGCAGGCGGCCATTATGTGCCGGACTCAGCTCAAATCCCTGTGACTCAAAATGACTGAAGCGGAAAATAAGCTCTACATTTTCCTCTAAGTGATTTTATCACTACAAAATATACTTAGATAATATCAATATCTTCGCCTTACAGGATAAGTATGTCACTTCATCAGTGACTATCTCAAAACATGAAAATAAGGCGTTACATGATTGACACCTTATCTAAAATATAAAAATGATAAGTGTGATTAACGCCACTTAACACATACGGGAGTGTTGAACTGTCGACTACGTTATTCATTATTATTTATATTTAATTATACTAATATTATTGTGTCGACGGACCAACAACCTTCACGCTACGCTCAACACTTTATCGTTCGTATAATTTTGATTCAGGGCTGATTAGTGTCATCTTTGGCAACAGTTTTTGGGGTTAAGCCAGGCGACATTTGGCTCATGAAGACAAACATAATAGACTTATTCTATAAGGCAATATAAAAAAATACATGATCCGGAAAACGGAGAAGAAGTTCGCTAGACGAAGTTCTTTCTTTTTTTTAACCTGGAGATACGTCTACAAATCGTATGGTTGAATCAAAACCAATAAACTCTATTGCCAAAAGTCACAAAATTACGTTAGTACTTTTGGCAGTACATTTTTGAAGAAAAGATTTATCACTAAGGATGGTAGATAAATGTGTATCAAGATAAAAACACCAAGGTATCTGAAGAAATCCTCTGTAATGGCTAAATAACATGGTTCAATTCCGCCTTTCAATTTGATTGAAGCAAATGAATTGAATAATGTAAACTTAAAATTTAATCATTCAATGTTCAATCGCATTGAAAGAATTGAGCTTGCTCAATATTTTCAATTTTACCGTTCAAGGTTCAATGCATTGAACGAAAGTTGAACGTGTAAACACAAGAATTGAATGATTGAATAGATTTTCATACTCAATGTCGCAGTGTCAAGAAAAGACGTCAATAGTGTTCTGTATATTATTATTGTATAATGGAGTAACCCTTTTAAGTTCTTCAAATTTAGCTTCATTCATACAAAGATTCTGCCAATTCTCGCAATAGACAATTAGAAGAGCCTAAGGCCTAGAGCTGCTATCCGTTCGGGTTCCCCCAGATTTGTCGTAGTTTGGATGGAGGGGGATTTACCTACACAATAGATTTTTCTCATTGTTTTTGTTAGTAAAAAAAAGAATATTATAGTAATAAGAATATAAAGTTGTTGTTATCAGTTATATGATGTTATCAGTAAATAAAAACCATATAAATATATTTATTTTTATTTTTAAGTAAAAAAAAAGTTCTAGAGTGTCCGGGGAAAGAAATGATTTTACCCAGAAGTTTGAGGCTTTTCAAGTATTTGTCTAGGTCCGACAATTTATGTGATGGCAACTCTACCAAGCCTGTCTTCATATTACCCACCCAAAAAAGCGAAAAACCAAACGGCGTTGGCGGATGCGTCTGTTTCTTTCGCTTCTTTCTTGTCAATTCTTCAACTAATTAATCTCAAATTAGATTGATTCCCACGCGTACTACTTGATTCGTAGACATTTTCATGAGCAATGCGCATTGAATGGTTAAATTTCAATTTTGATAGCTGTACGTGTAAACAGAAGTATCTTTCAATTCTGAGCCTTTCAATGAGATTGAAGCAATGTGATTGAACTGTGTAATATCGCCATAATGAAACCTTATCATGGAAAGACAATTAAAACCGTGGAACCTGCGCAAGCGCATACAAACCGTTTATGTAATACGTAGACTGTTGGCTACTGTGTACCTGTGTGTATATCTAGAACCTTTATGTATGTTCTGTCTACTTTAGAGCATGGATACCGGTTTTCGATAATATCGAAATACCGGAATATCGGACCATAAATCCGATATGGAAAAAAGCGATATTGGATTTCAAATATCGGTTTTTCGATATTTGATATGAAAAAAAAATCATCATCAGACGCAATAGAATCCTTTTTTAATTATTTCATTAAATTTAATTGATGTAAAGAATACCTATCGGTTAATAATATGTATGTTGCAGTGTCATTTATAAATGATTATACCCATATAAAAGTGTACAACACTTGGGCCGGCAGTGCCCGGCATTATGTAACAAAATAAGATCGTATCTCAATTATATGCCCTCTGCTAATTTTTAAATATTTTTTATTACTGATGAGCCCAGAAGGTGCCCGTTCACTCTTGCTTAGAAGGCAGACGGGTCATATGTAGAAGGGAAAACAGAAGCCGACAGAGAGGTCCAAACCTTGGCCGTGCGCACAATAAATGTAGAGGAGATTCTCTTATTTATTTATTTATTTATTATATACTTTATTGTACACCTTACAATATTTCTATGGATACGAAAATTTAAACTAGTGTGCAATGGGCGGTCTTATCGCACAGGGCGATCTCTTACAGACAACCTTTGGATGGACAAATATTAAAGGAGACAGATTAAGGGCTGTCAGTGTACAAACAACGATAAGACGGTATATTGAACAAGTGAGGATGGTATCATGCAGTACGTCTGGGTAGATCGGTAGTGAAAGGAGGAATCGAGTCGTGGAGCTGCTGGAACGTTTTGCCGATGAGCCAGCCTGTGAAGCTTGTCTGCTAACGCCGCGTCGTCTATTACTCGTATATTGAGTCTTTTAGCTCTGCGTTAACCGAGTCAAGTGCAGCAAGCTGGTATTTTGCTGGGCCATCCTACAAGTGACTGCAATACCTCATACAAGAACAGACCTGTGCTTAATACAAATTCAAAAGCTGTCCAGGTGTGAAGTATCGCCTCGCCGTGTGAAGGATTCCCAGCTGTTTGGCGGCAGTCAAAGCTTTTGACTCAATGGTTGAGCCGAAGTTTAAGTCAGACGTCAACTCCAAGCCTAAGAGCTCCAGGCAGTTGGTAACTGGTAGGTATAGATGCATTTCGGAAAGTAGGAGATACTTGTGAATTGGCTCCTTTTAGCAGTGAAGAGATAAACCTGTCTTTTAAAGCATTTGACAAGATTGTCTTCGCCCCATTGGAAAACGAGATTTAAGGTCAAATTCATTTGCTCCACCATGGCCTTTCTAAGAAAGTCTATTTCGTCTCTGCTAGCTCTAGGATTGGATAAGTATCTCTTTGATCTGTGCTGTCATCCGCGTACCCGTCGTGCTGCATATCATTGATATGCAGCAAAAAAGAGTCGCAAAGAGAACAGACCCCTTAGAAATAACGCATTGACAGCCGTGAGATCCGAAGAACAGCCATCGATGATCGCTCGAATTGACCACTTACTTAAGAAGTCAGAAATCCAGTTGTATAAGCCAACAGCGACGCCAAATGCAGGAAGCTTGCTCAGCAGAATAGCGTGCCAGACCCTGTCAAAGGTCTTTGAGATATTGAGGGACTTAGCAAAAGCATCGCCGTGTTTCTTAATGGCCTCGCCCCAACAGTGCGTAACATACACAAGAAAATCTCCGGTTGACCGACCACGGCGGAAGCTATACTGGTGGTCACTAAGGAGCTAAAGTAAATTGCTTCCGCCACCGCCTAATTTCGTTCAGCCCCAGGAGCATCTGCCACCACAATAATTGATAGGATCGGCACGTCTACCCGTTTTGAGTACTGGTTGCACATTCGCAAGCAACCAGGACACTGGCACTGGTACTTTTAAGAGTTCGATACAGGCGAATTAATACAAGTGACAACTCCAGAGTACAACTTTTTAGGACCGAGCAGGTATTCCGTCCGGCCCGCTGGATTTGTTCACGTCTAGTCTGTAAAGGGCTTTACAGAGCTCCTAAATTTAAATTTTAATTGATAAAACTTTTGTTCCATATTTCAGCAATAGCGATCTCGTGAATTGACGTAGTCTTCGTCTTTAAAGCCATAAGATGACTGTGTAGTCACCCCACCAGTTGAATATCCAGTTCTTTGCGTTTATTGTAATATTTACCTATATATTATGTTACTGAACTTGGTACTTATTTTAACTTGTGTTGGTTTTTAATTTTATGATATGGAACAAGATTGCAATGAAATATTTTTAATAAATGACGTTGATTTTATATTTCTATAGTACATTTTGATACGGTCTCTTAATTCTAATATTTGGACCCTTACAACGTTAAAACGAATTTGATCATTTCCATAATATCGGAAAAATATCGAAATACCGGAACACCGGTATTAAAAAAAAATAATATTGAAACAAAACTGGTACCTATTGGGAAAAGGTTCCGATAGTTCATGCCCTAGTCAACTTATGCAGAAGTAATCGTTACTTGCTCTAATGCGAATGTAGTGTAATTGCCTAAAACGTAGCCTTCATTTTTGTTCATGTTCATCGCCGGTAACATTTTTTCAATTAGCCTCCACTTCAACAGTACCTACTTCTTTCGACTAATGATGTATTTGGCCAAAGGTCAATGTCAATAACGATTAAATTGGTTATTAGCTATATTTTTCCTAGTTTGCGAAAATATTTGTAAAGATTTAGGTATTACGGATTGGTATTACGTAAAAGCGTAAGGAATTATTTCGTTTCAATAGCTATAACCACGCCACAAATATTGTGCAAAGTTTTATTTACTGTTGAATTGTTTTGGTATTATTGAAGATTAGTCTTATATTATACATACTATTAGAAAATATGGATTTAAAATGTACGCCTTCATATCCAATCCAAGCGTATTTGGAAAACTAGACGTTTATTATTGTCTAATCAGTAGGAAATGGACTTGACTGTTACTAAAGATTTAGCAATAGGAGTGACACATATTTGAAATCTTATTCAAAAAATAAATCTATCGTTGGATTATCTCGATCTTGTAAAACTACTTATAAGTTTACAATTTTGTCCCCAGGACCGTCAGCAAACATTACCACTGAGGAAGGTAGACCAACCAGCAGCAGTGACCAACAACAACCATAGCAACCAAGCACCGCTCAAGAGGGATGCTACGGAAATTCCTCCGCCACCGCCACCAGTGAGTATTTATATGTTAAAAATATTACGAAGTACAAACAGCTTCAGCAAATTTTCATCTTTTTTTCGTAACACTGAAGGAAAAACTATTAGGTCTATATATATATATATAATTAGGATTCTTCTTTAAATTTATTTATGAAAAATATATTGTTTTGTAGAAGCATGTGTACGGCATGATGGGGTTGGCGTATCCATTGGGATAAAAACCCCAAATTAATTTAAAAAGATTTAAAAAAGAAGTTATAGCATCATTTGATCCATCGATGTCTGTCTGCCTGTTTTTTCGTCGGTCAAGACCAATATTCTTAGAAATGCGCGGCAGTTTAAATGAAGAGGTCTATAAAACCAAACTTCTATTATTTTATTATTTTCAAAAGCCATCTGTGTCGCATTGCATGGAAAGGGCCTCCCTTCCCTCCTGCCATTTATCCCTGTCGAAGCTTTTCGCGGTCAATGAGTCGAGCTCGTCCCACTATCTTAGCCAGGGCCTGCTGCGTTGCCATTTGCTGTTGTTTGGGACACAATGCGTGGTTACTTTTGCCCAAGACTCCTTTCCCTCCAAACTTCTAACTTTTTATTTTGTGTGTTGTGCATTGATGTAAGTATCGACATCGTTAGATACTTACACCAACGCACGAAATCAAAATCTAAAAAATACTTTACGTTGACACAGAAACATGAAATTTGGCTAGAAGCGAGGTCTTACAGGGCAAGTGAAGGAAGATTGAAAGTCGTGGCAATCACAAATGAAACATTATTTTGCGATTACAATCGGCCATTTTCAATTGAGAAATTATCCGTGACGTCCGACGTGACGTTTCTGAAACGACTCAAAAGAATATGAAACCTATTTTTCATTTATTGTTTTCATTATGACACTAATATCAAACTAATATGTTGTTTATCAAAACCAGTTTTGTTCAAGGTGTTGGGAACTTACCTTATACGTAGTTTGAGGTTATGGTCGTAACTACGTAATTCATAATTTGAATGATCTGTTATTTATAACCTACAATACGTACATATAAATAATAGCTACATAGATCGTACACATAATGAATGACGTATGTACTACGTGTGTAAGAGGGATAATTAAAGTTATTGTATCACATAGGTACGTATCTAATGGAAACGTTGCTGCTCGTTGATTCAGCATCCTAGATAAAAAAAATCCTACTCGTTCGCCTTTTAATCTTATTCGAGCGCAACACATATCAATGTATGAATGTATTTTATCCTACTACGTAGGTACCAAAAAAATGCACACAAGGAATACATTTTCCCGTTTGCTTTTCAGATGCCGACTGCTAATGGACATGAAATGCCCACTTCAAATGGTCATCATATGCCCGCTAAAAATGGTTATCAGAAGCCCATTATAAATGGCCATCAAGTACTGGATACAAATGGCCATCAAAATGGAAACCACAAATTAACAGATAAACCCAGTGCAAAAACAATTACCGCTGAACTTTTAACAAATCCAAATTTTAGGAAAAATGGCACTTTAACAAGAACTCCTACTCCCGATTACATAAAGAAAACTGAACCACCTCCACCAATAAAAAGTATGAAAGACGAAAAGGCTGACATGGAGTCACTAGAATCTTATAAATTAAAGAATCCTTCGAATGTACTGCCAAAGCCACCGTCTAACTACTTCGTAAAAGCTCCAAATGGCACAGCCACGATGAAGAAGCACGTTCGACCCGTTTCAGTCACGATCGGTGAATACGCATACGGAGGTGTCAGTCGACGAGAACCATCGAAGCTCGACTTCCTAAATGGAGATAAAATCGATGGTCTTCGTGATGCCGTTGAGGAAGTCTCCATATCGAATAGGCTACAATCAGAATTGGCTCTAACACTATCTAGATCGAATTTACGTAAGAAGACTGAAGCTCTGGTAAGTACTGCTATAGGTATGTCATCATGTCATGTTTAGCTACGCTGCTCACAAAATTGAAAGTATTATGTTATGTAAATTTCATGTATTTCCAATTGATAATATAATACTTATTCATCAAAATGCAAATACTAGTCCAAAATACATGTTTTATCATATATCTATCAATTTTTTTGAGATTGAATAATATCTTATTTATTAGTTAGTAAACATATACTTTAATTAAATAAAAACCCTTAACTACATATACACACCTAAAAATAAACTAAAATATAGCATCCAGAAATTCGTGCGCATCGCTGTCCACTGGTAATGTGCCCAAAAGACTGGCGGCATTGCCACGTTGTATGGCAATGCTTAACCTCTGTCCAAGGTAAAAGCCAGCCCTTGGGAAGCGGCGGAAATATAATAACCTTGTTGGTAGTTATATTTTCGAGCCGTTTGGGGTTGAAACCTTGGGGTCGTGGGGTCCGAGTGCTCACAAATTATTTAAAGATCTGTCCAGACGCCTAGTTGACACTTCGCGTGACCCAAGGGCTGGCTTTTACCTTGGACAGAGGTTAAGCATTGCCATATCTATCAATATATATAATATTTATCAATCTACTATGGATATACTGTGACAAGCATAATGGAATCATAGTGATGAAAATTTATTTCAGAATCATGGAAATGTCAGAAGTTTAAACCCTAACGAAGACAGTGATTCTTCTGTTGATAAAATTTTTCACGCCAGATATGGACATAATCTTTTACCGTTACCACCCTGTATCTCGATACCAAAAGTCTCTGTTTCGAAAATTAAATCTTAAGTGAAGTTTCAAATCAGGCAGTGAGGCTTTTCATTTAATTTAATTAAATATTAAGACAGCAATTAATTCAAATCCCACTATAATTCAATTTTGATATTTTAGTTGCATGATCACACGTGTTTTCATTAACAATATACTTGATTACTAGGTGATGGTCGTGGACAATGTATTACACACTTTTCTTATCTCACTGAATGCACCAGGTTATTTCTTAGGATTACAATTAACGTTTATATTTTTATTTACAGGCGGATGCCAGCCGATGAAGAATCAAGCAAATGTTTAACATCATGTAATATATAATAATTTTAAAATTAGACGTCTAGTGAAAGTAAAAGATTTTGGTTAGAATTTAATTAGTCGACCAAAGTTAGTTAGGTATTTAATTTATGAATCAGGAAACTTTAAATATTATATAGTGCCACGTCTGATATGTATGGACCATGAAACTACGATACTTGTGTAATTTTATCATACGTGTTAAAAATTATGTCGATATATAGGAAGGTTAATGTTTATAGTCCCGAAACCATGTGTAATTATTGTGGTTTCATTATATTGTATATCAGTGGAATGCCTAAGTCATAATAAATGCTGGTTTAGATTGAAGTTGTGGTATTTTTTAGGCCGTGCGCGCACTGCCTAGCGGTGGCCGCAATTGCGGTAGTTCTACCGCACCGGTAGAATGACCGGGGCCACCGGTGACTCTACCGCACGCGTTTATTCCACCGCAGTGCGCGCACTTCTATGACACTCCATACTTCACAGATTTTGCGTTTCCAAAACGCAACGCAGTGCGCGCACGGCCTTATTGTTTCATAGTCGAGTTTTCTTGAACGGACCGAATGCAGGCCGCAACCTAACTATAATCTGTTAATTTTCTTAAGTAGGTAGGATGCATACATATTTACGATGAAATAGATTTTTGTCACTAGCAGGAAAAGCAACATGGATAGATAGATAGATAGATAGATAGATATATAGATATTACTTTATTGTACACAAATAATTAAATCACACTTAAAAACAATATTGAAAAAAAAATGGTTACAATGGCAGTCTTATCGCTGAGAGCGATATCTTCCAGGCAACCATTGGAAGTACTTTACGAGCTTTAATTAAAATGGGGAGGGCTATATTAGTGTACTACTCATAGAAATATAAAAAACAGGAGAAATCGCAAGGGGGCGTGTCGGTGTCCGCGCGACATGGTCACACGGCACATGTCACAGGCAAATGGCCGTCTCCGCGAATTAGTGCACTTTCGACGGCGATCGTGACAACTTATAAGAATGCCGACTTGTTCAGTGGTTTCTTGCAAAAACCGAAGCCAAAACCAAAACTTTGTGAATCATGGAATCACTTACCATATGTTGGGACAAGTATTTTACAATATTTGTCTTTAAAATCATGAAAAACATTAAATCGTAAAATATTTCTTGCTTTTACTACGTTATTTTTGTTTTTGAATATCACAGCGACTTTACTACTTTTGCTATAAATACATTGCTCCTTAACCTCTACCTAAGTTCATCACTAAGTGACTGGACAAGCAATGTAAAAATATCAAAACGATATTATGTTATACGGATTTATTGCCTACGCGATAAATCCGCATAATCAAATAAAAGAGTCAGTGGCCGGACTACTCCGGCCACTGACTCTTGCGAGGAGTTAGTGATGTGTTTGTGTAGATCCACTAACGTAGGCTATCGACAACAATGTCGATTGATGAACGAAATATTACTAACCATTATAGTTTAGTAGTTTCTATAACATACGGAAACCTCTAAGAAAATATGTTTAATTTTTATTAGGGTTCCGTAGCCGAATGGCAAAAACGGAACCCTTATAGTTTCGTCATGTCTGTCTATCTGTCCGTCCGTCCGTCCGTATGTCACAGCCATTTTATTCCCAATCTATTAGCACTACACATGTGAAACTTAATAGGTAGATGTATTCTGTGAACCGCTTTCCAATATTAAGACAAAAATAAAAATGAATAAAATTAAGGGGGGCTTCCCATACATGGAACTGAAACTAAAAATATTTTTTCATGTGTGGTATCTATAGACAGGTCTTTTAAAATGACATTGAGGTTTCTAAAACTGCTTTTACTTAAAGCCAATCGTTTAAAAGATATACGCTTTCAAAGTGGTAAAATGTGTCCCCCTCTAACTTCTATAAGAATTTATTTGAATGAGATCGGGTCAGCAGTTTTTGAGATATAACACATTTTCGAAAACTGCAAATATAACTTTGTTTTTCATACAAACACTATGAAACACAAAGTTATTTTGCGTGATTACTACGGAACCCTTCATGGGTGAGTCTGACTTGCACTTGGCCAATTTTTTTGCTTGAGATGACAGAAAGAAAAATACGTTGAAAAGTCAAATGTACAAAAAGAATAAACAAAGTTTTTTACTCCCGCAGCATGCGTAGGTACGTAAGGAGTTCCGTCGACGACGACGCCGTGCCGTCACTACAATACCTATTTTATTTTTCAATCTGTCAATACCATTTTAACTTGGTTGGAAGATCGATGTAAAATAATGTTTTCGTACCACTTGCTCAAAAAAGTGACATTCTATGCCACAAAAAGCGAACATAACAATAGTCATCAAAGAGAATGTAATACACTATATAGTCATTTTTTTAATCTGTTAAAAACAGGGAAAGAAAATTGTACTGAATTTCATTCATCCTCTAGGGGGAGAATGTGATTTAAATTTGGAATACTTACCGAAATTTCTACTGAACTACATCTGTGTTTACACCATTGAGTTTGTATATAAAGCATTATACATCTTTTTAAAAAAGGAATACGCATATCTCATATTATTACTCTGTTAATTTTTCGCAAATGGTACGAAAAGTAGAGTATTTTCCTCGGTGATAAAGCTGTCTTAGTCTTGGGTGAACTTAAATCCCTCGCTACACTCAGGACTCGTCTTAAATCCCTCGCTTCGCTCGTGATTTAAGTTTTTAACACCCTCGCTACGCTCGGGAGTAAACCTCGAGTCCTTCGTTACGCTCGCGATTTAAATCGTCACCCGCGACAGAAGACACTGCTTTATCCCCTTCGTTAATAATCTACAATTTTTTACTTATTTTGATTATTTTACAGCGTAGTAGAGAAATGCGTAACCAATGTTCGTAAAGCTACTTAAATTTTAGGTTCTTAGGTTAATAAACGGTGATGTTTTTGGCTTTGAATTATCGTATGTTATGCCTTATTCTCGTGCTGTTTCTTTATTTTATTTTTTTATAAATGGTTTTTGTATTTTACTTCCGTTAAAGCTTCGAATGCGTTTTACTAATCGGCATGGTTCAGATAATATATTAGTGAATTTTGCTTAAAATAAGTCAATACTTTCATGCTATTTATTTGTTATGCATGGCTGTGCGTTTTTTTTTAATATATATTTAACAATTTCTTTACTAACTAGGGTTTTTCTTATAACAAAAACCTATTATACTATTACCTGCGGGGTAATTGTTAATAAGTTTCAGGAGCCCAAAAAATTTTGTACAATAATAAATAGAAGAATCGAAAACTTTCTGATTTAGTCAATCACTAGCGTATATGTAAAATAAATTGCTTTTGCACAGCACAACGATAGCGACCGATGTTTTTGTGTGGGTAAGTTGTACGGTGTATGGTAAATACACGCTGTGTTTGATGAAATAAAGTTTATAATCGGTTGTGTACGACGTTTTGATTTAAGAAATGCCGGTGTGTGCACGAGTGCGTATCTATTGATTTTATTGAACTGCATGTGTAGTTGTTGTCCCTCCCAGCGCCTAACTGGAAACACATGGTCCCGATATAATCTCGCCTGGCGGCCATATCTCCTTGTTTATTATATCTATGGTACTACTGTACAAATATTCATCAAAACGGAAAAACTAATAAAAATATATATATATAAATACAATACATAAGTACATAAAATAAATAACTACATCATGTATTTTTTAACATCGTGTGTAGAAAGAAAAACAAAGGAATAGTCATAAGTTTGAAAGAAAATGATTGGCCACCGAGCTTTTAAAAACAGCGAGTGACTGAGCTTGTCTTACTGACACCGGCAATGCATTCCACAACCGAATAGCCTGCACCGTAAACGACTGATCGTAAAATTTTGTTAAATGGGTAGGCATCAAAAGTCTCAAATTCTCTGATGATCTCAAATCTCTAACATGTATGCATGAAGGAACTTAAAACGTTCTTTGAGATAAAAGGGAATGTTTTTTCTATGTGTATTGCTATATTATGTGAGAATTTCGGCACAAAAAGGTTCGCTTACGTACCTATTGGTGAAGTCAATAAAGGCAATTCTCAGATTGGGCATACCTTTACCGGAGATTTTCCATCAAATATTTCTTAGTAACAACTTGTTATCGGTATTCTTGCTGGTTGATAGCTACATTTCCGGAATCCAATAGAACTAGCGAAACCAAACTACCTGACTACATGCATAGGGGACTTTTATTATGGTTTTCATTAACCGGTTTACAGTTTTTTTTAAGAATAGTCTCTTTCTTTATATTTAATCAACATAACAAAAACAATAAAATACCATAGAAAAATAATAGAGATCGTGCATTTCGGTACCTGTGAGATCAATAAGTGTCCAGGTGTCACCAGCGGGATTATTGGGAAAATCCCCACGGACGCGCTCCAAACTACGACAAATCCGGGGAAACCCAGACGGATGGCAGTTCTAGTACATACGTTTTAGCTCTATGGCAGCTTTTGCCTAAAGGCAAGGATCTCCCTAAAGGTCAGTATAACCACTGCCAAAGAGTATACAAATCACTACGTGTCTACGTGTCTATAGCTTGCTGTCAATAATCCCACAGATATCCAGGGTCTGTCAACTTTGTTCTACGAACGTTATGTAGGTGGGCTTGAAAAGAAGAGAGAGACAACGACATCAGATTAAAGAGATGAACATATAAATTTTTATAATGTTGCCACCAAAAAAATAAATTTTGTATTCTCCATATTAATGGGGTTATTTGTTGATTTTTAAAGTAAATTACACTCAAAAATACCTTTCTTTATTATTCTGATACCAAACAAATATATTTAATTAAGAAATGTAACATATTTAATTGATTATTACATAATAAAATAAAAAGTTCCTACGGGCGATAATGTGGCAACACTACGATCCGCACGTCATATTGATTGACGTGATGACGTCACAAGAAAAATGTCTGCCGGCGCTCGCCCACCATTTTATCTTGTATTTATGTTTATTTGTAATAAATAAACTAGTTCCATTTAATTCTACCTGCATTGATAACGTTGAGTCGAGCTTGCTCCTCCGTGGTTGTGTTTTGGTGAAATTAAGTGTGTATATTTGTGAGATAGAGAATTAGAGACTCGGTGTTGAGACAGTGACTCTTGTTTGATTTTTGTTTAATTTCGCGATGAGTTCGCAGAAAGAAAACACTAGAATCTGTTGCATGTGTGGATCTTCACCTTCTAAAGATCCCAATATTACTTTGCATCGGTTTCCAAAGCCTGGCTTAAAAAATGCTCTGCGGTATGTACCTACTGTACTTTCCATGCTATCCATATGTCAATCCAGCTTCTAACTACCATTAACTAACGTAACATACCTAATTTATTTGATACCCTTTGCTAATATCCCAACTTTCGTTGCCTAAAATCATTAGGTATCTACCTACTTACTGTAAAAACCTTTCTCGACTACACCATTTCCGTATCTCTTTCAACCAAAGCGAATATAGAAAGTTTAGTTTTTTCTTATGATATAGTTTTTTTAGGAACATGATAGTTTTATTAATAACGGGTGTAATTTTGATATATTTTAATTTCCAGTTGTGAATTATGGGCAAAGTATTGCTTCCCTAACGAAGCGTGGTCTTCACCGAAATTCCAGGATGGACTTCATTCTAAGCATAAGATGCTTTGCAGTAAACATTTTCAAAGCACATGTTTTATTGAGAAGAAGTTGTTCAGAACGGCTGTACCTGGTGTTCAATGCCAGGTTAGTACATTTATCTTAACACTTGAAAAGTGCATTTAAAACACCTGCCTTACATTGCAAAGAAATACAGACATTATGTTATGTGTAAGTGTAACACATGCTATAATATTGTAGCAGAATAATGATGTTAACCTGACATTTAAGGAAATGTTATAAGTAGTTTATCTAACTAATGCTTTCATATCTTATAAATATTAAAATAAGTCTGACTTTCGTTTTGTAACGTTTCTGAACCTTAAAGTTTACTTGAGAGGAAGGATATAAGCTAGCTTTTATCTAAAAAAAATGAAAGCTTTATTTCATGTAGATGTAATATATTATCATATATCACACAAGAGCTACTATAATTATAATGTTTTTTCAAGCTTAATTTAATCATACCAATTTTCTTCTAAATGTGTTACCTCATCTATAACTTATTTTAATTTAATTGAAGTATTTAAATCAACCTATAATTTTCAGGATAGAACAATTTCTAATCTGCCAGATCAACCTGCCATATTTGAACCTGTTGCCGGTCCATCCAGAATTTATCCTTTAGGAGAACATAATGAAAATATTATCACTCCAACTAATTCTAGAATGTTTGTATGCGAGTCTTCAAAACAAGAAGGTGACCAGAAAAGCAAAATGTTGCTAAAGAAACTAAAAAGTAAAATAAACAAGGTTTATAGATTACAAAAAACTGTAAAACATTTAAAAAATGAAGCATTTTTAAATGTTATTTCTAACAGTGAAACAGTTAAAGAAATCCTAAATAATAAAATGAGTTCGACGTTTGCACTGTTACTACAAGGAGAACTACAGAATTATAAGAGGAAGATCCCAGGGCGCAGGTGGAACATGGAGGCTAAGATAATAGCATTGAGGCTCTACAAAAGGTCACCAACAAGTTACAAACTATTGAGGAGAATGATTTGTTTACCATCACCCAGCACATTAAAATGCCTCTTAAGCAAATTTAAGATGAATGTGGGAACACACAAAACAACACTTACTGTGTTGAAAAAGACAACAAAACACTTTAGGCCATCCGAAAGAGAGTACATATTGTTGTGGGATGAAATGTCATTGAGAAAAAATTTATGGTACAATCCTAAGGCGGATTTTATTGAAGGATTCCAAGACCATGCTACACAAGGTAGATCTCCACAGGCAGCTTCATATGCCCTTGTATTTATGGTAGTTGGAGTTAGGAGGCAAGTTAAGCAGCCAGTGGCTTATTATTTATCAAGTGGTTTTGTCACAGCCGACAGACTATCTGCTTTGATTAAGGAGGTATGCATTTCTTCTTCATTTTGAATTATGATCATGCTTATTTAACTCTTTGCTGAAAATTATGATGATTAAAAAAATGTTTTAAGTTTATTTGTCATTAATCTCCCATTGAATACTTTCAGGTTTTAAATTGTTGCTTTGATGCTAAAATAAATATATGCGCTTCAGTTTGTGACTTAGATGGAGTAAACAAGAGAGCTCTTTGTCTATTAGGAGCTTCTGTAGAGAATCCCTACATAGAAGTAAGCAACCACAAAATTGTCACACTATTTGATACACCACACCTACTAAAGTGCTTCAGAAATCTCTTTATGAAATATGATGTTAAGTTTAGGACCAATATGACATCAGACAACAAACAAGGAATTGGTAAGTCCTTATTTTATATAGTTGTAAAAAATAAATTGTTTAGTAATAAATATGTACAAAAATACCCCAATATTATTTTTTTAAAGATACAAAATTAACACTTCATAATTCTAATACTTTTAATAATTACTTTACAGGAATCGCTAAATGGAGCCACATCAGACAGTTTTATGAATTGGACAATAATAATCCCAATTTTGTATTTGCACCATGCTTAAGTAAAGAACACCTTGATCCTAATTCGAAGCAAAAAATGAGGGTAAAACTTGCAGCACAAGTTTTAAGCCACTCTGTTGCAGCAGGAATATATACCAAAATAGCTGGAGGTAAGAAACCTTTTATAGTCAAGTTCAATCTCATTTATTCACTCAGATCATAGTTATTCATACTTATAAACATTTAAAGACTACACCCTTTCTTACTCATTACTTTCAACAGTAGGTATTGTAATGTAGAGTCATCTCTTTAATAAAGGGTAAAACCATCTAGTAATTTTAATATACTTTTAATTATTACTTAGTTCTATCATCATCATATCAGCCGTAGGACATCCACTGCTTAACATAGGCCTCCCTTAATATTTCCAATAGGACCGGTTGGACGCAGCTTGCATCCAGTGCGAACCTATATTTAAACTTAGTCCTATATTGAACAAGTAACTAGCCCCATGGTTTTTATCATTTAAAAATTCATTAATAGTATAGTAACTGTTCTTGCTTAAGGGTGCATAAAGAAATGTACCCTAAGATTAAGAATGATTTGTCATTAAATATCTAACAAAACTTTTTTAAATTTAATTAACAAGATACATATTATAATACTTTTTTGGTCTGATTTACAATCATGATTATTTCACAATTTATAAAAAAATTAAGTAAAAAGAATGTGTATATTATGTATACCAGTCTTACCAAACGGGTATTGTGTTACCCAGAAACTGGGTTGCGGAGGTCAGATGGGCAGTCGTTCCATGTAAAACACTAATACTCAGCTGCATCGAGTTACACTGGAAGCCGGCCCAACATAGTTGGGAAAACACTTAGCAGATGATGCTCTTTATATAATATAGATGACAATCATTGACACTATCGTGTTACGCAGCTACTGGGTTGTGGAGGTCAGATAGGCAGTCGTTCCATGTAAAACACTAATACTCGGCTGCATCGGGTTACACTGGAAGCCGGCCCAACATAGTTGGGAAAACACTTAGCAGATGATGCTCTTTATATAATATAGATGACAATCATTGACACTATCGTGTTACGCAGCTACTGGGTTGTGGAGGTCAGATAGGCAGTCGTTCCATGTAAAACACTAATACTCAGCTGCATCGGGTTACACTGGAAGCCGGCCCAACATAGTTGGGAAAACACTTAGCAGATGATGCTCTTTATATAATATAGATGACAATCATTGACACTATCGTGTTACGCAGCTACTGGGTTGTGGAGGTCAGATAGGCAGTCGTTCCATGTAAAACACTAATACTCAGCTGCATCGGGTTACACTGGAAGCCGGCCCAACATAGTTGGGAAAACACTTAGCAGATGATGCTCTTTATATAATATAGATGACAATCATTGACACTATCGTGTTACGCAGCTACTGGGTTGTGGAGGTCAGATAGGCAGTTGTTCCATGTAAAACACTAATACTCAGCTGCATCGGGTTACACTGGAAGCCGATCCCAACATATTTGCGAAAAGGCTAGACAGGTGGTTATATATCTATGCCAGCAAAGCCAGAGGTCAAACGCTAGTTAATAATATGCTTACTCATATTGATTTCATTTGTTTATTGTGAATTTTCAGGTGACATGCCGACTGAAGCCTTGGCCACAGCTAATTTAATCACAAATATGGATGAACTGTTCGATGGTGTAAACGCGTCGACACCAGACCTAAGAAGAGGAAAAAAATTTTCCACAAACATAAAAAATTCTTCGGAACATCTGCAAATGTTTAATAAAATGATTTCTTTTTTTAAAACCCTTGAATTTTTGGGATGCAAGGGCAATCCGCCATCAAAAGACGGGTGGATTTGGACCCTCAATGGCATAGAAATGGTGTGGAGAATCCTCAGTGCCAAACATAAATCAATTAAAAGTCTGTCTACAAGAAGATTTCAGCAGGACCCACTTGAAAATTTATTTGGGTGTATACGCTTCAGCTGTGGGTCCAATAGCAACCCCACAGTTGGACAATTCGTTGCTGGATTAAAAACTGCCGTAATAAGCAATATGGCACATAATAGCTCAGGCAATTGTGAGCTGGATAGCAACAGTGCCATCATAACAAACTTTAAAACATTTCTGACACCAGCCACAGACTTACGCACTGACACGGAACAATGCTCGGAGCATTACCAAATAGAAAAAGAAATTGAAGAAAATATTTCTTCCTCCCTGGGACAAAACTTGGAAGAAGGAAGTAGCGAACTTCAAGCATGTGCCTATGTCTGTGGCTTCATTATTAAAAAAAGTAAAAACAATTGTAATGATTGTAAAAATATACTAGTGTCCGAAACGCCAGAGGAAGTCCATAATTTTATAGAATTTAAAAATTATGAATCTATGAAAAAATCTCTTACATATGCCTCTAAAAATTTAATAGATTGTGTAGAAAAAAGTGCAAGCTTAATTAATAAATTTTTAGAAAAAGAGGCGTATGGAGAAAATATCAAAATGAAAATAACGCAATTGTTAAAGGAATCTATAAATTATGACTTCCTCGAAAATTGCATGGAACACAAAGAATTAAATATAACATACATAATAAATAGTGTCTTCCATATTAGCATTAAGAGATACTGTATATTGAAAAACAGAATGTATTCTGAAGAGGCGTGTAAATCTGCATTAAAAAGAAAAATGAACATAATTATGCATAAATAAAATGTCAGTGGTTTAGTAGTTCAGTGGTTAGGCTCAGCGTTGATAAATCAGTAAGTCAGTCAGGATAAGTAAATAATGTTCAGGGTTAAAATGTTAAATTCTCAAAATGTAGGACATTTTTCATATCAGTATTTTGTAATTATTGTTTGTCATAAGTATTAAAAAAGGGCTTTGATGAGTTATTTAAAAAATTCACCACATTCTCAAAGATTGGACATTTTGTAAGTAGGACATTTTGGGAATTGGACTTTTTGAGAATTGGACATTATGCCCCTGAACGTTATATAATTATGTGTAGATTATGTTCATTTTCTTTTCTAATTTATTATTTTAACACCTTGTTTTATTAATGGATAATGTTTGGCATGGCGCCTCAGTCAATGCTGAAGATGTGTGGTATCATTAATATTGTTTAAACATGAAACAAAAATGACAGTTTTGTCTGCCTTTAACCAAAATAATAAGTATCTTTCTTCCTAATCATTTTACTTATTTATTTTATTAAACTGAAATAGTACATTAATTAATAAAACCATGTCGTAAACTTGTGTTTGAGCTTGCCTAGGATTATATGTTCAAATCGTATGCAATAAGCCCATCCATACTTGTTATTTTGGTTGAAGACATCTGCAATACTTAACATTTAAAAAAAATTGCATAATCTCATGTACATCTTATTTTAAGAATTTGACGTTTAATTTGCAGTTTAGATTTGCCGACGAAATTTGTGATTCATATTCATATTCATTTATTTGCTTTCCACAATGTATAACATAACATTATTTAAAATTTATTGTTTGAGTAAAAGATTTAGAAAAAAAAATACTTAAAAAGAAAAAACCATATTTCCTTATAATTATTGAGATCAGTTACAAACAAGTAAGTAATTATATTATAAGGTATACAGAAAATTATAATAATTAAAGTATTACATGTGTAGTAGATTATGTGAGTAGTAATTATTTGCTGTATTTTATTTATTTATAGTTTTCGGTTAAATATTCGTTTATGTTATAGTATACTTTGTTCATTAGAAATAGTTTTAGTTAATTTGTAAAAGTGTTATAGTTATTTATGTTCTTAATTTCTTCGGGTAGCTTATTATATAGTTTGATTGACATAACATAACAACTAGAGGAATGCATTTTCAGTCGTGATGTATGTATGTTTAATCTATTTTTGTATCTTAGTGTAATTTTTGTTTGTATTAATTAGTATATAATTCCGGGTGGTTACGTACAAATTTACACATTTCAAAAATATATAGGCAGGGTAGTGTGAGGATTTTTAGTTCTTTGAAGTGTGGTTTACAACTATCAGTCTCTTCAATGTTGACTAATATCCTAATAAACTTTTTCTGTAGGGTAACGTATGTACGTCTGTACTATTTCCCCATAGGATGACCCCGTATTTAAGCCATGCATAGCCATAGGCATAGTACGTGACTAGTGCAGTTTTGAGATCTGTTGTTTTTTTATCTCACGGAGTGTGTAGGAGAATGTAGATAATTTAGATCTTAATTTATTAATATGAGACTTCCAATTTATATTCGTGTCAATGTCTAGGCCTAGGAGGGTAAATTTATCAACTACATCCAATTTAGAGTTATTGAAGCTGTAATTAACATTTATAGGTATTTTTTGGCGGGGGTGAAAAGTCATTATTTTTGTTTTATTGAAATTAATTTCAAGATTATGTTGTGTCATCCAGTTCGTTGTAGTATTAAGTATAGAGTTTATTATTAAGGTTACTATTATTTTCGCATGAGGCAAGTATGGATATGTCATCTGCAAATAAGACACAGGGGTCATTTATATGGTTAGGAAGGTAATTTATGTATACAAGAAATAGAAAACAGCCTATAACGCTTCCTTGCGGTATGGAAGCCTGTATTGGTATGCTGTCAGAACGGAATATTTATATTTCTTTAGTACTGCGATTAAAAAATTCAATTTCTACTAATTGTTCTCTGTGCTGTAAATAAGAGGTGAACCGTTCGTGGCATTTACCTCGAATTCCTATGCTATATAATTTCTATCATAAAATGTCAAACTGCACTTTGTCATAGGCTTTTGTCATGTCGAGCAATAATCCTATAGCATATTTTTTATTATTAATAATATTGAGAGCCTCTTGTATATATTTATATACAGCCAAAATGGTGGATCGGTTTTTTCTAAAACCATTTTGACAGTCGTTAAATATATTGTGTTTTTCTTTATGTATTCATTATTATGATTCATGATATCATTACACATAGGTACATACACATACTTGTGATTTGTGAACCTTTTGTACCATATTGCTGGAAATGAATATCTTACTCATATATTTGGTGATCTGTAATACAGGGCTAAACCTAACTCGGACACCAGCTTCTCACATATACAAGGCTGTAATATATTAAGTTATTTTTATATAAATGTATATACCTGTATTGTGAGGAGAAATAAACGCATATATTATTATTTTAATTATTATTTATTAGCCTAAATGAATATTTGATAATTTATAATTATTATCATGCTAAATAAAACTGTCAAGTATTAATCTTTGTTTTATTAGACTGCTCTATAAAGATAAATTTTAGCATTTTATGCACAAGTACAGTTTCTCCTTTCTCGATAGTGATTCTGTTTAGATGACAATTATTGCTGAGCAAAAATTGGGCATCTTATAGGAAACTATCGAGAAACGCACTTACTGTACTTGTACATAAAATGCGATACAACGGTATCAAGTGTATAAAATGCATTGTAGTTTGAAATTCCCGCCCTAGCTTCTACTCTCTAGTTTTCGTGGGCGGAACACAGATGGCGCTGGTCGGTAAGGAATTTTTTTCTCTTAAAACTTGTATGGAGTCGTTATTCTTCCCTCTAGGGTATATATGTTCTGTGCAGATATCACATTAGAAATTCAATGAATCACAATGACACACAATGAATCCAAAATAATTCCAAGTCCTGTCCTTCAGCTTTTTGCTGAACTTGGTGTACCTATAGATGTTATAATATCAGATACTAGTAAATTTCACTATGCTTTTTGGAACGATAAAAAAATTACTTTCGGGTGAATATAAAGAATTTGATGACACAATTTTAGTTGAAAGTCCATTTGCGGAGACAACGAGAGACGGCACAGTCACGTTACGTATGGTGCACCTTGGTACGTATCATTGTTTGGATTTGTGAACCGCCTTATAAAGTAGGTGTGAAGATTTTCGAATTCGCATAGGAAAATCCAATCGTGAAACCGTACTAACTTGCTCTCTGTTGATCCATTTTGCGAAGGACCCGCAGACGGTACCCATCGTATGCGGCTCCGGTTTTTTTAAATGATATTCTTAAAGCCTGCTCTACACTACTCGCGAAGTTGCCTCGACGAAGTACTCGTCGAAGTTAATCGAAGTCCGAAGTATGTGACTACACTCAGGGAGGAGCTCAGTCGGCCGGCGCCCGCACGATAGGCATCATGGATAACGTACAAGTGGCAGCTGCCGTTGCAATGTGTACTCTCGCGTATTATAACTACGTTTGGGTTTATCATTCAACGAAAATTAAAAAGAAATGGAGAAGAAGAAGATGATGGATGATTGCAATGCACCGGAACAGAACTAGGTTAGTTAGGGTCCCAAATAACTGGCTCGGATTGCAGTGTTTCGAAGAGCAAGAGAATTTGTTCTTGTGTCCACTATATATCACTCATCGTTATCAGTTCTGTTAAGTGTACGGAACGATGCCGATGACGACTACATGTAGGCTATACAAATATTTGTTTAGGGCTGGGGTCGAACCCATGTCATGCACCAGTCAATTGTACGCCAACCGCGTCGTTTAAAATTTAACCAAACAAGTAAATATACGAATGATTTCTACTTTTTAACCGACGAAAAAAACGAAGGAGGTTATCAAGTCGACGCGTATATTTTTTTTATGTATGGTCACCGATTACTCGAAGACGGGTGAATCGATTTGGAAAATTCTTTTTTTGTTTGAAAGGACTTTGAAGTTGGTCCCATTGTCACCAACTCAGGATCTGATGATGGGATCCTGGAGAAATCGGGGGAACTCTTCAAATATTATAGGCACACCTATAGTGATTTGAGTATTTTTTTATAATAACTTGTATAGTTGCATTCGAAAAGCACCATTTGTGAAATGGACCTGATGATAAAGACCACAGATGGCCACTGGAACTACTCAATATATAAGTAGGAATAATAAGTATTTCATGTGTTCCGCTTCGATTACTTGAATGTGGTTAGGTAAGCACAATATGCTCGTCACAATGCATATGGTAAAGTGAAGCTGATGGTGAAGTACCAGAAGAACTCCTCAACAATTAACGGCCCAACATTAGGAAAAGCAATATTTTGTAAATGATTATAAGTAGTTGACATTTAGGCTTTTGTAACTAGGTAAATTATAAATCGACCAACTAAAAAGAGTGAAATAAAAACTTTTTACCAAAAAATTAAACCGACTCCCAAAAAACACTACAAAGTAAAAAATAACTTAAATTTCGGAAGTCGGTGCCAAAAACGAAAATACAAAACTAAAGACACCAACTACCGAAATTAAAGTTATTTTTTACTTTGTAGTGTTTTTTGGGAGTCGGTTTAATTTTTTGGTATTTTTTTTTATTTTAAGTAGGTAGTTACTTACACTATCTTAATCTTATATATCTAGGTATTAGTCTATAATATACTTGCAGATTAATAGTAGAGACATACGTAAGTATACAACGTGTAATTTAAAGGGTATATACATACCAAGTGCATGGCTTCTTTGGATGATAACAAACGATATGGCAAGGGCTTTTTAATCCTACGAGGCCCCCCCTGTAGAGGGCCGAAGCCTGCCGGGGTCGTGGGACTCATCCCATTACCGTGACCCCGGAACGTAAAGGTCTATTGAAGGAACACCGTGGATTTTAGTCAGTACAAGTCTGACAGTCCCTCCGGCCCTGCCCGGGGTGGGAGGACTTATTTGATGATGTTACCACGTAAAAAAAAAAGTCTACGAATGTAGAACTTATTACAAATTCCAATACACAATACCAGAGACCGAATTTTTTAAATTAAGAAGAAGAGAGTCTCCATACCAGATGTTGTCTTCAGCCCTTTTGGATAGTTGTGGAATATTTATTTATATAAATATACAACGTGTATCAGAATAAACGCAAGACCTGGAAGTAGTTTGCTCGGAATCGGCTTCTGAATCGATTTCCATCATTATTTATATGTGTTAATTTTTTTCGGAAAAATCCTTTATTTAACCTAAATTAGGATCACTGCGTAAAACCAACGTAATAAAATATTTTATTTAGGGAAATTTAAGACTTATCTCAAAGCAATAAAAACCCATATGAATGTATGGCTGAATTTGTATATCGCTCATAGCTATCCAAGTATCCATACACACACGTAAATAATATCAATACATTTTACATTTCAGTTAGTGTGCAAAAATTAAATTTTAATTTAAGGAAGATTAATCCTTAATTTCAAGCAGTACGTCTTACTTAACTGCACAACCGAATTTGTACTTTGTAGTTCGGTCACTCATAATAATAATCATATCTATCCTTACTCACACACACACACACACACACACACCCCTATTGTACGTAATTTAAGGAAATTTCAACCATATTTCGAAGCAATAAAGCTTTTTTAAATGCATGACTGAATTTGTAATTCCGCATTTCACAATCTTTTGTTGAGAAATGACAAAATATTAGAAAATCTAAGGTACGTTTTTTGCAAACGCAAAATCAATATGAAAGAGCGAGACGCAATAATTTACCCGACTTAGCCCTTTGACGTTTGATATGCCGCCGCGCACACGCGCCTCCACCGCCCACCCGATATCAAACAAAGTCAGTCACTCAGTCACGACGGAGCTCCCGCGCATTTCACGTGCAACGTCCGACGGCATCTTGATGCGGAATATGGCCCTCGTTGGATAGGTCGTGGGGGTCCGGTACAGTGGGCTCCCAGATCCCCTGATCTAACACCGTTGGACTTTTTTTTGTGGGGTCGAATAAAATCGCTCGTGTATGTAAACGAAGCAACAAGTGTCGATGACCTCAAACATAAAATTGAACTCGCGTTTGTTAAAGTGAAATGTGAAACTGAGGTGCTTAACAAACTAAAAACTAACTTAAGAAAACGTGCAATAATGTGTATCGGGCAAGGTGGTGGACATTTTGAAAATCTTCTAAAAATGGGACAAAGAAGAAGTATTTAGTAATACCTCAGGTATGTACCTTCATAATACGATTTTAAGTAGGTACTGTAAATATTATGATTGAAATCTTTGGTCAGTGGGTCGTCTTAGGGCTCAGGAAGCGTAAGGCCACGGGTGGCCACAATTTTTTTTTTTCAATATTCGTTTTCTGAGGGGTTGAACACGCCGACTTTGAATATTTTTTTTATACGTACCTAATAAAAATATAAACACGACTTAGTAGAGGGTGAAAAGACGCGGGCGCCTTTAGGTATTGCCGTAGGTACTGATAGATCGCAGTGGGGTGAAAAGTAGCTCAATTTAAAAATACTTCCGTATCCGTAATTAAACCAAATCATTCGAAGCTGTCAGTCCAAAGCCTATGTAATTGTGATGGAAAGATGGAATCAAACTAGTTAGGCAACTAGCAATAATAGTTATACCTACAGTAATATCGCAAATTATTAGTATCAAACTACGTAGGTAATGTTCGGTCAATGAACGTACAGATACATACCTAAAGCCGGCTCTACACGTTGGCCAACACAGTGGCGAATGTAGTGGCCAGCATATTGGCCAAGAGTTCGTGATAGCGTCCACACGTTGGAAGGTCGTTCAGTTTGCTACGGTTCAGGCCAATGTGCGGACGTTATTTATTAAAATGGGTATTGAGGCGCTAACTGCTGCTTCTTTGGTCCCACAAACAATTTACGGCTTGGTAGAGCTCTATAAACCGAAAAGTTTCTTCGTTATTAGTCATTACTGACATTTTGTTTACACTAATTGTTACCGACGCGTGACTATAAAAACTTTTTAACAAAAAATAAAACCAACTTCCATATCAAAACACTACAACGCCAAAAATAACTTTAATTTCGGTAGTCGGTGTTATTCGTTTTGTATTTTCTTTTTTGACACCGCCTTCCGAAATTATAGTTATTTTTGCCTTTGTAGTATTTTAATATTGAAGTCGGTTTTATTTTTTGTTAAAAAATTTTTTTCTAGCTTTTTAGTGGGTCGGTTTGTAATTTATCTAGTTACAAAAGCCAAAATATCAACTACTTATCACCTTTTACAAAATGTTGCTTTTCCCGATGCAGAGCCGTTAATTTTTGAGGAGTTCTCCTGGTACTTCACCATCAGCTCTACATCACCATATGCATTGTGACGAACATAAAGTGCTTAATATCTATATTCAAGTAATCGAATCGCAATCCATGAAATACTTATTATTGAGCAGTTTCGGTGGTCATCTATGGTCTTCATCATCAGTTCCACTTCCCCAAATGGTGCTTTTCGAGAGCAACTGCACAAGATACTATAAAATATAACCAAAACGCTATAGATGTGCCTATAATATTTGAAGAGTTCCCTCGATTACTCCAGGATCCCATCATCAGATCCTGATTTCATAACAATGGGACCAACTAGAAAGTATACAATTTTAAATGAAAAGAGAATTTTCTAAATCGGTCGAGCTGACTTCGAGTTATGAGGTAACATACATAAAAAAAAACTTCAAGACGAACTGAGAACCTCCTTTTTTTGAAGTCGGTTAAAATGTTTAATCAGGTGCGTGCGATCGTTCTGGGAGCTCGTAGCATACTAAACGCGCGGCCAACGTGTGGACGCGGTAGCCAATACTCGGCCAACAACCCTTTGATCTTTTGCAAAAAACCGACACCACACGGATCTCGCGCCAACTCGTCGGCCATCATTCCAATACAACCCAAGATGCACAAACACCCCCTCTACACGTTGGCGAATAGGCACTGGCCAACACAGTGGCGAATGTAGTGGCCAGCATATTGGCCAAGAGTTCGTGATAAGCCGGCTCTACACGTTGGCCAACACAGTGGCGAATGTAGTGGCCAATGACTATTCGCCAACGTGTAGAGGGGGTGTTTGTGCACCCAACATGCACAAACACGCCGTCTACACGTTGACCAATACGCATTGGCCACTACATTCGCCACTGTGTTGGCCAACGTGTAGAGCCGGCTATAGCGTCCACACGTTGGAAGGTCGTTCAGTTTGCTACGGTTCAGGCCAATGTGTGGACGTATTTATTAAAATGGATATTGAGACGCTAACTTCTGCTTCTTGGGTTCCACAAACAATTTACGGCTTGGTAGAGCTCTATAAACCGAAAAAATTCTTCGTTATTAGTCATTACTGACAATTTGTTTACACTAGTTGTTACCGACGCGTGACTATAAAAACTTTTTAACAAATAATAAAACTGTCTTCCATATCAAAACACTACAACGGCAAAAATAATTTTAATTTCGGTAGTCGGTGTTATTGGTTTTCTATTTTCTTTTTTTGATACCGCCTTCCGAAATTAAAGTTATTTTTGCCTTTGTAGTATTTTGATATGGAAGTCGGTTTTATTTTTTGTTAAAAAGTTGTTTTCACGCTTTTTAGTGGGTCGGTTTGTAATTTATCTAGTTACAAAAGCCAAAATGTCAACTACTTATCACCTTTTACAAAATATTGCTTTTCCCGATGCAGAGCCGTTAATTTTTGAGGAGTTCTCCTGGTACTTTACCATCAGCTCTACATCACCATATGCATTGTGACGAACATAAAGTGCTTAACAACCATATTCAAGTAATCGAATCGCAATCCACGAAATAATTATTATTGAGTAGTTTCGGTGGTCATCTGTGGTCTTCATCATCAGTTCCACTTCCCCAAATGGTACTTTTCGAGAGCAACTGCACAAGATACTATAAGAAATACCCAAAACGCTATAGGTGTGCCTATAATATTTGAAGAGTTCCCTCGATTACTCCAGGATACCATCATCAGATCCTGATTTCATAACAATTGGACTAACTAGAAAGTATACAATTTTAAATGAAAAGAGAATTTTCTAAATCGGTCGAGCTGACTTCGAGTTATGAGGTAACATACATAAAAAAAAACTTCAAGACGAACTGAGAACCTCCTTTTTTTGAAGTCGGTTAAAATGTTTAATCAGGTGCGTGCGATCGTTCTGGGAGCTCGTAGCATACTAAACGCGCGGCCAACGTGTGGACGCGGTAGCCAATACTCGGCCAACAACCCTTTGATCTTTTGCAAAAAACCGACACCACACGGATCTCGCGCCAACTCGTCGGCCATCATTCCAATACAACCCAAGATGCACAAACACCCCCTCTACACGTTGGCGAATAGGCACTGGCCACTACATTCACCACTGTGTTGGCCAACGTGTAGAGCCGGCTTAATGCGTACCTTTCTGTTACTACCTACTACGTAGGCACGCGCAGTCGCGCACGAGTGTGCGTAGGGATAGAGTAGTATGCTCGAACGTTTTACGTTCAGTCAGGACAAAAATTTTATTTAAAAAAAACTGGGTGTTCTTTAAGTAAATTAAATTACAGATGTTGTTTTAGTTCTATAATTGAATATTCTAATTGGGGTGTCTGAGGTCTTGCGTTTATTCCGTTACACGTTGTATAAGTAAAAATTATCAATTTTTACATACCTAAAAGACCGACTCACAGCGCGGCCGGCAGCCTGCCGCTATGTGCCACACACACAAGATAATATAATAAACTACGTTTATTCGGATTTGAAAACAAATATGAGGGATAGAGAATGGCTGCGTGAAAGAGCAATTTTGGCACCGACTAACGAAATTGTAGGGCAGATCAACGAAAAGAATATGTCTCATGTGGATGGTGATATTGTCGAGTATCTGTACGTCTACAATATCATGGATATTGAACAAGTGACGTTGTACCCTGTAGAGTTTCTCAACTCTCTGGAAATGTCAGGGGTGCCATCACGTAAGTTGAGTCTTAAACTTGGTGTCCCAATTCTGTTGATGTGTAATCTGGACGCACCAAGGCTCTGTATTGGCACGCGACTACAAATTACACAGTTTGCACGCAATGTTGTGCAAGCAACAACAGGAACAACAAGCGGTGAAAACTTATTTATTCCTTGCAATCCAATAATCCTGACCGCTTTGCCATTCCAGTTCAAAAGACTCTAATTTCCCTTAAAAGCAGCATTCGCAATGACGAATGGGTTGGTGGATGTCAGATGTATCCGGATGTTTGGTCCTAGGACTTGCTGGTTTGCTCACGATGTATTCCTTCAACTTTTATAGTATTAAGTATCCATACTTAAATATGGCTGTACCTTTATAATATGCGTTTTAAGCCCTGAAAAACCATATCCTCGCTACACCTAATTATGAACCATTGTTCTAGGTTTGAGTTCAAGAGCTTTTATAATTGCTACTGAACGTGATATCACCGGAAAAGATGCAGCGACAAGTGACGGTACTCCGCTATGCCGGGAGTCAAGTGTCATAGAAATACTTTCATTGTATCCATGGGAAACAATCAAGTTGACTGTGTTTAAAAGAAGTCAAAAGCAGGCACTAAAGGCTTCATTCATTAACGATGGAGTGAGATATTTTGAAATGAGAGAAATACCAAAAAAGAAGGTTAGTAAAGGTGAACGCAGACCTAGCCGCACCGCAGTCTCTACAGTCCCCGCAGTCATCGCTTTTTGTTAATGGCCTCGCACATCTATCCACGCCGCAGTCGCTGCAGTCGTTCCCGTCAGTGTTGCCAGATTTTTGAAAGCATTATCTGTACCGAAGATTTAAAAAATCTGTATAAAATCTGTATTTGGTATTGGTATTTTGCTCTTTTGTGTAATTTTATCTGTAGGTGCTATAATAGGGAATAAGCAAGTAATTATTTATACGAGAATAAGTAATTTTATTATAAACCGTTGACAGAGATTCTCTGTCTACTTTATAACTCTGGCAACACTGCGCGCCGTGGATGCGAATGACGTCATCCGCGCTGCGTGCGGGTGACGTCATCAGCTGCGGCTAGGGGAGTTCGGTCGTTTCAGGGACTGCGGCGACTGCGGCGCGGGTAGGTGTGCGAGGTTGCATAGAACTTCATATAAAGAATTCGAATGAAAAGACTGCGGCGCGTGCGGTGCGGCTAGGTCTGCGTTCACCATAATGTATCTACTCGAAAGGGTTGGATAAATCTAATCCCGAAAAATATACCCGTAGCGGTATCAGCTAGCTTGATAATGCTCATCATCATCAGCTTAGCCTTTTCCCAACTATTTTGGATTCGGCTTCTAGTCTAACCGGATGCCGCTGAGTATTTGTATTTTACAGGGAGCGACTGCCTATCTGACCTTTATTTATTTAAACTTTATGTACAATTGTGTTACATGGGCGGATTTAATGCAGCAAGGCATTCTCTACCAGTCAACCTTTGGGTTAAAAAAAAAGACATTGTGGTAGGTGTACGAGAAAATGGAATGAAATAATATATTTGATACAACAAATACAAATATTTATTGGAACAAAAATCAGTTTACAAAAGTTTGTGTACGTTAACAATCACATTAGTATGAAATACTGTGTCGCGACCATTAGCACCCACCTCCAAGAGGGGAGACTACAGTGTTCCATGAATGAATATAAAAGGAAAAGAAACAGAATTTTTTTTTTTTTTGGAATAAATGAGTGTGTGTATACGTGGAATGTATGTGTAGTGTATGTATGTGTAGGCGTGTGAGTGAATGTGTATATATGTAAAGATAGGAAGGTGCGTATGGTCGTTACCCTTGCGATTTGGAAGGCAGTGAGGAATGAAAGGGACGTTACCAATTTTTTATGTCTTTTTATTTTAAGCTTTCACAACATCTTCAAGAACTGAGCCACTTATGTGTTTTTGATTTACATTCGCGTGAAGTAAGGGGGTAAATGTTCAAAATTTCATTTATTTTGTTATACAATATTGGGCTTATGAAGATGTATTGTCGTCTAACTATTACAATGCTAGCTAGTACTACTGGGCAGACTTTAACAGGTCTACGTTTCCGCCTACTCTGGCTGCTAAAGCTGTGGTCGAAACTAAGTTCAGTATGTTTTCTTAAAATTAAGTTCAGAAGGAAACTGTCTTACCCTAGGTACTTGCAACAGTGCATACAGTTCCTCAGTTGGAAAACGAACTGGTTTGTGTGACATGACTTTAAGAACCGTCGCAGCGAACGGTTCTTAAAGTCATGTCACACAAACCAGTTCTCTCTCTCTTTCTAAACGAAGCATTAAACACTTTCCTGAACTACCCCATGCGGTTATACAATAGTTCAGGATGGAGTTAGCTAGTGCATAGTAAACTGTCTTAAGCGTAGGGAGGTCCGCTGAGGATCTTAATTTTTTAAACACAAATATCAGTTTCCTAACCCGTGCAACTAATGAACCAATGTGCTCGTTCCAGGACATAGTGCTATCAACTGTTACGCATAAGTATTTTATACTATTTGTTCGCGAGATAGATTTGCAACAGCAGTTATTATTATTTACGGAAAGACAATTGTGGATAATCAAAGTGAAAGGAGAAGCTGGTTGAGAAGCTATGCGTGGAGCAAATGTTATAAATTGAGTTTTATCCATGTTCAGAGTAAGCAAGTTATTCGATAGCCAGTCAGAAACCATTCGTAATGCGGATTCTGCATGTGAGCGGGTCTCATGCCAGTCTCTTCCTTGTACAATTACTGCCGTATCGTCAGCGTAGACTAAAAGTTTCGAATTTGATATATTGAGTCTGCAGAGCTCGTTAATGTAGATTAAGAATAAGGTAGGTCCAAGAACACTACCTTGTGGGACGCCATAGCACATTCTTTCTTTGCTGCTCATATGGTTTCCTATTTTTACAATCTGGGAACGATCACTAAGATAACTTCTAAAAATATCATGCGATAATCCTCTAATGCCAATTTTTTGGAGTTTATTCAGCAAGAGAGGAACAGAAACAGAGTCAAAAGCTTTTGAAAGGTCTAGGAATATAGCAATTGTATTGAATTTGCTGTTTAAGTTTTTAGCCACAGTACCAGTCAATTCCAGAACAGCATCTTCTGTGTTATACTAATCTGTGTGATACTAATAAATATAATACTAATATATAATAATACTAATAAAATACACATATAAATGCTAAAATGACAAACTAATAAATACCGTGCTTTATAATATTCTTTCTGATTAAGAGAGCTCATAATAATTATGACACGGCCCCTTAAATAGTGGTTTTTAATTTTACGCTAAAAAGTAAATTTTGACTCAGCCTTCTCGATGCCAAGGGGTAGCAAATTCCAGAGTTTAATAGTAGAAACAGCGTGAGAATTAGATAGAAGCCCGGTGCGGTGAGAAGGAATGTGAAGAAGTAAGTTTTTGGATGCGCAAAGGTTAAGATCATGAGAACGGCCCAACAATTTAAATTTTTGTTTTAAGTAAACAGGAGCACAAAGATCGTTCATAATAGTGAAGAGCATACAGAGGGATCTGAGGGATCTCCTTTGACGGATAGGCAACCATTTAAGCTGAAAACGGAAGGAAGAAATGTGATCATATTTTCAACCCAGTATCTGGATAGCACGATACCCCTTGGCTCAGCTTGGCTCAGAGTCAGACTTATTTATTTATTTATTTTATTATTTATGTACACACAGTAAAATATAATAGGACAACATAATTATAATATTTGAGTACAAAGGTACTGCTTATTTCTTAAGAAATTTCTTCCAGCAGACCTGCGAAAGGAGAAGTGAAAAAGAAATGTAGACAATAGTGTGTGAGAACAAGAAGAGAAATAAAAATTAATATGAAGTCTAAACCTAAAACTAAAATAATAAGTATACCTACACATACTTATAATGCAATAAAAATAACATATACTTAAATAAATACATAATGTAAGAATATATAAACATATAATATAAATATATAAATAAATAATTAACACAGTTAAGAGGAAAGGTAATGCTCTTTTAATCGACATTTGAATAAAGATATAGTTTTTAAATCACGAATGCTAGGCGGAAGTGAGTTCCACAATCTTACAGCATGGACAGAGAAGGAATAAGAGTAGTAGCTAGTTTTATGAGGATGAGATTTAAGGATGGATCTAAGGTGTGATCTACACGGTACGTCGCTAGAACGAGCGTAAGAAAAGCGCTCACGCAGGTAGGAAGGGTAAGACGGGTTGTGTAAGATGTTGAAGAGGAGACACAAAATCCTAGTGTTCCTGCGAAGACGGATTGGGAGCCACTTGAGTTCCTTGCGAAGGTGAGAAACATGGTCATACTTTCGAAGACCGAAAACAAAGCGAATGCACAGATTTTGCAAGCGCTCAAGCTTGTTTAATAGCTCCTCGGTAGCATCCAAATAGCAGGCGTCGGCATAATCTATAATCGGCTGAATAAGTGTTTGTGCCAAAGAAACTTTAGTCTTCAAGGGCAGAAGACTTTGAAGGCATTTCAGCGAATGAAAGGAGAAATTTACCTTTCGGCTTACCTCATTGACCTGAGCACGCCACGAGAGATTGGAGTCAATAACTACACCCAGATCTTTAGCGGTTTCGGTATAGTCAATGCGAACGCTGACTCGGTAACGACTGTCTAGGATGTCCAAATGATAGCCGGGACCAACGGCTTAACGTGCTAATCGGAAGAAAAGGATGATTTGATGAGATATACTTACTTTATGTGAGTAGGTATTATCTAAGTATTTGCGGCTTAACTTTTGTAAGCTATACCTATCGTAGTTACAGACTACGCAGACTTGAAAAAACGCTCATAGTGATCGATCGGAAATCAATCTAGAAAGAGAACATTTTTTACCAACTAAAACAAACACGGACGAGGCTATCAAGTCGACGCCTATATTTTTTTAAATTTTTTTTTATTTATGATCACCGATTACTCGAAGACGGCTGAACCGATTTGGAAAATTCTTTTTTGTTTGAAATGGTATAATTTGAGATTGGTCCCATTGTCACCAAGTCAGGATCTGATGATGGGATCCTGGAGAAATCGAGGGAACTCTTCAAATATTATAGGCACACCGATAGTGATTTGAGTATTTTTATAGTAACTTATGTAGTTGCATTCGAAAAGCACCATTTGTGAAGTGGACCTGATGATGAAGACCACAGATGGCCACTGGAATATATATGTAGGAATAATAAGTATTTCATGGGTTCCGCTTCGATTACTTGAATATAACCATATGTATTGTGACGAGCATATTGTGCTTAATAACCATTAAGCACAATATGCTCGTCACAATACATATGGTGAAGTAAAGCTGATGATGAAGTACCAGGAGAACTCCTCAACAATTAACGGCCCAGCATTAGGAAAAGCAATATTTTGTGTAAAAGATTATAAGTAGTTGAGATTTAGGCTTTTGTAACTAGGTAAATTATAAATCGACCAACTAAAAAGAGTGAAATAAAAACGTTTTACCAAAAAATTAAACCGATTTCCAAAAAACTCTGCAAAGTGAGGTAAAATGTTTTTATATAGCTTCTCTCTCCTCTCAAACACCTAACGTAGATACCAAGGATATATTTATAACTCTCCTCAGATATTTTGGAGTCTTTGGTGTAGCAGTATAAATGAACTACAATGCTCGGATAAAAAGTGGCCGTTCTCACTGTCAACTCAACTCAACAACAGAAGACAAGAAATTCGCGTCGCAGAATGCATCGAATTACGTTTTATAAAGCGCGCTGAGAAGGTACCATATTATAAAATGATCTATTATAAACTGATATATGTACTACTAAAAAGTATTGGAAAAAGAAGAGGGATCAAAATTGCCACACGCCGTACAGAAAAGAATCTATCTATACTTATAATAAATCTGTAGAGAGGTCAATTCTGTACATGAAATATATTTACAAAATAATTATCAGGGGGTGATTAGGGATCGATACTGATGCCAAAAATGCAATCAGTAAAATTTTTGTCTGTCTGTCTGTCTGTCTGTCTGTCTGTATAACCGTTATAGAAACAAAAACTACTCGACGGATTTTAACAAAACTTGGTACAATTATTTTTAATACTCCTGAGCTGGTTATAATATACTTTTTATCACGCTACAATCAATAGGAGCAGAGCAGTGAAGGGAAATGTTGGGAAAACGGGAGAAGTTACTCCATTTTTTAAGCTTCCGTCGCGAGTGCAACCTTAATGGTTAAAGCTACACAGAAATCATTTATGACGGAAATGTTCTCCTTAAAATTATATAAAAAATATCCCACGACAGCATATATCTATCTTTTATGGTTGACTCACAATAACACGTGTAACTCCCGATAGCTTAGCAGTTCGAAGCTTTCTGATTATTATTCTGCTCCGAAATTTAAAACCACCACAACTTTGCAATGGAACTCGGCTAAAAGTAACCCAGTTGCAAAAAATATAATCGAGGCTCAAATTTTAACAGGTTGCGGTGCAGGAGAAACCGTCTTTATTCCCAGAATTCCCATAATACCAAATAATTTTCCATTCCAATTTAAAAGAACACAATTCCCAGTATCGGTGTGTTATGCAATGACAATTAATAAGGCTCAAGGGCAGACTTTTCGTGTTGCTGGAGTAGATCTCGGTGTCAGTTGAACGTCGCTCTTTCCCGGGTTAGCATTTCTAGAAATCTTTATGTTCACGTGCCGGACGGGTCAACTTTCAACATAGTTTACCCGGAAGCTTTGCGCTGAAGTATTTTCGTTCTATAGGTACTTAAGCCTCATGTGAACGTGATCTAAACAATATTACCGATACATTAACTTAATAACACACAAGGAGTTACACGCTGACGGAGTCGCGGGCACAGCTATTAACAATAATATTGTGCGGTTCGGTATTGCGATATTTTTCAACAGTATTATAGATTGACATATTATATTTCCCTACTAAACTACGAAAGTTAATCAGTCTGTTACATCAAAATCACTGAACCGTGAGGAAGGACATAGGCTACTTTTTTTTACGAAAAACGACGGAAACGTGGACGAAGTCGCGGGCAACAGCTATCTATACTTATAATATAAGGCTAAAGAGTTTGTTTGTTTGTTTGAACGCGATAATCTCAGGAACTACTGGTTCGAATTGAAAAAATATTTTTTATTTAAATAGTCAATTTATAGATAAAGGCTATAGGCTATATATTATTACGCTAAGGCCAATAGGAGCGGAGCGCCAATGAAGAATGGTTCAAAATCGGGGTTAAATTTAACGTTAGCCCAAAGTAACTATTCCACGCGGACGAAGTCGCGGGCAAAAGCTAGTTTCTAATAAAAAGGATTATTAAAGTAAAGATGGCATAAGTAGGTACTTACTTTTGAACGTCACCCTTATAGCCTAAAATCTGAAAAATTCTATAAAATTTCGTTTAGAGTTATTATGTAGAATGAATATCTAATAGGCACCTCGATATTGAGAATTACTGGTCTATCTTCACTTGTCCTTGGATATAAAGTTCGGTCTTTGAATACCTAACTTTAGGTATGCGACGAAGCCTATAAAAATAACTGATTTATTTTCTCACTAGTTCGTCCACCGTACATTTCACTAGCAAGGCACAGTAGTCAAAGAAAACCGGCACTTCAGTACTTCGATACGTTCAGTCGTGCATTTCCGTCGCTCGATTGCCTAAATATTACCTTATTAATTTAATTAATTACAATAATCTACATTTTATGTATCTTGAACTTTCCATACAATCTGGTTATTTAAACATTGCAGTAATCCGGACATTTGAATAGTGCCGGATTATGTAGTAAGACTCTATTGTAGGTACTCTACGTAGATAAGGTCGCGTAAGAGGGCAAACTGTAGTAAAAGGGGTAGACTACGATTGAGAAGGACAAGGTGCACACGTATCCGCATTAACTTATTTTTGTGATCGGGGATTAGCTATGTAGGTATTAATATTGCTCCATGTTGTTTTCGTACACATTTTTAAAATAATTATGTTTTTTATATTATGGTTTTCGGAAGTAGGTAGGTACGTATGCGATCTTTACTTAAGCTTTGATTTCCTAGGATAGCGGTGCCGTCATATAGCGGCCGTAATACAGCGGTGAATGACGTCATTGTCTATGTAAACAAAATGGCGCGGTTTCCTAGAGAGCGGTAACTGACACCGTAACGTCAAAAAGCGGTGCCATTTGCATGACGGCCGTCTTGTCGGTGTCAGATGGTTTCGTGAAGGTTTCATTGATAGCGATGAAGCAGACAGCCGTGGAACTTTCCACATGTCGTCACCGTAAAGACGGCCGCCTTTTTGCGTCCGTAATATTACGGCCGCTATATGATGGCACCGCTTTCCTAGGAAACCAAAGCTTTAGAAGCTTCTATATAACTTGCAATGTTTTTTATATTTTTTTCTCTTTAATTCAACACGTGGAATCAATAAGTACCTCAGGATTTATTTTACCTGCAGGAAAAACGGTTAAAATGGACAGACAAATATTTATATTTGGGATCTACAAGAGAAGAAGAAGACAAAGTTCGACCAGTTCCAGTGCCAGGACTGGGGCGCGCTGAGGAAATAAATCTGTATTATTTAAAACCAAGATATTTCGGTTGTTGGGAGCAAACCGAACATTGGGTCCAGGTTGGAGATAGCTCACTAAATGCACTAATTACTGAAAATGAATGACGCATAACATTATATATCTATGTATCATATCTTAGTAAGGTTTTCCTTTTTAAATATATTTATTTATAACCATGTATTTTTATTTCATGTTACTACTCGTAAGCATTATATTTATTTTGGAGATATCAAAAGAAAGACTCAAGAGTTATGTCTAGACTTTTCTGAATTTCGGTCGGGGGGCCGCGTTTTAAGAGTGTTTAAGTAAGTGCTCTAGCAGCCCCCACCGAAAGTTTCTGGAGGACCACAGGGTGGTTTTTGGAGTCTGTCAGACGTCCTAACCCGGAGCGGATGACATTGTGAGGATTTCTACCTCAACAAAAAGAAAGGCTTTTCTCAGTATCACATAGGGAAGTACTATGATACGGGCAAATTTTACTTCAAATCGGTAACGACCCGGTTGGTACTAAATTAAAACGGGAAAGGCATTAATAACTAGTCAGCGAGTTACTTGCAATTCGCTGCTTTTTGAATGAATTAAAAATTTCTTTTTGCAAAAAATAGAACCGACTTCCATATCAAAACACTACAAAGGCAAAAATAACTTTAATTTCGCAAGGCGGTGTCAAAAACGAAAATATATACAAAACTAAAGACACCGCCTTCCGAAATTAAAGTTATTTTTGCCTTTGTAGTGTTTTGATATGGAAGTCGGTTCTATTTTTTGCAAAAATTTTTTTTTCACGCTTTTTAGTGGGTCGGTTTGTAATTTATCTAGTTACAAAAGCCATAATGTCAACAACTTATCCTTTTACAAAATATTGCTTTTCCTGATGCATAGCCGTTAATTTTTGAAGAGTTCTCCTGGTACTTGACCATCAGCTCCACATCACCATATGTATTGTGACGAGCATAAAGTGTTTACCATCCGTACTCAAGTAATCGAATCGCAATCCACGAAATACTTATTATTTAGGAGTTTCAGTGGCCATCTGTGGTCTTCATCATCAGTTCAACTTCCCCAAATGGTACTTTTCGGAAGCAACTGCTCAAGGTACTATAAGAAATACCCAAAACGCTATAGGTGTGCCTATAATATTTGAAGATTTCCCTCGATTTCTCCAGGATCCCATCATCAGATCCTAATTTCGTAACAATGGGACCAACTAGAAAGTATACCCATTCAAACGCTAAAAGAATTTTTCAAATCGGTCCAGCCGTCTCCGAGTTATGAGGTAACATACATAAAAAAAAAAACAAAAAAAAAAGTTCAAGACGAATTGTAAACATCCTTTTTTTGAAGTCGGTTAAAAAGAAGGGCCGAATAGGTCAGTGGCAGGGCCGGCTTAACCATTAGGCAGAGTAGGCAACTAGCCTAGGGGCCCCGCATACACTAGGGGCCCATTGCAGGCACCAAGAAAAAAAAATGGAACGAACGACAATTTTGATGTGCGTGTGAACCGACGGACCACAGATTAGAAATCGTTTTAATTTTGTGAGATACCAATCTCACAAAGTTAAAACGAATTCGAATCTGGGAATTTGTAAACAAGTCTACAATTAAAGTCTACTACTAAATCCTACGATTTTTATTTTGCAAAATACTGTGTGTTCCCTTAGTTCTCATGCACATAAATATTGTATCCTGTTTGAAAATCCTATGAAATTGGAGTTTAGTATGAACATATTATCATAAACAGCTAATCAATGTACTGGCCCAAATTATCTTTGCCATTGCAAAGGACATGGCCTATTTTACTATGGACGTCGGCATAGTTATCGAATTTAGTGTACACCAATGATTTTTGGTGTTTTATATTCGTGAATATTGACTCATTAAATTGCTATAAATAAAAAACTCAGAAATCTTGGCATTACACCAGACTAGACAAAAAACAGTTACAGTAAACCTTTTAATCAGATCGCTAGCAATAAGGTGTTTAGATTATAATTTCGCTATTAAACACTTAAAGGCGCTTTAAAATAGTGAACAGTTGTGAATTATTGCGTATAACTGATATAGTTTTAGTATTTAACCAATAAACAAAGTAAGGATTTTAAACTGAATATTGACTAACATTTTATTAAACTGGGTAATAGTCTCAAAAAATGTGACAATAATAACAAACATTAACATAACATCGCGCCTGTATTCCCCGAAGGGTTGGGCAGAGGTGTACCTATAGTACACCCAGATTTCACCAGTTATTTTGAGTACCATTTAATAGGGGGCGAGTCTGTTTCTAAACCAGGCACAAATCTAGACTCCGGGCTACTACTGAGAAATTCCTGATGAATAAACCCAATATCACTTTGCTCGACCTGGGAATCGAACTCAGGACCTCATGCTCAGCAGTAGCGCTTGCGACCATTAGACCAACGAGGGAAACACAGAATAAAACAAAGGAGTAAAAATTATTATTTATTTACTTATTAGAGAAAATAAACAAAAATATTTTGACATATTATAATTATTATATATTATATCTTAAAGGCTTACGAAGATAATATACATTAGAGCAATGCAGCGATAGTGTTAATAAAGAGACCTAGGGAGGTCAATCAACCAGCTTGGATAGAACAGAGCATTTTTATTTCACCAATACACTAACCTGGATTAAGTGTAAATATAGGGCTTCAGTAATTACATAAATAACTGCTTTAAACATAACCAGACTTGTTAAAAAAAATACAATCATAGATTTATTTATTATTATTTTATAATTGTGATTACTGTTCCGTGAGAGAATTTCTGAGACATTTTCAAAGTTCAAAATATTAGCTTTTGACTTCATAATATTAATTGTCTTTTATATGAATAGCACTAAATGTAGAATGTGTCTCATTCATTTGAGGTAATAAATGCCATTGATCGCTGTACAAATGTGTTTCACACACTCTACAGCTGCGAGGAACATAGAAACTATGTTCCTGCAAAAGCATTCTTTTGAGGGATTGCGGGACCAAATGTACCATTCTGTTTCTGCATTGTTGAAATATACTGTGAACAGATGTAATCGAAGCTCGCTTGTAATTAGGTAATGGTATGGTATTACTTTCCCATGGCCCTCTTTGAACAGGCGGCAACGGTGGTGGCTCTGGTGGGCTAACAACTTGGCTAACATTAGGGGCTGCTGCATCATTATCCAAAGCCAATTCTTGCATGTCTCGTGATGAGTCATGCACTGCCTGTCTATTTGCTCGCATCCAACACACATGGCAAACATAGTTATTTCTTGAAGGCTGAAAATAAACCACAGTTAGAATAAACACAATAATAAATTAATTCAATCATTAGATAATTCTTATGTTTATATAATTTTTAGTAACAAGGGTATCTTTTTAAATATCTCTTTATGTTTTCAAGTACTATGTTATAGTAAAATGAGCAGTACTATGTTACACATGCCTACTTTAGGCAAGTATATTATGTTAAAGATGAAAAATACATAAAACACAGATATAACAATCATACATACATAGTATGAAAGCTCATTTTTTTATAGATTAATACAACTAGGTATTTATAATAATGAAAAACAAAATGCTTACCACATAATTAGTATTTTGTGATAATAGAACAGCCAGCAACGGAAATCCATGTTATGCCCCAGTAGTCTCTCTTGTTCACCAGTTTCGGTGTTTAATAATAATAAGCATGGATGACAAATAAATGTATCAAGAGGCAACTGAAAATAAGATGCACTGTAAGATTTCGCATACCAGAACTATATAAAAATAAATCAGGTTAAGTTTTTTCTAGTCCAACTTCTTACCTGGGTTGGGCATTAGTTATCCAACGCGAAAGTCTTGTTTGATTGTGTGCAGAAAGCGAGGATATGAGATGCCTCTGCAACCTTTGCATGGCTATTCCGCAGTTGATGCACCTCATATTGATCCACAAAACAAATCCACAACGCAGTGTAAATCAGAGTCCAGTATTAATAGCAAGGTAATCGGGTGGTAGAAGGTATCAGTACGTTGAAATAAGCAGGGGTCAAAAATATTAGAAAATAATCGCAAAAACAAACACAGGACGCAATGTAGAATCTGCAATTAATATGTATCATCTATGATCTGATTGGATCTGATTCTGCAATAACATAATATTGACATTTGACATTATTTTTTTTACATAGACAATGACACGTTGTCAAACAAGTAACGCGTTCCGTTTTCCGATTTTTTTTTGTGTGAAATATTTAAAAACTATCTTACGCATCAACATTATGAAAAGATAATTTTATTAAATGCCAAAAATACCAACGAAGAGAGTTTCGTATAAATAAAATGTGTTTTTAATAATAGCGTTTTGTAGTCCATATCACACGTCTATGTGATATATGCAAGTAGTATGCTTGATGTGGAACACCCATTATTATATTTATCTTACTCTATGGTCCATTATGGCGAACGTTGACAAATGGTATTTTGAATTCATCTTGATTACTAATTATTTTGAAATAAACACTGACGAGATCAGAGAGGTTAAGAACTACGCATTAAATCATTTTTCTATTTTTAATATACAATATTATTTACTATGTATGTGTACATGGAATGTACTTTTTTGTCCATGGTATTTTTGCCATTTTGATGGCACTTTGTTACTGTAGAAGTTTGCCGGACGGGAGGCGATGAAGTCAGCGAAAGCGTTTTGTACTGCCTCTAGGGTGTCGATTTTTTCCAACTTAAAAAAAAATCTAAATTTAAAAATTTGAAAATGAAATCTGTTGGGGAAAGGTCCGATGAGTACGGTAGGTGACGGAGAGCTTCCAGCTGTTACTCTTGTAGCTTTAAGATGGTCTCGTGAATTGTGAGCTCGCGCGTTGTCGTGGAGAAGCAATAGGGAAGAGCGATTGACCAGTCGTGGTTGTTGAATTGCAACTTTCTCCATTATTGTTTGCAATTCTTGGCAATAGATGTCTGCCGTCACTGTTGTGCTATTCGGTAAGAAGCTGTGATGTACAAGTTTCGTCCACCAGACAGTCACCATCCTATGAGTAATCTTTTTTTAGCGCACTGAGTAGGTGCTGTACCCGGGTCTACCTACTGAGACGAACGCTTACGGTTGTCGTACAGGATCACTTTTCGGCGCAAGTAACAATTCGGTTAAGAATTCCCTCGTTTCTATGCCGATTCAGTAGTGCTATGCATGCTTCGACACGTAGATCTCGCTGTTAGTTGCTTAGTTCGTGTGGCATTCACTTATCTAGCTTTTTTACCTTTCCGATTTTATGCAAGTACTTCAATGTTGTTTTGACACTAACATAGAAACATAAAAAACAGGAGAAGTGGCAAGGGGGCGTGTCGGTGTCGGCGTGACATGCTCACACGGCACATGTCACAGGCAAATGGCCGTCTCCGCGAACTAGTGCGCTTTCGACGGCGATCGTGACAACTTAGGCCCGGCGCCCACTATCGGCATCGGCACGGCTGAGGATTTTAGGTGATAAAAAGCTTTATACATTAACTTCATGACAATAAAGTAGAAATTTCCATGATATATGATCGTAGTAACAAAAATACCGCTTCGGTATGCTTGAGGCTACTGCATTGGCAGCTTTGAGGCTGCTTCGGGATACTTCGCGATCCTTCGGTACGCCGTCGCCCGCCGCGCCGCCGGCGCCGAAGCCCCATGAAAGGTTGGAGCAAATGAACCAGACTTTCAAAATTTTCATAGTTCATTCTATAGTAGTCATAATATTTTCGAACGTCATAACGCAAATCAATGAATAAATTGTTGAATTCACCGGACGTATATCGTTGCTTCCAAATGCTGTTCAATCAAAATCTTCTCCTTGATTGATTAGATTTCTTCTTCAGCAAGAGCTGCTATGAGCACTAGATCCCAATCCACCATATTAAATACAACTCAGGCAACTAGCTTGTAACAACTCTGAGACTGTTTTGAAGAGAAATACGATATTGAGACGCTTCGGCAAGCTTGAGGACGGTGCGGCATGCTTAAGGACGCCTCGTCATCCCTAAGATTGTTGCAGCATGCCAAGACATAGATTCCGACAGTGTGCGCTTGCATGTAGGAATGCCGAAGGATCCCTTTACTTGCCGATGCCGATAATGAGCGCCGGGCCTTATAAGAATGCCGAGTTCAGTTGCTTGTTCAGTGGTTTCTTGGAAAAACCGAAGCCAAAACCAAAACTTTGTGAATCATGGAATCACTTACCATATGTTTTGTCATAAGTATTTTACAATATTTGTCTTTAAAATGATTAAAAAAAAATTCGTAAAATATTTCTTGCTTTTACTACGTTATTTTTGTTTTCAAATATCACAACGACTGTACTACTTGCTATAAATACATTGCTCCTTAACCACTACCTAAGTTCGTCAATAAGTGACTGGACAAGCAATGTAAAAATAACAAAACGATATTATATTATGCGGATTAATCGCGTAGTCCAGCCGCTGACTTTTGCGAGGAGTGATGTGTTTGTGTAGATCCACTAACGTAGCGCGTAGGCTATCGACAACAATGTCGATTGATGAATGAAATATTACTATTATAGTTTAGGGGTTTTTATAACATACGGAAACCTCTAAGAAAATATGTTTAATTTTTATTAGGGTTCCGTAGCCGAATGGTAAAAACGGAACCCTTATAGTTTCGTCATGTCTGTCTGTCCGTTTTATTTTTATTATTGATGGGCCCACTCTTGACCTCGATCTTGACTGATGGTAAGCGATAGATGAGGTCTAAGATGGGACGAGCGAGCTCAGAAGATGCCTATTTACTCGTGCTTTAAAGGCTGAAAGGTCATAAGTGGCAGGGAACACAGAAGCCGCCAGAGAATTCCACAGCTTGGCTGTGCGCACAATAAATGTAGAGGAGAAGCGCTTGGTACGACAAGACGGCATATCAACCAAGTGTGGGTGGTACCCAGCCGTGCGTCTGGTGGACCAGTAGTGAAAGGGAGATGGAGGAATCAAGTCATGGAGCTCTTGCGCACACTCCCCGAAGTACAATCTGTAGAAAACCGACAGGCAAGCAACAGTTCGCCGATGCGCCAGGCTATGAAGCTTGTCCACCAGCACTTCGTCGCCTATAAGACTTTTAGCTCTGCGCTCGATCGAGTCCAATGAAGCAAGTTGGTACTTTGCAGAGCCATCCCACAAGTGGCTGCAATACTCCACGCAGGAACGGACCTGTGCTTTATACAGATTTAGAAGCTGTCCAGGCGTGAAGTACCGCCTCACCTTGTGTAGGATTTCCAGTTTTTTTGCTGCAGTCTGAGCTCTGGACTCGATGGTTGAGCCGAAGTTGAGGTCTGACGTCAACTCCATGCCCAAAAGCTCCAGGCGATTGATAATTGGCACAGATGTACTTTGGAAAGTAGGGGTCAATTCAAAAGGCCTCCTTTTAGCGCTGAAAAGACAAGCCTGTGTTTTCAGAGCGTCGAATTTGACCAGATTGTCGTCACCCCATTGGGAAACGAGATTTAAGGTCAAATTCATGCGCTCTACCTTCTGAGAGTGGCAATTTCGTCCCTGTCAGCTCTAGAACTGGATAAGTATCTCTCTGAGACTGTGCTATCATCCGCGTACCCAACTGCTCCCAGCTGAAGTAGGTCATTGATATGCAGCAGAAAAAGAGTCATAGAAAGAACAGACCCTTGAGGAACACCGGCATTAATTGCCATAAGATCCGATGAGCAGCCATCGATGACCACTCGGATCAACCGCTCACTCAAGAAGTCGGAAATCCAGTAGCATAAGCCAGCAGGGACACCGAATGCGGGAAGTTTGCTCAGCAGACTAGCGTGCCAGACCCTGTCGAAGGCCTTTAAGATGTCGAGGGATACCGCTAGGGCTTCATCGTGCGTGACATACACAAGAAGATCTCCGGTGGACCGACCACGGCGAAAGCCATACTGGTGGTCACTTCTGGTCACTTCTGAGCGAGATGATCGATTTATTGTAACAACTTCTTTACGAAATCGACGCCTTAATGCTTTTGCTGCAGCAGCAGCTTCATGTTGTACGTAGGGTGGCTGTAAGTGAGTCTACAATTAGAAGAAGGTTGAAGGAACGTGGACTGGTACCGCACAAGCCAGCAAATGGGCCGTAATTAACACTGCAGACCATCGAAGAGCGCACCTTACCTTGCACGTAAGCACCTAAATTGGTCATACCTCCATTGGAACAAAGTCCTCTTTTCTGATGAACGTAAAATTATGCTGTATGGTAACGACGGAAGGAATAAGGTCTACAAAAGAGATGGAGAACGCTTTGCACAATGCTGCATTGAAGAAAAGGTCAGCTATGGTGGCGGTTCCTGAACGGTTTGGGGGGGAATCAGCGCCAACGGTAAGAGCTTGTCTTCATATCTGGGCCACGTCTGCCTGCACTAAACAGTCATCGGTACATCGAACAGTGTCTTGAGCCTCACGTGACGCCCTATGCACATTTTATTGGCAACCGTTTCATATTCATGCACGACAATGCTAGGGCTCACACCGCGAGCGTGGTACGAGATTATGTTACCGAAGTCGGTATCTCCATTATGGAATGGCCAGCAAGAAGCCCGGACATGAATCCGATTGAACATCTATGGGATGAATTAAAGAGACGAATTCGTGCAAGAGATCCTGCCCCAGAAATACTTAGCCAGCTGCAAAATGCAATGGAATGGAATGGAATGCCACAACAATTGATCGTGAACCTCATCCGATCGATGAAGAACCGTATGGAAGTAGTAATAAGAGCTCGGGGAGGGCACGTTTCTTAGCTTTTTTTTTCATTTACGTGTGTTGTTTTATCAATTTCCTTCATATTCCATACAGGGTAAAAATTACTTGTTAAAAAAAATACGAAACCCACGAAAATTTAATTTGAATTTAAAAAATATTAGGATTTGGAAACCTCATATTATTCACTATTAAACAACATTTGCGACGCTGAGAACTGAAACTACGTAGTAGAAGTACCTGCAGTCATACGTAAAGCCCTCATCTCAAAAGACCGAGTATTTGTGAATTGGTCGTCATGTCCTGTTAGGAACTTCACATTGGTTACACGATGCTATAAGTGCCAGCAGTATAGCCATGCCGCCAAGTTTTGCCGATTCCAATAATTTCAATAATCTGCCAGTGAACGCAGCTCAAAAGGAAACTGCTCAAGTTGCCTCCAATTTCTCCATTCAACAAGTTGAGCAAAAAGAGAGTTTCTCTGCCGCTACTTGTCAAAGAAAAAAGCATTTTCTTTGACGATTTCTGTGGAGGGGAAGTACGTCTTCGGAGAAACTGTCCTGCGTTTGATGGAGTCTGTCAAATTTGCAACAAAAAGGGACATTTTGCTTCAGTTTGTAGAAGCTCATCCAGAATAGCAAATTCATTTACAACAGATAAGGATTTTTCAGCATGTATTGTTATGGCAGCATCACCTTCGTCCCTAAGAAAAGCTACTGTGCCTGCGTACATCAAAGGTATAAGAGCAGAAGCACTTTTAGACACAGGAAGTTCCGTTTCTTTTATCAATGACAGCTTCTCCAAGCTCTGTGTACTTAAAACAAAGCCTAGCTTGTTTCACAAGTAGAATGCCAAACTTTTCAAACAATTAACATTGGAGATCACAAATACGAAAATGTAAATTTCCTTATTGTTAAAAATTTTTGCACCGATATAATAATCGGTCATGACGTCCTCGGAGAACATGCGTCACTAGAATTCTCATTTGGTGGACCAAAGAAACCACTTCACGTGTGTAATGTAGCTACAGCATCTGTGCCGGCCGTACCACTTTTTGCAAACGTCTCTCCTAAATGCAGACCTGTTGCTGTAAAATCCAGGAAATTCAGCGATGAGGATATCAAATTTATTAAAGACGAGATCGACAACCTTTTAGCGGAAGGTGTGATTGAGGAGAGTAAATCACCGCGGAGAGCCCAGGTCCTCATAACGAAAAATGAAACGCATAGGAAACGGCTTGTAATTGATTATTTGCAAACAATCAACCGATATACTGAGCTTGACGCATATCCACTACCCAACATAGAGGACTTAGTCGCTAAAGTAGCCAAAAACTTAATGTTCAGCTTAATAGACTTGAAAAGCGCATACCATCAAGTTCCAATTTTACCCGAAAAAAGAAAGTATACTGCCTTCGAAGCTATGGGTAATTTGTATCAGTAGGTAGGCGCATACCTTTTAGAGTGACAAATGGCGTCTCAAGTTTTCAACGAACTATTGATTGGATAACTAGAAAAGAAAATCTTCAGAAGACGTACGCTTATCTTGATGACATCACCATTTGTGGCCTTACTCGTGAAGAACACGACCAAAACTTAGAGCGCTTTATGACTGCGGCCAAAAAGTATGGTCTGACATTGAGTATGCAAAAATGTAAATTTTCTCATGACTCTATTAATATTCTTGGCTACAACATTCACAATCACGTTATCAAACCTGACAGTGAGCGCCTGAAGCCACTTATTGACTTACCACCACCACAAGACATACCGACACTCAGGCGTACACTCGGTATGTTCGCTCACTATTCCAAATAGATTCCTAATTTTTCATAACGTATTCACTCACTTGCTAGGACAACATCTTTCCCCCTTACAAATGAGCAAAATCAATGCTTTGAGAGTCTAAAAAACGACATTGCTAAATCTTCAATTCATGCTATCGATGAAAATGTGCCTTTTATTGTAGAAATTGATGCATCAGACCATTCAATCGCAGCAGTGCTAACGCAAGATTCCAGGCCTGTAACATTCTTTTTAAGAACCCTAAATCCAACCGAACAAAATCATTCAGAGAAAGAAGCTTACGCTTTCGTAGAATCACTAAAGAAATGGCGGTATTACCTTATTGTTAAGCAATTTCGCTTGGTCACCAATCAACGCTCGGTTGCTTTTATGTTTAATATGAAACACTCAAGCAAAATTAACAATGAGAAGATTCAGAGATGGCGGTTGGAACTTGCTACTTACAAATTTGAAATCGTGTATAGACCCGGCAAAGAAAACTACGCTGCTGATGCTCTATCTAGAGTTTGTGCATCTACAGATTCTCGCACTGCCAAACTTATATCACTTCATGAAGCTCTCTGCCATCCCGGTGTTTCACGTATGTTCCATTGGATACGGTCTAAAAATCTAACATATTCCCTTGAAGAAGTCCGAAATATAACAAGCTCTTGTTGGACGTGTTCAGAAATAAAGCCAAGATACGTAAGAAATACCAGTGATGAGCATAGAAAACTTATTAAAGCAACAGCAGCCTTCGAAACTAACAGATTCATTTTAACTGTAATTGACGAATTTTCTCGATTTCCATTCGCTTTTCCATGCTCAGACGTCAGCTCAAAAGTCTGAGATAGAAAGAATCCTATATCATTCCCAGGGTTTTAAACTATCTCCAGGCAAATTTTTTCGAAAGCAGCTCTGTGATTTAACTGTGAAAGCATAACAGACAGACTTTTGTATTTAAAATTGAATTTATTTCTTTCTACAGGGTTTTTCAACAAGAACTTTGTTTTCTAAAAAATTAAAAAAAAAAATAGAACTGACTTCCATATCAAAACACTACAAAGCCAAAAATAACTTTAATTTCGGTAGTCGGTGTTATTGATTTTGGATTTTATATTTTTTTTTTCACACCGCCTTCCGAAATTAAAGTTATTTTTGGCTTTGTAGTGTTTTGATATGGAAGTCGGTTCTATTTTTCTTAAAAAAAAAATTTTCACGCTTTTTGTGGGTCGGTTTGTAATTTATCTAGTTACAAAAGCCATAATGTCAACAACTTATCACCTTTTACAAAATATTGCTTTCCCCGATGCAAAGCCGTTAATTTTTGAGGAGTTCTCCTGGTACTTGACCATCAGCTCTACGTTACCGTACTCGTATGTATTGCGACGAGCATAAAGTGTTTAACATCCGTACTAAAGTAATCGAATCGAATCGCAATCCACGAAATACTTATTATTGAGTAGTTTCAGTGGCCATCTGTGGTCTTCATCATCAGTTCAACTTCCCCAAATGGTTCAAATGGTTCAACTGCTCAAGGTACTATAAGAAATACCCAAAACGCTATAGGTGTGCCTATAATATTTGAAGAGTTCCCTCAATTTCTCCAGGATCCCATCATCAGATCCTGATTTCGTAACAATGGGACCAACTAGAAAGTATATGCTTTCAAACGCAAAAAGAATTTTTCAAATCGGTCCAGCCGTCTCCGAGTTATGGGGTAACATACATTTCGGAGGGATCGTAACTTGTTGTAAAATCGGTGAAGGTGGACCATGATTTTTAGGATCCTTATCAGCGCCAGGCTGACCTTCGAACCCGACTTCAAGGAAAACTTCAGTGATTACGTAGAAAAAGATTTACTAAATCCAAACTACAGTTTATTTCAAGGTTCGCTAATTACATAATTATTTACAGCAAACTCAGTTCAAAATCAGAATATTAATTTATTACAGTAATTATTATCAAAAACAAGGTAATTGCGACTCAGGTGTGACCCTATTCACATTTACTAGAGATGTTGACGGAGCGAGCGCCTCGATCGGAATGATCCACACTAGGTGGCGCGTGCCTTGCCATAACGATCCGTCCCCACTTCTCGCCTGACTCATGGAGCGGTTGTAGTGGAAATGACGTATCAACACATTGAAACGACTTTGTTCCTTTGCGCCGACACGGCCATTCTGCAATAAGGTCGCCCCCGACCTGAAAAACCAAACATAATCTGCAGGACCTTAAGCTCACCAAAGCCTAATAAGGAAGCTGTTACCCTTGGCTTATCTCAATCATTAAAAGGTAAGGAGTAGGGTGTCCTCAAATTACATCAAACAAAACAAACGTATGGTGGTTCCTGAACTCAACTTGCAACAGGTAATTGCAGATGTAAAGAGGCCCCTGTCCTCATTTACATCCAGCAATACAAGAACAAGGAGGCTCCAGAACTCAACATACACTAGATAACTGCAGAAGTAATGAGGCCCCTGTTCTCAACTTACGACATCACACAAAAGTAAGGAGGCCCCTGTCCTCAACTTACGTCATCACACAAAACTAAGGAGGCCCCTCCCTCAACTTACGGCATAACACAAAAGTAAGGAGGCCCCTCCCTCAACTTACGTCATAACACAAAAGTAAGGAGGCCCCTGTCCTCGACTTACGTCATAACACAAAAGTAAGGAGGCCCCTGTCCTCGACTTACATCATGACACAAAAGTAAGGAAGCCCCTGGCCTCAACTTACGTCATAACACAAAAATAAGGAGGCCCCTGTCCTCAACTTACATTACTCATGAAAAGAACATGCAATAATTGTATTGCATTTATCACCTTTATCACTGTGCAACTTCATCCGGACCATTGGGAGCATCAGGCTGGCTAGGATGCATCCGTATGTGGTGCCATCTTTAGCTTCACCTTGCGCCGACACGGAATCCCAATTTACTCCTTCACCTTTTGGAATCTCTTCACTCAAAGAAACGCTGAGCGGCATAGCAGGCCCTTCACATCTGTGTCCTGGACGTACTAGGTTGTGGCTCAATCGCTTCACCAGGCACCTTGACTCCGGCAGGCTGAGCAACGCTCGTAGCGGTGGACTGTATACTCTCATAGTCTGATTCATGGAAAATCGGCACACACATCAGGAGTCCAATCCTCTTGCCACGGAATCATATATCCCAAGGCCGCTTGCTTTGATTTTCTATTCGAGCCAGCCAAGATATCGTGAGCCGCAACTTAAGATTTTCATCAGGCGACCCTCATTATGCCAACCACCACATCCAGGACTACAGTGGCGATTCGCACCAGACCTTCGCACACGACAGAAAAGAATCCTCAATTCTAACCTAGGTACCAATTACCCTGTTATATAATAAAATCAAACGAACTATAAACCAAAAACTCAATAAACCAAGACAAAATAAGTGGGCTGTGAAAGAACAATCCCACTTCTGATTTCGGAGGGATCGTAACTTGTTGTAAAATCGGTGAAGGTGGACCATGATTTTTAGGATCCTTATCAGCGCCAGGCTGACCTTCGAACCGAACGTAGAAAAAGATTTACTAAATCCAAACTACAGTTTATTTCAAGGTTCGCTAATTACGTAATTATTTACAGCAAACTCAGTTCAAAATCAGAATATTAATTTATTACAGTAATTATTATTAAAAACAAGATAATTGCGACTCAGGTGTGACCCTATTCACATTTACTAGAGATGTTGACGGAGCGAGCGCCTCGATCGGAATGATCCACACTAGGTGGCGCGTGCCTTGCCATAACGATCCGTCCCCACCTCTCGCCTGACTCATGGAGCGGTTGTAGTGGAAATGACGTATCAACACATTGAAAGGACTTTGTTCCTTTGCGCCGACATACATAAAAAAAGACGAATTGTAAACCTCCTTTTTTTGAAGTCGGTTAAAAACAAAATAAAACAAAGAAATTAGAGGAAAATGAATAAATTTTTTATTGTATTACAAAGAGAAAAGTTTGGCAATTATGAATGCAAAATGATATCTGAACAGATAACTTTAAATAAGTCTGGCAAATGTCCACCACGACCACGCTGACAGATGTTGATTCTTTCATCAAAATTTTTAATCAGTTTTTGGCAAAATGGAGGGTCTCTTTCGTTAATGACATCACGGATTTTGAGTTTTAAGGCTGCAATCGATTCGATTGGCTCCGTATAGACTTTGTCTTTAACATAACCCCACAAAATATAATTCAGTGGTGTTAAATCACACGACCTGGCTGGCCACTTAACAGCTGAATTTCACAAAATTATGCAATCGGGAAATTTGGTTTGCAATAAATTGATCGTTTCATTGGCTGTGTGACATGTGGCACCGTCCTGTTGAAACCACATTTCAGTGATATCCATGTCATCAATAATTGGCCAAAATTTAGTGGATAACATCTCGCGATAGCGTGCTCCATTGACTGTTACCGCATTTCCAGCCTCATCTTAGAAAAAAAACGGCTCAATCACGCCTCCAGACCACATAGCGCACCACACAGTGACACGTTGAGCATGCAAAGGCTTCTCAATAATTACTTTAGGATTTTCATAAGCCCAAATGCGGCAATTTTGCTTGCTGACGTACCTTGACATATGAAAATGTGCTTCGTCTGAAAAAAATATTTATTCAGAAAAACCAGCAGGTTGTTCCTGAATGAACTGAGCGAATCTACGGCGATTTGCCAGCTTCAATTCCTGCACCAGTTGAATCTTGTAAGGCTTCAAAGCTAAATCCTTTCGCAGAATTCGCCATGTTGTGCTTTTGGATAACCCCAATTGTTGAGAACGTCGTGAAATTGACAAATTTTGATCTTCCTCAACACTGTGGCGGAGGTGATGTTTTCTGTTGAACGACCCGATCGAACACGTGTCGGTGTTGGCACAATTTGTACCGAGCCTGTCGACTCTAATTTCGCGACCAAATTCTTAATAGCGGTCTCAGAAGGACGATTATGTTGTCCGAAAATATCACGAATTTTATGAAATGTAACTTTAACAGAACGACCATTTTCATAGTGGATTTGAACTTCCCCGACGAACAGGTGAACAATTTGACGCATTGTATGTAGCTAACTGACTGACTCTTCGGCTCAATACGTCATTGTAAAAAAAAAAAGATCTTTGCTTTAAAAGTAAAAATGCTTTAGCACTTTTACATAAGTATGAACGCCGCTATTTTTTTAAATGTTCTCTTATTGTTACGGAGGACTATCGTGTCTAGGGTTGCCACCTTTTTTTTGCAGTTAAAGTACATTGGTTAAAATAGGTTAGAAAAAAAATAGTACATAGCATCTAAATAAAGTACAATTTATCCGCTGTCTGTCCCTGTGTGTGCTTAGATCTTTAAAACTACGCAACGGATTCCGATGCGGTTTTTTTAATAGATAGAGTGATTCAAGAGGAAGGTTTATATGTATAATACATGCATAATATAGTAGAGAAACAATGATAATTTTAGAGGTTTCTAATGTGATGTCTTAATAAACAATTTTTTTGCGCTTACACTGCAAACGCTGGCTGAACCGTACGAGATAGATCAAAATAATGTACTACAGTACTGTACACTTTAAAAAGGTCTACAAAAAAGTCAGCGATGGCATATGCCTATCTCTTATGGATAACATACTATACATATATCCATTTTAATACTTAAAAAAATGGGCAATTATAAAGCGGTAATTAAAAAGCTATTTACACAAATACTGTATTAATCCTTCTCATTTTAAATACGTTAGTTGGCTTGAACATTTCATGAAGATTAATTTTTCCCTTTACACTATGCAAATTAAACCTTAGGAGATATAGCAAAATCCTTTCACAACTAGTGTGATCTCAGCCAGAAGGTGCCTCAACTTTTTCAAATATTAGTGGTTATTTATTTATTATATACTTTATTGTAGACCTTACAATACAACAATGTTGACTCATTGCAAGCAAATCTTTATATACACACATCAAAAGTGTCTAGGGATCAAGCATTTTTATGCGGATTTCTTGAGATTGAGATGTGGCTTTGTAATAAATTTATGATTTTATAAATTTATATGGATCCTTTTTGGTGCATTTCATAATTTGAAACAGGAACTGTTAATCAAATTCGAGTAAAAGATGAAAATCAGCTGTCAATATTTTCCCTATAAAAACATACAACGCATTGAAGACATTATTAGTGCTACTGTTTCCCTACTACTGATTAAAACCAACGTTATTATGGAGCGGCGACGTCATTTAAGCAGGGAAGAAATGCTCAGAGCCGTGGGAATGATAGAAGCTGGTTCCCGGCAACGTACTGTGGCTTTAGCTCTGAATACAAGTCAGAGTGTTATCAGTCGACTTTGGACACGTTACCGAAGCACTGGTACCGTGGCTGAGCGCCATGGAGGACGGTATCGCTGCACCACACGGAGACAAGACCGATACATTCAAATCTTAACTCGAAGAGCTCCAACAATAACCGCCATGATGTTAGCCGTGAGGCTTCATCACTCTTCAGGGAACTTAATTAGCGACCAAACAGTCAGAAACCGCTTGCATGAAGTGAACCTTCATTCCCGAAGACCGCTACGGGTACCACCTATAGCAATGCACAATCGTAGGATTCGATATCAATGGGCTCTTGAACACAGAAATTGGGCAGAAGAACAATGGCGTTTCGTGTGCTTTTCTGATGAGTCTCGTTTTGGTATGAGACCGGATACAAGACGTATACGACACTGGAGAACCCCTGGACGCCAACAGCGATTAAAATCCTGCCAGGAAGTCCATCCTTATAGTGGTGGAACCATCATGGTATGGGCGGGTATTTGGATTGGCGGAAGAACTGAGTTGATTTGGATCAGAGGCAACCTCAACGCTCAAATTTATGCTGAGACGATTGTATCTGACGTCATCGTTCCTCTACAAGTGCAAATCGGTCACTTATTTCAGTTAATGCATGATAATGCACGACCGCACACCGCAAGAGTTGTAAGACAGACTCTCGCCGCAGCTAACATCAATGTCCTGCTCTGGCCTGCTCAGTCGCCAGACTTGAACCCGATTGAGCATGCATGGGATATGCTACAGAGAAGAGCTCTGTCGAATATGGAGGGTATCCAGTCGCAAGAAGACCTTTTTTTGTTGTTGCAACGAACATGGGCGGCCATTCCACAGCGTGATTTGGATGAACTCATTTTGAGTATGCCAAACCGATGTTCTTGTGTTGTTAGTGTTCGCGGTAGAAACACGGATTATTAATTGTTTAAGTTACCCAATAAAATTTTAAAGAAAACTGTTATTTCAGTCTTTTTTTCGAACTTTAATGTTAGTGGTTCAAATGTCAAAAATCCCTTTATTAGGAAAATGGCAAATTTCTTTATTAATGCAAAGGTGACTTGGTTTATCGTTACTGTGACAAACGAAAACACTTTATTTGATGAATCCTTAAAGAAAATTTTAATTAATATCAATCAGGAGAAAAGTTATTGCAAAAATATATGTTGATCCCTAGACACTTTTGATGTGTGTATTATGACTGTATTTCTAACTGTGTAAATTGTAACTTTAATTTATAATTCGCTTTATTATTGCTTGTTTGTATGCTTATAACTTTATTTTAGTATAAGTCTAAACGTGAGGACTTGTTGTTGCTCTCTGGCGACTATGTATTCCTCTTTTATGTTTTTGTTAGCTGTAAGTCCTCCATAAAGTAAATAAATAAAAAAATTCAAAAAAAAAAAAAACTTGAGAGGTGTCAAGGGACACCCGGATGGAACGAAGTTCCTTTCGATTAATTAGTAAAGGAATTGTAAAAAAAAACATGTGTGCAATTCACACGTGGTAGAAGTGAAACCTTCAAAAATTTACGAAATTTCAAAGGTATACCATTGCCCTCTCTCTCTCTCTCTTTACCTCAACTCCCCACGAGACGCCCCTCAACTCATGACTCAACTCATCCCGCAACTCGAACCGCAACTCGACCCGCAACTCGACCCGCAACTCGATCCGCAACTCGACCCGCAACTCGACCCGCAACTCGACCCGCAATTTGACCCGCAACTCGACCCGCAACTCGACCCGCAACTCGACCCGCAACTCGACCCGCAACTCCCCCCTCAACTCCCACCTCAACTCCCCTAAAGAAGTTTTCACTTCAAAAGTTCAAGACGAATTGAGAACCTCCTTTCTTTTGAAGTCGGTAAAAGTGTCGTTACAACTTTTCGTATTAGTTTATGTTATATACAAAATTAGTAGGTATACGGTACAGACCCTCTGTACCGTATACCTACTAATTTTGTGTATACCTACTTTAAAAGTTATTGCAATTATATAAGTATAGTATCAACTAAGTTTTGAAAGATAGTGCATTTTTAGGGTTCCATAGCCTAATGGCGAAAACAGAACCCTTATAGTTTCGTCATGTCTGTCCGTCCGTATGTCACAGCCATTTTACTCCGAAACTCTTAGGACTATACATGTAAAACTTGGTAGGTAGATGTATTCTGTGAACCGCTTTCCGAATTTAAGAAAAAAATTAAAATTAAGGGGGCTCCCCATACATGGAACTAAAACTGAAATTTTTTTTTTCATGAAACCTATGCGTGTGTGGTATTTATAGACAGGTCTTTAAAAATGACATTGAGGTTTCTAAGACCACTTTCTCATAAAGTTAATCGTTTAAAAGATATACAATTCCAAAGTGGTAAAATGTGCCCCCCCCCTCTAATTTCTATAATAATGGAGTGAAAATCTACAAAAAAGATATGTTTATAGATCTTAATGTAATCTTTCAACCAAGACTCGGTTTGAACGAGATCGAGTCAGCAGTTTTTGAGATACAGCATATTTCCTAAAACCGCAAATATAACTTTGTAATTCATAGAAACACTATGAAAAACAATGTTATTGGGCGTAGTTGTAAAAAAATGTAAATAAGCTAGTTTTAAGAAATTTGTAAGATTGCTTTTGTCATATTAATATACATATTATATTATAATAGTTACTGCGGAACCCTTCATGGGCGAGTCTGACTCGCACTTGGCCATTTTTTTTCATTACCTAACAAGTACATAAAATATTAAGTAGGTACTTACAGTTTTATTCTTTGGAATTTGCTCTTGTATGCTATTTTCAAATTACGCTTCTTGCGTCTTTTTTTGTCACCCATTTTAATATTATAATAAGAACTAGTATTTGCGTGTTGCGCGAGGTGCAAGCACCTCGCGTGCTTGTGAAAAATAAAAGGGGGGGGGGCAGATGGGGGGGCTTTAGTATTTGCATGTTGCACGAGGTGCAAGCACCTCGCGTGCTTGTGAAAAAAAAAATGGGGGGGGGGTGATGGGGGGAGATGGGGGGGTTTAGTATTTGCGTGTTGCGCGAGGTGCAAGCACCTCGCGTGCTTGTGAAAAAAAAAAAGGGGGGGGGGGATGATGGGGGGAGATGGGGGCGTTTAGTATTTGCGTGCTTGTGAAAAAGAAAAATGGGGGGGGGGCGATGGGGGGGTTGCACAATTATTTCGACTAAAGCATTGCCCCTCTAAATGAATCTAAAAACAAAAATGTTCCAAGTCTCTTAATTTCCGAGATCCGCCTAAAGGGGGTGAGAAGGGTGACTTTGAAAAATGGTTTTTACTTTACCGAGCCTCCTCTACACGAATCCGTAAAAAAAAATACGGGTCTCATAGTTTAGCACTTTTCCCGTAGGTTTCAGAGTTACTTGTTTACGAGTCTGTCAAAATATACCCACCTCCCCATCTGGGAGAACAATTATGTCAATGAGTGAGTGAGTGAGTGAGTGAGTCAGTCAGTCAGTGGTAATCTAGCTTTATATAGTATAACTAGTATTTGCGTGTTGCGCGAGGTGCAAGCACCTCGCGTGCTTGTGAAAAAAAAAAAAAAGAGGGGCGGTGATGGGGCGAGATGGGGGGGGGTTTAGTATTTGCGTGTTGCGCGAGGTGCAAGCACCTCGCGTGCTTGTGAAAAAAAAAAAAAGTGGGGGGGGAGTGATGGGGGGAGATGGGGGGGTTAGTATTTGCGTGTTGCGCGAGGTGCAAGCACCTCGCGTGCTTGAGAAAATAAAAATAAAAAAAAGAAAGGGGGGGGGGGGTGATGGGGGGGGTTGCAGAAGTATTTTGACCCCTCTAAATGAATCAGAAAAAAAAAATGTTCCAAGTGTCTTAATTTCCGAGATCCGCCTAAAGGGGGTGAGAAGAGGGGTGGAGGGGGCGACTTTGATAAATGGTTTTTACTTTACCGAGCCTCCTCTATACGAATCCGTAAAAAAAAAAATACGGGTCTCGTAGGTTCCGAGATACGATAGGGAGGGGGGAAAAGGGGAGGTTTGGCACTTTTCCCGTAGGTTTGAGAGTTACTTGTTTACGAATCTGTCAAAATATACCCACCTCCCCATCCACCATCTGGGAGAACAATTATGTCAATGAGTGTGTGAGTGAGTGAGTCAGTCAAGCAGTGGTAATCTAGCTTTATATAGTATAACTAGTATTTGCGTGTTGCGCGAGGTGCAAGCACCTCGCGTGCTTGTGAAAAAAGCTAAAGCATTGCCCCACTAAATCAAGTATTTGCGTGTTGCGCGAGGTGCAAGCACCTCGCGTGCTTGTGAAAAAAGCTAAAGCATTGCCCCTCTAAATCAAGTATTTGCGTGTTGCGCGAGGTGCAAGCACCTCGCGTGCTTTTTATAAAAAAATAAAAAATAAAAATGGGGGGGGGGTGATGGGAGGGGTTTAGCATTTGGGTGTTGCGCGAGGTGCAAGCACCTCGCCAGCTTGTGAAAAAAAAAAAAAAAAAAAAAAAAGAGGGGGGGGGGGTGATGGGGGGGGGGGGTAGCACAAGTATTTCGACTAAAGCATTGCCCCTCTAAATGAATCTGAAAAAAAAAATGTTCCAAGTCTCTTAGATTCCGAGATCCGCCTAAAGGGGGGGAGAAGGGGGGAGGGGGGGGGGGACTTTGAAAAATGGTTTTTACTTTACCGAGCCTCCTCTATACGAATCCGTAAAAAGAAAAAAATACGGGTCTCGTATTTTCCGAGATACGATAGGGGGGGGGGAGAAGGGGGGGGAAAAGGGGAGGTTTGGCACTTTTCCCGTAGGTTTGAGAGTTACTTGTTTAGGAATCTGTCAAAATATACCCACCTCCCCATCCACCATCTGGGAGAACAATTATGTCAATGAGTGAGTCAGTGAGTGGTAATCTAGCTTTATATAATATAACTAGAATTTGCGTGTTGCGCGAGGTGCAAGCACCTCGCGAGCTTGAGAAAAAAACTAAAGCATTGCCCCTCTAAATCAAGTATTTGCGTGTTGCGCGAGGTGCAAGCACCTCGCGTGCTTGTGAAAAAAAAAAAAAAGGGGGGGGGGTGATGGGGGGTTTAGTATTTGCGTGTTGCGCGAGGTGCAAGCACCTCGCGAGTTTGTGAAAAAAAAAAAAAAAAAAAAAAAGAGGGGGGGGGGTGATGGGGGGGGGGGTTGCACAAGTATTTCGACTAAAGCATTGCCCCTCTAAATGAATCTGAAAAAAAAAATGTTCCAAGTCTCTTAGATTCCGAGATCCGCCTAAAGGGGGGGAGAAGGGGGGCGGGGAGGGGGGACTTTGAAAAATGGTTTTTACTTTACCGAGCCTCCTCTATACGAATCCGTAAAAAAAAAAAATACGGGTCTCGTAGTTTCCGAGATACGATAGGGAGGGGGGAGAAGGGGGGGGAAAAGGGGAGGTTTGGCACTTTTCCCGTAGGTTTCAGAGTTACTTGTTTACGAATCTGTCAAAATATACCCACCTCCCCATCCACCATCTGGGAGAACAATTATGTCAGTGAGTCAGTGAGTGGTAATTTAGCTTTATATAGTACTAGTACTCTCGCGGGGCTTCGCTCCCGTGGATTCTATCACGGTAAAAACATAACTCTCCTTTTTTGCAGTCGGGTAAAAAGTAGCCTATAACCTTCCTCAAGCTTCAAGCTACTTCCATACCAAATTTCATCCAAATCCACCCAGTACTTTCGAAGATTAGCGCGTTCAAGCAAACAAACAAACAAACAAACAAACAAACAAACAAACTAACAAACTTTTCCGCTTTATAATATTAGTATAGATAATTTACGACAAGTAGTAATTATTATTTACAAAGTTATACATAATTACACACTAAAATAACCTAATATTTACATACACTATACATAAAACAAAGAAAAATCTAATTGGTTGGGCTATCGACAATAATTTTGTTTGCGGAGAAAAGTGTCACAGGTCCGTCCAGCACTGCGTCTCATCCCGCACTGATTTACTGGGCGCCCGGAGGGGTGGATACGCGATTTGCGAGTAGCGATTACGTAAAAAAATCCTTATAAATAATTAAGAAAGTTATTGGCAAAAATAAGCACATGGTCCCATCGGCATTACATATATTGGTGGCAATTAAAAGATCCTGTGATTGATAGTTTAGGAGAAAAATGGTAGTAAGTCACAAAAACAGAGGCCACTTTGCGTATTTATTTATGATATTTCAAATATATTTTAATTTTTTCTGAAGCCAAGAGGACACGCTTTACATTGTGTAGATTAATATATATAATTTTGAAAAAAAATCTTGTAAGGGTTACGGAAAAAAAGGTTCTAATGTATCCTAAATGAAGCCTGATTCACGAATAGTGTCGTTACAACTTTTCGTATGATTTTTTTCCGGCTAGCCCCCTTTCGTAACGCACGATAAGGAACTTCGTTCCAATAATGCGCAACGAAATTAATTTCGTGTCGTCGTGATTTGACCGGGCGGGCGCCTCGCTTCCGAGCCGGGGCAGTCCGAAAGTTTATGTAGTAGTAGTATATCAATGTATGGTGGAATTGTATACCTATCTATACTAATATTATAAAGAGGAAACCTTTGTATTTTTGTATGTTTGTATTGAATAGGCTCAAAAACTACTGGACCGATTTCAAAATTTCTTTTACCATTACTTAGAGGGATTCTTCCGAATCCGTATAGGCTATATTTTATCCCGGAAAATAGATAGGATTTTTCGTGGTAGTGAAAATTGTGGAGTAAGGCGTCGAAAAAACTGCCGTACGTTAACGATTCTCGCGAACGCTGCCTATCTATACTAATATTATAAAGCGGAAAAGTTTGTTTGTTTGTTTGTTTGTTTGTTTGCTTGAACGCGCTAATCTTCGAAAGTACTGGGTGGATTTCAAAAATTCTTTCTGATTATGATAGGCAATTTCATGAGGAAGGCTATAGGCTATCTAGCATTACGCTACTCCTCTCGGTTTTCCTACAATAAAGGTATTGGTGAAGTAAGTCGGAAGAAAATATGCCGCTAAATTACTATAATCGCGTGAGCTGGCGAAATGCTGAGTTATACGTAAAGATCATGTACTACAAAAATGTAGGGTTTATGTAGACCTAAAAAAAAGTCCGCGGTACTGCATATCTAACTTTTATAAATAATCCACAATAAGGCAAATTATATTAAGAAAATATTTAAAAAATAAGGAATGTCTTTGTAGTACTATTATTATGCGGCCATATTAATATTTGCGTTTGAAAGTAATTTCATCATCAAGACAATTTTATGAAGATTATCTTTGCCTTTTACAGTATATAATTTGGACTTATAGTTTAGGAGAAAATGTAAAATTAAAATTATTCAACAACGCTATTCACCGAAACGGCCGAGGCGCGGCGGCCCGGGGATGCACGACGCGACGCGTTGAGCATGACTCTCCACTCCACGATAGATACCGCACTGATAGTGAATCTGATCTTGGTTTCATTTCGACTTCTTGGCTAAGAGACTTCCTATGTAAAATTGTTTCAGCTTCTTTTACGTCAGATGTGTATTTTTGTATCTATACATTTGAATATTTATATTTTACTTTCTCTTTAGTTGAATAAGTAATTTTGATAGGGTGTTGTTTTCTTCATCCCATTTTTTATGTCATCGTTTAGTTTAAAGGTATGTTGTAATGAGATACCGCGGCCCCGGAAGGCAAGGGCAGCTGAAGTAACTGGGTGGGCTTATAGTCAGTAGAAGTCTGACACTGCTTCTCGCTCCACTTGGAGCGAGAGAAGTCATTCGATGATTTTCCCACCCGAAAAAACGGGTCAGACATTCAACGTTGGCATAGTTTAAAAGCGATGTTGTTAGGATTCCTTAGCCGAATAGCAAAAAAACAGAACCCTTATACTATTCGTCATGTCTATCTGGCCGTCTTTCCGTATGTCACAGTCATTTTATTCCGAAACTATTAAGACTACAGAGTTCAAACTTGATATATAGATGTATTCTGCAAACCGCTTTCCGATTTTTATGCGAAAATAATGTAAAAAAAACATTAAGGGGAGGCTCCCCATACATGGAACTAAAACTATTTTTTTTTTTACATCAAGCCTGTACGCCTATGCGGGTGTCGGCGTCTATAAATAGACCTTTAAAAATAATACTGAGGTTCATGTAATCATTTTTGTCAAAGTCAATCGTTTGTAAGATATATTTGGGGACACATTTGACTACTTTGGAAGTGCCAAAGTAGTAAAATGTGTCTCTAACTTTTAAAATAATAAAGTGTAAAATATAAAAAAATATGCTGTAGATTCTAATGAAAACTTTTAACTAATTGAGTCGAACGAGATACAGCTTTTGAGATTTCATTTTCACATTTGCAAAATCCGCAAATAAAACTTTGTCATATAAACATTATGATAACAGCATTTTTTACGTTAATCTATGCTAGCAAGCATAGCTACGGAATTCTTCATGGGCGAGTCAGTCGAAAGATATACGCTTCCAAAGTGGTAAAATGTGTTTCACCACCCCCCTCCAACCAACCAAAACAAAATATATGCTGTAGATCTTAATAAAAAATTCAATTAAAATTGGTTTGAACGAGATCGGGTCAGCAGTTTAAAAATACTCTAAATGTATTCTTAACAATATTATTAAATTAAACTATATTTACTTCGCGATTCTCTATCCATTGCGAATTAGATTGACGCATAAAATTACACATTAATAATAGTAGTAGGATTATACGCGGGTGAAACCGCGGGGCACAGCTAGTATTTAATATAAACATTGCACCCGTGCGAAGCCGGGGCGGGTCGCTAGTCTTATACATGCCTACAGAAAAGTCAGCGATGGCATAATTATGTCTATATGTTAAAGATAACATCCAACCTATATCCATTTTAATACTTTAAAAAATTGGCAATAATAAAGCGGTAATTTAAAAGGTATTTACACAAATACGGTATTAATCCTAATCATCTAATTTAATATCTATACTAATATTATAAAGCGGAAAAGTTTGTTTGTTTGTTTGCTTGCTTGAACGCGCTAATCTTCGAAAGTACTGAGTGAATTTGGATGCAATTTGGTATGGAAGTAGCTTGAAGCTTGAGGAAGGTTATAGGCTACTTTTTACGCGACTGCAAAAAAGGAGAGTTATGTTTTTACCGTGATAGAATCCACGGGAGCGAAGCCCCACGTGAGTACTAGTTATGTATAACGAGGAAAGATGATTGATTTTTTGTTTGTTACGATTTAACTCAAAACTACTCAACCAATTTTACCGCAAGCTACATCTTCTCGGAGTAACATAGGCTGTTTTATATTTTCTGTAAAGAACCCGTGCGAAGCTAGGGCGGGTTGCTTACTAAAATTTAATTGCCGAATATATATGTACGTAAGCGCATTAGTTCAGAACAGCTGCATTTATTTTACTATTTTTTTTGTGTTCGTAATTAATGTCTGGATAGGGTTTGGAAAGAAAACCGAAAGAACAATTGCACCCGGGCGAAGCCAGGGCGAGCAGCTAGTTATGTTTAAAAACATATTTCTTATTACTTTTTAGTTTGTATCAAATTAGTATCTCTACTAAACAATTGTACACCATCTTTACAATCTATATTTAAATTAAAGTAAATAAGTAATTCATTTTTTATCAAATTCAGAGACGCTTTGCTTTTTACTTTTTGCTTTTTACGACTAATCTTTTCAAAATCCCAAAGACATCAAATCATGCGAAATAAAGTATTTTTGTGTACTTTATTATTCTCATAAAGTATAGAGTACAATTACCTGAAATAACGTACAATACTTTATTATAAAGTACGGGTGGCAAACCTAATCGTGTCGCATGTTGCTAAGCGCAGTTTAGTTTTAGTTGCTTGTAGTTAGTTAGAATTAGTAAGTAATAGGTAGTGTTAAATAAGTGTTATAAGCTAAATAATATTAAATTCAAAGAAAAAAGACATAATTTTAATATTTATATGTAATAAAACAACCTAATGAATCTAATTTTATCTTTAGCTCGCAACTGAGTTAAATGAACTAAAGAACTTCAAAGATTTTATAGAGCAGTAACTCTCGTTTGACTCGCGTAAAATAGTGCGGCTCAATTTGATCAATAGCTCGCAAGTGAGTCAATTGAGCTCAAGAGTTAAAAGAGTTATTAGGTGAGCTATAGAGCTAAAAGAGTGATATAGCTCTTTTGATTAAAAGAGTGATATAGCTCTTTTGATTAAAAGAGCTATATCTCTCTATTCTTTTCAGTGAAATACATTTCGCATGTCTAAAAATTATCACGTTCTTGGTGTTGCCCCAATTGAAAAACAAAGTGCTTGTTGAAATATCCTTTATCTATTTAATACATTGTTAAGAAGAAAACCGGCCAAGTGCGAGTCGGACTCGCGCCTGAAGGGTATTTTATAGGTAATTAATGGTACGGAACCATTACCTATAAAAAGCGCCAAAAAATCACATTTGTTGTATGGGAGTCTCTCTTAAATATTAATTTAATTATTTTTTAGTATTTGTTGTTATAGCGGTAACAGAAATACATATGTGAATATTTCAACTATTCATGAGATACAGCCTGGTGACAGACAGACAGCGGAGCCTTAGTAATAGGGTTCCGTTTCTACCCTTTGGGTACGGAACCCTAAAAAAAGGTTAACAAAAAGTGTCTTTAAAAAAATACGTGCAAATATTTGCATCAAATAAAATTGAACTTACGTTTATCGCGAATTTATATCCACACTACTAGGAAGAGATCTATAGGAGCTATAGGTCCTTCGAGGGTATACTCTTCAGAACGGATTTGACCTTCGCGTACGCATTCCAGTTTAGGTGCAAGTTCCTTGGTTGGTTTACCTATGAAATTGTAATTTTTAATTAAATAAGTTTTTTTTTCTAAAGTTTTTATTTATATTAATCAAAGTAATCACTAATGCAACCGATGCCCCTTTGCCAACGCAGTGGTAGCTTATTGATGCCCTTTTTGAAGAAATTAGCTGGACGAGAGGCAAAAAATTCTTCAAAGGCATTTGGTAATGCTACTCAGTCTCGGGTATTGAATTTTTTTCCCGCCAAGAAATTATCCAAATTCTGGAAAAGTAGAAGTCTGTAGGCGCAAGGTCTAGTAAGTACGGTGGATGGTGGAGAATTCCAACCCCAGCTCTTGTAACGTGGCGAACATCTGCTGTACAGCAAAGAGAATGTAATACACTATGTTTTACTGTACAGTATAAGGTCGGCGATCATTGAGTTCGTGGTGCACCCATTTGTCAAGCTTTTTTGCAATAACTTTTAATTCGTCTTTGTCGACCAAAGATTTTAACTGTCAGGAGGTTTGTATATAAGAAATTATATGCATAAAAAACGATTGAATAAGAAATGTGAAAGTTGGCGTGCGAGGGGATCATAAATATGACCGAATAAAATGAGAACTAGGGCGAAACGAAGTTCGTTGGAAAAAGAAATATATAAATCTAGTATTTACCTATATATTTTATTTATAGAAAAGACTCAGACTTAAGACAACATCCATGCCTATATCGAGAATCGTATCCAGGACCAGGAGGTATGGGAATAATTTTAATAACACACGATTCGGTCAGTGAAAGTAACAAAAGGGGCCCCGAGAATTCCATTGCCTTGGGCCTCTGACAGGGTTAATCCGCCGTTGGACGTGAAGAGAGTGTGCCCTGGGCGGCGAATTGTGAGGTGCAGAAGGGATCGTATCAGGGCAGTCCCACTGATCAACGATCAGCTCCGAATAAAATCACACAAGGTACATATTCGTGCGCCAATTCCCTCAATTATTTGTAATATTTTCTTCGAAACTTTATTACTTTACTATCAGTCGCGGGAGGCTTCGCCCCCGTGGATTTTATCACGATAAAAACATAACCCTCCCGCTTTCGTAGTCGTCTAAAATGTAGCCTATAACCTTCCTCAAGCTTCAAGCTATTTCCGTACCAAATTTCGTCCAAAGCACACTACCCATCCAGAACTTTCGAAGATTAGCGCGTTTAAACGAACGAACTTTTCCGCTTTATAATATTAGTATAGATTCGATGGAGGGTGTATGCGCTACGAAATATAATTTGTTACACTTGGGCATTTTTAAGTAAAGGAACACTTAAGAAAAAATTCAAAATATATTGAAATACCTATACATATATAAATTGAATGCTTGTCAGATAATTAACACATTGTTACTGTGAGATATATATGTAGATATAGGTTTATATTGCAATATTATATGTGTAGAACTAATTAGAGTGGTTCATTATCATATAAAGAGCGCATCTCGCCATTAAATGTAAAAGTTTGGTGACGCTAGATTTATGTGACACTTCTAAAATTAACTAAATAAAAAATTGTCATTGCTCGGATCACTAATTGCAACGCCTACTGTAGCCCCGGATCACAAGGGCAACTGAAGGAACAGGGTGGATCAGTAGAAGTCTGACACTCCCTTGTGCTCCACCCAGAGCGTCATTTGATGATTTTCCTAATGTAAAAAGGCACTCTCTCTGCCCTCAACGCTTTTATGGGCATCACTGTTAACCAAAGACTATAGGTTATATACTCTCTGCTGTTAACGATGATCATGACTGAGTGTTTCGAGTTCTGTGAGATGAACTTACCTACATAAGTACGGTAGTTACATTATGATTCAGCATGGGCGTTTGGTCTGCATTGGCTGTAATGAAATAGTTGATCCACTTACACATTTTTTTTTTGTTTTTTATTAAGCTAGGTACCTGACCGTTGACCTCTGCGAGTTTGTTTCGGAGTTTCTCCAAACGCCGAAACAAACTCATTGACTGTACAGAAATAAAGATTCTTGTATGTTGTGTAATAGTAGGTACGGGAGGTCGATTTGAAAGTCTACTTGTCTGATTAGGAGATTAATCAACTTGTTCGTGTTGTTGCGGATTGAATTTATTGATTAAAAGTTATGGTTTTAATTAATATCGAAATAAGCTTTTATGCCGTAACATTTTTAAAGCATTGTTGTATTAGTGCAATTACCACAACCGGGGCTTTTGGTCAAGTAACGTTACGACAGGAGATTCCGCACGAGTCCACGAGCACTAGCTGGGAGATTTCTTATCACCATTCCTACCAGGGATGTTATGGATATGAAATTTCGGATACGGATATAGGAATGATTATTATACCGGATACGGATAAGGATACGGATATGAAATTATTTCGGATTATCCGTTAGTTTCGGATAATTTCGGTTACGCATATTAGATTTTTAAGGAATTTGAAAACTAAAATACAAATAGATACATCATGCCATAACGAGATATCTCATCTCATGTAAAGATGTATTACATTTTATAACGGGAGAATTTCATTACAATACCATCGTGTGGCGCTTCATTACGCGTCATGTTTGGAGTCATGGTGTAATGCAACATTCCCCGGACTAAATGTAATGTCATATAACATCACTTTTTAACGCACTGTTATGTGCATGTCTATTTGTGTGTTTCGCCGCCGCCCGGCCGATCAAAACAACTTGTCATAACGTGTCTCAATTAGGCTCCGCCCCTATCCGATATTATCCGAAACTTTTATTTCGGATTCGGTTACGGTTACGGATAATTTTTTATATCGGATATTCGAAAGTTTCGGTTACGGTTACGGAGCTCCCTAACATCCCTAATTCCTACCTACATTTCTTCAGGCAATAGCCAGATACCTATCAAAGATATGGTAAACCGATGTATATTGTATACCAAATAGCCGTTCATCTTTTCCTAACATTTTGTCTAGTTACGTGAGCAGATATGTATTGAACAGAGTTTCCCGAGGGTATAAGTGTTCTGTGGTTTCCCGTTGGGGTGTGCATTAGTGCAATGCAGTTATAAAATGCGTTGCTCATATTTTCTTATTTGACAAGCATTTTTATCATTGTGCCTTTGCTTCTCTGTCTATGGTCTCTCTTAAAAATAAGAAACATAACCTGAAACTTTAAAGTGAAATGTCAATAAAATGCGGTATGATAACGTTATGTCAAAATCTCGGTAAAGAGAGAAAATCAATCACAACAATAGGAACATAGAAAGATTTACTTAAAAACTTTAATTCGGTTACCCTCTCCTTAATATGTCTTTTCTGCTAAAGCTCGTGCGAAATGTGACATTTTCAAAATATCCGAAGAACGTAAAAGCAACAATAATATTTGGAAATGGGGTACAAAAATGTAGTAGAAACTTTCATTCTAACTCATACCTGAGTGTTAGGATGTATCTGGAATATGAAAATAAATATGCGTATAGTATTCTGGAAGACAAAGGCTATGCTATGAAGTTAAATTGCAACATCCAGCAAGAGACATTCAGTGAAGAAGAATTTCAAGAAACACTCAATGTTGACTGGTCTAAGAAACCTTATAGTGAAGCTATAGAAATATTTCCCAAACTTGGTTTATATTGCTCGGAACACAACTTATGTATCTCAAATAAGATATTTGATACATACATTGACTATCTTACTGACAGTTTAAAATTAGCTTCTGATAAAGAGTTGGAATCCATATTCTATGCCTTAACTAAGTGGCCAGAAACAGAATCAATCAGAACTCGAAACTACATAGAAGTCTGGGCTGCTTTGGATGATGAGTGTTTAAACAGAATAAAGAATTGGACACATAGTGAATTACTGTCATTTATTGCACTGTTCTATATGATAAATGTCACAAGATATAGTGAATTCTCTCATAAAAGCATTAATAGATTATCCAGCAAGGTAAAACAATTAACACCAGGACAAATTGTACAAACAATGTTTTTCATTGGAGTGTGGAGAAAATCACCATTTGATATGCACAATTTAGAAATTGAGGTACGCACGAGATATTCATTATTTACAGTTGATGATTTGGCCATCATGAGCATGGGATTCTTCAAAAGTAAAACACCTGTAAGAGATATGGACTTAATACTGAAAATGATTAACACAGTGATTGCAAACTCAAAAACCATTCATGAAGTATCCTTAGCTGCTTTATTGAAACTAATTCGATACTCAACTAAATCCACAATGGACAACAGAATATATAGACTCCTAGATACATTGCAGCATGAAGTGCCTCGGCTTTCAGTGATGTGTAATGTACACATTGCTCTTGTCGGAACCACTACATTAAATTTACATAAAGAATGTCTACATAAGATTGCTGAAACTGTCATTCACTCAATGGACAAGACTAGGATTAAAGATCTTGAAAGATTAGTTTTAACATATGGGACATTTAATTTAATACCTCAAACTAATCAATGCTTTTTCTCAAAAGTTATGGATGAATTAAGAAAGCCTGAAAGAAAATCAGAATTTGATAGCCATGGCAGGTCATTTGCATGCTGTATAGCATACCTAACACTATTAGGTATCTATCCTGTGGATCTTATCAACAAAGTTTTAAATCAAGAATTTTTAGAAAAAACATATGGAAAGTTTTGTTATAATTATGGGAGAGAAATCTTGACATTAAATAACGTTGCAGAAATCTTTTGCAATGGTAAAGTGAATCTTCTTAAAGCCAAACACATTCAAATTATGGCTAAAAAATATACAGATTATATGCCAAATGAAGACTATGCAAAACAGTATAATATTACTGAAAAGATGATGTTAGACATAATGAAAGTATTGAGCGTGATTCGTGGAGGTAATGAGTATGTTGTTGGAGAACATATCTTACCTCACCATCAAAGAGGAGGTACTCAACCAAATATTTCAGATCATTATCATCCTTTAACACTGTGATTAAGACCGATTACCCAAGCCTATTTTTTCCAGATTTAGTCATTTGTAATGACCTTAGTGGATCTCCAGTAGCAGTCAAAGACAAATTTTCATCCAAAGACTTTGGACTCCTACGAAGACCGCCTGATGACAATGTATGGATAGCATTGGTGATAGCCGGTAGAAATGCAATAATACATGATAGTGACAATGCAACTGGCTTCTTCACTAGTAAAGTCAAACAGCTTGAAGCACTGGGTTATCATGCAGCATTGGTAAGCACATTACAAGTACAAACACATGAACCAACAAAAAAAATGCCAGAAAATGTTACCTAAGTGGCATTAGTGAGATATTTCTATGTTAAATTTTCATATTGTGTTATTTTTGCTTCCAAATATCTCACAATGCAACATTAAAGTCTAATTAAAATGGCAATTTGATGATTCAATAACATTGATTAATATAAATCTTAAAGCATACTGTAATAAACCTAACCAGCCCCCATTTTTTCAGGTGCCCTGGAGTAAGTACTCGAAATTGATATCAACACAAGACAAAGCAAGTTACCTAAATAGCTTGATTAGCGATTCTGTAAGGAAAAATAAATAGATCTAACTTTATAGTTGGCATTATTATTTTATTTGAACAATTTCATTTTGATACCACCATCCATTCATGATATTATTATATGTATATGCTCTGGCCTTAGATGTGCAGAGCATGCTAAACCTTAAACTATAAAGGAGACTGCTAAACAGAAAGGCAAGAAACAATTGCATATTAATACATATTTATTTTAAAAAGTGACAGGAAGGTGGTGGGATCCAGTTTTATTTTAATAATTTAGCTTGTGAGCAGTACCTATTTAGATTTTTTTAGAATCAAATGCTCAAACCAATGTTGCCAGATGCTTTGAACCTTTTATCTGTAGTAGAAACTGCTAAAATCTGTATGCTATGTTAACTTAAAATCTGTATAATCAAATTAACCAAAGTAGAATATTAATCATCATCATCATTGCTTCTTTTGAAAAACAAGGGATAAGTACTAACGTGATAAGGTTAGATTATATTATATAAGAACATATACTAATTAATAAAATTGTCGTTTTATTTAAGAATGTATGTACATAGTAAAATTAAAAACTTAATCTGTATGCTATGCATTTGAGCCAATCCGTAAAAAATTGAACGTAAGAAAAAAGTACTGTCACAATATTTTACAAACAGTTTACAAGACTATCTTATACTCTATTGAATGCAATTTTTTTTTTTGTTTTTTTTTTTTTATTATTATTTATGTACACACAGTAAAATATAATAGGACAACATAATTATAATATTTGAGTACAAAGGTACTGCTTATTTCTTAAGAAATTTCTTCCAGCAGACCTGCGAAAGGAGAAGTGAAAAAGAAATGTAGACAATAGTATGTGAGTACAAGAAGAGAAATAAAAATTAATATGTGAAGTCTAAAACTAAAACTAAAATAATAAGTATACCTACACATACTTATAATGCAATAAAAATAACATATACTTAAATAAATACATAATGTAAGAATATATAAACATATAATTATACTATATAAAGCTAAATTACCACTCACTGACTCACTGACATAATTGTTCTCCCAGATGGTGGATGGGGAGGTGGGTATATTTTGACAGATTCGTAAACAAGTAACTCTCAAACCTACGGGAAAAGTGCCAAACCTCCCCTTTTCACCCCCCTTCTCCCCCCCCCCCCCCTATCGTATCTCGGAAACTACGAGACCCGTATTTTTTTTTTTTACGGATTCGTATAGAGGAGGCTCGGTAAAGTAAAAACCATTTTTCAAAGTTCCCCCCCCCGCCCCCCTTCTCCCCCCCTTTAGGCGGATCTCGGAATCTAAGAGACTTGGAACATTTTTTTTTTCAGATTCATTTAGAGGGGCAATGCTTTAGTCGAAATACTTGTGTCACCCCCCCCCCTCTTTTTTTTTTTTTTTTCACAAGCACGCGAGGTGCTTGCACCTCGCGCAACACGCAAATACTTGATTTAGAGGGGCAATGCTTTAGTTTTTTTCACAAGCACGCGAGGTGCTTGCACCTCGCGCAACACGCAAATACTAGTATAAATATATAAATAAATAATTAACACAGTTAAGAGGAAAGGTAATGCTCTTTTAATCGACATTTGAATAAAGATATAGTTTTTAAATCACGAATGCTAGGCGGAAGTGAGTTCCACAATCTTACAGCATGGACAGAGAAGGAATAAGAGTAGTAGCTAGTTTTATGAGGATGAGATTTAAGGAGGGATTTAAGGTGTGATCTACACGGTACGTCGCAAGAACGAGCGTAAGAAAAGCGCTCACGCAGGTAGGAAGGGTAAGACGGGTTGTGTAAGATGTTGAAGAGGAGACACAAAATCCTAGTACTCCTGCGAAGACGGATTGGGAGCCACTTGAGTTCCTTGCGAAGGTGAGAAACATTGTCATACTTTCGAAGACCGAAAACAAAGCGAATGCACAGATTTTGCAAGCGCTCAAGCTTGTTTAATAGCTCCTCGGTAGCATCCAAATAGCAGGCGTCGGCATAATCTATAATCGGCTGAATAAGTGTTTGTGCCAAAGAAACTTTAGTCTTCAAGGGCAGAAGACTTTGAAGGCATTTCAGCGAATGAAAGGAGAAATTTACCTTTCGGCTGACCTCATTGACCTGAGCACGCCACGCCACCCAGATCTTTAGCGGTTTCGGTATAGTCAATGCGAACACCGTCGAGATATAAAGGCATCAGAGATGCAACAACAGCCGCACTGCGAACGAATCTGCTGCCAATGATCATGGCCTGAGATTTAGTTGGGTTAATTTGCAAACCAAATGACTTAGCCCAAACGCTGATGCAAGCCAGGTCATGATTCATTGCAGCAATTGCAGAACCCGCGTCAACTACAGTAAAATGACGGTAAAGTTGCAAGTCATCTGCGTAGAGATGAAAACTAGAGGAGATTACTCTGGTAACAAAGTTTATGAAAATTGAAAAAAGAAGAGGAGAGAGAACGCTACCCTGCTGAACACCCTCAGTGAGGCTACACCAATCAGAGAAGGACTCCTCCAGGCGAACACACTGAGAACGTCCCCGAAGATAAGATCCGAACCATGCTAAAGTGGAAGGAGAGAAATTGATAGATTTGAGGATACCAAGTAAAATGTCGAAATCCACTGAGTTGAATGCGCTACTGAAGTCCAGCAATACAAGGATAGTAAGGGACTTATTCTCCATTGCCCAGCGGACGTCATCAGTCACTTTTAAAAGCGCGATTACAGTACTGTGACCCGAGCGAAAACCGGATTGAAAAGGGGATATTATCGAGTTTGACGCCAAGAAAAATGATAATTGTCTATGAACTATGTGCTCAAAAACTTTAGAGAGAAAAGGGAGGATAGAAATGGGTCTAAAGTGGGTTAATAAAGTAGGATTGTTAGTTTTAGGTAAAGGTATTATGTGAGCCTGTTTCCAAACATACGGAAAGGAGCAAGAGGAAAATGAGTGGTTGAAGATGTGAGTGAGAACAGGAAGTAACGAGGAAAGGATAAGAGTTATCATTCTTGAACACAACTTATCATTACCGACTGCTGAAAAAGTAATCGCAAGAATAGACTTATTAACGTCATCCTCAGTAACATCGCTAAGCTTAAAGAGAGGACAAAGTAGTAACGGCAACCTAGAAAGACTCTAGTGTCGCAGCTTTAACAGACGGATCAAGAGAAAAGGGAAGGAAAGAGAAATGCTTATTTAGATCATTGAGGTTGACATCCTTACACTGGTTGGTAGGTGACTTACCTATGCCTACAGATTTGAGAAATTTCCATACATCGGAAGAACTGCGATTATTAAGTTGGTCGTGAAAATAGCGTCTCTTAGCATCTTGACACAGATGACTGCAGCGATTACGTAACGATTTTTTATGTACAGTGTAGATCATTAACTTTATAATATATATATATAATGGAGTCAATTTTTTTCAATTTTGACAGGCCTGTTGGTCTAGTGGTGCCTGACTGCTATGCGCAAGGTCGTGGGTTCGATTCCCACCCAGGACAAATGTTTGTGTGATGAGCACGATCATTTGTTCTTTGTCTGGGTGTAATTTATCTATAATATGTATGTATTTAGAAATATATATGTATGTTTATCAGTTGTCTAGTACTCATAGCACAAGCTCTGCTTAGTTTGGGACTAGATGGCGTTGTGTGAAAGTTGTGGAATATTTATTTATTTATTTATTTATTGTTGTTAATGTAACAAATTAAAAATAAGAAGCAAAAAAGAACATTTTAGCGTGTTACACCTCCTGTCGCTAACTTTAACTAACCGAAGTTCATGTTTTTTATACATAGGTACTTCAGCGTTTTTTGGGAGCTTTTATTGAATATTGCTTTTTCTTAATTATAACATTCATTTTACTCATAAATCAAGATTATATTACAACAAAATTCATGAAATTAAATGATAATCAAATTAGCACCAAGTTGGACATTCCACTTTAGTCACTACTGTTTTATTTGCTTTCAGTTTTAAAAAACTACCAAAGCAAGTTATTTTATTATCATGGTAATATTATTGTAGTAGATCAGCTATTTAAGGTAAACGCAGACCTCTCTGCAGTCCCTGCAGTCATGGTGTTATAACTTAGAACAAAAGTGACGAAATGATAACCGACTAGTTTAGGTAGGGTTCTGCTTTTGGATATAAACTACTCAATTCAATTGATTTTTAATTTATTCGTATAGCAATAATCAAAGTTTAAGTTACGTATTGATAGATGGCATTTTTCTCAAAATATTAACACATTTAGCTTAAACTTGTTCTCCGTTCTACTCAGATATTCTAAATTATCTTTAACAAATAACCATTTTATTTTATATAAATTAAAATATTAGGGATATAAGGACACGTTTAAAATTTCACACCTTTTATAATATACTAGCTTCCGCCCGCGACTTCGTCCCCGTGGAAAAAAAAATCCCCCGATTTTGAAACATTCTTCATTACTGCTCCGCTCCTATTGGTGTTAGCGTGATGATATATAGCCTATAGCCTTCCTCGATAAATGGGCTATCTAACACTGAAAGAATTTTTCAAATCAGAACGGTAGTTCCTGAGATTAGCGCGTTCAAGCAAACAAACAAACAAACAAACAAACTCTTCAGCTTTATAATATTAGTATAGATTAAAACACGTATCTTCAAATTAATAAAATCCTCCAATTACGCAATCCCATTTTTTCTTTAACTTATTTAATTTTAAACTAAAATGGTAACGAAACTTGCGTAAATGCAGTGATACCAGATTGGAGGGAATCCCCCCAAATTTGGGGGGTTTTTAAAGTTATGGAGGGAGAATTGAGGGACAATATTTTTGGGGGAATATTTGGACTGATGATGTCGGAACGCGATCAAACAACTAACTAATCTGTGAAAGCACACACATGAAAACAAAATGCTGTGCACGATGATAGCCGAGTGGCTCCGAAGTTGCCGCAGAATGGAATGATTTGCATCGTACAACTCGGAAATCCACGCAATACACCGAAGAGTTCTGGGTTGAAGTTTATAATTTCAAAAATGCAGTCGGTGATAGAACATCCCGTGGAAATGTTTGGCACTAGGAATTTTGTCTTTATCTTTTTCTAACGCAGTTGCGGAAAGAGCCTTCTCTCAAGTAGCTATTATTGAAGACAAATGTCGAAACAGATTGGCCATTAACACTGCCGAATCCATCTTGAGAATAAGATATAAATTGCTAGAAGGATGTGTTCATTTTAAACCCGGTTCAAAGATGCTAAACAGGTTTAACTCAGAAAAAATGTACGGAACTGCAACCGGCGCGAGTGAAGAGGCTAATTTAGTCATGGACGCTATTGCTGAAATTGTATAACATTGTATCAATAATAAAAAAGAATAGCCATTTATTAGGTTTTTTACAAATCTTGTATTTTGGGGAGATTTCGGGGAAAGTTTGGGGAGAACGCGAGTCGGTCACTTGGCAACACTTTGTAAATGTCAAAGGTTTAAGAAAAGTTAAATAAATTGTCAAATAATAAGTCAATAATTGCAAATAATTCAAGAAATTTAAGATATAATATATTCTTATTTAATTGGTGTGTACCTAAGGATACTTCTAAGTTATTGTGTGGATCACGAAACGATTATGGAAGATAAAATTCAGATGGCCATCAAATATTGTAAAAGAAGATTTTAATAAAGTATTTGGTGTTGTAATTATATTGTTTTATTGTAAATCAACATAAATTACTAAATACTAAATAAAAGGAGTAAATAGGACGGCCTATGCAGTGGTACACTGATTTGTAGGTAGCTATATCTATATGCTATATATATATAGGTACATATGCTTCATACATTGTTGTTGTTACTTGTTGCCAGAGGGCGCGGGCGCTCTGGAATCTTCGAGTGACGGCTCTATCTCAGTATATAAAATGTACTCTGTGCCTGCAGTCATCGCTTTTTTGTTAATGGCCTCGCACAGCACATCTATCCGCGCCGCAGTCGCTGCTAGTGATGTGTCAACTCGAGTTACTAACTCGAGTCAACTCGAGTTGAATTATCTTTAACTCGATTTAGTCGAATTGAATTCTCCCGCCCTAGTGCGTCAGCTGAATGACAGACACTGAGATGACGCGAAGTTTGCCGATCACTTATGTCTATATTCCTCAGACTAAAGAAACTCTATGGACTTGATATACCTACAAAATAAACGTGCCATACCTACAATAACTGGTATTTCAAAATGGCGAATTGAACTAGTGACGCTAATCAAGAAACAAAAGAATTTTATCGATATATTTAAAATATCTACCTACCACCTACGTTGACGACGACGACGTTTACTGATTTCTCTTAAGATTGAGTAATAAAATTGTAACTTTCAGCGTCTTTTTGGATTACGTATTTTAAAAGGATTCGAACTTTTCGATGAAAGCTGACTTTTTTTCGAAATCGTGCTTTGTTCCATACAAACACACTTTTACGCTTCGGCGTACCATGTTACTGGACATTTTTTGTTCGTCTGTGAGTCCTCTCCTCATAAATATCAATTTCATCGTGCCCCACGATTTCGAAAAAACATCAATATGTTGGCGGGTCAATATGCCATATCGGTTCTATTCCCTTTACGTGCAGCTGTAAATCCTATATACATACTATGCTTATGGCATAACCGATTAGCTGTCAACATTTATTTTTATTTTATTTATTTATTTTCGCATTTTATCTGTGAAATTGGTTGTTGCCCTGCATTGGTTGATGGTGATCACCGGGGTGATTTTGGTGAGGTACGAATCTCACACTCCCTGTTCTTTTCCCCAAAGGTTCAGGTGCCTTTTGAAGGTACCCCCCCCCCCCCCCCCCCCGATAACAAAAAAAAAGATATCCCAGTGCAGAGTAAAAGCCTCCCTCGCTTTTTTCCAAACAATCGTATCTGCTGTTAGAACATCCAACCAGCAAATTAAAAAGCAAAATACACGGAATGCAATAAACTAAGTTGGTATCTATTGATTATTTCTTAGCTATCTATTCGGATTGCTCATGACCATGAGTACATTTACATCTATTCTATGCTCAAGTACCTAAACCTTGCTGCAACGAGATATAAGACTGGGCTAGTTATTTTGCATACCCTGCTGGCCTTCTACCGTATGTAGATTTTAACTTTCAACAGTTTAGTAGTAAAAATGCTGGAGTGCTTAGGTAACGGCCTTGTCATCATAAAACAACTAAACCCGCCCTTAGGCTTCTGAATGGCTTCACTCAAAATGTTTTCCATCACCGTCTTACAGATTTCGGGCGGTTTATGGGAATTTATTTAACACAAAAAACACAATAACACTTCAGCCGACCTGGGAATCGAACCCAGAACCTCATGCTCAGCAGTTGAGCTTGCAACCACTAGACCAACGAGGCTTTCTTGTAAAGGTGAACGGAACGTTGCTAGGTGGTATTATAGTATGAAAATAATAAAAAAAAAACCCAAGATTATGATTAAATTATCTCTCAATATCCCCGAAACACTTTTTCTGGTCAAAGCCTGCAACAAGTATGTGGTTGATACATATAAGTAATTAACTTCTGAACTACAGATGTAGGTACTACATGAATAAATGGCACTTCATTTCAAAATTGTATAAATTTGAAACAATTTAATAAATACTTTATACGAACATTATTATATGAATGTTAACATTAACTGCCATATATTAAATAAATAATATTAAAATATTGCCTATCTGACTTCCACAACCCAGCAGCTGGGTAACACTCCAAACCCCAGGCTACTACTGAGAAATTCTTACAGAAACACCCAATAGCACTTTTTGCCCGACCCGGGAATCGAACCCAAGATCTCGTGATCAGCAGCCGCGCTTGCGACCACTCGACCAACAAGGTAGTTTTAAATTAAAAACAAAGTTACTGAACTTACATTATAATAATATGTACAGTCACGGTCTATAAATGATGAGCCACTTGCCACCGTTCGTATTTTAGCCGTGTAATGCAAATCGGGTTTAATCGGTTATATTCGTACACAGAACAGAGTGACTACCTAAAGTCGACGAATTGCAGGTGTAGAAACCGTAACCTAGCGACAATTGTTTTAGCATAGCCATAGTAACGTTGGTGTACGGAGAAATTATAGTTGGTATAATTTAGACATCGGAAAAACTCGAAACCACGATTTTATCCGAACGCGTAGCGTCCAAGATGATGTTCACGATAATTATGATTATGTATTAAACATAGATAACACCTAACTGCCGCCATCTTGCAAGAAGTTTTATTTGCTATTTCTGCTAAAGAGTTTACGTTTTAGCTATTATAAATGTCATAAAATGTGCTAAGCAAAAAAAACACTATATTATTTGAATAATTATTTTATTTTGTATAATAAGAATCAAAACTGTTGGACTATCTTAATATCTTGTAAATGCTCCCTGGCTGTCTATTACAGCTTGCAGTCGTGATTGCATAGTGCTAACCAGACGAGTGCAAATATCAGTCCCTCGCATGTTCTCCCATACTTCTTGACAATGTTGAGCCAGATCTTCCTTTCTTCGTTCATTACGGTGATCCCATCGCTGCACCATTAAACCCCACAGATTTTCTATGGGATTCAGGTCCGGGGATTTGGAGCTGGCCATGGAATCACCGTTATGTCTGGATGTGCTTCAAACCAGGTCCTGACAGTCCTTGCTCGATGTATGGCAGAATTATTGTGAACAAAATTAATATTTTCCATTTCGTGCTGTGGATACACAATCCTTACAGACGGAAGCATAAAATCTTCCAAAATCCTTATATAGTTCACGGCATTTGCACGAGGTGGTAGTTGAACAAGCTCGCCTACACCTTCGGAGCTCATCCAACCCCACATATTAACAGTTATCCTTCCTGATTCCCTATTTGGTATGACGTTATCTGCATCATACCGTGAACTGTTATATCGCCATAGGTGTAAGCGGCCATGATCGCTTGATTGGAATGACTTCTCATCACAAAAAATAGTTGATGACCAATCGAAATTTAAAAATCGGTGTGCGAAATTTACACGTGCGGTTTTATGAGCGTCTGTCATATCGACTTTGTAGGCAGGAATCCTAAGATGCAAATTCATTGAGTGAAGATGCCTTCGGATGGTTCTGGGATTCACATCAAAACGTTCCGCGTAACGCTGCGTTGGTATAAATCCATCAACTTCATATTCGCGGAGCATTTCAGTTCTCTGAGCTTCGCTTAATGCAGAAGGGCGATGGTTGTTTCGGCGACGATCATTTATATGTCCTTCTTCGGCGTATCGTCTTACACACAAAGAAACGGTGTTTCGCTAAAAAAATAACACTTAGATAATTACCTTTTTAAAAAAATTCAAAAACATATAGATTGAGTGAATAAGCTCACCGTCAAGTGCAGATCTCTCGAAATTGCACGAATGCTCAGTCCCTGCTGATGCATTGTTATGATTCTATAGCGAATTTCTTCAGAAATTGCAGCTGGCATTTTCGCGTTAATAACTACGGCTACGATTCACCAAAATTCGAAATTTTCGTCTCCAAATCTTTTCTGACATCGACATTTCAACTGTCACTCTGTCTTCGGATAGGATTTCAGAAATAAAGAGTATTTAATGAGGACTATTTCAAAGGAGGTCAGTATCAAATAGATGGGATACACGTAAGCACCGTTGTATGGATTTATCATTGACAACTTATAAAGTCATTTTTCAACCTCTATGGATAAGACTATTTCCGATTGTTAGTAATTTGTCATTTTGTTTCCGAGCATTCGGTTTGAGTTCGTGTTTAATCGTGTAATCTCGTGAATGTATAAAACTGCAAAATTGGAAATCTTGAAAGTAGCTTATCAATTATAGTCCGTGACTGTACTATACTGGATTGAAAAAATAATAAAATAATTTGCACTATTCTTACCCATAAAGTCTGTGATGGAAGGGCTTCATCACGTAATTTCACTACATTCATAGTTCTGTTAAAACATGAATTTTCTAAATGCAGTGGACATACAAAGACATATTTCCTTGCAGTGTTTATATTTTCCACACCAATTATCTTGAGCCAAGCATTTCGCCTTTCTTCAATCTTAGGCAATCTAAAAGTAATATGTTCATTATATTTATACATTGTGCAATCAATAGTTTGATTTTCTTAGATAAAATTAGTGTTAAATTTATCGACACGTAAATCACCATTGCTGCAAGTACAACACTAATTCTCAAACAAACAAAAATGCTTTTACGATATTTGAGTGAAATAACTGCAAATATATGAAAATAAATAGGGATTTTGATAGAATTTTTCATCTTATACCGTTTACAGAAAGCACACGTGTTTAACTATACAAATAATATGGAAAATCTTTTCATTATGAGTACGTACCGATGTAATGTTATATTTGCCGGTTTTGTCCTTGTTTTGTTTGTGCAACCAATAATACTGCACCGCGGCATCTTCCTACATACCGATTATCACCTCTGAATACAGTTATTCACATAAAACCACTGATTCGCAACGAAAATTATCAAAATACATCCACAAGAGCAATTTCAAAAAAATTTGTACCCCCGGATTTTGCCTTGTCCCTCGACTTTAATAATTTATTTTGTTGAGATGAATGACTTCTAGAAGATTATATTGATATAAGTGAAATAAACATATGTTAAAATATACAAATAAACTGTAGTTTCGTTACTTTAATAAATATAAAACTTACGAAGATTTTAAAATACTGAAGAACATCGAAATTACCTGTCCCCTTCCCAACTAGCGTCAGACAACCTTTAATTAAAAAAAAATCACAGATTACCTCGGGAAAACTGGATGCAAGACTATTGAATTTTACTAGCAATAATTCAATGAGTTCTTTAATGGAATAAATTTTTTTTAATTTCAGAATTTAAGCATGTTTTTAGAGCCTTTAATTGGTCACAAAGATTAAGTGAAATGTCTTTACTGTATTTAGCAGACAGTTTTCCGGAAGCGTTTAATATCTCTTCGCTTGAAGAAGATAGGAGTTTCTCCGGTTGTAATATTTCGAATATACTACTCAGGTTGCAAAGGCTCTGAAATCTTTCTTTAGTTTGAGAAATTAATATATCTAAACAGCAATAGTATACATTGACTTTGAAATAGGATTCCGGGTCGGAAATTCTCTCATCTTGTGATAACTCATCAAAAAAACGCTTCGTTATCTTTCGCCTACTGTTTTTAAAAACAGTTGTTACCCCCCACTTTTTTGCTAAATCTTTGGATTCATTTAGCAAACTATTAAATGAATTCTGATTTCTTAATTGGCACAGTCTATTTAAAAGATTACTTAATAAAATACTAGATTTCTGTAAGTCATTATTATCATGCTGTAGAGCTTTAGAAACAGGATTAATAATTTCAAATAGTGAAGAAAAAAATGTAACGAGCACTAAGAAATCAAAACTCTCTAAAATATTAATTATACTTTTACATTCTTCACGTTCATCTTTTTTATTTGAAATTAAATTTAGTTGGTACAAAGTTTTCATGATTAGTAAATAATTTTTCTTTACTGCTAATAAAGCGTCGTTCCTAGAAGACCATCTGGTAGGACATACCTTTTTAAGGGTAATCAAATATTTTTCAGATGAATCGTCACTTAGCATAGCCCAGCGTTTTATACTATTGCCAAAAAAAGTATATATTTTTTCTAAATTATCGAAAAAAGTCGATACTTCACGAACATGTCTCGCAGCATCGTTCAAAACCAAGTTTAAAGCGTGCGCAGCACAATGAACATAATCGGCATTTGGAGCATGCTCTTTTATTAGGGTTTGTAATCCTCCATACACACCCGACATAACATTTGCTCCATCGTATCCCTGTCCTCTACATTTAGTCAAATCAATTCCATATTCTTTAGTCAAATTTAAAATGACAGTTTTCAGACCTGCAGCACTGCAATCGGTTACTGCTATGAATCCTAAAAAGGACTCACAGATTTTTATTTCTTTAGGCACATTATCATCATTTTCTGTAACCGAGATATATCGAAAAACTACAGATAGTTGGTCAATTTTTGACAAGTCTTGTGTTGTATCCAGAATTATTGTCAGAAATGGAGCTTTTTTAATTTCTGAGATAATACTGTTCCTAACGTTAGTACCAAGCAAACTAATAATTTCGTTTTGAATCGTAGGGCTTAAATAATTTATTTCACCTTTCGGTTTTAGAAAAAAGTTCTTTTAAAGTTGCATCATAGTTAGATAGCAGACGTGAAATTGCCATAAAATTGCCAGAATCAGAATCATGCCCCCTCAAAGGTAGATTACAAGATACTAAAGTAATTATAACATTAATTATACGATGCAGTACATCTCTCCAGAATGTAATTTTACTATCGATTTCACTTTTCAATAGAGTATCGATGGTATTTCCTTGCAACCAATTATTATAAGAGAGTGAGGCACTAATATGCTGCTGTGACTTTTCATGGTCAAGAATAGTTTGTGTGAAATTGCTTCTAACCGAAACACCGTTAACCCAAGCAGAGGAGTACGATTTGTTTTGACGATCTGCTAATAACCAACAGAAGTGACAGTACGGTTTGTTTAAAACGTTAGAATAACATAACCATGGTCTTATAATTTTTATGCCTGCCTGATTGAAATATGAATAATAATAAGCTGAAAAAGGTCGGTTATTTTCTGAAACTTTTGGAAATGGTCCTTGTGGTTTAAATGGACCCAATTTAAAAATTATTTTTCGTTCGCATTCAGTTAAATTGTCACCAAAATTTCCTCTATCTGATGAAATTATATTACAATCTGCATTATCTGCAGATATATCAGAATCGTTGACTTGGGGTTCCTCGATTTCTGGATGGACATCCGATAAAGTATGTGCTTGGCTTTCTTCTATTTCCGGATGGATATGTGACGAAGAACATGCTTCAGAAGAATCTAAAAATAAACGAGTAATTGTTAAAAAATAAATACGAATGCTTTGGTACTAAACTAAAAAGAGTTATATATAAATAAATAACGTTACTAAGGGTCACAGTTAGAGAGTGTTCAGTTCAGACGCACACAGATTCTACGCGGATTGTGCTCGTACCTATTAGTAGATACAAAACCACCTGCAGCCCGTCCGTGCATTACTATACACCTGCGTGCTATTTAAACGCAGCGCGTAGTGTAGTGGCCATACAAAACGAGAACCCGAAAGCGAGTCTGCACATCTGAAGTTCTCAACACGCAATTAACGATACGATACGGACTGATAAACAAACAACAAAACAAATCGATCCTATAGATAAGTTAGAATTTTGTTTTTTTTTAATCAAGGCACGGAACCCTAAAAACAGTATAATTGTGAAAATCGAGGGGGGAGACAACTTTTTGTGACGGACAGATGGACAGACCGAAATTAAAAGATTTCCTTGTTTATCACTACGGGCCCCTAATAAATGGGTTGGGTAGTAGTGTAGTACTTACCTTTCCAATCTAAATCACTCACAGTATCTTGTCTCTGAAAAAATGAAGAAATTTTGGGCACTTTTTTATAACCTCGTCCCTTTTCTGTTTAATTTTTCTTTTCTCAGCGCCGCGCGCCGCTGGGATAATCTCTTTTCCTTTCACTCATTTCTTTTACAAATCGTTACTAATACTGCTAAACCAGAAGAACAATATTGTTTGTACTGAATTACAATGTAATGCACATTTATATAAAGCGCGTAAATAAACAGTGCACTGCACTCCGTGGTTTAACATCCAATGCAAAGTACAACAACGTACACGTACATCGCGATATCGATGAAGGATTCCCGGGGATTCCCCGCTGAGTTGAAGATGAAGTAAGTAAAACGGGGAAGTCCCGCAGCCCGCCATAACGATGTAGTGTTGCCAACTTTTGAACGCACGCTTAAGGCGGGAAAAAAAGGAATTGCTTTATAGAATTTAGTCATTTGTAAAATAAAATAAATTAGAAAGTTTTTATTCTTTTTCCTTACACACTTTGGGGGCCCCCGTGGCCCGGGGGCCCCGTATAATTGATACGGCAAATACGGCGGTAGCTACGCCCCTGACCAGTAGGTACCTACATTATAATAATTGGGTTTGAGGTTTCTTTTGTGATTTCACTCATTAGTGTAAGGTAAAAATATAAGAATACTTAAAATTGTTTTATTTCTTACCTACTCGATTCTTCAAAATTTTCAGTTATTATTGACTTTTACTTAACAGAAATATAAATATATATATATATATATATATATATATATATATAACTAGTTCCAATGGGGCGTGCAAGTGAAAGCTAATCGCAGATGGCGCCACCACCGTATGAACCTTTGTCACTGTCAGTGTTAGTTAGATTGTGAGATATTATTTAGTTATCTGTATCATCTATGGTTATCTGTGGTAATATTTTTTATTTTCATTTCATTGATTTCAATTGACTTCTGTACAATTTTCCGATTAAAGAACATAATACATGTTCTTTAATCGAAAAATTCTCAATAACTGTCTCTAATTTAGGAATTCATTACTGTTCCATAGAGAAACTGCTTTGATATTGGTAAGTGTGCTACTAGCGCCACTTTGACAGTTGCACGCCCCATTTGAAAAGTAGAGCTGATAATGTTTAAATCATCATTTGATATCAAAATTTGTTAACTTGTTTAATATTCTACTAACTATGTAGGTCCGTATTATTTTGGCAATTAATAAATCATGTGAGCACAGCCTTATGATTTTAAGACTTCCATTTTGTCACTGTCCCTTCAAATTGTTGGAGTTAAATCTATGAAATTTGATGAATTTTCTCCTTTTATTTCCATGCAATCACAAATATGTATAGCGTCATTATCTATTGCTTTTAGAAAATGTACGCATATTGAGTAAAATAGTATGTATTTGGAGTAAAATTAAAAAAAAGCCAAGTAAAAAGCGACATAGTCACAAAACAGAATAAAAAACAATATTTGTGTGTTAATCCTTAAAGCTGTGGTTATTTTCTTTAATTTACCAATGAAGTGCATGTATTAATTGTTTAAATAAATATGAAAATGGCTTATTTATTTCATACTTTCCGTAAAATTTGCTTTTAAATCTAGTCACACAATGGAACCAGTTCCGCCACCAAGTCAGTTTTGTTTCGATATTACAGGATAAATGCCTCGAATTCAGCGTTCCTTTTTGTTTTCCTGCATATTAAACTATATTACCTATTACAGTTTGGTCATATAAAAAAGAAAAAAAATATTAAAAATATAATCGAATTTTAGAGCAGGGTACACTTTATTTTGAAATTGCTCACAAACAACGCTGATTGACAGATCACCTACCACACGACAGGGTAGAGTCTGGCCAACGAAAGCGTGACCTGAGAAAGCGCGGCAAATTCAAAAAATCTTTATGTGGTATTACTGACTGTAGTAGCAGAAAAACGTTTTGATACTTGGGAATTTTATGTATTTACGACAATCAATTTGTATATTAGTAATTTATGAACTTAATTTCTAATTTGGGGATAGTATTACATAATGTTTTTAAAGGCTCCGTTTGGTGTCTCGGAGCCTTGACTGTCATGGATTGAATAAAGAAACGAATGTGTTTATTTATTTATTTACATAATATTAATCTACTTAACATGTAGTTTATTAAATTTCTTCAAAATTTTGTTTAATCAACTACAGGCGTTTTGAGTATGATAATTATTTAATCATCGTACTCAAAATGCGAGTCCAAAAATTCACTCCATTCAGGACCTCCTTTCTCACAATATAAAATGCATTGATTTTATTTCTTTTTTTTTTAGAAGAAGAAATAGAAATCATTTATTTTCCAATAATGTAGGTAGCAAATATGGTGTTAATTTATGGAGAGTCCCGATACATTTTACCTTACGGCATGCAAAATTAATAATTTAATCATTGCTTAATTGCTACGTTAACATTTAAATAATATTTCTATACAATTGAGACAACATAATGACTTAGAATTACATCTAACATTTTTCGCTTACTTATAGCATAAAATAATCATCATATAATGGTATTACAAAAATAAAAAAAAATAAAAAATGACACTATTATTGATAAAATTAATAATAAAAATAAAATATTACCACACATATAATTTCGGAATTAGGCACTTATCTACTATAGAAATGTCCTAAAAATAATCATAATTTTACATCAAGGAACTGATTAGCAGAAACTTTTATCATCAAAAAAATCTTTAAGCGAGTAGTAACATTTGTCTAACAACAATTTTGTTAACTGTTTTTTTTAAATTCGGTGATCGGCAAGTCTTTTAAATGTATTGGTAATCTATTATATATGAGAGGACCCATAGATTTTTTTTTTAAGTAAGGACGTTTTTAGCCACCTGTATAGAGTTGGCTTTAATATTGAGACCTCATACTAATGAGGAAAGGACTACCTTTGCGTATTCTTATATCCACCATTGATATAAACAATTGACTGTTCATCTTAACGAATAGGGCTACTTCAAGTATATACAAGGAGGGAAATGTTAAGATCTTTAGTGATTTAAAACTAGGTTTACAGCTTTCTATACGTTTAAGACCTGTCATTGCTCGAATACAACGTTTTTGGGCCCTAAATATTCTTTCTCTCTCACTACAGTTTCCCCAATGTTTTTTTATTGCATCAATATCAAAACTGTCTAAATCCGACACTGAGCTTTTGTGAGGGCGTTTTTTTCCTGGAGTGCTCCATATTCCTTCATTCACAGATCCTTCCTTTTTATTTTTTTTTAGTGTTCTGACACCAACCTCTGCAAAACAAAGTATAAAATGCATATTAAGAAATTAAGGTACCCAAACAGTTTGATAATATCAAATAACACAACTTTGTGAAATGTAACAATCAAACACAACATTCTTAACCATAACATACATACCAGTGTAAAATACCGTCTTGGAAGCGTCCTGGGCCATAACCTGTTGAGGATATCGAATTGTTCTCTTACCAAGATGTTGTAAGAGTGGGATCCTTTATGCAAATAAGTTACTTCATTCTATAGTTTCACTGCGTTTTATTTCATTCCAAAACCCTTTACAAAATTCTAATTGATCTAATACATGTTTGATAAAACTTGGTAAACTGCTCTAAAAATCTAAACCATATGATCGACCATATTCAACTGACTTCGACAACGACTATATCTCCAACTAAAAATATTTTCTACTTGACTTTTCTTTTCATCTATCTTGTCACATTCAAAAAACCTTCCTAACAACATTTTGGTTTTAAATGCCATAGACTTAAAAACCTGCCAGTAAACCATAGACATAAAATTCCATAAAACCAATATTACAACAACCAGTTAATGAAGATATTTCTTCTAAGAACTTAGTCTGAGTTTCTATTAAAGATTTCTTCTCCAAATTTTTTAACATTTCAACATGGTTTTTAACTTCACAGATTCCTTGAATATCTCAAATATTATCTATAAAGATAAGAAAAAGTATAATAATATCGTAAATAATATATCTAATAATCAGCCACCAAGGATCAACATTACAAAGTTGTACTAACTTAAAAAATCCGAGATCGCATCTAAACATTGTTGTTTTTCTTGGAAAACAATTTCTTTCTCTTCTTGTTTTGTTTAAACTTACTGATCATAGTATGTAGCAGCTTTCGCACGTTACTTTTTATTGTTTTACCCATATTATAGCGATTATTCTTGAATATTAATTGTCTTTACAAATTACTGACAATTGTAATCACCACAGAACACATATACTCCGGAGGTAATCACGGAGTTTGACAGCTTAATAATGTTGCCATATTAAACTTTTAAGAAAACTCCAGGACACGCTTTCGTTAGCCAGACTCTATTCAGTAATGGCGATCTTGCCGCAAATAGGTATTTTGAGGACGACTACGAAAAGAGTTGCCAGAATGATAATCATGAAAACTAGTGTTATCTCTTTTTGCTCATATAAACAACCATAAGCAAAAAGAAGATGACAGTATGTTTAAGTCTGGGTTATAGAAATACAACATATTTGTATAACTATTTTTCCTATAGACAATCATTTCAGGCCTGTGCTATATTCATTCATTTGATTCGCTACAAATGTCAATTATGTCAATGTCACGACAACAACAACACAACATTGCATTGCTGCAGATTTGAGGTTATTTTGTAGTGCCGGTTGTTATTGTTGTTAGTTTTTCGAATTATTAGGTACTGTATAGAAAAAAATCCTGGACCTAAAAGGAAATCTGTTGTTTGGGATATATTTGAATCACCAGTGCATGGACATGCTGAGTGTAAACAGTATTCAGATTCACACAAATATAGTTTTGTTGTTAATTAATAGAAATACTTACTTTATTTATGTTACGAAAATTTAATCCTAAATACATAAAATATAAATAAATGATAAATAAATACATTTCTTGTTTTATTTAAATTCTACCTACTTTAATTAAAATGGTCCCCATACATATTTATGCTGAATCTGTTCAATTTTTTAAAATATTGTTACGAAAACAAATCTGGACCTGAGAAGCAAATGGTCGGATCTGTAAAAAGTGAGGTTTTCAGTAGAGCAAGAATAAAATTCGAAAACATTTTTGCCAATATTTAATATTTACGAGCAAACTGGAACAATTTTATGAATTATGTTTATGGGTTACAATTTTACCTTTTATTTTGTAACAATTCGAAAAATCTTAATGTTAAAATACTAAGGTAAATAGCATTTATTTTAATTTTTTGCTCTAATCCGACTTTATGCCTGAAATAAATCATTCATTAATAATACTTTTCGCAATTATAATATCATACGTCTGTATGCTAGCAATTTTTATGATTGAACTGTAATTTTATATTGAAACACGACATTATATGGCTTAAACCACGAAAAAATTCCACCTATACGCACTAAACGTTTTGGGAATACCTTCATTGTGCGTACTAGGGCATGTAATATCGGAAGGTTTTCAATTCCGATACTGATTTCCGATATTAGATCTCAATATCGGAATTCCGATATTAATATCGGAATTTCGTTATTTCGTTAGAACTTGCACATTTTATTAGGGTTCCGTACCCTTTTACCCGTTCAGTCAACGCGAGCTTCAGCAAACATCCCTGCTGCGCTGCAGAAGCGGGGCAGCCTCATCAAAACCTGGAACGCGTTATTATACTGAACGCGAAGGGCACTGTACGATCTTCTTCTTCTTCTCGGTTTGGTTTCCGCACTTAGTCTCTGCACGAGACCATTGTGCGTGAGCCGTGTCGGCCGTCACTCCATCCAGCCAACCTCCTTCCAGAAGCAGATCAGGTCTCTCGGTCTGTTCAGGATGTCTGTAAGGGAATTCAAAGACCCGAGGGTTTGCTTTCGTATGTCAGTGATTTCCGTGCACTCTAGGAGCACGTGTGCCACCGTTTCCTCCGTCCCCATGCAGGCCCTGCATAAGGGACTGTCCGTTACACCTATTGTGTGGTAGTGTTTGTTCAGTGAGCAATGCCCGGTGATGGTCCCCGCCACCATTCGCAGGCTTTTCCTGTCCATGTGTAGGAGGCGCCTGCTTAGTTTTTTGTTTAGGTTTGGCATCGCCTCCTTGGACTGCCTGCAGCCTGGTGCCGAGGACCAACATTTCTGGGCTTGAACGTGTGTGTGTTCTTTTAACCATGTGCGCAGCTGGGTGGGGGGGAGCGGCACGATGGGCTCTGGTCCGAAAACCGTCGTGTTGGACCCCCTCCTGGCCAGTTCATCCGCCGCATCATTGCCGAGTGATCCGCTGTGCCCCTTTATCCATTGTAGTGTCACAGTGTTGCGGTTCTCGACCGCCGAGCGTTGCAGCGCGTTGTGACATTCTAGTATGAGTTTAGATGTGATATAGTTTTTCCCTAGGGATTGTAGTACTGAGGCACTGTCGGAAAGTATACGGATGTGGCTATCCGTAACTCTCCTGGCTTCCAAGGCATGGATCGCTTGGATAATACCCACACATTCCGCCTGGTATACGGTGTTGAGCTTGCCTAGCGGTCTGGATATCTTTATGTTGAGATCGTTGGAGAAGACTCCAACTCCAGTTCCAGTGTCTGTCTTTGAGCCGTCAGTGTAGATTCTAAGCTCCTTGGGTCCTGAGTTGTCCTCTGGCTCCGGCATGAGCTGTATTTGGTAATTTTTTTGGAAGTGGTGTGTCTTTGTAATCTTATCATAGGGTGCAGTCATCAGAGGTTGTCGTTTGACAGAGTCCTCCATGATGCGTGTGTGCTTGATCCTGGAGTCCCTCAAGAGTGCTCCGGATATGGCGAGTCTGAAGGCTGCCAGGGCAGCCTCTTCTCGTACTATGAGATGCAATGGTGGTAGTCCCAGCATGGCCTGTAGAGCGGCAGTGGGTGCAGTTCTCATGCTGCTGGTGATCGCCACGCATGCGAGTCGTTGCAGCTTCTCGAGGTCTTTTTGTGCTGTACCTAAGTCTGTTCTGGGCCACCAGACAAGGGAGCCGTACGTGATGATTGGTCTTATAACTGTTGTGTATAGCCAGTGGGTTGTTCTGGGGCTGATGCCCCAGTTCCTGTTCAGCATACGTTTGCACTGCCACATGCAGATGCTAGCTTTCTTGGTGGTGTGTTCAATGTGTTTTGCCCAATTCAGTTGCTTATCCAAGAAGATGCCCAAATATTTGGTGTCAGCTGAGAGGCTTAAGGTGGTGCCAAAGAAACTTGGCAGCTCCAGCTCCGCTAGCTTCCTCTTTTTGGTAAAGAGTATTAGTTCGGTTTTTGTGGGGTTCACTGAGAGTTGATGCTCTCGGCACCAGTCCTCTACTATCCTTAGGGCCTGGCGCATGAGGTTGCATATGGTGTTCTCATGGCTTCCATTTATTATTATGGTTATGTCATCAGCATAGCCAACGGTAAAGTATCCTTTATTATTTAGTCTCCTGATGAGGCTGTCTGCGACCAGGTTCCATAGCAGTGGCGAGAGGACACCCCCTTGGGGGCAGCCTTTCGCCACAATGGCCCTCGTTGTGCTATTTATTGTGACTTGTACTGCTCTTTGCTTGAGCATGTTGGTGATCCAGCCACTCAGGGTTTGGTCTACACCGTGCCTGCTGAGTGCTGTATTCATACTCTGGAACGTAGTCTTGTCAAAAGCACCTTCGATATCTATGAAGACAGCTATCGAAGAGCATTTGTGGTGTATTGCGCATTCAATTTTTGATATTACGCTGTGTAGGGCAGATTCTGTTGACTTCCCCGTTGAGTAGGCGTGCTGTTGTCCGTGGAGTGGATTCTTCCAGAGAGGTCCGTCCCGAATGTGTCTGTCGCAAAGCCACTCTAGGGTTTTCAGTAAGAAGGATGTGAGACTTATCGGCCTGTATGCTTTGGGCTGTGTGTAGTCAGTTTTGCCTGGTTTAGGTATGAAGATGACCTTCACCTCACGCCATGCTAGTGGAACGTATCTGAGTGCTATGCAGGCTTGGTATATTTCCGCCAGCCAGGGTGTCAGAATATACTCACCCCATTGCAGAAGGGCTGGAAAAATGCCATCTAGTCCTGCAGATTTGTATGGCTGGAACGTTTTAATGGCCCATGCTATGCGGTCCTCAGTGATTATATCGCGGGCTCTAGACCAGTCTGTTATACTTGGGGTCTGTCTGGGTTCGCTTTCCCACGTGATGTCCTCGGAGATGCGGCAGTCCGGGAAGTGCGTCTCCAGAAGGACCTTACTGGTTTCTTGGTCTGTCTGTGTGTAGGAGTTGTCAGATTTCTTGAGTGCGCCGAGAGTACGGTCCTGATCAGTTGATAGGATTTTCTTTACTCGTGCGGCTTCACTGTTTGATTCTATGGATGCGCAGAAGTTCTGCCAAGCAGTTCTCTTGGCTATTCTGACTTGTTTTTTGAATTGGTATTGGGTTTCTTTGTATTGCTCCCAGTCTTCCAGGAGTCTAGTGTTCTTTGCTCTGTTGAATTGTTTCCGTAGTGTGTTCCTGAGCCTACCAAGTTCAGCATTCCACCAAGAGTTTCCCTTACTCCTGGTGTTAGGTGTTCTTGGTTTGCAGCTCACGTGGTATGCCTCCGTTATGCTGTTTGTTACTTTTGTCACAATTTCCTCAAGTTGTGTGGGATCAGTCAAAGGTGTCGGGTGTGATTGTCGTCTAGCCAACAAGGAGGCTAGGTGGTGTTTGTATTCTGTAACATTTGTGCGGCGCGGGTTGCGCCTTGGTATGGGTTTTACTATGTTGGTTGATAAGGTAAAGCAGATTCTCCTATGATCAGAACAGGAGGGTTCGTCAGATACGTGCCAATTAGAAATAAGGTTAGTCGCGTTTTCGGTAGCTAAAGTTAGGTCTATGATTGTTTGACCTCTGGCTGTGACCCAAGTGGGCTCTGAGCCTCGGTTAACAATGTTTAGGTTAGTGGAGAATAGATATGTGGATAGAGTCTCACCTCTGGCGTTGGATACTTCACTTCCCCAAAGCGGGTGATGAGCATTTGAGTCGGTGCAGATGATCAGGTCCAGATTCGCGTCCTCGCAGTGACGCACCAGATCAATCATCTCTATTGGTGGGCAGTTTTCGTTGTCGCCTGGCATGTATACCGAGGCTAGTACTAGATCTGGAACATTGATGTCGATCCGGAGCCTGATCGCAGTCAGGTCTCTGGAACAGAATTGATTTAGTGGGGTGATAGGTATGTCTTTTGGTGTGTATATGCAGGTGCGTGGCTTCTCTGAGTTAAATGTGTTTAGAGTGACTTTACCTCCGGTGTTTCCAAGGCCACATATTTTGTTATTTCTAATCCACGGCTCTTGTATGAGTGCGATTGTCCGTGGATTCATCTCCAGCGCTCTGCGAAGGCTAGCCGTGGCGGTCTGGCTATGCTGGAGGTTGGCCTGGATGATCTGGGTGTTTGGTGTGGGTGGTGCTGACGTTGAAGCGGAGTTAGGAGGCGTCGGATCCATCGGATACTATATCTCCCTCCTCCGTTTCTCGCCAGGTGTCGCTAGGTGAGGATGCGAGCAGCTGCGTTGTCCATCCTGGTGACGGGGGTGGCGCTGAGTCTGACTCAGCGTCGGCCATCGCAGCTTTCGCCATTTCCTCCTCCAGTATGGTCACTTCAATGTCTGTCTGTGTCGGTTCAGTGGTCACAGTCTTGTCGGAGGGTAGTTTCTTGGGGTAGAAGCGAACGTATATGGACCCAAGTAGGTACGATACACGTCGTTCCCGCCCCAAGACCTTTTCGGCTTCATCGGTCGGGATCCCCAGGGTCAGGTACGTCCCATGGTTATCCCCACCGACAGAAGTCGCCCTGTACAGTGACCACCTACCAATGTCGTACCAAGTGTTCTGACGGATCAGAACGCTCTGGAGCCGCGCTATGTCCCCATTATATCGGGGTACAAATAGCGCCGCTCGGACACGGGTAGGTATGTCAGTCTGTCGCATAACTGTTAGTGTCTGGTCAGTATTTGAAAGTCTTATCAGTGGAACATTCTGAGTCAGCCATGTCAGGGAGTGGTCGTCTTCACACCACATCTGCACAGTGCCGTCCGCTACCCGAGGGTATCCGCGGAAGGCCGGGAGTGGTTTGGACGGATCGCTGTCCATGACGAGCTCTTCGAGTTTCTTCTTTATGTCATATGCCTCCTCCGGAGTCAGGTCCCTGGAGGGGGGAGGGAAGCAGATTGCTACGGCGAGTCGCGCAGGAATATCCTTTGTGGCCCGCGCGTAGGTCCTCTGCTCCCCTTGAGCAGGCTGGACTCTCACGCGCTTCGGGTTACCCTGAAGTGCGCTCGGCGAAGCCGTGTCGTCCGGGCGGTCCCTCTTTGCCGCTCCCGAGCCGCTTGGCCCAGGTTGTGGTTCAGAGGCCCGGACGACCGACCTCACGTTGATGAGGGTTCCAGACCGTTTCCCCCTGCCTTTCGCCTTCTTCCTTCGGGGTAAGTCAGTGTCAATGTCAGGGTCTCGGGTTCGGCTTTCGGTCCCGGCGGATTCTGACGCTTCCGGACACCTTACGCGCTGAGTTTCCCCTTCGCGGATTCGGTTTTGGTCACGTGTTTCCGCGTCCGGCCGCTTTACGCGCTGGGAGGGCCCTTCGCGGATTCGCAGCTGGTCGCGTACTTGCTCTTCAGCGGCCGTCGGCGCAATGCGCTGGCTAGTGCCTTCGCAGATTGAGCGCCTCCGGTCACTGAACCCACCGGAGCTGGCCGCCTTACCTTTGACAGTGTCGTCGTCTGGGTTGTTTTTGTAACTGTTCCTAACGATGCTCTGTTGCCAGGCGCTCGCGGACAGCACAGTCTGTGTCGGTTTACCTGGCGCTTGGATAGCAGCCGTGGTGTGGAAAAAAGGCGCGTGGGTCGCAGCCGGTAAACTGCTGCACTGTACGATTTACGAGTATATGCAGCCCACAGGCTGCACGTGTAAAAAACAGCAGAATGCATGGACTATGGTTATTTTTACACCAGGTGAGCAATTTACAAACCAGCGAGCTATCATATTAGCTCTAACCAGCGTTGCCAGATACACTGTAATTACAGCAGCTTTACTGTATTTTCACACGATCTACTGTCTACTGTAATACTAAAATTACAGTGTATGGAGAGCACTGTAATTTTTCTACAGGCAAAATTCAAAGTAGTTTAATGTAAACTGAACGCAGCCTTTGTGAAAAGGAAAAATAACATGAACATAACAAAACGCAACTGGCCAGTAGAGCTCGCGCCATCTCTCTGCATATGTCACAACCCTTTTTTCTATTGAAATAAGTACGAATATGTCTTACTCTAAACGGGCATGATTAGCGGCGGCGGCGGTGGATACTACGCGGGAATTTTCCGTCATAGACTAAAAATCACTTCCTAGTATTAACCACCCAAATTGTGTCAACCGTGTTTTAATTTAGTTTTCAAGCCTATTGCGACTAACTTAAATTAGTATAATTGTAAATTGGTTTCGTATGCAATGCATTACGTTTTTATTTGGCTCTTTCAAGCCTTTCTGTGATACTGGTGCAAGTTGTTATTTTGTTTGAGGACTTGAGAATTAAAAATGCCTAATTCATCTGATGATAGTGATTAGTGATCAAAGCGGACCATCAAATTGCCAAAGTTAAAAGGAAATTTCGATGCTGCAATACGGACTGATGAATTCTGGCACTAGGTTAGTAACTATTGTAACTAAGACTATATTTTTTTTAGAAATATATTTCTTTCGTTTGCAAAATACAATATGTTTAATACTAATGTTGCTTTTCAGGTGAAACAGTTGGACGAGTTCCGCTTGATTGGAAAATACATGCTCAACATCTTAGTTCTTCCTAACTCCAACGCGGAATGCGAGAGAATTTTCAGTCAAATTAACGACACCAAAACTAAGAAACGAAATAGATTAGTAACCAGGACAATATGAGGCAACATGTTAGCGCAACAAACCATTCGGCGTCACAGCACCAGTTGCCTTAACTGAGAAAATAATAAAATCATTTAATTCTGGGATCTACAAAAAAGAAGCGGATATCGGGCTACATGATAGTGACAGTGATTGATTAATGTATAATTATAATAGGTATTATGATTATTCTAATTGACAAAAGGTGAAATTAAAACAGTATTTTAGTTTATAAAAGTTAATAAAAGTTTCTTGAAATCTACTGTAAAATTCACTGTATTTTTTTTTTTACTTTTACTGTAATTTTGTCATAAACACTGTAAAGGACATGGCCAATTTTACTATGGACGTCGGCATAGTTATCGAATTTAGTGTACACCAATGATTTTTGGTGTTTTATATTCGTGAATATTGACTCATTAAATTGCTATAAATAAAAAACTCAGAAATCTTGTCATTACACCAGACTAGACAAAAACAGTTACAGTAAACCTTTTAATCAGATCGCTAGCAATAAGGTGTTCAGATTATAATTTCGCTATTAAAAACTTAAAGGCGCTTTAAAATAGTGAACAGTTGTGAATTATTGCGTATAACTGATATAGTTTTAGTATTAAACCAATAAACAAAGTAAGGATTTTAAACTGAATATTGACTAACATTTATTATACTGGGTAATAGTCTCAATGTGACAATAATAACAAACATTAACATAACATCGCGCCTGTATTCCCCGAAGGGTTGGGCAGAGGTGTACCTGGGTGTACCTATATATAGTACACCCAGATTTCACCAGTTATTTTGAGTACCATTTAATAGGGGGCGAGTCTGTTTCTATCAACCAGGCACAAATCTAGACTCCGGGCTGCTACTGAGAAATTCCTGATGAATAAACCCAATATAACTTTGCTCGACCTGGGAATCGAACTCAGGACCTCATGCTCAGCAGTAGTGCTTGCGACCATTAGAACAACAAGGGAAACACAGAATAAAACAAAGGAGTAAAAATTATTATTTATTTACTTATTAGAGAAAATAAATAAAAATATTTTGACATATTATAATTATTATATCTTAAATGCTTACGAAGATAATATACATTAGAGCAATGCAGCGATAGTGTTAATAAAGAGACCTAGGGAGGTCAACCAACCTGCTTGGTTAGAACAGAGCATTTTTATTTCATCAATACACTAACCTGTATTAAGTGTAAATATAGGGCTTTAGTAATTCAAACATAACCAGACTTGTTAAAAAAAAATACAATCATAGATTTATTTATTATTATTTTACAATTGTGATTACTGTTCCGTGAGAGAATTTCTGAGACATTTTCAAAGTTCAAAATATTAGCTTATATTAGAAGTCAACTTCATAATATAAATTATGTCTTCTATATGGCTATATAGCACTAAATGTAGAATGTGTCTCATTCATTTGAGGTAATAAATGCCATTGATCGCTGTACAAATGTGTTTCACACACTCTACAGCTGCGAGGAACATGAAACTATGTTCCTGCAAAAGCAGTCTTTTAAGGAACTGCGGGACCAAATGTACCATTCTGTTTCTGCATTGTTGAAATATACTGTGAACAGATGTGATCGAAGCTCGCTTGTAATTAGGTAATGATATGGTATTACTTTCCCATGGCTCTCTTTGAACAGGCGGCATCGGTGGTGGCTCTGGTGGGCTAACAACTTGGCTAACATTAGGGGCTGCTATATCATTATCCAAAGCCAATTCTTGCATGTCTCGTGTTGAGTCTTGCACTGCCTGTCTATTTGCTCGCATCCAACACACATGGCAAACATAGTTGTTTCTTGAAGGCTGAAAATAAACCATAGTTAGAATAAACACAATAATAAATTAATTCAATCATTAGATAGGTAATTCTTGTTTATATAATTTTTAGTAACAAGGGTATCTTTTTAAATATCTCTTTATGTTTTCAAGTACTATGTTATAGTAAAATGAGCATTACTATGTTACACATGCCTACTTTAGGCAAGTATATTATGTTAAAGATGAAACATACATACATAGTATGAAAGCTCATTTTTTTATAGATTAATACAACTGGGTATTTATAATAATGAAAAACAAAATGCTTACCACATAATTAGTATTTTGTGATAATAGAACAGCCAGCAACGGACACTCCATACTGACATTATGGTGTCTTATTTTCCTCACTGATTTGCCATATCCAAGGCAAACCATGTTATGTTATGTTATTATAGCAAGGTAATCGGGTGGTAGAAGGTAGACATGGGTAACTCCGGACACGTCTATATCTTTGGATATATATCCATACGCGGATATATATCCACTCCTTCCCTGTCAAAAAAGTTAACATATCCTATATCCAAGTAGCTCCGAGCGCTCCGACTTGCTCCGACCGGCCACTCGTCACTCGATGAGTGAGTGAGACAGGGGAGCGGAGCGCACGGCTCCGGACACGAGTATATCCGAACACAACGATGTACAACCCATGTAATTTTTAAGCGCTAAAGCGCTGTAAGAGAATAAACTTAATAGACGCACCCTTTTAAGATCGGAGTTTGGTTTTGCTTTAAAGCGATAGAGCAGCTATTGCGACCATATTGAGTAAACTATTCCCGCTTGAAATCAAAACGTTTCTTTGTTATTGTTTATATTTTTTTACGAAATACAATTATATGCAAGCTTTTGAGCAATTATGTTTTGTTTACTCGATCGTATGAGATTTTGTTCAGTCTTGTTTTCAGTACTGTGTGTTACTGTGTTAATTATAAATGAAAGATAAGTAGTTAAGTATTAAGACTCGTTATTTGTGTGTGCTGTGTGATGTGAACATCAACATTCTATATAATATAACCTTTATTTTTTTTAAAGTGCAAAATTGTACTAGACTATTTTGTAAATAACCTAATGGTTAAAAACTTTATTATTATTTCGCGGATTTATCAGTCTTGAGCTACATTAGAACTAAGTTGGAGATATACAAACCAGACATCTCACCTCACTCCGTGGATCTGTTTAAAAGTCGGAATTACCTTATCTCACTCCTTGGAGTTTACTTCACTCCCGGATATATTAAGCGGATATGGATATGTTAATCGGATATATATCTTTACTTGGAATGATATAGTACATATCCAATCTCTTTCCGGATATGGTTAGCCCATGCCTAGTAGAAGGTATCAGTACGTTGAAATAAGCAGGGGTCAATAATATTAGAAAATAATCGCAAAAACAAACAGGACTCAATGTAGAATCTGCAATAACATAATATTGACATTTGACATAGACAATGACACATTGTCAAACAAGTAACGCGTTCCGTTTTCCGATTAGTTTGTGTGTGAAATATAAAAAAAAACTATCTTACGCAACAACATTATGAAAACATAATTTTATTAAATGCCAAAAATACCAAGGAAGACAGTTTCGTATAAATAAAATGTTTTTAATAATAGCGTTTTGTCGTCCATATCACACGTCTATATGATATACGCAAGTAGTATGCTTGATGTGGAACACCCATTATTATATTTATCTTACTCTATGGTCCATTATGGCGGACGTTGACAAATGGTACTTTGAATTCATCTTGATTACTAATTATTTTGAAATAAACACTGACGAGATCAGAGAGGTTAAAAACTACGTATTAAATCATTTTTCTATTTTTAATATACAATATTATTTACTATGTATGTGTACATGGAATGTACTTTTTTGTCCATGTCATTTGAGCACGAAACACTGTAATATAATTTTTCTCATCTGGTAACACTGGCTCTAACCGAAAATGCCCTTCGCTCCCTCTCAATGTCATCATTGTCTTTGAGGTCAGCGGTCAAGAGCTGTCCCAGGTATTTAAACTGTAACACTCTCCTGAGAGCTACTCCATACAACATGACTGGTGGTACAGTTTCAGGGCTCCGACCACCGGCCTCAAACACCATGACCTCACTTTTTCCCATGTTGTTTACCAATCCATGACGCTTGGCATTAGCTTCACAGATGGCAACCAAATTCCGGAGACCGCAAACCGAGGTGCTCAGCAGCGCCATGTTATCAGCGTAACTTACATTTATAAAACACACCCCGTCAATATAGCAGCCCACTCGCTCTCTGCTGAGCACCTCGATTAGCTCATTGACGTATAGATTGAAGAGCAAAGGTGAGGCCAACCCACCCTGCCTCACCCCACACTCCAACCTATACGGCTCCGACAATTCTCCAGCTAATCGAACCTGATTGACCTGGTCTCCATACCAGTACCTAAGAGTGCTAATCAACCCTGAAGGGACTCTAGCTTTCCTAAGCTTATTCCAAAGAATACTGTAAGAGACCAGGTCAAACGCCTTGGATAAGTCAAGGAAGCAAGCATAAGTAGGTGTCTTCCTGTCAGTATAGTACTTGACAGCCTACTTCAGGCCCAAAATAGCACTCTCCGTAGACAAACCCGCACGAAAACCGAACTGATTATTATGCAGCGGATATGATTGGCTAGTTGTCTGTTAAGCAGACTGTCAAGCACTTTCGCTATTACTGTAGCTAGGGAAATTGGCCTATAGTTTGTAATGTCAGCGTGGTCAATAGTTTTACTTTTAACTATAGGAACCACAATAGTTCTAGTTAGCTGACTAGGTAAATACGCATGACTATACAGAAATTTAGGAACATTGCCAACACTCTTGGTAAATGGGCACCAGCAAACCTAAGATGCTCAACACTCAGACCATCATGACCCGTAGACTTACCGCCCGTCATGGCGTTTATAGCACATTTGACCTCCTTGGTAGTGAATCTAGTTCCTAGATCATGACAGTAATCAGTAGTATTCACTACCCATGGTTGACTGGTAGAGAATGCCTATGGCATTAAGTCCTTATTTTGAGACAAACAAATTCGCCTTCCCGCCTGCTCCCGAACAGTCCGCACGAACGACAGAAAAATCCAAACCATTTTCAGTACCGACCAAGCTTCGCCTTGATAATTAAGTAAAAGTTGGTAACGTAAAAGTTTATACTAACATATAGACAAAAAAAAAAATAACGTAATGAGTATTATATTACAGCTAGAATGTTTTACGATTGCATTCAACTTTATGTAATATAAGTTAAAAACATAATTTTCAAAGCATAATGGTGTATGTATCCGTACATTTAATCAGTTGCTAAATTTAGAGGCATAAGTATGTATCTGTACATATGTACATCCAATGAGAAAATGCATGAATGTTAAAAACACTTTGAATATTGATTTGCGACCCTGTAAGATATTAATTATTTATGGAAAAAAGGTGGATATTAAAAAATGGCTTTATGCCACACAAATATTTCGGTAAATTGGTAGATCAGACATTATGCATATAATTATCTCCACAGTAAATAAAAATAGAAATATAAGAAATAGTTTGCCAGAAAGCGAGAAAAAAAAAACCTAGCATTGTGCTGGTAAAAAGCGATTATGGGTGGATGTTTAGATACGACCTTATGCATCTTAGGTTCAGAAATCATTTACTTCACCCAGTTAACTCGAGTTACTTAACTCGAGTTGAACTCGAGTTACGTGAATTCAACTCGAGTTAACTCGAGTTGTGTTTATTCCGAGTTGGCACATCACTAGTCGCTGCAGTCGTCCCCGTCGCCGCACGCATCGCACTTGCAGTGTTGCTAGATTTTTGAAAGCATTATCTATACCGAAGATTAAAAAAATCTGTATAAAATCTATATTAGGTAAATTTACGAAAATCTGTAAAAAATCTGTATTTGATATTGGTATTTTGCTCTTTTGTGTAATTTTATCTGTAGGTGCTATAATAGGGAAAAAGCAAGTAATTGATTTCATTTTTATTTTTAACCGACTTCAAAAAAGGAGGTTTAAGGTGAACGCAGACCTAGCCGCACCGCAGTCTCTACAGTCCCCGCAGTCATCGCTTTTTGTTAATGGCCTTGCACATCTATCCGCGCCGCAGTCGCTGCAGTCGTTCCCATCGCCGCACGCATCACACTTGCAGTGTTGCCAGATTTTTGAAAGCATTATCTGTACCGAAGATTTAAAAAATCTGTAAAAAATCTATATTTGGTATTGGTATTTTGCCTTTTTGTGTAATTTTATCTGTAGGTGCTATAATCTATACTTATAATAAATCTGTAGAGAGGTCAATTCTGTACATGAAATATATTTAAAAAATAACTATCAGGGGATGATTAGGGATCGATACTGATGCCATAAATGCAATCAGTAAAATTATTGTCTGTCTGTCTGTCTGTCTGTCTGTCTGTATAACCGTTATAGAAACAAAAACTACTCGACGGATTTTAATGAAACTTGGCACAATTATTTTTCATACTCCTGAGCTGGTTATAGTATACTTTTCATCACGCTACAATCAATAGGAGCAGAGCAGTGAAGGGAAATGTCGGGAAAACGGTAGAAGTTACTCCACTTTTTAAGCTTCCGTCGCGTGTGCAACCTTAATGGTTAAAGCTACACAGAAATCATTTATGACGGAAATGTTCTCCTTAAAATTATATAAAAAATATCCCACGACAGCATATATCTATCTTTTATGGTTAACTCACAATAACACGTGTAACTCCCGATAGCTTAGCAGTTCGAAGCTTTCTGATTATTATTCTGCTCCAAAATTTAAAAGAACCACAACTTTGCAATGGAACTCGGCTAAAAGTAACCCCGTTGCAACAAAATATAATCGAGGCTCAAATTTTAACAGGTTGCGGTGCAGGAGAAACCGTCTTTATTCCCAGAATTCCCATAATACCAAATAATTTTCCATTCCAATTTAAAAGAACGCGATTCCCAGTATCGGTGTGTTATGCAATGACAATTAATAAGGCTCAAGGGCAGACTTTTCGTGTTGCTGGAGTAGATCTCGGTGTCAGTTGTTTCTCGCATGGTCAGTTGTACGTCGCTCTTTCCCGGGTTAGCAGTTCTAGAAATCTTTATGTTCACGTGCCGGACGGGTCAACTTTCAACATAGTTTACCCGGAAGCTTTGCGCTGAAGTATTTTCGTTCTATAGGTACTTAAGCCTCATGTGGACGTGATCTAAACAATATTACCAATACATTAACTTAATAACACACAAGGAGTTACACGCTGACGGAGTCGCGGGCACAGCTATTAACAATAATATTGTGCGGTTCGGTATTGCGATATTTTTCAACAGTATTATAGATTGACATATTATATTTCCCTACTAAATTACGAAAGTTAATCTGTCTGTTACATCAAAATCACTGAACCGTGAGGAAGGACATAGGCTACTTTTTTTACGGAAAACGACGGAAACGTGGACGAAGTCGCGGGCAACAGCTATCTATGCTAATAATATAATTTAATTAATTAATTTATTTGTCTCAGACCATTGATCCATAGAGTGTTAGTAAAAAACTTAACCTATTGTTAGTACAATAAATTAAAACATACCATCAATTTAATTGGCGACATGCACGCCTGTGCGCACATGCCTACGCCTTATTGCGCACTTTAAAAACGATTACTTTGCTTTTAGTTTCATTATACCTCAAGCCATGAGCCTCCGCATAACTCTCACAGACGGCCAACAATTTCCTTAAGCCACAGATTGATGGACTGAGCAACACCATGTCATCAGCATAACTTATGTTGTTGATCATTCTTTCATCAATAGAGCATCCGACCATGGTGCCGCTCAACTCACCAACCAGCCGATCCATATATAGGTTAAAAAGACTGGGTGAAGTTAACCCTCCCTGCCTTACGCCACAATCTAGCCTGTAAAACTCAGAATGAGCATCAGCCCACCTGACATAATTCTTTTGATTTTTATACCAATATTGAAATATGTTAATGAACTCTGCAGGTAGCTCGGTATCATCCGATAATTTCTGCCACAAAATGTCATAGTTTACCAGGTCAAAAGCTTTTGACAGGTCCAGAAAGCAGCCATACACTGGTGTCTTCCGGTCAGTGTAGTACTGCAAAGTCTGTTTGAGGCACAGAATTGCACTTTCAGTAGACAAACCGGCTCTAAGTCCAAACTGCGCGTCATGTAATTGAAGGCTGAAGAGTTTGTTTGTTTGTTTGAACGCGATAATCTCAGGAACTACTGGTTCGAATTGAAAAAATATATTTTAATTAAATAGTCAATTTATAGAGAAAGGCTATAGGCTATATATCATTACGCTAAGACTAATAGGAGCGGAGCGCCAATGAAGAATGCTTCAAAATCGGGGTTAAATTTAACGTTAGCCCAAAGTAACTATTCCACGCGGACGAAGTCGCGGGCAAAAGCTAGTAGGGAATAAGCAAGTAATTATTTATACGAGAACAAGTAATTTTATTATAAACCGTTGACAGAGATTCTCTGTCTAAATTATAACTCTGGCAACACTGCGCGCCGTGGATGCGAATGACGTCATCCGCGCTGCGCTAGCCGCAGCGTTCGCTGCGTGCGGGTGACGTCATCAGCTGCGGCTTGGGGAGTTCGGTCGTTTCAGGGACTGCAGCGACTGCGGTGCGGCTAGGTCTGCGTTCACCTTTACAATTCGTCTTGAACTTTTTGTTTTTTTTTTTATGTATGTTACTTCATAACTCGGAGACGGCTGGACCGATTTTGAAAATTCTTTTTGCGTTTGAAAGGGTATACTTTCTAGTTGGTCCCATTGTTACGAAATCAGGATCTGATCATGGAATCCTGGAGAAATCGAGGGAACTCTTCAAATATTATAGGCACATCTATAGCGTTTTGGGTATTTCTTATAGTACCTTGAGCAGTTGCTTTCGAAAAGTACCATTTGGGGAAGTTGAACTGATGATAAAGACCACAGATGGCCACTGAAACTACTCAATAATAAGTATTTCGTGGATTACGATTCGATTACTTGAGTACGGATGTTAAACTCTTTATGCTCGTCGCAATACCAACGAGTATGGTGATGTAGAGCTGATGGTCAAGTACCAGGAGAACTCCTCAAAAATTAACGGCTATGCATCGGGAAAAGCAATATTTTGTAAAAGGTGATAAGTTGTTGACATTATGGCTTTTGTAACTAGATAAATTACAAACCGACCCACTAAAGTGCTTGAAAAATTTTTTTTTACAAAGAATAGAACCGACTTCCATATCAAAACACTACAAAGCCAAAAATAACGTTAATATATCTATATAATTCTCTTGTGAGAAGTATTCTTGATTACGCATCTCCCGCATGGAATCCAGCATATCGTGTACACGTTGACAGGATAGAGCGTATTCAAAAAAAGTTCACGAGGTACCTAAATCACAGGTCAGAATCTTGCGATCGTGACGCTAATTATTCCCAAAGGCTTTCTCACTTTAAGATGACTTCACTGGAGCAACGACGAAGAATTTCTGATCTGATCTTGCTGTACAAAATAATCCATAACTTGGCTAATGTACAGGAACTAGTTTCTGAAATAAATATAACCGTGCCACGTAAAACGTTCTACAGAGCGAGTCATAAAACAAACACGTTTGAAGTCTCAAAAAGTCGAACTAAACTAGGCTCCACCGCCCCATTAAACCGATTTCTGTCTGCGTATAATAAGCTGTGCACACGCACAAACAGTTTAGATATATTTTCCAACAAACTTATGGAATTCAGACGTAATATAACGGTTCCTGGTTCCTAAGTGTCCAATAATAAATTTGTGTGATCTGTTTAACTTAATTTTATTTTATTATTTTTTATTACATGCTTATCTGTTGTCAATTTTTTTTTTTCTCATTGGTATTAGGACATCGTGCTTTTGCATTCACTATCAAGTTCACTATAATAGCCAACACTATAATATTTAAATACTTCACTTATTCTTTCTTGTATACTAATAATTTGCGAAAGCGTAGCCATTGTAAATCGATTTAATTCATAAGTTTTGTAATTATTATTTTTTTTCCTTCAAATTGTAATGTTTCTTTTAATTTGTTATACAAGTGATGTGCACGCCTTCAATAGTCATATTCATATTATATAAGATTATATGTTACAAACCATGTTATTTTAAGTTGAATATGTCACTGGTGTGTCAATAAATAAATAAATAAATAAATAAATAAATAAATTAATTTCGGAAGGCGGTGTGAAAATAAAAAGAAAATCCAAAACCAATAACAGCGACTACCGAAATTAACGTTATTTTTGGCTTTGTAGTGTTTTGATATGGAAGTCGGTTCTATTTTATGAAAAAATATTTTTTTAACTATGCATTGTATTGGACTATAGATAGAAAAGATGTGGTGCTATTGTTTAATTTTTTAACCGACTGTGGCAAAGCAAGGAGGAGAGTTGTGTTTTTACCGCGTATGTATTTATGTATGTCCGTTCGTTTGTTCCCTCGTAACTATTAAACCCGTGAACGGATTTTGATAAATGATACGTCGTTGGATTCGTCTTGATGTTATAAAATATATTAAAATAAAAACAAATCACCACAACGACAACCAGGCGCCATATTGTTAAAAATAAAAAATCGACAAACTATGTCAAGTGAGGTATCATTAAATAGATCTTTAACAATGATTTTGAGGTTTCTTTAACTATTTTTCATTTTTAGCAACCCTTTAGGATATTATAGCTGAAAATAAAAAAATATTTAAGAAATAAAAAAAAACCCGACTGCTCAACTAAAATGGAAGAAACAAGCACATTTTTTGACAAACAGGCGGGACCCATCCCATTTTTTTAAACTAAAATTATATTAGGTTCAATTGGGTCCCACCTGCTTGTCACTTTTTAAAATAAAAATGTGCTGGTTGTTCCATTTCAGTTAAGCAGTCTGGTTTTTTAAATAAGTTTTTTTACTAGTTCATAATTTCTTTTACAATTCATTATTTTATGTTGCGTGTTTTTGGTGAAACTAATCGTAGACTCAAAACGTATCCTTCTCGATAGTTCCGGTCACTGACTTACATTTCCTCAAGGAACTTGTAGTAGTAGGTAGAAGATCCTTGCATTTCCTATCTCAATTATTCCGGTAGTTTTTTTTTTTAATTTTTTTCTGGCTTCGCACGGTTTGTGCATTTAGCCAATGTCATGTTTGTTATTTTATTTATTTATAGTGTAGGAGAGACAAAGGTAGGGAAACTGGAATTTATCAATATTTAAAAATAAAATTAAAAAACGGAATTTAGGAAAGTATAGGATCAGTAGGGCTATAAAGCTAAGTAACTAAATATTACAATTTAATATTATTAATGGTGATGAATGAAGCTATACATTTATATACAGGAAAACTATTTGTACAAAATAAAGAAAGAACTGAAGTAGGAAAAGGGATACGGAGAGACAATGGATCATGGAGAAAGGAAGAACGGTCATAAAGACGACAGGAGAAAAGAATGTGGTTCAAGTCGCCCACATCTGTGCCACACGAGCAATTGGGATCTTGGATAATTTTAAGTTTGGCAAGATGAGCTGGAGAGCTAACGTGACCGAGCCTCATCCGTATGAGAACGGACGTCTCCATCTTGCCAAACTTAGCCCTGCCAAACCACGGTTTTTCCGAAACGCCGGGGTGGATCAAAGAAAAATAACGGCCCTTTTGTCTACTGCTGATTTCCCAGGCCACCTTCCAGGTGTCCAAAAGAAAAGTTTTAGGTAGATTTACAATGTCTGAATTGAAATTTATATATGGAGCTATGTCCCCACACTGCACCGCTTCACCGGCGAGAGAATTCGCCACTTCATTGCCCTCGATTCCAGCATGAGCAGGAACCCACGCGAATTCCAATGTATTACCCTCAGATAAGGTTCTGTACGAAAATTCCCTTATTAGATAAATTATAGGAGACTGGAATTTATGTGTCGCTGGAGATTTGTTGATGGCTAGAAGAGCACTTAGACAATCTGAAAAAATTATGACTTTTTTGAGCTTAAAAACACGACTATATTCAACAGCTTTTAAAATGCCAAAACATTCTCCTGTAAAAACGGAAGTCTCCGGAGGAAGTTTTATTTTTTGAACTATATTGTATTGCGAGTGGTACGTGCCAATGCCTACACAGCCCGTCGGAGAACGCTTGGAAGCATCCGTAAAAATGTGATGATATTCCGAGTGTTCAGCCAGAAAATTGTTGAAAGTTATATGACAAACTGGGTCAGATTTACTGGAACAGTGAAATTTTACAAAGGGATTGAAATGTAAACTATCATAACTACTGCTAAATATGGGAAGTTTGTTGGAGCGGTGAATTGGAGAAGATAGAGAAAGGTATTTTTTATAGCTTATAACCAGTGATCGGAGTAGGTAGATTGATTTGGGTTCAATGAACTGGCACGTATATATTAATATGGATATACCTACGGGATTCCGGGATTTGGTAATAATTAAGATTTTTTTAGGAATTTCAAATATTGTAATGTGTAGGATGAAGAATATATCAATATGAATAAGAAATGTTTAACCCTTTTGCTGTCTTTTTAATAGAATATGTGATCGGCCTTCTATAATAAAAAAAAACTATGACATGGCAAAACTTGAGTAAAAACGTAGCAAACGTAAAGTGGGATTCTACTAATAATAGTTAATGTGCGTGCGTGCGCCGAAAGACGGGAATAAGCAGTACCTTTGTACTCAAATATTATAATTATTATGCTTATCCTAATGTATTTTGCTGTGTGTACATAAATAATAAAATAAATATATATAATATGTAATAATTACAAGCAGCAGATAATAAATTTGCAAGAAATAACTACTAAATTAGTCATTTATGTAAGTTTCGAATGGACGCACAAAAGTAAGATTCACTTTATTACTTGATAAATAAGAAAAAAACAATTTTAATCGTTTAACTATCGCATTGTATAAATTTCAAATTTAGTAAGTAGTTTAAAAATCTTTACATTCACAATATTTGATTCAATCACGTAAGTACCAAAATGAAATCCCGGAAAAAAGGCTTATCCATGTTATGATTTCTATGACTATTTATGATGCAAGTACGTAAAATCAATCTACCTACTCCGATCACTGCTTATAACTAAACAAGGAGCTCTTTTATGGGACCAGTAATCTGAAGAATCAAACAGCGTCACTAAAGTGTCAAGTTTAGAAATGAGAGGATGAGTTGAGAACTGAATAATTCGGAACAAATAATTATCAGAAAGGAACTGTCTCCTAAGGTATAAAGGAGCTTCCCCACATTCGACCTGTAAGGCATTTATCGGACTCGACTTCATAGCACCTGCAATAATTCGTAGTGCTTTAGACTGGATGCGGTCCAATTTTTTAAAAGCCATAACACTACCCGGTTCGAGAATAAATAATCCATAATCTAATGTGCTTCTGATTATAGCGTTGTAAATTAATTTTAGAGAAAAAGGATGTGCGCCCCACCACACACCAGAGAGGCATCTAAGCATGTTTAGGTGATTTTCACATTTGTTAACTATATAATCACAATGAGGAACACTACTTAATTTACAATCAAGTATTACACCTAGATATCTGAAATTATCTTTAATCGGTATAGGGATTTCCTTATAAAATATATTTATTGTGGGAATATTTCTCTTTCGGGTGAATAAAACGGCCGCGCTTTTAGACGTGGATATATCCAAGCCGTTTAGATGTAACCATGACTCCAAATTAGATAAGGCGGAATTAATAGCCTGACTAGCTTGTTCGACGGATTGGCTTGAAGAATATAACAACAAATCGTCGGCATATTGAAGAACCCTAACATGGTCAGATAAGGACGAGTCTAAATCATAAGTGTAAATATTGTATAGAAGGGGACTGAGCACAGAACCCTGTGGAAGGCCTTTCCACACAAGGTGAGATATCTCTTGATCTCCAATTAACGTACTAATAGAGCGTTCAGTCAGGATATCTATACTAATATTATAAAGCGGAAAAGTTTGTTAGTTTGTTTGTTTGTTTGTTTGCTTGAACGCGCTAATCTTCGAAAGTACTGGGTGGATTTGGCAGAGCCGGATTAACCCTGTCAGAGGCCCTAAGGCAATGGCATTCTCGGGGCCCCTTTTCTTACTTCGACTGACCAAATCGTGTGTGAACTGAGGAAACGCACATAAGGGCTGTGGTTTTTAATATATTTGATACTTATTCCCAGATTTGTTCTAAAATTATTTTAATTCTACTACAAAATCTAACGATTTGTATTTTGTGAGACAACAGTGAGGTCCCTAAGTTCACACGCACATCAAATTCTCGTTCGAAGAAACATGTTTTCTTGGTGCGTGCACTGGGCCTGGGCCCTTAGTTGATGCGGGGCCCCTAGGCAGTTGCCTACTCCGCCTAATGGTTAATCCGGCCCTGGGATTTGGATGCAATTTGGTATGGTAGTAGCTTGAAGCTTGAGGAAGGTTATAGGCTACTTTTTACCCGACTGCAAAAAAGGATAGTTATGTTTTTACCGTGATAGAATCCACGGGAGCGAAGCCCCGCGTGAGTACTAGTTAATAATAAAATTAGACAAATTCAATGGAACTCGTAAGGCTCTTAATTTATTTTGTAAAACTGATAATACAACATTATCATAAGCTGAATTAATGTCAAGGAAAACCGCGACCGTGGATTGGTTATTAGAAAATGAAATCCGAATATCCGATGTTAAAATGCTTAAACAGTCATTGGTACTTCTACCTTTTCTAAAGCCATATTTTGATTCAGCCAAAAGACCTTTACTTTCAACAAACCATTCTAGGCGATTTTTAATTAAGTGTTCCGCTAATTTCATCAGAACTGAAGACAAAACTATGGGACGTTATGAAGAAGCGTCAGATGGGATTCTATTTGGTTTAAGGAATGGCAACACTATTTGACGTTTCCATTCAACAGGTATGTTACCTGTGGTCATAATAGAATTGATAAGATGTAAATAATAACTGAGGGCGTCTTCATTTAAATTAGCAAAAAAAGAATATGGGATGCCATCACTGCCTGGTGCAGAATCCTTAGTTTTATGAATAACACCCTTTAATGAATTAAGTAATTACTGAAGTAAGAGTGAATGGGCCATCTAGAGTCGTATGTGTGTCTTGGTTATTGGATCCGTTGGTTATTGACAGTATTGGTATTGGTAAGGACAGGTTAGGGTTAATAGCCTCAGGAACCCAAGGCGGCGCTAAATTATCTAAAAATTCGCTGGCTAAAGAATCAGGTATAGGGGAAGGGTTCTTATAAATGAATCTGAATCTACGGATATTACGCCAGACAATCGTTGGGTGGGTGTTCGGTGAAATTGATGAGCAGAAGTTACGCCAGGATTCAAATTTTTTCTTCTTAAAGAGTTTATAAGTTTCTTTATTTATGTTAGTAACAGTTTCAAAATTAATATCAGACATATCAAGGTTATAAATGTGTTCCGCCTCTTTACGTTTGTTAACTAATTCAGTACACTCAGAGTCCCACCATGGAGGCGAGGGAATTGTACTACTTTTGTTATTTTTTACAGGAAAAACTTCATCTGCAGTTTCAATTAACAAAAGTGCTAAAGCTTCAGCACATCTGTTTTCATTGCTACCAGAAATTATAGGCAAGGAGCAAAGCTTACTGTCAACAATGTTTCTAAAATTGTCCCAGTCATTATTATTTCTACTAGGCAATTTATGTTTTAGGTTAGATCTCCTTGAAGATGCCTTTGATTTGGAAAGAGGGTAAGAAATAACTATTGGAAAATGGTCACTACCGTGAGTGGAGGTTAGAGTATGCCAAATTAACGAAGAGGCTAAATTTGGAGAACATATAGAGAGGTCAATTGCACTTTGGTTTTGGTTGGGATCTGAACGACGAGTAACAGCTCCTGAGTTCAAGATGCATAAGTTATGTGAGTCTATTATATCTAGTAATTCCTCACCATGACAATAAATTAGAGACAGAACAACCCCATGATTGGTGATGGCAATTAAAGTCCCCCAATATTAAGAAAGGCTTTGGAAGAAAAGAAAAGAGATTATTCATCTCTTGAAGAATAGAAGAAGAAGGGTGAGGAATGTAAATAGAAACATAACAAGTTTGATGCACTTTAATAGCTACAATAGAAATTTCCTCACTATGAGGAGGTAATGAAACAATAGAGAAAGGAATAGAGTTCTTGATAAGTATAGCTACACCACCATACCCATCAGATCTATCCTCCCTAATGGTTAAATAACCATTAATTTTAAAAATATGATTTGATTTGAGCCAAGTCTCTGCTAAAGCAAAGACAAATGTCTCATATTTGTTTAAAAGGTATATAACATCACTCTTTTTGTTTACTAGACTGCGGCAATTCCATTGGATTATATTGAATGTGTTGTCCATTATGAATGGATTGAGGTACATTGAAAGTTGAGGCAACGTTGGACGGTGAGGAGATGTTGAACTGAGAAAGAAGATTGTGTAATGCAGAAAGGAAATCATTTATAGAAAAGTTAACATCATTTTTATCATTATTTTGATTATTAGAAAAAGCACAACCATTAGATGGCTGAGGGATTTTAAAATCATTAATAATATCATTATGGGCCTCTTTATTATAACCTTGTATAGATTTGGGTGCGGAGCGTGGTTTCAGGAAGACAGTCTTTTTATAACTACTTGAAGCCTGCATTCTATTAGGTGAAGAGATTGATGGAGGATCTGCAAAGTTTTTAGAAGGAGAAGATAAAAGTGTGTCAGCATATGATTTAGTTACTGGGGGATATACTTTTGCTGCTTCAGCATAAGCAACTGAGCTATGTGCCATGTATGATTTAATCTGTTTTTGTCGAGAGAATTCAGGACAAGACTTATTAGTGGCATAGTGAAAGCCAGAGCATAGACAGCAAGATGCATTTTCTAATTCCCTTTCATAGCTATCTCCAGTATGGCCTTGACCACATTTATAACAGCGAGGTTTAGACCTGCACTGAATTTTGGTGTGCCCAAAACGACAGCAATTGAAGCATTGTACAGTGGGGAAAATATATAAATCAACAGGTAATGCATTATAACACATAAAGATTCTTTTAGGTAGAACCTGTCCATCAAAAGTAACAACTATGGATTGGGATGGCTTCCAAGTGGTTGTACCATCAACAACAGATTTAAAATTAAGGCGTCTGTTCGATATTCAGGATAGCAGGGTTGAAAAGGAAAAATCTTGAAAACGAGCAAACACTATTTATTCACTTTACAATACTTCACAGTAGCACAATGTTCAAGCGAGAGCGTAGGCGTGTGTACAGCGCGGCGATCGGAACGAGACTGATGTGTACACCGCGACGATTGAAACAAGACTGACTGCCCACGCTTTTTTATAAATTAGGGCCACTTGTAGATCAGCACACTAAGGCTGTGAGTCTACTTAACCGGACTTTCCTGTGGTGACCTCTAATAAATTAAAGGCCCCCAGCCAGGGCTTACAAACTAAAGTTTACTTAAAGCTAATGACCGCACGCTAAGGGCACTCCCTGTGGAGTACGGGCCTCGGCATAGCGGGGTCATTTTGGGAGGGCAGCAAAGGGACAGGCTGGGTCATATTATTTACGGGAGTATTTATTGCTACTGGCTCAGCATCGCGGGCTGGCTCGTTTGGCAAAGGTCGGGGAGGATTTTCATTACAAGTACGCGGACGTCGCGATGGGCCTCGTCGGCGAGGCCGGAATAAGGAACGCGTTCTGTATTTGTGTTTTCTAAGAGTGCTGGTTTCCCTACTGCTCTCTTGTCGGATGGTGGTGGGGTCGTCAGGCTCGTCTAGGATGTTACGCGGGCGACGAACCCGAGAAATCTTGGAGGGTCTGTATCGGGCGGCCGATACGATCAGGGGGTTAGTGTGGGTATCAGCAGAGGTGAAGTAACGCACTGACATGCGTTTCAACACTTGCTTTATGGTCGGGAGTTTGAGGTCTACGTGGAGATCCTCATTCCTACAGAACCAGGGCGCGCCCGTGGCCTTTCGGAGAAAACGGTTCTGAATGACTTGCATCCTATGGATCTGATTGGGACTGGCATGAGCACTGCCCACGCAGTGGGCGGCTATATTTATATGCGCGGTCGTAGGTGGCGCGCGTGGAGAGTGCTCGATGTTAACTCATGCCGCGTCCACCAATCCACGGCTGACATTTACATGCGTATACTACATTAATTATATACATTAGCTCTCCAAAAAATGCTATTTTCAAAACAATTCTATACGATACAACGATATGGATTCTATATAATAACTAAATGATTCTACATGATAAAAACGACTCTACATAACAACGAATATTAAATCTACCATGTACAATCTTCGATACGATTCTACGATTATATCTACTTACTATCTATCCTAGGTTGCTGTGCTCCCTAACATTCCCACCCCCCGTATGAGGGTTCAACCGACCATACTACCATCTGTCGGGAGTACAACAACCTTAACAACTGGCCTACGTAAAATGCCATTGTTGGTTCTTATATCTACCACACGAATTACAGAGTCCGCACCAGGAAATACACTTGTAATGACCCCTTTGGTCCACTGATTTCGCGGTTTGTTATGGTCCGTTACCACAACCACGTCACCCACTTTGACGTTCGGCACACTTTGTGACCACTTGTCACGACGTTGAAGAGTCGGCAGGTACTCACGCAGCCAACGCCTCCAAAAGAGGTCGGCCAGCGCGTTCGCTCGTCGCCACATGCGGCGTGAGTCCTCGTCGATAGCGTGGCCTCGCGTACACGGAGCATCTCCTGCGGCAGTGCCCAGCAGGAGATGATTGGGGGTCAGCACCACCGGATGCTCGACGTCGCTGCTGATGTAGGTGAGAGGCCGGCTGTTCACAACCAGCTCAGCCTCCGCGAGCAAGGTATATAGCACCTCCTCGCGCGGTGCGCGCTCACGTAGAGTTGCCTTGAGCGCATTCTTGACAGAGCGCACTAGTCGCTCCCAACACCCACCCATGTGTGGGGATGCCGGGGGGTTGAAGTGCCACGCGATACCTCGGCCTGTCGCCTCGCTCTCCACCTGCGCCTGGTCTAGGTCGCGCAGGGCGGCGCGAAGCTCGGCGTGCGCCCCGACGAAGTTCGTTCCCCGATCCGAGTATAAGTCGGAGGGACGCCCGCGGCGCGCAATGAGGCGCCGCAGGGCCATGATGGCTGAGTCGGCGCTTAGCGATGACGCCAGCTCCAGGTGGACGGCGCGCGTAGTGAGGCACGTAAATAATACGCCCCACCTCTTCTCCCTTCTTCGTCCAATAGCGACCTCCATGGGGCCAAAGTAGTCGACCCCACAGTGGACGAACGCTCGTCTGGTGATTTCTAGTCTTGCGGTCGGAAGGTCACCCATCTTCGGCGCTGCTGGTCTCGCCTTTTCCAGGCGGCACCGCTGACAACTGGCGGCTACGGCCTTGACTGTGGACCGCAGATTGGTGATCCAGTAGGCCTCGCGGATTCGGTTCACGACGGCCACGTGGTGATGGTAGACCAGCTTGCGAGCGAGCGCATGCCTGCCGTCCAGTATAATCGGGTGGCGCTCCCCGAAACTGAGCTCGTTACAGGCGCCCAGCCTGCCGCGCACTCTTACTAGACCGTCTTCGAACAGTATAGGGTCTAGTGCTCGTATCTTGCTGTTGGCGGGTAGAGGACGGGCCTCCCGCAGTGCTGCGATGTCTGTTGCGTAACTTTCTTCCTGTGCCAGGCGCAACAAGCGCAGTCTGGCCTCGTCGAGATCTTCTGCTGTCACGGCGGCTGATTGGCGCCGCCTGCGGCAGCGTTCCGCGAAGATAAGTATACGTGCCACTACGTACAGGGCACGTGTCCACGTTGGTAGCCGTGCGTAGTTTAGCACCGGCTCAGGCGGTGCTGCCGCAGTGTGTACTCGCTGCACCCTTTCTAAGTCGGCCTCGTTTACATTTTTGAGGTCGTCGTTCTCCGGCCACTGCTCCTGTGGGCAACGAAGAAAAGAGGGACCCGAGAGCCACTCATTGTTACAGTTGGGCCACTCCAACCGAGTAGCTTTATCAGCCGGGTTCAACGCCGACGGAATCCAGCGCCAGTCTGACCTGTTTGACCTCTTATCTATCTCTGCTAACCTATGAGATACAAAGCGCTGAAATTCAGTCGCGTCCGAATTTATCCATTTAAGGACCGTTCTACTATCAGTCCAGAAGTACTTATTTCTAATCTTAGCACCTAACTCTTGAGTAACTGTGTCGGATAATCTACATGCTAACACAGCTGCTTGCAGCTCTAAACGGGGTACGGATATCACTTTCTGAGGCGCGACCCTAGCCTTTCCTATCACTATCGCTACGTCCCTGTCACCGTTAGCATTCGTACCTACAATGTACGCTACTGCTGCATATGCGGACTCGCTAGCGTCCCCGAAAACGTGCAGTTCTAGATGGCCTGCGTCCAGCCCGTACCATCTAGGCACTGTTAGGTCTGACAAGTACTGTAAGTTATGCAACCATTTGAACCAGGATTGAGCCTCTTTATCTTTGATTTGCTCATCCCATTGGATTCCTGATTGCCAAATCTTTTTCATAAGAATGCGTGATTGTATTATACATGGATACAAAAAACCTAAGGGATCAAATATTGACATAATAAACCTAAGAAATTCCCTTTTAGTAGGTACCGCCTTTCCCTCTACGATGGCTTTGGGTAGCCTTTTGAATGACAGGTCAAATGCTAGCGTATCTGTGCTAGGTGACCACGTCATACCTAATGTGCGCTCTGTGGAGTTTTCTCCTTTGTCTAAAGACACTTTATCGGGCATTTCTAGTCGTAGCCTGTCGCGCAACTCCTGAGGGTTTGTGACCCACCCCCGTATAACAAACCCGCCCTCGGCGTGAATGTGAGTCACGTCCTCGATCAGCTGATTTGCTTGCTCGACCGACCACGCACTATCTAAATAGTCATCCATGTAGTGTTTAAATTGAATCGCTGATACTGCCTCCGGATGACTATCCCTATACCTAGCCGCGTTCTTATTTAAGATATATATGGCTGATGTGGGCGACGACACGGCTCCGAATATCATTGAGTTCATCCTGTATATTTCAGGTTCCTCACCGCCAGTCGACGACCATAAAAACAATTGTGCCCCTCGGTCTTGTTCTCGGATTTGAATCCTGAGAAACATGTCTGCTATGTCTGCGGTGAATGCGACAGGTCCTAATCTAAACTTAAATAGAACCCCTAACAATGAATTCAATAAATCGGGTCCAGTTAATAGGTGGTCGTTCAACGCGGTCCCATTATACTTGGCGGCGGCGTCGAACACTAAGCGTAGTTTTCCGGGCTTGTTTGGATTCGTTACTCCAAAATGGGGTAAATACCATATCGGCTCGGTCTGTAGACCTCCTTCTACCTTACTGGCGTACCCTTCAGCTAATAATCTATCAATTTGAGCTTTGTATGCTTCCGCGTAGCTAGCGTCTTTTCTAAGGCGACGCTCGATTCCCCATAACCTTTGGCGTGCATGTTCATAGTTGTCGGGCAACTGAAGGTTGTCCCGACTCCATAATAAGCCTACCTCCCATTTACCGCTCTCTGTTTGACGGCTGGTGGCCTCTAAAATCTGATTAGCTCGTTCTGTGTCTGAGTGCTTGCGTGGCACTTCTGATATGCCTATGGCTTCTAACTCAAATTGTCTCTTAACGACGTTATGTAAGTCAGACTCTAAATTATATAATAAATTGGGCTCAACAGTGCAATTAACTGATTGGTTACTGGAATATACTTTGCCTAAGGGTCCGTGAACGACCCATCCTAGCGAGGTCAAAGAAGCGACTGGCTTACCAGATTTCCCTCGGCGTGTCTCCTGGCTCACAAGCAGCTCCCAGTTGTCTTGTCCCAGCAACAACAAGGGCCTGGCTCCGCTCATTCCTTCGCAACCCAAGTCGCGAAGGTGGGCGTGGTCTCTCATTACAGCTTCTGGCACTGACTGCGCTGGTAAGTCCAGGTTCACTAGCGTACGGCACTTAACTATGTGTTCACGTCCGTTGGGGCCACACACTCGTACACTAATCACTCGCGAGGTTTTGTCTGTGATCTCCTGTCCACGTGCACTATGTATCACTAATGGCACTCGTTTGCCCACAACTCCTTCTGCCAACGCACTATCTATCAACGACACTGTTGCGCCGTCGTCGAGCAGAGCGTAACAGCGCTCTTCTTTCCCGCCGACCGAGACGCGTACCGGTAATATCTTCAATAATGCTTTCCCGGTGTAATCGTTGACGTTGGTCACACTTTCCGATTTCTTCTCCATATGCAGAAGTGTATGATGCGCGTAGTTACATGAGGTACATTTCTTCTTCCGGCAGAACTTCTTTGAGTGTTTCTCGCTAAGGCAGTTGAAACACAGTTTGTGTCCTTTCACGAATTTCCATCGTTCGTCAGTGTTCATGTCCGTGAACTTTTTGCAAGCCGAAATTATGTGTTTCTCTCCACACATTTTGCATGAATCCTCAGGGGCTTGCGTCCGTGTGTTTTCTCCGCTGCTCGAGTGTACATGCAAGCGTTGTATATTTCTTACTACTTTAGCTGGTGGCGCGCTAGCTTTGGGTTTGCCCGTTGACAATGCGGGTTGACTCATATCCATTTGTACATAATAGGACGATGCGCGCGCTAAATGGCTCAAGAACTCGGAGAACATTTCTAGGCTCGGCGAGACGCGCATGTCGATCCCTTGACTAGCCGCCATGCCCATGGCAAAGTCTCCGTACTGAGCGCGTTGCACTGTTGTGAGTTTACTAAGTAAATCACTTACCAGCTGAGGATTATTCAGGTATCCAGTCGCACGTACACTTTTTAATAACGAAACACAATTTCTCACTGTCGTGGAGAATCTTCTCAACTCGCGACCACTCTCTGTTACTTTTGGCAGTGCGCGCACTTTCTTTAATGCGCACTCAAGTACTGGGTTCGGGTGGCCGAACTCTTCGTCTAGCGTTCTTATTATCTCCGCTGGATCGGCTGATGTACGCAGTAAATCTTCCACTGTTAACCTGGCTTCACCTTGTAACGACGTTTTCAATCGCGCCAAGTTTTCATGATGTTTGAACTGATACATCGTTGTGGTGTCGTAGTACATGTTCTTATACGATAGCCATTCCGCTGGGTCACCACTGAAATATGGCAGCTCATAAGCCTGCCTAGGTACCGGCCGTGGTCGTGCGATGCTTGCTATTGCGTCGGCCCATTGTTCTATTTTCCTGTCTCGCGGTAGCTTGGCTCTGTCCGAGTCTTCGACGAATACGTTGTCCCACTTAATATGATCGCGGTTTGGCGCGTGCGCAGTGCTCGTAGTCGCCATCGGCGTGGCTTGGCACATTGGTTCACTCGACTGAACGGTCGCGGGCGCGTACGGTGTTTGAGACACGGGCGCTCGCTCGGGCGGCACTGACGCGTTCGCACTTGTATATTGCGCGGGCACGTGGTCATTTTGCACATCACACACTGTTTCTGCCACGGGTATCTGTGTTGGTGGCCGCGGTGGCTGTTGTTCGCGACTCGACATGACGGGTGCTTGACCGGTCGCGACTGGCGTCGTGTGCGTAATCCATTCCTCAACACGACGTGATGTTCCTTCTTCATCGGAACCCGAGTCCTCTTCGGCGGCGTCTATCTCGGCTAGATCGGCTTCTAGCTTCTTTTGCACTAGTCTCACCTTCATTTGCACTAACTGTCGTTCGGCCTCGTACTCGGCCCTCCGTCGTAAGTAGTCGGCACTCTTCCGGCCGCTCCTTGATGACGCGTGACTAGCCCCGGATCTAGCTCTTCTGGTTGTCACCGACCGCACTGGCGTAAATATATCCCGGTGGTCCACTACACGACCGCCCGCCAGTGGAATGACTGGTGCTGGATCCGAAAGCATCGTAGGTGCTATCGATGGTGAGCCTGGTGGCAATTCAGACGGCACGCCGGAGTCCGTTTCTAAGATGCGCCGTTTGCGCATATCTTCTTGTAGCTGACGCAGCCGGCTCCTTGTAGTCACTGTGCTCTTCTCGCTCATTTTCACTAGATCCGGCTCACGAAGGACCAAAATTGTTCGATATTCAGGATAGCAGGGTTGAAAAGGAAAAATCTTGAAAACGAGCAAACACTATTTATTCACTTTACAATACTTCACAGTAGCACAATGTTCAAGCGAGAGCGTAGGCGTGTGTACAGCGCGGCGATCGGAACGAGACTGATGTGTACTAGAGATGGGTAACTCAGGAGAGATAGATACAAATGATATGAATCACTCCGCTTCCATCAATCACTCTTTATATCCGTTCACATCCGAATGTATCACTGTATCAGTGTATCTTTTCAACTCATTCACTTACGGCGGCCACTAAGGACGATTTTGGAAAGTTCAGACGTCTCTTTCGCACCTCCCTATTTAGAATGTTCTGTCGCGCTTTCGCAAGACAGAGAGAGTCGTTTGACCATTGTAAGCTGACATACGTCGCCACAAAAAGATAAATTGATAACTCTATCACTGGTACGTAGGGCTCAAAGTCGTTAAACGGTACGTGAACATTTAAGTATTATACTGGTTTTACCTACACGTGTACTTTACTTTGCCTTTAAAAAGTTTTAGTAAACTATGCAAACTAATTTCAGTCATAAAACCATCGTTTTAAGGTTCAGGATAAAAAAGAAATAAAAAGAAATTTGTGATTTACAAAATTAAACAAAATATCAGTTCAATCGTAGACTATAGAATATATTTTTTCTACAAATAAGTAAAAGCAAATACCTACCCTAAGTACCAATGTTATATTCGGTAATCATTAATTTAATTATTTATTATTTTAAACAAAAATTACAGTTAATTTTTCAAATACCTACCTATTTAATACTTATCAATCAAAACAGATACCTAGAAAGAAACAGCAGCCCACAAACAGCCCAATAAATTAGAAAGATACCTAATGTAACGACCAAGCAAAGTGCAAACAGATATAATTATGTATCGCTCACTGTATTCTAAGATCGCTCATAATGATTAATTGGATCGAGTTGAGCGAAGCAAGCCACGCTGAGCAGCGAGTTGCGTGCGCAAGTGTGAGCTACTGATACATATGGATACAAAGATATGAAAGAGTGATACATATCCCTGTGATCGAATCATTCGATGCCACGCTGAGCAGCGTGTTGCGTGCGCGAGTGTGAGCTACTGATACATATGGATACAAAGATATGAAAGAGTGATACATATCCCTGTGATCGAAAGATACATTTCAATCTTTTCTTTTTAGTGATACATTTTGCCCATGTCTAATGTGTACACCGCGACGATTGAAACAAGACTGACTGCCCACGTTTTTTTTTTTTTTTGTGTGTGGCATCTCGCAGGTCAACCTCTGAGGTTGTCGGCTGCTTAACCGGGCTTGCCTGTGGTTGCCTTAATTAATAAATTAATTAAAGCCTCCAGCCAGGGCTTATTAGAAAACTTACAAACTAGGCGACTACACGCTAAGGGCACCCCCTGTGGGGTACGGACCTCGGCTTAGGGCGTCGCAGTGGGAGGGCAGCTAGGGACAGGCTGGATCATATCATTTTTATTATTAATAAAGGAATTTAAAGCTACTGGCTCAGCGTCGCGGGCTGGCTCTGGCAAGGGTCGGGGCGGACTATTACGGGGACGTCGCGGCGGGCCTCGGCGGCGAGGACGGAAGGACGGTCGGTTTTTGTTTTTGTGTGCCACTGTACTTGTTTCCCTACGGCTCTCTTGGAGCAGGGTGATTGCGTCATCGGGAGTGACAAGGGTATGCCTTGGTCGGCGAATCTTAGAGATACGCGAGGGTTCGTATTGGGCGGCCGATACGATAAGGGGATTCCTATGTTGGATTGCAGTATCAAAGAAACGCTTGGAGACACGTTTCATGAACTGCTGGATGGTGGGCATCTTGAGGTCTACGTGAAGAAGCTCATTTCGAACATAAAAGGGGGCTCCCGTGACTCTACGGAGGAATCGGTTTTGAAGGGTCTGCATCTTGTGGAGGAGGTAGGGCTTTGCGTGTGCGAAAACAACGCAGGCGTAGGTCATGATGGGACGGATGACCGCGGTGAAAATACGCAGCTTGCACCTGAGTGATAACTTGCTGCGGGAGCTAAGAATGAAGTGGAGCCTACCTAGAGCGAAAGCGGCGCGCGAACGTGCCTGCTTTATGTGCTCAGCGAAGGAAAGGTGTTTATCGAGGACCACGCCTAAGTATTTGGCTTGCTTTTCCCAGGGGATCGGCTTGCCGTACATGGTAATCGGACGGGGGGAGGGTGGGTTTATCCGCGGCTTAGAAAAGAGGACTGCCTGGCTTTTGTCTGGATTGACTTCGATTCTCCATTTCCGGAACCACTTGGCCAGAGTGTTTGCGGAAGTTTGGAGAGTGCGAGCGATGGCATCGGGTTTAAGACCGGTATAATAGATAGCCGTATCGTCGGCAAATAGGGCTAGCTGAGTATTTTTATGCTTGGGGATATCGCTAGTGAATAGCGTGAAAACGAGGGGGGATAGTACGGAGCCTTGAGGAACTCCTGCGCGAATGGGATGGGGGGAGGAAAGCTCCCCCTCAATTCGGTAACGAAAGGTGCGATTCGATAAAAAGTCCCGTAGGATGAGCACGAGACGGTCAGGCACGCCGAGTTGGTATAGCTTATAGATTAAGCCATTGTGCCAGACTTTGTCGAACGCTTTCGCTATGTCGAAGAATAAGGCTCCCGTTATTGCGCCCCGTTGGAAGCCGGCGCTGACGTGTTCTATGATGCGGTGGACTTGTTGGATACATGAGTGTTCGGTTCTAAATCCAATCTGCTCATTGGGTATAAGACTCTTTGCTTCGGCAAAATCTTTGAGCCGCTTATATATAAGCCTTTCATAGATTTTACCAAGGACGTTGAGTAAGCTAATGGGACGGTAGCTAGACGGGTCAGACTTGGGCTTGCCTGGTTTGGGAATACCTATGACGGTGGCCTGTTTCCAGGTTGCGGGGAACATATTATTGCTCAATGCACCATTGAAGATGGCAGTCATTAGCACTATAAGCTGGGCGGGGAAAAGTTTGAAAACCCTATTGGTGATGCCGTCGGAGCCAGGGGCTTTTCGCGGTTGGAGACTTTTAATGATATCCTGGACCTCATCAGGAGTGATGGGGGCCAGTGGATTATCGGGATCTTCGACGGGCGGAAGGGAAGTTCTACGTTCGACTTCGGCGTTCACCATATCGAGGTGGGCTTGGTCTACTGGTTGAGAGCTGGGAGAACACTGGGACTCTAGGCTGTCGGCTAGGCATTCTGCTTTTTCAGAGTTATCGAAGGCGACACTCTTATCGGGACGAATGAGAGGAGGCATTGTGGCCTCTTCAGTGGATCGTAACTTCCTCTGAAGCTGCCAGAAGGCAAGATGGGTGGGCTCAAGTTCGCTCAGCATCTTGTCCCAGCTCGCATTACGCTGCTCGGTAATGCGTTTCCTTACAGCACGCTGTAAGTTGCGCATGTGAGCTTTGTTTGCGGCGCAGGGAAAAGCGCTGTACGCACGGATGGCTGCGTTCTTCTCGGTTATCAGATTCCGTACATCGTCCGGGAGTTTCCAGCGGTGGTCCTCCACTACAGGAACTTCCCTTGAACAATCGTTCAGGACGGATTGTACGTGATTTGTAAGCGAGTCGATCGCCGCCGTCGTGTCAGCGACTGAGACTATGTGGTCAGGAATGGTGTCCAATTGAGGTGACGTGGTGGACTGACTGCCCACGCAGTGGGCGGCTATATTTATATGCGCGGTCGTAGGTGGCGCGCGTGGAGAGTGCTCGATGTTAACTCATGCCGCGTCCACCAATCTACGGCTGACATTTACATGCGTATACTACATTAATTATATACATTAGCTCTCCAAAAAATGCTATTTTCAAAACAATTCTATACGATACAACGATATGGATTCTATATAATAACTAAATGATTCTACATGATAAAAACGACTCTACATAACAACGAATATTAAATCTACCATGTACAATCTTCGATACGATTCTACGATTATATCTACTTACTATCTATCCTAGGTTGCTGTGCTCCCTAACAGCGTCTGACTTTTAAAATTGGACCGCAACCAATCGGAACTGTAATATTATCAATAACTTCCTCTGGAGACCATTCTGCATGAATACCACGCACTAGACCTATCCTTGTAACATTAAAAGTGGGTATAAAAGCTTTGTAATTATATGTTTCCAGACTACTATGTGAAATAAAAGAATTTGCATCCAGAAAATTGGAAAAAGCGAGAGAAATTTTATTACGCCCAATTTTTTTGACGCTACCATTAATTATATTTTGAAAGGCGTTATGTTTAAGAAATTTACCAAATGTGATTGGGTGCAATGTAGTAGCATCATCAGGGGAAATAGTTTTCTTCTGTAAATGAATAATATAAGGTGCACTGTCGGTTTTGTCGTATGCTTTACGACCAATTTGCGCGGGAACAGCTACGGATGGAGTATGAAAATTAGCAGTAATGTTTGGTATTTCAGAGCAAATAGGTTCTGTTAAAGTTGTTGTAGGACTTGTAGGATCCATGCAACCACAACCCGACGACTCGGAACCGTGGTTTTTTCGGGTGCGACGGCGTTTATTACAGTGCTTGCACACATGTACGCGGCTTCTTTTCAGGTGACGATCCGAGGACGACCCATCAGTATCCATGCCTGACTCATTGCTTACAGTAACAAAATTCCCTGCCGGGGGAACAAAGTCCCCCGGGTCGGCCGGGTCGTTCATTACACGGCTTCAACAAAAAAATAAGTAAAAACTTACCACTACCGAAGAAAAAAACTACAAAATTATAAATTAAAAGAAACTGAAGCACTAAAACTAAGACTACTGATCCTATAAACAGTATTTAAAAATAATTTATCTCAAATTAAAAAAGGACGCGTCCGCCAAGTTGAACGTTTCCCGCGCTTTTCTATTCCGGTAGTTTATTATTAATTTTTTTTTTATATAATTGGCAAGTCGCTATTTGCGCAATGCCATCAACAAAAAACGAGGAAACTTGGTAGAAAATGAAATGGTTAATTTAGGACACGGAATTAGGATGGATATTGGATAGGATTATTAGGAATGGCATAAACATAAGTAAAAATTATATGCGTAAATTATTGTGAGTGATAAATGATGATATATATATATATATATATTTGAATCATTAGAAGCCAGTAAGACAGAAATGGAGGTAGGAAAGGTAATGTTATAGGAAAGTAAACTAGAAATAAAAGAATCATGACTAAGAAGAGGACAGGAAAAAAATATATGATTTAAATCGCCAACATCACCACATTCGCAAAGGTCACTGGCAACAATCTGCAATCGGGCAAGGTGGACTTTGGAGCAATTGTGACCCAACCTCATTCGAATAAGGCAACTGGTAGCAGCCTTACCAAAGTAAAATTTAAAAAACCATGGTGTTTTGGGAATACAAGTTTGAATATGAGAATAATATTTTCCTTTAGTAGTGATGCTGTCCGCCCACAACTTGCTCCAGGCATCCCAAAGAAAGTTCATTGGCAGATTCGCCAAGTCGTGGCTAAAGTTAATGTAAGGGAACAAATCACCATAGTCCACAGCCTCATTAGCCAGTTGATCGCCTCTCACATTTCCCGCGATGCTACTATGGCCAGGTATCCAAGCGAGAGAAATTTTAAAAACCTAATTTGGAGCATTTATATAAGAGACCTCTAATAAAAAGAACTATGGGAAATATTGGTTTACATTTAAAAGGATTTCTTTTAATAGCCTGTAATGCACTTAGAGCGTCTGTAAATATTATTGCTTTTTCCAATTTCATGATGTAAATATACTCTAAGGCTTTGAACAGTCCAAAACATTCACCAGTAAATACTGATGATTCAGGAGGAAGCTTGATTTTTTGTACTATATTATACTGTGAGTGAAAAACCCCAACTCCAACATTTCCTAAAGAAGAGTGCTTAGACGCGTCTGTGTAAATATGATGCCAATTCTCCCATCGCAAGCCTTTGGAAAAGTTAAATGATTCTTTAACAAAATAATCATTTTTATTAATGCCTAAGTTCAGGATAACATCCGGAGAAAACACCAATGATTCATAAGAATGATTGAAGAGAGGAAATGATGGTGACTGGTAAATTGGAGCTTGCAAAGCCATAAACTTTTTATAGCTTATAATAAGACAAGGAAGAGATTTATTAGACCAATAACGAGAAGAATTGGTTTCGTCTAAAAGAGACTGCAATTTTTGACGTAACAGGTGATTAGAAAATTGAAATGAACGGAATAGAAATTTGTCAGAAAGATACTGACGTCGAAGTGAAAGAGAAGGATCTACAGTTTCAACCTGTAAAGCATTTATAGGGCTTGATCTCATAGCTCCGGTCACTATTCGCAGTGCTTTTGACTGAATTCTGTCAAATTTTTTAAAAGCAGCTGAATTTCCAGGTTCCAATAAAAATGTTCCATAGTCAAGCACACTTCTAACTATTGCGTTATATATTAATTTCAATGAATAGGGGTGGGCACCCCACCAGACCCCCGATAAACATCTCAATATGTTTATTCTTTGTTCACATCTTGCCGTTATATAATCACAGTGTGGAATACCAGTAAGTTTACTATCCAAAACCACTCCTAAAAATTTTACCGAAGATTTCACAGGTATTAAATTATCATCATAATATACAGAAACAGGAGGATGAAGGCGCATCCTAGTAAAAAGTACAACTGAACTTTTAGAAGTAGATAGCTCAAGGCCATTGCTATCCATCCATTTATTTAAAAGGCTAAGACCCGATGTCATGGTATTGCAAGCCGTTTGTATAGAGCTGTGAGGGTGTACGGGCATAAGCCTATACATATACTGTTTAATGTTGAGAGAGAGTAGGAAATGACTGTTACTGTTAACTGTTTAAAAACTGTTTAATTAATTATTAATAAAATAAATTATTATATTCTAAATACAATGTTATAAAACTGTTGTAGACTGTTAAAATTACTGTTGACTGTTACGACTGTTAAACTGTTGTGCCCGCTCGACCCGAACTGCCAGAGTTTTTACGCACTCTCGTACGTGATGGTACGAGATTTAATAAATTAACAAAATTATATCTGGGTCGAGGTCCACTGTGCGGTTGCTAACCGTATATCTTGGCCGGCAACATAAATAGTGTCAACTTAATAGACAGAAAAAATATAACGTTCTAACAACAAAAGCTAATTAAAACCAATCTAATTAACAGAAATGTAAAAAGAATGTACACTTAGATCTAAAAGTAATAAAAAATGTAAATTTAAAAATTAAAGTTATGAGGTGTTGCATATGTATCATTTCTGAACGTGGACATTTCTATGTTTTCGTTAGATGATGCAGCCCTCGGTGGTTTCGGTGGTGGTAGTCTAGTTGGAGCGGCACTGATGCCGACGGTGACACTACTGCTACGTTTCCAGTAGACGTAGACTCCTCCCGCGACGAATGCTGATAAGATCAGAAGTCCCATCGTTGTATAAGAGACGATATATTGGTGTACATCATGTTGCGACATTTCCACCCGTTCAGTTTGATCTTCCAACTCCTTCAAGGAATTATGAAGTTTCTCATAATCCGATCTCACAAACTGCGTATTGATTTGTCCAGTTGATATATCAATCGGCTGAACGGATGTCAGATTGTTGATGTCCTCCAGATCTATTAGTGGTACTTCCGGGTTGACATACATGTTGTTAGAATAATACACTTGTGTATAATATGTTTCTTCACTGTTTCTGATGATACATCCTGCCTTGGCTTCTAAAATTCCTGTTGAATTTATAGCTTTAGAAGTCATACGACCTTCGCAGATAACTTGTAACTGACACTCGTTGCAGGAGACATAGAGCCACGTGTTAGGCCTTTGAAGTGGTACCCATTTGTTATTGCAGCCTACGGATGCGTAGACACATCTTGCTAATTTAATGTTTGTTATTGCACCAATTTCGCACGGAATTTGATGATTTCTTAGATTAAGTGTTGGTTTATTTAATGAACAAATATGGGTACTAGGTTCAATTTTAATGCAGTGTTCGAGATCCTTGCTCGTTAGTTGCATATATGTCTCTTGCCGTATATTGACTGCAACATATTCTGAGCTTGTTTTCATGACAAGCGACTGTTGGTTGCTTGTAATCATCGGTATAGGAACTGTTCGGTATATAGTGAACTGATTGTCGCCTGTTAATGGCAATGTAATTTCTATGATAAAATATTTATCTACTAATCTAGACTTAACCTCTAGTAGTTTATATATGTCGGCTAATTGAGCTTGAACATTGTCAACGGGAATAGATAAATGTGGTGGTAATTGTCCCGAGATTATGCTGATCTCCTGAAAAAGCTGGCCTTGTGGCAAAAGTCTGGTATCCACATGACCATGGTGAATATTGATAGCTGTGTCTAACAGCATTTGTTGGATGTGACGCAATTTAGATAAAATTACTGATGTGGTCACTGCCATGATGCTTGTTCAATTTGACATCAACGAATCCTGTGAAGTCTACCCCTGTATGGTAAAAGGGTGGCGATTGTGTTATTCTCTCACTAGGTAAGTCTGCCATCAATTGATAATGTTTTAATGGCTTGAAACGACAGCACTTCACACAGTTTTGCAAATGTTTTTTGACAGTGCTGTTTCCTCCTATTATCCAATATTTCTGTCTTAATGTAGCCAAAGTTAATCTCGCTCCACCATGTAGTGTTGTGGCATGCGCACGGTCAATGAGAAGATACGTCAGCTTGCTGTTTTTTGGTATGATAATAGGGTGTTTTGTTTCTTCAGGTAAGTTCGAATTCTGTAGTCGCCCTCCGACGCGTATAATGTTATTTTCATCCAAGTAGGGGTTGAGTTTCAAAAGTGCACTGTTGTGCTTAACCTTCCCTTTTGATTGCAATTCCTTAAATTCTTGTTCAAAGTGTTCCTTCTGAATATGTTTTATAATAACGTTAGTGGCATGTCTAATTTCAGCGAGCGTCAAATGATATTTTCTATTGCTAAACATGTGACTCATTGCTTGACCTACACGACGATTACCTTGTGAAGTGTATGTTATGAAACGCGACACCCAGGCAATGACCCGTATTATAGTCATAATACAGCTGAACTTGAATAGGAGTTGCGTAATAATGTTATTGTTTTTATTTTCACTCATTTGTATCGTAGCTGCATGCACCTTCTTAACTTCGATCTCTGGTATCGGGTACCCTGTGCATGTCTCAAGCATGTCCTCGCTGCGCAGCCATTCGGGTCCGTTAAACCACAGGGAATAGTTTTGTAATTGCGAAGGCAGTAGTCCACGTGACGCGCAATCAGCCGGGTTTTGCTCCGATCTCTCATCCGGCTCGAAGGACCAAAATGTACGGGCATAAGCCTATACATATACTGTTTACTGTTTAATGTTGAGAGAGAGTAGGAAATGACTGTTACTGTTAACTGTTTAAAAACTGTTTAATTAATTATTAATAAAATAAATTATTATATATTCTAAATACAATGTTATAAAACTGTTGTAGACTGTTAAAATTACTGTTGACTGTTACGACTGTTAAACTATTGTGCCCGCTCGACCCGAACTGCCAGAGTTTTTACGCACTCTCGTACGTGATGGTACGAGATTTAATAAATTAACAAAATTAACAAAATTATATCTGGGTCGAGGTCCACTGTGCGGTTGCTAACCGTACAGAGGGCAATATAAAAGAAGATCATCAGCGTATTGTAGCACTTTTACTTCATTGTTTAAAGAACTCTCAAGATCGTAAGTGTAAATGTCATATAATAAAGGGCTAAGAACTGATCCTTGAGGAAGACCTTTCCAATCTAGAGTCGTGTCTCTAGATTCACAACTAGAATCCTGAAGTGTAAGTTTAATATACCTCTCAGATAACATGTTTAGAATGAAGTTTGTGAGTATAATGGGGACATTTAACTGCTCCAGTTTATATTTTAATGTTGATATTACAACATTATCATAAGCAGAGGTTATGTCAAGAAAAGCAGAAATTATGGATTGATTCGAAGATAATGCTAACCTAATATCAGTGACAAAGATGCTTAAACTATCTATGGTACTTTTACCTCGCCTAAAACCAAATTGACTCTCACTGAGTAATTTCTTGTTTTCTAAAAACCATTCTAACCTATTTTTTACTAAATGTTCTGTGATCTTTAGCAAAACCGATGATAGAGCAATTGGTCGGTAAGAAGTGCTATTGCTATTCATGTGGAGAAGTGCGTCGAGTTGGAGACCCAGTATTTAATAAACAAAGATTGAGATTATCTAGAATGTCAAGTAAGGTGCTACCATAGTTATTTGTAACGAACTTCCCCAGACTTCATGCTGGGAATTAAAATCACCTAAAACTATAAATGGTTTTGGAAGAATTGAAAAAATATTTACAATTTCATTAAAAATTACAATAGATGGACGAGGAATATATACAGAAACAAAACAAATATTATCTACAACTGCTGCAATAACAGAAAAATCATTACTATGAGGTGGGATTGTGAAAAATGAAAATGAATGATGATGTTTGATGAGTAAAGCAACACCGCCGTACCCATCAGAGCGGTCTTCTCTGAGACATGCATACCCAGGGATCCTAAACAAAGACCCTGGTTTAAGCCATGTCTCTTGAAGAGCAAAAACAAAAGGTTTATATTTATTTACAATATGTATAATTTCTGACTTTTTATTAATTGCACTTCGGCAATTCCATTGTAAGACTTTGTTGTCCATGATTATTATTAGTTGATGATTGAGTAACTGCATTTAATACAGTGGCAGCGATGGACGGTGAAAGGTGATGTGTTTGAGTTAATGATTTTATCAAAGCAATGATTAGTTCATTTACAGTCAATGCAGACAGATCATCCTTAGCGATGAGGGCACAGCCATCTTTTGATGGAGGAACATTCCTAGCAAGTTCCTGATGGAATTGCTGATCATAACCTTTGGAAAACTGGGGTGGGGAGCGAGGTTTAATAAAAACTGTTTTTTTATATGATATTTTATTTTGTTTAGATGGAGAGCAATCAAGGGGAACAGAAGCATTGATATGTCTTGAAGTTGTGGGAGAGGAAAGCAAGGCATCAGCATATGATATTTTAGAAATTGTGGGATGAAGCTTTGAAGCTTCAGCATATGAAATACATGATTTGGCCATGGATTCTTTGATGTTTTTTTGACGTTCATACTCTAAACATTTCTTGCTAGTAGCCTCATGAAAACCATTGCAAAGACAACAAGATAAATTATCCTCAGAGACTGTGCACCCTTCCCCAGAGTGACCTTGACCACACTTATAACAGCGGGGTTTGGACCTGCATTGAATCTTGACATGGCCATATCTACAACAATTGTAACATTGAATTGTTGGGTAAATGTACAGGTCAACAGAAAGTGCTGTATAACACATATATACACGCTTCGGAAGAATTTGGCCATCAAAAGTTAAAATAACTGTTTCGGTATTTTTTAATAAAGGTTTATCATCAAAAATAGTTTTTCTTTTGATTCTCCTTAGCTTTAATATTTTGCCACAACCAATTGGCACAGAGATGTTTTCTAATATTTCATCATCATTCCACTCTACGGGTATGCCTCTGACGACACCCATGCGAGTCACAGAAAATGAGGGGATAAAAGCTTTATAACACTCCCTTTCCAACAACTTGCTGGTTATAAACGAGTTGGCATCATTATAAGTGGAAAAAGCAATAACCAGCCTGTTTCGACCTATTTTCTTTAAACTACCATTAATGATGTTATTAAAAGAATTCCTTTTTAAGAATCGACCAAAAGTAACTGGATTCAGAAAAGTGTTGTCATTAGAGGCAGTTTGCTCCCTCTGAACATGTATCAAAAAAGGAGCCGCATCGGAGGAATTGTACAAGAGCCGAGCAACTGAAGCTGGACGCTGAGACGACCCACTCAGATCGTCAACGCCAGCCCTTAACAAAGGAGTACGCGGAGGATCAGATGCCTTATTAGTATCATCTACAGTAATCATATTATCCATCTCGCCACAATCACAATCGTTAGAACGTTTCCTGCCATTCTTGCGCCTTTTTTTTATTACAGTGTTTGCAAATTGTCGGCCGAGCAGACACCCTTTTGCGTTACCAAATTTGAAGAAAACACTACGACTACACTAAAACTAAATAATAAAATGAAATATATACAAAAACTTAATCTAATCCAATATACAAAAAATAATTTATAGAGAGCCAAAAATAATCACGTCCGCTAAAGTTCAGGTTTCCCGCGCTTTTTTTATTCCGGTAGTTTTTTTTTTTTTTTTTTTTTTTATTGGCAAGTCGCTATTTGCGCAATGCCATCAACAAAAAACGAGGAAACTTGGTAGAAAATGAAATGGTTAATTTAGGACACGGAATTAGGATGGATATTGGATAGGATTATTAGGAATGGCATAAACATAAGTAAAAATTATATGCGTAAATTATTGTGAGTGATAAATGATGATAGATATATATATATATTTGAATCATTAGAAGCCAGTAAGACAGAAATGGAGGTAGGAAAGGTAATGTTATAGGAAAGTAAACTAGAAATAAAAGAATCATGACTAAGAAGAGGACAGGAAAAAAATATATGATTTAAATCGCCAACATCACCACATTCGCAAAGGTCACTGGCAACAATCTGCAATCGGGCAAGGTGGACCTTGGAGCAATTGTGACCCAACCTCATTCGAATAAGGCAACTGGTAGCAGCCTTACCAAAGTTAAATTTAAAAAACCATGGTGTTTTGGGAATACAAGTTTGAATATGAGAATAATATTTTCCTTTAGTAGTGCTGCTGTCCGCCCACAACTTGCTCCAGGCATCCCAAAGAAAGTTCATTGGCAGATTCGCCAAGTCGTGGCTAAAGTTAATGTAAGGGAACAAATCACCACAGTCCACAGCCTCATTAGCTAGTTGATCGGCTCTCACATTTCCCGCGATACGACTATGGCCAGGTATCCAAGCGAGAGAAATTTGAAGACCTAATTTGGAGCATTTATATAAGAGACCTCTAATAAAAAGAACTATGGGAAATATTGGTTTACATTTAAAAGGATTTCTTTTAATAGCCTGTAATGCACTTAGAGCGTCTGTAAATATTATTGCTTTTTCCAATTTCATGATGTAAATATACTCTAAGGCTTTGAACAGTCCAAAACATTCACCAGTAAATACTGATGATTCAGGAGGAAGCTTGATTTTTTGTACTATATTATACTGTGAGTGAAAAACCCCAACTCCAACATTTCCTAAAGAAGAGTGCTTAGACGCGTCTGTGTAAATATGATGCCAATTCTCCCATCGCAAGCCTTTGGAAAAGTTAAATGATTCTTTAACAAAATAATCATTTTTGTTAATGCCTAAGTTCAGGATAACATCCGGAGAAAACATCAATGATTCATAAGAATGATTGAAGAGAGGAAATGATGGTGACTGGTAAATTGGAGCTTGCAAAGCCATAAACTTTTTATAGCTATAATAAGACAAGGAAGAGATTTATTAGACCAATAACGAGAAGAATTGGTTACGTCTAAAAGAGACTGCAATTTTTGACGTAACGGGTGATTAGAAAATTGAAATGAACGGAATAGAAATTTGTCAGAAAGATACTGACGTCGAAGTGAAAGAGGAGGATCTACAGTTTCAACCTGTAAAGCATTTATTGGGCTTGATCTCATAGCTCCGGTCACTATTCGCAGTGCTTTTGACTGAATTCTGTCTAATTTTTTAAAATCAGCTGAATTTCCAGGTTCCAATAAAAATGTTCCATAGTCAAGCACACTTCTAACTATTGCGTTATATATTAATTTCAATTAATAGGGGTGGGCACCCCACCAGACCCCCGATAAACATCTCAATATGTTTATTCTTTGTTCACATCTTGCCGTTATATAATCACAGTGTGGAATACCAGTAAGTTTACTATCCAAAACCACTCCTAAAAATTTTACCGAAGATTTCACAGGTATTAAATTATCATCATAATATACAGAAACAGGAGGAGGAAGGCGCATCCTAGTAAAAAGTACAACTGTACTTTTAGAAGTAGATAGCTCAAGGCCATTGCTATCCATCCATTTTTTTAAAAGGCTAAGACCCGATGTCATGGTATTGCAAGCCGTTTGTATAGAGCTGTGAGGGCAATATAAAAGAAGATCATCAGCGTATTGTAGCACTTTTACTTCATTGTTTAAAGAACTCTCAAGATCGTAAGTGTAAATGTCATATAATAAAGGGCTAAGAACTGATCCTTGAGGAAGACCTTTCCACACGACTCTAGATTCACAACTAGAATCCTGAAGTGTAAGTTTAATATACCTCTCAGATAACATGTTTAGAATGAAGTTTGTGAGTAAAATGGGGACATTTAACTGCTCCAGTTTATATTTTAATGTTGATATTACAACATTATCATAAGCAGAGGTTATGTCAAGAAAAGCAGAAATTATGGATTGATTCGAAGAAAATGCTAACCTAATATCAGTGACAAAGATGCTTAAACTATCTATGGTACTTTTACCTCGCCTAAAACCAAATTAACTCTCACTGAGTAATTTCTTGTTTTCTAAAAACCATTCTAACCTATTTTTTACTAAATGTTCTGTGATCTTTAGCAAAACCGATGATAGAGCAATTGGTCGGTAAGAAGTGCTATTGGATGGACATTTGTTGGGTTTGAAAATAGGTAAAATATCTTGTGCTTTCCAAGAAAGCGGAATATTTCCGGTTATCATAATTTTATTAATTAGTTTTAAAAAATATAAAAGAGATGTGTCACTCATATTTGATAGAAAAGAGTACGGAATACCATCTGCGCCTGGAGCGGAGTCTTTACTGTGGCATACAACAAGTTTAAGCTCTTCTAAACTGAATGGAGAATTAAGGTCACAAAGAGAATCTATTGTCGAAAGGGGAATAGAATTTGTAATAATCTTTTCCGGGACGTATGAGGGAGCTAATTTACCTAAAAAACTATTTACTAACTCAGGTGGAAGGGATGCGCTAGATGAATCTGAGAACGCCGATCTGAACCTTCTAATATTCCGCCAAACCACAGATGGTTGAACGTTAGGGGAAATAGAGAGGCAGAATGATTTCCAGCTTTCAAATTTCTTTTTTTTTAAATATTTTTTTTGCCTCTGTAATTGAGGTGCTTAAAATATTAAAATTTTCTACGGTAGAATTTTTAAGGTAATTTATTTCACACTGTTTCCTTTTTTTAATTGCATCTGTGCAATCTTTGTCCCACCATGGCGGAGATGGGATTTTATTTAGTGACTTTTTGAAAGGAAAAAGTTTATCTGCAGTTTTTATCATGGCTTCGGACAAGGCATCGGCACAGAACTGTTCATTACCACATTTAATTTCAGGTAGAACGGACACTATGTTATCTAAATGCTCCATATAAGTACGCCAATCAACATCCCCCAGTTTGTACTTCAGCCGTGGAGCGCTCTTAGAATAAGGTTTTTGATTGAAGGGAAATGATAAAACTATAGGAAAATGGTCACTGCCATAGGATGAAAGCATAACTTTCCAGGTCAAACGCGAAGCTAGTTTGTCAGTGCATATTGACAAATCGGGTGCACTAGCACCTTCATATGGAGAAGTGCGTCGAGTTGGAGACCCAGTATTTAATAAACAAAGATTGAGATTATCTAGAATGTCAAGTAAGGTGCTACCATAGTTATTTGTTGATGAACTTCCCCAGACTTCATGCTGGGAATTAAAATCACCTAAAACTATAAATGGTTTAGGAAGTATTGAAAAAATATTTACAATTTCATTAAAAATTAAAATAGATGGACGAGGAATATATACAGAAACAAAACAAATATTATCTACAACTGCTGCAATAACAGAAAAATCATTACTATGAGGTGGGATTGTGAAAAATGAAAATGAATGATGATGTTTGATGAGTAAAGCAACACCGCCGTACCCATCAAAGCGGTCTTCTCTGAGACATGCATACCCAGGGATCCTAAACAAAGACCCTGGTTTAAGCCATGTCTCTTGAAGAGCAAAAACAAAAGGTTTATATTTATTTACAATATGTATAATTTCTGACTTTTTATTAATTGCACTTCGGCAATTCCATTGTAAGACTTTGTTGTCCATGATTATTATTAGTTGATGATTGAGTAACTGCATTTAATACAGTGGCAGCGATGGACGGTGAAAGGTGATGTGTTTGAGTTAATGATTTTATCAAAGCAATGATTAGTTCATTTACAGTCAATGCAGACAGATCATCCTTAGCGATGAGGGCACAGCCATCTTTTGATTGAGGAACATTCCTAGCAAGTTCCTGATGGAATTGCTGATCATAACCTTTAGAAAACTGGGGTGGGGAGCGAGGTTTAATAAAAACTGTTTTTTTATATGATATTTTATTTTGTTTAGATGGAGAGTAATCAAGGGGAACAGAAGCATTGATATGTCTTGAAGTTGCGGGAGAGGAAAGCAAGGCATCAGCATATGATATTTTAGAAATTGTGGGATGAAGCTTTGAAGCTTCAGCATATGAAATACATGATTTGGCCATGGATTCTTTGATGTTTTTTTGACGTTCATATTCTAAACATTTCTTGCTAGTAGCCTCATGAAAACCATTGCAAAGACAACAAGATAAATTATCCTCAGAGACTGTGCACCCTTCCCCAGAGTGACCTTGACCACACTTATAACAGCGGGGTTTGGACCTGCATTGAATCTTGACATGGCCATATCTACAACAATTGTAACATTGAATTGTTGGGTAAATGTACAGGTCAACAGAAAGTGCTGTATAACACATATATACACGCTTCGGAAGAATTTGGCCATCAAAAGTTAAAATAACTGTTTCGGTATTTTTTAATAAAGGTTTATCATCAAAAATAGTTTTTCTTTTGATTCTCCTTAGCTTTAATATTTTGCCACAACCAATTGGCACAGAGATGTTTTCTAATATTTCATCATCATTCCACTCTACGGGTATGCCTCTGACGACACCCATGCGAGTCACAGAAAATGAGGGGATAAAAGCTTTATAACACTCCCTTTCCAACAACTTGCTGGTTATAAACGAGTTGGCATCATTATAAGTGGAAAAAGCAATAACCAGCCTGTTTCGACCTATTTTCTTTAAACTACCATTAATGATGTTATTAAAAGAATTCCTTTTTAAGAATCGACCAAAAGTAACTGGATTCAGAAAAGTGTTGTCATTAGAGGCAGTTTGCTCCCTCTGAACATGTATCAAAAAAGGAGCCGCATCGGAGGAATTGTACAAGAGCCGAGCAACTGAAGCTGGACGCTGAGACGACCCACTCAGATCGTCAACGCCAGCCCTTAACAAAGGAGTACGCGGAGGATCAGATGCCTTATTAGTATCATCTACAGTAATCATATTATCCATCTCGCCACAATCACAATCGTTAGAACGTTTCCCGCCATTCTTGCGCCTTTTTTTATTACAGTGTTTGCAAATTGTCGGCCGAGCAGACACCCTTTTGCGTTTTGAGCTATTGTTGGTTAATGTTAATGAACAATCAGTATCAACTGCACTGGTTTCATTGTTAGAAATTGTCACATAGTGACCTATTTCTAGTGGTGCCGTTCCTCCGGGGTCACCCGGACGATCCATATTAAAACTACAAGAACTAAAACAAACTTACCAAATTTTAAGAAAACACTACGACTACACTAAAACTAAATAATAAAATGAAATATACACAAAAACTTAATCTAATCCAATATACAAAAAATAATTTATAGAGAGCCAAAAAAAATCACGTCCGCCAAAGTTCAGGTTTCCCGCGCTTTTTTCATTCCGGTAGTTACACGAACAAAATAAACGAGAACCACAGATTATTAATATAAAACCGTTGACAGAGATTCTCCGTCTACTTTATAAAACTACCATTTGAAGTAATTCTATATGAAAAAAAAAATTGGAATGTTGATAATCTGTATAAATTTTACTCTCAATTTTTTTATCGTTATGACATGTTGAAAATCTGTATTTGATCTGTATGGATACCGCGAAATCTGTATATCTGGCAACACTGCACGCCGTTTATGCGAAATTGCGAATGACATCATCCGCGCTGCGCTAGCCGCAGTGTCCGCTGCGTGCGGGGGACGTCATCAGCTGCGGCTTGGGGAGTTCGGTCGTTTCAGGGACTGCGGCGACTGCGGCGCGGTTAGATGTGCGAGGCGGGAGGCCATTAACAAAAAGCGATGACTGCGGGGACTGTAGAGACTGCGGTGCGGCTAGGTCTGCGTTCACCTTTATAGTGCATAGATAATACATATGTATGTTTGCAACATTGCCTGAAATGTTCCCGATTTATGATTGTTTACGATCAAGCCAAAGAGTAAAGTAATATTCAAGCAAATAATTTTAGTCTATCTATGGTAACGCATCAGCAGCTTGCAGACATAACGGTGGATTATTTTCGCGCCCGGTTTCTATTGGAAAACAGAAAAAGTAAACGCTGTTGATTACGTTATGTGAAAAACCATACCTTGAGTAATAAATTATCCATAAGAGATATTTGTTCTTTGTCATCATGTCTCAAACAGAGGAGCCTATGGACGTTGCAGATGTTGGAGAAAACTCAGTAAGTTTCATTTCATTAACCACACTTTGTTTCATGATTCATTGTGGCTACTGGTGCTAAAAGATACTTACTTATTTTTGAACCAGAATGGATCCTCTAGCGATACTACATCCTCGAGGGGCAAGGAAGGTGACTTCGAAAGTAAAATTGAAACTGATCGTTCGAAGAGATTTGAGTTTCTGTTGAAGCAAACAGAAATTTTCTCTCATTTCATGACTAATACTCCTAAATCAGGTGGCAGCCCACCGAAACCGAAAGCCGGCAGACCTAAAAAGATCAAGCTTGACGTCGACCCGGGAGGAGGATCAGCTGGAGAGTAAGTCATAATAAAACTAACCTTCACCTTGTAATTATAAACAAATAATAAACATGTGCCCTGACACTAACATTTACCAAACTAATAAACTTAGATCTTTCGGATTGATCTCCATTTATCAGTAATAAGGTAATTTATTGTCTTCTTCATTTTTGTTTTCATTGGGAAAATCATTAAATGACTCATGCTCTGGGTGGAGCAGAAAATAATATAATAAATAATCTTTATTCAATAATCATCCTTGTTCCTTTAGATGCCCTTGTGTTCCAGGAGGTATCTTAGCACATTCCCACAAATTGTCTTCTTAACACATTGGTGGACACTACCGCCCACAGACGTAAAGAGTTAAAAAGCGATACAACAGTACGCCTCTCGACGTAAGAGTTTAGGTTAAGCCAAAATCAGTATGCCCTACGACGATTGATTATCGATACTACAAAAATGATACGTGACAGTACGCCTTACGACATATACGCCTATAGACGTACTGTCGTGGTACGTTGTGACACTACGTCTATAGGCAATGTAAGAAAAAAAGTAGTGACAAATCAGTAACAATCAGTATACTAGTAGTGTCCATCAACATGTTAATTTATATTATTTGCTTAATTTTTTTTATTTTATTTTTTATAAATTTTGCTTTATGATGTAAGAATACTCCAACTATATATTAAGAAGAATACAGTAATGTCTGCAACACTGCTTCATTAGTGCAAGTGTTACAGATTCATATTCATATGACGCTATTGTAATAACTTATGTCAATAAATAAATCTAGCTAATTAGAACTACACTGTAACACGCTTTTTACTAACTTTGTACTAAATAGTGTATTTTTTATATTGTTATTGTTATAAAAATTTTGTTTAGCCATCGCCACCGAAAGACTGAACAAGAAGAAGATGAAGAGCTGCTTGCAGAAACAAATACAAAAGTAAAATCCATATTTCGATTTGAAGCCTCTCCACACTATGTAAAAAATGGTGAAATGCGTGATTATCAAGTAAGAGGTCTTAACTGGATGATCTCACTATATGAAAATGGTATTAATGGCATCTTGGCTGATGAAATGGGTCTTGGAAAAACTTTACAGACTATTTCTTTACTTGGCTACATGAAGAACTTCAAGTAAGTTTTTGACAGTATTAATTGCTATTTATATCACTTACTGATACTTGTCAGATGTTTTAAAACTTATTCTCAATTTGGCCAAAACTGAAAACAGGGCATTATTTAAAACATAAATATTCATAAGGATGGTGGGAAGTTATTAAAAAGCTGCTGTTATGCTATCTTGTTAATCCCTTATTTCAGGAATGTTCCTGGGCCACATATTGTTATTGTTCCAAAATCAACACTGACAAATTGGATGAATGAGTTCAAGAAATGGTGCCCTTCCCTGAAAGCTGTCTGTCTAATTGGTGACCAAGAAACAAGGGTAAGTTTTTGAGAAATTGTCAATTATTGTACATAATGTTTTATATTTTCTCTGTATAATTTCTTTATTTATTTCTCATCAGAGCACATTCATTCGAGAAGTCCTCATGCCAGGCAACTGGGATGTCTGCATTACTTCTTATGAAATGATAATTCGAGAGAGATCAGTTTTCAAAAAGTTCAACTGGAGATACATGGTGATTGACGAGGCTCATCGAATCAAGAATGAAAAGTCAAAGCTTTCAGAACTGCTCAGAGAGTTCAAGAGCATGAACAGGCTGTTGCTAACTGGTACTCCACTGCAGAACAATCTTCATGAGCTGTGGGCACTACTTAACTTCCTGCTTCCAGATGTATTCAATAGTTCTGATGTAAGTGGCACTATTTAAATAATGCTATAGAGTACCAACATGAGGGTATTGTAATGTAAAATATGATGGAATTTAATTTATTAGATAATGCTGGTACCCATAACAGAAGTTAAGTCTTTTTTGGGTACCAGAGTTCACTCAAACATTTCAATTAATGTCATTAATTAGTCTTAGTTTTATGTTTAAGTTTTTATTGTGTGTCTAATTGTACTTTTGTGTGTAAGGCAGGCCGCAGACGTCCGGTTTCCTGATCAGGTTTCCTGATCAGGAATTCAGATTCGGAATTCCGTGAGACTAGCGCAAACGGCCGGTTTTTTTCATTCGGAATTTTACGTATAGAGACCGGTGTTACCAACTTAGTTCGACCCCCTTTTAGTGGCCAAATATTGCTTTTAGTGGTTGGTGGTTTTTTATAGTGGTCAAGTAGAATTCAGTTTCAATTACTGAAAGTGCTATTACTCAACTACTAAGCCACTAAAACTTTACGAAATATATTATTTTTACTTCATTAATGTACTTAATTTATATTTACTGCATAGGCACAATAAAAGTGCAGAACTTATGGCAAAAGTTGATGATCTATGGCGTTCACTCTCAAGTTTTTATCGGTATGACATGATGAAAATCTGTATGGATACCGAGAAATCTGTCTGGCAACACTAATCTGAAATGAAATTTCATTGCGTGTACGGCGGCTGAGCCAAAATGTACGCCAGCGCTGCATTCGGAATGACGTCATCAGGTTTTTTCCGTTCTTACATTCCGGAACGCATCGAACCGAACGTCAGGTTTTTTTCCGTCCGGAAAAAATAAGAATAGTGTGCGCCTTGTTGAACATTTTGTATGTAAGTAGAGCATTCAGGTTTCCTGATCAGGAAACCGAACGTCTGCGGCCGGCCTTAATGTTTGTCTGTACATGCTTTTTAATTCCAAATAAATATATTTTAGTTATTAGTATTCATAAATTCTTATCCCTCAGGACTTTGATTCTTGGTTCAACACTAATGCGGCTCTTGGTGACAATCAACTAGTGTCTCGGTTGCATGCTGTTTTGAGGCCATTTTTACTTCGTCGTCTTAAATCTGAAGTCGAGAGGAAACTTAAACCGAAAAAGGAGGTGAAAGTGTATGTGGGCTTGAGTAAGATGCAAAGAGAATGGTACACTAAGGTTCTAATGAAAGACATTGATGTAGGTAAGTAAACTCTAATGATAAACTATTTTTTTATGTTCATTTTCTTAATTATTGCCGTTGGAAAACTAATAGTAATGATGTGCTGTTTCAAAGTGCTATCGAAAGAAAGATTTTTTTTTAATATTTAACAATACTTTTTGTCGCGAGAATTAGTATTTAAAGCAATGCAGACATTATATAGTTATGGGCGGTAGCAAATAAATTGACACTTTATTATATGTGCAATACTGTCAAATTTACATACTGAAAATCGGGCGGCAACTCCAGAGTCCGGTGCGCTCCAAGCTCTCTCATTTTCGCTAGAGCGGGCGAGCAGCCGAGAACTGCATGCCTTATGCAGTTCTCTACTGCTCGTCCGCCACTGAGATATAACCCGATCACCACCTAAGGCCGTGCGCGCACTGCCTTGCGATGGCACGCGCTGCGTTTTTTCTACCGCACCGGTAGAATAACCGCAATCTCAGGTGCGCGCACTGCGGCGAGAAAAACGCACCTTTTGTCTGACAATATTGCCATACATACAGATTTCTTCGTATTTGTACATATTTTTGATTTGTGATTCAGATTTTTATGCAAATTTCACACTGTATTGATAAAATTAACCGTTACAACTAAAGACAGAACTTGGCAAAATAAATTACCTAGATACCGCATTTATTACGTTACACACACTATTGTATGTGCTTTATAGTTATTTTTTGATTTTTTTCATAAACAACGTTAAATTGCTGTGCTCAGGAAATCCGTCAAAGATTGTTGTGTGCTATCCGAGGCTCTCGCATTCGTAGTGTCGCACGTACCTAAAATATGTGAATAATTAATATCATAGGTACAAACTTTTATTTAATTTAATATTAGTCTAAAAACCCAGAGTGATGCAAAAATTGACATTCTGGCTATTGTAGGTAGCTACATAAATTACAAACCAAATTACTAAGTTTTCGTAAGATATATACATTCTTATCCAAAAAAGTTTTTCTCAGGGAAAAACCGGTCTTATCTAGTTTACATTTACGAAAACCTATATACTAGCGGCCCGGCCCGGCTTTGCACGGGGTCTTTAACAATAATTGTTTTCTTCGACAGTGATTAGTACGTCGTTACAAAAAAGTGCGTTTAGCTATCATTTAATTTAAAATATATGACGGAGAGACAGCCTCGTATGTGTTTTTTCCAAAAGTGTGACGTCAGCTCAGCTGACGTCACGAATCTTGTCTTGGTGATCACTCAGGTTTGATTTTCAAATAAAAGCACTTGTTAATGTTACCGGAGACTCGTTTATTCAACTGACTGCGTAACGACTTTACAGAGAGGTCCGCACTGTCCAGCGGCTCGAATAAGAATGAATCTGAATCTAACGCTCACAGTGCGGCCTTATATAGAGGGATTGTCACACATGTACCCACATTTTCTAGTTAAATATTAAACTACGTAAATTACAATGCTTTAAGTTGAAACATGTTAAACGTTAATTTTACATCTTAAAAATCAATTAATAGTTTGTAAAACAATCAAATTATTAAACTTTAATCATTTCAATTATTTTAATAGACAACTTATTGTATTTGCGCCGATATATTATCCGATATATATTTATCCTGCAACCAATTAGCCGTCCTCTGAAGAAAAAAGTACATTTAAATTGGCGTCCACCGGCATATGGCGTCCGCATACCGGACGCCACTTTTTTGGACGGTGGCACTTAGGTCCTATTGGTCCTGGGTAGCCGTAGGACAAAATTCGATAGAAGCCAAAAAATTTGATAAATGGCTGCAAAAATATAATAAAAAGTTCCCGAAGAAATCTCAGCGCAGGTGAGGCGCTGCTGTAGCGCGTATATTCACAGACGTATATCTCGGGGACTTCCTGACTGCGAATCTGCATATTTGGCGTCCACAATTGCGACGTTGCCAGCTCGCTCACCTTATTCTTGACAGAGTTTCTGATTAGTATTTTAATGTATTGGATTTATGTGTGACACATTTTCAATTTGCAATATTAAAAGAAGGAACATAAAATCAACTTTTAATTATAAATAAACATTATTGCAGCTTCATTTAATGACCACTAACTCTAACTCTGAAAAGCAGTTAAAATTTTTGATATTATTAGTAACACATAGTTACTCAGACTTACTTCCCCACTTTCCAAACCACAGTAATGAGACTTCTTTTTATAGTGCATCTATAATCCTCATAAGTTTCGGACATTTACTTTCACGTCGATAAATTCAATTTTGAAAGAATAGAGGTATGTGCAATTGTGCATCTATCTCACATTTTCGCACGATAAAGTGCAATCGGTACGTGCGCAAGATCCAAACCTTATTTTATTTTATTAATAGCTATATACGGACGTCTTATAACTTTATACGGACGTTCAAAAGCCTAGCGGCTTTTATTGCAGGAATACGATACTATTTAAGGTAATCCTATTTGGCTGCTCCTACTGCGCCAGATTTGAACGAAAAATCACACAGAGCTCGCGCATTTGTCTTCAGGGAAGTCCAGTTTGCGATTCGACCGGTTTTACTATCTTCACATGTTCCCACCATGTACTCGCCGAGACACCGACCTTCCTCCGAGGAAGTGACTAGGCCTTCATAACGATGGATAGATGACCAGAAGAACTTGACTACCTATTAATTAACTCTATAGAGAGAGAAAAGACACTAGAAAAATATGTTTTGTGTGAAAGAGAAACATACGTTTACCATTCAATATGTTTTTCTATGCTCATTCCGACACAAAAATACACACTTCCCAAACCACAACAATGAGACTATTATTTATAGCGTATCTGAAGTCTTCCTAGGTTTCGGACATTTTAAGTCAACCATTTGCGAGAATAGAGCTATGTCTATGGGCTCACATTTCCTCACGGTAAAGCGCCATCAGCATGTGCGCAAGAGCCAAACCTCCAAAATAGGTATTGTATTGCCGAACTACATAGTATGTTTGGATAGGGCACTATATCTATGAGCTTCTTGTCTTTATTTTACCTCAATACATGATCAACCACGTGAGCATCAATGTAAGAACCGGCCGCAGTAAAACATTGTCATAAGAAGGAAAGTCGCAAGCGCGCTTGAAAATTACAAGCAAGAAATCGATTCCCGTCATCTTATTTACGAAAATTTAACAATACCAGGTAGACTCAAGTGCGGGATATATTTTTTTTTCGCTGCACTCGGTCCATCCGAGATGAACCTCCATATGTAAGAAAAGTGTTGTGGAATTAATACTGCTTCCGCGTCTGCCTAATATCGTTCAGCTCTAGGAGCATCTACCTCCCGGACGTGACCTACAGTAGCCAGTTTGGAAAACAATCTCTCGACTGCGAATCTCGCACTCGGGCACTCTTGCCTGGTAAAACCATGTCCTATCTATTAGAGTGCGCGAAATACGGAAGTTCAATAGCTATATACGGACGTTCGATAGCTATATATGGACGTTCAAAAGCCATATACGGACATTCCATAGCTATATATGGACGTTCAATAGCTATATACGACCGTTCAATAGCTATTTAAAGCACGGTACTTTAGGTTATGCAGTCGACAGCACAGTTGCTGAAGGATATACATATATCCTGCGCCCATGCTAGTGGGTTTCAGATTCGGTCTACGTGAAGTCATGATGGGCTGCTTAATATGTCCTTAAAGGTTGTCCCGAATGGGTTGATGCTAACTTCGTTAAGTTTAATGCCGCTTGAACCCAGGCGTTTCCGACCGGCTCTATCATTCCATGGTGAAAACGAGCCGATTAGCGATCATAGCGAGCTTCTTGAGGTAACGTTGACCCTAACTTTTGGTCTGTTCGTCGTGGCTAAGACTCAACTGGTTGCCAATAATTGGGAATCCTAGCAAAGGAGACAGTATTTCACATCGGAATATCTTGATGCACTTGACTCATTCGAGAAACGACCGAACGTCTCATTAGCAACGAGGGACTGGTCGAGTCAAAGCTTTAGAGCCTTGAACATCGGCGACACGATGCAATTCTATCGGTTAAATTTTAGGAAGTGTGCCATGGACTTGCATAATTTAATTCCATCAAGCCCGTTCCATTATCGGACTACAAGACGAACGGCGATGAGCCATCGTCACATGGTGGGCATCCCACCCATACGCGCAAAACGTTTTGAGAAATTTCATTTTATAACTATGGAGTGGAACTGTATTAAATATCTATTATAGCTATACTAGGGCTCTTTAAGTTAAGAGTCAATAGGTTTCTTCTAGGTAAGCGTGCTTAGTCATCAACCACATCATCGCTTCACCATCAGGTGAGATGGTGGTCAAATGTGAGCATATCTATACTAATATTATAAAGCGGAAAAGTTTGTTTGTTTGTTTGCTTGAACGCGCTAATCTTCGAAAGTACTGGTTGGATTTGGATGCAATTTGGTATGGAAGTAGCTTGAAACTTGAGGAAGGCTACTTTTTACGCGACTGCAAAAAAGGAGAGTTATGTTTTTACCGTGATAGAATCCACGGGAGCGAAGCCCTGCGTGAGTTCTAGTTATTAATAAAGATGAGGTCTAAGAAGGAATGAGCGAGCTCAGAAGTGTCTGTTCACTCTTACTTATACAGGAGCTGGCAGACAGTTCCACACCTTAGCCGTGCACACAATAAATGCAGCTTACCATCAGGTGAGATAGTAGTTAGAATCGAGCCTATCATCAATAACCACAATATATACGGATGTCAATAGCTATATACGGACGTTCAATAGCCTGGTGACCTTAATTGCTGGAAACCGGCCTTTACCCGGCGACGGAGACACTAGGCCTTCATCACCTATGTGACCCATTATATAAAGATCTGATGACCAGAAGTACTTAACTCTCTCTCTCTCTCTCACTCTCTCTGTAAGCAGACCCCACGAGGAAAAGAGAGACATGCCAACGTCTTCGTGATATTTTGCATAGACATACTAAGCTTAGCTAAGCTAGTTCTATCATACTAAATCTTAACTTGACTCACCAATGAACTGCGCACATTGTTTAAATTTGTAAAAAAAATAGACAAATATTTACAATAGTACTTATGTCATTCTAGATATGTCCCGCGACTTCTCATGTAAAAATGTCACTGGAACCTCAATAATTGTTCATCTTATTATTAACTAGATATTTCAGTCACTAATGTCATGAAAATCCATTCGTTAAGTTTTGTATGAAAGAGAAGCCATACGTTTACTATGCAATCCTTTTATTTGCGCTCCTAACAACACAACAAAGTTTTTAATGATATTAATAGCATAATATGTGATATTCATAGATATCAATATCGGGCATCCGTATATTAGCACATCTTACGAATATTGTGATAAGCGTAATGTTCAAACTGTGGACTACTGTCAAGCAATAATAAAAGAAATAGATGAGTAGATAAATCGAAAGCTGGCAACGTCGCACTCCCAAATACCTGCGGGGACGTTAAATAGTCAATGCCATAGGTAAATCGCAATCAATATATCCAGGACGCCTAGAATGTATTACCATGGTTCGGGGTTCAAAAATGTTGGGGCATGACTGCAAGAGGAATATCGCGAAAAATAAAATTATCGAAAAATGACGTACCCCACGTTTCTGGAAATCGACAAACTAAGCAATATTCATTGAGACTTGTTAAAAAATATAAGGGGAACTGGGGGACGTCGTAAGGTTGCACGACGTGCATGACGCCAAAAAGATTATATATATATATATACATCCTAGAATCTTTTTGGCGTCATGCACGTCGTGCAACCTTCGACGTCCCCCAGTTCCCCTTATATTTTTTAACAAGTCTCAATGAATATTGCTTAGTTTGTCGATTTCCAGCAACGTGGGGTACGTCATTTTACAATAATTTTATTTTTCGCGATATATCTCTTGCAGTCATGCCCCAACATTTTTGAACCCCGAACCATGGTAATACATTCTATGCGTCCTGGATATATTGATTGCGATTTACCTATTGCATTGACTACTTAACGTCCCCGCAGGTATTTGGGAGTGCGACGTTGCCAGCTTTCGATTTATCTACTCATCTCTTTCTTTTATTATTGCTTGACAGTAGTCCACAGTTTGAACATTACACTTATCACAATATTCGTAAGATGTGCTAATATACGGATGCCCGATATTGATATCTATGAATATCGCATATTATGCTATTAATATTATTAAAAAGTTTGTTGTGTTGTTAGGAGCGTTGAATAAGAGGATTGAATAGTAAACGTATGGCTTCTCTTTCATGCAAAACTTAACGAACGGATTTGAATTACATTAGGGACTGAAATACCTAGTTAATAATAAGATGAATAATTATTGAGGTTCCAGTGAGATGTAACATGAGAAGTCGCGGGACATATCTAGAATGACATACTATTGTAAATATTTGTCTACTTTTTTACAAATTTAATCAATGTGCGCAGTAAGTTCATTGGTGAGTCAAGTTAAGATTTAGTATGATAGAACTAGCTTAGCTAAGCTTAGTATGTCTATGCAAAACATCACGAAGACGTTTGCATGTCTCTCTTTTCCTCGTGGGGTCTGCTTACAGAGAGAGAGAGTTAAGTACTTCTGGTCATCAAATCCTCAGGTAATGGGCCACATAGGTGATGAAGGCCTAGTGTCTCCGTCGCCGGGTAAAGGCCGGTTTCCAGCAAGTACATGGTGGGATCTTATGAAGTTAGTAAAAACTAGTCAATTTACAAACTGAGCTTCCCTGAACACGAAAGTGCAACCGAAAGTACTGCGGGCTTTCTCGTTCATGTCTAGTGCAGACCGATTGGGTATATAGTACATCCATCTTACAGTAGTTTGCAGCCATATAGCATTCCTGCGATTAAGGTTACCAGGCTATTGAACGTCCGTATATAGCTATTGACGTCCGTATATACCTATTGCACGTCCGTATATATTGTGGTTATTGATGATGGGCTCGATTCTGACTACTATCTCACCTGATGGTAAGCTGCATTTATTGTATGCACGGCCAAGGTGTGGAAGTATCTGCCGGCTCCTGTATTCCTTACCATATATGACCTGTCTTGGCCTTCAAAGTTAGAGTGAACTTCTAGGCTCGCTCATTCCTTCTTAGAGCTCATCTTTATTAATAAAATGCTCACATTTGACCACCATCTCACCTGATGGTGAAGCGATGATGTGGTTGAAGCTTAACTTAAAGAGCCCTAGTATAACTATAATAGAATTTAATACAGTTCCACTCCATAGCTATAAAATGAAATTTCTCAAAACGTTTTGCGCGTATGGGTGGGATGTCCACCATGTAACGATGGCTCACCGTTTGTCTTGTAGTTCGATAATGGAACGGGCTTGATGGAATTAGATTGTGCGAGTCCATGGCACACTCGCTAAAATTTAACCAATAGAATTGCCTCGTGTCACCGATGTTCAAGGCTCTAAAGCTTTGACTCGACCAGTCCCTCGTTGCTAATGAGACGTTTGGTCTTTTCTTGAATGAATCAAGTGCATCAAGATATTCCGATGTAAAATACTGTCTCCTTTGCTAGAATTGCCAATTATTGGCAACCAGTTGAGTTTTAGCCGCGACGAACAGACCAAAAGTAAGGGTCAACGTTACCCCAAGAAGCTCGCTATGATCGCTTATCGACTCGTTTTCACCACGGAATGATGGAGCCGGTCGGAAACGCCTGGGTCCAAGCGGCATTAAACTTAACCAAAGTTAGCATCAACCCATTCGAGACAACCTTTAAGGACATATTAAGCGGCCCATCATGACTTCACGTAGACCAAATCTGAAACCCACTATCATGGGCGCAGGATATATATCCTTCAGCAACTATGCTGTCGACTGCATAACCTTAAGTACCGTGCATTAAATAGCTATGGAATGTCCGTATATGGCTATAGAACGTCCATATATAGCTATCGAACGTCCGTATATAGCTATTTAACTTTCGTATTTTGGGCACTCTATTAGATAGGACATGATTTTACCAGGCAAGAGTGCCCGAGTGCGAGATTGGTAGTCGAGAGATTGTTTTCCAAACTGGCTTCTGTAGGTCACGTCCGGGAGGTAGATGCTCCTAGAGCTGAACGATATTAGGCAGACGCGGAAGCAGTATTAATTCCACAACACTTTTCTTACATGTGGAGGTTCATCTCGGATGGACCGAGTGCAGCGAAAAAAATATACCCCGCACTTGAGTCTACCTAATAATGGTACCTGGTAATGTTAAATTTTCGTAAAGATGACGGGAATCGATTTCTTGCTTGTATTTTTCAAGCGCGCATGCGACATTCCTTCTTATGACAATGTTTTACTGCGGCCGGTTCTTACATTGATGCTCACGTGGTTGATCATGTATTGAGGTAAAATAAAGACAAAAAGCTCAAAGACACAGTGCCCTAACAGTGCACTAGTGCCAGTGTCATAAACCTAGGAAGACTTTAGATACGCTATAGATAACATTCTCATTATTGAGGTTTGGGAAGTGTGTATTTTTGTGTCGGAATGAGCATAGAAAAACGTATTGAATGGTAAACGTATGTTTCTCTTTCACACAAAACATATTTTTCTAGTGTCTTTCTCTCTCTATAGATTTAGTTAGTAGTCAAGTTCTTCTGGTCATCCGTCCATCGTTATGAAGGCCTAGTCTCTCCCCCGGAGGAAGGTCGGTGTCTCGGCGAGTACATGGTGGGAACATCTAAAGATAGTAAAACTGCTCGAATTGCAAACTGGACTTCCCAGAAGACAAATGCGTGAGCACTGTGTGATTTTTCATTCAAATCTGGCGCAGCCGGACTGGGTACAGTGCTTTCATCTTACAGTAATTTGCAGCCAAATAAGAATACCTTAAATAGTATCGTATTCCTGCAATTAAAGCCGCTAGGCTATTGAACGTCGGTATAAAGCTATAAGACGTCCGTATATAGCTATTAATAAAATAAAATAAGGTTTGGATCTTGCGCACGTACCGATTGCGTTTTATCGTGCAAAAATGTGAGATAGATGTACATACCTCTATTCTTTCAAAATTAAATTTATCGACGCGAAAGTAAATGTCCGAAACTTATGAGGATTATAGATGCACTATAGGAAGAAGTCTCATTACTGTTGTTTGGAAAGTGGGGAAGTAAGTCTGAGTAACTATGTGTTACTAATAATAAAAAAAAATTAACTGCTTTCAGAGTTAGATTTAGTGGTCATTAAATGAAGCTGCAATAATGTTTATTTATAATTAGAAGTATTTTATGTTCCTTCTTTTAATATTGCAAATTGAAAATGTGTCACACATAAATCCAATATATTAAAATACAAATCAGAAACTCTGTCAAGCATGAGGTGAGCGAGCTGGCAACGTCGCAAGTGCGGACGCCAAATATGCAGATCGCAGTCAGGAAGTCCCCGAGATATACGGCTGTGAATATACGCGCTACAGCAGCGCCTCGCCTGCGCTGAGATTTCTTCGGGAACTTTTTATTATATTTTTGCAGCCATTTATCAAATTTTTTGGCTTCTATCGAATTTTGTCCTACGGCTAACCAGGACCTAAGTGCCACCGACCAAAAAAGTGGCGTCCGGTATGCGGACGCCATATGCCGGTGGACGCCAGTTTAAATGTATTTTTTTCTTCAGAAGACGGCTAATTGGTTGCAGGATAAATATATATATACATCCTTGCACACACATTCATTTAATTTAATATATATATATATAAAATCATCTCGAATCAGACTTGTGCCAGCCGTTTCACTGCAATGAATTTCCTGACTGCGTAATTTTAAATCTGTGATAACTTCTAAACATTTAAATGAAAAAAGTAAAGGGCAATTTTTGATCTACGTTAACTTGTCAAGGTAAATAATATACTTATTTGGATAAGGATTAGTATTTATTAGGAGAAATTACCTTTTGCAAATAGAGTAATGTTTTAAATTAATTATTTAGAGATAAAAATGATGGTTTACTGTGAGTCAACCATATGAGATAGATATAATATATGCTATCGCGGACTTTTTTGTAGGCCTTTTTATGATATATACATTTCCGTAGTACATTATTTTAACGTAGGAATCTATTGATGTAGTACTTGCAATGTAAGCGCTTGTAAATCGTTTGTTTTGGTGGATGATGCCACCAAAACAAACGATTTTCAAGTGCTTACATTGCAAGTACTACATCACAAAATATGGAATTTTATCTATAATACGAATACTTAATTAGAATGTTTAAAAATAAACATAAAGAATAGAATCGTACAATGGCGTGTGTAACGTAATAAATGCGGTATCTAGGTAAATTCTGTTTTAGTTATAACATTTGATCAATACAGTGAAATTTGTATAAAAATCTGTATCGAGTGCTAATCTGTATCACACATCGAAAATATGTATAAATACGAAGAAATCTCTATGTATGGCAATATTATCAGACAAAACGTGCGTTTTTTCACCGCAGTGCGTGGTACTACATACATTACTATGCGATACAAAAATATTTGTGGTAGATTCAGCACAAAGCAGCGAGGGGCCACCGGTGACTACCGCACGCGTTTATTCTACCGCAGTGCGCACACTTCTGTGACACTCCATACTTCACAGATTTTGCGTTTCCAAAACGCAACGCAGTGCGCGCACGGCTAATGGAGAACTCAGTATTTTAAGTGTGACCATCCGCCGTCCATCCATCCGGAAGGAATGCTTAGTTTGGACTAGTAACCATAGGCGTAGGAAGGGGGGGAGCCGGGTGGGCCGTGCCCACCCCAGAATGGTCTGGTGCCCACCCGAGAATTTTTACTAACAAACAATTATGACTGAAAAATTTAAAAATCTGGCCAAGTGAGAGTCGGACTCACTCATGCAAGGTTCCGTTATGCGATACATGTTAAATTAATTTATGTGAAAATTTTCATTTCGTACGTTAAGAGTTGACGCAACTTTGATAAGCGATCATCGCTTCTACTACTGGGGGCCAGGCCCCCCCTGGGAATCATCTCTAGATACGCCAATGCTAGTAATATTATGTTGTGTTACTTGGTAGGGTAATATTACGCGTAATGCATCAATCGCGATACTTACACATGTTTACTATGAAACTGTACTCCGTCTGTGGGTTGAAGTGGTGTGCCTAAATCTCATCAATAGTTACATACACAGATTCACACAAACAAATTGATATTAGTTTGCATTATCTTACGCTTTGAAATCACCAACCAAGTTTGGTTTTGACCATCTAACAACATTCTAGGCACCCAATTTGTAGAAACCTTCAATCTATTTTTAACCGACTTCTAAAAAAAGGAGGAGGTTCTCAATTCGGATGTTTGTATTTTTTTTATGTTTGTCCGCTCATAACTCAGTCGCTTGCCAACCGATTTGAAAAATTCTTATCTTGTTAAATTTTTTTTATCGAAATCAGACAAGCCGTTTCTGAATAATCAACAAAAGTCTAAAAAATATATTTACGTTGATGATTTTTTCGTTTACTCTGCATTGCGTTTTTTGTTCGCGCATAACTCCGTCATTTACGAACCTATTTGGAAAATTCACTGACCCACTAAAAAGCACGAAAATAAAAACTTTTGCAAAAAATAAAACCGACTTCCATATCAAAACACTACAAAGCCAAAAATAATTTTAATTTCGGAAGGCGGTGTGAAAAAAAAGAAAATACAAAACCAATAACACCGACTACCGAAATTAAAATTATTTTTGGCTTTGTAGTGTTTTAAATCTTAGTCTCAGATATATTTATTATAATGGATAGTTAGACGCCTGTCCTCTTTTACAGATTAATTTTATTCAAATTCCGTGATTGAAAATCTGGGCCGACCGGAGCGACTATCATCTTAATAGCTTGTTCTACCCTGTTTAAACTTGGCACACAAAAAGTGCCGACCGAAAAAAGGTGTAAATAGTAGATTTTACAACAAGTGCACAAAACAAACCATTTTTATCCGAGACTTTTAGCAGCCCGAGCCGAAGGCGAGGGCTTATAGTAATGTCGAGGATAAAAATGGTTTTGTGGACGAGTTATAAACTCTGCTTTTCACTTCGATTGCGAGGAAATAAAACAGTAGTATAACATAACATTTCTTTAATTAAAATTCAAAGTAAAATTAGAACAGTTTTGAATACTGAAGGAAATTGTTTTTTCTTTTCTCCAATTTACAAAATTATCGTAAACTTTGAGATATTTTTCCCGAGACTTTGGCGGTAATATCTGTTGCACAACTCTCTGTGCATTCATTTCCATAAGCGTATTAGGAGAGACTGTTAAATCCTCTTCTTCACTGGACATTTTTAACAATTTTAGCAAATTGAAGAAATTAATAAATGCACGAAAAAAGAACAAGAGCTGTTTCCCGCCGCTTTATTATTTTTTAAATCTTACGACATTGATATTAGGCTGCAGACCTATACAGCCTACTATTAAATTAATTTTGTAATAATAATTTTCTTAAATCAACTAACCTACAGTACTTGAATTAAAATTTTAATGTCTATTATATCCTAAAAAACACATAAGGCAAATAAATTAAAGTAAATATTATATAATAACAAATTCTATCTATGAACTTCTTATTGCATTTGACTGTATGGCAGATTTTCTTTGCCTTAATATAATACATTTATGAGTAGATACGTTAATGCCCTTGTGCACAAAATTCGATTTTGTGCAGCCTATACCCTGCACAAAGAAGCACTTTCAGAGCATGAGAAGTGAAATAGTAGATTTTACAACAAGTGCACAAAACAAACCTTTTTTTATCCGAGACTTTTAGCAGCCCGAGCCGAAGGCGAGGGCTGATAGTAATGTCGAGGATAAAAATGGTTTTGTGGACGAGTTATAAACTCTGCTTTTCACTTCGATTGCGAGGAAATAAAACAGTAGTATAACATAACATTTCTTTAATTAAAATTCAAAGTAAAATTAGAACAGTTTTGAATACTGAAGGAAATTGTTTTTTCTTTTCTCCAATTTACAAAATTATCGTAAACTTTGAGATATTTTTCCCGAAACTTAGGCGGTAGTATCTGTTGCACAACTCTCTGTGCATTCATTTCAATAAGCGTATTAGGAGAGACTGTTAAATCCTCTTCTTCACTGGACATTTTTAACAATTTTAGCAAATTGAAGAAATTAATAAATGCACGAAAAAAGAACAAGAGCTGTTTCCCGCCGCTTTATTTTTTTTTAAACATTGATGTTAGGCTGCAGACATATACAGCCTACTATTAAATTAATTTTGTAATAATAATTTTTTTAAATCAACTAACATACCGTACTTGAATTAAAATTTTAATATTTATTATATCTTAAAAAACACATAAGGGAAATAAATTAAAGTAAATATTATATAATAACAAATTCTATCTATGATCTTCTTATTACATTTGGCTGTATGGCTCATTTTCTTTGCCTTAATATAATACATTTATGAGTAGATACGTTAATGCCCTTGTGCACAAAGAAGCACTTTCAGAGCATGAGAAGTGAAAAAATTTTTTTCGTCGTGTAGCGACAGACGTGTCCTCACGGCGGTGGTGGGACTTATCTCATTACCGTGACCCCGGTACGTAAAGGGCTATTGAAGGAATACCGTGGATTTTAGTCAGTACAAGTCTGACAGTCCCTCCGGCCCTGCCCGGGGTGGGAGGACTCATCTGATGATTTTACCACGAAAAAAAAAAGTGTAGCGACAGAACGAACGACAGAATTAAAAAATGCGTAAAAAAGCAAAAGTAACATTTCGCACTCTTGTTTCTCACAAATACTATTATTAATGGGTGTTGTGATCAAAGATATATGAACTATCATCAAATTCTAGTTAGATATATATTTCACCTGAAACATTTTGATTGACCCACGGCTTTAGGCTTTTTGCTACATAAATGATTACTTTCTTAGTTTTAATTTTATCTAATGCGAATTATTAAATTATTCTTACAGTGAATGGTGCTGGCAAGGTTGAAAAAATGCGACTGCAGAACATTCTCATGCAACTTCGTAAATGTTGCAACCATCCATACCTGTTTGACGGAGCGGAGCCTGGTCCACCATACACGACAGACTTGCATCTGGTGTACAACTGTGGCAAACTTGCCATTCTTGACAAACTGCTGCCCAAGCTACGGGAACAGGACTCAAGGGTGCTGATATTCTCACAAATGACCAGGATGCTGGATATCTTAGAGGATTACTGTCTTTGGCGACAATATAAGGTATGTGTCGTCATGCTCTTTATGACAGCCTTTTTTTCTGGTTGGGAAAATCATCAAATATCTCCTCCCCCTGTGGGTAGAGTAGAAGGGAGTTGGAGAGAGCGGTATATCGTTAGACCATTCCCGACTCATTATGACAGCCTAGAGAAGACTTGTGATTATTTTAAATAAATATATTTTCAGTATTGCCGACTAGATGGTCAAACACCCCATGAAGATAGGAACAGGCAAATAGAAGAGTATAACGCCGAGGGGAGTGAGAAGTTCGTGTTTATGTTATCGACGCGCGCTGGCGGTCTCGGCATCAACTTGACGTCAGCAGACGTCGTTATCATCTATGATTCTGACTGGAATCCACAAATGGATTTGCAGGCTATGGACAGAGCACATCGTATAGGACAAAAGAAACAAGTCAGTACTGACATATTCCTTTCCTTATTAGATTGCAGTTAAAAAACACAACATTTCGTTCTTTTCTGTTCTATATGTATTGTGACTTATTTTTTTTAAGGTGCGAGTATTCCGACTCATCACAGAAAATACTGTTGAAGAAAAAATTGTAGAACGTGCCGAAGTGAAGCTAAGGTTAGACAAACTTGTAATACAGTCAGGCCGCCTGGTTGACATCAAGAGTCAGCTCAACAAAGATGAAATGCTCAACATGATCAGACATGGCGCCAACCATGTGTTCTCATCTAAGGATTCTGAAATCACTGAAGAAGATATTGATGTTATATTAGCTAAGGGAGAACACAAGGTAAAGAGGTTCAGTTACCACAATCCAGTTACTACAAGTACTAAAACTTGAATATTTTCACTTTTTATTTTTATAGACTGAAGAATTGAAGCAGAAACTGGAGAGTCTAGGAGAATCATCTCTCCGGGCTTTCTCAATGGACACCCCCGGCGCTACGACAGACTCTGTCTACCAGTTTGAAGGTTTATCGTCTAAAAAGTAGTTAGTCTAAAATCTTAATCGTGTGAATTGAAATACTAATCGTTTTGTTTCGTCCAGGGGAGGATTACAGAGAGAAGCAGAAAATTTTACCCATTGGTAATTGGATAGAACCGCCTAAGCGGGAGCGTAAAGCTAACTATGCTGTGGACGCTTACTTCCGGGAGGCACTCCGTGTTTCCGAACCGAAGGCGCCAAAGGTACAGGTAAATAAGTGTAAAGAGCTAAATGCGGAGGTCAGCGCAGCAGTCTACTTGTGGTGGTGGTTCTATGGCAATATAATTATCATCTAATTCATGTACTTGTATCATGTAAATTGATTAGCTCTTTATACTAGCATTGATGTAGGACATAGGTACTTTATTTTTGCAGTTAGTTATTATAATAATAATAAATTCATTCATTCAGGTAAATTACACCTATTATATGTATCCTTATTTTCTATTTACATTTGAAGTAGATTATCACTTTCAAATTTCACAATCCACATTCTATAAAATTATATAAATATATATTACACAAATATATTGTATATTATTGTATTTCACAAATATAATGCTTGTAGTTATTTTGGGATCTTGTTTCATTGATTGTATGATAATTTGCTTTTCTCATGTCTAGGCTCCACGTCCTCCAAAGCAGCCAATTGTACAAGACTTCCAGTTCTTCCCACCACGACTTTTCGAACTGCTGGATCAAGAAATATACCACTATCGTAAAACTCTAGGGTAAGGTTATACACATAGAATAAACAAAATAAATGAGACGACTGCAGGGTTTTTAATTATAATTATATTTTTAGTTACAAAGTTCCCCGTAATCCCGAATTGGGTCCTGATGCTGCCAAGATACAAAGAGAAGAACAACGTAAGATAGATGACGCTGAGGCACTTACAGAGGAAGAGATACAGGAGAAAGAGCAATTGCTAACTCAAGGTATGCTTACTCAGCTGTTTTACAATTGTTGTAAAGCATACTACATTTGAAATTAGCAATGTCTAACATAAATTCTTCGTCGGCAGGTTTTACTAACTGGACAAAGCGAGATTTCAACCAATTTATTAAAGCCAATGAAAAATATGGCAGAGATGATATAGAAAATATTGCAAAAGATGTTGAAGGCAAAACTCCAGAGGAAGTCAGTAAAATGAATTGATCTAGTTAAGTATGATTAATTTAAAAAATATGATTATTAACATACCTCTATTTTTAAGGTTATGGAGTATTCAGCAGTATTTTGGGAGCGTTGTCACGAACTTCAAGACATTGATAGAATAATGGGACAAATTGAAAGGGGAGAAGCTAAAATACAGAGGCGTGCTTCAATCAAGAAAGCGCTCGATGCTAAGATGGCGCGATACAGAGCTCCATTCCATCAACTAAGAATCTCTTATGGAACAAACAAAGGAAAAAACTATGTTGAGGAAGAGGACAGGTGACTCTTGAGTTCAATTCAAATACTGATTATGTATTTTTTTATGTGTTATTTATTTATGTGCTTTAAAACAAATATGACTGTGTTCCAGATTCCTAGTCTGCATGCTGCATAAGCTGGGCTTCGATAAAGAAAACGTATACGAGGAACTTCGAGCATCTGTGCATGCTGCACCTCAATTCAGATTTGATTGGTTCCTCAAATCAAGAACTGCCGTTGAATTACAACGCAGGTCAGTAGTTACCGAAGATACATCTTATTAACAAGGGCATAATACAGACACAAAACCGATGACGTATTATAATATAGACGCGTCATATTCCCGCAAAGCACACGCTTAGAGAATTACTATCTAATACGTGTAAAGAAAAGGAAAGAAAATAAATGCCACCTTTAGGCACACCTGATGTTAGAGAGAGATGAATATACATCTTTAGTTACGTTCCGATGAAACGCTGCATGCTTATTGGTCAAGCGCATGTGTGACGTAGCATTCAGAGGCATGTGGGAAAGAAGGACTCTTGATTTTTGTATAAAATAGTATTTCTAATTTATAAATATTAATGTAATATTTCATAACGGTAGTTATTGTTAAGGTGCAGTTATATAATGTTGTATATTATATAACTGCTGCATGGAACTTTAAATTGTAACAAAAGTTAGGTTTTTTATGTAATACTTAATATGTAGCAAAATGTTGACTGGTAGAGAATGCCTTGCTGCATTAAGTCCGCCCATGTAACACCATTGTACATAAAGTTTAAATAAATAAAATGTTACAAACTGTTATGAAATGTTATCGTGTTACACAAGGTTATAAACTATTATATAATTGCTGTGTGGGAGATAACCTTAAATTATAGATAAACTAAAAAATGGGGTGGACTGTGTCGGCAATCTAAAATGTAAATAAACACTAGAGTTAGTATAAATAACATGGAATATAATAAAAATATTATATTCATTCAATATCATTATTAACAACACAAAAAAAACTGGTACAATAGTTCCCAAACCTCCCCTAACGTCACGTGACTCACTTCATTCATACGCTAGCCGCCATTAGCCGTGTTGAAAAAATAAAACAAAAATTTATTTCTGTTGTTATTTACCTATGTAATGACACATTTTGGCCTCTCACGGAAGCAGTCTAATTAGTGCAACGTCTGAAAACGCACAAAGGCATGTTTTCCTAATTTTCTTTTAAAACACATTTTTCTTAAGATGTGTAGTGTCGCGATCGCGACACAGGTTCGTGCGTGACTAAACAGATACGAGGCACTTACCTTGATTGCAATTTGCCATTCCAGAGTGCAGACAACGCATCTATAGTTTATTACATCTTTGCACAAAACCGTGAAAATTTAAATAATTTACAAATTCCAGATGTAACACACTTATTACCTTAATTGAGAGAGAAAATCAAGAACTGGAAGAAAAGGAACGAGCTGAAAAGAAGAAAAAGAGCGGGGCGGCCAATCAAAATACACCTGGCGGAAACGCGACCGGCAAAGGCGCTAATACAAGCAAACGCAAAGCCGATAACACACCAGACACCGCCCAGAAGCACAAAAAGAAGAAGAAATAAACCTTATATGGTTAAAGTGCGAATTGATTATCATAATTTTTTGATGTAACGATTATTAACATTGCTATGATTAATAAACATATGATCGTGATTAGCTGTTTAATTTCAACAGTAGACTTGAACACCTTAAACAGTAGACTTGAACACTGGGCTACCGAAATCAGTAGGTATTGACTTGAACTGTGTGTTTCGAACTCTTAGAAGTCCCTGGGTGAATTAAAGAAAATAGTTTCTTTAATTCACCCAGGGACTACCTTAGGAAGTGACATTGAAGATAACTCTGGGTTCAACAAGGAAAACATAAGTGTTGCTTATGATTTTAATTAAAAACAGACCTCAGACAATCAGATTATCTCACCAAAAGGTGACACTAATGCCATAATTTCTCAAAATATACCCTCAGATGACTGTGTCTAAAGCCGCCAACAGACTCACGCGAGAAGTCTCGCCGAGAAGTCTTGCCGAGAAATTGCGCGAGAACCGAGAAGGCATCTACACTCATACGACCTTCTCATTCGCATTCTCGATCGTTATCCGGAATGGACGACAGTGCAGCGGCTTTAGTTTTGTGTGCATTAGCATATTGTAATCTTGTGAATACTAAAATTAGAAAAAAATACAAATAAAAAAGCCACCCAATTTGTAATAGCTTGGCGACCACAGACAGTAGATACATACAGCACAACAACAGTCAACACACAATCAATGCCACGGTCTCACTGAGACCGAACAAGAATGTAATACCGTTCTCTTTTCTCGCCCGAGAAACCCTTTGAAGCGGGAAAAAATGCCGACACCGATCGGAGAACAGGCGAGCGCGAGAACGAGATGGCAAGAAAGCGATCACCAAGGAACTTTAGAAGATCCTTGGCGATCACATTCACGCTTCTTGGGGGTTCTCGGCGTGAGTCTGTAGCCGCTAAAACAAAGAAAACATACTCATTACTCATCAAGATTCTGAACAGACACATATTGAAGAAAAACGAGTGGATTCTTTAAATAACTGCTATTGCCCCAACATCCCAAACTGTAACAGTAATACAGTTAAAGTAAAAGTGACTGATTAAAAAAAGAACTAGAGTTTGCTTGAGTTTTGAAATTATAACTTCAAGCCCTTACAAGGCACAGTTGGTAGAAAAGCAGAAATTTGAAGCGATTGAAAAAGAGCATGAGAGTTAGTAAGAGGGTGGCTTTCGAACCTCAAGCTGGACCATCGGGAATTAACAATAAAACTAAAAAAAAAAAAACATGTTAAAAAGAAAGCGAAATAAGGAATCTGTCTATTGTCCGATTTGTGTCGAGAAATACGAAGTACCACCGACAGAAGATTGGATCCAATGCATGATTTGTAATGACTGGTTTCATGAGAAAACTGCATATGAAAACGGAATATTTCGATGTGACTTTTGTAATGACTAATATTAATAATAGTATGATAAACCTATGCTTACGTAATTTTGATCTCTCTCTCTAGTCTAGATTTAAGACTAAACTTCATTTATTACTAAAGTTAGTATTTTTTTTTAAGTTAGAGATAAGTACTTACGTTACTATTATATCTTCTTAAAGTTTAGGAAATGTTGATTATCGGCAATCTTTATTTTATTTTACAATCCATTTAGATTTTTTTAATTGCGTACATTTACCCAGAATGCGTAATTTTACCCTAAGGCTTGCGTATTTTTACCCGCATGACGGCAAGAGTACGCGTTTGGAGCATGTCACTTTGACTTCGTGTAGAAAATAATATAATTAATCTTGAAAGTAAAACTACATAAATAATGAAAATGTATTAAAATCTCGATCAACTCTATGTCTAATCAACTCACAAATCTTATATTTTGTAGTTCCTTTAGACTATAGAAAATAAAGTGCGTGCTCTTGACCCGAATGACTCTAGTCAGAACTAGAACATGGTTGCTGTTCTACTGACAGTACAGAAGGGGTCGTCTTTTCCCTCACAAGCTCAGACCATTTATGTCCTCTTGCAGCCATGTCTCATACTATTTTATTAAATGTAAGTCTCGTGTGATTACTCGAGATCCATTTGTTCCTAAATGAGCACACATAAGTCTGACAGAATTGTTTTAATTCCCTCTTTTCATTTTCTGACCAATCAATAAAATTTTCATAAACTTCGAATAACATTTTAGGCTGTGAAAAACGACTGTTGTTGGCAACAAAAATTGAAATGTCCAAATTGGTACTAAAACCTTCCATCACAACACAATAAGAAATAGAACGTAATAAATTAGCGCGCACAAGTGCATAGAGCTACTGATAAAATTAAAGTCAAACGTTCTATTTTTATACAACTACCCTCATTAACATTCGTCTTTCTCTAATTAGGTAGGATATTACAGACAATAGATTTTGATTGTGACTAGGATTCATTTGGCTCTGCTACATCTTAACCGATTCCGTGCGGATGGCGCCGTAGAGGCGCCATGGGTATTTTCTGTGAATGGCGTGCGGCGCCCGAGTCGATCCAAAATGTTTATCTGTAAAACTCGGATAAAACACTATTTTTCAGTGGTTATCCGTAAATGAAAGTGTCCTTATTTGTCACGCAGATTACGATTCCAGTGTTCGCTTCGGGATATTGCATGAAAACGCATACTTCAAGAGTTGTAAACCTTTTCAATATAAAAATCATTCATTATGATACGGAAACCGAATTATTTTTTATATAAAAAATATATTTACAATTAACTAACGTTTCGGTAACTGGCTGTCGCCTTTAAAAATTTTCATGTTCAATTAAATACCTGTAGTTTATTTTTCCGATTGATTTGATTTGTTCGAAACAGACATTTCATTCAAAAACTATAATTAATACAACGTTTATTTGTTTATGAATTACTATAAAATAGGATTATTTGCGTTTTACACGACTAGCATCATTGATTTAAATAGTAAAGATACGGTCGTCAGAACATTAATTGACGGACGCGGTTGCCCTACAAAACACACTAACGCCATCTATTATAACTAAGATGTCAATCGGCGCGGTCTGCACCTAGACGTAACCTTGTAAGAGCGGGGTGTGGTATTTTTCGAGGTACAAAGAAATAAAAAAAAACCTTTTATTTTTCGAAATGTATATTTGTTGTACATAAAAATACATTTTAATTTGCTTTTAACAAACAATAAAAAATAATTTTGTACATAATTTAATCTTATAGTAATAATCTTTTTATTTCATCGGCTGCAACGCGCGCCGCTGCAAAGTTATGTCGCACTTTTACGCGGCTTTGCGTTGTCTATGCTAAAGGTTGAGATAAACAAGAAAGAAAATTGTTTTAAATAATGTTAGAAATTGATTTAATGACAAAACTTACCGGTGATATGAAATGTTATATTTTTTTTATTGTTCTTTATGTCGTAGTTCACGCAACCCTTCACGACACAATTTGGCATTTTTGCTTGTAAAACTGACGACCCCTCCCGAAAGATAGCCGATCGCGTTCTGGTTCACTTCGATAAAGGCAAGACCACTTTGGGACCAAGTTTGAGGCATCATTATAACATGCGGTCCGCCCAGTCCTTACGCAGTCATATACAACGTGTATCAGAATAAACGCAAGACCTGAAAGTAGTTTGCTCAGAATCGGCTTCTGAATCGATTTCCATCATTATTTATATGTGTTAATTTTTTCGGAAAAATCCTTTATTTAACCTAAATTAGGATCACTGCGTAAAACCAACGTAATAAAATATTTTATTTAGGGAAATTTAAGCCTTATCTCAAAGCAATAAAAACCCATATGAATGTATGGCTGAATTTGTAGATCGCTCAATAGCTATCCGTACACACACGTAAATAATATCAATACATTTTACATTTCAGTTAGTATGCGAAAAATAAAATTTTAATTTAAGGAAGATTAATCCTTAATTCCAAGCTTACTTAAGTCTTACTTAACTGCACAACCGAATTTGTACTTTGTAGTTCGGTCACTCATAATAATAATCATATCTATCCTTACTCACACACACACACACACACACACACCCCTATTGTACGTAATTTAAGGAAATTTCAACCTTATTTCAAAGCAATAAAGCTTTTTTAAATGCATGACTGAATTTGTAATTCCGCATTTCACAATCTTGTTGAGAAATGACAAAATATTAGAAAATCTAAGGTGCGTTTTTTGCAAACGCAAAATCAATATGAAAGAGCGAGACGCAATAATTTACCCGACTTAGCCCTTTGACGTTTGATATGCCGCCGCGCACACGCGCCACCACCGCCCGCCCGATATCAAACAAAGTCAGTCACGAAGGAGCTCCCGCGCATTTCACGCAATGAAAGTACAGATACATAATGCGTAACTTTCTGTTACTACCTACTACGTAGGCACGCGCACGAGTGTGCGTAGGGATAGAGTAGTATGCTCGAACGTTTTACGTTCAGTCAGGACAACCATTTTATTAAAAAAAACTGTGTGTTCTTTAAGTAAATTAAATTACAGATGTTGTTTTAGTTCTATAATTTAATATTCTAATTGGGGTGTCTGAGGTCTTGCGTTTATTCCGTTACACGTTGTATATGTAAAATAATGGATCAGTCAATCGACCCAAACATATACCAAAAGGTTTACGACATCTGATTAAATAAGTCACTTACCTTCCATTTCGGTTTATACACGTATGTAGTCACATGTAAACACTTGAAACAAGCTTTTAAAACCGCTCACATTCGCTGTTGGGTTGCGACTACAACAATAACAAGTGGAATCCGACGAAAAAGCGATAAGTTACACTTTATGGCGGGTGGCGCACGAGAGGTGCCATGAAAGTCTCTGGCGCCTCAGAGGAGCCACGAAAAATTTGTTCTTCACTTGTTAATAACCGTGATTATGGCTGATTATGCAATTTTGTAAAAAAAAGTATTTGATCAATGACATTTTAAATTATTCTCATCAAAAAAGGCATTAGTAGACTATTAACTAACGATTGTATAAGTAAATCGATGGCCAACTGCCTTAGACCATGTCAAAGATTTGAAAACCGGTCAAGTGCGTGTCGGGCCACGCGCAGTGTAGGGTTCCGTAGTTTTTATAACAGCCAAGTGCGTGTCGTATTCGCTGACTGATCGTTTCGTACCATGCTCTAACTAAAAGCCAAACATGACTACCTAACTAATTTGACTTCCTATACAAATCCTCACCTTATCCGACAATTTTGCACGGAAAGTTTCAATTTTTTTTTAGAGATTTGTATAAAACTTGTCATAGCCGGTGTTTTGAATTTAAATACGGACACAGAGCTACACTACTCAATCGTCACAAGAAGCTAGCACGATACAACTGGCGCTTAGCGCCATCTATCGACATTTCTATAGAGTTGTTCGAAATTTTCGAGTCAAATACAATTGGTCGACTATTACTCGTAAACTTGTAAAGCCCACTTATGTGTGATAGTTTTCCTTTAAATTTCGTTATATATAGGTACTACTGCCGTGACATTTGAATTTCTAACTATAACCGTTTAGTCGATAGAGGGGGGGGGGGGGGGCACTTGACTCTAACGAAAATTAGTACTTTAAAGCTTGATAAGTCACGAACGGTTTACGGAACCCTAAAAATCACCTATCGAAAATTTGCTACGCGCAAAGCGGCACCGAAAGGTATACGAGTTTGATGTCATCTTGATCGCCGTAGTTGGTACAATACCTCGTGTGAGCACCAGCGCTTCAGTTCTATTCAAGTGTTTTCTCCCATACAAAAAAAAAATATCTTTTTTTCTCACGCGTGGAGTTACTAATACCTTCCATACGTTAATATCACATAAATTAAAGGGATGTATACCAGACACATTACAATGTTTTTTTAATCTCTCGATTTTCAGACCACTGTGCGCCGTTGATCGCCTCAACGAGGACACGGCGAAGGTATATGTATATCTTCTATCATAGTTTTAACTTTGAGTTAACGTTCTTCAAAAAACACTAAAAAACTTAATTTGAATTACTATTGAAATATTGACTAACCCTTTTTTTTCCTGGGTGGGAAAATCACCGAATGACTTGTCCCGCTCTGGGCAAAGCGGAAGGTAGTGTCACAACCCACCCTGTTCCTACATCTGCCTTTAAGTTCCAGGGCCGCGGTATCTCATTAGAACATTACCGCAACCCCGGCAGGCAATGGCCTTATAGGGCCCCGTGCTCGTAGGTGCCAGCTCTATGAGGCGCGCGTGAAACACGACACGCCGCTGACCCGGGCCTGGTCCTTACTGGACGGTGAGCTACCTCTGCTCGCTGTCCGCAAGTCCGCGCCTACGGTGGCCGGAGATCGGCTCGCGATCCCCGACGCCCGGGGCGTCTTCCGCGACGGCTGGGGCGTGATAAAGAGAGTTGTTTCTCCCTCGCACGTTCGGGCTTCTCCTTCACAGAAGGAAGCGACTGCATCCCATTCCCTCTCGCTCCGCACCATGGTTTGCCATCGATCGCCTCCACGACAACACGGCGTTTCTCCAACCAAACAGAGCACACCTCCACCGTGTCCTCCGGGTGATCTACGCAACTACTCGGGCGTGTCCTCCCGCTGAATCCGAAACAGTTACCTCCCGAAACACCCGTGTCCGGTAAGCACCTGCGTCAGGTGGAAGGTGAGGACGCCGTGATGTTGACTACCCCTGAACTATCACTTTGTCAATGACATTTCTTTGTTTACTTTTTTGATCTCGGATTCGATTTCCGAGTATAAATACTTTATAAGAAAAACTTCTAAACTTTTCAGTGACTATTGCTTCTATTAAGTTGATTTTTGGCGTCTAGCATGAAAATGATACCTAGTAAATGTGGTTTCATAATATGCCTTATGGCGCAATTTCATTAGTCGATAGGGTCCGCATTCCGAGTGCGAGAGATTTCTGGAACGCGTGCCACAAGGCCCGCATTCGGGGAACCGTTTTCATTAGTCGATAGGGCCCGCATGCCAGGTGCGAGAGATTTCTGGAACGCGTGCCATAGGGCCCGCATTCGGGGAATCGTTTTCATTAGTCGATAGGGTCCGCGTTCGGGGTGTAGGAGAACCTCCATGTTCGTCGCCAGTTATTAACAAGAGTGGCACTGAAACAGACGTTCTTGCCATGGATCAACAATTAATGTTATGTGGAGCAATGTTGACTGTCTGTGTCTTATTGAAGAAGAAACTATTAGCCTCACTGAAGAAAATGAAACAAGATTTTAGGTGTGAACTTTACTAAAAATTGAAAGAGGCATGGCGCGTCAGAAACATTGTGTAAAGAGTTACAATTGGATTTGGAGTGTGATGTAGAAGATCATGATATTTTTTTCAGATTATCTAATGACTTATTTGAAGTTTATTAAATAAAATAGAATCACGAATTCAGAAAAAAGACACTCCATTTCGTGACGCATTATCTCCAACATTAAAACTTGAGGTCACATTACATCCATTGGCAGTTGTAAACCACGAAACCTTTGGTTTATGAAAAAGTGATTTTAGAAACCCCAATGTTGTTTTTCAAGACCTGTCTATAAATACCACACATGCATAGATTTCATGAAAAAAAATATTTTCAGTTTTAGTTCCATGTATGGGGATCCCTTTATTTTAAATATTTTTTAATTTTTTTCTTAAAATCGGAAATCGGTTCACAGAATACCTACCAAGTTTCACATGTATAGTCCTGATAGTTTCTGAATAAAATGGCTGTGACATACGGACGGACGGACAGACATGACGAAACTATAAGGGTTCAGTTTTTTGCCATTCGGCTACGGAACCCTAAAAAGTATTTGACTCACGACCCGCAAGCTGTATATCGACCGATGAATTTCATTGGTCGATATCACGATCGGTATAAAGCAAGCGGGGAATCCTTGCAGACGGTGTAACGAACACGTATTGACTTGTAACTTTCATTGGTTGTTATCTCGCCTGCGGGGACTCCCCGTATGCTGTATACCGAACGAGTTAACGACCAATGAAATTGCGCCATTACATAGCAAAGATTTTCTAGAATTTATTTTTTATTCAGTTTTTCTTATTTCAGAAACCTAAAAACAATTTGCAACCAACTATATTTTTGGCAAGAACTTTTTGTTATAAATATAAGCGGTCAATGTAAACCACGAAATAGAAAATACAGTGGAAGTGCCCCTCAGATATCGCACGCGTGTCAACATTAAGCACAGATGCGCGACATTAGCTTATTCGCTGTCAAATTTATGTCGCGATTGGTTGTCTCTAAAATACACGAAATATTAGAAATTATGCCTTGTTGTGCGGTTTGGACCTGCAAAAACGAAAGCAGTAAATAAAATGTATCTTGTGGAGGCGTATCGTATCATCGATAAGTATTAAAGTTTGTTAATTTTAAATATATTTGATTTTAATGTCAATACCACATTTCATGACTTCAATGCAAACTATAAACAACCTTATTTTCATTAACACAACGTTTAAATCTACTTGGTCGTTATCCGGAGGAACATACTAAAAATTCTAGTAACTTCGACGCTACTCAATTAGGGATGCGACATATTCGTAAAGTAGGTCTGTATCGATAATTTTTATTTATTCATTTCATAGCTGGCACCATCATTCAGAAAATTTATTTCGGACGGTTTATGTGTATAATTTATGAATGTTTAATCACACGTAACCTGCATCCGTCTGTAGTAGATACGGGTCGCTAATCACACCGCCTATTGTACACTAATTTTTATAAATAATTGTCCTGTGTTAAATTGAGGTGTACAATAAAGTATATAATAATAATTACACTAATATTATAAGTCAAAAGTTTGTGTTTGTTACTTCTTCACGCTCGAAAAGCTGAACGGATTTCAATGAAACTTGGTACCATGTCCTGGAATAGAACATATGATCTTTTCCTGAGACTATGTTCCCTTGGGATAATTTTCTACTTTCACGCGGGTGAAGCCGCTGGTAGCAGCTAGTAGTTAATAAATATAACATCACATAATGTAAAACCGTAACATATCAATTTCTGGATATTGACCTCATAAAAGTAAAAAAGTAATTTAAATATTTCAGTTTTCTCCAAGATCCTTTTATTAAGGAAAATGGATGTTTATTGGGTCGTCAATATTCCAAAACATAATCTATCATCAGTTAGGGGAATTTCTTACGTCTAATCATATTACCGACTTAATGAAAGCCATCACGGCAAAATAATTAATATACGCTTTCATCACCTATTAAAATTAAACATAAAACTATCAAAATGGCAATTATTAAACAAATATGTATAATTTCAAGGTCAATAAATATTTTTAATACTATCTATTAACATTTCATTGAACACTAGCTTGTGCCAGCGGCTTCGCCCGCATGAAATTAATATTTTGTTATATGATTTATAGCCTATCTATAGCATTCAAGAATAATGCAGCTACATATTAGGGAAAGAATTTTCAGAATCGGTTCAGTAGTTTCAGAGATTACACCTACATACAAACTTACAAATTTTACCTCTTTAATATTAAAATAGATTAAAGTTTTTTGAAGATGATCAACCTTTTTCCATTACTGACCATTTGTATGATGAAATTATTACATTGCTCACACGAATAAAATACGTAACATCGATATTAAAATATCGATATTTGTCTACATCTCTATCTGAGTAGCAAAAGACATTACATGTGCATGCAAATATGACATCTATTTCAAAGTACTTAGCGTTCCGAATAGAATAAATTGGTTACAGTGCCATCTAGCGTTGAGTAGCTGAACTCGATGTAAATTGTTCGATTTATGTTTTTTAAACGATAAACGCCTTTATTGATTATGTCATGTCAAATAATAACAACTTTCGGTCGTTGTAATAAGACTCAATATTTTTGACAGCATTAAGAAGATGATTTGTTAAAGTTGCGTTTCAACTTTGTAGCCAATTATATCACTGTTTTTTATGTGTGTAATTGACATTTTGGTTTTGCAAATGTGTGAGTTTGGCGACACTGGTTCTCGTTTTGAGAGAGTGTAGGGGCACTTCTACTTAATTTTTTTTTTCTGTGATGTAAACGATCTAGATTATATTTGAAGTAGGTACTTATATAAGGATTGTAAATAATAACGAATAACTGGAAGAAAAACATTTATTTAAGAAAATATTTATGAATACTAAGTAGTTTTCATTTGAATCAGTGACTTAGCAATGGTGCTTGCAACTTAAACAGGTAGAACCACAAACCTACTTATACGTAATAATACAAAGAGAAGTTAAATTATAATACTTTCAAGTTTTCCAAACGTTTTGGTTTCTAGTACCTACCAAAAAGGTACCACAATTTTAAATTTATCCGTTACTGAATAAAGGGCCAGATACACAAACAGTCCACTTGGTAAGATTTCCCAAACAAATATGAACCTTTTGTACAATGCCTATTACATATTATAGCTGTGTAGAGTACCTATAGGCGAATGCGAGCAAATGCTTCAAGTAAATATCAACATTGACTTTTCACAAATTGTATGAGGCTGTGTAAAATACAAATGGAATGTGATATTGCCCTTACTCCCACGTTATTTTCAAAACGCACACTAAATGCAGTAAGTACTATCTATCTACGTACAAAACTACCATATCTTCCTTATACAATTTTTCAGAGCTTTTAGTTTCTTTACCATTAAACATACTTATATATGCATTTGAAATACCTTTAAATCTAGAAGTTATAATGAAACGTATTAATAAATTCCTTATTTATCGGATATATTAAGAAACATTTCAAATTGAATTCTTTCTTTAAAAAAAAACTCTCCTGACTAATCTCTACTTTCAAAATTATAAATATCATTACGACTCTAGTCTTCATACATTAATCCTATGCTAACTGTTCAAATCACTGATTAGTTAGCTTTTTGTTTGAGATAAAGATTAGAACTTAAAGCAATCAATAAAATTATCTATATCTACGAGTTACAGCCTGTGATTTTTGTGGAGAAGCTTTATAAGCTAATTCAAGTTTCCTCTTTTGTTGGAATTAAGCCAGAAAATAAAGGTATTAGGCCAGACTATTTCAGATACCAGCTGACAAAACAGGAGAGTCTAGTTGAGAACTGCCATCTACAGTAATGGAATTAGAGCAGCAGAGGATCACATTATAGACTAACCAATGTTATGATAAAACAGGACAGAATTATATGCAATTTATGAAGTAATGGCAAATCAGTCTCGGGAATTATGAACTTAAAAATTGTCCCTCAAAGGATTCCCTTTAGTTGAGGAAACTTGATATTCTCCCTAATAAGCCTTATCAGTGCAGTTACATACTATCATCACACAGTTAGGGTTACCACCTGCTCGGATTTGTCCGAAGATGTTCCGTTTGTTTTTTCAGGGATTTTGTTTTTAGAAAATTCAGTTGACCCACGGTAATTCGACTAACATTTTACCCGCTTTTTTGCTGCTGATGGACCTCATCTTGGCTAGCTGCCAAGAGGGGTACGGCACGACAGTTTTCGAACCCGAGCCCAGGGGCGAATCTACCTATGTTCTATTTGGGCTGCAGCCCAGGGCCCTGTGGATATAAAGGGCCCCCTGCCAATGTTCATTAAAAAAAAGACGATACTTGTTAATCTATATACAGTATGTAACAGAGGGCGTTCCCGTTAACCCGCAATAGTATAGCATCCATACATGCTAACAAATATTACCTCTCGAAAACAAAATGTTTTTATTTTTTTATAATATTAAAATATTCACTAAAATGTTAAATTGATACGTAAAAGAAACACTAACGATAACTATTTTACAAAAAATGTCTAGGTTTGGTTTAAATTTATTTAGTTACGGATGTCGTTTTAGACTTATAATTTAATATTCTAAATGGGGTGTGTGTCTGAGGTACCTATAGCGCTTAATCTGTTACACCTTGTATATTATAATAAATCGAAAATATGTAAAATTAAACAATATTGGCAGCGTCATAATCGATCGATCCGTATGCGCGACTATCGAGAACCAAGCAGGAAATTCCCTGGTCGCTTGTCAATGATCGGGTATTCAGTATTTTTTAGCTAGGGAGGGCGTTTTAAATACAAGCTCTGTGTTAAATTGTCACAACTGTGTGTGAGTATGGGTATTTAGTGTGCTATCATCATCAATCAATATATATATATATATATATACAGGGTTAAATGTAAAACACTGAAAACCTCTCAGGACTATGTTACTAACATGATAATCAACAACTTTTGTTCTATGACTTTTAAGAATTCGTCATATTTTAGTTCACCAGATTTTCATACAAAAATATAAATATTTAAATTGAACGCCCTAAATGTTACGAACTCTATGCGAAGCAAAAGAAAGCAATTTATACTATCGCTTTCTTTTGCTTTGCATAGACGCTACATGCGTTTAGGGCGTTCAATTTAAATATTTTTATTTTTATATGAAAATCTGGTGAACTAAAATATGTCTAATTTTTAAACTTCATAGAACAAAAGTTGTTGATTATTATGTTAGTAACATAGTCCTGAGAGTTTTTTGGTGTTTTACAATTAACCCTGTATATATAAAACGCTTGTTACTGACTGACTGACAGACAACGCACAGCCGAAACTACTGGGCGCAAGAAGCTGAAATTCGGAATGTGTATTCCTTGAGGAGTGTTAGGGAGCACTAAGAGAGGATTTTTGGAAATTCCCTCCCTAAGTGGGTTAAAAAGAGCGTCAGTTTATATGAAACTTTTTATATCTTGATGGATTCTCGATCCGCCCCTGTCCAAGCCCATCGTTCCGCTCGCCTTCACCCAGGTACGCACATGGCTAAAATAATACACACACACCCATGCCCAAAATTGGTGGACCTCAGCACCAGGCAGGCTGTCTAAGGAGGCTATGCCAACCCTAAACAAAAAATTAACTAGCCGCCTCCTACACCTGGACAGAAGAAGCCTGCGAATGGTGGCAGGAACTATCACCGGGCACTGCTCAGTAAACAAACATTACCACACGATAGATATAACGCATAGCCCTTTGTCCAGGGCATGCATGGAAACTGAGGAAACGGTGGGGCACGTGCTCCTAGAGTGCACGGGAATCACCGACAAACAGAAACAAACCTACGTGTCATTAAATTCCCTCACAGACATCCTGAATAGACCGAGAGACTTGATCTGCTCCTAGAGGGAGGTTGGCTGGATGAAGTGATGGTCGACATGCCCACGCACAATGGTCCCTTGCAGAGACTAAGTGCGGAAACCGAACCCAATGAAACATGTGATATAACATTTTTAGAGTGTACATGTTGTAGAAATGTCGGATTAAAAAGGGCGCCGGATTATACAGGGGCCGAGATTACCGGGGGTCCACTTTGATTTAAAATGAATGTATTTTAAAGATAAATTTGTTATTTTCGAAACCCTCGAAATGGTAACCCTACACAAGATATCACAGCCGTCAATATTTTCTATCAGTTGCACACAATCAGGTACTGTTAACAAATAAGCTTTTCGGTATCTGCATTAAATGAGACAATAAGATCGCATTGTAGTGTTGTTTCCTCCTTAGGGTGAATTGCCATTCTCCAAACCATCTTGGAAATTGTTTGTTGTGCTGTTAAATGGTGCTCCAAGCCCATACAGGTGGCCACTCGTGCTTTCAATATTGCCATCAAAGAATATCTGTGAAAAAACATTGCTTTTTAGTTTATTGCCAAGAAGGGTGATTGGGCATAATACTAGTTTTTATTAACAAATTAGAAACATACTTCTTTGATTTTGAAAAATGCCATCCCGGTCAAATGTGAATCAGAGCCAGCCTGGTGCTGGGGTCCCACACGACGCAGTTCCAACTGGTCAGCTACTTCTTGCAGACCACCTTTTAAGTTCTTGCATAACTTCATTAAATACTGTAAACAAGATTTATTTAACAATGGATTAATCATGAAAATATTCATTATTCCACAATATGTGTAATTGATACTTACTTTCACGTCATAAATAGTAGGGAAATACAATCTAAGCCTTTCAAAGAAGTCATTCTCTTCTAGTGGCAGGTTCTGGTCAGTTAATATTTTAAGCAAATATCCAAAATCATAACCAGAATGAAAACTCAACATGTTGATGTTGTCCATTAGCACAATACCTATAATAAGAAATTAAAAGTCATACTTATAAAGGAATATAGATGACAGTATTTTACATGAAATATTTTTTTTTATTAAACATAGGTTCGCGTTTGACCACCATCTCACCATAGAAATAGAAATAGAATTTGAAATTACCTGAAGTCATCAGGAGTTCAGCGAATTCGAATGGTTCAATGCCATGCTCTTCATGCTCCCTGAATTGGAGACCAGAATTTTGAAGCAGATCAATGGAGTCTTGCGCATACATATCCTCTCTGAAAATAAGAATTAAGTTCAATTTAAACTTATCACAGAAATAAAAATATTAATAATAAAAATAGCATTTAAAGGCGAGCACTTGAACAGGCATATTAACCATAACCATGGATTAATAATCAGCAACTGGCTTTGTAATACAAACTTGTGGATTCTGAGGTAATGACCAATAAATAACCATGACACAATGTTCCACACGTTTTGGTTGTCTCAATGTTTACTTGGGTCGGTCTATCATCACTGATAGGATTATTGTTGCCAATAAGGGAATAGGTAGTGCCTATTTGCCTAAACTTCGAAGAACAGAGACAAGAAACGGAGACTTCCTTAGAACTACATTTTTTTCATTTTGAAATTCGGGACAACACTTAAATACATTAAAAAAAATATGTTATTTGGAATAAGTAATTCGTCTATATTTACCTAAAGTTTGCGACTAGACATAACATAATAAATAACATACACAGTCGTTACAACCATAAAATATTCCGATTTTTTTTTTTGGAGCACATTTTGAAAATTACTTGTTGATCGTAATACACAATGAATCACAATGTTTGTATAAGGAGCCGTACACGTTTCGAAGTAAATATCTTCTTTCTAGCTCACTCTCGGCTACTTTTAATGAGATTTCTAAAGTTCAAGTGAATATTTAAAAAAAAAAAAGTCATTTTCTCTTTAAAATAATAAAACGGTAATTTTTATCATTTTAGCATTCTCTATAAGGAAGAATTTATCATTAAAAAAAAAGGAATTTGAATTTATCTTAATGAAATATATGTCTAAAGTATATTTAAAAATGTGCATGATATTAAAATAATGGTCGTATCACATTGTTTAGTAACACACTGAAACTTTAAAAACATCATTTAATCTTTCTTGCACCGAAAGTACAATACGACTTTTATGGCAGCGCATTTCGTTATCTATTCTTAGAAATTACAAAAAGAAACCGACATGGTCGCATACCTGTGCGCGGGGAGGGTCTACATACCTTCCCCTGCCACCCCGCGTGCCGGCGCGCCCAGGTTACCCTCACTTCACTCTTGTACTTCGGTCTGTTTAGTGCGCATCTTGTATTGTTTTTGTGAATATTGTTTTTGACCCTCGCATGTTTTTTGTTCATTGGATCTTCCTAATACGACTAGCTTGGCTTGAATTTATGGATTACGATTTGCTGCAATAACATTGTTCCTTTCTGTCTACATCAAATAATACGGTAAGTCAACATTTATGACTTTTTAATGTTTTGACTAAAGTTATTTATTTTATTTCTTGTAGGGAAACAAACAGTAAGTTACGATATAAAGTAGAACATAAATCTATGTAGTATGTTATCTTAAACTAGCAATTTGACAGTCTAGCTTGATCTGCATTTGTATGAACATTTTTGAGTGAAGTTTTTAATATAATTATTGTGTATGAAACGTAGTTAAAGAAAAAACAAATGGTTATTTTAATATTTGATAACCATTACGTACAAGACAGGACATCATACGCATTTAATTTTTGGTCCATTATAAAAGAGAACTTAAATACTACCAAGCTACATCTTTGGAGTCATAAAGAAATGCTAAGGCGGACGAATTCTATCAAAATATATTATTTTTCTGGCCGGCTCTTTTAATATTTGAACCAAAATGGATTATGTCCTTTGCGCATTGACTAAAATGTAAGTCTGTAGAAGAAAGAAAAAACAATTTAAATAACAGTGTTCATATTTTCTAACCGTATTTCTTTATTAGAGCGTAAAATGAAATAATAAAATCTTCAAATCGATACAATCGATGCACCTAGCTGGAATGCGCGCGCCTCTCCCGCTTTCCCTTCCACCTCCCCGTGTCTATAAGGGTTCGTTTTTCCTTTTAAGGTATGAAAAACTTTAAAATTTTATTTTATTTTAGGTACTTGCTACCGTACCTCTTTTTGGAGACCAGTAAGATTGGCGACGGCGAACAAGCCTAAGGAAGCAACAGTACAAAATTGGATTGGACTTCATCCTGAATTATATTATGACCCGGCCAGCAGGCGCGTGCACAGGATTATGACAGGGTATGCGGCGGAGTAATCGGTCACAAAATCTTTTTCTTTTATAGATTTTTAGCATAGCCACAGCCACACATTGTAGCATGGTGGCGATGCGTGGCTGTGGCTATGCTAAAAATCTATAAAAGAAAAAGTTTTTGTGACCGATTACTCCGCCGCATACCCTGTCATAATCCTGTGCACGCGCCTGCCGGCCAGTAATTCGATTTACTGTTATAAGTGCGAGAGCAGTATAACAGCTAAACTTAGTAGTGTCAAGAGGCACGTTAAAGGTCCGAAACACAAAGGGACAAGTAAGAAACCAAATGAAGAATTTTATTTGGACCTAGTACAATTTCTCATATTATGTAACCTTGGATTCAAGTAAACAACCCCGCTTTCAAAAAATTCTTCCATAAATATATTTGCTGCAATTGTACAAATCGACAAAAGGTTCCTGAGCAATCATTGCTGAGAAAAGTTTTTTTAGATAAGATTTTTAAAACAAATATTGACTCGATTTATGAACAAACTGCAAATCAAAAGCTGTGGGTATCTTTAGACGAGACAACTGATTTTTTAGACAGATACATGGTTTATTTTCTTGTAAAACCTTTAAATGCGATCACACAAAACCATTTTTAGTTGCTTGCAAAGTACTAGAAATTGTTAATGGGAACACAATTGCCCAATTTGTAAAAGACTGCCTTGACAATATGTGGCGCGATTCGTATGAATCCAAAGTAGGAGACGTTGCTGTATTATGCACTGATAGTGTAACATATTTGCTAAAAGCGGGACGTGTTCTGAAAAATTATTTGCCCAACATGATACACGTCACTTGCTTAGCACATGCACTGAATCTCGTGGCAGAAAAAAATACGATAGGAATACTCAGATGTAGATGAATTAATTTCAAACGTGAAAGAAATATTTTTAAAATCACCTAATAGAGTGAGCTTGTTAAAAAACACCTTTCCCCACATGCCGCTTCCTCCAGAACCTGTTATTACAAGATGGGGTACTTGGTTGGAGGCGGTGTCATATTATACAAAATATTACGGTCAAATTAAAACAATTGTAAATCTTTTAACCCCTCGCGTGTCGCATGTTGAATTTATGTAATTAGGTGTGCCAAAAATGTTCTTCAAAAGGAAAACTTGAAATCGGACTTGGACTACATTGAGGAATATTCTAAAGATATACAAATTGGGTTAAAGAAATTACAAAAATCGAATTTATCACTAACGGAATCCTTTGAAATATTTGATCACGTGAGAACTATGCTTAGCTGGTGTTCGTCTGAGCAGAGCCGGATTATCCTTTCAGAGGCCCTAAGGCAATGGCATTCTCGGGGCCCCTTTTCTTACTAAATCGTATGTGAACTGAGGAAACGCACATTAAGGGCTGTAGTTTTTAATATATTTGTTTACTTATTGCCAGATTTGTTCTAAAATTGTTTTAATTCTACTACTAAATGTAACGATTTGTATTTTGTGAGATAACAGTGAGGTCCCTAAGTTAAAAAAAAACGTGTTTTCTTGGTGCGTGCACTGGGCCTGGGCCCCTAGGCAGTTGCCTACTTTGCCTAATGGTTAATCCGGCCCTGCGTCTGAGCCTATAAAAAATAAACTCATAAATGTCATGGACAGAAATCCCGATTTAGATAAAATTAGAGACATATGTGACGCGATAACAGCAGGAAGGGATGAGTGATCATACTATATGTACGCGCCTTTAACCTCAGTCGATGTTGAAAGGTCATTTTCAACTTATAAATGGATTCTTAACATAAAACGAAATCGCCTGACAGTTAAAAATATAGAAAAAATTAGGATTGTGTATTTTAACTTAGATGACTCATCTGACAAACAAAATTTCGGTTCTGAACTGAACTTGACGAATCGAATCAAGATGATTAAATTCGTTCTTTATTTTTTATGGTATTTGTAACACAAATAAAGATTTTCAAATTCTTTGCAATTTTTAATGCGTCAAGATCTGTATCAATACCGAACAGTTATGTTCACTATTAAAACTGATTGTCCTAAATGTTATACTTCATAGGTTAATTTGTACTCTGATTTGAGTTAAAATTGCATCCCTCAACGTCGGTAAAATAAATATGACATAGATAGATAAACATTTTGTAACTTATGTTTTTTTCCGTCTGAACATTTTGACTTTACATATCGACGGTTAAAAGGTAATTGGGCATAAGCGACATTTTGGTCGAAATTGACTTATGAATGCCATACTACTTAAAATTTTCCGCTCTTTCGAATGCGCTAACTACCATTCTTTTTTCTTTTTTTTTTTAAAAAAAGATTGCTCTGTGATGACTTTTTTGTTACTTATGCCGAAGCAAATAAACTGCGTTTTGTAGAAAATTATGTCCATTTTTCTAAAATATCAAACTTTAAACTGCTCTCCTGAACAATTTGATTTTTGTCGCTTAGACCCTATTACCTTTTAACCGTCGATATATTTGTTACAACAATATTCTGTGTTATATTTTTCTTTTAGAGCCCATTAACATAAATCGATATATACCGGCGATTTTTGAGCTTTTTTTATTTTTTTGCATGTAAATCTCCTAAAAATCGCCAGACAACATCGCTGGTGTGAAAGGACCCTTACGTTTTTTTTGCTCTAATTAATGGCCGCGACTTCTCCCGCGTGTACTACTGTTTTTGTATCCCAAGGGAACTATGCATTTATTTTGGATAAGAAGTAGCCTATGTGCTAATCCACACCTTAATCTATATCACTACCAAATTACATCCTTATCTGTTCAGCATTTTCGGTGGGATTGAGTAATGAACATCCATACAAACTTTCACATTTATAATTAGTAGAGTCTGGCTAACGAAAGCGTGACCTGGAGTTTTCTTAAAAGTTTAATATGGCAACATTATTAAGCTGTCAAAGTCTATGATTACAATTGTCAGTAATTTGTAGACACAATTAATATTCAACAATAATCGCTATAATATGGGTAAAACAATAAAAAGTAACGTGCGAAAGCTGCTACATACTATGATCAGTAAGTTTAAACAAGAACAAGAAGAGAAAGAAATTGTTTTTCAAGAAAAACAACAATGTTTAGATGCGATCTCGGATTTTTTAGGTTAGTACGACTTTGTAATGTTGATCCTTGGTGGCTGATTATTAGATATACCTGTTTACGATATTATGATACTTTTTCTTATCTTTATAGATAATATTGGAGATACATATTCAAAGAATCTGCGACTTGTTGAAATGTTAAAAAATTTGGAGAAAAAATCTTTAATAGAAACTCAGACTAAGTTCTTAAAAGAAATATCTTCATTAACTGGTACGTATGTTACGGTTAAGAATGTTTTGTTGATGAGTTGTGTTATTTGACATTATCAAATTGTTTGGGTACCTTAATTTTTTAATATGCATTTTATACTTCGTTTTGCAGAAGTTGGTGTCACAACACTAAAAAAAGGAAGGATCAGTGAATGAATGGATGTGAAGCACTCCAGGAAAAAAAAAACGCCCACACAAAAGCTCAGTGTTGGATTTAGACAGTTTTGATATTGATGCAATAAGAAATAAAATCAATGAATTTTATATTGTTAGACAGGAGGTCCCAACATTGCGAACATTGCTAGAAAAATTACATTCTAGCATTGGCTTTAGTGGATGTAGAGAAACACTGCGTGAAATATTAATTGCTAATGGGTATGAGTTCAAGAAAAATAAAAATGAACGAACGGTTCTTGTCGAACGTTTTGATATTGCTGCTTGGAGACATCTTTATCTACAAGAAATTGCTGCTAAACGAACGGAAGGAAAACGAATCATCTATTTAAACGAAACATATGTACACAAAAATTATAAGCCTAAAATATCATGGCAAGATCTAACAACGAGTGGTGCCCCTAAAACAAAATAAAACACTGATAAAAACCTCATTTGGCTGAATAGCTGCAGAAGATTGAAAGAAAAATGACAAATCATGTAATAAATGTGGAAAATAAAATAATACAAACAAAGAGATCACATAACAGAAAAAGTATTGGAAAAAATCATAATAAGTGTAGGTGATGACGACTCCATTGATACAGAAGAATCCTTAGAAGTTTGATTTTTGGACTCGGATATTGAGTACGATGATTAAATTATTATCATACTCAAAACGCCTGTAGTTGATTAAAAAAATTGTTGAAGAAATTTAATAAACTACAAGTTTGATTTTTGGACTCGGATATTGAGTACGATGATTAAATTATTATCATACTCAAAACGCCTGTAGTTGATTAAAAAAATTGTTGAAGAAATTTAATAAACTACATGTTAAGTAGGTTAATTTTATGTATATACTAATAAATAAATCTACACATTCGTTTCTTTAATCAATCCATGACAGTCAAGGCTCCGAGACACCAAACGGAGTCTTTAAAAACATGTGGTATTATCCCTTTTTTTTTAACGTGGTAATATTATCAAATAAGTCCTCCCACTCCGGGCAGGGTGGGAGGGACTGTCAGACTTTTACTGACTAAAATCCACGGTGTTCCTTCAATAGCCCTTTACGTACCGGAGCCACGGTAACGGGATGAGTCCCACGACCCCGGCAGGCTTCGGCCCTCTGCAGAGGGGGCCTCGTCATGTTGCTGACGCTCTTTGAGGCGCGCGTGGAACACGACGCGCCGTCGACCCGGGCATGGTCCATGGTCGGACAGCGAGTTGCCCTTTACTCGCTGTCCGCATGCCCGCGCCTACGGTGGCCGGAGATCGTCGGCCGACGTCCGACGCCGTGGGCGTCTACCACTGCGGCTGGACTGGAGGGACGACGCCATCCTCTCCCTCACGCGGCCCGCCTCCTCCTTAGGAAGCATGACTGCTTCGCAGAAGGAGGCGACCGCTTCCCACTCCCTCTCGCCCCGCAGCATGGCCTCGACCAATGCCGGGCGCGAGAGGTCTCCGCCTATCGCCGCCGTGAGGACACGTCGGTGCTCTGCCCAAGGTGTCCTCAGGGCGACCCTCGCAGTGGTGACACCCAGGCGTTTCCTCCTTTCCCATCAGACACAGGTACCTCCCGAAACTTCCGTGTCCGGTGAGGACCTGCGTCATGCGGTAGGTCAGGACGCCGTGACGCCGATCTAGCCACTCCTCAAAGAGGGGTCTTACCGCCGCAATTGCGGCGTTCCCGAATAAATTAGAAATTAGTTCGTAAACAACTATTATATAAATTGATTGTCGTAAATACATAAAATTTCCAAGTATCAAAACATTTTTCTCCTACTATAGTCAGTAATACCACATAAAGATTTTTTGAATTTGCCGCGCTTTCTCAGGTCACGCTTTCGTTAGCCAGACTCTAAGTGCATAGGTACTAGATATAACATAGTCTGTTCTAGTCTGTGGTCTCTGCCTATCCCTCCGGGATAAAGGCGTGAAAAAAAAATACGGATGTCATCTATATCATGCACATTTTAAGAAGACCTCTGATCACAACAATACAAACACGCACACACACACACCCGAATACTAATTTATAATTTATATAAAAGGATTAAGTACACATATATTTATAAATCAAGTTATATATTGTAGTGTCCCAGCAGTGGGTCGTTTTTTCGTTTTTAGGCTGATATAGGATAAGTTATTATTATGAAGTTATAAATTATAAATGTTATGTCTAGTCGCAAACTTTAGGTAAATATAGACGAATTACTTATTCCAAATAACATTTTTTTTTTGTGTATTAAGTGTTGTCTCGAATTTCGGGACAGATGTCCCGGAAAAAATGTAGTCCTAAGGAAGTCTCCGTTTCTTGTCTCTGTTCTTCGAAGTTTAGGTGAATAGGCACTACCTATTCCTATCACTGCCAATAAGCCAGATGTAGTGGTGATAGGCTGATAATTGTGCTGCACAATCATATGACATCCCAAATGATGAGAACCTCGTTAAAGCTGAGGAAGAAAGAAAAGGGAAGTCAGCAGTACACATATATTTATAAATCTAGTTATATATTGTAGTGTCCCAGCAGTGGGTCGTTTTTTCGTTTTTAGGCTGATATAGGATAAGTTATTATTATGAAATTATAAATGTTATGTCTAGTCGCAAACTTTAGGTAAATATAGACGAATTACTTATTCCAAATAACATTTTTTTTTGTGTATTAAGTGTTGCCTCGAATTTCGGGACAGATGTCCCGGAAAAAATGTAGTCCTAAGGAAGTCTCCGTTTCTTGTCTCTGTTCTTCGAAGTTTAGGTAAATAGGCACTACTTATTCCTATCACTGCTAATAAGCCAGATTTAGTGGTGATAGGCTGATAATTGTGCTGCACAATCATATGACATCCCAAATGACGAGAACCTCGTTAAAGCTGAGGAAGAAAGACAAGGGGAGTCAGCTGTCATAGCCCTGATTATAACTGCTGATGAATGATGATCTGATGACCATCAGCCTGTCATCAATCTATTGTTTTATGTCTTTATAAACACCTATTTAGTGTTGAGTTTTTGTTTTTAAGAAATATTATATAAACCATGTTAAGTTTAATTTATTTTAAATTAGCCAGCATCAATTACATATTATTCTCAATAATTCATAAAGTAACCTCAGAAATTGATCTGAATGTGAAGGAAATATGAATATCTGTTATTTTTTATTACACTTTGAGGAGCTGGATTTTTTTTCGTATATCTCTTTATGTAAGAATACTATTCAAAAATAATCACAATTAAAACATAATTAAAAAAATAACATTATTACATAATCATAATAAATATTTAGTTACTAATTAAGTTACCACACAATATGTATGCATTTACTTCTAGGTGGTTCTGTGTTATGATCAGATGAGTAATTTTAATGGCTTTTAATATCACAAGTTTCTAACTGTAATTAATTGTTAAATAGCTGCTAACACATTAAACTTAATTATAATGCAACTAAGTGGTACATTTATTTGACGACACTACACCATCTTCATAATCTATACTTATAATAAATCTGTAGAGATGTCAATTCTGTACATGAAATATATTTCCAAAATAACTATCAGGGGGTGATTAGGGATCGATACTGATGCCAAAAATGCAATCAGTAAAATTTTTGTCTGTCTGTCTGTATAACCGTTATAGAAACAAAAACTACTCGACGGATTTTAACGAAACTTGGTACAATTATTGTTCATACTCCTGAGCAGGTTATAGTATACTTTTCATCACGCTACAATCAATAGGAGCAGAGCAGTGAAGGGAAATGTTGGGAAAACGGGAGAAATTACCCCATTTTTTAAGCTTCCGTCGCGTGTGCAATCTTAATGGTTAAAGCTACACAGAAATCATTTCATGACGGAAATGTTCTGTTTAAAATTATATAAAAAATATCCCACGACAGCATATGTCTATCTTTTATGGTTGACTCACAATAACACGTGTAACTCCCGATAGCTTACCAGTTGAAGCTTTCTGATTATAATATTTGTCTACTCTTACGTTTATGACACTCTCAGTCACCCCTAATTGAAAAAGTTAACATTATTAACTATTCCATAAAAAAATTGGCCAAGTGCGAGTCAGGGGGTCTACTCCGAAACCACAAAACCGAAGTATCGGCCGAATGTTCGGGCGTTTCATACTACGAACTTCATTCTATTTCGTTCGGTCGGTTCGGAGCCGACCGAACTTCATTTTGACGTTTGTTGTATCGTAAACCCTACTCTGAACGAGAAAAGCCCGACCGATAATTTGAGTTTGACAAGAGTTACATCGTGAAATTAATGTCAAAATTCACGACAGCAAAATAGGTCTCTTTTGAGTATCGTAAGTATCGAATTTAATGAATTATTACAATTATCTTGAGTTTTATGTTTGTTTAAAGTGTTAAAGTGAATGTGTCATACTTAAAATTGTAGCAAAATGGCAAAGACTTATACAATTATTATAAAATGAACGAAACTTTTAATAGTATTAGTATATTAAACTATTATTATTATAGATTTCATTTATTTTCTAATAATTGTACGAGTCTTTCTTTCTGTCTTTGTCTGAGTTACTCGAAATGGATAGGTAAACTATATTAAAAACAGTTTCTTATTTCTAGTATGTATTAACATTCTTTTTAGCTTTATTAGTTTTACATTCAATATATTAAGTAACCATTAGAATGATTATAATTTCTTTCTTTTTTCTTTCTTCTTTCTTTCCATTTCCCATAAAAGAAACTATTTTAAGTTCCCATTGGGATAGTGAAGAAGCCGTGGATGGTCCACCTCCTGTGGCAGATGCAGACCGCCGTGCCTCCCCTGCTGCTTTGTTTGCCAAATGCTTTTTATCTGTCCACACCTAAAATAAATTAACAATGTAATTAGACCTTGGCACACTCACAAAAAATATCTAAACATAAAATTAGTCCTATCAGAAACTGGTTTGAATTTTAATACTTAGTCACAATAAAGCACAGATATTCGTAAAAAAAAATACTGGACTGTTCATATAAACATGTAGGTATGGTTGTTCTTGCAATTCACATCAAATACACGCATGCACATAAACTCATGGATGTATGTACAAAAATAAGCTCAACAGACATGTAATGCAATATTTAAGTAAAATGAGTTAGATAATAAATTGCATCCAACTACAATATTATAGTGACAAAACCATGGACATAACAATAATTTATTGAAATGTAGAATGTAAGATATTCATGTAAATTTTAGTACTTACCTACCTAAGTAGATACGTACTCAATTAATCAATCAATGAAAACTTACTTTTTGCCACTGTTTTGTGGTTTTGGTACAGCCGCCCATAGCATTTAGCGTGGTCCGGTTTTCATCCCACAGTCGATGATTCAAAGTACGACCGTCGATACTCCTCAAGTTGCCTTTAGCCAGTTCTCGATGCTGCTCAAGGAAATTGAGGAGAGCATCAATTTGTGCCGATGTCCGGACATGGTGACTTGTTCTTGAAGAATGTTTGTTCATAACTTCATTTTCAAACATCCAAAACACGAACATGAGAAAACGATAAATCCAAGTAGCATTATTTTTTGTTGATATGATGTCGTAACTTAACTTGAACACTTAACACTTCAGTCAGTCACTTGATGCTAAACGACCGAAATACGGTTATCGCTATAATATAACGATAGCAACAGACGAGATTTGGTTTGAGTTTAAATATATTTATTCCTGCGGTTTTAAAAACTCAAGCACCGATTGTTTTTGTCCTACTTGTCATTCTTTGACTTTTTTATTTTGACAATCGGCATAGGCAATCTCTATGTCTGCTGTAAATATCAAAGAGTATAGTAACTAGTATAATGGTAAATATATTGTTTTTTGAGAAATATTACAAATTTCGTAGTTATAAATACTGGATTAAAAGTAAAGTCCAATTTCCTTATTATAAAAAATAGTTTTATTCTGTAATTAAACAGTTAAATTATATCGAAATGAACATTAATGACTAATAAAACCACAACGATAAAACGTTCAACTCTAGCAGTACATTTCATTCGGTCATACACTCACCGAACATTGGACTATGGTGCCGACCGAACTTTACCAGTCCGAACTATGTTCGTAGTAGGACAACAATTTAATGTTCGGTCGTCTTTCGATCGGTCCCGAACATTCGGACGTGTAATTTCGGAGTAGATCCCCTGACTCGCCCATGAAGGGTTCCGTAGTAACTATAATAATATAATATGCATATTTATTTGACGAAAAAAAACCTTACAAATTTCTTAAAACTAGCTTATTTACATTTTTTACAACTGCGCCAAATAAATTTGTTTTTCATAGTGTTTGTATGAATTACAAAGTTATATTTGTGGTTTTAGAAAATATGTTGTATCTCAAAAACTGATGAACTGATTTCGTTCAAACCAATTTTGGTTGAAAGTTTACATTAAGATCTACAGACATATATTTTATATATTTTTTAGATTTTTCACTCCATTATTATAGAAGTTAGAGGGGGGATACACACATTTTACCACTTTGGAAGCTTATATCTTTTAAACGATTGACTTTATGGAAAAGTGGTTTTAGAAACCCTGATATCGTTTTTAAAGAACTGTCTATAGATACCACACGTGCATCGACTACATGAAAAAAAAAAATCAGTTTTAGTTCCATGTATGGAGAGCCTCCTTTATTTTAAATATTTTTTAATTTTTTTCTCAAACTCGGAAAGCAGTTCACAGAATATATCTACCTATCAAGTTTCACATGTATAGTCTTAATAGTTTCGGAATAAAATTGCTGTGACAGACGGACGGACGGACGGACAGACACACAGACAGACGGACAGACATGTCGAAACTATAAGGGTTCCGTTTTTTGCCATTCGGCTACGGAACCTTAAAAAGAATCATATAAATCGGTATAGAAACACCAAAGTTATACATGAAATACGCTAATAATAAGCCATCGCGCGTGAATACTGAATCATGCTATAAGGATTATTCGACGCGTCTCGCGGCCGAAGCGTTCTCTAGGTACTTAAGCCTCATGTGAACGTGATCTAAACAATCTTACCAATACATTAACTTACGCTGACGGAGTCTCGGGCATAGCTATTAACAATAATATTGTATCATTACGCTAAGGCCAATAGGAGCGGAGCAACAATGAAGAATGCTTCAAAATCGGGGTTAAATTTAATGTTAGCACAAAGTAACTATTCCACGCGGACGAAGTCGCGGGCAAAAGCTAGTATTAAAATATAACACAAAATAGAAGCATGTAGAACTAAGGATGCAAGTGCAAACAAAGCAAGCTGAGATCTTGGGATCACCATCTATAGGTTACTTTAAACTTAAGAGACAGACATGAGCCAGGCAATTTTGACTAATATTATAAATATGCAGCTTGATATTTTAGCTGCTCTGCTGCTATTCAGCTTAATATTCATCTGAACTTGACTTCTGAGATATTTAACATGAGTAACACAAATATTCTTGACCTCACAACATTGATGTATTAAAAGGAGGAAGATATGTTACTCTCTAACATCGCAATCAGTAAACCTGGGCTCGGCGCACCAATACATGCAAAGTAACTCACACATCTGTGTTCAGTATCGTCATCAGTCCCAAACCTACAGTTACCGATAGACAAGGATAGAGATAAGAGACGGCGCTGTAGTGCGAGCGAAATCGCCTCAGTTGCCGAATGTTTGCGCTTATGAATGAAATAAGATTGCATGTATACTACGTACTTACCGTACGTAGTAAGTGATCCCCATGACCCACGTCTCTTATTTTTCTTCCTGGTGGTGTGTGAAAACACTGTCTAGCTATACAAGAAGTCATTTTGATGCGTATTTATTCCAAAAAAATCCTTAAAAACACGAAGAGACGAGAATTTCTTGAGCTGTGTGATCAACAACGTTCCGTACGCGACTGAGAGTGAGCGCCCGCCAACTACGGGCAATCACTTAGTTTTGTAGGACCAAACTCAGTGTCTAGTACCGTATCTTCCTTCTTTTAATATATCAATGCCTCACAAGCTTATATTCCAACATTTTACCATATTTTGGTTTGTCTTTGACTTTTACAACATTCTACTTTAACTTCTGGGTTGTTAACCTAGGCTATAAAGATGTAATTAACCTCATTATTGCTTGATAACAATTTTGGATCCTTTATATGATTTTTCCCACCCTGAAAACCCGACTAACCCACCAAACCCTATAGAAACTTCTGGCATTTTTTTCAATTTTAATTTACTGTTTAAATTTTCCTCAGCACATACGCATTTAATCTAATGGGCGATCACAAATCTCTTCTTAGATGAGCTTATTCCACAAAGAATAAAATTGCTACTGTTAAAAATCACCCATAGATAAAGTGCAATGCTTTCCAATATGATTCTGTACTTACTGCAAATTGAATTTAAAATTAAATTGCCAAGTGGTGCAGCCAGGTGGGGTTTTGCCATTTTCATCCATAAATGTTAGGCCCAATTGTATGATCCTTAAAAGGTCCACATTGCATCTGGAAATAAGATAGTTTTATAAAATAATCATCAACAAATATATAAATAAGCTTTCTTCGGTAAGTTGTTTGCAGCTCAAGCTGTATGGCTGTAGAATGCTCCATGCTTGTCAATAAGACAAGCACAAACGCTTTCTTCTTTAAAGAACATTGTGAAACTCTATCTCTCTCTATATCAATAATAACAATTTAATTGTTATTATTTAATTTAATTGTTGTTATTGATATAAATATTTAATATTATGGCTTAGCTTTTCATAATAATGTATGTTTTGAGAATGTAGTTTATTAATTTTATATTGATTAATATAAGTAAATAGTAAACTTATTTTCTCAAGTCAAATCTCCCAAAGAATGTTGGGTGTAAAAGATTGCTTTTAGCGATAAGACCACACATTGTATCACCATTTTAAAGTTGCCAAGTCTTTATTTGATTCTGATCTATCCAAACATCAATAGTTCATCAATCCAATCAAGTCAAGAATTAGCGCTAATAAGTATACAGTTAATTATTGTTAATTAGCCTGAAATGAAGGAATAAAGGTCAAATTGTACTAAAGAAAACCCTAAAATAATGTATCCAACTCTCTAGAAGTTGTTGATGTACTATAGCTTCAAACAAAGGTATGTTGTAATGTTCTGACCACCCATTGTACACTAGTTTTACTTTTTGTATCCATAGAAATATTGTAAGGTGTACAATAAAGTAATAAATAAATATGTTAAAACACTTTCATGAAGAAATATTTAAATAACCACAGGGGGTAGTTCAGGAAAGTGTTTAATGCTTCTTTTAGAAATAGCTCAGCGAGCGGTTCTTAAATTCATGTCACACAAACCAGTTCGTTTTCCAACTGAAGAACTGTATTCACTGTTGCAAGTACCTAGGGAAAGACACAGTTTCCATCTGAACTTAATTTTAAGAAAACATACTGAACTTAGTTTCGACCACAGCTTTAGCAGCCAGAGTAGGCAGAAACGTAGACCTGTTAAAGTTAAAGTATGCCCAGTAGTACTAGCTAGCATTGTTATAGTTAGACGACGTATTGTCGTCAAATCTTCAATCATCTTCATAAGCCCAATTTTGTATAACAAAAATTAAATTTTGAACATTTACCCCCTTACTCACGCGAATGTAAATAAAAAATACATAAGTGGCTCAGTTCTTTGACTTATGAAGAGCTTGAAGATGTTGTGAAAGCTTAAAATAAAAAGACTTAAAAAATTGGTAACGTCCCTTTCATTCCTCACTGCCTTTCAAATTGCAAGGGTAGCAAACATACGCACCTTACTACCTTTACATATATACACATTCTTCACATGCCTACACATTCATTCCATGCATACACAAACTCATTCATTCCAAAATCTAAACAATAAATATTTTTGTTTTTTTTTTTCCTTTTAAGTATATTAATTCATGGAACACTGCTGCACTGTAGTCTCCCCTCTTGGAGGTGGGCGCTAATGGTCGCGACCACGGAACATAAAATACAGGTCGCGACACAGTATTTCATACTAATGCGATTGTTAACCTACACAAACTTTTGTAATCTGTTTTTTGTTCCAATAAGTATTTGTATTATTTTGAAATGATACCTTAACAACTGGTACTGGTAGTCAGCGGTAGACCTAAATTCACCAATTGGTCTTGCAACCACTCCTGGAAATTCGGTATCCATGGCCACCCAGTGATACTTCTGTACGACCTAAAGATAAATGATTGTTATTCACAAAAGCGGTTGATTGTTTTTATACTCATGGTTACTTCGTAAGCTGATATTGTCAACAAATAATTCCGTAAAAAAATATTTTATAAATACCCTTCTAATAACATAAAATTCTTCGTGAAGATTGTGCTTCCAAACATTTTTAATGGTACAATCTTCTTTAATTGAACTGCCCAAGATGGATCCAAAACTGGCTGCAGGCATTTGGGATTTTAATTTTGAATTACTCTAGAAATAAATAAAACGGGTAGTCAGTAACAATGCATAAAAAGTTTAGGTAATTGAATTGAAATAATACACTAATTTCACTATGTTTATAAAAATGTGTGCCCGGATACCAAAGACATTTCTGTCACTTCTATAGACTGTCCAGTGTCCCGTTTCTAATCCGTAGTTTATTCACTGGATTCTTTCATCTATATATTAGTACTCTATGCTGAATTCTGTTTCAAAACAGAGGTGCGTAATCTGTGTATTAGTGTATTTAATAAGAAAGAACTTAAAAACAGGCACCAACAGGCACTACAGAACTACCTATGACCTACTCCACTACAAAGAATATGTAAACAGTGTTGCCAACAGTTTAACTAGCTCTCCACCAGATCCAACTTCTAAAACCACCAGAAAACCACTAACAAAAATCGGCCCTTCTCTAAAAATCGCTAAAATTTACACATTTTTTTTTTTAGTTTTTACGAAAGATAACCGTATTTATTTATTATTACTTGTATTAGTAAAAAATGTTCTTTAATATGACGTAATAAAATATTTTAAGTCAATAAATCAATATACAAGAACTTTTGTCTGCACCATCATCGTCGGTTTTACATTTATATAATGCTTTGCTACCAATTTGTTTTATAACTTTTATTGGAATTTCATAATCATTGCAGCATTTTTCTTCCAATCTTAAACCACAGCGTGTTTTTAACATTGCAGTTAAAATATTCAACTTCATTTTGTTCCTCTGCTTTTTATTACATTCATACTGCTAAATAGTCTCTCAACATCGGCATTAGAATGAGGTAGTATTAAGAGAGTAATCGCAAAAGTCGCTAATTCCTCAAATCTAGATTCCCCTTGAGCATTTTTGAAATGCAATACTTCATTCCAATTTTTTTTTGTATCTTTGCTCTCGTTCCATTTCTGCAAATGAATTTGTCGCCATAGATCATCAAATCTTGCCATAAGTTCTGCACTTTTATTGTGCCTACACAGTAAAAGTAAATTAAGCAACATTAATGAAGTAAAAATAATATATTTCGTAAAGTTTTAGTGGCTTAGTAGTTGAGTAATAGCACTTTCAGTAATTGAAACTGAATTCTACTTGACCACTAGAAAAAACCACCAGCCACTAAAAGCAATATTTCAACACTAAAAGGGGGGTCGAAACCACCAGTTTTAGTGGAAAATCCACTAAGTTGGTAACACTGATGTAAAACCTACTCTCCACTAGTCCAGCATAGGAAAAAAGCGCGGGAAACGTTCAACTTGGCGGACGCGTCCTTTTTTTTTTCTTTTTAAATTGGCAAGTCGCTATTTGCGCAATGCCATCAACAAAAAACGAGGAAACTTGGTAGAAAATGAAATGGTTAATTTAGGACACGGAATTAGGATGGATATTGGATAGGATTATTAGGAAAGGCATAAACATAAGTAAAAATTATATGCGTAAATTATTGTGAGTGATAAATGATGATAGATATATATATATATATATATATAAGGACGCGTCCTTTTTGAATTTGAGATAAATTATTAACCGACTTCAAAAAAAGGAGGTTTACAATTCGACTTGAACTTTTTTTTATGTATGTTACCTCATAACTCGGAGACGGCTAGACCGATTTGAAAAATTCTTTTTGCGTTTGAATGGGTATACTTTCTAGTTGGTCCCATTGTTACGAAATCAGGATCTGATGATGGGATCTTAAAGAAATCGAGGGAACTCTTCAAATATTATAGGCACACCTATAGCGTTTTGGGTATTTCTTATAGTACCTTGAGCAGTTGCTACCGAAAAGTACCATTTGGGGAAGTTGAACTGATGATGAAGAACACAGATGGCCACAGAAACTCCTCAATAATAAGTATTTCGTGGATTGCGATTCGATTACTTGAGTACGGATGTTAAACACTTTATGCTCGTCACAATACATATGGTGATGTAGAGCTGATGGTCAAGACTAGAAGAACTCCTCAAAAATTAACGGCTCTGCACCGGGAAAAGCAATATTTTGTAAAAGGTGATAAGTAGTTGACATTTTGGCTTTTGTAACTAGATAAATTACAAACCGACCCACTAAAAAGCGTGAAAAAAAACTTTTTAGCAAAAAATAGAACCGACTTCCATATAAAAACACTACAAAGGCAAAAATAACTTAAATTTCGAAAGGCGGTGTGTTTAGTTTTGTATATATTTTTGTTTTTGACACCGCCTTTCGAAATTTAAGTTATTTTTGCCTTTGTAGTGTTTTTATATGGAAGTCGGTTCTATTTTATGCTAAAAAGTTTTTTTTTTAAATACTGTTTATAGGATCAGTAGTCTTAGTTTTAGTGCTTTAGTTTCTTTTAATTTATAATTTTGTAGTTTTTTTCTTCGGTAGTGGTAAGTTTTTACTTATTTTTTTGTTGAAGCCGTGTAATGAACGACCCGCCCGACCCGGGGGACTTTGTTCCCCCGGCAGGCAATTTTGTTACTATAGAAAGCAATGAGTCAGGCATGGATACTGATGGGTCGTCCTCGACTCGTCACCTGAAAAGAAGCCGCGTACACGGCGTTTATTACAGTGCTTGCACACAGCAAGCACTGTAATAAACGCCGTCGCACCCGAAAAAACCACGTTTCCGAGTCGTCGGGTTGTGGTTGCATGGATCCTACAAGTCCTACAACAACTTTAACAGAACCTATTTGCTCTGAAATACCAACCATTATTGCTAATTTTCATACTCCATCCGTAGCTGTTCCCGTGCAAATTGGTCGTAAAGCATACGACAAAACCGACAGTGCACCTTATATTTATTTATTTAAACTTTATGTACAATTGTGTTACATGGGCGGACTTAATGCAGCAAGGCATTCTCTACCAGTCAACCTTTGCGTTAAAAAAAAAAAAACTGTGGTAGGTGTACAAGAAAATGGAATGAAATAATATATTTAATACTAATAAATATAATACTAATATATAATAATACTAATAAAATACACATATATGCTAAAATGACAAACTAATAGATACGGTGCTTTATAATTTTCTTTCTGAATAAGAGAGCTCATAATAATTATGACGAAGACCAAACTAAGAATAACAGCCCCTTAAGTAGTGGTTTTTAATTTTGCGCTTAAAAGAAAATTTTGACTCAGCCTTCTTGATGTCAAGGGGTAGCAAATTCCAGAGTTTAATAGTAGAAATAGCGTAAGAATTAGATAGAAACCCGGTGCGGTGAGAAGGAATGTGAAGAAGTAAGTTTTTGGATGCGCGAAGGTTAAGATCGTGAGAACTGCCCAACAATTTAAAATTTTGTTTTAAGTAAACAGGAGCACAAGGATCGTTCATAATAGTGAAGAGCATACAGAGGGATCTGAGGGATCTGCTTTGACGGATAGGCAACCATGTAAGCTGAGAACGGAAGGAGGAAATGTGATCATATTTTCGAAGGCCAAAAATGAAACGAATACAGTTGTTGAGAAGTCGATCCAGTTTGTTAAGAAGTTCTTGGGAAAGATCAGAATAGCAAACATCAGCATAATCAATGATAGGAAGCACAAGTGATTGGTCCAATGTGGTTTTAGTGCTATTAATCATTTACAGAAGAAAACTATTTCCCCTGATGATGCTACTACATTGCACCCAATCACATTTGGTAAATTTCTTAAACATAATGCCTATCAAAATATAATTAATGGTAGCGTCAAAAAAATTGGGCGTAATAAAATTTCTCTCGCATTTTCCAATTTTCTGGATGCAAATTCTTTTATTTCACACTAGCTTTTGCCCGCGACTCCGTCCGCGTGGAATAGTTACTTTGGGCTAACGTTAAATTTAACCCCGATTTTGAAGCATTCTTCATTGGTGCTCCGCTCCTATTGGCCTTAGCGTAATGATATATAGCCTATAGCCTTTCTCTATAAATTGACTATTTAATTAAAAAATAATTTTTCAATTCGAACCAGTAGTTCCTGAGATTATCGCGTTCAAACAAACAAACTCTTTAGCCTTATATTATTAGTATAGATAGCTGTTGCCCGCGACTTCGTCCACGTTTCCGTCGTTTTTCGTAAAAAAAAGTAGCCTATGTCCTTCCTCACGGTTCAGTGATTTTGATGTAACAGACAGATTAACTTTCGTAATTTAGTAGGGAAATATATATAATATGTCAATCTATAATACTGTTGAAAAATATCGCAATACCAAACCGCACAATATTATTGTTAATATCTGTGCCCGCGACTCCGTCAGCGTGTAACTCCTTGTGTGTTTAAGTTAATGTATTGGTAATATTGTTTAGATCACGTTTACATGAGGCTTAAGTACCTATAGACCGAAAATACTTCAGCGCAAAGCTTCCGGGTAAACTATGTTGCAAGTTGACCCATCCGGCACGTGAACATAAAGATTTTTAGAACTGCTAACCCGGGAAAGAGCGACGTACAACAGTTACCATGCGAGAAACAACTGACACTGAGATCTACTCCAGCAACACGAAAAGTCTGCCCTTGAGCCTTATTAATTGTCATTGCATAACACACCGATACTGGGAATTGCGTTCTTTTAAATTGGAATGGAAAATTATTAGGTTACTTTTAGGTAAGCGTGCTCCATCTTCGATCACATCATCACTTACCATCAGGTGAGATAGTGGTCAAACGCGAACCTATTTTTCAATAAAAATAAAAAAAAATTGGTATTATGGGAATTCTGGGAATAAAGATGGTTTCTCCTGCACCGCAACCTGTTAAAATTTGAGCCTCGATTATATTTTGTTGCAACTGGGTTACTTTTAGCAGAGTTCCATTGCAAAGTTGTGGTGGTTTTAAATTTCGGAGCAGAATAATAATCAGAAAGCTTCGAACTGCTAAGCTATCGGGAGTTACACGTGTTATTGTGAGTCAACCATAAAAGATAGACATATGCTGTCGTGGGATATTTTTTATATAATTTTAAGGAGAACATTTCCGTTATAAATGATTTCTGTGTAGCTTTCACCATTAAGGTTGCACACGCGACGGAAGCTTGAAAAATGGAGTAACTTCTCCCGTTTTCCCAACATTTCCCTTCACTGCTCTGCTCCTATTGATTGTAGCGTGATGAAAAATATACCTACTATAACCAGCGCAGGAGTATGAAAAATAATTGTACCAAGTTTCGTTAAAATCCGTCGAGTAGTTTTTGTTTCTATAGCGGTTATACAGACAGACAGACAGACAAAAATTTTACTGATTGCATTTTTGGCATCAGTATCGATCCCTAATCACCCCCTGATAGTTATTTTGTAAATATATTTCATGTACAGAATTGACCTCTCTACAGATTTATTATAAGTATAGATAGTAGTCTGGAAACATATAATTACAAAGCTTTTATACCCACTTTTAATGTTACAAGGATGGGTCTAGTGCGTGGTATTCCTGCAGAATGGTCTCCAGAGGAAGTTATTGATAATATTACAGTTCCGATTGGTTGCGGTCCGATTTTAAAAGTCAGACGCCTTAATTTTAAATCTATTGTTGATGGCACAACCATTTGGAAGCCATCCCAATCCATATTTGTTACTTTTGATGGACAGGTTCTACCTAAAAGAATCTTTATGTGTTATAATGCATTACCTGTTGATTTATATATTTTCCCCACTGTACAATGCTTTAATTGCTATCGTTTTGGGCACACCAAAATTCAGTGCAGGTCTAAACCTCGCTGTTATAAATGTGGTCAAGGCCATACTGGAGATAGCTGTGAAAGGGAATTAGAAAATGCATCTTGCTGTCTATGCTCTGGCTTTCACTATGCCACTAATAAGTCTTGTCCTGAATTCTCTCGACAAAAACAGATTAAATCATACATGGCACATAGCTCAGTTGCTTATGCTGAAGCAGCAAAAGTATATCCCCCAGTAACTAAATCATATGCTGACACACTTTTATCTTCTCCTTCTAAAAACTTTGCAGATACTCCATCAATCTCTTCACCTAATAGAATGCAGGCTTCAAGTAGTTATAAAAAGACTGTCTTCCTGAAACCACGCTCCCCACCCAAATCTATACAAGGTTATAATAAAGAGGCCCATAATGATATTATTAATGATTTTAAAATCCCTCAGCCATCTAATGGTTGTGCTTTTTCTAATAATCAAAATAATGATAAAAATGATGTTAACTTTTCTATAAATGATTTCCTTTCTGCATTACACAATCTTCTTTCTCAGTTCAACATCTCCTCACCGTCCAACGTTGCCTCAACTTTCAATGTACCTCAATCCATTCATAATGGACAACACATCCAATATAATCCAGTGGAACTGCCGCAGTCTAGTAAACAAAAAGAGTGATGTTATATACCTTTTAAACAAACACTGAAAAAAAAAGAATTGTTGAATGTACTAAAGTAGCGTAGGTTGAGTAATGAACTGCCATAGTCAACCCTTTTCATAGTTAATTTTACTATAACAAGAGTGAATTTAACAAAATCCACTTTGTTGATTTTACATAACAAAACAGATTGACTAAAACTATTTTAAGTATAGTAAAATTTATCGAACAAATATTTGAATACACTAAAGAAAGTTTGTAAAATACTTTCGTAAGAGTTCTCTAAATTTCCAACAGGTGACGCTACTAAATTTGTTCGTAACACTAACAAATAAGAAAGTTGATTTTACTTGACACAAATCATGAGATACGTTTAATATAATTAACACTAGAAATATATACATTTTACACAAGCTTGTCAATAAAATCAACAAAGAAGTTTTGTTTAAACAACAGTACGAGTTTCGCAACACAGTTCTCCAGATATCCGATAGGTGTCGCTTGCTACTCTACTAAAGTTGTTCGTAAAAACTAACAAATTGGAAGATTGATTTTACTTGACACAAACTATGAGATACATTTCATATAATTGACATTAGAAATATGTTAATTTTACGCAAGTTTGTAAATAAAATCAACAAAGAAGTTTTGTTTAAACAACAGTACGAGTTTCGCAACACAGTTCTCCAGATATCCGATAGGTGTCGCTTGCTATTCTACTAAAGTTGTTCGTAAAATCTAACAAGTTAGGAAATTGATTTTAATTGACACAAATTATGAGATACATTTCATATAATTGACATTAGAAATATGTTAATTTTACGCAAGTTTGTAAATAAATTCAAAAAAGAACTTTTGTTTAAACAACAGCGCGAGTTTAGCAAAACAGTTTTCCAAATGTCCGACAGGTGACGCTTGCTAATCTACTAAAGTTGTTCGTAAAAACTAACAAATTGGAAGATTGATTTTACTTGACACAAATTATGAGATATATTTAATATAATTGACATTAGAAATATGTTAATTTTACGCAAGCTTGTAAATAAAATAAAAAAATAACTTTTGTAACAACAGTACGAGTTTAGTAAAACAGTTCTCCAGATATCCGATAGGTGTCGCTTGCTACTGTACTAAAGTTGTTCGTAAAATCTAACAAATTAGGAAATTGATCTTACTTGACACAAATTACGAGACATATTTAATATAATTGACATTACAAATATGTACATTTTACACAAGCTTGTCAATAAAATCAACAAAGAACTTTTGTTTAAACAACAGTACGAATTTAGCAACACAGTTCTCCAGATATCCGATGGGTGTGGCTTGCTACTCTACTAGAGTTGTTCGTAAAATCTAACAAATTAGGTAATTGATTTTACTTGACACAAATTATGAGATACATTTCATATAATTGACATAAGAAATATGCTAATTTTACGCAAGCTTGTAAATAAAATCAACAAAGAACTTTTATTTAAACAAGGGAACGAGTTTCAAAGTCAGTTCTTCCCGACAGGTGACGCTTGCTAATCTACAAATACTAAAGTTGTTCGTAAAAACTAACATACTGGAAGATTGATTTTACTTGAAACAAATTATGATATTAGAAACAAGTATGTACATTTTACACAAGCTTGTCAATAAAATTTACAAAAACTTTTGTTTAAGGTTAAACATTAGCCCGTGCCCGTTATGTGCCTACAATAGCGAGTCATGTACTCGCTATTGTAGGCACATAACGTGGTTTCCATGGGTTTTATCTTCTACATTATATATTTTAGCGTGTTCCGACAACTAACGGCAATTTGTTCACTATGAACTATAAGAAAGCAAAATTATGTCATTATATGCAATATGTTTTAGTATTTGCTGAATACAAATTAAGTGTGTGCATATACACTCATTTGTACAAATCAAAGTTGTATTCGGCAAATACTACAAACATACCGAATACGGAATACAACAGCATTTAATGAAATAATTTTGCTTTGATAGGTAACATAGTTCATTCATACTGTTCAGGACTACACTAGGCCAGTGCAACGGTAACTGGGGTGTCCTAAACTGTCCACGGTACGTGGAGCTATACGTTGCTTTCAATGAACAAGGTTACACAAAAGGCCTACTTCTACTAGGCTTCGGCCTACAACCATATATATAAATAGTTACAAATAACACTCACCTGAGCTGTAGACGGCAACCCGGATCTATTTGATCCCGTCCAAAGTGTGGTATGTATGTAATATGAGGTGAGTAATTGAAACGTGTGATGTAAGTTACGTGTTCTAGGACGTTCACAAGGCGTCAATCTCCAAATGGCGCGGTCCACATCAGCATCACACCTAACTCGTTTCCAGCAAGCGCGTGCTACGCGGTGAGGCAATAAGGCGATGTGTTCCGAGAAATATCCCTGGATTCTCGTCAATCCGGGATTACAAAGTTCAATTAAACACTGTTCACAATCAATCTGCTCATATCTCGTGAGATCCAATTCGATTTCCAACAAATTCCGCGTGTCAGCCCGACTGACGACAATACGGCGTATGATCCAAAAATATCCCGGGGTTTTCAATTAATGGGGATTACAATTTCCAACCAATCATTACTCGCGACCCAATTATCGGTTTCAACACGCGATATTTTACCAATTATAATTAACTCAACAGGTCCCAAAAAGCGGACATTTTTTCCCAGCAAGCAAGTCTATCTGTCAAGTCAGAGTAATGTCAAGATCAAACTTCGTTCTGTCAAAAGGGTGCGTTCGGAAACATTTGGTACTAAACATCTACCCCCCCCGGACGGGCCTACCCGTCCGCTAATCAATTGGAAGTCTTGACAAGGTTGCAAATTTAACACAGCTTCAATGCGGCCAAATACCGTAGCTAGTTACTCAAAGGTGAGAACGGTGTCTCCCAACAATCTCCGCCAGCGTCCCTTTGCCGCTTTCACCGCGGCCCAAAAAATACCCCCCCAATGGGGGCAGGCTGGCGGGTCAAACAACCAAGTGACCCCTCGGCGGGCCAAACTATTACCAATATCAACCTGGCTCTCATTAAGGAAGGCGTATACCTCCTTCAACTAGTTACTTGTACCCTTGTAATTCGTACCGCAAACAGACCTAATCAAAGATAACCCACGGCGAGACACAAATCTTTCCAAGTCGCCTCAAAGGCCTCTGTCGAGAGGGAGGTTACCAGCTCCAAATGTACTGCCTTGGTTGACAGGCAGACAAACACACAAATAAGCCCTAACAATCCTACTATTACGAAGGGTGGACGTCTTCAACAAAGGGGGACCAACAAAATCCGTTACGACGCCAGCAAAGGGCCTCGCTTCATTAACGCGATCAGCCGACAAAATCCAAAATTCTCGCTGCAGAATGGCCAACAGCGCATTGCAGCCGGCATGCGAGTTCTTAGTGTGACGATCAGTCACCAACAATTGAACCAAGTGGCCCTCCTTGGGCAACAAAAGGGGGTGACGGGCCCCATAAGGAAGGCTAGAGTGCCTCAACCGTCCTCCAACAGGGTTTCCCGAAGTGGCTCGTCCCTACCAAGTTCAGTTATAACAAGGGCAGGAGCACCAATTTTAGGGTACGGACAACTCACAAGGGTGATTTCAAACCAGGTCCTTCCCTCAACAGTGGTGTCAGCCGGTTCGCAAATTCCCCAAATCTTGCTTGAAAGGTCGTTCACCTTCAGGCCAACCTGTCCCGCTAACCAAGACGACAAAAGGCAACCCTGGACTCCCGTGTCCAAAATGGCACAGACCACAATCGAGTCACCCAAGGGTCCCCAGACCTTGACCGAGGCCGTTGGCAACAAAACCGTCTTGATCGGGGGGGTCCTTTAGCGGGCAGGCGTCAATCTCTTAGTGATGCCTGGGCGGCGACCGATCGCCGCATCCAGGCTGCTTTCGTTCACGACGAGGCCAACAATCAAAATATTCGTCCGCGCGGTGTCCCGAGCCGCTCGCCATCACTGGAGGGGCATATCCCACCGGATGCCCGAATGGCGGAGGGCGCGACTCCAGCCGGGGACGTTCCGCCAACGGAGGGGAAAGGCAGCGGCGCCGACCCGGCCACTGCTGCCTAGCAGCCAATGCGCGTTCTCCCTGACGAGGGAAGACCAAATGGCGCTCGTGGGGCTCCCGTTCAACTTGCGCGGGGGGTGGAGTGCGGCGTACAGAATCGCGGGTCTCAGCCCGGTGCTCGTCTCCGGGGTACCCCCCCCTGCGCGAACCCTCCTCAGAAGATGGTCTGCTGGAGCGGTTCGCGTTGGCGCACAAAATCTCCAAGTGGGACCCCTTACAAATTCTACACGCGCGGGGGTCGGGGCAGTCCCGATGAAAGTGGGCCCCCAAGCACGAGAAGCACAAACGGCGTGCGTTGACAATGCGGCGGCGGGCACTTACGTGCAAATTCAAAAAGGCCGGGCAACGCGCCATGGCATGCCCTGTTGCCTTACAAAAGTCACAATGATGCGGACTCCGGGCGCCAGCAAAACGGGGGGCGGGGCGAACATCAACAGGCCCCCTAGCCCGAGGACTCCGGGCGCCAGCCAAACGGGGGGCGGGGCGATCATCAACAGGCCCCCTAGCCCGAGGACTCCGGGCACCAGCAAAACGGGGGGTGGGGCGAACATCAACCGGCCCCCGAGCCCTAGTCCGTCCCTGGTCTCTAGGGTGAGAAGGTAGTGGGGGTGACCCCGTGGCGCCACGAGTGTTATCCGAAAACCGACACTCGTCTTCCAAAAATTTGAGGAGGTCGTCAAAGGGGGGAAGAAGGGTGGCACTATCCCCACCATACTTCTGCTCAAAACGTGACCTCAACTCCGCGGGGAGCAACTGCAGCACTATGTGCACCAACAAGTAGGACCAATGTTCTACCGGTAACTCCAGGCGTCTCAAAGCGTTGGTCGCTGAGACCAACGGGTTCAGCAAGTCAGTGCGCAACGTCGACGTGCTGACAATGGCCGGTAGCCCCAAAATCTGGTCGATGTGCACATCAGCCAGGCAGCGCTTGTTCTGATACCGTCGGCAGAGAAGCTCCAGAGCGGTCGGGTAAGAGGAATCCGTCACCGTCAAGTGCTGCACCAAGGCTCTGGCTTCGCCCTCCAGGACAGACAATAAATAGGCCAGCTTCTGGGCAGGTCCGAGGTCCGAGCGTGCATCCACAAGACTTTTAAAAAGATTTAGGAAGCCCAGCCAGTGGTCCAAGCGACCGTCAAAATGTGGCAGCTCCAGGGTGGGCAGCCTACTCAATAGTCCAGGGCCTGCAACAACAGGGGTCTGCAGCTTGGCCGCATCAGGCACCCGACTCTTCAAAATTTCCCGCGCTCGTAGACATATGACATCCCCCAGGTGGACAATCTGGTCATAGTCACCCAAAATCTTATCGCGGGCTGTCTGATCCATCACCCCCAAATCCACGTCCATGATGTACTCGTTGAAGCGTATGAGCGCAGCATCAGCTGACTTGATCCTCTCAATCACTTGCCCATACCGAGCAAGAGTGAGCTCTTCCAATTCTACACGCTCAACCGTTGCAGCTGCCGATGTGAACCATCTCAACTGTGAGGTCAATCCGGCAGCAGCCTCCCTGACTGCCCTTAATGAGGCCATTGCAACAATCAAATATTAATACAACAGGCTAAAATTAACTAAACAAACAACAATGACTTGTTAGCCGACCAAATAATTTCACCAAAATAAAACTCAAATTCAATTATTTCAAGTCCAAATCCGACCCTGTACTTATTCCAAGTATGAATCTAGCCTGGTACAGATGGATAGTTACAAAATAAATAACAATTCAATGTATATATTGTGCAGGATCACACCAATAAACATCAATAAGCACAACAATTGTCTGTATAATATTGAGCCGGAGAATCTCTATCAACAATCCAATAAACAAATAAATGCAATAAGTCAATCCACACCATTCAAGTCCTATTATGTTAGACTATGTGTAATTATTATTTAGATAACCTTTCAAATTCAGATCAATGACATTCAATTATTAATTGCACAAATACCAAACAACTTTTACAACAATATACCAACTTATGTACCAAATACAACCAATTCCTAATTTCACAAATAAATCTTACTTGTCAATTCAATACCAAGGGGCTAGCACTACAAATTACAGTACAAACTACAAGTACTATTTGAGCCCGGCTGACAAAGCAATATATTCAAACTTATTAAGTTATATAAGTTATGTTAAGTAATCAAACCAAAGTTACTTTCAAAACTTCCAATTAAACCAGTGGATCTTATATTATAAGAGCCACGCCTACTACCAGAATGAATCAGTGGATCTTATAAGAACCACGCTCTGCTACCACTTTGTTCAGGACTACACTAGGCCAGTGCAACGGTAACTGGGGTGTCCTAAACTGTCCACGGTACGTGGAGCTATACGTTGCTTTCAATGAACAAGGTTACACAAAAGGCCTACTTCTACTAGGCTTCGGCCTACAACCATATATATAAATAGTTACAAATAACACTCACCTGAGCTGTAGACGGCAACCCGGATCTGTTTGATCCCGTCTAAAGTGTGGTATGTATGTAATATGAGGTGAGTAATTGAAACGTGTGATGTAAGTTACGTGTTCTAGGACGTTCACAAGGCGTCAATCTCCAAATGGCGCGGTCCAGATCAGCATCACACCTAACTCGTTTCCAGCAAGCGCGTGCTACGCGGTGAGGCAATAAGGCGATGTGTTCCGAGAAATATCCCTGGATTCTCGTCAATCCGGGATTACAAAGTTCAATTAAACACTGTTCACAATCAATCTGCTCATATCTCGTGAGATCCAATTCGATTTCCAACAAATTCCGCGTGTCAGCCCGACTGACGACAATACGGCGTATGATCCAAAAATATCCCGGGGTTTTCAATTAATGGGGATTACAATTTCCAACCAATCGTTACTCGCGACCCAATTATCGGTTTCAACACGCGATATTTTACCAATTATAATTAACTCAACAGGTCCCAAAAAGCGGACATTTTTTCCCAGCAAGCAAGTCTATCTGTCAAGTCAGAGTAATGTCAAGATCAAACTTCGTTCTGTCAAAAGGGTGCGTTCGGAAACATTTGGTACTAAACACATACTATAACCTTAACCGTTAAGTATAGTTACAGGAAATTGTTCCTATGAGACCATCCATAACTTTTTAAGATATTCTGAACTGCATTCACAGATTTCGGAAAAAGTTTACAGTCAGCAAAAAAAATCTAAAATACAAAAAAATGCCAATCGATCCTATTTCATGTGGGGATCAAAAGACTCTATGGGACCATTTAAGGTATGAGTAATAGAAATGACAGCAATCGCCAAATACTTTTTAAGGTCAACTGAAATTTGAGTACAGAAACTACGGTAGGTAAGTCAAAACACCGGGTTCACACGCAGGCATCATCTTCTACAACATAAGAACTAAAAAAAGTAGTTTCTGCACTCAAATTTCAGTTAAATGTGACTTCACATATCCTAAAACCATAAGACAATTTAGACGCATCTAACGATACTTCATTTATCAAATTATCATAAGTAATTTAGAAGTTATGAGGGAACATAATAATAATAATGAACATACTTTTGGGGTTGTAAATCGGGTGAATGCAAGCAAAGGCAAAAGCTAACATTGTATATTATATACAGCGTGGCATGGACATTGACGCACATCCTGTTACCATGGATTCAGTAAGTACATGATTCTGAATTTTTTTTTTTGGGTGGTAAGATCATCCAGTGAGTCCTTCCGCCCAGGGTGGGGCGGAAGGGACTGTCAGACTTTTACTGACTAAAATCCACCCGTGTTCCTTCGGATGCCCTTTAAGTTTTGGGGCCACGGTGTCCTGTTTCGACAGTCCCGCGGCTCCAGCTGGCATTTGGCCCTATGGCGGGTCCTGTCAGTTTGCTGACAGCTCTTTGAGGCGCGCGTGGAACACGACGCGCCGCCGACCCGGGTTCTGAAGCCCCCTGCGTTGAAAGTTTTTGTAGTTATTAAAAAAAAAGTTGATGTTCCATACATTTTGACCGCGTAGCTATTGCACTTTTCTGTGAAACTAATGATTTGTTTTTGATAACCGACGAAAAATTTCTTCGCTAGAGGGTCTACAATCGTGTGCTGAATTTACGGTTACAGTTTGCGCGTCGATGTCCCTGCCACCCTGTATATTTGAAAAGTGCTTATTAAGCCCTTTCATTTGGTACCCAATTTTTTTTAAGAGGGTGTCGAGCCTACGAGACGCGCGGAAAATAGGAATTTACTGCAGCGGGCTAGTCGTGTGCGTTGTCACACACACAATGACATGTTCGCTCGAGGCCCGCTTGCCGTTGCACGACGAAGTTTGCTAACTTTGCATTTTTTAATTTATTGTCGTTATGTTGAATAAACTTGAAAAACGAATATTAATTATTTAGATGGTTTTATTTATCACACTAATATTATAAAGGCGAAAGTTTGTGAATGAATGTGTCTGTTTGCATGTTTGTTACTTCTTCACGCTCAAACGGCTGGATGGATCTAAATGAAGCAAGTAGGTATGTACGTCAATAAATAACAAAAATAAATTTAATAAATTATACCTATTATATAAAAATTAACGTTTGTTTTTACTGTAGTAATACATTATCCGTTCCCTCACTATTCATCCTATTGCAATAAAACTTTGATTTTATATATTAAACTCCTCAGATTTTTTTTTAAAGAATACTAGCAATGTGGGTACATTTCACATTACTAGCAATCTTGTTAACCCCTCCAACTAAGCTAAATATGCTTGTGTCTGGAGTGGGTTCACGTCAATAGTGTAATGGGTGGGGTTCGAACCTGCGACCTCTCGATCACAAGTCCGACACCTTATCCATTAGGCTATTGACGCTTCGAAACTGGGTAAGTAGCAAGTTAGGGTAGATGGATATGCAGTACTTATTTGAATAATAAAACCAGTATGAAATAAAAAAATATATAATTATGTAATGTCATAATAAAACCAGACTGAAATAAGTTTTGTTTATTAAAATTTCATTTAGTGCTCGTTTAAATTCTGATGTACTGTCATATTTTTAATAACATTCGGTACTTTATTATATATACGTGGGGCCATACCAAAAAAACATTTTTTCATTAATGCTGTCTAGCGAACTTACTTCGCAGAAAATATAAGCGTAATTTATTTCATAACAATATATGTATCAAGTGTAACTTAATCTAAAAGAAAAAAAAAAATTAAAAAAAATCTATAAATCTAATGTTATATTGCTATAGGTATATAACATTTTACAAAAATTGGCCAAGTGCGAGTCAGACTCGCCCATGAAGGGTTCCGTAGTAACTATAATAATATAATATAATATGTATATTTACTTGACAAAAAACTAAAACTTACAAATTTCTTAAAACTAGCTTATTTACATTTTTTGCAACTACGCCAAATAACTTTGTTTTTCATAGTATTTGTATGAATTACAAAGTTAAAATATGCTGTATCTCAAAAACTGCTGACTCGATCTCTTTAAAACCAATTTTGATTGAAAGTTTACATTAAGATCTATAGATATATATATATATATATATATACAACGTGTAATTTAAAGGGTATATACATACCAAGTGCATGGCTTCTTTGGATGATAACAAACGATATGGCAAGGGTTTTGTAATCCTAAGTCTACATGTGTAGAACTTATTACAAATTCCAGTACACTGATACCAGAGACCGAATTTTTCAAATTAAGAAGAACGAAAAGAATTGTCGTGTTATTGGCAAGTGACGTGGAAAGTTATTGACCCTCGTAGTGCTGTGACACGTTTGTTATGATTGGTATTCAAAAAATATGTGAAACCAATAATTTGGTATCAATTCTTTAAGTCAGTTATTTTGTGCTGAAACTGTGCATAGAGACTCCATACCAAATGTTGTCTTCAGCCCTTTTGGTTAGATATGGGGTTTCCGTTACACGTTGTATATATATATTTATATTTTTCACTCCATTATTATAGAAATTAGAGGGGGGCACACATTTTACCACTTTGGAAGCGTATATCTTTTAAACGATTAATTTTATGAAAAAGTGGTTTTAGAAACCTCAATCTCATTTCAAAGACCTGTATATAGATACCACACATGCATAGGTTTCATGAAAAAAAATATTTTCAGTTTTAGTTCCATGTATGGGGGGGCTCCCCATACATGGAACTAAAACTGAAAATATTTTTTAATTTAATTTAAATATATTTTAATTTTTTCTTAAAATCGGAAAGCGGTTCACAGAATACATCAATCTACCAAGTTTTATATGTATAGTCCTAATAGTTTTTGAATAAAATGCCTGTAACATACGGACGGACGGATGGACAGACAGACAGACTAGTAGTTGTAGTAGTTATACATATTATATTATTATAGTTACTACGGAACCCTTCATGGGCAAGTCTGACTCGCACTTGGCCAATTTTTCTTTGGCTAATTCCCGTAGTAGACAGACCTTGGTATGGCACTTGGCGTATAATTTGTCGGACATAGAGGGAATGTCAAAGGAAGCTGAAACTTGTTCTAAACCAGAAAATCCGGCTCCTATCGACATAAAACTGCTTACAGAATTATCGTTCAGAGTGAGTTATGTAGGGCTATCTATCTAGTTCTTTACAATTTATTAATTCTATTTATTTCGACACATTTGGCAACTAAAATAGAATTTCGATAGAAATCCTTTCTTAGTTGCAACTAGAGAATACAATCCCGAGCATGTTTTTCAATCCCGGGATTACGTGATTCTTGATGCTGAATCCTGGGACCCTGGGGCTATCCCCGGATTAGACTATGTGGTTTCTAATTGGTCTCAAATGTAAAAAATTGGCCAAGTGCGAGTCAGACTCGCGCATGAAGGGTTCCGTGTGTAACTATAATAATATAATATAATATGTATATTTATTTGACGAAAAAAACCTCACAAATTTCTTAAAACTAGCTTATTTACATTTTTTACAACTACGCTAGATAACTTTGTTTTTCATAGTGTTTGTATGAATTACAAAGTTATAATTGCGGTTTTAGAAAATATGCCGTATCTCAAAAACTGTTAACTCGATATCATTCAAACCAATTTTGGTTGAAAGTTTACATTAAGATCTACAGACATATATTTTTTTAGATTTTTCACTCTACTATTATAGAAGTTAGAGGGAGGGATACACATTTGACCACTTTGGAAGCTTATATCTTTTAAACGATTGACTTTATGAAAAAGTGGTTTCAGAAACCCCCATGTCATTTTTAAAGACCTGTCTATAAATACCAAACACGCATAGGCTTCATGAAAAAAAAAATATTTTCAGTTTTAGTTCCATGTATGGGGTAATAGTATGTTACTTTATTTTAAATGATTTTTAATTTTTTTCTCAATATCGGAAAGCGTTTCATAGAATACATCTACTTACCAAGTTTCACATGTATAGTCTTAATAGTTTTGGAATAAAATAGCTGTGACATACGGACGGACGGACAGACAGACAGACAGACATGACGAAACTATAAGGTTCCGTTTTTGCCATTCGGCAACTGAACTCTAAAAAACGAGTAATTTCTTAAAATATATATTTTTAATTTTGGTACACTACACATATCACAGTATAGTAAGAAAAGAAAAAATTACAAAAAGATACTATACTTTGTAAGAAATAAAAAGACAATCAAACTTATTTCGAATTTTGAAAATACAATCGTAGAAATATCAATGCATCCAAGGTTTGACTTCCAAGCCTGCTTCGTTTATTACCAACATAAGCAGCAGCTGAAAACGCTCGTTTAGGTTTTACACTGGTTGGAGGAATAGACAATAGATACTTATATGCTGTTTCTAAGTGATATCCAATAATTCCTCCATTTTCAAACAGGCTTATTTCACGTCTAATACTATATTTTGCCAACCCCGATTAATTTTGTATATGTACTTCACGATCTGGGGATTTCATACTCTTATCAATTTGCAGCTATAACTTTTCCTTTAGTGTCAGTTGGGGTTGGGATTGGGAGGTTTGTGGCCCACACTCATCGTCTGTTTGTGATCCTGATCTTCCTTCTTCTTCTTCCGTGTCATCTCGACTTTTAAGTTTTTTAACAATACACTTTATTTGCTTCCAAACTAAAGCCTGTGTAGAAACTGGAAATAAGTCATGCCATTCCAAATCCGATAATAACTGATTTTCATCATCTTTTCATGGATTTTGTAATTAATTCAACACACCAGTCAAATCATCACTTCGTCGTTGCTTCATACGTTTCACTAAGGATGTTTTCATTTTTTGGCAAGTGTCAGCACTTGCCAAAAAATGATTATGCTAGATAGCTGTTTTATAAGAAATTTCAAAGCGGAATCAGCTGTGCATAAATTAGCATCTCTCCGACAGATTGCTTTTACTGTCAATTTAATTGGGGTCAGCACATCAACAATTTTATTTACCAATTCAAAATCAACTTCTTCCAAACGAATTGGATGATTGAGATCTATAAGAGCTTTTTGAATGAAGGTTTTTAAAAGATAAAATCGCTCCAGCATTGTTAAAAGACTATTCCACCTGGTTTTACAGTCCAAAAGAAGTGACAGCTCTTTGCCATGTTCAATTTTCATTTATTTTTGAAGTACTGTTTCATTTTTCAATGGTGATCTTTTGAAATACACTCTACAACTTTGCGGATTTTCTTTATCAGCTCATTCATGTTTTCATCTTGTGTTAACTCTGGTATGTGTTATAGCGCAAGGTCATTTTGTGACATTAAGATTAAGTCTGATTCTGGACTGTCTAAGTCTTCTAAATGTTCATCATCATGGATGTCGTCCATATGATCAACAGCCACAGGTGGTTCATTTATAGTATCATCTGAGGTAGAGCTGTCTTGCAAATAATGATGTTTTTCATAAAGCCAATATCCAGGAAAATATCAAATATACTTAGACGCTCTTTCAATATACGAAGACAATTTTCAGCCATACTTTCATACTTCCATAAATAGGAACAAGTCCCAAATTCCATTTTTTTTTTATATGAATGAACGTTGACAGCCATGTATGGTTTATTGGATGTTGAAGTCCACTTGTCGAAAGAAAGACTAAATCTTTCACCTGCACTTTTCAAATGTTTCAATTATGCAGTTACTTGCTTTCTGATTTTTTCACTGTAATTCATGACACGTTTTTGAATGGTGACGGCTGACTTTGGTAAATCCGTGTATTTTGCAAAGACAAATTTTCTCGAATTATCTGAAGTTATGAATATACTGAATGGAAATCCATCTAATGCAATCATTCTTGCCAAAACATCATTGAGGCTATCGTCGGCACTTTTAGTAAAATAATCATTTAACTTTCGCTTGGCTGGCGGCGGTGCTTTGTTCAGATTATCAGAATCTAGACTTGTTGAAGCTGATATAAGCTTGATGTTATGTTTTGATGACAAATGTGTATGTAATCCCTTAGTCGATCCATCCAAAGTCTTGAGAATGGCTGAGCATCGGTTACATTTGGCACTAATCCTATCCTTCGCAACTAAAAAATAGCTCCACATTGACGTTGTATCACTGTGTTTTTTATGTTTAACAAAGTCTCCCGACATTTGAAATACTTAATTTCAGATAATTGACTTTTAAATTTAGAAAATATCTTGTAATGACCAAAGTTTTCAATATAATTAAGCATATCTTAAAACTGGAAACATATCTTACAACTATACAATAATATAGGTTATCCATCAGAATTCAGACAGGCTTTAATGTCCTCTCATACCTAATTAACCTGTATTATAGATACATTGTAAGAATGATATTTTAAAAGAGTAACTGAGGAGTTTCTTGCCGGATCTTCTCCATAGAAAACGACGAATTTCGAACCGTGCCCTGCGCCAAACTGCTGACGTTTTATAAGTGCCCATGTAGGCCTATGTGAAATAAAACATTTTGAGTTTGAATTAATTTTTTTCTTAAAATTCAAACGCGAGCCAAAAATAAAAAAAAAATCACAAGAAACAGTAGTAGGTATCTCTACTACTATTTTTTAAGAGATAACATAGAGCAATCATGCCAGTAGCGTGCAACCAGCGCACCACGCACCATGAGACCATAAGTCTAGTTTAAGCATATACTAACGGGAACCCGTGTGAAATTAGTACTTCCCACAATATGATTATAAATTAAAGCCTGTCTGAATTCTGATGGATAACCTATATTATTATATAGTTGTAAGATATGTTTCCAGTTCTAAGATATGCTTAATTATATTTAAAACTTTGGTCTATACTGTCGTATAGACCAATTAATACAGCACAATGGAATTACAAATAAAAAATATCCGATAAGTTGGTCATCATGTATGTCATTGATATACACTATAAAAAGGAAAGGGCCAAGAATTGAACCTTGCGGAGCACTCATCTTGGCTAGGGATCCTGCAGATGTCACTCCATTAACAATAACTTTTTGTTGCCTGTTTGAAAAATATGAAAGAACAAGGTCAGCAGAACACGAATCCACGAACTCCGTAATGGTGTAATTTACAGATCAGTGTTTTGTGGTCAACGCAATCAAAAGCTTTGGAGAGGTCACAAAATATGCCAATTGCATCCTGAGATTTCTCCAAAGATTCCAGAATGTGACGGATGAGCGCTACTCCTGCGTCTGTTGTTGACCTACCTTTCGTGAAACCAAACTGCCGACTATGCAGAATTCCATTTGAGTTAAAATATGATAGCATCTGGTCCAGCATGATTTTTTCGTATATTTTGCTTAATGCTGGAAGCACATATATCGGTATAGTTAGAAGGATCACTCTTACAACCCGACTTAAAAATTAGTAATGTCACTGGATGCAACTTTTTCTCCAACATTCAATATGGATATCGTGTGTGTCTACTAAGTTAAATACACTGATAACTTTCAAGGGTTTATTGCTAAGTATAATTAACAAAGTAACGTAAGGGCTAAAATTATCGCTAAATGATGAAAATGAGTGCACCCGGTTGCTGTTCGAAATACACTAAGCTTGCGGCGAACTTAGTGCGACCGCATTATATCGCTTGCTCAGCAAACGTGGTCGATTGCAATATATTGCATCAAACATCGTGTAATAAGTTTTTGGGCATACCGATTGCAATCCTGACATTCATTTCAGAATTTACGACGAAAGTTCATTGGCTACTTTGTTAGCTTACAATTTACACTGGGTTATTGACAATTTAACTGATCCTAGGTTAAGTGACTATTCAGTATTATCTAGGGTATCTAATAATACTGAAATTAATTGTTTAAACCCTTAGATGTGACAAAGAAGAGTTATTATAACATAATTTTACTATATCATCAGAATATAAATCGTTTCTCCGGCAAAATATTAGATGAGGAAATGTTAATAGATAAATATGATATAGATATCTTATGTTTTTGTGAAACCTGGCTAAAACCAGATAGAATGTTGTTTAAAATTAATATTTTTCTGTTACTAGTACATACAACAGGTCCTCAGTAGGAGGTAGTACTTTAATATTACGTAGTAATTCTCTTAGATATAAGGAACAAAAATATATCACCGCTTGCTCTGTTGATTGCTTGTGTGAGGTAGCATGTACAGAAGTTGAAGGCCAAACTTTCTTAAGTGTTTATAGACCACCAGCATCAAACTTGTCATCATTCTTAATGATAATGGGAGAAATTTTAAGTACCTAAGCTTATAAGAGATAATAAATTAGTTTTCGTTTGTGGTCACCTAAATATTGATTTGTTAGTAAATTCACCTGAACACTGCAAGCTTACTTCATTGTTTGGTTCATTTAACTTAAAATGCACATACAAGGAAGCAACAAGAATAACAGCAACATCAGCTCAATGCATAGATAATATTTACACAATCAATCAAATACAAATTAGTGGAGTTAGGTCTGACCATACAGGTCAACTAGTATCCTTTGAGTTGGTTAAAAAGTGGCAATTAAATAAGACTATTAAGTTTAGGCCACTAACTAAAAAGAAATTAATGTTTTTAATGATAACATGTTAAGTAATCTTTCAATGGCCAATTTTGACTCCCATGACCCCAATGAAAATTACAGGATATTATTTTCTTCACTATGCCACGAATTTAGTAAGGCATGTCCAGTTAAAAAATTTCAAATGAGTAATAAATCTAAATTTAATGAATGGGCCACTGCTGGAATAAGAATAAGCTGAGACAATTCATACAACTTATACTATGAAAAATCATTGACTTCCGATGAAGCCTTCCATAATTATGTAAGAAACTACTCAAAGATATTTAAAAGAGTATGCGCCCTAAGCTAAATCTAAATAAGAAAGTAATAAAATTAGCATTTCTAACAATAAAATAAAAACTGTGTTGAAGGTGATAAACAAAGAAACTGGAAACACAAACCAACAGGGTTAGAATGATTTGACTTTGAACATCGATGATCAGGTCATCTCAGATAAGTCAAAAGTGGATGAGAAGTTGGAAAATTACTTTACCAATATTCCAGTAGAGGTTACTAAATCTCTACATTTTCCGCCATTATTAGCAGAATCTTTTTTAAAGGAAAACTTCAATAAGGATATACCATCATTTTCATTTAAGCTCATTCCTATTGATGTAATTAAAAAGCATTCCAAAGTCTTAACATAACAAACACTGATGACTTATGGAGTGCATCTGTTAGGGTTCTTGGTAATATTATTGACTCATTTGCTGCTATCCTAACAGGCACATTTAATTAATGTATAGACAGCGGTAATTTTCCCGATTTAATGTAACATAGTAAAGTAGTACTAATTTTTAAGTCGGGTTGTAAGAGTGATCCCTCTAACTATAGACCGATATATGTGCTTCCAGCATTAAGCAAAATATACGAAAAAATCATGCTGGACCAGATGCTATCCTATTTTAACTCAAATGGAATTCTGCATAGTCGGCAGTTTGGTTTCACGAAAGGTAGGTCAACAACAGACGCAGGAGTAGCGCTCATCCGTCACATTCTGGAATCTTGGGAGAAATCTCAGGATGCAATTGGCATATTTTGTGACCTCTCCAAAGCTTTTGATTGCGTTGACCACAAAACACTGATCTGTAAATTACACCATTACGGAGTTCGTGGATTCGTGTTCTGCTGACTTTGTTCTTTCATATTTATCAAACAGGCAACAAAAAGTTATTATTAATGGAGCGACATCTGCAGGATCCCTAGCCAAGATGAGTGCTCCGCAAGGTTCAATTCTTGGCCCTTTCCTTTTTATAGTGTATATCAATGACATACATGATGACCAACTTATCGGATATTTTTTATTTGTAATTCCATTGTGCTGTATTAATTGGTCTATACGACAGTATAGACCAAAGTTTTAAATATAATTAAGCATATCTTAGAACTGGAAACATATCTTACAACTATATAATAATATAGGTTATCCATCAGAATTCAGACAGGCTTTAATTTATAATCATATTGTGGGAAGTACTAATTTCACACGGGTTCCCGTTAGTATATGCTTAAACTAGACTTATGGTCTCATGGTGCGTGGTGCGCTGGTTGCACGCTACTGGTATGATTGCTCTATGTTATCTCTTAAAAAATAGTAGTAGAGATACCTACTACTGTTTTTGTTTTACACGATGTTTGATGCAATATTTTGCAATCGACCACGTTTGCTGAGCAAGCGATATAATGCGGTCGCACTAAGTTCGCCGCAAGCTTAGTGTATTTCGAACAGCAACCGGGTGCACTCATTTTCATCATTTAGCGATAATTTTAGCCCTTACGTTACTTTGTTAATTATACTTAGCAATAAACCCTTGAAGGTTATCAGTGTATTTAAATTAGTAGACACACACGATATCCATATTGAATGTTGGAGAAAAAGTTGCATCCACCAAGGATGCAACTTTTTCTCCAGCATTCAATATGGATATCGTATGTGTTTTAAATTGGATTTCAAACTGAAAGCCAGATTTGCAATCACCACCCCCAAAAACCCATTACACGATACCCATATCGAATGTGTGAGAAAAAGTTGCATCCGCCATCTTGGATTTTAAAATGAATGCCAGATTTGCAATCACCACCCCCAAAAACCCATTACACGGTACCCATATCAAATGTTTGAGAAAAAGTTGCATCGGCCATCTTGGATTTTAAAATGAATGCCAGATTTGCAATCACCATCCCCAAAAACCCATTACACGATACCCATATCGAATGTTTGAGAAAAAGTTGCATTCGCCATCTTGGATTTTAAAATGAATGCCAGATTTGCAATCACCACCCCCAAAAACCCATTACACGATACCTATATCGAATGTTTGAGAAAAAGTTGCATCCGCCATCTTGGATTTTAAAATGAATGCCAGATTTGCAATCACCACCCCCAAAAACCCATTACACGATACCCATATCGAATGTTTGAGAAAAAGTTGCATCCGCCATCTTGGATTTTAAAATGAATGTCAGATTTGCAATCACCACCCCCAAAAACCCATTACACGGTACCCATATCGAATTTGTGAGAAAAAGTTGCATACGCCATCTTGAATTTAAAAAAAAATTCCAGATTTGCAATCACCACCCCCAAAAACCCATTACACGATACCCATATCGAATGTTTGAAAAAAGTCTTCATCATCACTTTCACTTCCTCAAATGGTGCTTTTCGGGAGCAACTGCACAAGGTACTATTAGAAATACCCAAAACGCTATAGGTGTGCCTATAATATTTAAAGAGTTCCCTCGCTTTCTCCAGGATCCCATCATCAGATCCTGATTTCATAACAATGGAACCAACTAGAAAGTATACCCTGTCAAACGAAAAAAAAAATTCCAAATCGGTCCAGCCGTCTTCGAGTTTGAGGTTACATACATAAAAAAAAAGTTTAAGACGAACTGAGAACCTTCTCCTTTTTTTTGAAGTCGGTTAAAAAGCAATAATAACATCACAAAATAGAAATACGTACCTACTTTTAATTCGCTTTTTTTCGAAAATTTGCGCCAACTTTCTTCTAATAATATTTTTTTTTTACATTTTCCCATAATAAAACAAATATTGAAAAAAAAATGTTAAAGAAATATATATTGAACAATAAAAAGTAATTGTTGGGTATGCATAATAAATCGTACTCAAAATAACAAAAAATATGACTTATGTTATTCAACGGATTGCTGCAATACATACGTACACAATAGATCGCGAATTATCGTTACCGGCGAAACGCTCCACGATGAGACGTGACCCCTCTCTGAGCTCCCGTGGACGACTGAATTTTCGACCGGTGTACGTTGCGTGCGTATGGTTCAAAATAGCGCGCAAATTAGAAGAAAAAATTAAAATTAAAACAACCAAGCGACATTTTTGAAATTTTAAAGCTGTAAATGATAGTATGATAATTAGAGAATAATATGAATTGAAGTTTATGAAAAAATTCAACAGTTTACTATCAAAATTCAGCGACGCACGAGCATGCTTTGTAAGGATTTTTGTCCAACTTTATGTATTTTTGTTTAATAAACTATAAAATATTTTTAAATTTTGCCAATTATGTTTGCTAACACATTTATTCTAGTGTTCATTACATATTTTTGTATGGTAATTAAAGTACTATTATAGGTTATATTCCTTTAGTTGTGAAGACCGTTTTGAGTTATTTTACTCGGCGCAGGCTTAAGGGTACTACCCCGCTCAAATTGTAAAAATAGCGTAACTTTAAAGAAGTTTGCTGCTGAATCTTCTTATACTTTCACCAAACAAAATATACATATTAAAGCTAAGATCATTACGATGCGAATGCATTGTTTACAATCCTGATAAATATACCCAAATTAAAGTAATAAATCGAAATAAAAAGGCAATTTCTAGCCTAAATTGCAAATTTTACTAATAACCGGTTATTAGATACATATGATTTATAAACCAAAAAAAGGTAACGATGTCCTTAACGGTTTATATTGTTTAATTTATTATTTTGTTTAGTATATTTATTATAAAAAAATATAAACCAAAAATACTACGTGTAACCCGCGTGAAACACCCCCGCAATGCCTGTTGCGCATAGCCGGAACGCGTCTCGTTAGTGTCTTGACGACTCTTGTGACGGGAGGACTGTGCGTGCGATATTTTTTCCGCATAAATAATAAAAGTGTAGGATTTTGAATGACTTTTCAATTAAATCATATTGCAAATAGTATAGATATATATAACATGTAAATTAAAATATAAATTAAGTTTGTAAATTAACATAAAAGTGTTTGTAAGTTTGTTTTTCTTTTCAAGTTGGTCATAGATTAAACCTGATACATTATGCCTATATACAAAAGTTAAAATAATGTGAAGTGTGGCCGAGCTCATCAAATAATTGGTAAGTAATAAAATAATTATCTATACTAATATTATAAAGTGGTAAAGTTCGTTTGTTTGTTTGTATAAACGCGCTAATCTTTGAAAACGCTGGGTAGATTTGGATGAAATTTGTATGGAAGTAGTTTGAAGCTTGAGAAAAGCTAGGTACTTTATACCCGACTGCAAAAGAAGTACATCATATTTTTATCGTGATTAAGCGCGAGTGCTAGTTTTATTATTATTTTTTTTTTAAAGTTAACTAGCAATGTGGGTAGAATTCACATTCACACTAGCAATCTTGTTAACACCTCCAAATAAGCTGAATATGCTTGTGTCTGGAGTGGGTTCACGGCAATAGTGTAATGGGTGGGGTTCGAACTCATGACCTGTCGATCACAATTCACAAGTCCGACACATTATCTATTAGGCTATTGACACTTTTGTTTTTATTATGATGACAATATTTATAAAATCCTGTTGGTTTTTATTAACAATTTTATGAATTTTCGTAAAATTAAAATATACTGGTTTTACCATAGGGTTTCACGTTTGAATCATCATCGACTCCAAGATGACTGTGATGATCTGGCCTACCTGATGATGAACTCCGAATATGAGAAAAGTATCTCAGCCCTGGTTCTATGTAGACCTTTCATGTCTGGGCTCATTTAACAGGTTTCGACGTGACCAAGATGACTATGATGGTCTCGCCTACCTGATCATGAACTACCACATAATGAATGCAAAATACTTTTTCAGTTCATTCTGTACTTTATTACTAGACCAGCGTAATTACAAATATATTATGTTTCTAGGCAACACAAAAAACAGCAGAACACTCAAGCATAAAAGCAGGATAAGCAAAACCAGGAACACCAGAGTGCTGAGCCCTTTGCCAACATTTCAAATGTACTTCTACCACGTATACCAGAACCATTGAAATTATTGCAAATTGTACCGGTGAGCTTTATATCTTTTTCTATTTATTTGACTTTATAATTTTTTTAACCGTGTAAATTTATCTTTAAAAAAATTGGCCAAGTGTGAGTCAGACTCGCCCATGAAGGGTTTCGTAGTAACTACGCAAGATACCATTGTTTTTCATAGTGTTTATATGAAATACAAAGTTATATTTGCGGTTTTAGAAAATGTGCTACTTATATCTCAAAAACTGCCGATTCTATTTCGTTCAAACCAATTTTCATAGAAAATTTTCATTAAGATCTAGACATAATAGCAAATATTTTGTTTAGATTTTTCACTCTATTATCATAGAAGACTAGCTGTGCCCCACGGATTCACCCGCGTATAATCCTACTACTAATAATACAACATGTAGCTAACATAATTAACGTACATCCTAGAAGTAGTTTGTTCGGAATCGTTTACTGAAGCTATTACTATCATTTTAATACTTATAGGTAATTTTTAGAACTTAAAACGGGATATTTACCATGTGTATTTATTGTTTTGAGTTTCTGATATTTCGGCACTGTTGCAAGCGCCATGATCACGGATGAACTGAAGTCCAGTGGTTCAAATGTGTAAAAACCGAAAAAGTTCCGTAGAAAGTTCGCGAGTCGACACGGTGAGTTTTATGTGTCAGGAACAGAATCCAGTGTTTAGTGATACATGTGACAGTGGTAGCGGTATCGCTAACAGAAAACGAACGAGAAAGTGGGTAGACCGATTTGTCTGCTCATAAACTTCCACCCGCTATTACTTCAGTTCATCCGTGATCATGGCGCTTGTAACAGTGCTGAAATATCGGAAACTCAAAACAATAAATACACATGGTAAATATCCCGTTTTAAGTTCTAAAGATAGTGCTAGTGACCATGTTAGCTTAAAATCTTATATAGGTTAATTACCTATCCTTATCCCAAAAATAATTAAAACTACGTAAATCACAGTCACACTACGTTTGTACAGTCAAAACAAACTGAAATGAACCGTAACTCAAGGCAATAAGACTTTTAAAAGTGCAGTTTTATTTGTATTAGTACAAATTCCGTATTGAATGATACAAAATAAAGAAAAATGAACCTTATTTCAAGCACTTTAAAGTCTTTACAAATACACTTATACATGTTTAACTAAAAATTCAGTGTATGTATTATGATTATAACATCATATACTAATTGGAGTTTTTGAGGGTGTGCGTTAATTATGTTACATGTTGTATACACGATTTTCATTCTGAGTATAGATGTTAGAGTTATTAAAATTTAGTAACTCCTGTCCCCGGGGGCGCGAGATGTCAACGCAGACGGACGTACTTCTAATAGCTCTATGTTAATTTTACCGTGATTAAAATGCATAAACATACGTAAAAACTGAGAATCTACATTAGTAAGTTACAAGCAATAATGTAACAGCTGTTTTAAATAACAACTCCGATTTTTAAAAAGTGTACGTGTTCTGTACTTTGATCCCACAAAGAAGTCATAGAAACCTCACGAGTTACCCATTCTACTGAATCAATAGTTCACCAATTTCAAAACTTTACTCGAGAAGTCGATGGCGCAATTGCGAAAAGTACGCGTTGGCTCTACGAATCTCTGAGCAACCCAAGTTCGTATCTAAACCTGTGACTTGACTTTTTGTGCGATTGGCTTTTTTCTTTGCATTTGTGAAATATAATTTGTATTATTTTTTTATAAATAATATAATATTTAGTCCTGGAAATACTTGTTGGTAATATTATATTATATATAAGAAAAAGTGCCGACAAATAGATCACCGTCATTGACGTTCACCCCGTCTACATCGCTTGCAGCACCGTTGCCAATTCCACTTCAGCACTGCTCCTCGGAACCTAACATACTGAATACTGACTCGGTTAGTAAATAATGCGGCTTTTCAAACGCTCCGAGCAAAAAATGTTCCGAGTCAAGGATAAATCAGGATAACGAATTATCTATTTTCATGGCCGGAATTAAAACCATGTTCCTGGAATTTAAGTAGGGACAAGTAAAGAAAATTGGGAAAAAGTGTGAATCATTGGAAGAGATAAAGATTCAAAACTCACAAATCCAGGCTACAGTTTTTTTTCTATCACAGGATTATGTTGACCTCAAAAATGAATTTATTAAATAAATTTAAAATAAAACCGCAAATATAACTTTGTATTTCATACAAGCTCTATTAAAACAAACTTACTTTGCGTAGTTACTACGAAACTTTTCATGGGCGAGTCTGACACGCACTTCGCCAATTTTTTGAAGGTTATTTACTAAATCGCAAATATGACTGTGTATTTCATATAAACACAGCACAAAACCTTATAAAATCAATAATTTACAAGCATCGCCGAATGACACTTGGTAGTATGCGGCAGGTAAGTACATACGCATAGCTATCCATCGCCGCGCGCGCCAAACAGCGCGGTGGCTGTCGATGCGCCCGAGGCACCCCGAGGCGACCTACCTTTCAGTCTTTCCACCGCTGCACCATCGCGCCCCTAAGCCTGCGTTGATTTTGTATGCAATGAAGAACGTTCAGTTCTTATAGTGTGTTTACTATTGTTTCATAAATCTGTATCTTCTCTTAAATCTATCTTACTAGACTGACTAATTTCTCCTTCCTAGACGAATCTAATAAACTATACTTGTTAAGTGGGTGTTTATATTTCAAAATCAATAGACATTCTACAGTGTTACAAATTTGTAAAATGAAACAATCATAAATAATCTGAATATGTTTGTTGCAGCCTGATCAGGGTGAAGAAAAAAAGTAACCAGAATATTCTAGTTCGACGCGGACACTATCCAATTAGAAGAATGTTATATTATTGACGACCAACATTCACCGTCAACAACAATCACATTTAATAATCAACCGACTTGTCCTGGATATTTACAAATTGATCAGTTTTAGTCGAGTTTAAGTTAAGATTTTGTTGATTAATAAATTCATATACCTACTTACACACTTATTTTTTCTTTTTATTTATACCAGTCCATCATCATTAGATATGCAACTTTACCATTATAATTTATAAATATGTAATGAAACAACTAATTAAAACGAAATACCAAATCCTACTTTTCTTCTTCTTATCGTGTAGGTAAGTAAGGTCTAACGACCCCATAAACCCTAGTTTCAGAGTTTCTAGACCGCCTCAAGGGCCTCTGTCGTAGTCTATTTTGTCGATCGCCATTTGGCGACCGGGACCACCAGCTTATGCGTACCTTCCAAAGCACGGAACCATCTTTTTATCAGACATTCAGGTGATGCAGGCCTGCGATGTCCTAGCCAAACTGGAAACAACTTTACAAAGTATGCTTCCCACGGGAATCGAACCCACGGCCACCGGGTCACAAGGCAAATGCCACTCGATCACGGAGACAGTTATTAAGTCTTATTACCTATATCCGGTAATTTATTTCAAAATAAAACGGAATAGTAAAAATGTAGTAAGCCTCTCAGAGAACAAAATTAAATCGGCAAAGACGACAGCGACGCGACGCGCGACGTGTCTGTATTCTTAATCTAATACGCTTTTCGTATCTTTCGTTGTGGTATAAATATCAATCGGCAGAGGGCACTAAAATAACAAATGCTAGTACAGTTTCTAAATCCCCAAGGTCGTTGGGCAATGTAATCCCCTTAACAAAATGTCACATATCCTATAATATTTCAAATGCGCGAAATTTCATCCGAATCCGTTAAGCCGTTTATGTGTGATTGAGTCACAAACATCTAAACATCTTCACAAACTTTCGCATAATTATAATATTAGTAAGAATAAATATAAAAAAGTAACGATTTAACTCTTTGTTTTGATCTATACCATACCAATATATCTACCTACATGTTACTTAATTAAAATGTTGATTTTACGAAACATATTTGAGATTTTACTAAACTATAATGTCATTTGACGTGACGTCATACCTATTCTTCCACCAATTCGCGTTTTTTTTTTTTTTTTTTTTTTGTTTTGGCATTGCACTGTTCGTGCTTATTGCCACTGACAATATTTTATTTGATCAAAACGTAGGAATCAATTACTCGCGAAATGATAAAATAATACAACAGGAAATTTGGAATAGGAAAGGAGATTAGTTTTATTCAATAAATATAATAATAAATAATAACAACATAAATGGAAATTTAGTACAACAGAAAATTATATATATTAATGCTTAAATAGCTATATCGTTATTTACAAGAAAAAGAGCTATGGATTTATAAATATCTACATTAAAATTAAACAAAATACATGAAATAGAAGTGGGAAAAGGGACTCGGAGGGAAACAAGGCTTTGGAAAAGTGAGGAGTGGTCATAAAGGGGGCAGGAAAAAATAAGGTGGTTCAGATCTCCCACTTCAGCGCCACATTCACACGCAGGGTTCTGCACAATGCCAAGCCTGGCAAGATGAGAAGGAGTGCATACGTGACCCAATCGCATACGTATGAATATTGTTGTAATCTTTTTGCTTAACTTGTACTTGCTAAACCAAGGTTTCATAAAAATTGATGGCTGAATAGTACGATAAAATTTCCCTTTCACTGATTGCCCGGACCAAAGCTGACCCCAGGATTCCTGTAGATAAACCCTGGGCAGAGCTGCCAGATCTTGGGAGTTATTTTTGTACGGAAAAACGTCTCCACACAATACGGCATCATTAGCTAACTGATCAGCTCCCTCATTACCCAGAATGCCACAATGTGAGGGTATCCACGCAAAATGCACTGAATACCCCCTAGTAAAACACCTAAAAAGGAGTTCACGTGTTTCAAATTGTGAACCGTACTGGTTCAATACTCAGAAGTAAGGACTTGGAATATAAAAACACTCTTGATAGACTTTGAAAACCACTTTTATTACTAAAGTATACAATGCAAGTGACTGGCACAGAGGTCCCGATACGAATGCCCAGAGTGCAGAGTATAACACTATAAATATCTGCACAGTTCCCACCATTTTACTTGCTTATGATTGGTCGAGAACTGTCAAAGTCTCGACCAATCACATGAAGTCAATACAACTGCATTTAATCTTAAGAGTTCATAGATATGATTATAAATAGTCAACAAACATATAATTATAGGAATAATTTATAACACGAGTATATTACTATAAATATCTGCACACTTCCCACCATTTTACTTGCTTATGATTGGTCGAGAACTGTCAAAGTCTCGACCAATCACATGAAGTCAATACAACTGCATTTAATCTTAAGAGTTCATAGATATGATTATAAATAATCAACAAACATATATAATTATAGGCGTAATTTATAACAGCTCGGCCATCCGACTTCCAACGAGTCCCTCGTTGTTATGTATTACAAAAGAAAGAAAAAAAAAACCATTACATACATCATTTTCAACTTATCAATGTAACGTATTGAACATCGTCTTTAATTAATCATATCTTAAGTTCAATTCTTTTACAATAGATTTACTCCTTAAATAATTTTAGTCTCTAAGCTTTCTTGAAAAATAAAAACCAATAAGTTTATTTATTAATCCATGACCTTGATTAATAAAACGCTTATAACCTTTAAGGGTGTCGGTTACCTGACACACCTAGCGTAATCATCTTATATCGGCAGTAGGTGTACGTATTGGTCCATGACCTTGACCAGTAATGCACCTACTATTGCACCGATTGCTAAAATGGGAGGCATCCTTTACCTGATACCCCCCCACCAACTCATTAGTACGTGACTCTAACCAATGAATCGGTATTTACTAGTCCATGACGTTGACCAGTAAATATTTCAGCCATTAATTAGTACATGGAATAATTTAGATGATACATGACATTAATCATCTAAGCTTAAAACCACATTAGCATTACTTTTTATTGTGACATCGACATCTCATAGTTCTTTATATGTTCATGTTAGAAATACACAATGTAATTGATAGCAAATGATCTGATTCTGTGTTCTTATCTACCTGCTTATTTAGTTCTATGTACAATATTCATATTTATCAACACCAATGAATTGACAATACATCTAATTACAATACTTCACATTCAGATTCACAATATTTAGGCTTGGATTCACAATCGGTTGATACAGGTTCGTTAAAACAGATCCATGGGAATATTTTATCAATGGCCACTACAGCCTCGTACCTCTTACTGGTCCTTGTGAGGGGTGTGTCCTCGACCACAAACCTATCGTTGGGGAGTACCTTCTTAATTCTGTAGGGGCCTTTACACTTAGGTTCGAGCTTCTTAGATTGCCCCTCTATTCCCGTCACAGCTCTTACTACTCTAACCAAATCACCTTCTTTGAAACGCATCCCCATTTTTCTGTACCTATCATACCGCTCCTTGTCCTTGTCCTGTTGTATCTTAATAAGCTCACCGGCTGTAGCCCTAACATCGTCCAGACTCTCCCCGAGCTCAGACGTAACTTCGTTTATTACGTCGTTTAACAGACCTTCAGATGGATTGGTTAGATTCCGCCCGAAAAGAAGCTCCGCTGGAGTCTTTTTAGTGGTGGCATGTACAGTGGTATTTATACCCAACTGTATGTTAGGTAAATGATCATCCCATAAACCATTTGGTTTATCGTGGTTCATTGCCCCGAGCGCTGCCAAAATGGTGCGGTTGTATCGTTCCACTTGGCCATTCGCTCGGGGTGTGGCAACGGCATTAATCACGTGCTTTATACCACATGATTGAATAAACGTGTTAAACTGTCTACTAGTGAAACTCGTCCCTTGATCCGTAATCAAACGGGTTGGCACACCGAAGTAACTAAAATGCTCTCTCAATACCCTAATGCTTGTGGATGATTTGGTATTTCGCACAGCGGTGATGTCAACAAATTTAGTAAACGCGTCTATGATAACTAGGATGAATGTATTGCCACGCTTGGTGCGGATAAAAGGACCGAGATGATCCGCATGTATGGTGTGGAACGGTATAATAGCTTTAGGGATGGGGTGTAGTTCACCGGGCCTGGAACCACCTGGCAGCTTGTGATGTGCGCACTGAAGGCAAGCCGACACGTACTTTTTTACAAACCTTCTCATCTTTGGAAACCAATAAGTAGCTTGCAAGCGTGCTAACGTTTTGTCAAACCCGAAGTGTCCCACATCATCATGATTGGCTTTCAGTAGTTGCCATCTAGTGCCACTCGGAACAACCCAACGAATAGTATTTTCGTCAATCACACGATATACCCGTCCATTTACAAGCTTGTAATTTTTGAATATGTCAATGGCATCTTTACATTTGGAATCACTTAAAAAGTTAAAACATTCGCGATATTCTTAATGTCTTCGTCCGTCTGTTGCACCGTTGCTAGCCAATCGTCAGTGCCTACTGAAAGTATATCTAACACGTGATCAACATCTGGATTACCGTCTATATCACCCCTGCTAAGGGCATCTACGTGTGCCATTTTGTCGCCAGGGCGGTATTCTATCGAGCAGTCGTATTCTAAGAACTGCAGCCACCAGCGAGCAATTCGTGGGATTAAGTCGCGTTTACTCAAAGTGGTACGTAAAGCGTTGCAGTCCGTAACTATGATGAATCTAATACCAAGTAAGTAATGCCTGAACCTATTTAATGAGGCAATAATAGCGAGGGTCTCTAACTCGAAAGAGTGAAGTTTTTGTTCATCGGGACTGGTTTGCCTGCTATAATAAGCAATAGGTTTGAACACCCCAGATCTGTCCTGTTGCATTAAAATGCCGGCTACTCCGTACTTGCTAGCGTCAGTGTGGAGTTGGGTTAGTGCACTAGGGTCGTAAAGTCCCAGGACCGGTCTTTGTACTAAAATCTCCTTTAATTTTTCAAACGATTCTAGTTCTTTACTACCCCAACTCCAAGAAGAGTCCTTCTTCAACAGACTAGTCAGAGGACGTGCTATTAAAGCGAATCCCGCGACAAACCTCCTGAAGAAGCTAGCAAGGCCTAAGAATCTTCTAACTTCGTGAACATTTGTTGGCGTAGGGAATTTGGAAATAGCGTCTGTTTTAAGTGTCCCTGGTCTAACACCCTCTGAACTGACTTCGTACCCTAGGTACTCTATTTTGTCATAATAAAAATTACATTTATTCATTTTGAGAGTTAGGCCATTTTGTGCCAGCAAACGCAACACCTCCTCCAAACGTACCATCCCCTCATCAAATGACTTGGCGGGGATCAGAATATCATCCATGTAAACCAATGCGTACGATGAGGCAGGTGAATTGTGGATGATCTTATTCATTGTGCGCTGGAATACCGATGGTGCGTTTACTAATCCAAAAGGCATTCTGTTGTACTCGTATTGACCCTGAGGGGTCACGAAAGCTGTCTTATCTCGAGAACCTTCGGCTATTGGGATCTGATAGTACCCAGATGCTAAATCGAGGGTAATAAATAGTGAACTACCTGATAATAAGTCTAACTGATCCTCGATACGAGGGAGAGGATAGTGTTCTTTCTTTGTCTTTCTATTTAGTGCACGGTAGTCCACACATAACCTCTTTTCCCCAGACTTTTTGTTAACTAGTACTATAGGGCTTGCGTACGGACTGTTAGATTCCCTTATAATGCCGCTTTCTAACATTTCATTGATCATATCTTGAACTAACTGGCGTTCGGTAAAGGACAACCGGTATGGGCGGTAAACGACAGGATCGGGATCATCTAATTGAATCACCATTTCGGTTGCCATTGTAAATCCAAGATCTTTTAAACTACTGGAAAAGCAATATTTATATTTATCCAACAAGACAATTAATGACTCTTTTTGATCCTTTGTTAAATTTTCTCCGCAGCTGATAGGTTCATCTATGGATGACTGATCACTGAAATCTAATTTTTGGACGTTTAGGCTCTCGGTTAAAGTGAGGCTCCTAGTTATAAGATTACCCTTTTCTATAACTAGATGGTTGTCACTAATATTCTGAACGAGTATATTACCCGCACCGTATGTTAATTGATACTCGCCGGGCAACAAGTAATGTTCGTAACCTTCAATATTGCGTACGGTTCCATTGACGTAAATTTTTCCCGAGAAAGAATTACACGAACTAACTGGGATCGCCTTTAATTCGCCGCGCCCTATGCGCGTCTCCTTCATACATAAAAGTGGAGAAATCAAAGCGGACTGCTCACTAACTCGCTGGAAAATAACGTCAGATTTTGTCGTTACTATTTTGACTGAGGGTCTTTCGGTGAAAGTGTGGCCTAGTAGTATAGGGAAATTTATTAAATAATCATCTACTACCAATATCTCCACGTGATTTTCTACTACCCCCTGTACTTCGATCGTGACGTCAACCTTGCCAAGCGGTTTGTATGGCACGTTACCTATTCCTCTTAATAGTGGCACTTCTCCTACCTTCCAGTCTAGTCCTAAACGCTGAGCTTCACTGAGACGAACCAAAGTACCCTCGCTTCCCAAATCTACGAGACATTCTGAAAACAACCCATTTATTTTAATAGGCATTCTATACTTGGCACTTGAATCGCCTGTATTTTCTACTTTCAATATTGCTTTTGGTTTAGCGTTGGTACTTTGCTTTGCCCCAGGGCACTCAGTGTCTTTATGTCCTAGTAGATTACATTTAGAGCATTGAATCCTCGGTTTTGGGCAACGAAAGAATGGATGACCGGGTTCTTTACAATTGTAGCAGACCATACTAGATCCGGTTGACTTCCGGGAACCGTGTTCTATTTTATTACCGGTAAATATGTTATTTTGTGATCGCCTATCTCTATCCTTAACTTTCTGCTGCTCGTTTGTGGACCTATCTTGACCTACTTTTATTGTCTTTAAAAATTTAAGAAGCATTTCCGGTTCCGTAAATTCAGCTCCTTGTGCTCCCAACCTAACACCACGATCTTCTATACCTGCTATGATACAATCAACTGCACGTTTTCCTGATATTTCGCAACGATTTAGAAGATTCATTTTGTTATAATAATATATTTCTAACGACTCCCCATAACGAACCTTTTTATTCAACATTTCCATTAGTAAGTCTGCATAATTATCCCTAGTTGGAAAAGATTCCTTCAGCTTTAACTTCCACTCCGGCCAAGAAAATAGTAGTGAGGGTAGACCCTGATACCAGGATTTAGCTACCCCTGTTAATTTCGGTAGGGCGTAGTGGACTACTTGTTTATCGTTCCAACCATAGATCTGTTCACATTCATCAACCTTATGAAGCCATGTATCAACCGTTTGTTCCTTACATAATGGGTCAAAATCAGGAATTACATTATTTAAAACAGGATATCTATCGCGATCACTTGTATTATTTATACCCTTAAGTGCAGTAATAAAGTTCTCAATAAACAGATTACTATTCAACTCACGCTCACGATGTGTTTCTTCACGGGATGGTGTACGAAGGCGAGGAGTTCTGCTCCTATGTGAATGCCCGAGTTCTACGTGGCAAGTCTTGTGCCGTCCTGGAGTGCGCGATCGGGTCCTGGAGCGCTTAGCACGACGACTTGCCCTTCTTGAATAGCGTGGTTGGGAAGGAGACCGACTAATCGTCAGTCGCGATCGTCTTCCTTTCGATCGCCTGGACCGCGACCGACGGTTTCGGCTGCCACAATTTTCTTCATGTGAACGCGTACGGCTTCGACCCCGACTGCGGCTTCGAGTTGCATCACGACATCGAAGTGGCGGCGTCAGCGACTTGCGAGGGGTCCGTCTAGGTCCATCACGTTCTCTTCGAGAACTAGACCCATGTTCATCCATGTTTTCGTGGCCTCAACATGTAATAATAAAAAAACAGCTGAGTTAATAAACCCTAACTATACTTAACTTGTAAACAAGATGTTTATTAATTTTCACATACTTTATTATAGACCATCATACATGTTTATCCCCAGGGAGTACCCTGGCACAATAAACATGCATGACTAACCATATAAACCTCCGGACTGTCTCCGTTACGGTAAATACAGTTCAGTCTCCAATTACAAACAGAAATATCAAACATGTTCATCTCCAGGGAGTACCCTGGCAAGATTAACATGCACGACTAACCATATAAACCTCCGGAATGTCTCCGTTACGGTAAATACAGTTCATTTCTGAAGTAATTAAAATAAGACGAGAGAAAAATACGTTATTATGGTGATAAACCTGTAGCCTACTTTTTTCACATTCATATTGTAAATTGCAATAATATGACTAACGAGGGTAAATACAGTTAATTCTCAAATTACAAACAGAAATATCAAACATGTTCATCTCCAGGGAGTACCCTGGCAAGATTAACATGCATGACTAACCATATAAACCTCCGGAATGTCTCCGTTACGGTAAATACAGTTCATTTCTGAAGTAATTCAAATAAGACGAGAGAAAAATACGTTATTATGGTGATAAACCTGTAGCCTACTTTTTTCACATTCATATTGTAAATTGCAATAATATGACTAACGAGGGTAAATACAGTTAATTCTCAAATTACAAACAGAAATATCAAACATGTTCATCTCCAGGGAGTACCCTGGCAAGATTAACATGCATGACTAACCATATAAACCTCCGGAATGTCTCCGTTACGGTAAATACAGTTCATTTCTGAAGTAATTCAAATAAGACGAGAGAAAAATACGTTATATTATGGTGATAAACCTGTAGCCTACTTTTTCACATTTATATTGTAAATTGCAAGCAATAATATGACTAATGAGGGTAGACAGTGCAATTAAAATAAACAAAAGACACTTACGTTTTCTCGGTACGCCAAATACTTAAGCGTATCTCCGATCCTTTTGTGGGCACTAGGCTGTTAATCCCACTTCTGAGATGTGAACCGTACTGGTTCAATACTCAGAAGTAAGGACTTGGAATATAAAAACACTCTTGATAGATTTTGAAAACCACTTTTATTACTAAAGTATACAATGCAAGTGACTGGCACAGAGGTCCCGATACGAATGCCCAGAGTGCCGAGTATAACACTATAAATATCTGCACAGTTCCCACCATTTTACTTGCTTATGATTGGTCGAGAACTGTCAAAGTCTCGACCAATCACATGAAGTCAATACAACTGCATTTAATCTTAAGAGTTCATAGATATGATTATAAATAGTCAACAAACATATAATTATAGGAATAATTTATAACACGAGTATATTACTATAAATATCTGCACACTTCCCACCATTTTACTTGCTTATGATTGGTCGAGAACTGTCAAAGTCTCGACCAATCACATGAAGTCAATACAACTGCATTTAATCTTAAGAGTTCATAGATATGATTATAAATAATCAACAAACATATATAATTATAGGCGTAATTTATAACAAAATATAATATAAGGATTATGAGAATAGAAAGGAAATCTGGCCAAAGATTGTAAGGCACTTCTTGCATCAGTTAAGATGAGTGAATTCCGTAAGCCCATCATAAGTATATACTCGACAGCTTTGAATAGACCGTAACATTCTCCCGTAAATACAGATGATTCGGGGGGAAGCTTTATTTTTTGAATGATATTATATTGGGAGTGGTATACACCTACACCCACACATGAGTCTCTTCCATGTTTCGAAGCATCTGTAAACAAGAGCTGACAACCCTTCCAGTCTCTATCCATAGTAAAGTTAAAGTTAATGTTATGACATACGTCCTCACGGTAAATATTAAGGTTATAATGTATGTTTGGTGACATAATTAATGAATTGTAATTACAATGAAATATAGGAAGAAATTGAGATTGATGACAGGGAGCTTCAATTGCATTGTATTTTCTAAAGCTTTTAACTAAACACGGAGTAGCTTTGTGCCTCCAGTAAGTGGATGAAATTACTTCTTCCGAGAGAATGAAAAGTTTATTTCGCAAAGGATGATAAGTAAATTGCAAACACCGAGCCATAAATCTATCAGCTAAAAATTGACGTCGTAAATGAAGTGGAGGGTCTCCACATTCCACCTGAAGACAATTAATAGGACTGCTTTTCATTGCACCTGAAACCACTCTGAGTGCCTTGGACTGAACACTGTCCAGTTTCTTAAGACCAGCAACATTAGCAGGTTCCAGCAAAAAAGTACCATAGTCCAATATGCTTCTAATCAAGGTGTTGTACAATAGTTTTAATGAAAAAGGATGTGCTCCCCACCAAACACCAGAAAGACATCTAATTATGTTGATATTTCGTTCACATTTAGCAGCTATATATTCACAGTGTGGTAAACCAGTAAGATGTGTATCCAGAATAAGGCCTAAAAATTTAACCTGGTTTTTAACGGGCATTGGGATATTATTGTACCTTACTGTAACCATAGGAGGCTTACGCATTCTAGTAAACAAGACAATGTTGCTTTTATCAATTGACAAGTGCAGACCATTGGTTTCTAGCCAAGTCTTCAGTAAGCTTAGAGAAGAGGTTAAGGAAGTACAAATATTTACAACAGAATGACCAGGTAAATAAAGAAGTAAATCATCCGCATATTGAAGGACTTGTACTGACTCATTTAGAGAGGATTCCAAATCATAAGTGTAGATATTGTAGAGAATTGGACTAAGTACAGAACCTTGAGGGAGACCTTTCCATACAAGACGGGTAAATGTATACCCATCAATATGAAGATTTATAGATCTCTCTGAAAGCATGTTAATTATGAACTTAGAAAGCATTGTTGGAACTTGTAATGAATTAAGTTTTTGTTCTAGGATTGATACCAGGACATTATCATAAGCTGAACTAATATCCAGGAAAGCAGCAATTACAGAATTATTAGAAGAGAAGGCTAAGCGAATATCAGTTGTGAATACACCAAGGCTGTCTATCGTACTTTTACCCTTCCTAAAACCAAACTGTGGTGTAGCTAGCAAGTTTTTGCTTTCCAAATACCACTCCAAACGATTCTTAATAAGATGCTCAACAATTTTAGCAAGAACTGTAGAAAGTGCAATTGGTCGATAGGAAGTAACATTAGAAGGAGGTTTGTTTGGTTTCAGAATGGGAATAATTGTTTGAGACTTCCAACTTGATGGAATGTTTCCAGATATCAAAGCTGAATTGATGAGATTTAAATATATTAAAAGGACAGAGTCAGACAGATTAGCTATAAATGAATATGGTATACCATCTTCACCAGGAGCTGAATCCTTAACATGTGAAAGGACTCCTTTCAACTCACTTAGCGTAAAGAGAGAATTCAACTCAGAATTAGGAATAGGAACATAGGGAAAATGCATTAAAGATCTCTGTTCTGGGACTGAAGGAGGAGCTAAATGATCCATAAACTCATTGGCTAATTCTAATGGCAGTTTTGAGGCTGTTGTGTCATGGAATGCTGATCTGAATCGCCTAATATTTTGCCATACTAGAGATGCATTAACCTCTGGCGAGATAGATGCACAGAATCTTTGCCAGCCTTCAAATTTCTTTTTCTTAAGGAGCTTACGAGTTGTACGAGCAGCTTCTAAGTATATCGCAAAATTGTGACAAGTCATAGCATGACCATATTTTTTTTCTGCTTCTTTTCTTTTTTTGATGGCCTGAGTGCACTCAGCATCCCACCAAGGGGGTGAAGGAATTTTGCCTGTAGCACCATTCTTAATAGGGAAAGTATTATCTGCCACCTCCATTAAAATTCTTGTAATTTGATTAGATAATAACTGAGGGTCATGTAATTGTAAGGAATTATTTAAAGCGAGGATTCTTTCTTCTACACAATTTTTGTATGTATCCCAATCTGCATTTTGAAGTCTATACTTTAATCGTGGTGTTGGATTGTAAGCAGCTGGTTTTTTATGTGGAAAAGAAATTATTAAAGGGTAATGATCACTACCATAAGAAGACGGTAAAGGAGACCAGGTTAATGTTGATGCTAACTCAGGTGTGCAGATTGAGAGGTCAGGGGCACTTATTCCCTCATCTGGATTTGTTTGGCGTGTTGGGAGACATGTATTTAAAATACATAAATTATTAGAGTCTAGAATTTCCAATAACTTTTCCCCATAGTAATTGGAACTAGAACTACCCCAGGACTGATGTTGTGTATTAAAGTCACCCATTACCAAAAATGGTTTGGGTAAAACTGAAAGAAGATTATTTATTTCAGAAAGAATATTTACAGTGGGACGAGAATAATATATACATACTAAACAGATTTTATTTACAATAGCAGCGACAGCAGATATATCGTCACTGAGACTTGGAAGAGGAAAAGATTGAAAAGACAAGTTATTTTTAATAAGTATGGCGACACCGCCATACCCATCACTTCTATCTGTTCTTAGACACGTATAGCCAGGAATTCTAAAAGAGAACCCTGGTTTAAGCCATGTCTCACAGAGAGCGACTGCAAAGGGATCATATTTGTTCAATATGTAGGATAGATCAGATTTTTTATTCAAAATGCTGCGACTGTTCCACTGGACAATCTTGGATAGATTTGGATCCATTATTAAGATTAAATAAGTTAGACAGCGTATCAATTACAGTGGCAACGTTGGACGGTTCAATATTATTATTTTTAGATAAAGTATTAATTAGCATGATTATTAAATTTAAAATTTGACTCTCATTATTAGTTGTTTTATTTTGGAATGCAACACCATTCCCTGACACAGAAACTTCATTATTGATTAATGCTTGATGAGCTGCGCGGTCATAACCCTTAGTTGTTTTTGGGGTATCCCGAGGTTTAAGGAATACCGTTTTTCTATGTGAGGAGACAACTGATGTATTACGTGATTGGGGCGAATTTTGTGAAGAAAAATAATTTTGAGTGGTATGTGATGGGGCAGATGTTACCACATCTGCATATAATTTTGAGATTGGTGGATGTAGTTTCGACGCTTCAGCATACGACACGCAGCTATGGGCCATATAATGCTTAATTGATTTTTGTCTTTCAAATTCTGGACATTTTTTATTGATGGCGTAATGAATGCCACCGCAATGTCAGCATTTACTATTAATTTCGTCTTCAATACTGCAAGTGTCAGCAGAATGCTTCTCCCCACACTTGAAGCACTGAGGGTTCGACCTGCATTGTACCTTTGTATGGCCAAAACGACAACAATTGAAACATTGAATTGTTGGGAATGTATACAATTCCACTGGCATGGAATTATAACAACAAAACACACGTTTTGGTAAAATTTGTCCGTCAAAAGTGAGCACGACTGTTTGGGATGGTTTCCACACAGGGGACGGTTCGTGTACTTTATAGTTTAGACGCCTTGCTTTGATGACTTTCCCGCATCCAGCGGGAACCGATATATTTTCCACTATTTCCTCCGGAGACCATTCGGTAGGTACGCCTTTAATAATTCCAATACGGCACACATTTATCGATGGAACAAATGCTTTCAATTTCTCTTTGGCCAAACTTGAGTCATTTATAAAAGAGTTAGCATCTACGTAACGAGAGAAGCTGAGCGACATTCTGTTTCGACCGATGCGTTTTAGAGAACCGTTAATGATATTGTTATATTTGCGATTTTTCAGGAAGTGCCCTAAAGTTATTGGGTGTAATGTCTGACTTGAGTTCTGTGCATCAACCATTTTTTGTATGTGCACGACGTATGGCGACAGGTCTGAAGCTTCGTACAAAGCCCTAGCAACCTGTGGCGCCTTCTGAGGAAGATCTGACCTGAGATTTTCAGTCTGGGGACCATCGCCATCCACAGAACGTGGAGTGGCTTCTTGGTGAACTTTAATTAAATTTACCGGTAGTACGTCTGATGTTACTTTTGATGTGGCTACTGAGTCATTATCACAAAGACAATTTGTTAGATTATTTACTCCTGTTGAGTGACCACTTCTCCTTCTTTTATTACAGTGTTTACATATTTTGCGTGGAGCTCGAGCCCTTTTCCGCTCCGATCTGGTGATGGACGAGTCTGTGTCCATACTGGATTCATGAATTATAATATTATGCCCAACCGAGGGGACTGTGCCCCCCGGATCAGGCGGTTCATTGTCCATTGTGGCCACTGGCCAGAAATATATATACAAAAAAACTTAACCCTAAATATGAAGAATTCTAACTAAAAACAATTAAACTAACTAATATAATGAATATTTACATATATCTACACAACTTATCTCCAATCGCAAACGTTATTTTATTATTTTTATGAAAACGAAAGAAAAATCACGACCGCCAAACTCGGAGATTCCCGCGCTTTTCAAAATGTCCCAATTCGCGTTCCGTCTCGACTCGATACGACTTAGAGTTGCCAGATTAACACTTCTCCGCCCTTTTTAATTTTATTATAAGTAATTTGAAGTAGGAAATGACGGGAATAATTTTGACTAAAATTAAACGTTTTTAGGGTTCCGTCTAAAAGGTAATAACGGAATCCTATTGCTAAGACTTCACTGTCTGTCTATCACCAGGCTGTATCATAGGCTGCATAGCTAGACATTTGAAATTTTCGCAGATGATGTAGGTATTTCTGTTGCTGCTATAACAACAAATTCTAAAAACAGAATAAAATAAATATTTAAGGGTGGTTTCCATACAATAAACGTGATTTTTTGCCGTTTTTGCTCGATATTAATAACGATTGGTACGGAACCCTTTGTGCACGAGTCCGAATCGCATTTGGCCAATTTTTAGACATATTGCATACTGCCTACTGGTCATATCATGTCCGGACGTTTTCAGCGTGACAAATAGTATTCCTGTAGATTTTGGGTGGTAGGTACTGTGTTTTCCCGTCCGCATAAGTTTTTTTTTTAATTTTCATGATATTTTGACGCTACTGAACAAGATAAGAAAGGGTGTCGCGCTGACACCCTTGAGCGTTTCGTATAAAACTCATAATTATGCCAAGAAGCTACCGCCATTAGATAAACTTCGGATTTTAAGATTTATAATATCATGAAAATAAAAAATAAAAAACTTTTATGCGAGTACACGAAAACATGCTTCTCTCTCATTTGTTCCAAGCATCTACAGAAATAAGGTAAATTCTAAATAATGGAAATGAAGTACAGAAAATATGGCCAATACCATCTCTAAATATATTTTGGACTGAAAAAAAATGCCAAGGCATGTTACTCGTGCGATTTACCCAATGAAGTAATCGTAAATAAAATAATATATAATATTTTTGGGGGAAAAATTCCAACTTGCATAGCGGAATTCAAAATATCTCGTTGGCAACACTGTTCTTCAAATTCTTTCTATTGACGCGTGCGCCGCCGCGGTGCTCTGTGTTGGATTAGTTAGATATTTAATATTTATATCATTCATAGTTACGCTAAAGTAATAGTAGTTCAATCATTGTTCATAGCAGTTCATAGTGAGTGAAAATGGACTCGACGTCACAAAATACGTTACTTTACGTTAGGATTTACATTACACTACAACTTCGCCATAGCACTTCTCGATTCCTGGGGAGTCTCGAAGGAAACACAAGCTGTATTGCAAGGTAAGTTCTTACTTTAGAGATACTGTAGATAAATGTATTCCAAATTTTAATATCACTCCCTGGGCCCTGTCCTTCTTTTTTTTAGAATATGACTTGGATGTATTTTGCATAGAAAATATTTCTGATTCTGATATAAATGAGCTGATTCCAAAATCAAGAATAAAGGATAGAATTAAATTCAAGGCTGGATTAGCTCAATTTAAAAATGAAAATAAATCCCTGGTGAGTATTTTGTAGTATACCTATTATTGTACCTACTTTCCAGAATGTAGCGAGGCAGAGTGTGGTGAGGCTCGGTAATCTCAAGCACAGGCTTTGCTTGTTTTAAAACTGATTGATTTGTTCATATTATTTTGTTTTTGTACTATAAGAGAAAAGAAGTAAATAAACTACATATATATTACTAGCTTTTCACCGCGGTTTCACACGCATTAATTTGAAAATGTCCCGCGGTTGTATGTAGCGTGATCAAAATCAAATAATGGACTATCCAACACAAAAATAATTTTTCAATTCGAACCAGTCGTTCCTGAGATGAGCGCGTTCAAACATAGAAGCAATCAAACTCTTCAGCTTAATAATATTAGTAAAGATTATTATTTTAAAGATTTTTAGTTTTGGTAGAAATGTTACTAATGTATCTCAGATGAAATGCTCTTAATAGTATGAGCACTGATCTAGCTGGAGTCAACTTGAAATTGTTTTTTCACATTAATAAAATACAAACTTGTTCGTATAATTTATTATTAAATATTTAATATTTTTCTTAAAATATTTAAGTTTTTTGCAAATATGCCATTCAATATTTATGCTTGACAAAATTCGGCCTTATGATATTATGCTTTTAGAATTTTTAATAATAAATATTATGCCAATTGATATTTATGCCATTTAACAGTATAGGTTTTATGTTTAGGACAAAAAATTATGCGTAGGTAATCATTCAATTTTATTTTTTATTTTTTCAGGTTGAATTAGATTTTGAATTCATGTACCCAAACCATGACCTAGAATTGTTCAAAAAGTGGCCAATATTCATGGAAAAAGCATTGCCAATTTACAGTAAAATAAAAAGTTGCATGGATAATCTGAAAACTTTGAACGACGATAGTACCACACCAGGTCAGTAGATGTTAATTTATTTTCATTATATTAATAATTAATAGTAATAATTTTTAACTCTTTGCAGATGTGAGAGATTATGTTTACCTAAAACTTATGAGTTCGAAGTTGCCACCCACCATTAAAATTCCAGTTCAACACAGTTCAATTCATTTTACATGTCGCGGTAAGTAAATAAAGTGCGCAGTAAATTAAAAAAATAAATAACACAGTATTTGTGTCTACCTGTGGTAGCCGATTCGTTTTTTTTTTTCTTATTATGACTTGCTCTTTGGTGAAGGAAGACATCGTGAGGAAATCGGCAAGTCTTAAGAACTCAACCCAATGAAGACTTGTGATATTAGTTTACAGGCAATGGGTTCAGTGTGGTAGATTATTTATGACCCAGAACATCTTGTATATTTGTATTTGTTCAACCTTGTATTTGTTCTATTACAGAATCAGAGCGAAATAGTAACAAAGATCAAGCTGCGTCAGGATGAGCACTTGGCCAAAGGACTTACTTGCCAACCACTGATAGTCGTGGTAGGGTCATCGATAAAAGAAATAACCGATTACTATGACCATTATGAATCAGTCATTTATAAGATCGACACCCTACTAAAAGCAGTAGATGTATGCTTTATAATTTTCCATGTTTTCAATTTAGAGTACCCGACAGAATGTGTTAACGTGTGGACCTTTATACAAAAATATTTTTACGGAATTGATTGCAAATCTGATAAAAAAAATTCAAGTGTAGCTTGTTTTATGGCGGATCTGTCTTAAAACCTTTTTAGACTGAAATTTCTATTTTGTGCCAAATATTTTATTTTGTGATTTGACTGTAAGAATTATTTAGCATATTTTGATAAAACTTAGAAATATTTTTTGTATGTATTGATATAGTATAAAGCTGAATTGTAACTGCGTTAGATGTAAACTTAGCAATAATGTTAAGTAATATAATATTAAGGTTTTGCATGGCGTTGGTATGTTGGACATTGTGGGCGGATAATTCTTTCTTTTTAGTGCAGAATGGGTCAGCATATCTAACTACCCTTAGAGTCACATGATTGAAGATGATCCCTTCTGGACATCCTTTAAGACGAGCCTTTTGTAAGAGGTTACCGCAACCTTAGTTTTAAGTACATTTAAATATAAATATGTTCATTCATTTAACCATCTCCATATTAATGTGATCCTGGTACTCTAAAATCTGTTCAGTCAGTTATTCCTATCTGTTCTAAGAATGTACATTTTGGGAAATATACATTAGGGGAACATTTCGGGAGTTGTACCCCTACCTTTTGAAACCGGTGTACACTATGGGAAGTGTTCATTTTGAACCTGAAAGCCTTTTATGATTATTTTGTGTCACATTTGTTTTGAGTTGATTATTTTATGTGATATTTCAGTTATTACCTCGCCTGTAAGTGAATTGTTTAAGTTTTATTGTAAAAGCAATTTGATAACAATTATAATACACTTAATTTTATTCATTTAATATTTTGTTTTCTTTTACTATTTTAGTTATAAACCGAACAAAATTATTGTAACATTTTATCATACAATTCAGATTTAATTTGTTTAACATTTAAATGTGTATTTTTAACAGTTATAATTGGAGTACTTTTTGGTAAATTTTGCTAAACATGTTCTTTTATTTTGTACTGTATGATACCGCTCACTGGCGGGTGATTTTGTCTTTCGTTTATTTTTTTATTGGTAGTTTACTGATTTGTAAATTAGGCAGCTGACTCCAAGTCTCTGGCGACAAAGTATACACGGTGACTTTATTAGTGCGCATAATTTTTGAGGATGTTCGTTCAGTCGGACCATTAGTTTGATGGTATGAATATCCTTATAAGTTATGCGCACTAGTCACGCAGTATATTACGCTACGAGAGATTTTCAGTCAACCAATAATTTACAGCTTTCATGCATAATGGCGAAACATGTTTAATAGAATATACCTACATCCTGTTCGTACATTTTAGGAGAGCGCATTTTGTATATTTTACTACTAAAAGTGAAGTAAAGTATACGAAATGTGCTCTCCTAAAATGTACGAAATGGTATGAGTAAATGTTACAATACTAATTTTACATATTTTATTACAATACCTTACGTAAAATATGCAAAACTTATTTAATGTAATATACGAAATCATACGAGTAAATATCACAAAATTAGTTTTGCATATTTTAAGTAAAATATACTAAACCAACAAGAAGATATCTGGTAAATTGTATGAAATTAATTTCACATGTTTTACCAAACACTTTTAGTTAAACATATTAAATCAATATCGTTAAATGGACGAAAGTAATATACGTGAAATATGCAGGACTCGATTAGCTGAATATACTAAATTAAATGAGTAAATGTAGCAAAATTAATTTCATATATTATACATAACACATTTAGTGACATTCATTAAATCTCATCGTGAAATATACAGTACTGGATTAGTTGAATATACAAAATGAAATTAGTAAATGTAGCGAAATCAATTTCACATTGTTTACATAACAAGTTTAGTGGTACTTATTTATTAAATCTCATCGTAAAAGATCAAAAGTAATCGACGTGAAATGTACAGGACTTTTTAGTTGAATGTACAAAATGAAATGAGTAAATGTAGCAAAATTAATTTCACATATTTTACATAACACGTTAAGTGACATTTACTAAATCTCATCGTAAAATATCGAAAATAATCGATGTGAAATACACAGGACTTTTTAGTTGAATAAACAAAATGAAATGTGTAAATTTACTAAACGTATGGGTTACATAATCAACCAGTTCTATTTGGTAAAATCAACAATTTCGTGTGTAGGACCTATATTAACCCGCGGATTTGATAAAATTTACGCGGAATTTAGTAAAATCAATCATTCTTTTTTTTCAGTGAATATGAGCCATTTGTCTTTGCTTTAGCAGAGACTTAGCTCAAATCAAATCATATTTTTAAAATTAATGGTTATTTAACTATTAGGGAGGATAGATCTGATGGGTATGGTGGTGTAGCTATACTTATCAAGAACTCTATTCCTTTTTCTATTATTTCATTACCTCCTCACAGTGAGGAAATTTCTATTGTAGCTATTAAAGTGCACCAAACTTGTTTTGTTTCTATTTACATTCCTCACTCTTCTTCTTCTATTCTTCAAGAGATCAATAATCTCTTTTCTTTTCTTCCAAAGCCTTTCTTAATATTGGGGGACTTTAATTGCCATCACCAATCATGGGGTTGTTCTATCTCTAATTGTCATGGTGAGGAATTACTAGATATAATAGACTCACATAACTTATGCATCTTGAACTCAGGAGCTGCTACTCGTCGTTCAGATCCCAACCAAAACCAAAGTGCAATTGACCTCTCTATAATTATGTTCTCCAAATTTAGCCTCTTCGTTAATTTGGCATACTCTAACATCCACTCATGGTAGTGACCATTTTCCAATAGTTATTTCTTACCCTCTTTCCAAATCAAAGGCATCTTCAAGGAGATCTAACCTAAAACATAAATTGTATAAATTTATTTTCCCGATGGTCCCCCTAACTTTTTTGGGGGGACGAACGGGAATAATTTATTAATTCTTTTTTTAGTTCTATTGCTCCCACCAAATAATATAAGGTGGTTTTAATTGGTAAAAAAAACAAATTAGAAATAAAAATCAGTCATTTATTAAGGAATAAAAATCACAGTAAAAATCACAGAATCAACTAATTCTTACAAAGTCCTAATTTTTACAAAGTCACATTTGCTTATGTAGGTATGTATAGGTATGTACCTATACGGGGTCACATTTTTGTGTTACATATTGTATAAGAAATCAGAACATGTTACACATTAATTTTACACATAAATAGCGTCAAAAAATAGCACAATTTAAAAATCAAAATAAAAACATATACGAAATAAAGCGAAAAAACATGAACACAAAACATCATAAAGAGTAACAACAATAAAAAATTCACAATTGTTGAAGAAAGTAGTCGAGGTCATAACAGTAGGCAATAATAATGATTGCACACAAAGCCTAGCTAACTAAATGGAATATATAAGTAGGTAGGTACTTACATCAGTAGTTTTCCGCAGAATTCGTGTCGAATATATATTATTACATTAACACCCGTGCACTTTCATTGTTTTGTCAACACTAACCCGACCGATCTAATTTAAGGATAGGAAAGGGAGAGAATGTCAGGTAACCCAATAGGGTTTACGCAAATAACACATAGACCGGTTAAGTAGCACACAGCCTTAGTGAGCTGAAATACGAGTGGCCATACCTAAAAAAAAAAAAAAAAAACAGAATGTTATCGGCACTCTTTTGTTAAGTACTGGCATCGCCGGCGCATCCCGCCATAGCTGTTACATTTAGTGTAGGTAAATATTTTAAATAAAACAATGATAAACTTAGGATACGTTTTTATAATTCATAAAAAAATAGAGAAGGATTTTGTAAAATAATGATTAAATCTAACGAAGTAACTAATTTAAAAGTAAGCTACGAAACAACGAATAAACACACTATGCACAAATCTTTTTAGTGGGACGAATGGCACTAATCGTAGAACATATTCCCATTGGTCCCCTTTTGAATTAGGAAGGGGACGATCGGGAACAAATCAAATATTATTTTTGTGATTTCCCGTTCGTCCCCCTAGGGGGACGAAGTCGAGGGGACGAACGGGAATACACCTGACTGGGACAAATTTAGAAATATTGTTGACAGTAAGCTTTGCTCCTTGCCTGTAATTTCTGGTGGCAATGAAAACAGATGTGCTGAAGCTTTAGCACTTTTGTTAATTGAAACTGCAGATGAAGTTTTTCCTGTAAAAAATAACAAAAGTAGTACAATTCCCTCGCCTCCATGGTGGGACTCTGAGTGTACTTACTGAATTAGTTAACAAACGTAAAGAGGCAGAACACATTTATAACCTTGATATGTCTGATATTAATTTTGAAACTGTTACTAACATAAATAAAGAAACTTATAAACTCTAAGAAGAAAAAATTTGAATCCTGGCGTAACTTCTGCTCATCAATTTCACCGAACACCCACCCAACGATTGTCTGGCGTAATATCCGTAGATTCAGATCCATTTATAAGAACCCTTCCCCTATACCTGATTCTTTAGCCAGCGAATTTTCAGATAATTTAGCGCCACCTTGGATTCCTGAGGCTATTAACCCTAACCTGTCCTTACCAATACCAATACTGTCAATAACCAACGGATCCCATAACCAAGACACACATACGACTCTAGATGGCCCATTCACTCTTACTGAATTAAAGGGTGTTATTCATAAAACTAAGGATTCTGCACCAGGCAGTGATGGCATCCCATATTCTTTTTTTGCTAATTTAAATGAAGACGTCCTCAGTTATTATTTACATCTTGTCAATTCTATTATCTCGCTTGATGATAATGGTTCCGATGATTTCCGAAAAATAACCAAAATTCAGCTAAGCTTAGTAGATGAGGTTTTTTTAAAGATGATTGAACCTCTAGCTTTTTGAGCCGGTAAAAATTTGGACAGGTGTAAATGTCGTTTATACATATCTAAAATCTGTATAAAACGACAAACTCTTGTGTACCCCTTAGATTAAAGGCTGTCTGTTGCAGACACTACTACAAAGTAACATAAAAATAAAATTTTAATTAAGCAAATTAAAAATTTTTTGAAGAATTTTATTTAGCGAGTTAGTGGAAAATGGGGTAAAAGCTCGATAAAAGTTATACAGAGTTGATACGAACGAGGGGCATTAAATTACACTACGTATACAATATGTGTTAAGCGAGTAATTGATTCCTACGTTTTGATCAAATAAAATATTGTCAATGGCAATAAGCACGAATAGTGCAATGCCAAAACCAAAAAAAAAAAATATGTGTTAAGGCTCCTCCAGACGCGAAAATAGGTTTAAACGCGAGTTTTATAATGCGTTAAAGTATATGATTCACTGTAGTTAACACAATCAGAAAAATATATGATATTCTTCAGGATATAATCTAGTTAAGTAGTGTGTTGAAAACATAATACAACAAATTTTAATTCATAGAAAAAAATCACAAAGATACCTCTAAAAAAATCTTTTAACGAATAAAAACCATATTAAAATACATACGATCATTCTGATTTTTTGACAAATTATTCAACAAGAAACATACTAACGAAATAGTGTTTTATTTTTTTAATCCAATCAATACATTTTCTGTAAATCGCGTATTATTATTTCGCAATATAATACGTACGCATGTGTGCGTAAACGCCTGTGTACCGACAGTGCCGGCCAACGCCTGTTGCTATATGGACGTGTCGCTTTTCTCGCCGATTTATTTCGACTCGGAATTGTTTGTAGTTATTGTAAAGTTTCGTCTGTAAATTCATTATTTTATTTATAAATTCATTTTTTATATCAATTTTCTATATAATCTACTTTCTTGTAAATATAAAATACTTTAGGTTAAAATAGCGTAACTTGATTTCAATTTTATTTTATAAACTAGTACTCACGCGGGGCTTCGCTCCCGTAGATTCTATCACGATAAAAACATAACTCTCCTTTTTGCAGTCGGGTAAAAAGTAGCCTATAACCTTCCTCAAGCTTCAAGCTACTTCCATACCAAATTTCATCCAAATCCACCCTGTACTTTCGAAGATTAGCGCGTTCAAGCAAACAAACAAACAAACAAACAAACTTTTCCGCTTTATAATATTAGTATAGATATGGGAAATAAAGTGAAGGCAGTTAAAAGGACTAAAAACGTTCATATAAATCATATGAACGATGTTAAAAGGTAAGAATATTTTAGATTACTAAATTATTTCTAAAATATGACACATTATTGGAACCGTCTCAGTATTGAGTACTTTATTTTACTCGAATACGGTCAGTTATTTCATTATAATTCCTAAGTTCTATTAGCGTGTATAGTAGTGAATCGGAATGGCAACCGCCAGTGTCCTGGATCAAACCTAGGGTCTTATTTTGTCTTTTTGTCACTTCTATTTTATTGAAAGTACTTTTATATTATATTTAGATATTTTTGTAAATATTTTGTTGAATAAAAAAAGAAACGTTTTCATTTTTTTATAGGAGAAAGAAAGTCGAAAATGTCAACGCCGAAGTTATTTTCAATGAGTAAGTATCGACACATTATCTAGGCTATAATAAAGAATAAAACAAAGTAAGAAACATTTTGTTTCAAGACCGCGGTTTATTGATATGGGCAGTAATGTGCATGACAAAATATCTGATTGATCTGAAAATTCAGATGTTGCTTATTGTCATACATAACTAAGTAAGAGAATAGGTATGTACCTAACTATGAATGTTAGTTGCCTAATCTTTTATTTGTAGCTCAACAATTTTACGAAATGAATACAAAAAATTGGCCAAGTGCGAGTCAGACTCGCCCATGAAGGGTTCCGTAGTAACTATAATAATATAATTTAATATGTATATTTATTTGACGAATAAAAAAAACCTTAAAAATTTCTTAAAACTAGCTTATTTACATTTTTACAACTACGCTAAATAACTTTGTTTTTCATAGTGTTTGTATGAATTACAAAGTTATATTTGCGGTTTTAGAAAATATGCTGTATTTCAAAAACTGCTGAACCGATTTCGTTCAAACTAATTTTGGTTAAAAGTTTACATTAAGATCTTAATGTAAACTTACAGACATTTTTTTTTCATTTTTCACTCCATTATTATAGAAGTTAGAGGGGGGGACACACATTTTACCACTTTGGAAGCTTATATCTTTTAAACGATTGACTTTATGAAAAAGCGGTCTTAGAAACCCTCATATCATTTTTAAAGACCTGTCCATAGATACCACACACACATAGGTTTCATGAAAAAAAATATTTTCATTTCTAGTTCCATGTATGGGGGACCCCCCTTTATTTTAAATATTTTTTATTTTATTAACATAGCTAATCTGGTAGCCTTTTCGAGTTTTGTTTACATTACTGTTTGAAATAAGTGAATTTACTGTTTTGTTATTGCGTCGGATTTTTCGTAATTTTATGAAATTAAGAAAAAGCCGACGAAAACTATCAACGCAGGGGGGTCCAGAATCATGTACTGAATACATGGTAAGCGGTTGCGCGTAGATGTCCCTGCCACCCTGTATTTGTTGTTTATAGTTTCGTCATGTCTGTCTGTCTGTTTCTGTCTGTCCGTCCGTCCGTCCGTCCGTCTTCCGATAAACCGCTTTCCGACTTTGAGAAAAAAAAAATTAAAAATAATTAAAATACATGGAACCTCCCCATACATGGAAGGCTCCCCATATATGGAACTAAAAACTGAAAATATTTCTTTACATGAAACCTATGCGTGTGTGATATCTATAGACAGGTCTTTAAAAAATGAGATTGAAGTTTCTAGAACCACTTTTTCATAAAGTAAATCGTTTCCAAAGTGGTAAAATGTGTCTCTCCCTCCCCCCCTCTAACTTCTATAATAATGGAGTGAAAAATCTAAAAAAATATATGTCTGTAGATATACACTTTCAACCAAAATCGGTTTGAACGAGATCGGGTTAGCAGTTTTTGTATTACAGCATATTTTCTAAAACCGCAAATATAACTTTGTGATTCATACAAACACTATGAAAAACAAAGTTATTTGGCGTAGTTGTAAAAGTGTAAATAAGCTAGTTTTAAGAAATTTGTAAGGTCTTTTTTTGTCAAATTAATATACGTGTTATATTATATTATTATAGTTACTACGGAACCCTTCATGGGTGAGTCTGACTTGCACTTGGCCAATTTTTTTCAGTTGTTTCACAATTGAAACTCGAAACAAATAACAAACATGGTAAATAATGTCCCGCTTTAATTTGTAATGAATTTTATTACCACAAAGTTTTTGTATTTTTAGATTGGAAACTGTGGCATCACAGAATGATCACGGTCGTGAAGTTATTGATAAAAGTACATATTCATCTGAGCACTTGCTCAGATGAATATGTACTTTTATCAATAACTTCACTAGTACTTACTAGAAGAAACCTTTAATACACAGGTAATATTCAAAACTTCAACCGCACGTTACAGTAACATAATTTTGCGAGTTGTGTAGAATTAGTTTTATAAATAAAAATGGTATAATTCAATTTTAGGTGGCTAGTGCTACTGAAGAAAGTCATTGTGATGTCCAACCTGAAAACCAAGAAACTGATGGGTTAAATTATAGTGCAGAAGTAAGCTATTCCGTGAAAACATACTTATTTAAAATTATTTTAAGTTAAAACAATGTTTTATGGTATAAAAAAAATTTATTCATTTGTTTTTACAGACGGAAAACTATACTCAGTTCCTAAAAAGAACATACAAATTGGACGCAGGATTATTAATGTTTCCTATTTTTTTTTAAAGTTGTGTGAGATCTCAAATCACGGACCATTAGACTGCGGGCTATCTTCTCTTGAGTTAGTTGGTGAAAAGCTTCACGGCTTATCTTCCAAATTTACTTTTTTATGTAAAATGTGTAAACAACAATTTGTTATCATTAACGACAATGATAATTGTTTATCAATAAATACATGTGCTGTAGCTGGTGCAATTTCTATTGGTTGTGGTCATTCTCAGCTACAAGAATTTTCATCAGCCATGAATTTGCCAATGATTTCCCAAAAAACATACCAAAAGAACCACAAATTACTGTCGGAAAACTGGCAGCAACTGGCACAACAGTCCATGGATCAAGCAGCTGAGGAAGAGAAAATTATGGCTATAGCAGAAAACAGGGTCACAAAGAATGGTACGCCTATCGTAGATGTGATAGCAGATGGTGTGTACGGTAAAAGGTCGTACAAAAAAAATTATTCAGCTTTATCCGGCGCTGCTGCAATCATAGGTAGAAAAACAGGCAAACTTTTATATTTGGGAGTCAGAAATAAATATTGCTACCATTGTGATCGTGCCGAAAAGAAAAAAAACAACAGTGCCTGAACATTTATGTTCGAAAAACTATTCCGGTCCGTCCACAGGAATGGAGAGCGAAATTATAGTGGAAGGTTTTAAGCAGTAATTAGCTACCCACGGTTTGATTTACGGACGACTAATATCTGATGGTGACTCAAGTACTTATTCCAAAATTTTGCAGGCAAGACCTTACCTTGATATTACCGTCGAAAAAGTAGAATGCAGAAATCATTTACTGAGGATTTTTTTTAACAAAATGATGACATTGCAAACTGAAACCAAATATTTGAAAAGTCACAGAAAATTATTGACCATATCGCGAGTTTTGAGCATGAGATCCTGCATAACCAAAGCAATACAAAAAAATAAAAATGATCCCTGCCCAGAAGAGCAAAAATTATTTGAGGACATTTTACAAGCACATCATCACGCTTTTGGAAACCACCTTGAATGCAAAACACATTTCTGCAAAAAAACGGGAAATTTGGAGCAAAATGATGTTCCAAGTGACTTTCAGCTAAGTTCTCTGTGGCAGAGAATTAGTATAATGATACAAAGTATTGCTGGCCATGCTCGAAGTTTACTTCATGACGTGGACAGTAACGTTGTAGAACGCTATCATAGCATCATAGCAAAATACGTAGGAGGAAAAAGAGTTAATTTTTCCCTCAAAAACTCATATCAGACGCGATGCATTGCGTCAGCAGTGTCGTTCAATGAAGAAAATGCACTTTCGAAGCTTTATAAAAAAATTACCAATAAGAGCCCAAGAGGCAAACTGAAACTGTGGGAAGAAAGAAAGAAGAAACAAAAACTCCTTAGTAAAAGATATATAAAAAGAAAAACAAGGCTTGTTTTCAGTAAAAAACAAGACGATAAGGATTATGGCCAGTCCTGTGAAAAGCCCGATATGCCCGATATGGCCAACATTCAAAATATTCGTCCGCGCAGTGTCCCGAGCCGCTCGCCATCACTGGAGGCGCATATCCCACCGGATGCCTGAATGGCGGAGGGCGCGACTCCAACTGGGGACGTTCCGCCACGGAGGGGAAAGGCAGCGGTGCCGATCCGGCCCCTCCTGCCTAGCAGCCAACGCGCGTTCTCCCTGACGAGGGGAGACCAAATGGCGCTCGCGGGGCTCCCGTTCAACGTCCGAGGTCCGAGCGTGCATCCACAAGACTTTCAAAAAGATTTAGGAAGCCCAGCCAGTGGTCCAAGCGACCGTCAAAATGTGGCAGCTCCAGGGTGGGCAGCCTACCCAATAGTCCAGGGCCTGTAACAACAGGGGTCTGCGGCTTGGCCGCATCAGGCACCAGGCTCTTCAAAATTTCCCGGGCTCGTTGACTTATGACATCCCCCAGGTGGACAATCTGGTCATAGTCACCCAAAATCTTATCGCGGGCTGCCTGGTCCATCACCCCCAAATCCATGTCCATGATGTACTCGTTGAAGCGTGTGAGCGCAGCATCAGCTGACTTGATCCTCTCATTCAAGCACCCGTACCGAGCAAGGGTGAGCTCTTCCAAGTCCAAACGCTCAACCGTTGCTGCTGCCGATGTGAACCATCTCAACTGTGAGGCCAATCCAGCAGCAGACTCCCCGACTGCCTTTAATGAGGCCATTGCAACAATCAAATATCAATACCAACCGGCTAAAATTAACTAAACAAACAACAATGACTTGTTAGCCAACCGAGCAATTTCAACAAAATAAAACTTAAATTCAATTTATTTCAGGTCCAAATCCGACCCTGTTCTTATTCCAAGTATGAATCTAGCTTGGTACAGATGGCTAGTTACAAAATAAATAACAATTGAATGTATAATATACAATAAACACAATAAACACCAATAAACATCAATAAACACCAATAAACACAACAATTGAATGTACAATACCGAGCCGGACAACCTCCAATAAGACAATCCAATAATCACACTAAACAATAAATCAATACACACAATTCAAGTCTTGTTATATTAACAAATGTGTGATTATTATTTAGACAAACTTTTAACTTCAGATTAGTGACATTCAATTATTAATTACAACAAATATACCCAATTATGAACCAAATACAAACTAATAATTCCTAATTTCACAAACAAATCTTACTTATCAATACAACAACAGGGACTACAGTACAAACTACAAGTACCATTTCAATTTGATAGCCCGAATGACATGGTAATATATTCAAACTTATTAAGTTATTTTCAACAATGTTCAAAACTTTCAATTTACTTAGTGGATCTTATATTATAAAACCACGCTCTGCTACCAGTTTGTTCAGCACCAAGCCAGCCAACGGTAACTGGTATGCTGAACTGTCCGCGATTACACGGAGCTTGAACGTTAATTCTCAAGAACAGTTACACAATAGCCTCTTAGGCTTCAGTACAACAATTAAGCTTACACAATCAATGATAATAATCACTTACCCTCTGAGCTGGGACGCCAAGCGAGGATCTGTTCTGATCACGTCCGTGATATGTGTGTAAATAGGTAATGAGTAATTGAAACGTGTAATGTGGGCAAGTGGTGTCACGGCGATCACAAAGGACGCAAGCTTAAATGTGTGGTCCAGGCCGGGGGGTAGCACAAACTTCGCACCAGATTGGAGCAGCTATTTATCACCAATTCACAACCACTTTCAACAAACTCGCGGGTCAGTCAGTCTGACTTCAATACGGCGTTATGTTCAAAATATCCCAGGGTTTTAGTCAATTCGGGATTCTAGATTTCAATTAATCACTAATCACGATTAATCTGTCTTTAACTGCGCAGATTCAACTAGATTTTCAACTAAAAACAATAAATCGATCTCAACAAGCAAGGCAGTTAGTTTTTACAAAGAACGGATATCTGTCAAAGTGAAAAAAAATCAAAGACAATAGAAAATAATGTTGCCAACCAAAAATGTGCGTTCTGTTTCACGTTGGACGGAACACAAAGAGATGATACATTTTGGGAAAGAGAAAAATTGAAAAAGTTCTATTTAGACTGTATTTTACCTGAGATACTTGATCCCCGAATTTCAAGAAATATGAAAATTCGTGAACCATACGTAAAAATAGAGGTGAAAATACAGATAGAGATAAAAGTGACAAAAAAGTCAAAAGCGAAATGGAATGAAAGCAAAATGTTCCGGTGCAGCAGTTTGTTTTTTCTCTGCACGAGCACATACAAGGCAGTATTTGTTTTGGATGCCTAAAAACAAAACTTGTTGTAGTAGAAAACTAAATTTTGAAGATTTGTGACTTGAGTAATTTTTTTCCAAAATTTGTGTATTAACATTGCGCTCCGTATGCGTAAATACGTCAAAAAATCACAAAATAAAATTATAATAATTAGCTTGTTTAATTTTTATGTATCCTTCCTGTTCGTTCACCTGTCCATCCATCCACCCAGTCCGTATCCCACCCTTTCATTCGTCTCTCCTCGCATCCGTAGGTATGTTCACTTCACACGCTGTATTCTTATAAACCGTATATTGCGAAAATAAAAATGACGAAAATAAACTGCTATTTTATACAAAAAGTTTATTCATTTGGAAAAAAATAATTGAAACAGCTGTTTTTATTGCGATTTCAGAGCTGGTGCCATAGTAAAACTTGTTCATAATTATGAGTACAATAACCTCCTTTGGTATTACTTAAACTCTTTTGTAACACCCTGTATATTATTTTTCTTCAGAATCCACCATCAAACTTTTTGGATGTTTTTTTTTTTTCGTTATATTATTCTTGATTCTGAAATAAAATATCTATAGGAATAAAAATTATTGTTTTTAACCGACTTCAAAAAAAAGGAGGAGGTTCTCAATTCGTCTTGAACTTTTTTTTTATGTATGTTACCTCATAACTCGGAGACGGCTGGACCGGTTTGAAAAATTATTTTTGCGTTTGAAAGGGTATACATTCTAGTTGGTACCATTGTTACGAAATCATGATCTGATGTTGGGATCCTGGAAAAATAACTTTAATTTCGGAAGGCGGTGTCAAAAATATAAAAGAAACTACAAAACAAATGACACCGACTACCGAAATTAAAGTTATTTTTGCCTTTGTAGTGTTTTATATGGAAGTCGGTTCTATTTTTTTGCTAAAAATTTTTTTGATAACCTAATGAATTAAATAAAAAATAAGAGAACAAAACTATGCACATATTTTAAAATAATAACAACACGAAAATATGTAAATATCTATAAATACATAATATTTAATAAATAAGACAACAAAAAGCTATACCGCGAATGAGTTTCGATCTTGGTGATCGCCGCGGAAACGCGGCGCGAAACCCGAACGGTGACACACTGGACCGCTCGAGCTCTGTAAACCAGCCGCGAAATTACGATGTTAAATGTAATGAAAAACACGCATCGACGAAATTCGCGCGGTGCACCCCGCAGTAGGCGGGACTACTCGTGTCCCACTTCATCTGCTTCACCCCCTCCTATGAGGGGGTGCGCGGGGCATTCTCTGTGATGTGTCTGTGAGTGCGCTCGTTTGAGCAAGGTCAACGGGATTATATTGCGTCTTAAGTACTAATTCAATACGGTTTAAAAATAAAAAGCGCTAAAAATGAGAGAACTTTTTTTTTCAAACAAACTAAATAGCTTGCATATCAGGATAAAATGCAACCACCTATATGTTAGGTAGGGTCAAAGCGGCAAGCCGGCAACAACGTATCGCAGATTATACTCCGATTTATCGTTTTAAGGTGCATGACCTTTGCGTATATACATAACTAGCTTTTGCCCGCGACTTCGTTCGCGTGGGAGGGTTTTCCCGCGTAAAATCCCGATCCCGTGGGAATTTTGGGATTAAAAGTAGCCTATGTGTTATTCTAGGATGTAAAATATCTACTTGCCAAATTTCATTCAAATCCGTTCAGTAGTTTTTGCGTGAAAGAGTAGGTAACAAACATCCATCCATCCTCACAAACTTTCGCATTTATAATATTAGTAAGATCAGATGTTACGAAAGATACATCGTGTTCAAACGGGGCAAAAACTTAAAGAATCATTTGTGACTAAACTACTGCTTCTATTTAATTGATTTTTGTATGTACATAGCTTGAAAATTTTACCTAGTATAGGCAGTTTAAAGGAAAGCCTCTCGGTAGTACCAATGCTGTATGTAGGACTAGCTTCTGCCCGCGACTTCGTACGCGTAGGAAGGTTTTCCCGCGCAAATCCCGATCCCGTGGGAATTTCGAGATACAAAGTAGTGTATGTGTTATTCCAGAATATCAACTATCTACTTACCAAATTTCATTCAGATCCGTTCAGTAGTTTATGCGTGAAAAAGTAACAAACATCCATCCATCCTCACAAACTTTCGCATTTATAATATTAGTAAGAAGTAAGATAAGAAGTAAGATAAGAAGTAAGATTAGTAAGATTTCCAATCCCGGAATACCGAGATCTCGGTAAGTCGGTATTGCGGGCGCGATCGCTCGGTGACTGGCGGCCGGCAGTGTTGCAAACAACGCGGGGGCCGATGTCGCCGACTTTCCACAGCTTAAGTAGCATAATATAGCCGAATTTTAGTCAGTTTCGGTAGCCTAAGCATGTAGCCTAAAATATCAGTAAAGTTTTTTTATTCAGTATTTCTTACTGTTTTTTGTGAAGAAAAAAACAGTGTAATTTGATTGATCTCATACTAATAGTAATACGTAAATAAATGTGGAGTTAGATTAATTCATTGTTTTATTTGCCTTACATAAATATGAATATTTTCAATATGCGGGATCCCGCAAATACCGAGATCCCGCGGGATTGAAAATTCGTAGTCCCGCAAATACCGAGATTGAATTCAGGCTGCGGGATTGGAAGCCTCTTTCTTTAGTTCTGTTTCTTTCTTCGGTTTTTTGGATTTTTGATGATTGAAACGCGTGTTCTCAGTTTCGTATCTTTTTAATAGAGAGATCCTGTCACAGACAATTATTTTAATGTTGCCAACATACTCCACCCGAAGCAAGACAATTCGACCATGAACCTAATAAATAAATCTTTGAAGAAATACACAAGTTTTCATTTACCTAACCTTTTCTGTATACATACACAATATTATATAGCTAGAAAGTGGACTGTAGATTATTGAAATTGATATTATGATGCTACAAGTTATCGTCAGTAAGTAAATTTTTAATCAAGTTACAAAACTGTCAGAAAACCACTAGAAAAGTTACATAAACACATTGAGAAATACGACTCAATATGACATGGCTTTGTTTATCTGCAAACGTCAATAAGAACATCATGAACGATAATTATACAATATGAATAACTAGGATATGAATGTTCAAGTCGTTTTAACTGATTGTCCAACAATGGTAAGTAATTTAGATGTTTAAGTAAACTGAACTGAAACAAGACAATAACAGTCATGCTATATCTGTCCATGGCAGTGCCCTATGAAATATGACTTTAAGGTAAGTGGATATTAAGAGAAGGTAGATATTAAACCTGTACATAGGTTAAAATAACTTAAAATTATTAAGCATATGACAAAACAAAACTCTTTTTACTTCTCTTATGCAATTTTAAATCGCTAAAATTAAGCAACAAAAAATTCTTTTTAACGCTTAGTAGTATGAACAGCATGTTGCACCCATACACCTATCAATTAGGCAGGATACTTAGAAATAACAAACTAAAGCTAGACTAATCTATTGGAAGTATACATACTTTAGTAATTGAAGTTTTATGAACATTACCATTGGCTTTTCTTACTTCTAATGCCCTAACAAGACCATCTTGGCCCTTAAATACATTAGTTACCCTGGCCATAGGCCATGTCATAGGCGGAGTATCAAGCTCACGTAAAATTACCAAAGCACCCACTTGTATGTTAGGTGCACTATGTTGCCATTTAGGGCGGTTTTGTAATACATTTAAATACTGTTTGGACCAATATCTCCAAAAGTGTTGTTTTAAGGCAGTACATTTTTGCCAAAAATTCAGTCTGTTACTGGGAACGGTAGTGATATCTAACTCTGGAATACAGTTTAAAGGAGCACCTGTGAGAAAGTGTCCAGGTGTTAGATAAGAAAGATCCTCAATATCTGATGACAATGGGGTTATTGGTCTCGAGTTCAAAATTCCTTCTATTTCAACTAATACAGTATAAAGTTCTTCAAAAGTTAAAACATGAGAGCCTAACACTCTTTTTAAATGATGCTTTACACTTTTAACGGCAGCCTCCCAGAGGCCTGCAAAAACAGGTGAATAACTGGGTATAAAATTGAACTTAATACCTAATTCTGAAGCTACAGTTTGAACTTGTGTTTGGTGATTTTTAGAATTATTTAATTTATACAATTCTGACAACTGCGTGTTCGCAGATTTAAAAGTGCCTGCATTATCACAATAGACATCAGACGGGACATTACGTCTTGCAATAAATCGCTTAAAACTAGCAAGAAATGTTTGAGTATCTAGGCCTGAAACTAACTCAATGTGTATGGCCTTTGTTACAAAGCAGACATAAACACAAATATATCCCTTAGTTGTAATAACACTTCTTATTCTTGATTGTTTAATCATAATTGGACCCGCAAAATCAATGCCTACTTTCATAAAACATCTGTGAACATTTACTCTATCAGCGGGCAATGACCCCATCAGCTGTTTAGCAGTGATACCTTTAAATCTAAAACATGTTACACACTTATAAATAAACCTTTTAACTAATCTCAACCCATTAACCATCCAATAACGTTGCTGAAGGCTACTTAAAACAAGTTTTTGGCCAGCATGAAATAGTTTCAAGTGTTCATTTTGAATAATGAGATGAGTTACAGCAGATTCTTTTGGTAAAATTATTTGGTGCCTTTGGCTATAAGGTAAAGATGCATGCTGCAATCTACCACCTACTCTGAGCAAACCCTTACTATCAACAAAAGGATTAAGCGTCTTTAAGCAGGATGACACCTGTTTACCTACCTGCAACAATGCTAGATCCGCATGAAAATGCTTGGCTTGTTCATTTTTAATTAATAAATGTAGTGCCTCACGTGCTTCTGCGTAAGTTACAAAGTTTTCTTTAATTTTAGTTGAACCTGGTTTTAAATTATTGCAGAATCTTAAAATATAGGCAAGAATGTTGACTATTTTGGTAATAGAAGAATACTTATTAATTAAATGGTTTAATAAAGTTTCCTGTTGATCCTGTGATACTGCACACACCAGTTTTTCCTTTTGGGAAGGCTTTACCTCAGGTAAGTTTTTAGGTAAATCATAAATATTAGTTTCAAACTTAAAGTCTGAACTATGTAAACTAGGTGGTCCAAACCACCACAGTTGGTTACATTGCAACTCTGTAGGATGAATACCCCTACTTAGACAGTCAGCTGGATTATCACCAGATTTAATGTAAAACCATTGATATGAATTTGTATCCTTTTTAATCATTTGAACTCTGTTTGCAACATATGCATTTAACAATGCTGGATCTGTACTAAGCCAGGCTAGTACCACTTGTGAGTCAGTGAACAACATTACGTTCTCCACTGTAATTCTTTTATTTAAAGTATTATGTACCCTTCTTATTAATTTTCCAAGGAGCAGAGCAGCATTTAACTCGAGACGTGGCACAGACAATTTGTTGCATTTTGGCGCTATCCTCGATTTGGAACAAAGTAAGGACATAGTTACCTTGCCCTGCTGGTCAATAACTCTCAAGTAAATAGCACAACCATAGGCTGCTATTGATGCATCTGCAAAACCTATTAATTGAATTAATATAATGTTTTCTGGGCAAATATTTCTAGGAATAAGTACAGGTTTCATTTGTTGCAAATCATTGAAAAAATTGAGCCATTCCTTTTGCAGAATATGTGAAGGAGAACAATCCCAGTCTACTTTTGAATGCCATAGTTTCTGCATAATTATCTTAGCTTGGACAAAGACTGGGCCTGCTATACCTAAAGGATCATAAAATTTACTAATATAACTAAGTATTTGTCTTTTAGTTTTAGGTATTTTATTACAGGGGGGACATTGAATTTTAAAAGAATCTGTTTGAATATCAAACTTTAAACCCAATGTTTTTATGTCCTTATTCAACTCCAAATCAAAAGGATGTTGCTGCTGCTCAGGAATGTCTTTCAAGATCATCCTGTCATTAGCTGACCATTTGTGCAATGCAAAACTTCCTTTACTTAATAATTGGATTAATTGTGACTTAGTTTCAATTAGATTATCTAAACTATTGTCAGTGTGAATGATATCGTCAACATATGTTGAATTTAGCAATACTGGACTAGCTAATGGGTATTCACTTTTGAATTTTGTAGCTAGTTCAAACAAACATCTGGTTGCCAGCCAAGATGAGCTTTTGAGACCATAACTTACGGTAGATAGTTGTATGCATTTGAGAGTTTCCTCAGGGCTGTCCCTCCATATTATATTTTGTAAAGATCTTTGTTCTTCTGTAATATTTATGTTGCGAAACATACGTCTTATGTCACAGACGAAAAAATATTTATGGAGTCTAAACAATAATAATATGTCAAACAATTCTTGTTGAACAATAGGCCCATTTAGTAACAAATCATTTAGAGATACTCTATTGCTTGTCTTCATAGAACCATCAAATACAGTTCTTAATTTTGTTGTAACGGCTTCCTGTTTTATGACAGCATGATGAGCAAAGAAATAAACTGGATCCTTTGAAAGATCATACAAAGAAATATCCACAAATGATCCATGACCTAACTCAATAACCTCATGAATGAAGTTTCTATATTCTGTATACAATTGACTATCCTTTTGTAGTCTTTTCTCGAGATTTAAAAATCTACTTAAAGCTAAACTTAGTGATTCTCCTAGCATATTATTTATATCACAAAGTGGTATCTTTAAAGGCATGGAAACCTCGAATTTATTGTTATCCAGCTTGACTGTCTCCTTAAAATATTCCTCACAATACTGTTGCTCTGAAGTATGTTCAACAAAAGTTTCTGGTACTTTTTCATTTTGCCAGAAATTGTTCATACTACTATTTAAATCTCTTTCGCATTCTTGACAAAAAAGAGCTACAGAAGAATCAAAACAAGTTTGTGTTAATTTGCGAGAAATATTACCTGCTACAATGTAACCAAACTGGGTGTGAACTATACTAGGGTGTGCTGTGTCACATGATGGCATATGTTCATCCCGCGGCAACAGGCTCTGGAAAAAGACATCAGCACCAAGTAAGATACTTATTTCACTGGTGACATGAAAGGAATCATCTGCTAACTTTAAGTTTTTAGGTAAATTGAGCTTTGAGAAACCAATAGGATGTTGCGGCAAGTTCGAAGTAATTTTGTCCACTACTAAGAGTTTGGCCTTTACTTTATAAGGGTAAACACAAGAAAATATGTCTAACTGCATGGCAAATTGGACCTTCTTTTCTGTATTGGCTATACCTACTATATCAGTATAATTGGGCATAAGCTGTTTACCTACCAATTTCGCAGTACTCAAATTGATAAATGAAGATTGGCTAGCGGAATCTAATAATGCCTTGACTATGATTTCTTGGCCATCCTTTGAAACAAGTTTGACCTTAGCTGTAGGTAACAAAATGTCAGTTTTGCTGCTAGGTGTACTAGTGTTACTAACATTGGAAACAGTTGTACTTTGAGCAGATTCTTGTTCATTTATAGAATGCAACAATGTGTTGTGATTTTGTTTACAACTTTTACATTTAAAATGATATTTACATTTATTTTGATGAGCATTAAGGCAAGTTTTACACAATTTATTTTTATTAACAAAGTCTAATCTTTCACTAATTGAAGCTAACATAAAGGCAGGACAGTTATATAATTTATGGTTCAACTTACCACAGAAGAGGCATTTCACTTCCTTATTGGTGGACACTACATTGACCACTTTAATCGTCCCTGCTTTGGCAGCATTAGCATTACCAAGCTCCTTGCTTCGTCCAGAATTTTCTAAGGCTAAAGCTCGTGATTCTAGAAATTGCATAAGCATATTATAGGTTGGCTTTAATGATTTATTGTTTTGATTGTGGGTGACATGGAAGGCATTAGTTGTGTGGGGATCCAGCTTCTTCACAAGCAGGCAGATAAGGATATTGTCCCATGCTTCAATTGACTCACCCAAATTTTTAAGCGCGGCAATATTTTGTTTTGTATGAGAAATTAAAGAACGCAGTGCTGAGGTGTTAGGTTTGCTCATAGTAGGATAGTCAAGCAAAGCATTTAAATGATCCTGAATTATAGTAAACTCATTATCATAACGATCTGACAGTATATTTAAAGCCTCCTTATAACTAGACCCTAAAATAGGCAAATTCTTAACCAAATCATATGCCTCATCCTTGAGGAACCCCCTTAAATAGAAGAACTTTTGAATGTCATCTAAACCTTTGTCATTATGTATAAAAGCATTAAACAACTCAATAAATGGTTTGTATTCTACATATTTGCCGTCAAATGACGGAATAGACACTTGTGGCAGCTTCAACGTTGACGATGAAGGCGTGGACTTTGTACTCTCGATCTCGGCCTTCTCCTGCTTTGATAGCTCGGCGAGGCGTGCACGCAACTTAGACATGCTTTCATAGAAGCAGTCTTCCGTTTGCGTAGGATCTTCTGCACTATCCATACTTCCCAACTCGTTGTTGATCTTGTCGTACTCACCAAAAGTAGCTATTATTTTCTCCTCGTATAAAATTATTGTATGCATGGGCATACTTGAAATGCCGCTATCAATGCGCTTCTGCATTCTGGTAAGCGTTCCTTTATAAATCCCTCTTGATTGGATCATCTTTTTCACATCTGATTCTGGTTCTGCCATATTCACTTAGTTTTGCAATTTGCACCCAAAAAATATGACGAAGTAGAAAATTTTCGTGAATGGCGTTCAAAATATGTGTGTTCAGTCGCGTGAGCATAGATAAATCAATCGATGAGATGAACGAATGAAAGCATAAAATTGGCGCGTTATGTTGGCAACCGTGACGTCCTTGCAGGCGATCCGTGCGGCTATTGGCGCACAGATGACAGCTCGTCGCCTGACGCTGTGTTGCGGTGATAGAGGGCAGCACGGTGCAGCACTGCTGTACCGACGCAGCCGGTATGAAGCGGCGTAAAATGGCGATCCGATTGGAATGAAATGCCAAACTATGTAGGCTCCCACTAACCTGACCACAAAATCGACGCGATTTTTTCTCCAAAATCCTTGGCACAAACACGAAGGGTGGCTCGACGGACCTTGTTTAAAACCTCGTTTTTTAGTTCTGTTTCTTTCTTCGGTTTTTTGGATTTTTGATGATTGAAACGCGTGTTCTCAGTTTCGTATCTTTTTAATAGAGAGATCCTGTCACAGACAATTATTTTAATGTTGCCAACAGGAAGCCCTAGTTATATGCTTTACATTCGCGGCGCGAATGTCCGAGAACGCCGTTTAAGCGCTGACTGATGGTCTTAGTTTCACATTTTGCGAGAAGATAGGTACCTACAGCCTACAAGGTTCGTGGACCGCGAACTAGAGATGGGTAGTGGGTTAAACCCATTCTACCCGATTGGGTTAAAGCTGGGTGGTTTGGGTTATAACCCGGTTTCAACCCATTATCACCCATTTTGATGGGTGAAAATGAGAATCGCCTTTTTTATTTTTAACCGACTTCAAAAAAGGAGGTTCTGTATTCGACCAGTATGTATGTATGTATGTATGTTTGTACGTATCTATACTAATATTTTAAAGCTGAAGAGTTTGTTTGTTTGTTTGTTTGCTTGAACGCGCTAATCTCAGGAACTACGGTTTTGATTTGAAAAATTCTTTCAGTGTTAGATAGCCCATTTATCGAGGAAGGCTATAGGCTATATATCATCACGCTAAGACCAATAGGAGCGGAGCACTAATGAAGAATGTTTCAAAATCGGGGGATTTTTTTTTTCCACGCGGACGAAGTCGCAGGCGGAAGCTAGTGTATGTATATAAGTATGTATGTATGTTTGTATATCCGCGATTTCCTCAAAAACTACTGATCCGATTTCAATCGCGTTTTCGTTGTTTGAAAGCATATTTTACAAGGAAGGTTTTAATATATAGCACATCAGTTTTTGATGAAGATCTTCGGAAATAAGTGATAGAACTCTACAAATAATAGCTCTCTTATTCAGAAAGATTATTATAAAGCACCGTATTTATTTATTAGTTTATTATTTTAGCATACAGGGTTAAAGGAACGGTCGTGCTAGATCCGTTAAGGGTGTGGAGTACCCATCATTTGTGACTTATTTCACTATGAAACATCCTACCCTAAACTTAACCCCTTTTCGAGATATTCGACTTTTATTATTTTTATTGAAAATTGCCGATTTTTAGGCTACTAAATTTAATTTTGTTTATTTTGTGTGTCTTATTATTATTGAATTTTTACATGTGTAATAAGATGCTTTAGGACGTCAATCATTAAAATAGTGCATAAGTTAATTGAATAGGCCGTAGTAGACAAGTGAAAGTTAAGAAACTAAAAAAAATATATTAGAAAGTTTATTTTTCTCTAAGGGATATCTAAAAAAATATTATGGCAGTTGTTCGGTAGATGTGTTTTTAAATATCTACGTTTCATTAGCTATCTAACGAGGTATAACAATCTAGGATTTGTATTACATTTCGTGGAAAAAATGTAGTTGGGTTCTAACGGTCCCGCGCCTATTGTCCTTCAAGATAAGACGCACCGTGCGAGCGAGAAAAGTGACGATTTATGTAGGTGCGAATGAAAGAAAAGGTTAGGGCTGGGAATACAACACGGGATATTGTTTTGGTTATCAGTCTGCTTTTGTGCTTCGTACATAGTAGATGTGATATCGTTTTGCTCTTTTTCTCGACTTGGCTGTGATTCTGGACTATTTCTTCGACTACTGTGCTTGTTAACCGGACTCTGATTTGTACTTGTGATACGGAAGTGTTGAAGATGACGTCCTACACACCTGAGGAATATGCTAATTTGTTACGGATACTGCGATTGTGTGTCTGCGCAAGCTCGCAACGAATACATAACTCGATTCCCCGGTCGTCAAGTGCCGGATGTGGTCGTTTTTGACAGAGTTTATTGAAGACTTCGAGAAACTAGCTCTGTTTTGAGTCGAAATACAGACATGGGAAGACCACGAATTGTTGACGACGAAGAAGAGGACAATGAGATAGTGCAACGTTTTCGAGCGGATCCGACTACTTCCACTAATATTGTTGCCCGTGATCTGGGAATTTCGCAATGGAGAGTGTGGTCTACAGTGCATACTGCTGGACTATACCCGTACCATTACACGCCGGTACACACTATTGAAGAAGGAGACCCCACGAGAAGGTTGGATTTCTGCAGATTTATGCTAATGCTGACGTAGAAGACCCAGATTTTCTAAGAAATATCTTGTGGACAGATGAATCCAAATTTGATAAAGATGGCATAACTAACTATCACAATGCCCATTACTGGGCCCCAAAAGAACTAAGGAATCCCAATAAGAAAAGAGTTAAGGGGTCCCGACGAAGATTCAGCGTGAATGTGTGGATGGGTGTTATCTCCAATCATTTGATTGGACTTTACTTTCTCCCGGAAAATCTAAATGGGGAAACGTACAAAAACTTTTTGAGAGGAGACTTGAGTAATTTGCTGGATGATCTGCCACTCAACTTGATCAGGGACATGTGGTTCCAACACGATGGCTGCCCTGCCCATTTCAGGATAAGTGTCAGAGACTGGCTGGACACAAATTATCCAAACAAATGGATAGGACGAGGTGGGCCGTTGCCATGGCCAGCAAGAAGTCCGGACCTAACCCCCATGGATTTTCATTTGTAGGGACGCATGAAAAGTCTTGTCTACAGCGAGCCAAATCCAGTTTCATCTGTGGAAGAATTAAGAGAAAGGATTGTGGATGCAGCAAATCAAATGAAGACAACGTTGGGCACTGGAGTAGTGAAGACTGGCCTCCGTAGAAGGATGCGACAATGTATTAGAAACTGAGGCGGCCATGTTGAACATGAACTGTAGAGTAAGAAAAAGTTGTGTGAAAACCTGATTTAATAAATGACATTTCATGCTTACCTATTGTTTTATTTTACTTTTTAGGGCTAAGTATTAATTTTCTTCTCCACTGTCGCCTATGAAGCTAAGTTTTTTTCAATGCATTTAAATAAAACCCTAGATTGTTATACCTCGTTAGATAGCTGATGAAACTTATACAGCGTGTAACGGAGGGGTTATATACCAAGAGCACGGCTTCTTTGGGTGATATCAAATGATATTGGAAGGGTTTCAACTCAAAATAAAAAACTCTAAAAATTGATACCAAATATTCGGTTTCGTATGTTTCTTAAATTGAAATCATAACAAACGTGTCACCGCACTACGTAGGTCAATAACTTTCCACGTCACTTACAAATATCACGATAAATCTCTTCCGTAATTCTGTGCGCCTAGTAGTTGTAGCCTGCAAGGCGGTGTTCTTTTGTCGGCGCGAACTGACGAAATAAAAAGACGCCGCCGCACGGTGGGCTGAAAATCGGCTTTCATAGACTTAGGCATTTTATTTTGCAAGTGCGAGTTTTTTTGCCGGATATCACTTCTATTAGTTATAGCAATATACAAAAATGACACCAGAATTGATTCTGCACAGAAACGAAGGAATTATAATTTTTTTACGAAAATTTTGTATGGAGCTAGTATGAAAAATCGAAATATCTCTAAAACGGCAGCGATAACCGTAATATCCTTATAGGGGGTTATAGTACTAATTATTTATGATTTTTTGACATACGTTACATAATGGTTGTAGATGCCTTTTTTTTTAAAAAATCGTCAAAGTATTTTTATTTATTTTTACATATTTAAACGTTCCTTTTAGTGTTTAAGTTGAAGAATTCAGAGCTTTAACAACTCTTATCATAAAATAGCATCACCCCTATAGACCTGAAGGACTAGACAGAGGTGTGTAGTGTCTTGTTGATCTTGTAAGATTTCCAACAATACCAAATAGTTGAATATCAGTGTCAAAGTGCCCATGCTGTCGCTTCTTTTTGAAAGATAGGGGAATGAAATTGTTAATTGATCATACCCTAAAAGTATGATTACAACATAACCGGACACATAATAATAATAATATCCTTATAGGGGATTATAGTACTAACATTATTTATTTTAACATATGAAACTGTTCAAAACGATCCATGAACTGTGTCAAAGTTAAGAACATCGTTAGGAAGCATGTTTTTTCCCCAAATATTAAGAATATGTGAAAAAAAAAAGACTGTATATAAACTTTTTATTGATAGGTAATTTAAATAAAACAGAAGTAACAAAAATAATATCTAATAAATTCAATTATACAAAATACATATTTGAAACTATAATTTATGAAATTATTAACTAAACATATTGGTACAATAAACTAACATAAATAACAAAAGAACATAAAGAAAAATAATTAAATTTTACAAATTTTCTTTACAACTTTCGTTGTCGGACTCCAATTCCGAGTCAGAATCCAGATCGGATATACCTACAAACTCGAACTCAGTTTCCGGAAACTGTATTAGGTCGAGAGTTTCAGCAAAAAAGGTTGTCTTCCTTTTGGCATCTAACTTCGGCCTTTGTGCACTTAGAAAAGGATCCGAAGAAACAACAAGCATATTTAGGATATCTTGATTAGAATCTTGCTTGCTTCTTTTCCGCGAATGATGTTCCCGGAACCTCCTAAAATCTTTGTTTCGAGACTCTGAGGCTTCTTCCGAGAGAGTCCCAATCGGGACAATATCATTTTTTTCGATTATGTCAGCTCCGTGTATTAATAGTTTATGTACGGTTGATGACATGTAGTACCAGTCGTATAATTCCACGTACTTTTCTGCTGTTTTGCGAGCAAAATCTTTAAATTTGATGACATCGATCTTCTCACCAGATGTTATTGCTTGCAAAATAACAGCAAATCTTTTTATCAGGTTTTGATCCAACCCAGTAATAGCTGCAGTTTTATTGGGAAACTCGAAAAACTTCCTTGCGGTATTCCCGTCATTGGTAGTTCCCGAGCCTTGTTTTACTATATCAATTAACAGATTGAGCTCCTCTTTAAATTTATTTTGAATGTTTTTTTTTCTGTTTTGTAACATATCTTTATGCTCATTACTTCTTGCTGCCCACTGTTTGAAGTCAAGTCTGTACGCAATGTGTAACAGACATTCCATGCAATTTATACGGGCATGTAGGGATGATAGGCCAAATTCATATATGTCAGAACACACAGTTTTTGATGTTACAGCATCTAAGTGGTTCATTTCTGTTGGTTTTGCTAAGCACAGGTAGCATGATGCATTTGATCTAGCTTCAGAAAGGTACGTGCAGACTTTTGCGTCGATCATTGTCATCATTAGTTTATGAGTCACCCTGTTACTATTAATGCACTCTGTGGGGTTAAGGGCCTCAATTTCCTCATCCATTTTTCTTTTGTTATCAATGACAACTGCATGGCTTTCTTTTACAAAAGTGAACTGAACCGGACGACAATAAAAAGTTGAGCATGGTTTCGGGTTTGTCCATATAGTATTATCTCCATCTGTCAGTTTCAGTGGCACCAAGGAGGTCATGAAAATGCTTGAATCATCATGCTCGCCGTCCATTTTCTGCTTGTATCGGCTTTGATTGGAAGCACCATCAAATCCCCACTTCGATATCAGCTTTAACTGCTTATTTTCCACATTATCAGAAAGACTTTGAAGAATCCGCTTCACCGTGATGTCAAGTAAAGCTTGAAGTGTAATTCTAGCTGATGAATCCGTAACTGATACTGATTGATTAGGAGGGTAGCATGCAAGCTTAGTTTGTTGCAGTTTATAGTAGGATGGGTAAATATCCTTAGCACCTTCCCGAATGGCAGTCTCTCGCAACGTAATATATTGCCACTTTGAAAGCTTAAGTGAAAGAAGCAATCCAAGTGCTTTCTCTGGTGTAAATATTACTGTTTTCTTAATGCTTTCCTTGATTTTAACGGCAGCTTCTGGATTTTTGATCATATAATTGATTACAGATGCGATATCTTCATAACCTTCTTCTTTTAAACGTGCTGCAGCTGCATATGCCAATTCACAGGAATCCTCGCCTATGTGCTCACTAGATCTTCTCTTTTTCTGTTTGCTTCCCAGATCTTTGAATTGTTTTCGGGACCTTTTTGTCATTGTTCCAACAGTCGATGATGTCGAAGGTTCTGGAGAGACTGAGCGTGCTCTTGGTATCTCATCAACAGTTGGTTCTTGATTTATTAACGTTTGCACGCAACTCGGCCAATCAATATTTGCTTGCAACCACTCTCCGTACGTATTTCTAAACTTATCAAAGAATCGTTTAGATTTCTGCCACCTGTTTAAAGCAGCTCGCGTGAATCTCCGGCAAAATTCTTTGAGAGTTACTTGATCTTCGGCAGAAAGGCAATCGCCTATGCGGGACACAATTGCACTAAACAATACTTCATGATTAAATGAAGGACACTCACTTTTTAGAAGAACAAACAAATCTAAGTTGGTGATTAAACTTTCCATTCTAAGATTTTGTAGTCGCAAAGCAAATAGTTTTAGTGTTAGCAGTTACACGGTTGTGAACAATCTAAATTATGGAACAAAATTATAGCCCTTTTATTGTATAAAGTCAATAATTAGTTAACTACCCTCATTAAAGTTATAAAAGATATGATAATAAAAATTTATAATCGTCAAAAACATTTCGTAGAACTCATAGTAGAACTAATCAACATTAGCAAATCACATTAGCTCACTAATTATAAAAAGGTGAATGCAGTTCTTAGTTGGTATTGTTGCGAGATATTTCAAATCATTTAATCACTTAATAGGCTCATTAGAATCAGAAGACTACAACCATCATTCTAATTACTTAATTACTTGTCATCAGACTCATTAGATGACTACACAATATGTTATTTTGTATTTTGAACGTATGCAAAGTTTTAAAATTCCTTTTGTGTCGATATTATTATGTGTCCGGTTATGTTGTAATCATACTTTTAGGGTATGATCAATTAACAATTTCATTCCCCTATCTTTCTAAAAGAAGCGACAGCATGGGCACTTTGACACTGATATTCAACTATTTGGTATTGTTGGAAATCTTACAAGATCAACAAGATACTACACACCTCTGTCTAGTCCTTCAGGTCTATAGGGGTGATGCTATTTTATGTTAAGAGTTGTTAAAGCTCTGAATTCTTCAACTTAAACACTAAAAGGAACGTTTAATATGTAAAAATAAATAAAAATATTTTGACGATTTAAAAAAAAAAAAGGCATCTACAACCATTATGTAACGTATGTCAAAAAAACATAAATAATTAGTACTAAAACCTCCTATAAGGATATTACGGTTATCGCTGCCGTTTCAGAAATATTTCGATTTTTCATACTAGCTCCATACAAAATTTTCGTAAAAAAATTATAATTCCTTCGTTTTTGTGCAGAATCAATTCTGGTGTCATTTTTGTATATTGTTATAACAAATAGAAGTGATATCCGGCACAAAAACTGGCACTTGCAAAATAAAATGCCTAAGTCTATGAAAGCCGTTTTTCAGCCCACCGTGCGCCGGGCCGCCGCTGGCCGCCGCGCCGCCAAAGCGCGCGCGCAATAAACCATACCTACTACCTACTTTGTTTACCGTGATGTAAAAATTAATGCGTAATTATTGATTTACAGTTTACTCGTTAATATCAAGCCAGAAATTGCACGTAAACACTGAGATAACAAAACTTACGTAAAAAATCGAATCAAAGTTTAGGTAGGTTAACTAGTTTCATCCCTTATTATTACTTATTACCGAGTAAACAGTAAAATCTTAAAGCTTTGCTTAATTTAGTAAACTGACTTACATTTTTAAAGATGGGGTTCGATGTGGTGACCTTGGTATTGTATGCACAAGGCCGCTCGTTTGTTGACAGATACCTGAACATTGCGTAGCATTTCTGGTGTTATTGTCCTGATTTCCTGAAAGCGGCCTCAATCCGCACTTTCATTAGGGCCATCGTATCACACTGCACTGCACACACACACCCCTGAGACGAACCACTGACCCGACATTTTGCAAACACAACAAAAAAAACAATTAGGTGTAGCCGTACTGAACTGATATGCGTATCACAAGGATAAACACGAGTGCAATAGCTAAACGCGGTATGTCGACTGACTAGCAAACCAATAATGCTAAATAAATAAAGCTCTGCTATCCTGGTACCTAAATATTATTTCGTTGTAGGGAGCTGTCCCAGTTGATGTCCATCCACTACTATTAAAAAATATTGTTCCAGAATTCAAGATTATTTTACATAATAACAGTAATTTCAACTAAACTCCTTTAAACTGTTAAGTAAATCTAACACACCAGAGCAAACTAATTACGCAATTTAAATTCAAAATTGAAAAATCATTCATTTTTTTTGGGTGGGATATTATCAATGACTCTGCTCCCGTCCTGGGTGGGGCGGAAGGAAGTGTTAGACTCTTACTGACTAAAAACCACCCTGTTTATTTAGTTGCCCTTGCATTCCGGGGCTGCGGTATCTCGTTAGAAGTCTGAATTAGAAGTTGAATTTACCAGGAATAAATAATTGAAACTACATGGCCAGCAATTGTTTCACATACCCGAAGATCCTAACCCATTAGGTTTACACACACTATGATGTACATTGTGTGTGTAATAACGTAATCAGGGTTCTGTGAGCAAAGGATTTTCAATTCGGCATTAACAATTCCTGTTACTCATGCGGTCTTAGTACTTTTTATTAATTTCTTTTCACAGTTAGATGCAGTTTTGCGACATTTTTTACTGACTTAATTTTGAATTAAATAAAGACTAAACTAATGCTCAAACCAATAAAACCCATTTACCACTCAAATAGTACCGACAAAACGTGAACTTCCGATAATTATTTAGGTTAGTCCTACAGACAAAAATCATGCGTGCTTGCTATTATTTTGTAATAAAAAAAACTATTAACTTGTTGTTAATAATTTTCGTCATAATTATAAAAATAACTTTATTTTAAAAATTACGAACGGAACCCACTGTAATTTTATTTCCCTACCAGGAGAGGAATAAATTCCGAAGAGGTGTATTGAAATGATATTTTGGGTTCAGTTGAACATTAATAATTGTTACTAAATCCTTTTTCTATTTTAAGTTCTAATGGCAAATAATAATGTTTATTTAAGCAATTTGTGGTAGGATGCACGTAAGGATTCCATTTTTATTATCAATTCAATGGTACGAGCTGACGATTTTTCGAAACAATAAGCAACTCGATTCAATAGTAAGGTGAATCGAATCTCCTGGATCGTATGTGTAAAAAATATTATGATAAGGGCATATAAATAAGTTCATATTTGCCCAAAGTATTGTGCTGACAATCATAAACAGCGAATAGGTAGGTTTATCTATTTCAAACAAGATTAATTACATAATATGCCGACACTTTTTAACTTGTCCGCATTGTTTATGTTAGCACTAAGGCCGTGCGCGCACTGCCTTGCGGTGGCCGCAATTCCGGTAGTTCTACCGCACCGCAAAATTTGTGAAATATGGACATAGTATGAAGTGTCATAGAAGTGCGCGCACTGCGGTCAGTCTACCGGTAGATCACGTTCACATGAGGCTTAAGTACCTAGAGAACGCTTCGACCGCGAGACGCGTCGAGCGCGGCGACCGATTCTCAAAAATAATCCTTATAGCATGATTCAGTATTCACGCGCGATGGCTTATTATTATAAGCGTATTTCATGTATAACTTTGGTGTTTCTATACCGATTTATATGATTCTTTTTACGGTTTCGTAGCCGAATGGCAAAAAACGGAATCTTTATAGTTTCGACATGTCTGTCCGTCTCTGTCTGTCTGTCTGGCCGTCCGTCCGTCTGTCACAGCAATTTTATTCCGAAACTATTAGGACTATACATGTGAAACTTGATAGGTAGATGTATTCTGTGAACCGCTTTCCGATTTTGAGAAAAAAATTAAAAAATATTTAAAATAAAGGGGGGCTCCCCATACATGGAACTAAACCTGAAAATATTTTTTTTCATGAAATCGATGCATGTGTGGTATCTATAGACAGTTCTTTAAAAACGACATCGGGGTTTCTAAAACCACTTTTCCATAAAGTCAATCGTTTAAAAGATATAAGCTTCCAAAGTGGTAAAATGTGTGTGTGGCGGACACAACCTCTAACTTCTATAATAATGGAGTGAAAAATCTAAAAAAATATATGTCTGTAGATCTTAATATAAACTTTCAACCAAAATTAGTTTGAACGAAATCAGTTCAGCAGTTTTTGAGATACAGCATATTTTCTAAAACCGCAAATATAACTTTGTAATTCATACAAACACTATGAAAAACAAATTTATTCGGCGCAGTTGTAAGAAATGTAAAAAAGCCAGTTTTAAGAAATTTGTAAGGTTTTTTTTTTTCAAAACAAATTTATTTGGCGCAGTTGTAAAAAATGTAAATAAGCTAGTTTTAAGAAATTTTTCAATTAGGGGTGACTGAGAGTGTTATAAACGTAAGAGTAGACAAATATTATAATCAGAAAGCTTCGAACTGCTAAGCTATCGGGAGTTACACGTGTTATTGTGAGTCAACCATAAAAGTTAGACATATGCTGTCGTGGGATATTTTTTATATAATTTTAAGGAGAACATTTCCGTCATGAAATGATTTGTGTAGCTTTAACCATTAAGGTTGCACACGCGACGGAAGCTTAAAAAATGGAGTAACTTCTCCCGTTTTCCCAACATTTCCCTTCACTGCTCTGCTCCTATTGATTGTAGCGTGATGAAAAGTATACTATAACCCGCTCAGGAGTATGAAAAATAATTGTACCAAGTTTCGTTAAAATCCGTCGAGTAGTTTTTGTTTCTATAACGGTTATACAGACAGACAGACAGACAGACAGACAGACAGACAGACAGACAAAAATTTAACTGATTGCATTTTTGGCATGAGTATCGATCCTTAATCACCCCCTGATAGTTATTTTGGAAATATATTTCATGTACAGAATTGACCTCTCTACAGATTTATTATAAGTACTAGCTTTTGCCCGCGACTTCGTCCGCGTGGAATAGTTACTTTGGGCTAACGTTAAATTTAACCCCGATTTTGAAGCATTCTTCATTGGCGCCTCGCTCCTATTGGCCTTAGCGTAATGATACAATATAGCTGTGCCCGCGACTCCGTCAGCGTAAGTTAATGTATTGGTATAAGTCGCGGCACGAAACTTTAGCGGTGACCGTTATTGCGCAGAAGTAAAAATTAAGGTACCTGAGGCGGGCTAGCGGGATGAAGGGCGGCCGTGCGTAGCGCCGATTGGCTCTCCAGCCGCATTATGTTCCCCGCGCCGATGCGACGCTCCGCGCACATCCCGTGTACAGTCGCGTCATTAATTGTATTGTTATTGCTGTTATTTTTTGTTGTTGTTTTTTTGTTAAGTTTGAATTTGTTTGTTAAATTAATTTTTTAATTTGTTTGTGACTTTTAAGTGAATATACCTAGAAGAAATACTGTTTTGAAAAGACAGGCAAGGAAAATGGTTTATGACGTGAATTGCTTTTTAAAAAGGGAATCTAACGAATTAATTGATTCTTTGAAACAAATTAAAAGTGAGATTGATGAAGCTACAAATACTTTACTCAGTCATTCGGACAGCATCTCTGTAAATTTGAGAATGGTTCTCTGTAGATTCAGATTCACTGTAGATTCTCTGATTCAGATTAGACCTAAATCTAAAATAAAAATTTTCAAATGAACAAATAATGTTTTTATTTTTATACTCCCCACAAAACTTGTTAAAAATTATATCTTAGGTACCTATTATAAATCCTTGGACATTGGCATTGGAGATAAACTATTTATTAAAGTATAGGTAATATTATTTGCATGCGCGACAGTACTCATGCGCAGCTATCCTCTACATGTCGTTCAGCGCTAGACCTACTATTTGACATTACAATAAAATAATGTCATTAACGTTATTTAGCTAATAATTGTATTGCGTGCGCGACAGTACCCATGCGCAGCAATCCCCTCCGCGTATCGTTCAGCGCTAGACTTACGTGCCGCTACCTATAATATTGTTTAGATCACGTTCACATGAGGCTTAAGTACCTAGAGAACGCTTCGACCGCGAGACGCGTCGAGCGCGGCGACCGATTCTCAAAAATAATCCTTATAGCATGATTCAGTATTCACGCGCGATGGCTTATTATTATAAGCGTATTTCATGTATAACTTTGGTGTTTCTATACCGATTTATATGATTCCTTTTACGGTTTCGTAGCCGAATGGCAAAAAACGAAATCTTTATAGTTTCGACATGTCTGTCCGTCTGTCTGTCTGTCTGTCTGTCCGTCCGTCCGTCTGTCACAGCAATTTTATTCCGAAACTATTAGGACTATACATGTGAAACTTGATAGGTAGATGTATTCTGTGAACCGCTTTCCGATTTTGAGAAAAAAAATTAAAAAATATTTAAAATAAAGGGGGGCTCCCCATACATGGAACTAAACCTGAAAATATTTTTTTTCAACACACGCGCGGACACAACCTCTAACTTCTATAATAATGGAGTGAAAAATCTAAAAAAAATATATGTCTGTAGATCTTAATATAAACTTTCAACCAAAATTAGTTTGAACGAAATCAGTTCAGCAGTTTTTGAGATACAGCATATTTTCTAAAACCGCAAATATAACTTTGTAATTCATACAAACACTATGAAAAACAAATTTATTCGGCGCAGTTGTAAAAAATGTAAAAAAGCCAGTTTTAAGAAATTTGTAAGGTTTTTTTTTCAAAACAAATTTATTTGGCGCAGTTGTAAAAAATGTAAATAAGCTAGTTTTAAGAAATTTGTAAGGTTTTTTTTTCGTCAAATAAATTTGCATATTATATTATAGTTACTACGGAACCCTTCATGGGCGAGTCTGACTCGCACTTGGCCAATTTTTTTATGGAATAGTTAATAATGTTAACTTTTTCAATTAGGGGTGACTGAGAGTGTTATAAACGTAAGAGTAGACAAATATTATAATCAGAAAGCTTTGAACTGCTAAGCTATCGGGAGTTACACGTGTTATTGTGAGTCAACCATAAAAGTTAGACATATGCTGTCGTGGGATATTTTTTATATAATTTTAAGGAGAACATTTCCGTCATGAAATGATTTGTGTAGCTTTAACCATTAAGGTTGCACACGCGACGGAAGCTTAAAAATGGAGTAACTTCTCCCGTTTTCCCAACATTTCCCTTCACTGCTCTGCTCCTATTGATTGTAGCGTGATGAAAAGTATACTATAACCCGCTCAGGAGTATAAAAAATAATTGTACCAAGTTTCGTTAAAATCCGTCGAGTAGTTTTTGTTTCTATAACGGTTATACAGACAGACAGACAGACAGACAACAATTTAACTGATTGCATTTTTGGCATGAGTATCGATCCTTAATCACCCCCTGATAGTTATTTTGGAAATATATTTCATGTACAGAATTGACCTCTCTACAGATTTATTATAAGTATAGATAGATAGTTTACTGACACCGATCAGCTGATTTAGTGCTAGTGATGTGCTTATTTCAATTTGAAAAGTTCGGTTTCTGGTATCAATGTATTAAAAATCTTATTACTTCCGAACATGTAGAGATAGGATTAAAAAACCCTTCCAATATCGTTTGATATCACCCAAAGAAGCCGTGTCTTTCGCATGTGCATAGTGCATTGGTTACACGCTGTATATTTTAAAACTCATCTGCCGACCGAACAACTGTCATAATATTTTTTTTAGATATCCCTTAGAGAAAAATAATCTTTTTAATATATTTTTTTAAATTTCTTTTCTTTCACTTGTCTACTACGGCCTATTCAATTAACTTATGCACTATTTTAATTTTTTAATATTTTAAATTTTTAGATTGACGTCCTAAAGCATCTTATTACACATGTAAAAATGCAATAATAATAATAATAAGACACACAAAGTAAACAAAATTAAATTTAGTAGCTTAAGAATCGGCAATTTTTAATAAAAAATTAAAAGTCGATTATCTCGAAAAGGGTTAAATTTAGGGTAGAATGTTTCATAGTGAAATAACTCAAAAATGATGGGTACTCCACGCCCTTAACGGATCTAGCACGACTTTTCCTTTAACCCTGTATATATGTATTTTATGAGTATTATATATTTATTAGTTTTAAATATGTTATTTCATTCCATTTTCTCGTACACCTAACACAATGTGTTTTTTTTTAACCCAAAGGTTGATTGGTAGAGAATGCCTTGCTGTATTAAGTCCACCCATGTAACACCATTGTACATAAAGTTTAAACAAATAAGTAAATAAATATAAACTCTGCCTTCATATATCTATGTACGGTTTAACATAATCTACCTATGAATGTCACCACTGCTGAACCACAGACCTTCTCTACGGATAAACACCATACCTAACGAGAATCGGCTAGATAGAACCGACTACGCAAGCCCAATGCGGATTAGTGGGTGCTAATGACTGCAGCCGAGACTAATGGCCTAACGTGCCTTCTGAAGCACAGAAAAACTAGAGATAACAAGTTTTGGATCACCCATAGATATAATAAATATGGGATCACCCATCTGATGACCGGCCTCTGCGAACACTGCTTAACTCATGAAATCAAGCCCTAACGCGCTACGCCGTTTACGTCATCGAGCTCCTCGAGTTTGGTTTAAGAGCAATTTCAAAATAAAGTGTACCCTGCTCTAAACTTCGATTATATTTTTAATTTTTTTTTTTCTTTTTTATTTGACCAAAATGTAAAAGGTAATACAGTTTAATATGCAGGAAAACAAAAAGGAACGCTGAATTCGAGGCATTTATCCTGTAATATCGAAACAAAACTGACTTGGTGACGGAACTGGTTCCATTGTGTGACTAGATTTAAAAGCAAATTTTACGGAAAGTATGAAATAAATAAGCCATTTTCATATTTATTTAAACAACTAATACATGCACTTAATTGGTAAATCAAAGAAAATAGCCACAGCTTTAAGGATTAACACAAAAATATTGTTTTTTATTCTGTTTTGTGACTATGTCGCTTTTTACTTGGCATTTTTTTTAAATTTTACTCCAAAAACATAATACTTTACTCAATATGCGTACATTTTCTAAAAACAATAGATAATGACGCTATACATATTTGTGATTGCATGGAAATAAAAGGTGAAAATTCATCAAATTTCATAGATTTAACTCCAACAATTTGAAGGGACAGTGACAAAATGGAAGTCTTAAAATCATAAGGCTATGCTCACATGATTTATTAATTGCCAAAATAATACGGACCTACATAGTTAGTAGAATATTAAACAAATTAACAAATTTTGATATCAAATGATGATTTAAACATTATCAGCTCTACTTTTCAAATTGGAACTAGTCAATAATAACTGAAAATTTTTAAGAATCGAGTAGGTAAGAAATAAAACAATAATTTTAAGTATTCTTATATTTTTACCTTACTATAATGAGTGAAATCACAAAAGAAACCTCAAACCCAATTATTATAATGTAGGTACTGGTGTACTTGCATACAATAAAATAAGTGTGTTTGAGGTTATACACGGTTGGATTAGGTTTGTTATAAATTGTATAGACGCCAGCAGATCGAGCTATCTCAAACTATCAAATTTTCCTAATTGAACATTTTGATTTCAGTCGATCTAAATTTCTTTTTGCATTGGGCAGCATCCGGGTATTAATTTTTTAATCTCTCTTTGTATCTTCTAGTTTTCTCCGCGCCAGTAAGCGGCATTGCTATATCCACCAAAGTTAAGAAAAGCTTACCTAACATTTAAATGTCGTCAGCAAACTTCAATGATCTATAAATTTGAAATATAAATTAAAAAAAGAACTTATTTAATTTAAAACTTTAAAATCACATTAACTCGGTCAGCAAGGATAGCAATGTAAACTAAGTTTTATGCATTCCGACCTGTTGTGACTTGCCGTTCCGTTAAATGTGACCGTAGAATAAGTCACAAAACGGAGGTCACATAATACAACCTTCTGGTAGTTTTAAATTGTTTAAAAATTACTTATCGTACTTAGCAGTATTAACTATTCGGGATCAAATACTATACAACTTTTGCAATGTGTCAACAATAACAATGTATATAGAAAAGTGATTTATAATAGTAAAACTTGGTCACATACCCGAGTCAAGAAATTGAAACACGGAACACTTCAACAATAAGTCCGCACTGCTAGCTAATTCTTTTTACAATGAAAGCAAAATAGCATCTCTCGATGAAGTACAATATGTTGTGCTGCTATTGTGCCAAATACTTTCCACGATTAGGAAGAATTTTTTTGAAAACGAGCGGTCACAAAACTGAATGTTCCGGTTGGCCAAAATTTACGATTTTAATTTAAACTTATTTTTTATAGAAAATATGTAAGAAAATATATTATTTATACTTTTAACTGATAAATTCAACTTTTGAAAATTCAAATATATTTATAAACCACTCTCAATACACGGATTTTTTTTTAAATTAAAGGTTGTCTGACGCTAGTTGGGAAGGGGACAGGTAATTTCGATGTTCTTTGGTATTTTAAAATCTTCGTAAGTTTTATATTTATTAAAGTAACGACAAAACTACAGTTTATTTGTATATTTTAATATATGTGTATTTCACTTATATCAATATAATCTCCTAGAAGTCATTCATCTCAACAAAATAAATGATTAAAGTCGAGGGACAAGGCAAAATCCGGGGGTACAATTTTTTTTGAAATTGCTCTTAAACCTTTCCATAACATAAAATTTGTCTGAAATATGGTTTTAGGGGGTAAAAACATGTGTACAGCACTCTCTTTTTTAACTGACTAAAAAAAGTGAGAACGGTGTGTAGGTATCTCAGGTAGCAGTGTAACACAAAGAACGAGATAAGTAATAAGAAGCATAAAATAAAAACATTTTTACATAAATTGAACCGACTTCAAAACAAACAAAACCATTTCTGCACTGCAAAGCGAAAAATAACCTTATATATTGTTTCATTGGATGTCTAATTCCGTTTCAAAATTTTCAAATATAGGCTACGTATCTACTCACAATCTCAAACATATCTTTTTACCCCCTAAAACCATATTTCAGACAAATTTTATGTTATGGAAAGGTTTAAACATAACTCGAGGAGCTCGATGACGTAAACGGTGTAGCGCGTTAGGGCTTGATTTGATGAGTTAAGCAGTGTTCGCAGAGGCCGGTCATCGGATGGGTGATCCCATGTTTATTATGTGATGCAGTACATTAAACACGTACATAGTTCGCTGTCGGAGTGAAAATATAAATTGATTTATTGTGCCTCTTTATATATACATTGATCATGTTCGACGTTGTGCAGAGAGTATTTAACCTAGAGAGCTTATAGGCCGATTTCTTTGAAGAACACAACTCACCAATACGGGTTGGGAGGCGCGGAAAAAATGCGCTACTGCAATTGGTCAGTTCAAGATCAAGCTTCATAGATATGCCGAGTTAGGGATTGCTCTACTTGATTGAGGGAAAGTTATCGATATCGATAAAATGAAGTTTAACATTATAAAAATACTTAATAAAATCACATAATAATATTTAATCATTATCAGTCTCAATTACAAAAAGAAAAACAAGTATGCTGTTATTATTGATTTTTAAAATGAATTAATTTGGTAAATGTTTTTCGAATTAAAGTTTTAGGGTCCTGATTGTTTTCGCTAAAAAATGATAACCGAGCGTCTATATATTTCTGAATTATGCATCTTGCTAATTCAATCAAATGATTGGTAGTTTCTATTTCATATTGATGAAAGATAATATCCGGGAATAAATTATACCCAATCAGTGATTTTAAAACCGATCTCATAAAATAATTGGAATTATATTTCTGAGACAGCACTTTCGAACCACTCTCGTTGATCGCCCTTTTAATATAAATTTCACAACGACGACAAATTTCTATTACTGTGGTGGATCCGTACTAGGGCATGCAATATCGCAAGGTTCTCAATTCCGGAACTGAGTTCCAATACTGGAAATCTGATACCGGAATTCCGGAATCAGTTCCGGAATTCCAGAAACTTTTAAAGTTTGTTTCAAATCAAACAAGATTTATACCTTTTAACCTTTGACCACCACGTCAAAAAAGCAAAAGCGTACCCTCGGCGCCAAGCTTCGAATTCATCCTTTAAACCTAAAAAATAGTAATGAGGTCGAAATTATATCGATAAAACTCATGGAAAACTGACAATATTTTTTTAACATAGGCTTTAATTTGAATAAAGATATTTTTATTATTATATGTGATAGGCTTGCGTTTGACCATAATCTCACCTGATGTTAAGTGATGATGTGGTCGAAGATGAAGCACCTATTCACTCTTGACTTAAAGACTCCCAGGTTATAACTATCAGGAAACACAGACTCCGGCAGGGAATTCCACTCCTTAGCCGTACGCACAATGAAAGTATTCCCAAAACGTTTCGTGCGTACGGGTGGGATGTCCACCATGTAACAATGGCGCATCACCGTTTGTCTTGTAACGGGCTTGGTGGAATAAGACTCCCCGAAATGTAACCGATAGAAGACTGACAGCCTTGCAACACGTCGCCGATGTTCTAGGCTCTGGAGCCTTGTCTCGACAACTGGTCGAGACAAGGCTCCAGAGCCTAGTCTCGTTGCCGATGAGCCTTTTGGCCCGTTTCTCTATAGACTCAAGTGCATCAAGCTGGTATTTGGCAGATCCGTCCCAGAGATGAGAGCAGTACTCCATACACGACCGAACTTGCGCTTGATAGAGGTTGAGCAGCTGTTCCGGTGTGAAGTACCGTCTCACCTTTGCTAGGATTCCCAACTTTTTGGCAGCCAATTGAGCCTTAGCTTCGATAAACGGACCAAAATTAAAGGTTGATGTCAACGTAACCCCAAGAAGCTCGATGCGATCAGTTATCGGCACGGTTACACCACGGAAAGAAGGAGCCGGTTGAAATTGGCTCCTTTTTGCGGAGAAAAGACATGCCTGGGTCTTGGCAGCAATAAACTTGACAAAGTTGGCGTCGCCCCACTCAGAGACAGCCTTCAAAGTCAAGTTCAAGCGTCCCACCATTGCCTCTCGTAGAGACTGGACTTGTGACCCACTAGCACGCGCGATGGATATATATATCTCAGCAACAGTGCTGTCGTCTGCATACCTAAAGGTACCGGGCATTAGCAGATCGTTAATATGCAGCAAGAATAAAGTTGCTGAGAGAACTGACTCCCCTGAGGGACCCCGGCATTAATAGCCAATTGGCCAGACGAGCAACCATCAATAACCACTCGAATAGATCGATCTCTCAGGAAGTCTTCTATCCAAACGCAAAGTTCAGTGGGTATACCGAAAGAAGGAAGTTTAGCAATAAGGCTATCGTGCCAATTCATATCCAAAGCCATACCATCTTTGTGTTGAGTTTTATTTCAACCCGCTTTGTCCTTTATGACATAAATGTAATAATCTGTGTTATATTTACGGCCTTTATTACTATTTAAATCCATAAATAGAATCAACAATCGATAAAACCAAGTCAATACCATCACAGCACTATTGTCCATAATAACGTAATTTTTTGTCACTCTATGACGACAGTGGCGCAGCTGTCACGGATTTCTTGACATTGCTCGCTTCTCCTCTAGAGGTGCGACACCGATACTTATTAATAATATCGAAATATTTATTCTTATTGTTTTGTACTTTCAACAGTGTCAAGTAATAAAATGTAAGTTTCTTTGAAAGAACAATCAACTTAATGTTTTTTCAACAAATTTGCTCGTAAAGTGCACAGTCTTATTCCACCAAGCCCGTTCCATCATCAGACTACAAGACAAACGGCGATGCGCCATCGTTGCATGGTGGATATTCCACCCATACGCAAGAAGCGTTTTGGGAATACTTTCATTGAACGTATGGCTAAGGAGTGGAATTCCCTGCCGTAGTCTGTGTTTCCTGATAGTTACAACCTGGGAGTCTTTAAGTCAAAGTGAATAGGTTACTTCTAGGCAAGCGTGCTTCATCTTCGACCACATCATCGCTTAACATCAGGTGAGATTATGGTCAAACGAAAATCAACTATAAAAAAGTGACTCTGTATGAACCGCTATTAGGTCCATAATGCAGTGTATTAGAAACGCGTGCTTTTTACTTTACGTTACTGCACTAGTGCTTTAACGCCACAGATAACTATTTACTAGTCGGAGGTTGGAGATAGCGGCTTGTGCAAAGTTCTACAGACTAGTTTGGTTGCGTTCAGAAAAAATATTAATCAAAATATCAAAAATTTATGAATATCGGAATTCCTATATTACTCCTCTCAATTCCGGAATTGAAATACCAGAAAAATTGTTACGGAATTCCGGAATTACGAAATTCCGGAATGCATGCCCTAATCCGTACAATAACTTGTTTTAGTGTCTTTTTGAAATTGTAAGGCGTTTTGATTTGTAACACCAATCAACGCTCCAATACAAGTTAGGCATTTTATTTGCTTTATCAGAGCATGGACAATGTAGCCGGCCATATATTATTTTTATATTTTATTTTTTTATATTTATTTTATATTCCACTAGCGACCCGCCCCGGCTTCGCACGGGTGCAATGTTTATATTAAATATACTATAGAATGTCTTTTCATACATCGTTGACAGCCTTTTTGTAATTCGACATACATGTTCTCTTTAGTAATTAACTAATTACTTTTGAAAGTGCGACCAATGATAAGTGCGAGTGCGACACATAATAAACCATGGGAAAAACATTCAACGCTCAAATCAAAGCAACATAGGCACGCACACCGTGCCTCCGCTGGCACCGCGCCGCAACCGCTATGTCCTTGAATTTTAAATCTGTAATATCTTCGAAACTATTTATTTAAATTATATTCTGTGTTCCGTCCAAAGAGAATATCTGCACCCATATTTTTGGTTGGCAACATTATATTCTATTGTCTATATCTTTTTTTCACCTTTGACGTTTCCGTCCCTTGTAAAACTAACTGCTTTGCTTGTTGAGATCGATTTAATTAATTGTTAAAAATCCTGTTGAATCTGCGCAGTTAAGGACCGATTAATCGTGATCAGTGATTAATTGAACTCTAGAATCCCGAATTGACGAAAAACCTGGGATATTTTGGAACATAACGCCGAATGTCGTCAGCCGGTCTGACACGCGAAATTTGTTAAAAGTTATAGTGAGTTGGTGATAAATAGCTGCTTCAATCTGGTGCGAAGTTTGTGCTAACCCCCGGCCTGGACCACACATTGAAGCTTGCGTCCCTTGTGATCGCCGTGACACCACTTGCTCACATTACACTTTTCAATTACTCATTACCTATTTACACACATATCACGGACGTGATCAGAACAGATCCTCGCTTGGCGTCTCCAGCTCAGGTAAGTCTAGGCTATAAGTTAACTATTTATTGATAGGGCCGAAGAGCTTACATTGAGTTTGTAAGCAACATTTAGAGCTCCACGAACCGTGGACAGTTCAGCATACCAGTATCGTTGCGCTGGCTTGGTACTGAACAAATTGGTAGCAAAGCGTGGTTTGAAATCACCCCTGTGAGTGGTCTGTACCCTAAAATTGGTGCTCCTGCCCTTGTTATGCCGACTATATTGGGTAGCCATCCCGATTGTCAGTTGCCTTTGGATGTTCTACGGTTGACGTCAGGTCTGGATTTGGCTGACACCCGGTTTGATTCCCCTTGTACGGTGCATTTGTTGTTGGGTTCCGACGTTTTGGGGAAAATATTGTTGGGAAATATGACGGTCTTGCAGCCGGAGACCCCATGGTGCCACCCGAGGGGTCTGGTGGCGGTCTCAACCATCTTCGGCTTTGCGATTATGGGCCCAGTGTTGAACGTGCCCCCTCCACCTGAACCTGTCTTTGCGTTGGTGTCCGGCTCAGCCCTCTCTGACGCCGTTCAGAGGTTTTGGGAGGTTGAGGAGCCCCCTCAGGTGGCCCGCTTGAATCCGGAACACGAAGAGTGCGAGTTGTTCTATCAGAACAACACTGGTCGACTCCGCTCCGGTCGGCTTGAGACCCGGCTGCCTTTTGTTGCGGTGCGACCACCTCTCGGCCAATCCAGACCTACGGCTGAGAAAAGATTGTTGGCAATGGAGCGCCGCATGGCCAGGGACCCGGTGCTGCGGCAAAAATATGTAGATTTTATGCGTGAGTATGCAGACTTGGGACACATGTCGGTGTCAGATTTGGATTGGCGCTCAGTAGAGCATTTCTTCTTGCCACATCACGCGGTCCTCAAGCCATCCACTGGTAAACTGCGCACAGTGTTTGATGGGTCTGCGTGGACTTCTTCCGGCGTCTCCTTGAATGATTGCCTGCATTCCGGCCCCAAATTGTTGAGGGATCTTTGTGACGTCATCACGTCTTTTCGTCGTCATCAAGTAGTCTTTGTGGCCGACATCAAAATGATGTTCCGGCAAACGGTTATTCACCGGGATGACAGACGTTATCAGTTGATCCTGTGGCGGGAGCATCCCCAGGATCCCATGATTGTGTACGAGCTCAACACGAATACGTACGGCCTACGATCAAGCCCCTTTGTTGCTATTCGTTCGCTTTGGGAGCTTGCGGACCGGGAGCGTTTGAGGTTCCCTCGTGCGTCCGCCATCTTGAAAACGGACCTGTACGTCGATGATGTCTGCACTGGAGCTCCTACGGTTGAGGAAGCTATCCTGTTGCGTGACGAGTTGGTCCAGATTCTGGCTTCCGCTGGCTATGAGTTGCGTAAATGGGTGTCCAACTCGCCAGCGCTATTGGAAGGTGTGTTGGAGGATCATAAGCAGGATCCTCACTTGTTTGAAAACGTTGACAACCCCGCCATGATGGCCGTCCTCGGCGTGCAGTACCGACCAGTTCAAGACACCTTTACGTACGATGTCGACTTGGAGTCTCCTCATACTTGGACTAAACGACTGGTGTTGTCTACTGTAGCAAGGACCTTTGACCCTAATGGTTGGATCTGCCCGGTATTGTTTTGGGCGAAATGCTTCCTTCAGCGCCTTTGGACCGCTGAACTTGGTTGGGACGAGCCACTTCGGGAAACCCTGTTGGAAGACTGGCTCCAATTTGTATCCGTGCTCCCTGTGGTCTATGAGGTCGCGCTGCCACGCACCATCCTCCCCCCCGGGGTTTATACTGCCACCCTTCATGGGTTTTGTGACGCGTCCTCTCACGGTTATGCCGCCGCTGTTTATTTGCGCACCGTCAGCGCCGCGGGCCAGGTGAAGTTGTCACTGGTCATGGCCAAGAGCAAGGTGGCCCCCCTCCGGACGGCATTGACCATCCCTAAGTTGGAGTTGTCAGGGGCGGTGCTTCTTGTGCGTCTCCTAAATCACGTTGCGCACACTTTGGGTAGAACTGTTGACATTCGGGCTTCTTACGCTTGGACGGACAGTCAAATTGTTCTGTGTTGGTTGAAGACGTCCGTCCACTCTTTGGAGGTCTTTGTTGCGAACCGAGTGTCGCAGATTCAAGGTTCTGAAACGACTTTGATTTGGAGGCACGTGCCTGGTGACCTGAACCCGGGCGACGTAGCCTCACGCGGGTGCATGGCCCCCCACTTGATTGCTCACCCCCTCTGGTGGGGACCTGACTGGCTGACTCGCCCCGAGGACGATTGGCCTCGAACGCCAGTCTTGATGTCGGATCCTTTGCCCGGACTTAAGGTGTTCGCTGTTGGGACGAAGGATCCTCCGTTTGATCCTGATTTTTTGTTGAATCGATACAGCTCCCTCGACAAATTGTTGAACGTTACCTCGTGGATCAGGCGTTTTGGCCACAATTCTAAGAATCCAGGGGACAAGCGCCTTTCACCAGTTCTCTCTCCTCAAGAGCGACAGGAGTCACTCCTCCTTTGGGTCCGCTCTGTGCAGGCTGCACACTTTGAGAAGGAGATCGAGGTCTTGAAGTCTGGTAGGGTTAAGTTGTCGGGAGCTGTTAGTAAGCTGAATCCCTTCTTGGATAAGACGGGTCTTTTGCGTGTTGGAGGATGGTTGGGGCACTCTAACCTTCCTTATGGGGCCCGTCACCCCCTTTTGTTGCCCAAGGAGGGCCACTTGGTACAATTGTTGGTGACTGATCGTCACGTTAAAAACTCGCATGCCGGTTGCAATGCGCTGTTGGCCATTCTGCAGCGAGAATTTTCGATTTTGTCGGCTCGTCGTACTATTCGTAGCATTGTCTTCCGTTGTATGCCGTGTTATCGGACTAAGGCCTCCACTATGCAGCCCCTAATGGGAGATTTGCCGGCTGATCGTGTCAATGAGGCGAAGCCCTTTGCTGGCGTCGGAACGGACTTTGCTGGTCCCTTTTCGTTGAAGACGTCCACACTTCGAAATAGTAAGATTGTTAAGGCTTATTTGTGTGTTTTTGTCTGCCTGTCAACCAAGGCAGTACACTTGGAGCTGGTAACCTCCCTCTCGACAGAGGCCTTTGTGGCGACTTTGGAAAGATTTGTGTCTCGCCGTGGGTTACCTTCTTTGGTTAGGTCTGATTGCGGTACGAATTACAAGGGTACAAGTAACTATTTGAAGGAGGTGTACGCCTTCCTTAATGAGAGCCAGGTTGACATTGGTAATAGTTTGGCCCGCCGAGGGGTCACTTGGTTGTTTGACCCGCCAGCCTGCCCCCATTGGGGGGGTATTTTTGAGGCCGCGGTGAAAGCGGCAAAGGGACACTGGCGGAGATTGTTGGGAGACACCGTTCTCACCTTTGAGGAACTGGCTACGGTATTTTGCCGCATTGAAGCTGTGTTGAATTCGCGCCCATTGTGCCCGCTCTCTTCGGACCCGAATGACTTGGAGGCTCTAACACCGGGCCATTTCTTGATTGGACAGCCACTTGTCGCCTTGCCGGAGTACCCCTTTGTTGATGTGAGCCAAAATCGGCTCTCGCGGTTTCAGTTGGTGCAACAGCTCGCTCAGAACTTTTGGAAGCGTTGGAGCTTAGAGTATCTGCACATCCTCCAGCAACGCGTCAAGTGGACGGATAAAACTCATCCGCCCAAGATCGGAGACCTCGTCCTGATTAAGGATGCCAACCTTAATTCTCAATTTGGTGGCTGGCACCGACGGGGTCCCTCGTTTTGATGAGGTTTTGGTGGACGGATCCAAAAAAAAAAAGAGAGCGGTCACAACTTTGTCAAGGCTTCCAATTGATTAGCGGACGGGTAGGCCCGTCCGGGGGGGGGGGGGGGGGGGGGTAGATGTTCCGTCCGAAGAGAATATCTGCACCCATATTTTTGGTTGGCAACATTATATTCTATTGTCTATATCTTTTTTTCACCTTTGACGTTTCCGTCCCTTGTAAAACTAACTGCTTTGCTTGTTGAGATCGATTTAATTAATTGTTAAAAATCCTGTTGAATCTGCGCAGTTAAGGACCGATTAATCGTGATCAGTGATTAATTGAACTCTAGAATCCCGAATTGACGAAAAACCTGGGATATTTTGGAACATAACGCCGAATGTCGTCAGCCGGTCTGACACGCGAAATTTGTTAAAAGTTATAGTGAGTTGGTGATAAATAGCTGCTTCAATCTGGTGCGAAGTTTGTGCTAACCCCCGGCCTGGACCACACATTGAAGCTTGCGTCCCTTGTGATCGCCGTGACACCACTTGCTCACATTACACTTTTCAATTACTCATTAACTATTTACACACATATCACGGACGTGATCAGAACAGATCCTCGCTTGGCGTCTCCAGCTCAGGTAAGTCTAGGCTATAAGTTAACTATTTATTGATAGGGCCGGAGAGCCTACATTGAGTTTGTAAGCAACGTTTAGAGCTCCACGAACCGTGGACAGTTCAGCATACCAGTATCGTTGCGCTGGCTTGGTACTGAACATTCTGTAAAGGGCAATATTGATTTATATTAAATGTACAATGTATTTATGGTACTTAATTGGATAAGGATTAATGCTGTATTGCTTAAAATCGCTTCGTAAAATATGCTCATATTTCTCGTAAAAAGTTAAGGATAAAAAATGGTTATTGTGGGTTATCTATAAGAGATAGACAGATACCATCGAGGACTTTTTTGTTGACCTTTTTAAGGTGTACAATACTGTAGTACATCATTTTGATTTATCTCATAGGGTTCAGCCAGCGTTTGCAAAGCAAACGCAAAAAAATGTGTTTATTTGCGATATCACATTAGAAACCTCAAAAATTACCATTGTTTCTCTATTATATTATGCATGTTATGTACTTAAAAACCTTCCTATTGAATTACTCTTTCTATTGAAAGAAACTGCATCAAAATCCGTTGCGTAGTTTTAAAGATTTAAGCATACATAGGGACAGACACAGGGAAGCGACTTTGCTTTATACTCTGTTAAGATTAAGAAGATAATAAATATATTTTCATTAAAATCAGTTGTGTCAACAACTGTAGCTTCAGCAGGCACTCGGTAATAATTATTTTTTGGTGGTGAGTCATTAGATGATTTATCTAATGACTCCTCCCTCCTACATACACTTAACCCACGGACTCGACATCGAAACAAAGTAACCTGTTTCTTTTTCCTGGGTGGGAAAATCATCGAATGACTTCTCCCGCTCTGGGTAAAGTGGAAGGGAGTGTCAGACTTCTACTGACTAAAAACCCACCCTGTTCCTTCAGCTCCCTTAAGTTCCGGGGCCGCGGTATCTCATTAGAACATTACCGCAACCCCGGAACCAAAGTAACTTACGAGGGCGATATTGTAATGCAAAGGTCCAAGTTAATTAATATTAGACTCCGTCATACTATTTGAAGCCTAGAAAGATTGGATATAGGTGTCTTATATTATTTTGACTTTTCTCAACATTATATCAATAAAAACCAAACTAGAAACCAATATTCCCTAGTAACCTTATCCATCCACTTTTCGTTTTAATCTGGAATCTTGGGAAATCTAAAATGAAAACATGCGTGTCCCACAGAAGAAAAAATATCAGAACTTTCTCCTTTTTTTAAAGTCGGTTAATGTAGATAGGTATTTTATGACAACTATATGAGTTGAATTAAAAAAGAAATAAGTTTAATTTTATAATTATCGATATCGTATTCAGCCGTTATAGGTAACAGCACAGATTTTTACGATAAAAATACGAAAGAAAAGACAGGGATAAAAGAATTAGAATTTCTTCATGTGAGAAAGAGACATTTCCAAAAGACATCAACGCGCGACACAATTTTGTCCTTGACCAGCCAAACCACCACTTTAAATGGACCTCTGCGGTAGCTTATAATCTGATTAAATGATAAATAATTTTCATATTATTTCATTACTGATGAATAGTTATGTCGTCCATTTGGTATCTAGATGTCTGGGAATGTTTTCCACACCATTTCAACGTGCATGAAAGCATTATTATGCGTTATAAATTGAATACAAAAATTTAAATTTTGTAATTGTTTAGCATGCACACAGGCCTAATACTTGGTCACAACTAAAATGGTTCGTGTATCGTAGCCAATATATAAGAGCAAAAACTCGCATAGTTTTCGTGCGTCGGGGCAACGTATGTGCGATCAAGTGGTTTTCAAATCAGTGACGTTGTGTCTATTCTAAGTAGGTATTTACAATTATTATTAACAACATTCCTGGGGGCCGCTCGATGCCGGCGTGCGGCGCGCGGGGTGAGAGACTCGGGTGCTCCGCGGTTCGAGGTAAAATATAAAAATAGTTGTGTGTCCCCGGTCCCGAGCACGCTCCTTTGCGTCCGCGATCGTCGTTGTGTTAGGATCTCCGAGTGTCCTGGAGAGACCTATGCGTCTGCCTAGTGCGGCGTTCAGGGTTCTTTCTTGGCTGCTTGTTGGTCTGGCACACGGCGTCGGAGGAGCATAAAACCGCTCTTTTCAGAGCGAATCAACGTGCGTGGTGTCGTAGCATTCCAGCGATGTTTCGCGCCATGTTGACGTTATATTATTCTTGTTTCTTAACGGATTATCACGTCTTTTTCAAGGCGGGATTCTTCCTGGTTTCTTAGCTGATTGTCAAAAACATATTAAGGTAATGGTTTTGCTGATTTGTACTGGCCGTTGTATGACGAATATTATGTCACGACATCGGCCAGGAGATATGGATGAAACTTATGTTGAGTTTTTAATATTGTACTGGTAATGTGTGGTGATAGTTAGACAGTTGAAATTTTCATAGATGATGTATTTCTGTTGCCGCTATAACAACTAATACTAAAAAATAGAATAAAATAATTATAAGAAGAAGAGATTCACTTTAAAACTAAATACTGCTTCTTAGAAAGCTGGCTTATAATGGCATTCGTGGGGATCTACTTCGCTGGTTTGCATCCTATGTATCGAATAGGTCTCAAAGAGTTGTTATAAGAGGTTATCGGTCCAATTCATCTGGCGTCACTTCTGGTGTGCCACAGGGCTCTATTCTAGACCCTCTGCTTTTTATATTTTCATTAATGACATCGGGACTTGCTTCACGCATTCTAAGTATTTGCTATACGCAGATGATCTTAAAATTTACAGACAAAAACGTAACGACACTGATGCTTTACTCCTACAAAATGATCTTAATCGATTTTCTCATTACTGTGTAGAAAATAAAATCCAGCTGAGTACATCTAAGTGTGTATCTATTACATTTACGAAGAATAGAAATATAATAAGTACTTAAGTATTACACATTGGATAACAATACATTACAAAAAGTTACATCGGTAAGGGACCTTGGAATACTATTGGACACTAAACTTCATCTTGGTCAGCATATAAGGAAAATAGTTAGTAACGCATATCGTATGTATGGTTTTGTGATGAGGGCTACCAACAACTTTAAGCGTATTGATACTTACATACATTTACACAAATCGTTAATTCGGTCTCAACTTGAATACGCTGTACTCATTTGGAATCCTCTTTACCAAAACTACATTGACACATTGGAAGGGATACAACGTAAATTCCTAAAATCCATAAAATATCGGTGCCGCCTCCATTTGAAATCCTCGAATTTACCCCACAGGAATATTGAGTTGTTGAGCTTAAAATCTAGACGCCTGTATCTTGAAACCATGTTTCTTTATGACTTGTGTAATAATAGATATGATTGCATAGACCTTATTAATAGGCTTAGTTATGTTGTACCAAGGACCATCATTAGACGGGAGGTGCGAGCACATCCGATTTTTGCTGTGACTTCTTGTCGCACTAACGCTGGGGTTCGGGCACCTCTTCGTCGTATGGCAAACAATTTTAATATCGTCTTTGGGAACTTAGACTTGTTTGCTGTGTCTGCAAATAAGTTTAAGATCTCCTTATTTAAATTCTTAGTTGATGCATCAAATTTGTGACACATTTAAATGCAATAATTATCCTTCGTTATTGATTATTTATTTTGATTTGTTTAATTTTAATTTCAATGATTTGATACCGTTTGTTTTTCTTTCATATTATTTCAATGTTATTTTGACGCTATTTTTTTCTGTTTTTTGAATAATATTGTGTGTTTTTTTATTTTTATAATTATTATTTTTGTTTTGTGAGTCTTGTAACCTTATCACGTCGTAAAATTTAATCTGTGGATAGCGCAGTGGGTTCTGTGGGTTACACATATGTTATTGTTTACTTAATGATACTAGAGACTAAGTGCTTTGTGTAACTGTTTGGTTTCCCGAAATAAATAAATAAATAAATAATTAAATTAAAATAAAACAAATATTTAAGGGCAAAAAAATCACGTGATTTTTTTTCCGTTTTTATAGATAATGGTAAGGAACCCTTCGTGCGCGAGTCTGACTCGCACTTGGCCGGTTTTTTATTTGGTTGTATTTAGTTCTTACCAAATAAAAAAATTGGCCAAGTGCGAGTCAGATGAAGGGTTCCGAAGTAACTATTATAATATAAATAATATGTATATTTATTTGACAAAAAAAAACTTACAAATTTCATAAAACTAGCTTATTTACATTTATTTACAACTACGCCAAATAACTTTGTTTTTCATAGTGTTTGTATGAATTACAAAGTTATATTTGCGGTTTTAGAAAATATGCTGTATCTTAAAAATTGCTGACCCGATTTCGTTCAAACCAATTTTGGTTGAAAGTTTACATTAAGATCTACAGACACATATTTAAAAAAAAAATCACTCCATTATTATAGAAGTTAGAGGGGGGGAGGGTGTGGACACACATTTTACCACTTTGGAAGCTTATATCTTTTAAACGATTGACTTTATGAAAAAGTGGTTTTAGAAACCCTTATAACATTTTTAAAGACCTGTCTATAGATACCACATACGCATAGGTTTCATGAAAAAAAATATTTTCAGTTCTAGTTCCATGTATGGGGACCCCCCTTTATTTTAATTATTTTAAAAAAAAAATCTTAAAATCGGAAAGCGGTTCACAGAATACATCTACCTACTAAGTTTCACATGTATAGTCTTAATGGTTTCGGAATAAAATGGCTGTGACATACGGACGGACGGACAGACAGACAGACGGACAGACATATCGAAACTATAAGGGTTCCATTTTTTCCCATTCGGCTACAGAACCCTAAAAACCGAAAATGCGAAAGAGACCGAAAGATGTTTTTTTTTTTTTGAAAAAACCAGACAGATTTGAGTGGGCGTATCCTGACAGCTAGCACGTAAGATGTATCATCTATGCACGTAAGTCTCTTAGGTGCACGTAGTAGCATCGTAAAGCTCAACTCAAACTTGAGGAGCTCAGTAACCCGTAGGATACGCAAATACAATCTATTGTAACTTGTTACAATAATAGCCGACATATTCCTCACATTAAAAAGCATATCAAATTAAAACTAGCCACCAACCAACCAACTCATATAAAATGCCCCGCGACAAGCTTTTAGAAAAGTTATAGGCATTTAAACATTTATATTAATTTTTTAGGTTTATTGAAAATTGCCTATTAATATTAAATAAATTGGATACACAGTTCCATGCAGGGTACATAGGTTGCAACTATACTTATCAAATCCAAAAAATACATATTAACAAGAACATTATAGCTAATGTAAGTACATCGTAAAGTAATATATACATATAATACAACGAACGAAAGCTAACTAAAAGAAAAGGCATGGTATGCTAAGCACGATTCGAACGCATCCCCTCTTCTGTAAGGAACCTTTAAATGAGGTGACAAGGAACCGGTATAATATCATCCGATTTAAAGTTTCTAGGAACCGGTATTTAGAACCGGTACATCGGAACCCAAACCGGAACCGATACCGGAACCGGAACCATACTAAAAAGAGGAACCTTTATAAGAACCTAAATGAAGAACCTAAATTGGAACCGGTTTTCAATCCCTGTCGTACACACTGTAGCGTCGCGTCGCGTCGCGTCGTTGCGTTTCACTCATAGTTTTTGAGTAGAATGCGAGAGGTTTCCACACGTTGTCAATCTTTTGTTGCAGTACGGCACCGATGCTAGTGTTTGATGTGTCGGTAAATAAACATAGCGGTGCGTTAGGTATCGGATGCGTTAAGGTTGTTGCCTCGAAAATGCTTTGGCGGCATTTTTCGAAAGCTTCTTCGGCTTCAGGCGTCCATGCGATTGGGGATTTGTCGTTCTTTTTGCTCTTGTGTATGTACTTGTTGAGTAAGTTTTGATGTTCGGCTTGATGAGGTAGGCAGCTGCAGTAAAAGTTGATCATGCCTAAAAATCTTCTTAATTCCTGAATTGTAATTGGTTTTGGATAGTTGACTATGGCTCGGATGCGATCTTGTGTGGGTTTGATTCCTTCTTGCGTAACTTCATATCCGAGAAATTGTATTTTGTTCGTGCCGAATTCGCATTTGTCGATGTTGAGAGCGACGCTATATTTGTTTAGTCGTTCAAGTACCTACTTAAGGTCGTTGCCAACTACGAGTCGACGTAAATGTTGGACAGCTGTGTACATAGCTAATAATTCGCGGTCGTACACACTGTAGCGTCGTTGCGTTTCACTCATAGTTTTTGAGTAGAATGCGAGAGGTTTCCACACGTTGTCAATCTTTTGTTGAAGTACGGTGCCGATGCTAGTGTTTGATGCATCGGTAAATAAACATAGCGGAGCGTTAGGTATCGGATGCGTTAAGGTTGTTGCCTCGAGTATGCTTTGGCGGCATTTCTCGAAAGCTCTTCGGCTTCAGGTGTCCATGCGATTGGGGATTTGTCGTTCTTTTTGCTATTGTGTAAGTACATGTTGAGTAAGTTTTGATGTTCGGCTTGATGAGGTAGGCAGCTGCGGTAAAAGTTGATCATGCCTAAAAATCTTCTTAATTCCTGAATTGTAGTTGGTTTTGGATAGTTGACTATGGCTTGGATGCGATCTTGTGTGGGTTTGATTCCTTCTTTCTTGCGTAACTTCATATTCGAGAAATTGTATTTTCAACCGACGACAAAAAAAGGAGGAGGTTATCAATTCAACGCGTATATTTTTTTTAATGTATGATCACCTATTACTCGAAGACGGCTGAACCGATTTGGAAAATTCTTTTTGTTTGAAAGGGTATACTTCGAAATTGGTCCCATTGTCACCAAGTCAGGATCTGATGATTGGATCCTGGAGAAATCGAGGGAACTCTTCAAATATTATAGGCACACCTATAGTGATTTGAGTATTTTTCAACCGACGATAAAAAAGGTGGAGGTTATCAAGTCGACGCGAATTTTTTTATGTATGATCAGATCACCGATTACTCGAAGACGGCTGAACCGATTTAGAAAATTCTTTTTTTGTTTGAAAGGGTATACATCGAAATTGGTCCAATTGTCACTAAGTCAGGATCTAATGATGGGATCCTGGAGAAATCAAGGGAATTCTTCAAATATTATAGGCACACCTATAGTGATTTGAGTATTTTTTATAGTAACTTGTGTAGTTGCATTTGAAAAGCACCATTTATGAAGTGGACCTGATGATGAAGACCACAGATGGCCACTGGAACTACTCAATGTCTAAGAAGGAATAATAAGTTGTTCATGTGTTCCGCTTCGATTACTTGAATGTGGTTATTAAGGAGAATAATACCACTTTATTAACCAATGAATAAATAACATGTGCGTGTGGTGTGAGGGCCACTTTGTTAAAACTCTTTGAAAATGTGCTTAGGATTTAGTGAATATTCCCAAAGAAATGTGAAAGTTAGAATCAGATTTTGTGAAAGTCAAATAACCGAGTTATGGACTGTAAAGATGGGCCCTCAGTTCTCACATAGAGATTCTTCGATTTTTCGCTTATTATCGTCATAGCATTGAAAATTACTGTTAATTAATACATGACATTAACCTTTCAACCTTTAAAGCAAGAGTAAACAGGCATCTTCTGGGCTTGCTCGTTCCATCGTAGACCTCATCTATCGCTTACCATCAGGCGAGATTGAGGTCAAGAGTGAGCTCATTACGAATAAAAAAAAACTGATCCATTTTTTTATATAATTATGGCTCTTTTCACTTGTCCTCTCTTGTCGTGTAATCACGAGCAATCATTCCATTCTCGTTGCCAATGGAAGGGTGCGTCCACATCTGGCGAATATGCAGCTCGCGAGCCGTTTGCGAGCTGCCCGCGAGCTGCGCGCGTTCATTTTTGTTCGAGCGCCGCTCCTGCACCACCCGCGCGCAGTTCGCGCGCGATCTAAGCGCCGTACGCGATCAGCGCGCGGGCGGCGCGGAGGTATAATAATATTTATACTTTGCTTAGAAATTCTAAAAAGGTAAGTACTGCAAGCTTGTGTAAGAATATCCAGTGGCCAAGAATCGTAATGTCAAACTTAATTTATTTTTAACTGAAATTGGAAGCCTAAAATGCGTTTCCTTTTTAAAAAAATAAAAAAAAATTAAGTAATTACTTAATTTTAATTTTAAGACAATTTAAAAAAAATGTATAGTGTCCGCTTAGTTGATGGCTTTTCAACTCCGCTACTATATTCTGTTTCCTTTTCAATAATAAGATTTTGCCACCAACGCCGTTGTCTCTTTTTTCTTTTTTATCAGTAATATAATCATTATTCATATAAATATCTCTTTATATTAATCAATATAAAAGCATTAGTGTCATCTGACATCTTCGAAAGTACTGAGCCAGTAAACGGAACTGTAACTGCGAGAATTGATTGCGCGCAGATCGCGCGCCGCGCGCACACCTTTAACGAGCCTTGCATGAGTTGCGCTAAAGAGGCACCAAACCATTGCCGTGACTGCACGCGCGCAGCTCGCAAACGGCTCGCGAGCTGCACATTCGCCAAATGTGGTCGCACCCTTAGGTCAATGAAGGCCGCGGGTCAGCAGCAGACTGGTTTATTCCAACAAACTAAATTCATACTAAATTACCTTCAACTTTAACTTCAACTCTTGTTATGTTGCCTTTGTGGAGGAGCCACCACAGTTTTGCCAATAGCACGTGTAGAATGATAGACCATCAAACGCAGAAGGTTGTTCCGTTTCTTCCTAAATTACCTTTCTCCATGTTGCAATGTAAACAACCTGACGGATGTCATGACACCATACCAGTCACACATTTAAGTACCTTACCTCCTGGCCAATGTCGTGACATAATACCCGTCCTACAACTGCCAGTACAAATCAGCAAAACCATTACCTTATTACGTTTTTGACAATCTGATAATACACCAAGAAGAAACCCGCCTTGAAAAAGACGTGACAATCCGTTAAGAAACAATAAGAATATAACGTCAACATGGCGTGAAACATCGCTGGAATGCTACGTCACCACGCACGTTAATTCGCTCTGAAAAGAGCGGTTTTTATGTTCCGCCAACACCGCGTGCAAGACCAACAAGCAGCAAAGAAAGAACCCTGAACGCCGCACTAGGCAGACGCATAGGTCTCTCCAGGATACTCGGAGATCCTAACACAACGACGATCGCGGACGCAAAGTAGCGAGCTCGGGACACACACCTGTTTTTATATTTTACCTTGAACCGCAGAGCACCTGCGTCTCTCACCCCACGCGCAACACGCCGCGGGGCATCGAGTGGCCCCCAGAAATCAATGTATATATAAAGAGGCACATTCGACACAATAAATCAATTCATATTCTCACTCCGACAGCAAACAATGTACGTGTTTAATTTACTGCATCACTCCCATTAAACAAAGATGTTTCTTATACTTATAAGTATTTTTGCGTAGGGGGCTTTTCAAATTTTAAATTTAATTTACCATACATACCATACTTACCAGCTTTTTTCAATTTGACCAATTTCATGGAATGGACAGTTTTTGTCAAAAATTACGCGTTTCAATTGATATCCCACTTGGGTATATTTGACAACATTCGATGAATCATCCCCACTTTCACCGCCCATATCTAGTAAAAAACTGAACCGATTTTGACAAATCGTATCTAAGAACCACAACCGGAAACCCTGCTTTCTAACAAAAAAAAAATACCGCATCGAAATCGGTTCAGCCGCTTAGAAGCTACGGTGCCACAGACAGATACACAGATACACACGTTAAACTAATAACACTCTGTTTCCGTCAGGAGTTAATCAAATAGTTTCTGAGGTATGATTACTTTGCAACAGCAGAAGGAACTAAAACATCACTACTAAGAAAGTATATAAAATGAGGGTAAAAGGAAATTATTGTCACCCTACTCACATACACAATTGAAACATAGTTGATTTTGGTATCTATTAATATTTGTAGTTTTATCATAATTCTGATTTGTAACAAATTACACCAAATTGTTGCACAATTTTTTTCACAAAAAGAGATAGTTTTGTAATTGTCTTATCTTTCATACGATAAGCGTAAGCAAAACGAAAGCAAAAGAAATGGAGGATTGAGGGCCCGAATTTTATCAAGGTCATAACTTCCAAACAACAAGATGTGGTGACCTGTTCTTGCTTCCACAAATTTACACAATTTATTTAGTAGCATATAGGATTTCAAACAGTAGCTGTAAGTTAATGATTTTATTTTATTTGCGTAATTAACTTTTCCGTTTATGAGAATTGAGGGCCCATTTTGTACGAAGATATACAAAGTAGGACAGTGTTATACCATAATATCTTGTTTTCACAAATTTTGTTAGGTATTAGCTTAGATTTTGGCATAAAGACTTTTTCTGTAGTGTCCATAGTTTATCAGGTTCAGGTGGGCCCTCAATCTATATTTATTTTTAATAATTGTATTGATTGTGGCGAGTTTCCTTAAGGCTGCTCTCTCGAAAAAAGCTTGAAAAAAGCATTCAGATGCCAAAAAAAAATGCCAAATCACCACCAAATCATTGAGATGAAACCATTTTACTCCTTAATTTCTTATCAAAAGGGTATAAAAAAATATACTACTGTTTTGCAATACAAATGAAAATAATTTGGTTTTGTTACTTTTTACAAATATGTATTATTTTTATTACAATAAATTAAAAATGCGTCCAATTAAAGACTGCGTTTACATCACCCCCGCACTCGTCCACAAATTCAGTGCGGGGCGCATCGTGTTGCTAGGTGGACGTACGTCGCGTTGCGAGAGCTCAAGCACTACGAAATAATATCGTAAAATATTACTGCAAAAATTAATTTTGTAAATAGTGGAATAGCTTTTTAACCGACTTTAGAAACAGGAGAAGGTTCTCAATTCGTCTTGAACTTTTTTTTATGATGTTACTTCATTATTCGCAGATGGCTGGACCGATTTGGAAATTTCTTTTTTTGTTTGAAAGATTATACATTCTAGTTAGTTCCATTGTCGTCACGTTTGGATCTGATGATGGAATCATGGAGAAATCGAGGGAACTCTTCAAATATTATAGGCATACCTATAGCGTTTTGGATATTTCTTATTGTACCTTGTTTAGTTTCTCTCGAAAAGCACCATTTGAGGAAGTGGAACTGATGACGAAGACCCCAGATGGCCATCGAAACTACTCAATAATAAGTATTTCGTGGATTGCGATTAGATTACTTGAATATAGATGTTAAGCACTTTATGCTCGTCACAATACATATGGTGAAGTAGAGCTGATAGTGATGTACCAGGAGAACTCCTCAAAAATTAACGGCTCTGCACCGGGAAAAGCAATATTTTGTAAAAGGTGATAAGTAGTTGACATTTTGGCTTTTGTAACTAGATAAATTACAAACCGACCCACTAAAAAGCGTGAAATAAAACTTATTATCAAAAAATAGAACCGACTTTCGATTCGTCAAAAAGTTTTATTTCTGATTCTTGTTTATAAGTCAAAGAGTATTCTATGTATCTATAAGTAGTGTTAGTGTTATAAACTCATAGTATTTTACAGTTTTAGTAGTGTTTAAATTTAGTTTGTAAAACATGGGAATAAGCAGAAACGAATGAAGAGAGGTCTAAAAAAGTATTACAAACAAAAGGGTATACATTTATTATCAAGGTAAGCTTAAAGTTTTATCTACATATTTCATTAAAAACTATCGCTTTACTTACCTCGCATAAAAGTAGATAGCACAGAGTAAACGGACAGAGGGTAAGCTTCATACAACTGCGCTATGATAGGTACACTACTACAAGCAAGGCGCGTGTGTGCGCTTCGTCTGAGCGAGGCCTGGCTTGAGCCGATATGCACCGGTTTCTCTTCGTACGGACGAAGCCGCCAGTTGAGATAGAGAGATAGAGTTAAGATAATGTACAAGAGAAAGAAGAAAACGACAAAGAGAAGGAAATAGAACTAAGGAAAGAAAAATAGATTGATGAAAAAAATGAAGAAAACGAGAACGAAGAAGGACGAAAAGAAAACATAGAACAAGATTTTATATGGCCATCAAAATTTCTAAAAATAAATATATGTGAACACGGAGAAATAAATGAGGATGAAGAAGTTCAACCAACCAAAAGAATAAAAATACTTGGTGAAAGAAAGTTAAATTTCAGTGAATTTTAGTTATAATCTATTTGTTTATAAAAAATGTAACAAATAATATGACATACACTAGTAATAATTATACTACCTATCTACCTTACTCTAAGTTCCTACCTACATACCTACCTACCTACCATTTTTCTCTTAATAAAAACCTTCCTCAGACTATAACGAATATTCGAAAAAAAATCCGAATTGGTCCAGCCATTCCTGAGTTTTGCAATTAGCAACACATTTAGCCATTAATTTTTATTTATATATAATTTAGTAAAAAAGATACATCAAGTTGTTTACCTCAAGTTTCGAGCCAGGCTGATCTATTATAATAGAGGTATAGTTTCTACAGTACATACTCAAATTGCATCTATATCAATAGATAATAAATAAAAACAAAATTTGACCACTTTTGATGCGGTAAAAATAAAAATGAATTTAACTTTCACGATTACTTGACCTTCTGTGATTTCGATACTCTGTGCCGAGACTAGGCGAAGCGACGACGCATGCTGGCGGCGCAGGCGCGGGCCGAGCGCGCCTCTCTTTTCTGTTGCATGCGGGTAGCGGAGAGCTGCGCGGAGTGGCGCGCGGAGAGGGGTCGTTAGCTCCGCCCAAATGGTCAAGGTTATTGGCATGAATACAAGCCTTAATGAAGTATAGCAAAACTATACCATTGTTTAAAGCAGGTAGTACATCAGACCCTACTAATTATAGACCAATTTCAGTACTACCCACTTTTAGTAAAATATTTGAAAAATTAATTTTAGAGCAGTTACAAAGGTTTTTTAGTAGACACAAATTATTTCATTCCAAACAGTTCGGTTTCACAAGGGGTCGTTCAACAACCGATGCTGGTGTTGAACTTTTAGGACACATATATGATGCATGGGAAGACAAATGTGATGCCCTGGGCATCTTTTGCGACTTGTCCAAGGCATTTGACTGTGTTCATCATGAAACATTGGTCAGAAAACTACACCACTACGGAATTCGGAACTCCTCTTTGAATCTTCTTACTTCATATTTAAGTGACAGGATTCAGAGAGTCAATGAAAATGGAAAAATATCCCCAGGATCTGTGGTGACTATGGGTGTGCCACAGGGCTCAATTCTTGGACCATTTTTGTTTCTTATATATATAAATGACCTGCCTTACCTCATAAAGGATAACAATAAAATTGTGTTGTTTGCAGATGACACTTCACTTTTGTTTAAAATTAAACGTCAGCAACCTGATTCTGACGACATTAATAACGCCCTTTCAGAAATAGTACATTGGTTTAATGTTAATAATCTTCTTTTGAATGAAAAAAAAACGAAATGTATAAAGTTTACGATGCCTCACGTTAGACAAGTGCCAACTACTGTTTTGATAAAGGGTAAAGAGTTGAGCCCTGAGAATGCAACAGTGTTCTTGGGCATTACTCTAGATGCTAAGCTTCAGTGGGGTCCACATATAGATAAAATATCCAAAAAACTGAGTTCTGCCGCATATGCAGTTAGGAATATCCGAAATTTAACTGATCTAGAGACGGCTCGATTAGTTTACTTTAGCTATTTTCATAGTGTAATGTCCAGTGATCGGAGTAGGTAGATTGATTTTACGTACTTGCATCATGAATAGTCATAGAAATCATAACATGGATAAGCTTTTCTGCGGGATTTAATTTTGGTACTTACGGGATTTAATCAAATATTGTGAATGTAAAGATTTTTAAACTACTACATTTGAAATTTAAAGAATGCGATAGAAAAACAATTTTAAACGTTTAACTGTAAACGTTTAAAATTGTTTTTTTTCTTATTTATCAAGTAATAAAGTGAATCTTACTTTTGTGCGTCCATTCGAAACTTACATATGACTAATTTAGTAGTTATTTCTTACAAGTTTATTATCTGCTGCTTGTAATTATTATATTCTTGAATAAATAAATAAAAATAACTTTTTATACTCCTTAATTTAGCCATGCCATAGTTTTTTTTTATTATAGAAGGCCGATCACATATTCTATTAAAAAGACAGCAAAAGGGTTAAACATTTCTTATTCATATTACATTTGAAATTACAAAAAAATCTTAATTATTACAAAATCCCGAAATCCCGGAGGCATATCCATATTAATATATACGTGCCAGTTCATTGACTTCAAATCAATCTACCTACTCCGATCACTGGTAATGTCGTACGGTATTCTTTTGTGGGGAAATGCCGCCGATATTCAGACAGTCTTTGTTTTACAAAAAAGGGCTATTCGTTCAATTTATAAATTAAGTCCTAGATGCTCCCTCAGAGATAAGTTTAAAGATATTAATATAATGACTGTGCCCTGTCAATATATTTATGAAAATATTTTGTACGCTCATAAAAATAAAAATTTGTTTAAAAAGTACAGTGATATCCATAACATAAATACTAGAAATAAACACACATTTATTGTTCCTTCAACTAGGCTCAAGAAAATTGCGGGCTCATTTAAATGTCAATGTATACGCTTTTACAATAAACTTCCCAGTCATGTGCAAGAACTAAGCCTCAATAAATTTAAATCATTTGTGAAGCAGAAACTTTGCCAGAAAGCTTTTTATTCTGTTAAAGACTATCTTGTGCACAAAAATGCCTGGGATTAAGCTGCTCCAATTACATCTGTTGAAATTCTGTTTTGTTTGATTTTTCTTATTACTCATTTTTTTTTTGTTTTTTATTGTGATGATTATTTCATATACATTTTGATATGACAATATTATTTACTTTTTTAAGTAATAGAATATACTTTTTTTTTTATTTTTATTCTTTAACATTTTTAATTTTGTTTGTACAAGATGACAATATTATTTTCTTTTCAAGTCATATTTTTTTTTTGTGTAAAAGCAAAAGCTATGTTGTGAATATGAGAGTAATGTGGGATAACAACGAATATTATTAATAGATTACCACACTGTCTGGCAGTTTGAGTGCTTTATACGGCCCACCCAAATGTCCTTACTTTGGTATTGTTCGTCAAATCATTCCAGCTCCTTAAGGTTCTAAGTTGAGCTACGCAATATTTGACAAATGCTTGCACTGCTTGGACGGGCCTGCTCAAATCTGTTTGATTCTGTCCTCTAAAGGGCGCCACAGACATTAACCTACATGGCTCTCATATGATTTGATCACTATAGATTGTCTGGACTTTAAAAGAGACGTTGACCTCTGAGTTTATTTCAGTGTTTCTTCTCAGAGTAGTCAGTTAGGAAACACTGGCCTCATCTAGTTTACATTTACGAAAAAAAGACGTGTAAAAGTGTTATTTATAACCTATTTGCAAAATAAACATCATTATTTCATAATTTCATTATAATCCTCTATGTGAGAACTGAGGGCCCATCTTTACAGTCCATAACTCGGTTATTTGACTTTCACAAAATCTGATTCTAACTTTCACATTTCTTTGGGAATATTCACTAAATCCTAAGCACATTTTCAAAGAGTTTTAACAAAGTGGCCCTCACACCACACGCACATATAAAAACTTAATAATAACCTAATATGATGTCCTATAATGAGTCCGAAGCGTCCCATAAACATTTTCTTAATCGCACTTCGTCTATAACTCGACCGGTGTTTATTTCACGGTTGTCCATGACTGTATTCGTCGTAACGTGCGTTCAGCGCGACACGAAAACGCTCACTGAGTGTGGAGGCCACTGTTGCGAACTCCAGCAAAATCTCCCTAGATTTATTATCTTAAGTGGCTAGAAGTCGCTAAAACTGATTCAACTAGAGACGGATCCCGGATATACTTTCTTTCCGGTTACTGGAGGCCATTAGCAGCCTGGAAAGGAGATGGGGGAGGCAAGTGAATAAGAATGTACTACATAAGCAATACAATCATAATTAAAAAATAAATCAACACATAGTTGCCTTATGTACAGTCAGCATCAAAGTTATTGACTTAGACGAATCGCCAAGGACTGGTTTCAGCCATCCCTTGAATTCGGGCTCAGTCTACCACGTTTCTGGATATTTTTAAATGTACTGCTTCTTTTTCTGAGGTAAATCCATAATTTTGTTAAACCACAAAACAGTTCATATACTTTATAATTACTATGATGGGTAACGAATTAAAAATCAGGCTAGGTATAGTTCTCGTCACGTAAGTTGGCAAGGTTTTGGCGTAGTGGGGGTAAGTTCGCTCATCGTGCACTTAGGGGAAGAAAAAAGTGGTCACTTTTACTGCTTGCCATTATTCTATGGTTATTGCCATCATTAATTTTTAATCATGTCTGTTCAGAAGAATGGTTAAAGAAAGAAGAGGAATTCATTCGTTAATACAAACTTTTTTTTTTTTTTTTGTTGAAATAGGTAAGAATCTTGCCGATAAAATTACACCCAACCGCACATTTATTGAGCCAGTCACCTTAGAAACTAGTTCGCGTCCGTCTACATCATTTGTCCTCGAGGAAACGGATCCTGAGGAGATTAAATTGGTGATTAACTCTCTTAGAGTAAACGCAGCCACCGGATGGGATGGTATCTCACCTTCTATATTAAAAAGGTACTCGCCTATTTTGGCACCTGTATTAAGCTACATTTTTAACCTCTGCTTCCAGACTGCATTCTTTCCAACATCATTCAAGAAGGCGATCATTCATCCGATCTTCAAGAGTGGTGATAAAAAGTCCGTCAATAATTACCGTCCCATAGCGGTTCTTACCGCCGTATCAAAGGTCCTTGAACGATTAATCAATAAAAGATTAGTACACTATTTTGAAAAATTTAACCTTATCTCGCCCCAACAATTCGGCTTTAGGAGAAACAAAAGTACAACCGATGCGGTTCAAGAGCTAACGGGATTTATTGTGAGTAATCTTAACTCTCACAAGAAGGTGCTCACCATATTCCTTAACCTCGCTAAAGCCTTCGACACAATCCCGGTTTCAGCACTTCTAAACAAACTCGAAAAATTAGGTGTTAGAGGCACACAGTTACAGTTTTTTAGAAGCTATCTTACAAATCGGACACAAACGGTCAAGGTGGGTGAGCACACAAGCAGCGAGCTTCCAATTTGTTACGGTGTGCCACAAGGCAGTATTCTTGGGCCTACCTTGTTTCTTGCTTTTATTAACGACCTTTGCAACTTACCTATCTCCAATGCTAAAATCGTGTCCTTCGCAGATGATACTACCCTTACTTTTTCTGCAAATTCTTGGTTGGAATTGCAGAAGGTAGCGCAAGATGGCTTTAATTCCGCGTTCGACTGGCTTATTTCTCATACCCTTACATTAAATACTTCCAAGACAAAGCTTATAACCTTTTCCATATCGTCACGATCACAACCGAAAACTCCAATCACTATAAAAGCTCATTCCTGTCACACACATGCTCAGATATCATTACCCTGTCAGTGTCCTCTTATAACTCGCGTTGACAATATAAAATATCTAGGCATAACTCTGGATAAGTTTCTTAACTTTAAAACGCATATTAATCTTCTTACAAGCCGGGTTAGGAAACTTATCTATATTTTTAAAAATCTACGATATGTGGCCAAGTTAACTGTAATACGCCGAGTCTATCATGCCCTTTGTCAATCTATCGTAACTTACTGTATTACCTGTTGGGGTGGCGCTGCAAAAACTACGATGAAGCCATTGGAAATAGCTCATAGAGCAATATTGAAAGTATCAACATTTAAACCTATACTTTACCCTACAACAACTCTCTACAAGGAATGGAATGTGCTTAACGTCAGACAACACTTTGTTTTGCAGACCTTTCTTTTACAACACCGACAGACCCCTTTTACTAAAATCTCGAAACGACGACAGGACATTATATGTACCACTCCACCACCGAATTACAGCTTCACCAAAAGATTCTGTTATTACATTGGCCCGTATCTGTACAATAAGCTAAATGCAAGTTTACCAATCCATGCCTTGCCATATTCCAAATGCAAAACAACTGTTCGTTCGTTTCTTCTCTCCAAAACATATAGTGAGACTGAACAAATCTTAGGTACTAACACTGTCTTAAAAAGTCCTCTATTTCTAATCCACTGCAAACAAATTATTCGATGACACCAACATACCCAAACACATACACACGCATTTATACACACTAACATACACGCACACACAAATCCGACTCACACATACCTCCTCACTTTCACACTCACACGACTCACTTACAATACATAAAAAAAGAAACATTAATTTTCTTTTATAAACTTCATCTTTGCTCACAATCTATTACTTAATAATAATGTATAACATAATCTTAGTAAATAATTTAATTTAATTTAATTTTGTAAAACACCAACCGGGGAGGCAAACTGTCTCTCCTTAATACAGGTTGCCCAGCAACCTAGCTAGGAGAACAGCTGGTCACCCAAAAAATTTGTCGATTTGTAATAGTAACAACATAAATTTTGCTAACATCATGTACAAATACCATTTGATGAAATAAACAATTTTATTTTATTTTATACAAACGTTGTACCTAGATTAAAACGTAAATTAAATTACTTACCTAAATTTGAAGCCTAATAAATATAAGAGAGAGGCCATCGTTCTGTCCCTTTCTCGCACCCGTATAGCCTCCTTGTCGCTAGCTATCGCCTTCTCTGTCACTCCTCCCACCACCACTAGCAGTTGCAAACGTTGGTCTGCTTTCGAGTTTGACTCATTGAAGTCGTTGTTGAACCAGGCAGAGTTAGATAGATAGATAGAATATACTTAATTGTACACCAATAATTGAATCACACTTAAATAACAATATTGTAAAAAAATTGGTTACAATGGCGGTCTTATCGCTGAGAGCGATATCTTCCAGACAACCTTTGGAAGGACTTTGCGAGCTTTAATTAAAATGGGGAGGGCTATATTAGTGTACTACTGTACAAATATTCATCAATAAGGGAAGAACTAATAAAAATACAACAAATATATATATATATATATATATATATAAAAATATAATACATAAGTACTGTAAAGAACACATTATATAGTTATTTATTTTATGTACATAAAATAAATAACTATATAATGTGTTCTTTAACATCGTTTGGAGAGAGCAAAGGAATAATCATAACTTTGAAATAAAATGATTGGCAACCAAGCTTTTAAAAACAGCGAGTGACTGAGCTTGTCTTACTGACATCGGCAATCCATTCCACAACCGAATGGCTTGCACCGTGAACGACTGGTCGTAAAATTTTGTGGAATGCATAGGCATCAAAAGTCTCAAATTCTCTGATGATCTCAAATCTCTAACATGTGTGTCATGAAGGAACTTAAAACGTTCTTTGAGGTAAAACGGAGTCGTTGGATTGAAAAGAATACTATAGAGTAATCATAAAATATGTGCATTCCGGCGAAGGCGGATAGGTAGCCACTTGAGTTTAGTGCGAAACTCAGAAACATGATCATATTTGCGCAAACCAAATATGAATCTGATACAAAAATTTTGGAGTCGCTCAAGCTTATCTAGCTGCACTTCAGTTAGATCTGGATAACTTGCATCAGCATAGTCAAGGATAGGGAGAAGAAGAGATTGGGCAAGCGCAGTTTTAGTAGCAGTCGGCAGGAAATTGCGCAATCTGCGTAAAGACCCCGCAGAGGCGAACAATTTGCGGCTCACTTCTTGCAACTGCAAATTATTAGGCTTCAAATTTAGGTAAGTAATTTAATTTAAGTTTTATGTTAGGTAAAACGTTTGTATTAAATAACTTGATCGTCAGTTTGAAGCCTAATAAACATGAGAGACGTGTTTGTTATCGCCTGGTGGTGGTGGAGACGTCAATGTGACATTTAGATTGTTTATCACACGAAGATAAATAGGAATAGGACCCTAGTCAAACTATTGGCATCATACTAGTTACTGACCCTCAGACAGGTGAAGAGCAAACAGAAATAATAAAGTAATTGTTATACAATAAACTAGTTTTATTTATAAAGCAAAATTTATAAAGGCAAATAAAATTCTTTGTAACATAAGTAACACGAATGGTTGGAGCTACTTGCTCTTTTGATTTAATATACAAACAAATCAGCAGTAATTTTGCATTATTATGATTCATATAAATAATCACAGCAGTAAACAAATTTGTGACAGAGTTTTGAGTATTTGTTTCCTTAACTTCTTTACGGTAAAATCGTCTGAATGTATTAACTGATCTCCAATTACTTCTGGAGAGGATATCATCAACTTAGCAATTTTCATACCAACTTTTTGAAGATACGGCAGACCTAACATTTCCAGCTGGGGCTTCAATCCCTGCATCCCTTAAAACTTTTTAATACAGTTAGCTATAACACATCGTGAAGCAGGACGACCTTTACGATACACACATACGAATAAAGTATCACACTTTGCTTCACTTCTTCTACTCGAGCCCACTAAAATCAACTTCTCTATCCAATGTACAGGATCTAAGCATTGATTGTCTTTATTTCTCATTAGCTTCCAGCCTGATTGACGATAATTTGCAGTATCCGTTTTTGAGCCAAACATTGGCCAAGAGATAACGTAATGATCAGTAATTTCACACTGAGTATATTTTACGCTCAAAAGAGTCAGATCATGGACCCTTCGACCAGAACACACCAACAAGAGACAAGCTGTGTGTTTTGAAATCTCATAAAGATTCTCTGTATCGGGGTTCTGTTGACATAATAACGATACAACTTGGTTAACATCCCAAATCTTGGGCTTTGTGGGTGTTGGCAAAGCGAGCGATATAGACTTTAATATTCGTTTGACCAACGGGTGTTCACTTAGCCGTTCCGTAGTTTCTGGGCTACATAAAGTCGAAACTACTGCTTTATGGACAAGAATGGTATTGTAAGAGAGACCATCTTTCTGATAAAGATCAGATAAAAATCTGGCACGGGCCGAGCCACTCGGCTTGCTTATGGAAATATTATTAAGCTTAGCCCAATTCAACCATCGAACCCAAGCTGGAGTATATGTTCTGATTAGGGCTTATAGTCTCGATGCATTAGTGAGTCTCGGGAAAAAAAAACGAGACTAGGTGTAGTCTCTAAAGTCCCGGGAAAAAACGAGACTTTCGAGACTATTTCAAAACTAGGTTTCTTATGTATAAGCTATGCAATTAGAGAGTCAAATCAAGATATTTTAATCAAGTATTTACTTTCATAAACAAATGCAAATAATAAAAACCATTTGTCACAGTCTTTTTTTCATTTTTGTAGTGGGCACGTAAAAAACAACGGGCATTTAACCCTAATTTTGTTACAAAAGTAACCCGCATTAGAAAAAGCTCTTTCTGCTTGTACGCTAGAGGGATACTACTTAGTACCACTTCGCGCTTTCACAATGAAAGTGGATAGAACCTATCTGGCATATCGACGTCACCATTTTTTTTTTTTTTCAATCGCGGTGCATGATGAAAGTGTGGTATGCATGGCTAGAGGAACAAAAAATGTCCAGTAACACGGTACCCCAAAGTGTCACGTAAACGTTTGAAGGTAAACATCGACCATATAACTTCAACGAAAATCATTAAAAATAGACTCATTACGCGTCCATACGCTTATTAGTATTTAGCTTATTAGTCTAGCAGTACGACAAAACCGCTACTATAATTAATTATTTGCCTACTAAATCGCATCGCATCGCAATAAAACCCATGTCGAAAAATTCCACACGCGCGTGTTGGCTGTCTTTCATCCCACCGTATTATAAAATGAACAATAAGTGTTTTGGTACATGTCTTTCTTTGGTACATGGATTAGGCTCGGCATCAAGAACCCCTATCCGACCTCTTGCTGAACTTATGGATTATGTAGTGTAGTAGTATTTATGATACATGTTAGATATATTATAAATCTTTTAAAATGTCACATCTTAGTATTAATATGTTTGATATCATATAGGTGACGCCAAATAACTTGGCAAGGTTTTGGCGTAGTGGGGGTAAGTTCGCGCATCGTGCACTTAGTGGAAGAAAAAAGTGGTCACTTTTACTGCTTGCCATTATTCTATTGTTATTGCCATCATTTATTTTTAATCATATCTGTTCAGAAGAATCTTAAAGAAAGAAGAGGGATTCATTCGTTAATTCGGTATTATAAATAAAATAGATATAATACATAAATACATTTAAAAGTGAAAAAAAAAATGTATTTAAAACGAACATTAAAAATAATATGTTCTCATCGTCATAATTAGCTAATAAAACTGCTACCCCTTTTATTCTTCTTGATTCCCGGTGTCCTAAAGACAGTGACGAATTCGGAATTTCAACCTTCCTTAACTATAGTGTCTAACTGTTCATTCTGACGTTTTATTAGTCTGCGTAAAACGGTATTTGGTCCTAGCATTGTAATGAAGGTAACCAAAAATAAATTTAAAACAACAACTCGTAACTAAAACAAAGGGTACAACTTTCGTGTACGCAAGTGTATTCGGGAGTAAATTGAACGAGAACTACTGACGCACCAATCGCGTGCTCGGAGCGCCGCTACGTCGTACCCCGCGTCCCGCTGACACCTAAAAATCGACTTCTGCGCATTGAACGACTCTTGCCAAGTTATTAATGATTAAACGAACTTACCTGTACGTGAAGTTCTATCATAATTATACAAAGTGCATCGTCCGAAGAGATTAGTAACCTGAAAACGTTGAAATATATGTAGTAACACGCTAGTGACACCACTCTTACACTGTATGTTTAGAGTCCTGCGCTCTTTTTTTTTTTTTTTTCCTTTTGCTGGCAGCCCCAGCGTCTCGGTCTTTCATTAAGTTTAGAGTTTGAAGCCACCATGTTCAGCTTTGACATTTCTGCAGCAAACTGGCAGACCCTTTGGGTTGGGTGGGTATTACTAATCTCTTCAGACGATGCACTTTGTATAATTATGATAGAACTTCACGTACAGGTAAGTTCGTTTAATCATTAATTATACTCGTGCATCGTCCTCGAGATTAGTAACCTGAAAACGTTGAAATATATCTAGACCTTGAGAGATAGCTGAGGAAATGTCAACTACCAAAAAATACCTGTGTATTAATCAATTGGTTTATTTCTAAAACTACTTAATTAGTATCACATATTTTTTTTTTTTGTTTTAGTTATAATTTAATTTTGTTCTCCTTAAAAATCTAGTTTTATATCTAAGGGTAATGAACTAATTATAAATCAGTTAGCACTGTCGTGGTAGTTAGACGTGGTAGTTACGTTTCGTTAGAGTTAATCATTGCTCTGTTATAGAATTTTCCAAAAACGTTAGAGCTTCCGCTCTAGCTTGCCCTGTCGCGGATAAGATCGATGACAAGTCGCATTGGTTAGGTTTAGACGTAGCAGCGTGCCTTGTGTCGTGTGCACTCAGAGGTGTCAATACCGCTATCTTTAAGGACGGCTATAATCCACCGACGGACGTAAGGATTGTATTTTTACCGTTTATGCGGTTTCTTAAAACCATTGAACGGCTTTATGTGTTTCCCACAAAAATACCTGGCTTGGTTTTGTACTAATATTAAAAAGTAAGATTTTGGGCACATTTCCATTTTCGTCTCAAAGAATGGTTGGCTCAAGGTTGGTATTTTGAGCCCGCCCTGGAAGTTTTAAAATCGTCACTGGTCGGGTATGTTTATTATTTATTTATTTAATTACAATTTATTTATTTTATAATAATTTTTGTATACGTTATGCCGACGTTATTATCATTTTAAGTTAATTTTTAACGGCAAATTTTCCTTTGGAATTTCTAGTACAAGCGAAGTATACCACGTGGTATTATATTTAGGCCGTGGTTGAGCCGATAAGCTCCCCTGAAAAGAACCTTGTAATGAGAACCTACATGAATTCAAGGTGCCGTACTGGTTTCTCTGATTGAGTAAACCTGTGAGAAAATATAAAATGTATGGGATTCACGCTTCATATAACTCAAAATTATATTGTTCTGAGCACAAAATTTAATTTTTCAAGTGCTAGGTAAGTACGTCATATTGCTGGTAAGGATTTTCCGACAACGAGCCTATCATAGTGTCCGCTGTGGATGATCGATACCCTGCGTCGCCGCAGCCCACAATAATCCGGCAACCAGTTTGAGGTTGTCTTTTAAAATAATAATGTTGTTAGGTTAAAGTTGGAATATGAGCAACCACGGTTATATGGGCTATTTAGAAACCACCATGATTGCCTTGCCTTCTTAGTAATAATTTTTCTCAAGGTTTTTAACATTATTATGAAAGGACCAAGGGGCCTAAAAAATAATTGTTGTCCATTTGATTATGAATGCATTAACTGCCAAAGTGTTTGGATTGTATTTACTCTACTTGTGAAGAGGTCCGCCGGCCGAATCCAATCTATATCTGGGTGTACTCGACGAGAGTCTGCATCCGCAATTTTGTTATCTGTAGGGGAAGGTGGGGCAGCTTCATACAGTTTTTATATTTCGTCTTATAGAATGCTCTCGGGTATCGACATCTATATCGATTCATCAAAAATCAATAGTCTTACTATCTGACTTTATATAAAAAACATGAAATTTGTGTAAATACACTTGTACGACTTTTTGTAACACTTGAAAGAAAAAAATTAAAATGTATGAATGTACCCCACATGCGGGGCACTTACATACAGCCTATGGGGCAGATTCATACATGTGACAAAATACACAAGTTTTGCGTGAAATGTTTATTTATTTATCAAAATCAAAGTATCAAAACACAACGTTCATGAAAACAAAAGCAATATTAGTCTCTATTACCAAATAATACTTATATAATCATATTATAAAAAAGACAAATATAGTTAGATTTTATTTTTATGGCACCGAGGGAACTAACTTAACCTAACACACACAGCACACAGAGAGATACTTATCCAGTTCTAGAGCTGACAGGGACGAAATTGCCACTCTCAGAAAGGCCATGGTAGAGCGCATGAATTTGATCTTAAATCTCGTTTCCCAATAGGGTGACGACAATCTGGTCAAAAACACAGGCTTGTCTTTTCAGCGCTAAAAGGAGCCCTTTTGAATTGACCCCTACTTTCCGAAGTACATCTGTGCCAGTTACCAGTCGCCTGGAGCTTTTGGGCATGGAGTTGACGTCAGACCTCAACTTCGGCTCAACCATCGAGTCCAGAGCTCAGACTGCAGGAAAAAAGCTGGGAATCCTACACAAGGTGAGGCGGTACTTCACGCCTGGACAGCTTCTAAATCTGTATAAAGCACTGGTCCGTTCCTGCGTGGAGTATTGCAGCCACTTGTGTGATAGCTCTGCAAAGTACCAACTTGCTGCATTGGACTCGATCGAGCGCAGAGCTAAAAGGCTTATAGGCGACGAGGTGCTGGTGGACAAGCTTCATAGCCTGGCTCATCGGCAAACCGTTGCTTGCCTGTCGGTTTTCTACAGATAGTACTTCGGGGAGTGTGCGTAGAAGCTCCATGACCTGATTCCTCCATATCCCTTTCACTACCGGACTACCAGACGCACGGCTGGGTACCACCCACACTTGGTTGATATACCGTCTTGTCGTGCCAAGCGCTTCTCCTCCACATTTATTGTGCGCATAGCCAAACTGTGGAATTCTCTGCCAGCTTATGTGTTCCCTGCCACTTATGACCTTTCAGCCTTTAAAGCACGAGTAAATAGGCATCTTCTGGGCTCGCTCGTTCCATCTTAGACCTCATCTATCGCTTACCATCAGGCGAGATCAAGGTCAAGAAGTGGGCCCACCAGTAATAAAAAAACAGTCTTTCTGATCAGTCACATCACTTTTTAAATGTCTACATCCTATTGCTTAATTCTTATTTATTAATACTCCATATTTGGCTGCTGATTTCCGAAATGAGAGTTTGTTCTCCAAAACTTTATCGATAGCTTTAAACATTGCCTCTTCGTCCACCTCTCCACTCCTAGTTTTTTTTTTTCTTGTAATTTCTGACCATAATCGTTCTGCAAAACAAAATTATGGTACCTATAACTTAAATTTTACAAACAAACAAAGAATGGGGCACATTCATACAGTATGAATGTGCCCCGTACATTCCTGTATGAATCTACCCCATCACAAGAAAATGAAAAAAAAAATATTTCTAAAAAAAAGTAAGCACATATAAAATTATTCACAGATTAATTCACAAACTTGACCCTATTATCTTTTAAATAAAATAGAACTGAATAATCTAGAGAGCAGCTTTTATTTAAAAAAAAGACGTTAAAGTGAGCTTATAAAAATACTTAGGCCTGGCCGAAGCACGTTCCGTGTCACACCGACGCTCGTTTCACACCGACTGCTTTCAAACTCCCTGAGCAACCACACACAAAAGTAAGCTACGCATACACGCATAAGTCATTCTGTTGATGTGCGCCTAACATCAGATATATTTGGTGTATGACGGTGCCCCTTGTATGAATCTGCCCCACTTTCCCCTAATATATGAAATATATAAAAAAATAGATGTAGGTATTGGATGCTCCCCTTGCGGTTTATGTAAGCAATGGCTATGGAGTTATCTATGTGAAGAAGAATTCACAGTTTCTGAGGTTTTAGGCAAATACTTTAAGGCCAAAATAAGCTATTAGCAGCTCGAGCTTATTTATATGGATTTTTCTCTCATCTCGCGACCATCTTCCGCTGGCTCGTTCACCCCCCCCATGTGGCTACTCCCCCCCATAGTTGAGGCGTCAGTCTATATTTCTTAGCAGTATGCGTCTCATCATTTAAAAGAATCTTGCATAGAGTTAGGTCTATTCATGTATTTACTCTTTCTTAAGTGTAAAGTATCTCATATTCATCCATGCAAGTAGTCCAAAGAATTTCGCAAATTTTACACCTTATGCAATACATCTTGTTAGTTCAGACTTTATATTTGACAGTTTTTCGTTAGGTAATCTAATTAGGTTTATTTTTTTTCATAATTGTAGTTTATATCCATTAAACCTATGACAATATAGTTTGATCTTCATTGATTAGAGATCGTGGAGCATAAAAAAGGAAATAATTGCCAGTTTATACACATTAAACCCATGACAACATAGTTTAGTCTTCGGTGTTTAGACGCCATTGAGCATAAAAAGAAAAACATTGCTAGTTTATACACGTTAACTTATGACAACATAGTTTGGTCTTCAGTGATTACCGACCATTGTATTTTACCGTATTTATCGGCGATGGTTGCAGTTCGACGGACGTCACGATGCTTTCGCGGCGACTTGATGCGACTGTCTCACGCTGAGGGACCCGGCACCGGCGGGGGAAATGTTTCACAACCTCGTTGTACTCCTGCGCACTGGGACCCTTTTTCTCCACCTTAAATTGTTCTTAACTTGTTATTAAGTTGAGGAAAAAGTTTTGGGTTCTGTTTTTGCTAGGTTTTCACTACCTATTTGTAAATTTTTGTGTCATTCAGATGTTTGTTTATGGAGAATATGGTGAAGTTTCGCTTAGTGACTGACTCTGCATGTTGTGTGTCACACAAGATCCAGTACACATCCATGAGTTGTTTGTGTGTTGTTGGGTGAGGACTCGCTAGCTCAGAAATTGCCATTGTGAGCTGGCTTTGGCGCTCTTTGTTGCCCTTGTCTCGCTTTAATACGGTTTCTGTTACAGCTGCTTTTATTTCCCTATTTAGTAGGGTGCTCCAACCAAGATACTGTTAGCTGGGATGAGGTACCATTCTGTAAGCTCTTCGCGAGTTTCCTTGCTATGTCCCAGAGTGTCTATGTGTTGCAGTCTTGTTGCTAAAACTTTGTGTATGTCAATCCCATAGTTAACAACCGCAGAGGGATCAGTTCCTAGAATATCCAGCACTTCTGGATTCCTGTGCTAAAGAGCGGGGTATTTCGGGTCAGCTAGTTCTTCATTATGGTTTACTTCCAAGACTTTTTCCTTAACCAACGTCTGCTGCAGTAAGTTTTCTGAGGTGGATGGCTGTGTGACCTCTTCAATAGGTTTGACGCACTTATTTGACGGTAAAACCTCTATAAGTTGTATCGTCCGTGGGCTGTCCAATGACACCCCAACTGAAACCAGATTATCCTAGTAAGGAATTTTTATTACATCAGTTATGGTGTAGTTTCAGCAACTACCCATATGATATGCCAATGCAGTCCCGAGAAATAAACTGTAGTTATTGTCTGTGAATTAGTGTGGTATAGTAAGCAACATGGCGATACATACCCAGGAGCTGCTCTGATGGGTGTTTGTTACCATGATTGTATGTCAGTAGACAAATGAGGCAGGTGTTAGTAACACCATTCTAAGGTTTTACTGATGCACTATGAAAATTGAGCCAGTGAAACCATCCCAAAAACTAAACTATATTGGTCTCACAACCGTCTTGAATAAGTTATCCTGAGGCAAACTGACAACCCAAAATCGCTCTAATAGGTGTTGGGTACTTAAGTAAACTAATTTTGTGTTACCTGGCGATGCGGCCCCATAAGCCGCTCTGATAGGTGTTGGTTATTTTAGTATGTAACTTATTTTGTGTAACCTGGCGATACGGCCCCAAAAACCGCTCTGATAGGTGACAGGTGTTGGTTACTTCAGTATACTTATTTTGTGTTATCTGGCGATACAGCCCCATAAGCCGCTCTGATAGGTGTTGGTTATTTCAGTATGTAACTTATTTTGTGTAACCTGGCGATACGGCCCCAAAAACCGCTCTGATAGAGTACATATTACCTCAATGTCTGATAGGTGACAGATGTTGGTTACTTTAGTATACTTATTTTGTGTTACCTGGCGATACGGCCCCATAAGCCACTCTGATAGGTATTGGTTATTTCCGTATACTTATTTTGTGAAACCTGGTGATACGGCCCCAAAAACCGCTCTGATAGGTGACAGGTGTTGGTTACTTCAATATACTTATGTTGTGTTACCTGGCGATACGGCCCCATAAGCCGCTCTGATAGGTGTTGGTTATTTCAGTATACTTATTTTGTGTAACCTGGCGATACGGCCCCAAAATCCGCTCTGATAGGTATTAGGTGTTGGTTATTACAGTACACTTATTTTGTTTTACCTGGCGATACGGCCCCAGAAGCCGCACTGATCGGTAATAACTTTAGTTAGGGTAAATCTATCGGTATGTAGGCAGTTGCTTGTTTTTCATTTGTTTTAAAAATATATAATTATTAGCGTCTATCAACTTTACGTAAAAGTTCGTGTGTTTGCAGCAAGGATCTTGTTGTAATGATATATATTAACTCCTTGGTTAATATTGAACGCCATATTTAAAGAAGAAACTGAGTTGTCAGCATTGATTGTGACATTGTATAAATTATGTTGAATTTTGTTAAATAAAACCTGTATTACGGGTATATTCTTTACTACACTTGTATAAATATCTTTTGCAGCAATTCGTTTTGACAGATCAGTTTGTACACAATTTCGTGGAATATGTTTTATACACAATTTCGTGGAAAATTTTTGCACGAAGGCAAATTTACTAAATTTACTAATAAGGGCTTGTTTTTGTTATAATAATAGCAATTGATCACTTTACTTTTATATTATAATAAATATATTATATATGTATCTTGATCTTTATCATCCTTTTCCGAAATAGTCCCTGTAGAATTGGCGGTCGGTTGGCGCCGACGGCGCTTTTTTGTTTGTTATTGTTTCTTTTTCAGTTTTTTGATCTTCCACATTATGTACTCTATTTCGAATTTCCTTTGTGGCACTTTTGCTTGCGTATTTTCATTATAAAACTAATCACTTTTGTTTTTTCCTAAAATAAAACGTGCGAGTGGTGGCGCACTGTGACGTGAATGAAAGACCGAGACGCTGGGGTTGCCAGCAAAAGGAAAAAAAAAGAGCGCAGGCTAAACATACAGTGTAAGAGTGGTGTCACTAGCGTGTTACTACATATATTTCAACGTTTTCAGGTTACGAATATCGAGGACGATGCACGAGTATAATTTGGCGTTACCTATACTTTTTTTTTTTTTAACGTGGTATAATTATCAAATAAGTCCTCCCACTCCGGGCAGGGTGGAAGATACTGTCAGACTTTTACTGACTAAAATCCACGGTATTCCTTCAATAACCCTTTACATACCGGGGCCACGGTAACGGGATGAGTCCCACGACCCCGGCAGGCTTCGGCCCTCTGCAGAGGGGGCCTCGCCATGTTGCTGACGCTCTTTGAGGCGCGCGTGGAACACGACGCGCCGTCGACCCGGGCATGGTCCATGGTCGGACAGCGAGTTGCCCTTTACTCGCTGTCCGCATGCCCGCGCCTACGGTGGCCGGAGATCGTCGGCCGACGTCCGACGCCGTGGGCGTCTACCACTGCGGCTGGGCTGGAGGGAGGACGCCATCCTCTCCCTCTCGCGGCCCGCCTCCTCCTTCGGAAGCATGACTGCTTCGCAGAAGGAGGCGACCGCTTTTACAGTTATAAATAAATGTTAACGTAAATGACATACCTTTTGCCTTTTGTTTAACTATTGCTTTAAAACGTTTTCAAGCTGAGTAACATGTCACATGATCCGCCACGCGATAGTGACATGTCGATTGCGTTTCATTGCGATGCGATTTAGTGTTCTCGTGCTCCTAGTAGCGTGTAATGTACCTACTCTCTTTCAATAAACATTAGTATCATAATCAACCTGGGAACGATTATTTAGATATAATCTGATGCTTATAGACACGTAATAAGTCTACTTTTAATGATTGTCGTTGTAGTCATATGTCGATGTTTACCTTCAAATATCTCGGTAATGTGATATTTTGGGGTAGCATGTTACTGATATTGTTTGTTACATACTGCCACTTTCAGTATGCGCCACGATTTCTAAAAAAAAAAACAAAATGGCGGTGGGTCGACATGCCAGTCTTCATACAAAAAAGTTCAAACCCCTTTCAATTTAATCAGAATAGTTCTATAATTCAATCTTTATTGCAATCATAATTATGTCTTAACAAGATCTTAATATAAGTAGTAGCTCACATGGACCCTTTCGGGCACAGCGATTTACATTTATAATAATTATGTAGACAAAATCTGTGTTATTTGTCAATAAGGTTATTCAGCCTCCACAGATAATACTAAGCTTTACTCTATGCTCGACCGTGCTGCCATTGCCATATCCATAATAACAATAATAAAAATTGACTGTTGGTTTAATAAATTATTTAAAACAGTTTTTATACTACTGAAGTCTCAAAAGTCTCGTTATTCCCGTGACCGAAGATGTTAGTCTCGAGTCTCGAAAATACAAAAAAATCGTCGAGACTCTCGAAATTTTCGAGACCAAGGTTCCCAGGATGAAAGCCCTAGTTCTGATAGTAGACGGTCGCACTATGGAAAATAAAGGTCTGTTTCTGATTAAAAATCAATAACTTTTTTATTTCTGAATATTATGTTCTAAAATTTTGCACAAATATAGAATAGTGTATATGGCTTCAAATGGATTGTAATTTTTTATGACTGGATTTGAAACCATACATTAAAAAATAAAACAAATTCAAAATTATCAAAAATGTCCAATATTTATTTTTTAACAATGAATACTATTATTTTAATGTTTACAAAAACCAAATATCATATAGTACATCAAAATACAAATCAATTTAAATAATAAAAACATTTTTTTTTTAAATGTGGTTAAAATCGAACACAGATTAATTATTAATTAATTGTAATGTTTACTAAATTTTATGTTATTTATACTTGATGAACTTCGGGATCTAAAATTAATTCGTTCACTTTCAAAAGATCTAAGGTGTCTTCATCAAGTTCCTTCACGTTTTTAGTATATGGTTTTCTAATGCTGGTTATGTAAGGATCTGAAGTATAAAGAAGAGTATGAAATACATCCTCGTTTGTAGCGGATCTTGAGCATTTTCTAGCATGATGTAGACGAAATTTTTTATAATCCTTATTACGAGATTCTTGTGCATCTTCCGAAAGTTGACCAATAGGAAGTATTGCAAAATGCTTTATGACACTTTCTCCATGAATCAAAATTTTGTGAACTGAAGATGGCATGTAGTACCAGTCATAATGGCTCACATAGATCCATTATGACTGGTACTACATGTTTGGAAAGACAGATTATAGGAAATATGTAAAATCATTTCCATACAACGAATCCAGGCGTGCAAAGTAGACAGTCCGTATTGATAAGAATCTTCATTTTCAGGCCTAGCAGTCACTTTAGTCAAATCGTCCATTTGGCGTGGAGTAGCTCCACATATTTTACATGTGGAACCCGAAGGCGTATCTGTTAATACCTGAGCTACTTTGCCATCTATCATTGTAAGAAAGAGATCATGCTTCACTTGCACTCCCTCACCTTCTTTGTTAATTATTGATGGACCCAAAGAATTTATTTGACCTTTTATTTCATCCACAAAAGCTTTAGTTTTCTCGGGAGTTTCTTTGCAAAATTCTATTAATATAGGCCGGCAAAAACGAACAGATGACGGTACCGGATTTTGCCAGGCAACATAACCTGTTAGCTAGTTAATTAACTTAATAGGCACCAAACGGGCACGCCGCAATTGCGGCGGTAAGACCCCTCTTTGAGGAGTGGCTAGATCGGCGTCACGGCGTCCTGACCTACCGCATGACGCAGGTCCTCACCGGACACGGAAGTTTCGGGAGGTACCTGTGTCTGATGGGAAAGGAGGAAACGCCTGGGTGTCACCACTGCGAGGGTCGCCCTGAGGACACCGTAGAGCACACGGTGCAAGACTGCCCCGCCTGGGCAGAGCACCGACGTGTCCTCACGGCGGCGATAGGCGGAGACCTCTCGCGCCCGGCATTGGTCGAGGCCATGCTGCGGGGCGAGAGGGAGTGGGAAGCGGTCGCCTCCTTCTGCGAAGCAGTCATGCTTCCGAAGGAGGAGGCGGGCCGCGTGAGGGAGAGGATGGCGTCCTCCCTCCAGCCCAGCCGCAGTGGTAGACGCCCACGGCGTCGGACGTCGGCCGACGATCTCCGGCCACCGTAGGCGCGGGCATGCGGACAGCGAGTAAAGGGCAACTCGCTGTCCGACCATGGACCATGCCCGGGTCGACGGCGCGTCGTGTTCCACGCGCGCCTCAAAGAGCGTCAGCAATATGACGAGGCCCCCCCATAGAGGGCCGAAGCCTGCCGGGGTCGTGGGACTCATCCCGTTACCGTGACCCCGGTACGTAAAGGGTTATTGAAGGAACACCGTGGATTTTAGTCAGTAAAAGTCTGACAGTCCCTCCCACCCTGCCCGGAGTGGGAGGACTTATTTGATAATTTTACCACGATAAAAAAAAAAAAAAAAAAAAAAATAGGCACCAAAGAAGTGATAAATAAATTTGCATCAGAAATTAGTTCAGACTCTTCAGGCAGTTTCTGTTTGTACTGGCTTTGACCGGATGAGCCATCACAGCCCCATTTACTGTATAGAAGTAAGTTATTCAATCCATTCCTATACACTGAATCTATTTTCAATATTCTAGCTGCAGTGTGATCTAATAAATCTTGAAGTCTTAATATTTTTGCACTTGTGTCTGTAATTTCTATAGCTGAAGATGGTGGATAGCAAGTAGTTTTAAGTTCTTGCACTTTGTAATATGATGGAAACACAAAACATTTTCGTTCGTTCGTTAAATTTCTCAAGTACAAATACTGTGCTTTCGTTAAATCCAAGTCAATAAATACGCTCAATGCCTCTTCATCCGTTAACATTTTTGTCTGTCTTGCTTCTTCTATGAGAATCGAGAATAAGGTCTTATTTTCAGTTTCAGCAAACCTTAATGTTTCCACATGTTTAGCTTCTGTTCCTTCTCCTATCGAACGTAACCCTAGAAGATATGCATTATAGACGTGTTCAAATCCATATTCATTAAGTAACATTGTATTTTTTCTTCTTTTACTGGATTCTGACAAGTCTGGATAAGATACGCACGGTCTCCCACGTTTTCCAGAAGAAGTAGATGGTGTGGAGACGGTTGTAACGTCTTCAGTGTTCGGTAAAGTTACTGAATATTCTGATTCTAACCAATTACCTACTGTTTTTCATTAAAAAACTATCCTTTTTCCGTGAAGCTTCTGTCCATCGTTTATTAAAAGCGGGAATAATATGTCTTTGAAAATCACTGAGGATGAAACATAAGTTGTCTTCAGATACATGATAATTTTCTTTTAAAACTGTTGATAATGCCTCTAATGATTTTCCTCCTTCGATATACGAAAGTATTATTTCACGTTTAGAACACTTGAAAGTAGACATTTTGAAGAGTCAACAAAACACGTAGTTATATTGTATTCGTAACAATTACACTTCTGTTAATTCACCACTATTCTGTTATTTACAATGAAATGAAACAACAGTTTATATACTATATGAAATATGAGGGTAGTGTGCATCTTGTTGATTAATATTTTCACACGCAAAACGAGTGCAAAAAAGATAAACGCCCTAATATCAATGATAAATTACAAAACTTATCGCAAACTATTGATGTAAACACCAACATTTCAAACCGCAATAGATAGCGAGCGGTTTTCCGTTTTCTGACTTTTATCACATTTTTACTAATTACTCCGAAAACCGCAAATTCCCGCAGCTTTTTTTTATTAGGTTATGTTTATGGATAGCTAGGCTACAAATCAACATTAAATGTAAAGCAGGGGTAAACGTGAGCAACTGTCAAAAGTCTCGATGAACTTTAAAAAAACTTTTTTTTTCACCATATATTATTTTGAAATTATTTTAAGGTAAATGTTAACATAATATTAAATACATATTAGTTGTTTCATATTCTTCAAAAGACGAGGTTTCCTGAAATATATAATACATTATACCTTTTCCTGTAACGTATAACAATAAAATCAATTTGAAAGTGATGAAGTGAACGGGCTTAACATGGACGTCCGTCAAAACTATAAAGTTTGTGGTGTTGTAAAAAAATCATTTCATATAATATGTATAATTTTTTGATATTATAGTCTAGTTTGGTCCTTAAACTATTGATTAAAATAAAAAAAAGCATGGCAGTAGCGACATTAACAAAAACCATTTTTAATCAGCAGTTGTTCTACGATTTTCCACAGTGGGTCGGATTTTTTTATTATTTTTTTAATGACAGTTCACAATTTTTCAACTTATAACTAGGTCATCATGTAATGAATAAAAAATGTAAAAAAAAATGTATTGACCAGTCACTCAACTTTTTATTCCACCCCCACATCTCCAAACTTCTAACGTCATCTCGTTTGTCTTGTGAGGAGTTCTGTTCGTTGAGGTGTCTACTAGCACTTTGTGCAGATTCCTGATCGTCCAAGGTCGGTCTGTTGCTCGATTCTTAAAGTCCGGTCTCCAAAAGACATGGTCCCATTTCGGGGCCACTACTAGAAACATTCCTCGACACTTGTTCAGGTGGATCAGCACTTTCGGTATGTTACGAGCTGGGGTTCGGGATAGAAATAATTAACGCCAATTAAACCAAAATTAACACTAATTAATTAATCACAAAATAAAAATTTAACACAATTATTCGCACCACAACACTTGTCACTTAACACTTAAATCGCACTGAAATTCACTCGTATAGCTTCGATTGTATCGCCTCGGATCTTCTAATAAGACTGACTGTCCACGTTCCTTTGCGATCTATTTATACCCCGGTCTATAAATTCTAGAACATTCTTATAAAATCGAATCAATGTTTATACTGCCCAGAATATTCCAGGAAGCTACTCGAGATACACAGTACCGCTATTCGCTGCTAGATGGCGTTAGTGTCTCGACTAGATATACACAGTACCACTATTCGCCGCTAGATGGCGTTAGTGTCTCGAACATTCTAGATTTATGTCAAAGTTTCTCGACGTACTTCACTAACCGACTGGCGTAACACTGCCCCCTCCTAAGACATGCTCGACCCGAGCATCATTAGACCCGTAATAACGCGCCAGTCGATCAACATGAACAATCTTTGGCGCAGCTCGTGGACCTTTCTGGATCCGATAAGTGACGTCATTAATCTTAGTCACAACGCGATATGGTCCATCCCATTTTGCCTGCAATTTCGGCGACTTTCCTTTACTGCGCACCGGATTATGCAACCAGACGAATGAGCCTTCATCAAATCCTTGATTGTTCATCTTTCGGTCGTAACGAGTCTTCACCTTCTGAGACATTTGTTGACCGGATTGTCTGACATGTTCGTATATGTCGTTCATTCTGTTTCGCAATTCATTCGCGTAGTCTGTTACACAACAAGGTGCATCCGGTGGTATTCCAGTGATAAGGTCTGCAGGCAACCTAAGCTCTCGTCCAAAGTTCACAAAAACAGGCGTAACAGCTGTACTCTAATGAACTGCACTTCGGTATGACAGAAGGAACGGCTGAATGTGTTTGTCCCAATTCTTTTGCCGGCTTTCTACAACTTTAGCCAGATATCTCTCCAATGTCTGGTTGAAACGTTCCACCATTCCATCAGATTGTGGATGATAAGAGGTGGTCCTGGTTTTATGAGTACCCATTACTCGACATGTCTCCTGAAATACCTGAGACTCGAAATTCCTTCCTTGATCGCTTTGAATTTCCAAGGGTACTCCGTTGCGACAAAATATTTCGTTAACCAATTTATCTGCCACTGTTGTAGCTTCTTGGTTAGGAATGGCAAAAACTTCTGGCCACTTTGTGAAATAATCCATTACAACCATAAAGTACCTGATCCCACTCTCGCTCTCAGGAAATGGTCCCGCAACATCGAGCGCTATCCGTTCCCATGGGGCTCCCACATTATAGATCTTTAAAGCCCCTCTACTGCGTGTTTGAGGTCCCTTAACTGCTGCACAACTAGTGCATTTGCGGCACCAGTCTTCTACGTCGTCTCGGCAGTGGTTCCAGTAAAATCGCTCTGGTATCTTTAACAGAGTCCTTTTTACTCCCATATGTCCTCCTGAACATCCGTCGTGGTAAAGCTGTAGAACTTCAGGTACCTTCGCCTTTGGTACGACCATTTGTAGGTGACAATGGTCTCCTCGAGCATTTTCCCATTTGCGGCACAATACTCCCTCGTGGATTACCAAACTGTCCCACTGTGCCCAATAATTTTTTGTTGTGGTACTCCTTCCAGCAACGTCATGCCAATTAGGCTTTGGAGCAGCGGCCTTCTTCCATTCAAGAATGGGTTTGACGTCTAAGTCATCCTGCTGGGCACGCTGTAGAGCTTCTTTCCACTCATCGCTAAGGTCTGTTCTCAACATCTTGATGGGTACTTCTTCTTTTTCTTCTTGTCTAACACAGTGCTTACGTTCTTCTGGGTCAGGTCTTGAAAGCGCGTTCACGTTATCGTGGCATCTTCCAATATTTCGCTTCGGGCAACTGGATCTCACATGGCCTTTCTCTCCACACCCATAACATCTAGCTAGGGCTTAACTTTGGTCGACTACTACAGGTTGGTGATAACACCACTTTCCTGATGCGGCTCTCTTCCCTTCCAAAGTTTCGTTTCGGGCAACTTAATCTCAGATGGCCCTTATCTCCACACTCGTAGCATCTAGGCTAGACTTCGGTCGAATGCCACTAGTTGGTGATGACATCACTTCCCTGAAGCAGTATGTTCCACACAGCAGCCCTCACTTCTAAGTCCCGAATCCCATCGACAAACGCCTGGACCAAATTACCGTCGATGAGTGCAGGCGATGATTGGTAAGTCTTTCGAACCAGCTTTTCTATTTCGAGGGTCCACTGCTGTAGATTTTCAGAACTACGTTGTACCCGGTCTTTCAACTGAGCACGGAACACGTGCTCTAAATGTGCGTCACCATAGCGAGATTCTAGCGCCTCTAGCAACTCTTCATAGGTGACCTCCTTCCCGAGGGCCTCTAGAATGGTTAGGGCCTGGTCACGAAGGCCCAGTGTAAGCGCCGTCATAGCCTGCGCTTTGCTCCATCCGTTCGCCTTGACAACGGCCTCAAACTGGATCTTGTAGGCCGACCATGAAGAGCTTCCATCAAACGGAGGTACCTTGCAGCCTCGCACCGAAGGAGCAGCGGCCACAGGAACTGTAGTCAAATCTCCAGACTTCAGTACGCTCTGAGCTTTTTTCATGTCAGCGATGTCGATTTCAGCTCCGGAGATACGAATCTCGGCTCCGGAGATACGGTTCTAAGCTCCCGTAATCCGTTCCTCTTGCTGGTGCACTAGTTCTTTTATTGCACTAAGGTCCTTGCAGAAATTCGCATTCATTTCCCTCATGAGGTGCATCAGCTCTTCCTGACGGCGGGCTTGTTCTTCCTGGCGGCGGGCTACCTCTTCCTAGAGACGAGCAGCCTGCTTTTCCTGGCGGCGGGCTAGCTCTTCCTGGAGACAAGTAGCCTGCTCTTCCTGGCGGCGGCCCTGTTCTTCCTGGCGGCGGGCTTGTTCTTCCTGGCAGCGGGCTTGTTCCTGCAGCATAGCCATCAATGCAGCCATGTCAAACTCAGCCGGAGACGTAGTCACTGGAGCAACTCCGGAAGTACTCGGCTCACGCCTTCAAACCGTCTCTGGTCGATCTCCTGCTGGCGTTGATTTTTGGTCCTTACACCTTCCATATCGTCTTTCGGTAAAACTGGCATTTTTCTATCCCACTTCTGACACCAAATTGTTACGAGCCCCCAGCTCGTAACGGGATAGAAATAATTAACGCCAATTAAACCAAAATTAACACTTTAATTAATTAAACACGAAATAAAAATTTAACACTATTATTCGCACCACAACACTTGTCACTTAACACTTAAATCTCACTGAAATTCACTCGTATAGCTTCAATCGCCTCGGATCTTCTAATAAGACTGACTGTCCGCGTTCCTTTGCGATTTATTTATACCCCGGTCTCTGAATTCTAGAACATTCTTCATTGATATACAAAAACCCACATTCTTATAAAATCGAATCACTGTTTATACTGCCCAGAATATTCCAGGACGCTACTCGAGATACACAGTACCTATTCGCCGCTAGATGGCGTTAGTGTCTCGAACATTCTAGATTTATGTCGAAGTTTCTCGACGTACTTCACTAAGCGACTGGCGTAACAGGTATCAAGAATGGCGGCGGGAAAATCCATGCCAATGGGTAGTCCCAGATCTGGCTGAAAGCATCTTGAAACATGGCTTCCTGATCTTGGTGGTCCAGAGTACAGTACGTGGGGACTACATGTGCTTGCTGCGACGCGAACGAGTCTATCGCCGGGGTTCCCCATTTGGCAAAAATTTGAGACGTAGCTTGAGATAGTAGATGCCACTCTGGTAGTCTCTGCATTCGAGATTGTCTGCTTCCGCGTTGTATATGCCTGGAATATGGTAAATTCTAAGATGCACCTTGTATGCATCAATGAGCTTCAAAATCTGATAGGCCAGGTCTATTAGCGCTAGAGATTTTGTGCCGCCATCGTTCCTTATATATGATACCGCGGTCTTGTTGTCGCACTGAATGTGTGGACTGGCTTTGTACAGGCTTCGGCCGCAATGTTGGATAGTCTTTAGAATCGCAAGCATCTTTTGATTGCAATGAAGAAGTTTTTCTTCTGAATTCCAAGTGCTGGAAATATAGGTGTTGCAATAAATAAATGCAATTAGTTGTTATTCCTGTTAACAACTGTTATTGGTATTTATTTTTTTAAAACCTTTATTTTTGTACGAGTGCACAAGTGCTAAAGTTCGCAGAGCCTAACTTCACACTCGGCAAGTTAGAACGGCCGTACTGCACGTAGGTAAGAACCCACACCGACCACATTGCTCTAATGTTACCAGTGGTAAAGATAATTTAATTGTGAGTGAGCATTTTTATAAAAGGTGTTGGGCATGTATGTGTTGTTATCTTGTAGTTTGAAAAATCGTCAGCTAAGTCGCTAGATCATTTTTATTGTCAAATCTTTTTCCTTGTCGCTAAGGTTTAAGCTAGTCGTCATTTCTAGCGACAAAGTCGCTAAATTGGCAACACTGGTGGAGGTGCATCGGCGCCTAGCGCCTGTTGCTCAGCGGCGCCGACGCGCGGCGCGTATAACTCAGCGCTGACAGTAGTCAGCGCTGAGCGGTCAGCATTACTCAGAAACACTACCTTACTACATAGCATATTGACCCATTAGCGCTGACCATCCGCGTGCGGTCAGCGTGACAGGAAAACCAGCCTAAGTTTCCAAGAATATAAGTTTTGAAGGACATCTGTCTATTTTGTTATATAACTAGGTTTATCCCTCGAATTAGTTGGCGTGGCAATATCGCACAAATAGATAAAAAGTAGCCTGTGTTATTCCAGGTTGTAAACTATGTGTGCCAAGTTTCGTCCTTAACACTCGAGCCATTTTTGGGCGATTGTAACACACAAAATTCGGTTCACCGGATAAGCCGTGAGACAGACGGATTGATATTTTCGCATTTCTATTATTAGTATGTATGGAAGTAGGTTGAATACATACCGTACCATATAATATGTAGTTAGATCTAGTAGATAATCACAGAGAAAATAATTGTTCAAAATGAAACAAGGTTAAAAATATTTACAATTAATTACCTATATTTTAAAAATTACAAAAAAAATATAATTACGAAATCTTAAAATGTATTAAAATATAAAATAAAAGGACAAATCCTTACAAGGAAATAATAGTCTTAAATCTATAATTTCTATAAAGTAGGTATACGAAATATGGTAGGTCAAAGAATTTGACATTATATTTTGCAAGATTAACCTATTACAATTTTAGTCATTACTATTTATGGTTGCATGGAATTAAATTACTTACACATATTTTTTTATTTAATTGCTGATGAATATATCATAATTTGTGTTCACATCAAATTGTGGACAAAGGAGAGGTTTAGTCACACAGATTAAGAATCGTAGTGATTTCTTAAATAATGTCCAATCATCACATACAGATGTATTTTTATGTACACAACACACATGAATATGTGGTTTTCACTCTGAGATATGGAACACTCGAGGTTGCGGAGTCAAGCTTATAACATGCCCGCTTTCCCCGGATCAAGAGGAATTTCCGTTTTCCCCGTTGTCCTGGAAATTGTTGACATTCACAGAAAAAGGCGCACCCAATCCATATAAATGTCCACTCGAACTTTCAATGTTGTCATCAAAGAATATCTGCAAAAAGAAGTGTGCATTATTTCCTTATTTAAATAGAAGGCCGAAGCCAATTACACAGTAAAATTACAGTGTCAAGTTTAATTAGTAGGTAGATAATAACATCCTCTTTAATATTTCCAAGTCTTAGTTTAATTTCAAATTGTTGCGTTCAAATAAGAGTATTTTTTTAGTATTCGTAACATTGTTTATAACTTCAAAAATGTAATTACTTCTTTGATTTTAAAGAAGGCCATTCCTGTCAGATGAGAGTCGGAGCCAGCCTGGTGCTGTGGTCCCACACGACGTAGTTCGAGTTGGTCTGCCACTTCCTGCAGTCCACCCTTCAAGTTTTTGCACAATTTCATTAAGTACTGAAACAAAATAATAAACGAAATAAATAAAAACAAATCTCCATGAATTACGTTGGGCTGCAGTCGAGGATGCAAATAAGACCGACAAAATTTAACTAATTAAATTTAATTAATATAAAAATTACATTTAAGTTGCTAAAACTAAGTTACGTGACAATTGTTCGATGTGAGAAACAAGAGTGAAGCACTGAACACAAAATTCACATTAACCACTGCTATTGAACAGTCTTCGGTCCCACGCTATCGGAATGCTGAGAAGGCTAATCTCACGGTGCACCACACAGCACGGTGTTAGTCATTTTCTTAGGAATATGTGGCGTCGTAAGTAGCAACATAACATCTCCCTCCACGAGATCGGCAACTAATTGAAGACTTTGGTCGAAAATAGTGTCGATGGCGAAGCTGGATCAATCCCGGTACTGCAGGCCTCCTCATCCTGTGCCTTGATATTGGTTCCTTCAGTGATTTTCTGTACTTTATTCAGTCTGCGACGACGAAGTATAATGGTGATAATGAGCACACATGCACCGGATAGTAGAATGTATACCGGTATAGTAGTGTGGTATATGACTTCAGAGTTCGACGACTGTAGCGTTACAGGTTCTTGAAGAGTGATTTCAGAGTTACTTGAATGTAAACTGCCAAGGTCTAAGGTTTCTAGTTTTATAGTTTTCATTGGTACATTATTTTCCTTTATAGTTGGTAAGTCCATAATTTTCAATATCTTGCCCTTAGCTTGGTCATGACGATTACTGGCAGTAAAGGTTGTAGTTCTCAGCGTGCATCCTATGGGTATGATAGATAAGTAGCTCCCCTTCAGCATTCTATAGTTATCTTCAGAACAAGTTAGGCGGACTTTCGTAAGTTTATGAAAGCTTACAATGAAGTGTTGGTCGTCTAGCTGCTCCATCGCTTCAGAAGACAGGATAACTGATGTGAATTATTATTATTATTATTTATTCTTTATTTCGGTATTACCCATACTGACATTGAATTGAATTGACAGGACTCGTTAATTTTCTGATGTAGTATAAGCTACACCATACAAGGAAGATACAGTCCGATTGCTTGCCATGGTGGTGACTTAAATTATCCTCACAAAGGTAACCGTGGTTATACTTCGGGCATTCTGTCTCCATGTACAATAGATCATTTTCGTGAACCGCTATAAAAGGATAAGATGGGTCAGCACTTTGTTATAATTAGGGGCCAGGGATAATTTATATAGGATAAAGTTAGTAGGATAAATTATCGGAAATTTTATAACTATCACTATTTTATTCTATTTATGTCATTTTTTCATTCTAATTATGTCAAAATATTCTCTAAAATTAATATCTAGAAATTGATCCTTATTATATAACATACCTAATCTATACATCATGTCCTTAAACATAGCATAGTTCAATATAGAATTATGAATACTTTTAGCCCTAATAAATGCTAATAAATTCTGTAATTTGTCAAGTTCTTTAGACAAACTATCTATATTGTCTCCTAATATCATTAGAAACTGTGCCAAATGAGCATATTTAATAGTATCTGTTTCATGTCTAACATTGCTAGCTGAAATTGAATTTTCTCTATTTTATTCGTAATGTTTTTGCTACGTGAAATCCACTGCTTACTTAAACTTATTTGGTGATTAATTTCATCAACTAAATTATTATCATTTTGCTTTAAGATTGCAATGCCATTTGAATTGATTAAGCGAGCAGCAGATCCTACAATTTTATTTTATACTAGCTTCCGCCCGCGACTTCGTCCCCGTGGAATAAAAAATCCCCCGATTTTGAAACATTCTTCATTACTGCTCCGCTCCCATTGGTGTTAGCGTGATGATATATAGCCTATAGCCTTCCTCAATAAATGGGCTATCTAACACTGAAAGAATTTTTCAAATCAGAACGGTAGTTCCTGAGATTAGCGCGTTCAAGCAAACAAACAAACAAACAAACTCTTCAGCTTTATAATATTAGTATAGATACCATTAATAAGCGCAGAGTTAATTAATACGGAACCACCTTGAACATTATAATATTCTTTCACTAAATGATCGCATAATTGAATAAATCTAGTCAGCACATTCGGGTTCCCGTCAAACTCGGGTACCAAACGTAATGCTCTAAAAATAGTATCTAAATCCAAAGACATTTTGCTAGGCAAGGATTCTGAGTCCTCGTATAATGTATCCAAATTAAGATTTCTCCTGGAATCTATCACTAAATGTCTACTTCTAACTATCCTAATATTCGTCGATTTTCGTGGAAAGAAAATTTTGGACACTTTGTTAGTACAGGCTAGGGTAAGCGGTCACTACAAAGAATCTAATGTACTTACATGAACATTATATCAGCCCCTTTGCGTAATCAATGTCTGGATTCCTCGATGCAACACGACGTGTAGATTCTGGATACTCTGGAGCGACTGGATAGCTGCACGGGCAGCTTTGCGATTACGGAAATCTTCCTTATTACGCGAAACCGACCGCGAGTATCCTACCGACTGCGCCAATTACGTTGGGCTGCAGTCGAGGATGCAAATAAGACCGACACAATTTACTTAATTAAATTTAATTAATATAAAAATTAAATTTAAGTCGCTAAAACTAAGTTACGTGACAATTGTTCGATGTGAGAAACAAGAGTGAAGCACTGAACACAAAATTCACATTAATCACTGCTATTGAACAGTCTTACGGTGCACCACACAGCGCGATGTTAGTCATTTTCTTAGGAATATGTGGCGTCGTAAGTAGCAACATAACACATGTTCAAATAAGACATCAAAATATTTTGGGTCGGTATCATTGTCAACTGTATAGGTACAGATTATGACCTAGTTTGGGAACCTCCGATTAACACAGATAAATTTTCACACAACAATTATAAAACAACATTTATGGCTGAAAAATAATAAACTAGCCAAGCGCGAGTCCGACTCACTTACTGATGGGTAGTGGAAAAATTTCGGACGGAAAGGAAAAAAGATATTTTTCCAATATTTTTCAAATTTTTCCAATATTTACCCGATATTTTTCCATTTCAAAAAAACTAATTTTAATACATAAACAAGTTAATTATGTGTACACTAAAACAATATCAATATTAATACTGCTAGTAATAACATCGTCGACCGTAATCTAACTTGGCGTAAGGGACAAACTGCTACTTTTCAGGAGAGCCAAAATACTTTTTATTTTTTGGAAATGTGATCATAACTTTTTTATAATTTAGGGTATATTGAAGTGGTTTATGTGGTTTTGCCTAACTTTTTGGCCTCTAAAACTTGATATAATCTACTTGCACATTAAGGCATTAGTTACAAAGATAGCATGTCCATTACGTCCAAAAAATTAAAAAAAAATGTCCATTAAGCCCTAACTTTTTTTGCACACGAGTTTCAAATGACGTAAGACTATCAACACTGTTAAATACAATCAAAATGGCGTAAGTGTTTTATCAGGTAATTAGTTTTATTATTAGTAAATAATATATAGGCAAACAAAAGGTAATGAAGTAAAATATAAAAAATACCAAAGTGTTTTTATTAATATTATAATATTTTTAAACTCAATATTAACTCTTTGAATCAGTACAAACTTAAACACTTCCATAACTTTAATTTTAACAAATTTATTATCATTATCTAACTTATTTTTATTATTAATTATTTACTTTTTATTAAAATTTATGCTTTAAAAAAATTGTCTCAGCTTAGCCATAATTTTTTAATAACTATTGACATCACTCAAATAAACTAAACGAAATAATTAAAAATCTATTCTTCTTCATCATGAGTGCTTTCATCATTGTCACTTTGTAATACTTGTCTTCAGTTGATTTAGAATATGGAAGTTTTAAATATTCATGGTGATAACATTTTGGAATAGTTACATCAACACACAACTTTTTTAGATCATTATACTTTTTTAAAGATACTGGAAGTCTGTGTTGATAAAGTTGATTAATTGAAACCCATATTGACTCTACTAGGCTTGCTTTCTATATTGCTTGCTTTTTCTTTACCTACACTCTTCTCTTTTTTTCCTTTCCCTTTTCCCTTACCAATTAATGTACCTATTTTTTGAATCAAATAAAATCCAGTTTCAATCATACTATATTTTACTTCCATTTTCTCAATGTTCTTTTTAAAAGTGACAATTCTTAAATCTCTTAGTCTTAAGTTTTTGTCTTTAAGAGTAGGTTTGGTAAAAGTCTCAGCTGTGACTGCTTCAAAATTTAGGAATTCACTGTGATAAATTACATGTACATTATAAATTTATAAGGTCCAGGCCTTTTCCTCTCTATGAAAGATGGCCATTGTGAAGGGGCTCATACAATTATCTTCTGCACAGCTTTCTCAATAGTGTCATGCATTGAGTCTACTGGCATATATGTATGACCAGAAAATGGCGAAACATTGCAAGAATGGTTTTGTTTTTGTTTTGGCCAGTGCAGGAATCACAGTATAATAATAACTTGCAATACCCTCTTTTATCGACTGCCTGTAAATATTTATAGAGACAAGTGTCTATCTCATTACTCCCACGTTTGCCATCACTTTCACCCCATACGAAGCAACATCCCTTTTGAGTCCAACTATCGTAAACCGTAAAACAATACACTGCATACTTAAGACTATACAAAAGCATACTTTCCCCATATGGGGTGTTAAGAACTTTTTGTAAATCAAAACTGGCTAAAATAAAACCTTGTTACCCGGTATATAATGCAATTGTTGATGAAAATGAAATCTAGCTTTACATGCTGCTTTTTCTTCTATGTGTTTAACAAACACCGTATTATCATTTTGAGGGTGTTTTCCTTTTTCGTACATAAAAGGCATTTATCAAGAAAATAATATATTTTTACAAAGAAATACCTACATATTTTTTGACGTATGGGACAGTTAATACAAAATGTGTATTTTACGCCAATGTGATAAGTTATTACCAATACATACGTCAATCGCATTTTTACTTTTGTCCGATACATCATGGTTTCGTTTAAAAATTTATTTATTTAAACTTTATGTACAATTGTATTACATGGGCGGACTTAATGCAGCAAGGCATTCTCTACCAGTCAACCTTTGGGTTAAAAAAAACACACTGTGGTAGGTGTAAAAGAAAATGGAATGAAATAATATATTTAATACTAATAAATATAATACTAATATATAATAATACTAATAAAATACACATATATGCTAAAATGACAAACTAATAGATACGGTGCTTTATAATATTCTTTCTGAATAAGAGAGCTCATAATAATTATGACGAAGACCAAACTAAGAATAATAGCCCCTTAAGTAGTGGTTTTTAATTTTGCGCTTAAAAGAAAATTTTGACTCAGCCTTCTTGATGTCAAAGGGAACTAGCAAATTCCCGAGTTTAATAGTAGAAATAGCGTAAGAATTAGATAGAAACCCGGTGCGGTGAGAAGGAATGTGAAGAAGTAAGTTAATGATTTAGGAACGTAATTTTCAACCGACGACAAAAAGAGGAGGTTATCAATTCGACGCGTATATATATATATATATATTTTTTTTTAATGTATGATCATCGATTACTCGAAGACGGCTGAACCGATTTGGAAAATTCTTTTTTTGATTGAAAGGGTATACTTCGATACTGGTCCCATTTTCATAAACGTCAGGATCTGATGATGGGATCCTGGAGAAATCGAGGGAACTCTTCAAATATTATAGGCACACCTATGTCGTTTTGGGTATTTATTATAGTAACTTGTGCAGTTGCTCTCAAAAAGTACCATTTGAGGAAGTGGAACTGATGATGAAGACCACAGATGGCCGCCGAAACTACTCAATAATAAGTATTGAGTGGATTGCGATTCGATTACTTGAATATGGATGTTACGCACTTTATGCTCGTCACAATGCATATGGTGATGTAGAGCTGATGGTGAAGTACCAGGAGAACTCCTCAACAATTAACGGCCCAGCATTGGGAAAAGCAATATTTTGTAAAAGGTTATAAGTAGTTGATAATTAGGCTCTTGTAACTAGGTAAATTAAAAATAGACCAACTAAAAAGAGTGAAATAAAAACTTTTTACCAAAAAATTAAACCGACTCCCAAAAAACACTGCAAAGTGAAAAATAACTTTAATTTCGGAAGTCGGTGCCAAAAACGAAAATACAAAACTAAAGACACCGACTACCGAAATTAAAGTTATTTTTCACTTTACAGTGTTTTTTGGGAGTCGGTTTAATTTTTTGGTAAAAAGTTTTTATTATGTGGCGTATCGGACAATTTTTTGAAGCTATAGCGATGTTATACAGGGTTAAATGTAAAACACTGAAAACCTCTCAGAACTATGTTACTAACATCATAATCAACAACTTTTGTTCTATGACTTTTAAGAATTCGTCATATTTTAGTTCACCAGATTTTCATACAAAAATATAAACATTTAAATTGAACGCCCTAAATGTTACTAACTCTATGCGAAGCAAAATGCAGCAATTTATACTATCGCTTTCTTTTGCTTTGCATAGACGCTACATGCGTTTAGGGCGTTCAATTTAAATATTTTTATTTTTATATGAAAATCTGGTGAACTAAAATATGACGATTTTTTAAGTCATAGAACAAAAGTTGTTGATTATGATGTTAGTAACATAGTCCTGAGAGGTTTTTGGTGTTTTACAATTAACCCTGTATATACCATTCGAAAGAGCGCAAAAATCTGTATCGGACTGCTTTCATAACTCATTTTGAGCAAAATGTCCCTTACAAAATTAGATTACAGCCGACGACATGTTAAATTAGCAGGACGAAACGAAAAACAAGGTTTTATCTATTTTAGCAACACCAATGTAATTCACATACAGGGAATTCCCCGTTTGAGTTATTAAATGCCGGCTAGGTGCTTTTTAATTTAATACCAGTACTTAAAGGTATAGGTTAGTCTTAGTATAGTTATCAAAATGTAAATGTTTCTAAACGAAACAAGCGTCATCTGTAGGCCACACAATGACATATGTAACTTTAAAAAAATAAAAAGTTGAGTCTGTTGCGAATACCAACGTGTTTCATTATAGGTTATGGGCTAATCCCGATTTTATCAGTTATTTTAAGTATAAAAATAGATAAAAAGTGAACGTAGTATCGCGGAAACATGACTTCCAATTATATTGCCAGTGTGCCGAAATTAAAAGGCAGAGATAATTATGATGATTGGAGTTTTGCGGCTGAAAATCTATTGGTGCTAGAAGGCATGGAGAAGTACATCAGGCCGACGGCAGATTTCGAAATGAAACCAGTGGATGACGCAAAGACGAAGGCGAAATTGATTTTAACCATTGATCCAGTATTATATGTGCATATTAAGAATACTAAGAGCTCAGCAGAATTATGGACGAAGTTGAAGACCATGTTTGACTCTGGATTCTCGAGAAAATAACCTTGTTACGTCATTTGATATCCATACGACTCGAAAATTGCAATTCGATGCCTACATATGTTACTCAAATGGTAGAAACAGCTCAAAGGTTGAATGGCACAGGATTCATAATTACGGATGAGTGGGTAGGATCGCTATTATTAGCAGGATTATCGGATCGTTATTTTCCTATGATAATGGCAATTGAACATTCGGGTATTTCGATAACTGCTGATGTCATTAAGTCAAAGCTACTTGACATGGATGTGACCAATGATAATGAAGGAAGTGGTGCTGCATTTGCCGCCAAAAATAAAAATAAATATTGCAACACCAAGTCATGTAAAAATGGCAGACCATTAATGTCAAATAAGAAATCAGAGACACCTTCAACTACAAAAACGTTTACTTGTTATAAATGTAAAGAAGATGGACATTATCGAAATCAGTGCCCTATGTTGAACAAAAATCCAAGTAAATGTGTGTTCAATGTTGTTTTCCTGAATGGACAGTTCAAGAAAAGTGAATGGTACTTGGATTCTGGTGCAAGTGCACACATGACAACGAACAAAGATTGGGTGAAAAACGTGAGTTTAAATCCTTGTTTATCTGAGATTGTCGTTGCGAATGAATCAAGAGTACCAGTAGTTTGCTCTGGAGACGTGGAAATTGTCTCAGAACTAGACTATCACATAACAGTGAAAGATGTGCTATGTGTGCCCACATTGACAACCAATTTATTATCCGTCAGTGAGCTTATAAAGAACGGAAATAATGTGATATTTAAAAAACAGCATTGTTATATAAGAAATAAAAACAATGATTTGGTTGCAATGGCTGATTTGTCAGATGGTGTTTATAAATTGAGGTTAAAAACACAGACATGTATGCTGGTGGCTCCCACAGTCAGTGGAAAGTTATGGCACAGAAGACTAGCACATATAAACAGTCAAGACATGAACAAGATGAGAAATATGGTTGATGGTTTATCATATGAAAATAATTTTGACATAACCAAGTTTCAATGTACATGTTGTCAAGGAAAGCAAACAAGATTGCCTTTCTCTCATTTTGGTGAAAGAAGTATGGAAACACTTCACAGAATACATACAGATCTTTCCGGGCCGATGGAAATAAGTTCATTGAATGGAGCGAGGTATTTCATATTATTTGTGGATGACTACAGCCGGATGACATTCATATATTTCCTGAAGCACAAAAGTGAAGCATTCAGCAAATTTAAGGAATTTAAATCAATTGCTGAAAACCAGCAAAATAAAACAATTAAGATTCTAAGGTCAGATAATTGACTAGAATTTTGCAATAAGGAGTTTGATAATTTTCTTAGAAAAGCAGGTATACTTCATCAAAAATCATCAAAATGGCCTTTGTGAGAGAGCGAATCGAACAGTAGTTGAGAAAGCTAAATGCTTATTATATGATGCACAGTTGGATAAGAAGTTTTGGGCTGAAGCAGCCAATACAGCAGTTTATTTAAAAAACAAATCCATTGCATCGGGCTTAGAGAAAACCCCATATGAACTGTGGTATAACAAAAAACCAGATCTCAGTCATATTCGTTTGTTTGGGAGTAAAGTTATGGTACATGTCCCTAAACAGAAACGTTTGAAGTGGGACAGTAAAGCTACACAGCATATATTACTTGGATATGGTGAGAAAGTAAAAGGGTATAGACTGTATAATCCTACCAAGAACAGTTATCTTCAGCAGGGATGTAGTTGTGATGGAAAATGAGATAGACTCATACCCCAGTGGGGAGACAGCTATCTGGGTTCCAAATAAAAAAAACTGTAATACATAGTATGGAGAAGGAGAGTATAGATTCAGTGGGGGATCCAACTCTGGATTTTTCAGAAACCAAAGACCACTCTGATTTAGATTGCTCTTCAGATTCTTCTGTATAAGCTGATGGTAATGAAACACCAACTGAAAATCCAACTAGTCAAGTCTCAGAAAAAGAAGTCCAGATGACATCAAACTCAGAGTAGGTGCCAGATGTACAAAGCAAGTACAAGAAAGAAACCAGTAGGTCTACTACGAAACCACAAAAACGAAGTATCGGCCGAATGTTCGGGCGTTTCATACTACGAACTTCATTCTATTTCGTTCGGTCGGTTCGGAGCCGACCGAACTTCATTTTGAAGTTTGTTGTATCGTAAACCCTACTCTGAACGAGAAAAGCCCAACCGATAATTTGAGTTTGACAAGAGTTACATCGTGAAATTAATGTCAAAATTCACGACAGCAAAATAGGTCTCTTTTGAGTATCGTAAGTATCGATTTTAATGAATTATTACAATTATCTTGAGTTTTATGTTTATTTAAAGTGAGTGAAGGTGTCATACTTAAAATTGTAGCGAAATGGCAAATACTTATACAATTATTAGAAAATGAACGAAATCTTTAATATCTTTGAATTTAAACTATTATTATTATAGATTTCGTTCGTTTTCTTATAATTTTATGAGTCTTTCTTTCTGTCTTTGTCTAAGTTACTCGAAATGGATAGGTAAACTATACTAAAACCAGTTTCTTATTTCTAGTATGTATTAACATTCTTTTTTAGCTTTGTTAGTTGTACATTCAATATAATATTTAAGTAACCATTAGAATTATTATAATTTCTTCTTTGCTATTGTAGATTAAGTAGAGATTAGAAACTGTACAATCTACAAGAAATAAAAAGCTTCTTTTTTATTTATAATAAACAAAATATATTTTTATTAATCACTAGGAACACTTAACTCTTTCCTTACCTACTCAAATTAACCTAACTGAATTAAATACTATGCCAAAAATTGCAACTAGAACTAACTACTTTAATTTTCTATAAAAAAATAAAATTAAAAATTATAGTTTGAAAAAAAAAAAAACGCCATTTGAAATAAAATAAGCTTTCAGAGCTCTTAATTTTTAAACTATGTTTTTATACTCTTGATTGCAACTGCGCTTTGATCTGCTGCACATGCCCGCACAACTCTACAACAGCCATCCTTATGTCAGCTAGTTCCACGTTCCTTTGTTCTTCAAGGATCAAACAATGTTCATCTGATTGAAAAAGTCTGTCACGCACAGAGCTTTCAGCTTGAAGAGACTCGGGATGCCGCCGAGATTCTCTGTGCTGTCGTGTGGCTGTAAAATGACAGAACATGTGACCAAAAGGAGTATGTAAGAATTCTAGCAGATAGCGTTCTGTAGTTTCTGTCTACCCCCATGGGAAAAAGACTTGAGTTTATGTATGTATGTATTAAAACTTAACAGTAGGTAGATACCTACTATATTAAGTTTTGAATGCGTGTCACATCCTTTTTATACACCAACTATATTATAAGCATAACTGCTTGACAACAAAAATTTGAATGGTTCTGTAATGATAAATCCTAATTTATTCAATTAAAATCGAAAACTAGTTTAAACAATAAAGAAACTCGTTTAAATTTTAATACTTAGTCACAATAAAGCACAGATATTCGTAAAAAAAATACTGGACAGTTCATAAAAACATGTAGGTATGGTTGCAATGCAATTCACATCAAATACACGCATGCGCATAAACTCATGGATGTACAAAATTAAGCTCAACAAACATGTAATGCAATATTTAAGTAAAATGAGTTGGATAATAAATTGCATCACCCACAATATTATAGTGACAAAACTATGGACATAACAATAATTTATTGAAATTTAGAATGTAAGATATTCGTGTAAATTTTAGTACTTACCTACCTAAGTGGATACGTACTCAATTAATCAATCAATGAAAACTTACTTTTTGCCACTGTTTTGTGGTTTTGGTACAGCCGCCCATAGCATTTAGCGTGGTTCGGTTTTCATCCCACAGTCGATGATTCAAAGTACGACCGTCGATACTCCTCAAGTTGCCTTTAGCCAGTTCTCGATGCTCCTCAAGGAAATTGAGGAGAGCATCAATTTGTGCCGATATCGATCCGGACATGGTGACTTGTTCTTGAAGAATGTTTGTTCATAACTTCATTTTCAAACATCCAAAACACGAACATGAGAAAACGATAAATCCAAGTAGCATTATTTTTTGTTGATATGATGTTGTACTGGAGACTACAATTACTGACCACTCTGCCGTCATTCTTAGCATAGAAACCAACAGCCCTAGTAAAGCTACGCGCCAAGTCAACACATCTCGCCTTAATCTCCCAGATGCAATCAAAGACATCGAAGAAAATGATTTTTCCAGTATACTCGCTTTGAACGACTCGAATGATGCCACTAATAAATTACTGGAAATGATGACATCAATTATAAGTAGGAATACCGTTCGCACATGTTTACCATGTAAACTTAGAATAATCAAGCCTTGGATTACGCTCGGCCTACTGAAATGTATACGAAACAGAAATAACATGCATAAAAAAACAAAAATGGAACCTCATAACTCTATTCTGAAAATCACCTACCTGCGATACAGGAATTTCTGCAACAATTTGCTAAAAAATCTAAGAATTTCGTACGAGAAAGAACTTTTTCAAAAGGCCAAAAACAACCCTAAAAAAATGTGGGATGCCATCCGGACTGTAACTGACTCCTACCGCTCGTCACCTTCACCCACTGAATTCCTGAATACAGAACTCTGCCCCTTAAAATCTATCAACTCTGTCAACAAGTTCTTTGCAAACGTGGGAAAAACTCTGGCCGATAAAATACCACCAAGCGTAAGCTCATCCCCGCCAACAATAAATCACCAGCAAACTATGCTCAATTCGTTTGGCCTTCTCACTACTGACGAGGCGGATATAGAATGTATAATAAAAAATCTCCGTGGGGATAGCGCGCCTGGATGGGACGGTATATCTCCAAAATGAATTAAAGCTTGTAGTCATGTGTTGGTCAAGCCTATTACGCATATCTGCAACCTAGCTCTTTCTACGGGAACCTTTCCAAATGCGCTGAAAAAAGCCATCGTTCACCCGATCTATAAGTCAGGGGACAGAGATGGTGTCACCAATTATCGCCCTATCTCAGTCCTTCCAGTCATCTCTAAAATACTAGAAAAAGTTCTCCACAAAAATCTCAGCAATTTTCTTGATATATTCAAAGTTATTTCCAATCACCAATTCGGCTTTAGAAAAGGTTTGTCTACGGAGGATGCCGTGACTGCGTTGCTGGATACTATTGTGGACCAACTTGACAATAGACAGAAATGTCTAGGCATCTTCTTAGACCTCTCGAAGGCATTCGACACCGTCTCTGTCCCTATCCTACTCACCAAGCTGGAGTCGATTGGGGTGCGTGGTGATGCCCACAAAATATTTAAAGACTTTTTGGTGAACCGTACGCAGCGTGTTAAGATTGGGGACGTCCTAAGTGACGAGGAATCCTTAGAATACGGCTTGCCCCAAGGAAGTTTGTTTAGTCCTCTGCTCTTTCAAATATACGTGAATGACCTCTGCGCCCTCTCTCTGCCTTCCACCCAAATCCTGGCATACGCAGACAACACAGCCATTCTCGTATATGGGAATGATTGGGTCACGACAAAACTGACTGCCGAAAGGGCACTACGTGAGACAATGTTCTGGTTGGCTAGCAATAGTCTTACGTTAAATGTAAGCAAGACTCACTTCGTCACTTTTGGACTCAGACCCTCTCTCCTGCCACCAGACCATTCCTTAACAGTTAAAGCACATACATGCGACTTCAATGATCCGAAATGCTCGTGTCCTTCGTTGTCGCGAGCACCGGTGGTGAAATATTTGGGTCTACAGGTTGATGCCTGCCTATCATGGCAATACCAGCTAGAAACACTATCCGCGCGTGTCAGGAAATTGATTTACATCTTCAAAAAGCTAAGACTATCCGCACATAAGGAAATCCTAAATATGGCATACTGTGCTCTATGTAAATCAATCCTAACTTATTGCATCACGGCCTGGGGGGGTGCAGCGAAGACTGCTCTACTTCAGGTTGAGCGTGCCCAGAGAGCTGTTATTAAGGTACTTCTTAGCAGACCTTTTAGATTTCCCACGCAACAACTTTATACAGAATATAAAGTTCTTACAGTAACTATTTATATACCGTGCACTAATTCACAAACACTCAAATGTACCGCTAAAAGTTATTAACCCTCCTACAGCTAAGAGACGACCAGAACAACCATGTCCAACGAAAAGTACACACACAACCTTCGCTAAGCGACATTACCCATTTTTGAGTGCCCTTATTTATAATAAACTTAATCAGATTCTTAATATACACTACCTCAATAACTTCCATTGCAAAACCAAATTAAAAGAAATCTCCTCACACTAAATTACCACCAAACAGAAGATCTACTTAAACCTCTATACAAATAGACACACATAAACACTACACACACATTCACTCACCACACCCTTTTTTACTAATCTCTGCACGTTATTTTTAAGTATATTTTTTTTTTATAAATGCTCTACTACTGATTAACACGGATTGTACACATAACGGACGGATGGATGACCCCTATACCACAGGTACCACCTAGCATAGGGGTCATTGATCAAATATAATATGCACCTGTAAATCCTTCAGTGTAAACAGATATGCATAATCTGTACTTTACTTTGGATAAAAAAATAAATTATTGTATTGTATTGTAACTTAACTTGAACACTTAATACTTCAGTCAGTCACTTGATGCTAAACGACCGAAATACGGTTATCGCTATAATATAACGATAGCAACAGACGAGATTTGGTTTCAGTTTAAATATATTTATTCCGGCGGTTTTAAAAACTCAAGCACCGCTTGTTTTTGTCCTACTTGTCATTCTTTGACTTTTTTATTTTGACAATCGGCATAGGCAATCTCTATGTCTGCTGTAAATATCAAAGTAGTTAACTAGTATAATGGTAAATATATTGTTTTTTGAGAAATATTACAATTTTCGTAGTTATAAATACTGGATTAAAAGTAAAGTCCAATTTCCTTATTATAAAAAATAGTTTTATTCTGTAATTCAACAGTTAAATTATATCGAAATGATCATTAATGACTAATAACTAATATTATAAAGAGGCAACCTTTGTATTTTTGTATGTTTGTATTGAATAGGCTCAAAAACTACTGGACCGATTTCAAAATTTCTTTTACCATTACTTAGAGGGATTCTTCCGAATCCGTATAGGCTATATTTTATCCCGGAAAATAGATGGAATTTTTCGTGGTAGTGAAAATTGTGGAGTAAGGCGTCGAAAAAACTGCCGTACGTTAACGATTCTCGCGAACGCTGCCTATATTTAATATAAACATTGCACCCGTGCGAAGCCGGGTCGGGTCGCTAGTGACTAATAAAACCACAACGATAAAACGTTCAACTCTAGCAGTACATTTCATTCGGTCATACACTCACCGAACATTGGACTATGGTGCCGACCGAACTTTACCAGTCCGAACTTTGTTCGTAGTAGGACAACAATTTAATGTTCGGTCGTCTTTCGGTCGGTCCCGAACATTCGGATGTGTCATTTCGGAGTAGATCCCCAGAACGGTTTGGCTTTAGCAATATGTGCTTTTCCAGTAATGTTTCAGGGTCTGAGGAGATAGTGTTTGCAGAGGCTCTTGCAGGGCCTGAGAAGGAGCAGTGGAAATGTGCCATGGATGACGAGCTCCAGTCATTTAAGGACAATGATGCCTGGGAGCTGGTTGACAATCCAGGTGATGTGACAATTGTGAAGTGCAGGTGGGTGCTCAATAAAAAGTATGATGTGGACAATAATGTGCGTTTCCGGGCGAGACTTGTAGCTATAGGTTTCTCGCAGAAACCTGGCATAGACTATACAGACACTTTTTCTCCAGTAGTAAAACATTCTACTCTTAGATTATTGTTTGCTCAAAGTGTAAAAATGAAAATGAGTATAACTCACTTAGATGTGACTACTGCTTTTTTAAATGGTGTATTAAAAGAAAGTATTTATATGGCATTACCTGAGGGATTTGTGAACAAAAGTGGGGGAAAGGTTTTAAAGTTAAAAAGGGCAATTTATGGGTTGAAACAGTCCTCACTTGCATGGTATGAAACAGTTAAAAACTTGTTAATTAAATTAGACTTTAAAAATAGTCATTATGAACCTTTTTTGTTCACAAAAATCAAAGGTGGATTAAAAATCATCGTAGCATTGTATGTTGACGATTTCTTAATTTTTTCAAACAGTTGTGTTGAAACTGATAAATTAAAGAGTGCATTAGGATCAGAATTTAAGTTAAAAGACTTAGAACCTGTTAGACAATATTTAGGCATGAGAATAAATTTAGATGAAAAGAAAAATGTTATTACTGTAGATCAGCAACAAAATATTGAGCAGTTAATTTCAAAGTTTCAGATGTCTGATTGTAAAATGCAAAGCACTCCAATTGAACCTAAATTGAATATTAAAAAATCTGATAAATGTTTACTTGATATTCCTTACCAAAAATTAATAGGTTGTTTAATGTATTTGGCAGTATTGACAAGGCCAGACATTGTTTATGCTGTTAGCTATCTTAGTCAGTTTAATACTTGTTATAATCTTGAACATTGGCATTATGCTAAACGAATATTGAAATATTTGCAGTATACTAAGAATTATTGTTTAAAATATAGAATTATTGTTTAAAATATAGAATTATTGTTTAAAATATTCTTCAGATGATAGTGGTTTACATGGTTTTGTAGATAGTGATTGGGCAAGTGATGCTTTAGACAGGAAATCTTATACTGGCTACTGCTTCAAACTGTCAGGATGTGCTATCTCATGGCAAAGTAGGAAGCAGAAGGTAGTATCCTTAGAACAACAACGCATAGAAGAGGCGTCTAGAACAAAACACGAGCGATTTCGTGTGTCCACTTTATTTTCTTTGTCTGCGTGAGCCGAATATGTCTACGTTCTTCAAACGCACACAAATATAGCTTTCAGTGATACCATTACCAGACCATTACCCACAAAAATGGGAAAACGCACTATTATGTTGCTGGATCAAATCAAGTATTTTATGTTATGAAACTAGATAAGATGATGTTTTTTCATGTAATATGACTTATATGACTTATATTTACGGAAGGTAAACGAAATGAGATATCGTTTATTGCGTTTAGAATGTTTGATGTGTAATGTGTTATAATGAAATTATAGAAATGTATTATTGAAAACATTAGATACTTAAATGAAAAAAATCTTAATCAATAAAATTGTCATCTTTATGATGCCACTCTTCGAACTAACAGTAACTTTTAGTTATAATACACTTTAGGTAGTAGTTGTAAATAAATATAGTTTAGTTTGACGCATACATAATTGCCGCCAAAACTATATTTTTTTTAAACAAAAATAAGCACAAAAGAAATCAATATGGGTATTTTTTTCCTCACGGATAGCAACATTGAATTGTGATAAGTTAGGTTATTAGAATTTTTGTTTGATGGTCGATTTACTTAAATATAATGTATAAAATGTAAGTATTTACTTGTGAAATGTAATTTGATTACACGTTTTTTGTTTTCCTGAAGGACTATGACATCCCTTTACGCTACAAACGGTCGTTTTAAATTATTTACTCGCGAGCTCTGTTCGGCAGAATGTGACCTTGAGTACTGACGGCTCGTCGAGCAAAGTTAGCTAAAAATGGCTAAGTTTTAGTTGCCTCACTTTTTGCACTCGTACTATCCTTCTATGCGTTGTTGTTCTAAGGTAGTATCATTGTACAGTACTGAGGCAGAGTACACCGCTCTATCAGAAGCTGCTAGAGAGGCTGTGTATTTAGGTAATTTAATGTCAGAAATTGTTGGTGACCAGATTGTAATTAACTTATTTTGTGATAACCAAAGTGCGTTAAAGATAGCATCAAGTAATCGGTGCAATAATCGGACAAAACATATTGATGTACGTTACCACTATATAAGAGATGTTGTTAAAAGGAAGATTGTTAAAATTTCATATGTTAGGAATGATGAGATGCCAGCTGATCTTCTAACTAAAGGTTTATGCTCTATAAAGCATTACAAATTTTTGAATAACTTAGGCATTGTAAGTTTGTAAAGAGGTGTGTCCTAGTATTAGTTTATTTTGATAAGTGGGGGTCTTAGTATAGTTATCAAAATGTAAATGTTTCTAAACGAAACAAGCGTCATCTGTAGGCCACACAATGACATATGTAACTTTAAAAAAATAAAAAGTTGAGTCTGTTGCGAATACCAACGTGTTTCATTATTGTAGTTAGAAATAGGTGGTTAAAAAGGACAAACTCGTGTGGAATCTGTGTGAAAAACAAAATAATAGTGTATCTTATGAATATTGTAACAAAATATTTCGTTATGCTAATATAATAGGTAATGCGGTCGCACAGCTTGCAATAAATGTCCACAACATGTGAAAATTATAAAAGTTCGAAAACATCGCAAACTTTGCCGGAAGGAGCAGATTACATGAATAGTTATGCTGGTGGGACAGATCCGGACTCGCTGTGATGCTATGGTTGGACGCTTGAAATTGTCCTTGAAGGCTGTCTCCGAATGGGTTGATGCTAACTTGGTCAAGTTTAATGCAGCTAAGACCCAGGCATGTCACTTCTCCGCAAAAAGGAGCCGGCTCTTTTCCATGGTGTAACCGTGCCGACAACTGATCGTATTGAGCTTCTTGCGGTAACATTGACCCTCAATTTTGGTTCGTTCATCGAGGCTAAGGCTCAACTAGCATCAAAAAGTTGAGAATCCTAGCAAAGGTAAGACAGTACTGCACAACGGAACAGCTTCTCAAGCTCAAGCTAAATCGTGTATGGAGTATGTACGCTCATCTTTGGTACGGGTCTGCCAAATATCAAATGGACGCGCTTGAGTCTAATGAGAAACGGGCCACGAGTTCATTCAAAGCTCCAGAGCCTTGACATCAGCGACGTGTTGCAAGCCTATCAGTTACATTTCGTAGAGTGTGAGATAGAATTGCATAATATAATTCCATCAAGCCTGTTCCATCATCGAACAACAAGACAAACGGTAATGCGCCATCGTTACATGATGGTCATCCCACCCATACGCACAAAACATTTTTGAAGTACTTTCATTGTGCGTACGGCTAAGGAGTGGAATTCTCCGCAGGTGTCTGTGGTTCCTGATGGCTATAATCTGGGGATCTTTAAGTCAAGAGTGAATAAGTTACTTCTAGGTAAGCGTGCTACATCTTCGATCACATCACCACTTACCTTCATGATGGTGAGACGCTTAACCAACGCGAGCTTATTATCAATAAAAACAAGATAGTTCGATAAATGAGAAGTTTTTTTATTACGGGGAACCCACTCTTGACCTACATCTCGCCTGATGGTAAGCAACATAGGATGGGTCTACGATGGAACCAGCGAACCCAGAAGACGCCTATTTACGCTTTAAAGGGTAAAAGATCATAAGTGACAGGAACACAGAAGCCGGCAGAGAGTTCCACAGCTTGGCTGTGCGCATAATAAATTTGGAGAAGAAGTGCTTGGTACAAGACGGTATATCAATCAAGTGCGCCTGGTAGACCGGTAGTGAAAGAGAGATGGAGGGATCATGCCATAGAGTTCCTGCGCACACTACCCGAAATACAATCTGTAGAGAACCGAGAGACAAGCAACTGTTCGTCGATGAGCCAGCCTATGAAGCTTGTCCACTAGCGCCTCGTCGCCTATAAGCCTTGAAGGATATTGATAAATTGATTGCTTTAGCAACCGCAGCATCCGGATCCCTGATAAGTTTTGTGTAAAGCATCCACTATGGAAGAAAAATTTTCGTGCCTTGGCATCATTGTATCAGTTACCAAAAATTATGAAGTACGATCTGCTCATATTATTGAGGATGTTCGATGCAATATTTTGCAATCGACCACGTTTGCTGAGCAAGTGATATAACGCGGTCGCACTAAGTGCGCCGCGAGCTCAGTGTATTTCATACAGCAACCGTGTGCACTCATTTCCATCATTTAGCGAGTTTTAATCCTTACGTTACTTTGTTACTTAGCAATAAACCCTTGAAGGTTATCAGTGTGTTTAACTTAGTAGCATAGCGAATCCCACAAGGTACCACTTAGGTCGCGCCCCTACAGAGGAGATTTATTGTTTGTAGATACAAATGCAGGAGGAAATGTGAACCATGATTCCCTTTTTACAAATGACGATTCGGATTCATCTACAATTGAATAGATGTGATTACTCCTATTCGTTTTTAATTTATTATAATATGCGATGAATTTAAATTAAAAAAAAAAAAAACAAACCATTTAATTAAAAATTTGTTTTCGTCCCTTCGTAATTTATTTTAATTATTTTGAGTTAACACTACAAAATACATTGATATAACTGACTATTTACTGTAACGTCAAAGCACTGCTAAGACTAGCAGCATTGTCACGTTGTATGGCAATGCTTATTCTTAGGGCAAAGAACGAGCCAGCCCTCTAGTCACGCAAGGAATCGATCAGCCGGCGAGACGCGCACTTGGGCCCTATGACTCAAGCGTTTTGACCCTTATGCGAAGAAAAATTATACATTAAACAATATTTTTCCATATTTTTATTTTTCCGAAAAATAAAAGGAAAAAATTCCAAGTTTTGAATAATTTCCGAAAATCACCCATCACTAGACTCACCCGTTACCTTACCCAGTGCCTATTCGTTTTTTACATATACGTTTTGTACAGAAATTAATGAATATTGAATCGAATTGTGACTTGTGACGAAAAGCGGATTCTTTACAAAAACCGAAAGCAAAAAATACAATGGCAGACCCAGGTCAAAGACCAAAAGGTGCCTTAAGGTAAAGCTTACTAATAATAAGGCAATGGTAACTGTTTGGTAGTCTATTCATGGTGTTAATCACCATAACTTTCTCAGGTCTGATCTAGCAATAACGGCAGATGTTTAGTGTGCCGAACTTCGAACAATGATGGCGAAACTAGCAGTGAAACAGCCCCGATTCTTTGACCGATGTTCACCATTATTTGCTCCACTTATTTCTCCATGATAAAAATAACAATAAAAATAGAGGATTTATATTTTACTGATGTATTTGAGAAAATGTCTGTCTACCGAGGAGCAAGCTATAGTAGGTATATAGACCTGTCAATTAGGGACACGGTATCGATAAGAAAGTATCGATATTGTACTCATGAGTAATATCGAAAAAAAGGTATCGTACTCATAAATGTATCGAAACAAAAGTATCGATACTTCAAAGTATCGAGTACTTTTCTTAGGGCCTAATGCGCATAGGTCAAGCCGTCAATGTCAGTCAGTAACGTCAATTTAGCTTCAGTACAGTAGGACAGAAGAATAGAACATCAACACTAATGGTATTGGTACACTAGTGTAGTGTGTAGTATGTATATTAATTTAACGAAAAAAAAAACCTTACTAATTTCTTAAAACTAGCTTATTTATATTTTTTACAAATACGCAAAATAACCTTGTTTTTCATAGTGTTTGTATGAATTACAAAGTTATATTTGCGGTTTCAGATAATATGTTGTATCTCAAAAACTGCTGAACTGATTTCGGACGGAAAAACAAAGTTATTTGGCGTAGTTACTACGGAACCCTTCATGGGCGAGTCTGACTCGCACTTTGCCAATTTTTTTTTACAGAATTCAAGAATATGACCGAAACAATAACTTTGTTGGAAACGCAGAGAAAAACTTAGTATTACAAAACAATTTCGAACGAACAAGCTCTTTCTGCACGTTTTCTTTTAATTTTCTTTCTCTCCTCACTGTCTTGGTTCCAAGAAAATAGACTAGGTACAACTTTTGGCTTTAATTTAGGAGTAGCTGAAAATCTGGATAAATTAGAAAGATAATAAAAACAAAACGGAACTGCACAGCATTGCGGCATAGCTATTCGATATGATGATAGTTATTTATGAGATTCAAGATTCAAAACTTATAAAGTCGCCTTTGACAGCTATACCTCTGGACCTTAGTCAACAGTGGCGCCAACTGGTGAGCAAAAAAAACGATAGTCCCCATTCATGTATATCATATACTAATATATATCTATACTAATATTATAAAGAGGTATTGTTTGTAAGTTTGTATGTAGGATGAGCTTTGAATCAATGAACTAGTTGAATCAACCGTTGATCTCCTGTCAACGTATTAACGTTAACTGTATATGAATCAACTAGTTGAATTCGTCAACGACGTTTATGAATTTAACTCGTGCGTCTCGTTCAATAAACGTGAACGCAAACGCAACGAGCTGAGCAATTTAAAAAACTTACGTTGAAAATAACGTCATAGATTGCGAGCGACGGTCATATCATACAACTTGAACTCTAAGTAACGGATGAAAAAGTCGATGAAAATGAAAATTTATTTTAAGAATAGTACTTATATTGGTGTAATGGCGCGCCCCGGCGCGGTGGGGTGATCCCACTCGTACCACCCGAGAGAAACCGGTTAATACTAGTTTGTTCGTTTCCGTTTACGAATGATATTAACAACGACCAATGTCTGTCAACAAATAAGGGGTATAGATCTTATACGGGTCGTCACTTACTTGAATTAGTTTCGAATTAGTTTTAATCACTCCTGTGAGCCGTAAACACTTCCGTACTACTCGCAAAAAATCTGGAAAATAAATCTAATAATGGCCCCCGTGTACAGTATGTTGGTGTGATAAACAACTATTACAAACAAATATAAAAAAACAAAACTGTAAAAAAAAACATAGTAAATAATAATTGATTTGTGTACATAGAATCAGATGATCTTATAAATACGCCTGAGTAGAATATGGTTTAAAGCTAATTGTATTCTATTCAGTCAGTCCTAAGCCTGAAGAGAAAATATGAAGGGAAGGTCATCATAGTAGAACCATCAATCAAACGTTTTCCAATACATAAATTGAAACAAATTGTTTCTAAAATTGAACGCACAATCGTTGAATAAAAACCGTTCGATGAATCAACGGTTTACGTTGCAAGTTGACATTAGTAGTACGTTAATTCGTTGACGAATTTAACTAGTTGATTAACGTAAATCAACGTTAACGTTTCGCTAACGGAAAAACCGTTAACGACCCATCACTAGTATGTAGTGGGTAATCTACTGAACTAATGGGCCAATTCTAAAACAAATTTCATTGGTATTAAGGTACATTATTTGTGATTACTATAGGCTACAAATGATTTCGGACTGCACGCGAAGGAAGTGCTAGTTAAATATAGAATTGAGTAAGGAGTAGACAAAATATGGTGAGAGGTAATGTTCCTTTAACATTCATTCTTATGTATTATAAGGCTTATAATTTTCCGATGATTTATAGGACCTACATTGTTTGTCACAGAGGAACTGAAAGTTTTCTTCATGGTAAAAAGGAGTCTAAGGCTGAGGCTACATTAGGCCGCGACGCGACCTGCGACATATGAGCAATTGAAACAAATAAATGAATGCTCACGTATATTTCTTTATTTATGCAATAGGAACAACATTACTGTAATCAGGGCATCGGCTACATCAACATTTATCAGCGAAATTGGAGCGAATTTATTAGAAAATTTCGAATTTGCACGACTAATTTAATAGTGCTACTAAATAAGCGTGTAGCTACATTATGCGTATAGTAAACCGCGATGAATGATTTGATCGCATTCTAAGAAAACGAACGATTCAAATTGAGTCTTTGTTACGATAGCGGCTACATTACAACTATACTTCAGAACGTAAAAAACAAGTTTAGCATCTGTACTGTAGCCACGTCACCGCCGAATATACGCCGATATTCGCTTATAATGTAGCCATACTATGTTTACCTCGTTTCGCTCTTCGAGTCGCATCGCAAATCGCTGCCTACTGTAGCCTCAGCCTTATGTTTAAAGAGAACATTCAAATCACTGGAATAACGTTTATTTGCGCTATCTGTGTATAGATATATTTAAAATGGTTCATGGATATACTGATAGTGACTTAAGTCTCTGATTGTTAATTAGACGAGTGTCTATAATTGATATGTAACTAAAGCTTACCCTGTATGCTATTGTCACAAATATATTATGGCAAAAATTTACAGTGAATTTAAGCCTTGGCGTCAGAAGCCGTACCCTTAAAAATAAATAGGTACGTTAACTTACCTTCACATCATAAACTGTCGGGAAATACAACCTCAAGCTTTCGAAGAAGTCATTTTCATCTTGAGGTAAGTTCTGGTCAGTAAGCAGTTTCAGAAGGTATCCAAAGTCATAACCAGAATGAAAACTCAGCCATTTGATATTGTCCATTAGAACCAGTCCTGTAAACGACAATAAGTACACCATATTATTATTTTAAGTAAATGAAGGTTTTGTATTACTACAAACTCTATAAATCTAAGAAGTTTTCTTATCTCTAATCAAAACACCACACATAGCAAAGTGTTTGTTGAGGTAAGTGAAATATCATAATTGTTTGATGTTTGGAATCCAACAGATAGTTCCCATATATTCCATGCATGTGAATATAGCTCACATTAAATTTTTATTGATTGTCTACATCCAGACAGGATTAAATTATATGGGATTTGTTTTCTGCCATATGGCTGCAAGAGTTTACAAAGAAATGTGTCAGTAGGTACCAGATGACATCAACAACTCTGCGAACTCTAGGGGTTCAATGCCATCCTCCTCATGTTTTCTGAACTGTAGACCAGAATTTTGAAGCAAATCTATAGAGTCTTGTGCATACATGTCTTCTCTGAAACAGAGAAAACTCAGTTTTAACATTAGCATCAAGTGAATAACATGGATATGTTAGATAAGAAGGAATAAAAATTATCTCTTTCTCTATCAATATAGATTTCATAATAACATTCTGACTGACTTATTAATCATAACTTACTGCAGATTGAATTTAAAGTTGAACTGCCATGTGGTGTAACCCGGAGGAGTTTTGCCATTTTCATCCATGAATGTGAGTCCCAGCTGAATGATCCTCAAGAGATCAACATTACACCTGAAATTATAGTCAAAATGACACTAGACCAGGTAATCATTTACGAAAAATTCGTATTGGTAATGGGAGGTTTCTTCACTTAGGAAATTAACTTTTTGTTTTCAGTGGGAAAATCATCAGATGACTCTTCCCCTCTCTTGGTGGAGCGGAAGGGAGTGTCACACTTCAACTGACTAAAAACCCACCCTGTACCTTCAGTTGCCTTTGTAGTCTGAGGACATGGTAATTGGTATATCTTTAGAACATTCCCGCAATCCCAGTAGGAAATTAGCTAGAGAGGATCAACATAAAATATTTAGGATTTTAAGATGTCTTTTTTTACTGAAGTAATGATGTTTATTTTGCAAATTGGCCAAAAGTAACACTTTTACACGATTTTTTTTGTCCTAAATCTGATTTAGATACGGTCGATGTTTCCTAACACACAGATTTGACCAGGCCCGCCCAAAAGTCAAGCATTTGTCAGTTATCTCGTAGGCGTAGCTCAACTGAGAATTTTAAGGAGCTCAAACGATTTGACGAATAATGCTTAATGCTTAATTCACACGGGGGCAGAACAGTGAGTTAGAACAGTAAGACAGAAAAGTTGGGATTTTGGGAAGGACAGTATCGTTTAAATATAGGATTACTAGCTGTTGCCCTCGACTTCGTTCGCGTGGGTGGTCAGTCAGTAACGGAAGCGTTTTATATATATGTATTGATAGGACAGTCGGGACAGTTCAAATGAGCGATGGAGCGTAGACGATGACAACCGCAATATTTGCGCCGTTTACTAAAAATTGCTGCACAAATAGCTCTGGATGAGCGCGGCAGCGCTCTGGATGACGCGCAGCTTTATTCCGATATTAATCAGAGTTACTTTGCCATAAACACTCTTTTGCTTTGTAAAGTCCTATTAGTTTTATAGTTTCGTTCATTGATATTTCAGGAGGTGCCATTTTTTTTATATAAAAACAAACAAATTTTAAGTAAAAAAAACCACACCAAATGCAAAACAAGACGAAACGCGAGCTCACATACTGTCCTTCTCTTTAGACTGCACTGCCCTTGTGTGTACACGAGTCCATCACAAGACAGACGAGCGAGAAAGGTGGTGGGAGAAGCAAACTGCCCCGAAAAAATAGACCGCCGGGCTATTAACTGTTCTGTCTTGGTTACTGTCAAGACAGTACTGTTCTGTGCGTTCAAACAGTAGCAGTACTGTGCTGCCCACTGTTCTGCCTCCGTGTCAAATATGCTTAAGTAAGGACATTTGGGTAGGCCGGATACATTTATAAAGTACTCAAACTGCCAGAAAGTGCGGTTATCTACTCATAATATTTGTTGTTTTCCCATACTGCTCTCACATTCACAATATAGCTTTTGATAACCATGAGAATTTTGTCTTTCGAAGGAAGAACCACACTTTGAGGGGACCTGTCCAGTCAGCAATATGTCAACAATAGATAGAAGTAACAGGTTTAGTAATGTAACAAAGGCTACCTCAGTAACTGGTACTGATAGTCAGCAGTGGATCTGAACTCTCCAATTGGTCTGGCAACAACTCCTGGAAACTCTGTGTCCATTGCTACCCAATGGTACTTCTGGACAACCTGGAAACAAAATACCTCATTATTTTCTAAATAATGGTTTTAACTTCTACGTCAATAAAATCTATACTGATATTAATAAAGCGGAAAAATTTGTTTGGTTGTTTGTACGTGCTAATCTCGAGAGTACTGAGTGGATTTGGATGAAATTTAGTATGGAAGTAGCTTAAAGCTTATAGGCTACTTTTTACCCGACTGTAAAAGATGTTTTATCGTGATGCCACGTGATCGAAGCTCTGAGCGACTGTTAGTATGTAATAAAAAGCTCACCTGTCTTATAATTCGAAATTCTTCATGCAGGTTGTGATTCCAGACATCCTTTATCCCACAGTCTCCAGTTCCCGGGAGTTGGGCTAACCCAAAACTAGCAGCTGGCATCTGAGGAAAAGTTTATTATATTTAGTTAGACTAAAGAAAAAATAATTGGGCCAAACTCAATTCATCCTTATAAATGCTTAAGGTTGTTTTAATGCCACTATCGTAATGAAATCTTATGAGTCATAGTATAAATAGGTTCGTCTTTTTAGCTTTTACTTAATGTACGGTAGGGTAAGTCTTGGTAGTTTTACTGAATTATAGTGTCATAATTTGAATGTCACAGAATGAGACTGAACGCTAATTTAAAATTAATGACTATTTTATGATTTATTTATTAAAACTATGCAACATAGAATGCACAAAGGCGGAAATAATGCCTTAGGCATCAATATTATACACACATCAACACCGTCTAGGGATGTTTTGTATAAAGTTCTTAAATTCAAAAAATACTGGCCAGTTTTAAATTCTTCTGAAGAAAGCTTATTATTTTGTAAACCTTTTTGAACGATACTAAAATTGAATTTGAAAAAATGAATTAAAAACAAAAGATTTACGCGGCATAATGGTAGCGAAGTCCGAAGGTTTCATTTACCTACAGTAGTTTTTGGCTATTTTTTTGTGTCAAAGAATAATGACCATTTTTCACCTGACGATGTATAGCTATGAAATAAATATTAAAATTCGGCTAATTGGATTGTGTATCAATTACGCTTATCACAATTTGAAAAGAAACGCAGGAAAAAAATATTTTTAATTTTTTCTGTAAGCTTATTTTACGGTTGTGGTACACATAATACCATGTTTTGAACGTACCTTAATTACTTTTTTCTATAATGTTTCATTTTACGCATTGTTACTGGAATTTATTCATCTCTGTTTCTGAGTTTTGTACATTGTTTTACGTTTTATTTAATCAATTTGTATTTCTTTATTAGTCTTTATATAATAAGGATTCATTGAAAATAAAATATTAATTAATTTAAATAATCATTTAGTGTATCATTAATGATTGAAACGGATTTTTTTGACATTTGTCAGATATCCGATTGAAATCGGTGCACTGTGCAGTCTTTTTACGACCCTATTTGTTCCTCATCTGACGACCTTTTCTTTCCGTAAATCCTTTCTCTTGATAATATATAATCTTGATAATGCCGCCGTCAACAAAAAGTCGACGTATACTTTGCATAAACTGCAACGTCTGCTTAAATATGTTTCGGCGTTATCTCGTTCATGAACTCAACACAAGAGTTATTTCGCTTCGCTTGAGAAAAACTTTCTCAATGACCAACTCTTGGATACCGTCTTAGTCAAACTATCCCCTATCAAGAGAAGAGCGATTGAACGTTCAATTTCGACAAAAATGAAAACTAAATCCTCCAACTGGTTATCTACCTTACCGACTAAGAAGGACCATTTCGATCTGTCACCATTAGAGTTTAGAGACGCACTTGCATTACGTTACCACAGATTACCAGTCTCTATGCCAAAATCATGTGATGGCTGCGGCTGCAATGAATTTAATGTCGATCATGCTCTATGTTGTAAAAAAGGTGGTCTAATAACACGTCGTCATAATGAAATTAGAGATCTGTTCTGTGACTTATGTCAATATGCATGGGGAAACGTAGTCAAAGAACCCATCATCTCCGAAGGAGATTGCGGACTACGTGGAGACATTTCATGCCGCGGCGTTTGGGATGCTCAGAGGGAGGCGTTATTTGATATCCGTGTTGTAGACACTGACGCTCCTTCTTACATTTCACGTCCTGTTGCCTCTGTACTAAAATCCGCCGAAGATGAAAAAATAAGAAAATATTCAAACGCTTGTGAATTGCGACATACTACATTCACCCCTCTTGTTACATCCGTTGACGGAGTCTTCGCTCCACAAATGTCTACTTTCGTAAAACATCTTGGAACTGCAATCGCTGACCGCTGGAACAGGTCCTTCAGCGTAGTGATGGGTTGGTTAAGATCAAGAATCATCATCTCAATAATACGTGCCACTAGCATGTGCATTCGCGGCACAAGACATAAATTTAAACCATTAGCCAAGTTATTTGGCTTCGGCGATGGAGCAGCCCTACCTGGGCAAAACTAATGCGGATGTGGCCGACGAACCATGAAGCTGTCGTACAAAACCTCATTTTAAAACAAATTTAAGTTCCTCTATACAAGTTCATTTATAATCCTAATCTTTTGTTATGTTGCCTAATTGTTAAATAAAAAAAGAGTTATTTCGCTACTTAGCGAGTCGATATCACCAGTAATCGTAAGTATTTATGTTTATTATGTTTAATCTAAAACTATCTATCAAATCCTAATCAAAAAACTATCAGCCTGGCGCTTCTTTATGATGTATGACAACACACAAGCTACTGACCGAAAGATGTATCACTACATAGTATAAAGCAAAGTCGCTTCCCTGTCTGTCTGTCCCTACGTATGCTTAGATCTTAAAAACTCCGCAACGGATTTTGATGCGAGTTTTTGAGTGATTCTTGAGGAAGGTTTTAGTGTATAATAAGTTAAGGTTTTGTGTAGATTGAATGAAATACGACGATTATACTTCAACATGTCAGAAAGAATTACGCCTATCGGGAGCTTTAATCGAAAACGCCCCCAAAACCTTTTGAGTTATAAAAATACAATATATGGCGGAATTGTTTCTCTTTTATAGATCTACAAAAATACGCGATGGCATATGTCAATCTCACAAGAATAACTCACAGTAACAATTTTTTTCTTTTACAAATTACATTAAAATGATGGGTCATATACGAATCTTTTTTTAACAGGTATTACTCCTTATTCAATTAAATACGTCAGATATGTTGAGGATTTAATGTAGATCAAAATTGCTTTTTACACTATATCAATAAAATGAATATCTTATGAGTTATCGCCGATATATGAGTGTGGCAAATTACCGGACGAGAAATTGATTAAGCAAAATCATATATAAGCAAATATAACCTTTATTTACCCGAGCAAAGCCGGGCTGGGTCGCTAGTTAAAACTAATACAGTTTTGTATTGACATTTCAAGTTTCGTTTTGAACAATAATAATTAATCTTCGCAGTAAACTATTACCTATATCAATTGTAAACAAAATAAGTTTATATTGATTTTTCTATTTCAGATTACTGAGGATGGTTACATTTGTCAATCTAATGAACTCATGAGAAGCATAAACCAGCAATTAACGACAAGCGGTGATGGTGTTCAAGCTTCAAGCGTGCTGCCATACGTCTTGGGCAAGCTGATGAAGCTCGTGGTGTGTCTACTTCTGCCAAACTAAATACAAAGAGAAGGTCTACTGGTTTTCAGAGTACCTATAACAGCCGACCAAGATAATTTATTTATGTTTCCAAGATTAAGTTATAGTGAATTAATACTGTTAGCTCTAAGTACTTACCAGACAAGGCAAGCCAGATCGTATTATGGGGAACATATTCGATTTCATGGATCATATACAATAGAAATATGTAGGGACACACAAGATCTCAATACAATCTGAGAGGAAGTGGTGACTTGACATTAATAAGAGGAAAAATTAAGTCCAGGCATATTGCATGAAAACAATATTACGTCTATATTTTATTAGAAATCAATGTGGCTGGCAGACCTGGTACAGTTGAATATTGTTGTAATTGTTTGGTCGGTTGACGAACCATTGGATGTTGCGCTCACGTAATTACACACATTAGTATGGTATTTTGAATGGGCTAGGTATCAAGAAAATATTTCTGCTCTAGTAGAATTTCTGGATTATGTAGTTATAAGAGATTTAGATGAAAATGATTAATAAACCATTTCACTTTAACATAGTGTATAATTTGTTTTTTAATTTGTATTTCCCTTTTTGTTAATCATATGTACTACATACCGAAAGCCAATGAAATGTGTTGCTAGATAGATAAGTGACCCCTTTTGACAATAAAAGAACTAAGTTGTATCTACTTTTTAGACCTTTTTTGTTTGCAGTTAAAGTACATTGGTTAAAATAGGTAAGAAAAAAAAAGTACAATTTATTTTCCTATGTATGCTTAAATCTTTAAAACTCTGCAATGGATTTTGATGCGGTTTTTTTTAATTAGATAGAGATAGTATAATACATGCATAATATAGTAGAGAAACAATGATAATTTAAGAGGTTTCTAATGTGATGTCTTAATAAACAATTTTGTTTTGGGCTTACATTGCAAACACTGGCTGAAACGTATGAGATAGATAATGTACTACAGTACTGTACACCTTAAAAAGGTCAATAAAAAAGGCCGCGATGGCATATACCTATCTCTTACGGATAACATACTATAAATCCATTTTAATACTTTAAAAAATTGGCCACGTGCGAGTCAGACTCGCCCATGAAGGGTTCCGTAGTAACTATAATAATATAATATAATATGTATATTTATTTGACGAATAAAAAAAAAAACCTTAAAAATTTCTTAAAACTAGCTTATTTACATTTTAACAACTACGCAAAATAACTTTGTTTTCGTCACACTAAGCGACGTGACCGAAGCGACAGCAGTGACGAGAACCCCGGCGAGGAACGAAGCAGGCGCAGAAGGGAGCGCCGCAGTGTACGAACGAGGGAGTCACGTAGTCGCAGCCCGAGCCAAGCACGAGACCGCGATCGCCGCGACAGCCGAATCGACAGCGAGCGTCGGAGCGACCGGCATCAGAAAAGTAGCAGAGCGAAGCGTAGCTCTGATCGTGACGGCGAGACATGTTAAGCGAAACGAAGTAGATGTGATGTAAGCAATCAAAACACTACTTTATTAATTGAGTCATTCTTAGATATTATGAAGTCTTCAAAATTCAGTTCGCGTGAGGGGTTTTCGTCTTTAAGCCAGGTTATACCTGAATTTGATCCCATGATCAAGGAGCAAACTATTAGTGCATGGATTTCTAAAATCGAAGAATGTAGACAAATTATGAGTGGTCGGAAAAACAGGTCATACATTATGCTTTACCTAAGCTCACGGGCATCGCCAAGACGTGGTGTCAAAGTTTACCTACTCTTTTGCATTCTTGGGAAGAGTGGAAAGCTAAATTAATAGAGACATTTCCGTCTAGTCAAAACTATGGAGAGTTACTTACAGAGATGTTAAATAAGGAGCTACGGTTTGGCGAGTCCCCTGAGTTATACTATTACTCCAAAATTAACTTACTCAATCGTTGCAATATCCGTGGCAAAAATGCTGTAGATTGCATAGTCTATGGGATAGATGATCGAGGTATAAAGGTTAGGTGCGCAAGCAGCGCAGTTTTCAGAGCCAGAACAGTTATTAAAATTTCTTAAAAATGTAAAACCGGGAATTCCTAGGGAACCAGATAGATCGGTTAAAAATAAAGACAAACGTTCTTCTATTCACACGAATACAAAGGGAACTAACAAGATGAACAATTCAGAGGATAGAGTCATGGTTTGCTTTAATTGTAATCAGCCTGGACACCCCAGTTATAAATGTAATAAGCCCACGATAAGATGTACTCGCTGTAAATTTTTAGGACATTTGGCCAATGCATGCCCTAGAGCAGATATACCCCAAAGAAATGACAAGGAAAAATCTGTCCTTAATATTTCTAGGCAGATTGCAACTAGTATATACACCTTTCCCATTATGGTAAATGGAGTTAAGGTGCAGTGCCACTTAGATTTGGGTAGTGAATGTACGTTGATACGTTTTTCTGATGCTAGGAGATTAGGAATCAATTTCATGACTGGTACGAATCTTCCATTATTGAAGGGACTTGGCAATATACCGTATCAGCCTGCGGGTAATTCTAAAGTAACTATTGAGGTCCAGGGCATCGTTGAAAACGATGTTGATGTATTAATAGTTGACGATAATCTTATAAACTATCCTGTTCTATTAGGCCATACGTTTTCAGAACGCCCTGGGATAAAAATAACTAAAACTGCGGATAATTTAAACATTAGTAAAACTGCCGACGATATCAAGATACACCTGATGTGCAGCAGAGATAATTACGTCAAGCCTAATGAAATAAAACCTATAGAAGTAATAACAACTCCAATTTTTTCTGGTTTCTTATTTGTAGCTGGGGGAATTCGTGGTCCAATTGGGTCCGAATATTTCTTGTTTCCAGGGGAGTATGAAATAGATAAAGGCCAAGGTCGAGTTTTAATCCTTAATTTGAGTACTAAAGATTTTCAAATAAAAGATAAACAATTACTTACCCGTAGCAAAATACCGCAATGCTGTAAATACGTGTATGATGTTAAGTTGAGCAATGAACGCGATGAGTTTGAGCCAATTGTCGGAAATTGCGTCACGAATAAACAAAAGCAGGCAATCAAGAGCCTGCTTCTTAGTTATAGGGAATGTTTTTCTGCCTGTCTTAAGACTTAGGTTTTACCACGGTTATTGAAATGGATATAATCCTAGAGGACGAACAACCTGTGGTTTACAGGCCGTATAGGCTATCTCATCCTGAGAGGGAAGATGTTAGACAAATGGTAGCAGAGATGTTAGAATGCGGTATAGTTAAAGAATCTTCTTCTCCTTATGCGAGCCCTATCGTGATAGTCAGAAAAAAGAGCGGTGAAAAACGCTTGTGTGTGGACTACAGAACGCTTAATTCTAAAACTAAGCGTGATCATTATCCTCTCCCTAGAGTTGAAGATCTGCTTGACGAATTAGCTGGCTATAATATCTTCATATCCCTTGATCTAGCGTCGGGATGTTACCAAATCCCTATCTCGGAAAAGTCCCAAGAGAAAACTGCATCCGTCACACCAGATGGCCAATATGAGTATACGAGAATGCCGTTTGGTTTGGCAAATGCGCCTTCAATATTTCAGAGGGTAATGCATAAAATCCTCCCTAAATCAAAGGTAGGGTACGTAATTATATATATGGATGACGTCTTAATTCCGGCGCGAACGTTTGAGGAAGCAATGCGACGGTTGGATGAGGTCCTAGGGCTGATAAAGGAGGGTGGTCTTACCCTTAAATTAAATAAATGTAAATTTATGTTTGATAAATTAGATTTCTTAGGGTTTGAAATTAGTGGTCAAGGGATTAAGCCGGGATCCTTAAAAACAGAAGCAATCTCTAAGTTTCCCACTCCTACCAATGTTTACGATATTAGGCGATTTATAGGATTGGCTAGTTTCTTCAGAAGATTCGTCGAAGGCTTTGCTCTAATAGCTAGACCCTTAACATCCCTTTTGAAGAAGAATACGCCTTGGAGGTGGAGTAATGTAGAAAACGAGGCATTTATGGGAATTAAGGAACGTTTAATTAATAGACCCATCCTCGCTCTATATGACAGGAACTCGGAAACCCAGTTGCACACCGATGCAAGTAAGCTCGGTGTGGCAGGAATTCTTCTTCAGAGGGATAAAGAGGAGGGGTTATGGAGAGCAGTAGCCTACTTTAGCCGCCAAACGACGTTGGATGAACAAAAACTCCACTCGTTTGAGCTAGAAACATTAGCAGTGATAGCTTCTTTGAGTAAATTTAGGATTTATCTACTGGGTATAAGATTCAAGATCGTAACTGACTGTAATTCTCTGCGCACCACCTTGACAAAAAGGGATTTGATCCCCAAAATAGCGAGGTGGTGGTTGCAGTTGCAGGAATTTGATTGCGAGTTTGAGTATCGCCCAGGAGATAAAATGGCTCATGTCGATGCCTTAAGCCGGGCACCTATAGGCGCTGGTCCAGAAAATATGCACGTCGTCGATGTTCTTGCCGTTACGACGGAAGATTGGATCACCACAGTTCAATCCTCTGATGACGAGATACAACGGATCAAACGAATTTTATCCGATCCCGAGACCGCAACTATTCTAGATATCCAGCAAAATTATAAATTAAAAAAGGGTCGCGTCTATAAAATCGTAGCGGAAGGCGTGTTAAGATGGGTAGTACCAAAGGGCTCTCGGTGGCAAATAGTTAAAGCTAACCATGACGATGTCGGTCATTTCGGATTTGATAAGACATTAGACCGGGTTCGTGCTTTTTACTGGTTTCCTAAAATGAGATCATTTATCAAAAAAATATGTGTCTGCATGTTTAGAGTGTGCGCACCACAAATTACCGAGTGGTGCTCAACAGGGATATCTACATCCTATACAAAAAGTAGAAGCCCCCTTTCATACCATTCATGCTGACCATTTAGGACCCTTCAATAAAAGCAAAAAGAAAAACACTTACATTTTAGTTATAATTGATGCATTCACAAAATTCATTACTTTGGCACCAGTTAGGAGTACAAAATCTTCAGAAACTATAAAGGTAATTAAGAGTTTAATCGGTAATTTTGGGACCCCTACTCGTCTTATCACGGATAAAGGAACTTGCTTTACGAGTAAAAAGTTCAAGGCATTTACTCAATCTCTTGGCATTAAGCACATACTTAACGCGGTATCAACACCCCGAGCTAATGGAGAGGTTGAACGGTCAAATAGGACTATACTGGCCTCTTTAGGGACGATGACTCACGGCAAGGATCCGCGAACATGGGATCAGTACCTTCCTGATGTCCAGTTAGGTATCAATACTACAATACACGATATCACTAAGAAGTCGCCTTGTGAACTATTATTTGGGCGTAGGGTAACCAATCCATCGCAAGGTATTTTGAATGAAGTAATTTCTGATACCGGTGATGGACTAGTACAAGGTAGTATAGAAGAAGTTAGGGCAGACGCCAGCTGCTTGATGCAAAAACAAAATGAAGTCAGTAGAAAACGATACAATAGTCATAAGAAAGTGGCTAAACAATATAAAGAAGGAGAGTTAGTTCGAATCGTACGGGCAGTTGCATCAGGTAGCGGGCAATCCAAAAAGTTAGAGCCAAAATTACAAGGACCATACAGAGTTATAAAAGTATTGCCAAACGACCGTTACGTCGTTGAAGATACCCCATTATCACGAAAAGGGCGACGCTATGAAGGCATTATTGCTGTAGATAAGATGCACCCCTGGTTATCGTTTCACTCCATCCCAGAAAGTGACGACAATGATAGCCATAGCTCAGACAGCGAGTGTGGTAATGACGGTTTTCCCGACCATGTTAAAAACCCAGTCGAAACCCCCTCACTCGACACCAACACTTAGACTATAAGTTACTAAAATATAAGTGAAAAGTCCATGTGTATACCGTGACCAAGAAATGATTCATGTTCAAGGTATCGCATGGCATGATTGACAGGTTGTCTATTGTGGGCATGATTGGCGCAATGATGTGCCGCCTAAGGATAAATCAATAGACAACCTGGAGTGATGTTTGGGACTATTTATTGTGGGCATGACGTGCACATGATGTGCCGCCCAAGGAGAAGCAATAAATAGCTCTAGAGATCTTGATTTGGACCGCTTATTGTGGGCATGACGTGCACATGATGTGCCGCCCAGGGAGAAGCAGTAAGTGGTCTTAGTGATTTTGATTTGAATGGCTTATTGTGGGCATGACGTGCACATGACGTGCCGCCCAAGGAGAAGCAATAAGCGGGTCTAGTGATTTTGATTTGAAGCGCTTATTGTGGGCATGACGTGCACATGATGTGCCGCCCAAGGAGAAGCAATAAGCAGGTCTAGTGATTTAGATTTGAAGCGCTTATTGTGGGCATGACGTGCACATGACGTGCCGCCCAAGGAGAAGCAATAAGCGGGTCTAGTGATTGGTGTAGGTTGTCTCTTGCAAATATGGCGTGCACAAATATGTGCCGCTCAAGGAAACCAATACACAATATTTTATGATGTAAGCAGTAGTAAAATCTTGACTATTTTACTATGGTTACAAAATGTCTCATAGCAAAATATTAAGATTACCCGATTAGTTGATTTAATTAAAATTTAATAGAGAATAAGTTCTTGTTTTCTAGACTATTTTTCCAGGTACAATGATGTGACAAAAACAGTAATGTACTAAAACTAACTTAAATTATAGTCTCGACAGTTGTGTGTACTTTAACCCATAATAATAATTATGTCATTAAATCATATGGTGAATTTGTGAGTGCGTTGTTTTGTATAACTAAATTTAAATTGATTATTTACTACAGGTAATATATGTAAATAAAAAGATGATTCACAGATGCCAAACAAAATATAGATATGTATAAGAACACTAAAATACTTAAGTATTTCCTATCCAGATAAACTGTATTTCCTACATTGTACTTGCAAAATTACTAAAACAACGAAGGCACTCGTTGGCGAGCAGATGGCCGAGCTGTTACAAAATATAGTAGTACTGTTTAAACTTAACTGGCAACACTGTTAAGAATTGGCCACACTATACCCCTTCTAATAATCGTGGGTAGTATATTAAGGCGGGAGACAGCTAAGACTCGATCATTCGTTCGCTAGCAGTCGATTCAATTCCTAATAGTGAAACCTCTGTCCAATTGGCCGTTGAAAAGTCTAAAATTGTGAAGAACTGAAACTGTTGTAATTTACTGTATACGAATTTGTGATAAACTGATTTGACACCGAAGTTGTTATATTGTGATAAAGAGAGTAATATACGTATATTATCCTGAAACTGCCATTTTACTGAGTTGATCTTACAAAACTTATGACGAATTTGATAGCAGTACACATGACTATCATAGGGTGGGCACTAAAATATGTGAGAGAGTAGATAGATAGATAGAATATAATGTATGTGGATCAAATAATATTGCTTAACAACCTTATAACCAAAGAAAGATATAAAAAAGTGGTGCCACTGGATGGAGAAAGTTTTGGGCCTTGAAAGAAGTCACGAAAAGTCAGCATGATGTTTTTGACCAGTTGTCAAAAACATTATGCCTGAAGATCTCAACTCTTGCTCCCCTGCATGACATAATATGGCTGCGAATCCTGGGCTTTGAAGAGAGAGCTATGAAGAGGCGAATACTAGGCAAAAATTAAAGGACACGGTCAGAAGTACATATAAAGGGTAAAACTAAACTGACAGACATTGACCCATATGATTAATTTTTATTTCATGATCTCCCAGGAAATTCAGAGGTTTTATAATTAATTAAGGGGCTCTCTTGATAACATGATAGTAAGGTAAGTTTGGTTTTAACTGTCCTATGTATCATATAATGTTTTAATCTTTTTATCTAGTAGTATTTACTTGTTCCATATAAAAAAAAATAGAGATTGACTGGACATTCTTTTCATTTCACACGCATGTAAGTACAAAAATCATGCTTGAGTATTATTCTATATATTTCTTTACTTTTTTTCAGTTTAATTTTAGTTTTCGATTGTAATTGCTCATTATTTTTATTTTTAAGATTGTTTAGTTTGTATTTATTTTCTTAGCAGCACCTATGGATTTTGCAATCTTCTTTCTTTTCTCTCTCATTGTAGAAATAGGCTGATGGTCCTTAACACAGATTACTCTGTAATCTAAATAGGACGTCAGAATTCTAAACTGTTATTCCTTATTAAGATTGTAATAACACTGTACAATTATATTAATGTGAAGATATATAAAGGCAATCCATAGTTTAAGTAAATATTCTTCGTTGTACCTAATTTAAGAGCGAATAAATAAATAAATTCTGCTCTGATGCAAGGTAGAAAAATGGAGTAAAACAGCGAAAGTCTGTTGGCTTCGGGAAAGCACTAGGTGTCGAGGTCAAACTAAACCCAACATTTGGGCCACTTCGGCTGAGAGCGACAACTGATTTAAAAAAAAAGTTTGGTATTTACGGCTTAGTTATTAACATCATTGCCCTACACTACAAATTCTCTAGTATTATGGGTGCATTTGTACATAAGCCCTAATCAGTGTTGTCATCATTTTGTTTTGTTTTGATATAATCAGTTTTGAGCCTACTGTATTATTATATATTACTGTTTTTTACTTATTTATGGAGGGTAGGGATAACCCCATAGATTTGGAGAGTGAGTGTGTGAGTAATAGTCAAAATGTCATAAACATTTTTAAAGAACTTTGACACACACATATCTCTGTTATGGATGATAATTGAATCATAGTTAGATTAGTCTGGATTAGCATAAATGCTAAAAAAATGTATGATTTCTGAGCAAAAGAATTATCAATGTTGGGGGACACAGCTAGTTGCTGTCTCAGCAATTACTAACAAATCTTAAGATTTATGGTAGTTCAAGGTCTAGGCTTTTTCATAACTAGACCAAGCTATAATGAATGTGTGAATTTATTATCTCTCAAGACATAATCATAAATATATACAGTTGAGAATTATACATTGATACAGTAATGTAAGCAAAAAGGTAATATAAAATTATTTTAACTAAAGTTATAAACATTTGAGTGATGTTGAATGAAATGGCCTTCAGGGTTTCTAGAATATGATATGCTCTACATACAAAATGATCAACAATATTAAATTGATTGAGAAGCATTCAAGAATGATTGTTTTCAATTACTGACAACAAACAAAATATATTCGGATTTGACATGATATGCAACAACTCCTCTGGAGGATTTACCTTGTGATCTGTTTCATAATATTGTTGTCTTCAAATCGAAAGTAGATCAACATTTTTACAATAAATTTTCATCAGATGGCACCTAACATTCAATTCGAAATAAAAATCTTGTCTTAGAATTTTCGTAGCATTTACAAAATATAAACAAACATCACTAACCTTGTATCTATTATCTGCTTCCAGATGGGCAGATTCTTCACTTTTTTTCGACGCCGTGGTTTACGATTCGTTGCGAACTTGAAAAAATTGAGCGCCAGCGCTTTTCTGATTGTGTTAATTAATGTTTGTAGGTTAAACTTGATTTACAAAAACATTTCAGCCGCTTCTGTCGCCAAGCGGGTTGACAAGTTAAAGTTATGGAATTTAGATTTTAGATGTGAACCAGAATAATTTTTACTTCAGAAGTAAAATCGTTGATTTGTTTGTCACTCGTAAGTCTAGAAAGTCTATGGAAATGGAAAGCTGGAAAGTAATCAATATGATGCATGGAATTAGTATATTCTATACAGCTCATCCAAAACACACATATATATATATACATATAGAGAAAGCAGATTATGGTATATACAAAAGCAATACGATCATGTTTTTCATCATAAAATCATAGTTATGATTTTTTTCCCATGGGAATCGGACGTAGCAAAATATGCGATAGTGTTGCCAGTTGCCAGTATTTTTTTCGAACATTAGTACATTCATCTAACAGGATATTATAAAACCACTTGCAATACACTTCTTTTCTTTTATTCCAATAACGGAATATTTTGTCGAGTTTAGTCACATTTTTAGTATGATGAAATACTATTTATGAACATAAGAAGCATTATGAAAACAGATGGCTAGCTGACACATGATGCTACTTCTTTTTAATTAGAAGTTGTTTAAGAAAACTTTCATGTGAAACTAACTAAAAATTCTATACTCTTCTAATAATAATTAACTTAGTGGTTGGTAAAACGGTTGGTATACAAAAGTACAATACAGAAACGAGAACGCCTTTAATAATTAAATAAATGAATAAACATAATAATTGTTCAGATTCCTATTAAACAGCCCATTGACCACATTGACCACACCAGTACGGGGAAGGTGTATCTGTTGCAGTCAAAACTCTTGACCAGTCAAAAGTACTATTGACTAGCAAAATCAGTCAAATGTACTTTTGACTGTATGCTTTAGTCAATAATACTTTTGACTAAAATAACAGTTAAAAGTACTTTTGCCCAATGTAGCTGGTTAAAAGTACTTTTGACTAAGTGATTCCGAGAAAAGTGGTTTTGACTGGTTTTATAAGTCAAAAAAACTCTTAAAAAGTTAAGGTGGTCGATAAAAATAACGACAAACGCACATATAAACTTTTATGTTACTCATTATTAGTGGAGAACAAGCTGATATTAGAACAAAAATGAGTGACTACGAAAAGAAAGAACGCTTTTTAACACGCTTTTATTAGGTCGACCTGTATGTAACTAACTATGTAATCAGTGACGGATTAACCCTTAATCAAATTAAGCAATTGCCTAGGGTATCACGTCTGCGGGGGCACCAGAAGAAGCACAAAAACATCCGTCCTTAGGGCATCGTCATCAACGTCTCACTCACACGTCACCAAAAAAGTTTCTAGGACTAATTTGCTTTGGTTTTTATTGTTTTCGCACCTTCTCCACTTCTAAAGTAGCTACTTTACATCTCATCATCTTATTTTACAAAAAACTAATGTTTTTTTTTATTTATAATAGGTTCGCGTTTGACCACCATCACACCTGATGGTAAGTGATGATGTGGTCGAAAGATGGAGCACGCTTACCTAAAAACCTGTTTTTAGGCGGTAAAGGTTTAAAGACCGTTTCTAGTTGACATACGGATAGAGGGGCCCACAGGCATGGATTGCTTAGGGCATCAAGTAGTCTTAATCCGTCACTGTATGTAATGAAATCTAAGGTAACTAATTTAACCATCTTCCAAGGGTCGTAGCGTAATGAAAATTGGCAGCTGTATGTAGTTCTGATGACAATACAATAATATGGTACTGTCGAACTGATCTGATGATGGAGCCGGAAGATATGAACTGGAACTTCATGATGGAAAATCGTATCATAGCTGTTTTGGATTTCTTAGAAAATTGTTGTAATGAACTTTGACCACGATTAGGTTTCAAGGTCTGATGATAAAGCTGGAAGATAGGCACTGGCATTCCATGATGGAATATCGTATCATAGTCACACGATCAGGTTTCAAAGTTATTATAACAAACCTAAAGAAAATCCGTTATCGGTTTTCTTAACTTTTTTGAATTACCGCGTAATCCATAGATTTATTTTTTATAGATGTCACTTTCAAATCCTCTGGGGTGATCGACCGTTTAATTGTTCACTACTCGTGGGAATAATATGGCAAAAACTACAAAAAAGAAACAGCAACACAAAGAAAACGGAGACTACAAAAAAAAGGAAAAGCGCGAACATTTTTTTTGTTTTTACGTGCATTTATAAAAGCGTGTTTTTCTAGTGATTTTTAAACTATTAATTTATTGCAAATCATTTTAGCGATAGAAGATATGAAAGATAGTCATTTCAATGTGATGACAAAAGAAAAATTTTAAAGTTTGCAATGGATGTAGAAGACGCGAAATTTGATGAAAAGAAAACACCATTACAGTACAGTAGACTAAAATGCTTTAACATCAATGAAGTTTGTGGTATAAAAAAATTAGTTACAAACACAGAACCTGTCAAATACTTTTTACCGCCTGAGGAAATCTACGACATTATTGATGCTGCTCATATTTTTGTAGGGCATGGTGGGCGATAGACTTAAGAATGAAACGGCAAAAAAGTACGATAATGTTACAAAAGAAATGATTAATATATATTTATCAATGTGCGAAGTATGCCAAAGGAAGAAAAGCAAGAAAAGGAGGGGTCTGGTTTCGAAACCGATCCTGTACACTGAAATGAACAGCCGCTGCCAAGTCGATCTTATTGACATGCAGTCGCAAGAAGATCGCGGGCATAAATTTATTGTGGTTTATCAGGATCATTTGACTAAATTTGTAATTTTGCGACCACTAACATCAAAAAGGGCTACTGAAGTTGCATATTAATTAATGGATATTTTTTTTGACCTTTGGAGAACCATGTATTTAAACAGAGATCAGTGCCCAGTTTTAAACAGAGATCAGTGCTCGAGTTTCGTTCTGTAATACGGGCCTAAGACTGATTTTTAAATCCGCTGGCACTGCGCCACAACCGCTATGTCCTTGCATTTTAAATCTGTAATATCTTCGAAACTATTTACTTAAATTATATTCTGTAAAGGGCAATATTGATTTATATTAAATGCACAATGTATTTATGGTACTTAATTAGATAAGGATTAATGCTGTATTGCTTAAAATCACTTCGTAAAATATGCTCATATATCTCGTAAAAAGTAAAGGATAAAAAATGGTTGTTATGGGTTATCTATAAGAGATAGACAGATGCCATTGAGGACTTTTTTGTTGACCTTTTTAAGGTGTACAATACTGTAGTATGTACATTATTTTGATCTATCTCGTAGGGTTCAGCCAGCGTTTGCAAAGCAAGCGCAAAAAAATGTGTTTATTTGCGACATCACATTAGAAACCTCAAAAATTATCAGTGTTCCTCTACTATATTATGCATGTTATATACTTAAAAACCTTCCTATAAAGAGTGATTCACACTCTTTCTATTGAAAGAAACTGCATCAAAATCCGTTGCGTAGTTTTAAAGATTTAAGCATACATAGGGACAGACACCGGGAAGCGACTTTGCTTTATACTATGTTAAGATTTATTACCTTAGTACCTACCACTAGCCTGTTTAAAAAAAAGTAGTCGTGGGTAGTCGTGGTCGTATGCTACTCGTGATGTTTTCTTTTTAGGATAGATGGCATACGACCACAGCTAGCCTTTACATAACGATTTTAGATTAGAATATTTTCTTGTTTCATACTTTCTAGAGCATCACTTTACAATGGTAGTTTTTTTAGTTTTTGAACGTATTGTTATTTTTAATTATTTTGGTATTATAATCGCGAACATTTAAAAATACTGCAGAACCGCTTTACATATTAGAAATAATTCCCAATTTTCGGCAAAGCCACGAAAAACCGTTATTATACTTACATGGTTATTATTTTTAGTTCCTGACTTTATGTCCTCTAGAGGGCGCCATATTCAATTTCATGTGACTACACATATCCTATAACCACCGGACAATTGAGACGCTTCCAATGATAGCATTATTATGTCAAATTACGATAAGTAGTTTAGAAGTTATAAGAGAACAGATGAAAATGCATACTTCGGGTCAAAATAATAACCCTCTGTTTAGCTTCTTCGTAGTCGGGTCAAAATTGCCAGCAAAAGATAGCGATCGATACGAATATTACTTCCCCCTTAATAACTTTAAATCCGAAATTATTTATGTTATCTCTGGGTAGGGTGAGCCTCGACTAATTAAACTGCTAACTTTACACCCGCTCGAACTAATTTGTGGAAAGGGTTTCAACCTATCGCTGCTTGATTTTATTAATTAGGTATATTATAATTTGTATTTTTAATATCGGTACACTTCCTCTGTTTGGGCAAGTTAAGTAAGTTATTATAAATTTAACTGTTATATCGATAATAGGCCTATTTTTAACCGACTTCAAAAAAAGGAGGTTTACAATTCGTCTTGAACATTTTTTTTTATGTATGTTACCTCATATCTCGGAGACGGCTGGACCGATTTGAAAAATTCTTTTTGCGTTTGAATGGGTATACTTTCTAGTTGGTCCCATTGTTACGAAATCACGATCTAATGATGGGATCCTGGAGAAATCGAGGGAACTCTTCAAATATTATAGGCACATCTATAGCGTTTTGGGTATTTCTTATAGTACCTTGAGCAGTTGCTTCCGAAAAGTGCCATGTGAGGAAGTTGAACTGATGATGAAGACCACAGATGGCCACTAAAACTCCTCAATAATAAGTATTTCGTGGATTGCGATTCGATTACTTGAGTACGGATGTTAAACACTTTATGCTCGTCACAATACATCTGGTGATGTAGAGCTGATGGTCAAGTACCAGGAGAACTCCTCAAAAATTAACGGCTGTGCATCGGGAAAAGCAATATTTTGTAAAAGGTGATAAGTTGTTGACATTATGGCTTTTGTAACTAGATAAATTACAAACCGACCCACTAAAAAGAGTAAAAAAAAATTTTTGGCAAAAAATAGAAGGAAGGCGGTGTGAAAAAAAAAAGAAAATCCAAAACCAATAACACCGACTTCCGAAATTATAGTTATTTTTGGTTTTGTAGTGTTTTGATATGGAAGTCGGTTCTATTTTTTGCCAAAAATTTTTTTATAAGTTTCTAAGCTAGCATGGTCACTAACAGTATCATTAGAACTTACGGGATATTTACCACGTGTACCAAATACAAGAACTTTAACCGGGAGGATGGGATTCAAATGTCGAAGGCCTGGAATCCAGTGGTTCAATTGTGTAAAAACCGTAAAAGTGTCCAAAAAAGTTCGCGAGCGGACACGGTGAGTTTTGTGTGTCGGGAACAGAATCGAGTTTTAAGTGATACATGTGACAGTCATAGCGGTGTTGATTCCAAAAAACGTACGGGAAAGAGGGTAGACCGATTCGTCTGCTCATAAACATCTACCCGCAATAACTTCAGTTCGACAAATCGAGTCAAGTGTTTTTACGTTTAAAATCAAATCAAAATATTTTATTAGTTCCGTACGTGGAATGTCTCAGCAGCATTCATTAGAGTCTGAATGTGTAACCGGTTGATGTCAGATAGCGTGCCTTTTTACACTTAAACAAAGCTAGCGAAAATATGACAACAATATAACATAATGTTAATATATGGTGCTTAAAATAACTTGGTAAGTGCAATAATCGTAATTTATATATTCACTAGTACTCAGGCGGGGCTTCGCTCCCGTGGATTCTATCACGGTAAAAACATAACTCTCCTTTTTTGCAGTCGCGTAAAAAGTAGCATATAACCTTCCTCAAGCTTCAAGCTACTTCCATACCAAATTGCATCCAAATCCACCTAGTACTTTCAAAGATTAGCGCGTTCAAGCAAACAAACAAACAAACTTTTCCGCTTTATATAATATATGTAATATATATATATATATATATATATATATATATATATATATATATATATATATATATATATATATATATATATATATATATATATATATATATATACTGTATTAAAAGTGTTGACTGTTGTCTGTTTTTGTTCATCCGTGATCATGGCGCTTGCAATAGTGCCGAAATATCTGAAACATGAAACAATACATACACATGGTAAATATCCCGTTTTAAGTTCTAATGATAAGGCCTGTTTTTATTCATTTTAAACTTGATTATCAAAAATGTACCTACCTATTAAACACAAGACATTAGTGCGGCATTGGCACCACTAATATTTGATACCTACTTCCAGGTTTTCCGAATCCTAAAAGTTATTTCCTACTATCCTACTTCCTTTCCTATCCTACTAATATTATAAATGCGAAAGTTTGTGAGGATGGATGGATGTTTGTTACTCTTTCACGCAAAAACTACTGAACGGATCTGAATGAAATTTGGTAAGTAGGTAAGTAGATAGTTGACATTCTGGAATAACACATAGGCTACTTTTTATCCCGAAATTCCCACGGGATCGGGATCTGCGCGGGAAAAACTTCCCACGCGTACGAAGCCGCGGGTAGAAGCTAGTCTATCTAATCTATATCTATCTATCTAACTTCTAACTAATATTATAAATGCGAAAGTTTGTGAGGATGGATGGATGTTTGTTACTCTTTCACGCAAAAACTACTGAACGGATCTGAATGAAATTTGGTAAGTATATAGTTGGCAGCCTGGAATAACACATAGGCTACTTTTTATCCCGAAATTCCCACGGGATCGGGATTTGCGTGGGAAAACCTTCCCAGGCGTACGAAGTCGCGGGTAGAAGCTAGTATATGATAAAAGTACAATTTTGTCAATATATTTTTGTTAGGAACGTAGGTATAGAAATATCTAATATAAAATATAGTATAGTAGTCTCAGATGGTGGTAAACTTGTTTATTGTAATATTAATTAAGTATTTGCTGCTGTGCTGCATCGTATTTTTCTTTTAACTATCTACATAATATCTGATGCTGCTTTCTAGATGTAACATCTGCTGTTTCAGTATACTTTTACATTTCCATGATTGATTGGCAAAATATCCCTAAGACGACCCACTGACCAAGAAAACTAAGTATCTTCCTGAAAATGGTGCCGAAAAGTTGTGTGTTTTTCTTCATTATGAGTGATACAATTCAGCTAGCTTTTGTTTTTGTAAAGCACTTACTCGTAAACGGTAAGTGCGAAAAGTGGACTAGGTCGTTTTCTCCTATTCAATTTATTGTATTTTGAACGGAATAGTTTACCAGGCAGCCATCCTGTTTGCTAGTTGCAGAAAATACATCCGTGAGCCGTTTTTCATCAATATTTGTTCCTGAATATTATAGTCGTGTTTTTTTTCTGTTTTATTGTGTTGACTTACGTCGTTTTATAAGTACAAGTGAATGTTTCTCATTTCAGTCTCTCAGCTCCAAAACGGCGTCTCCATTAGCCCGGTCTTCTATTCCGCCACAGCTGGTATGACGAAGATTGTCTACTTCAGGGTTGGGCAGTATTTGAATTACTTGTAATTAAAATACGTAATTGAAATACAAATACGTATTTGGTATTTGTATTTCAATTACTTCTCTGAAATGTAATTTGTAATTCGTATTTCAAATACCTGACGCCGATGTATTTTGTAATTAGTATTTCAAATACTTGAGGCTTCAAAATACATTTTAACATTAAAATACATTTAACCTTTATTCATTTAACGATCGTGAGTGTGAGGGCGAGGCGAGACCGCGAGAGTGTAATGATGGTAAAGCAGCCACAAAACGCAAAAAATGGACTTACGTCAAATTGTCAATGTGAAGCTAAGATGTCAATTTGTCAACTTGACAAATTATGTTATTATATATAAACAAACCATTATGACTTGACAATGTCAAGTCATAATAGTTTGTTTTAGTTTTTTCCAAACACGGAATAAATAAAGCTTCTGTTCTGTGTAGAACTCACGAAAATGTGTTCAAACAATTTAACACAAGTTTGTGCTCATCAGGAACTGTAGAAAGATTGTTTTTTTTTAGCAGGTTTTATTCATTCTCCAACAAGAGGCTGTTTGTCTGACAGTACATTTAAAAAGTTAGTGTTCATGAAAAGAAACTCTGGTTTTACTGATTAATTCATGTTGTTTTCCTCTACTTTTCAGCTCGTGCTGGGCCTCAAGTCTGCTATTGCAATAGTGCCACAATAGTCTATCATTGATTTCTTAATTGTCGATCAATGGCATTATCATTTTGCTAAAAGTTCGTAATCTGTTAAATTCATAATGGTCTCCTAGTAGAACTAGAATTGTGTTATAAATTGACATAGTTGTATTGCCATTATTATAAAACCTGTTAATAGAAATGTAGTAAATCTATACTAATAATATTTTTGCTGTCAAAGTCAAATGTGACATTACTGCTTACTGACGTTTTATCTGTTTTTTTTAGAGGTATAAAAGTTACGAGAAAAAGCGTACCCGTATGTATTCGTTACTATAGCCATTAGTACTCGTTACTATCGTATCGTTACTCGTTACTTTGATACGTCATATAACATAGAATTATAGACCAACACATCGAGTCCTATTGCGTATTCGTACGGTATGAGATCACGGCGTCGCATCATTCATAATTTGTAGAAAACATATCTATACGTTATATTTTAAATCTAAATTTAGTTTGATTCAATAGATAAAGGTTGAAATTACAAGTAAACTGCGACGAAATCAACTGAATTTACAATGGATATTATATAATTAAAAAAATAAATAAATGGGAGTTTTTTTAATATTATTTGAGAATGATATATCACATTAATATATCGTAATCATTGCAGTAAAAACACAGTGAAAAATTTGGATAAGAATTTTCAAAAATCTCCGTTTTCAAGTAAATAAGCATCGTTATTTGTAACGTATGTTTTTAAATATGTACACAGAATGCACGCGCATGCGTTAAACTCGAAAAGGAAACCGCATTCAACACTCGTATCAACAGTACTTGCGCGACCAGAAACATTTGTAACGAAACATGCGAGTAACGAATTGCATTCGTGAGTAACGTTTCGTTACTCGGTACTTGATGGCGCACCCGTATCTCAGTACCGAATACATACGGTTTGCTACAGCTTTAGTTTTTTTTAGCGGCCGGTGTTTTGATTTATGTGTTTTAAATTATCTTTAATAGAGAAGCCTATATTTATTACAATACAAAATGGTGCTAATTGACCAAAATTCGGTTGGAACTGAAAAAATTTTAGCAGAATACCGCGTAAGTCAGTCATTCATTTGTCATTGTGTACGAGATTACTATTCTAAGCCTGGAGTGTCAGTGGTTGAACATTATAATAATAGATTACCAAACTTGTCAAAATCTACAAATAAAAAATTGGCCAAGTGCGAGTCAGACTCGCTCATGAAGGGTTCCGTTGTAATTATAATAATATAATACCTTACAAACTTCTTAAAACTAGCTTATTTACATTTTTTATAACTACGCCAAATAACTTTATTTTTCATAGTGTTTGTATGAATTACAAAGTTATATTTGCGGTTTTAGAAAATATGCTGTATCTCAAAAATTGCTGACCCGATCTCGTTCAAACTAATTTTGGTTGAAAGTTTACATTAAGATCTACAGACATATATTTTTTTTAGATTTTTCACTCCATTATTATAGAAGTTAGAGGGGGAACATTTTACCAATTTGGAAGCTTATATCTTTTAAACGATTGACTTTATGAAAAAGTGGTTTTAGAAACCGTTTGTTACCCGTGGTACTACCGGTGGTACTACCAGTAGTACCACGGGCAATTTTTTTTTCCCGTGGTACTACCAAGCAGTCCAGTAGTACTACGGGCAAAAATAATTTACCCGTGGTTCTACTAAGATTTTTATTTATTTTTGTAAAACCTGTAGTAAGAAAATAACATTGATGACATTACAAGTTCAAATTATTTACACATGTCATTTGCTGTGTTAGATCATTCCACTTCAAGATTCATAATACATTAATAATTATTTTGAAATGAATTAGCTATACAATTTTCTAGCAAAGGTCAAATGTAGATGGTGCTGTATCAACTCCGCGAAAATGTGTGAAACAGCCATGAAACAGCTGAATCTAAAATAACAATGATTAAAAGAAAGGGCGGCAATGTTCTTATTGGCGATGATGGTCATCAGTACTATAAATTAAAAGATTACAAGAACGATTCTTCGACATGGAGGTGTTGTATGTTTAAGAAGTCAAAGTGCTCTGAAAGTCTGACTATGAAAGTAGGTACGTACGTAACTAATTCTTTAATATGTAATTATAAAAACTAGTTACTGATTGTTGCATTATAGGAGACCAGCTAATACTGCAAAGGGCATCACACGGGTATGAACCCAACGTAGCATAAAATACGATAGATATCGCTTTATCAAAATTAAAAGAAAAAGTTGAAGTAGTGATACGCCAATACCACGATTGTACGACAATACAGTATATAAATTTGGCGTTTTGGAGAAAATATAAAATTTTAATTAATCAACAACGTTATTTACCGAAAGGGCGCACGGATTGTTGATACTTTTGCAGATTTGCTGAACGGTGTTTCATTTCAATAATTTGTTAGATAATGTAGGTTAGTTTATTCGAATTTGTTTTATTTTGGTACCATTTATGTATATAGTTATTAAAATACGTCTGTAGTCTATATTTTTACGGTTCTTAACGTTGTGTAGGCACAATTCAATTTATTTTTATGATATGTCAATAAATAGGGTTTTTAAATAGTTTAAGTAATTTAACGAGTAGGTGTATATATCAGTTTTTGTGTTTACTACCTATTAAAGTTTCTTTTTTATGTTCTATTGATAGCTATCTAATGATAGCCGGGACCAACGGCTTAACGTGCTTTTCGAGGCACGATGGTATCACACCGCAAACTTCCAAACTCTGGGCTACTACTGACATTATATTTTAGCTCTTTTTGGCACGCGTGAGTCGCGCTTGCGACCACTTGACCAACAGGCCAGTTCTTCTTCCTGTTCTTTTATATAAAATCTTTATTAAGTGAATCAATTTTAATATGGAGGTGGTTAAGTATTACTAGGTGAGATGTCTATAGATGTTTATTTCTTTTAATTTGTAGTTATTTGCAAGTTTATCGTATCGATCTTTGTAATTTTAGTTAGTAGGAAACGTAGGGTTGGAATTAAAACAAGTCAGCATAAATTTAAAAGGAATGTTATTTTTCACATGACCAACCAACCTATAAGTTGCTCTACCTATCTATATTCGTATGCAGGGAAAACCAATACATACTAAAACAAAAATAGGACTAAAAGTATTCTATGCCGAAGTACTCTAAATCTATTCTTAACAATATAATTAATAAATAACTTTGGTGATTCTCTAATATCCAGTGCGAATTAGATACCTACTCTTAAATTTTATCATGTATTTATTAATACTCAGAAAAACATGTTTATAATATTAGTAGGATTATACGCGGCTGAAACCGCGCACAGCTACTAAATAATAAAATTGAACTTCTAATGTCACTAATGTTAATTTCTTACATCGGATTCCAAAATTTACAACAATAAATAATAATAATATTTTACATTAATGTTAGTAGTACCACGGGTAAATTATTTTTGCCCGTAGTACTACTAGACTGCTTGGTAGTACCACGGGAAATTTTTTTTACCCGTGGTACTACTGGTAGTACCACCGGTAGTACCACGGGCAACAAACGTTAGAAACCCCTATATCATTTTTAAAGACCTGTTTATAGATACCACACACGCATAGGTTTCATGAAAAAATATTTTCAGTTTTCGTAAGCACTACAGGGGGCGTGGGGGTCTTTGCTTTGCTTATTTTTGATGACATGGGGGGTAGGGGATCTAGATTAGGGTTGCCACCTTTTTTATTTGTAGTTAAAGTACATTGGTTAAAATAGGAAAGAAAAAAGTACATAGCATCAAAATAAAGTACAATTTATTTTCAAAATCGCTTTCTGCTGTCTGTCCCTATGTATGCTTAGATTTTTAAAACTACGCAACAGATTTTGATGCGGTTTATTTTTAATAGATAGAATAATTCAAGAGGAAGGTTTATATATATGATACATGCATAATAAAAACTCACAGGCACAATTAACCGCCCACCTATATCATTAGTCGCCTTGTTTGTTCATGTCAACTATGGCTTATCAACTGTTTTGCTTTTTGTCAAGTGGGTCCTCTAGCAATAAATTATACACTTATACCCTTATTTCGGCTCCTAAATTTGAGACAGCAACAAGTTTTTGGAATTTAGTAGTTTTTTGACATTGTCGCCGTTACGGTCCCGTGTTAACATTTCCAGTTATTTTCTGCTAAAGTGTGTGAATATTGTTTAATTTGAGTGTTCGTTCCATTGATGTATTAAAAAGAGGAAGATATGTTACTCTCTAACATTGCAATCAGTAAACCTGGGCTCGGCGCACTCACACATCTGTGTTCAGTGTCATCAGTGCCAAACCTACAGTTGCCGATAGACAAGGACAAAGATAGGAGACGGCGCTGTAGTGCGAGCGAATTCGCCTCAGCTGCCGAATGTTTGCGATTATGAATGAAATGAGATTGCATGTATTAGGTAAGTAAGTAGTAAGTGATCCCATGACCCATGTCTTTTACTTTTCTTCCTACCACTGTTTAACTACACAAGAAGTCATTTTGATCCGTATTTATTCCAAAAAATCCTTAAAAACACGAAGAGACGAGAATTTCTTGAGCTGTGTGTTCAATAACGTTCCGCGCACGACTGAGCGCCAACTACGGGCAATCACTTAGTTTAGTAGGACCAAAAGCTGTGTCTAGTACCGTATCTTCCTCCTTATAATACATCAATGGTTCGTTCACTATTTTTGACTGTTAAAAATGCCCCTGGATGCAACTGGTGCAGCCAGGCTAGTGGCATTAGCTGACGCTGGGTACAGCCAACGTCGCATCGCTCGTACACTCGGCTTACCGCGAACTACGGTACGGGATGCCATTAGGCAATTTCGGGAGATAGGCCGCTACACTTGCAGGCCAGGTCAAGGCCGACATCGATGCACCTCAGCAAGAGATGACCGTTTTGTTATCAGTAAAGTGTTGGGAAATCGATTTGGTACCGCTACAGATGCTCGTACGCGTCTTTTGAAGTGAGAAATGTTCGCGTAAATGAATGTACAATTCGGAGAAGACTGGCAGAAAGAAACCTGAGGGACTCTATGGTGCTGTGGGAGTATTTGTACTCCCACACCACCATAGAGCTAGTCTTGATTTTGCGCGAGAACATGCTGACTGGACTGTACAAGAATGGAAGGACGTACTGTTCTCTGATGTGAACAGAATAGCTTTAAGAGGTCCAGATGGACGTCAGCGTGTCCACACTGCCCTGCTCTATCTAAAAGGCCGTTAAGCCACAAAAGGTCATTTTTCACTTTTTAATGTATCCTTAAACTACTTTCGATTCTCTATCTTTTGGTCTAAGAATCATTTTCCTACGATTAATACTTTTCGAGATATAGCAATTTTGCTGAGCAGTTAAACAAAATATTTTTTTTCACTTCCTTTGTTAAAAAGTGACTAAAACACAATACTTGTATATACAATACTAAAATATAATACACTACTAAAAGATACTTTTATTTACTTTAAAAAAAACCTCACATATATTGTGCATAGAGCTATGCCCACAAAAATAATTTACCATCGTCCTAGCTAGCGTAGTTTTGTAGAAAAATCATTTCCCACTTATTTTTACGTTTACTCGAAAAATACTTTTTGGGGTTAGCGGCTTTTTAGTTAGTGTAGGGCAGCACAGATGCCAAAACGAAAGGTTTGCTCCATGTGCCATAAGCGAAACAGTGGGTTACCAGGGAGGCTCAATAATGGTTTGGGGAGGTATCTCTTACCAGGCTCGTACTGATCTTGTTGTGTTCAATAGAGGCAGTGTGAATGCTCAAAGATACGTGAAGAAAGTTCTACAAGACCATGTTATATCTTTTGCACCTTTCATCAGTGACAACTTGCATGTTTATGCATGATAATGCACGTTGCTATACCGGCAGATACGTCACTGAATACTTTAATGAGGTCGGGATTCAAGTTCTAACGTAGCCTGCACGGAGTCTCGATCTTAACTCAATTGAGCACATCTGAGAGAACCTCAAAAGACGTGTCCGAGGAAGAGTTCCAGCCCCTACCACCCTAAGAGAGCTCAAGACGGCAGTAGTAGAGGAGTGGCACAATATCCCCCAATCGGATATCCAAGACATTATGAGTGGACTACCAAACCGGTTCCAAGAAGTCATAAGGGTCCAAGGAGGCAACACTCACTATCCGTTTTTTTTTCAAGTGGGTACATCTTTTTATTTTCAAAATTAAAACTGATTAATTTTCTTCAGAAAATTTCACAAAATCGATTTTTGGTGTGCATCTTTATAATAAATGACTTTTTTTTTTCAATACTTTTGTTATTTTTTGCATACATAATATAGTAGAGAAACAATGATAATTTTAGAGATTTCTAATGTGATGTCTTTAATAAACAATTTTTTGGCGCTTACATTGCAAACGCAGCGCTGGACCGTATGAGATAGATCAAAATGATGTACTTTTTGCACCTTAAAAAGTTCTACAAAAAAGTCAATACTCAATACTCAAATCTTTACTGCATTCCACAATGTAGGCTTTGGTGGTAAACAAATTTTTTGGAGACAATCGTGGACCCTGACGGGCACAGCAAAAGTAAGATCTACGGTGGCATATGCTTATCTCTTACGGATAACATACTATATATCAATTTTAATACTTTAAAAATGGGTAATTATAAAGCAGTAATGTAAAAGATATTTACAGAAATACAGTATTAATCCCAATCATCTAAATTAATATTATGTATAACGAGGAAAGATGATTGATTTTTTGTTTGTTACGATTTAACTTAAAAACTACTCAACCAATTTTACCGAAAGCTACATCTCCTCGGAGTAACGTAGGCTATTTTATATTTTCTGTAAAGAACCCGTGCGGAGCCAGGGCAGGTTGCTTACTAATATTTAATTGCCGAATGTATATGTACGTAAGCGCATTCGTTCAGAACAGCTGCATTTATTTGACAATTTTTTTTGTGTTCGTAACTACTTGGATGGGGTTTGCAAAGAAAACTGTATGATACCGAAAGAAAAACAGCACCCGGGCGAAGCCGAGGTGGGCAGCTAGTTATGTTTAAAAACATATTTCTTATTACTTTTTGCAGTTTGTATCAAATTAGTATCTCTACAATTGCACAGCATCTTTACAGTCTATATTTAAATTAAAGTAAACAAGTAATTAATTTTTTATCAAATTCAGAGACACTTTGTTTATTACGATTAAACTTTTCAAAATCCCAAAGAAATCAAATCATGCGAAATAAAGTATTTTCGTGTACTTTATTGTTCTCATAAAGTATAGAGTACAATTACCTGAAATAACGTACAATACTTTATTATAAAGTACGGGTGGCAACCTTAATCTAGATAGTGATTACGTCAGCAATAATTATTTAATTTTTTACACATGTAGCAACACACACTGTCTATGCTTCAAAACGAAATGCATTTTCGGGGATTCCTACAAATAATGAATTGTTGAATTCCGTGTCGGTAAAGTTTATTTAAATGAATATTATGTGCGTTACAGACTTCTATTCCAAACCTATTCCTTATTTTTAGATTTATAACTGCTGCTCATGAATCAATCAATTGTACCAATATTTACGTATGCATGGGGGGAGGAGTAAGAGCTTTGCTTACTTTTGCTGACGAGGGGGAGGGGTGGGTTAAAAATTGCAAAAAATGTGCTTACGTAATACTTGAACGGCCCCCATGTATGGGGAGCCCCCCTTTATTTTAAATATTTTTTTTCTTAAAATCGGAATAGGTTCATAGAATATAATATATACCTACCAAGTTTCACATGTATAGTCCTAATAGTTTCAGAATAAAATGACTGTGACATACGGACCGATGGACGGATAGACATGACGAAACTATAAGGGTTCAGTTTTTTGCCATTCGGCTACGGAACACTAAAAATGAATGATCCACCATGCCGGCACTATTGCAATAGCAGACTCGGCCCCCTGGTCTAGATTATTTTGTATTTTGTATTTCAATTAAAAATAGCTATAATACTGTATTTTGTATTTTATATTTCAAATACCCTACTTAAATATATTTTGTATTTCGTATTTTAATTACTTGCGAAACAGTATTTTGTAATTTGTATTTCAATTAAAGCAAAGCATGTATTTTGCCCAGCCCTGGTCTACTTACATCAAAATGTAAGTAGACAAACTTCGTCAGGACTCCCCCCTAAAGGAATAGATTACATTTTAAGTTTACAAATAAGTTTACAATGATATTGGAAAAAAAATAATTAAGAATTAATAAAAATAAATGGAAGTAAATTTTATATCCTACTTACAATCAATTTTACATGAACATTAACACAATAACTAATAAGTAAAATTTTAAAACTAATAAAAATAAGTAAATAATATAAGCATTTCTAATACTAAATTTGGATAGTGTTCAAGGTGTACTATGTGAATAATGTGTTTGTATTGTATGTGTGTTTGTACGTGTGTGCTTGTTGGGATGTGTATATACTTGTATGTGTGAGTGCGTGTCTGTTAATTCCCATTACTTTTTTATTTCAAGTAGCTCTTCAGTTTTTGTATAGTTAATTTTTATTAGCCAGTTTGTTAATACTAATTTACATTTGGTTTTATTATGATTAAAAATTCCCAATTCTTTATGTTCGGTCCGACGTGTTTCCGAACGTACCTTTTTTGACATAAAGAAATTTGATCTTGACATAACTTTGACTTGACAGATAGACTTTGCTTCCGTTGTTGGAAAATGACCGCCTTGGGACCTGTTGAGTGAATTGTAATTGGTAAAATATCGTATTGAATCGCGTGTTGAAGCCTGGTCGAAGAGAAGAAGAAGGGTCGCGAGTAACGATTAATTGAATTTGTAATCCCCATTTGATGAAAAACCTGGGATATTTTGGGATTTATCGCCGGTTGTCGCCACCGCATGGCACGCGGATTTGTTGGAAATAAGTTTGTGCTGTGATGCTGTCTGGACCGCGCTATCTGGAGACCGGCGCCTTGTGACCGTTCAGAACACTTGACTTACATCACACTTTCAATTACTCACTTCATATTTACATACATACTACACTTGGGCGTGGCCTAGGAAGGTCGAAGTTTGGCGTACCCAGCACAGAAGGTAGGTGGTATTAACTATTTATAGATAAAGCCTCAGAGGCCATATATTGTTTTGTCGGCCGAAGAGCCTGTAGATTATTGTGTAAGTACTATTGTTTGAAGAGCAACGTTAAGCTCCACGTACCGTGGACAAGTTCGGACACACCAGTATCGTTGCACTGGCCTTTTGTAGTCCTGAACAATTTTGGTAAGCAGAGCGTGGTTTTTACATTAAAATAAATCCACATAGTAAATTGGAAGTTTTGAACATTGTTGAAAATAACTTTAGTTTAATTACTTAACATAACTTATAACTTAATAAGTTTTGAATATATTACCATGTCATCCGGGCTATCTAATTGAAGTTGAATCAATTGAAGTTGTATTTGTAATTTGTACTGTAGCCCCTTTTGTTGTATTGACAAGTAAGATTTATTTGTGAAATTAGGAATTATTGGGTTGTATTTGGTACATAATTTGGTATATTTGTTGCAATTAATAATTGAATGTCACTGATCTGAATTTAAAAGGTTATCTAAATAATAATCACACATTTGTTAACATAACAAGACTTGAATGGTGTGGATTGACTTATTGCATTTATTTGTATTTATTGGATTGTTGTTAGAGATTGTCCGGAACAATATTATACTTCAATTGTTGTATTTAATTGGTGTTGATCCAGCATAGTATATACATTGAATTGTTATTTATTTTGTAACTAGCCATCTGTACCAAGCTAGATTCATACTTGGAATAAGTACAGAGTCGGATTTGGACTTGAAATAATTGAATTTAAGTTTTTATTTTGTTGAGATTGCTCGGTTGGCTAACAAGTCATTGTTTGTTTAGTTAGTGAATTTTAACTGATTTGTATTAATATTTGATTGTTGCAATGGCCTCATTAAAGGCAGTCAGGGAGTCTGCTGCCGGATTGACCTCACAGTTGAGATGGTTCACATCGGCAGCGGCAACGGTTGAGCGTTTGGAATTGGAAGAGCTCACCCTTGCTCGGTATGGGTGCTTGAATGAGAGGATCAAGGCAGCTGATGCTGCGCTCACACGCTTCTGCGAGTTTATCATGGACGTGGATTTGGGGGTGATGGACCAGGCAGCCCGCGATAAGATTTTGGGTGACTATGACCAGATTCTCCACCTGGGGGATGTCATAAGTCTACGAGCTCGGGAAATTTTGAAGAGCCGGGTGCCTGATGCGGCCAAGCCGCAGACCCCCGTTGTTACAGGCCCTGGACTATTGGGTAGGCTGTCCACCCTGGAGCTGCCACATTTTGACGGTCGCTTGGACCACTGGCTGGGCTTCCTAAATCTCTTTGAGAGTCTTGTCGATGCACGCTCGGACTAGGGCATGCATTGCGGAATTCCGGAATTTCGTAATTCCGGAATTCCGTAACAATTTTTCTGGTATTTCAATTCCGGAATTGAGAGGAGTAATATCGGAATTCCGATATTCATAAATTTTTGATATTTTAACCAAACTAGTCTGTGGAACTTTCCACAAGCCGCTATCTCCAACCTCCGACTAGTAAATAGTTATCTGTGGCGTTATAGCACTAGTGCAATAACGTAAAGTAAAAAGCACGCGTTTCTAATACACTGCATTATGGACCTAATAGCGGTTCATAAAGAGCCACTTTTTTATAGTTGATAGGCTTTCGTTTGACCATATCTCACCTGATGTTAAGCGATGATATGGTCGAAGATGAAGCACGCTTGCCTAGAAGTAACCTATTCACTCTTGACTTAAAGACTCCTAGGTTGTAACCATCAGGAAACACAGACTCCGGCAGGGAATTCCACTCCTTAGCCGTACGCACAATGAAAGTATTCCCAAAACGTTTCTTGCGTATGGGTAGGATGTCCACCATGTAACGATGGCGCATCGCCGTTTGTCTTGTAGTCTGATGATGGAACGGGCTTGGTGGAATAAGACTATGCACTTTACGAGCAAATGTGTTGAAAAAACATTTAATTGATTGTTCTTTCAAAGAAACTTACATTTTATTACTTGAAACTGTTGAAAGTACAAAACAATAAGAATAAATATTTCGATACTATTAATAAGTATCGGCGTCGCACCTCTAGAGCAGGAGCGAGCAATGTCAAGAAATCCGTGCCAGCTGCGCCACTGTCGTCATAGAATGACAAAAAATTACGTCTTGATGGACAATAGTGCTGTGATGGTATTGACTTAGTTTTATCGATTGTTGATTCTATTTATGGATTTAAATAGTAATAAAAGCCGTAAATGTGACACAGATTATTACATTTATGTCATAAAGGACAAAGCGGGTTGAAATAAAACTCAACACAAGGATGGTATGGCTTTCGATAGGGTGTGGCACGATAGCCTTATTGCTAAACTTTCTTCTTTCGGTATACCCACTGAACTTTGCGTTTGGATAGAAGACTTCCTGAGAGATCGGTCTATTCGAGTGGTTATTGATGGTTGCACGTCTGGCCAATTGGCTATTAATGCCAGGGTCCCTCAGGGGTCAGTTCTATCAACAACTTTATTCTTACTGCATATTAACGATCTGCTAATGCCCTGCATAATAACAGTGCTGTCGTCTGCATACCCAAAGGTACATTTGGGTATGCAGACAGAGCACTGTAGCTGAGAGATATATATCTAGCGCGCGTGCTAGTGGGTCACAAGTCCAGTCTCTCCGAGAGGCAATGGTGGGGCGCTTGAACTTGACTTTGAAAGCTGTCTCTGAGTGGGGCGACGCCAACTTGGTCAAGTTTAATGCTGCCAAGACCCAGGCATGTCTTTTCTCCGCAAAAAGGAGCCAATTTCAACCGGCTGCTTCTTTCCGTGGTGTAACCGTGCCGATAACTGATCACATCGAGCTTCTTGGGGTTACGTTGACATCCACCCTTAATTTTGGTCCATTTATCGAGGCTAAGGCTCAATTGGCTGCCAAAAAGTTGGGAATCCTAGCAAAGGTGGGACGGTACTTCACACCGGAACAGCTGCTCAACCTCTATCAAGCGCAAGTTCGGTCGTGTATGGAGTACTGCTTTCATCTCTGGGATGGATCTGCCAAATACCAGCTTGATGCACTTGAGTCTATAGAGAAACGGGCCAAAAGGCTCATCGGCAACGAGAAACTGGTCGAAACAAGACTCCAGAGCCTAGAACATCGGCAACGTGTTGCAAGCCTATCATTCTTCTATCGGTTTCATTTCGCGGAATGTGCGATGGAATTGCACAGTCTTATTCCACCAAGCCCGTTCCATCATCGGACTACAAGACAAACGGCGATACGGCGATGCGCCATCGTTACATGGTGGACATCCCACCCGTACGCACGAAACGTTTTGGGAATACTTTCATTGTGCGTACGGCAAAGGAGTGGAATTCCCTGCCGGAGTCTGTGTTTACTGATAGTTATAACCTGGGAGTCTTTAAGTCAAGAGTGAATAGGTTACTTCTAGGCAATCGTGCTTCATCTTCGACCACATCATCGCTTAACATCAGGTGAGATTATGGTCAAACGCAAGCCTATCAAATATAATAAAAAAAAAATCTTTATTCAAATTAAAGCCTATGTTAAAAAAATATTGTCAGTTTTCCATGAGCTTTATCGATATAATTTCAACCTCACTACTATTTTGTAGGTTTAAAAGATGAATTCGAAGCTTGGCGCTGAGGGCACGCTTTTGCTTTTTTGACGTGGTGGTCAAAAGGTTAAAAGACTGATATAATTATAAATCTTGTTTGATTTAAAACAAACTTTAAAAGATTCCAGAATTCCGGAACTGGTTCCGGAATTCCGGAATCAGATTTCCAGTATTGGAACTCAGTTCCGGAATTGAGAACCTTGCGATATTGCATGCCCTACTCGGACCTGCCCAGAAGTTGGCCTACTTGTTGTCCGTTTTGGAGGGCGAAGCCAGAGCCTTGGTGCAGCACTTGCCGGTGACGGACTCCTCCTACCCTACCGCTCTGGAGCTTCTCTCCCGACGCTATCAGAACAAGCGCTGCCTGGCTGATGTGCACATCGGCCAGATTTTGGGACTACCGGCCATTGCCAGCACGTCGACGTTGCGCACTGACTTGCTGAACCCGTTGGTCTCAGCGACCAACGCTTTGAGACGCCTGGAGTTACCGGTAGAACATTGGTCCTACTTGTTGGTGCACATAGTGCTGCAGTTGCTCCCCGCGGAGTTGAGGTCACGTTTTGAGCAGAAGTATGGTGGGGATAGTGCCACCCATCTTCCCCCCTTTGACGACCTCCTCAAATTTTTGGAAGACGAGTGTCGGTTATCGGATAACACTCGTGGCGCCACGGGGTCACCCCCACTACCTTCTCGGCCTAGAGACCAGGGACGGACTAGGGCTCGGGGGCCTGTTGATGTTCGCCCCGCCCCCCGTTTTGCTGGCGCCCGGAGTCCTCGGGCTAGGGGGCCTGTTGATGATCGCCCCGCCCCCCGTTTTGCTGGCGCCCGGAGTCCTCGGGCTAGGGGGCCTGTTGATGTTCGCCCCGCCCCCCGTTTTGCTGGCGCCCGGAGTCCGCATCATTGTGACTTTTGTAAGGCAACGGGGCATGTCATGGCGCGTTGCCCGGCCTTTTTGAATTTGCACGTAAGTGCCCGCCGCCGCATTGTCAACGCACGCCGTTTGTGCTTTTCGTGCTTGGGGGCCCACTTCCATCGGGACTGCCCCGACCCCCGCCCGTGTAGAATTTGTGAAGGGTCCCACTTGGAGATTTTGTGCGCCAACGCGAACCGCTCCAGCAGACCAGCTTCTGAGGGGGGTTCGCGCAGGGGGGGGGTACCCCGGAGACGAGCACCGGGCTGAGGCCCGCAATTCTGTACGCCGCACTCCACCCCCCGCGCAAGTTGAACGGGAGCCCCGCGAGCGCCATTTGGTCTCCCCTCGTCAGGGAGAACGCGCATTGGCTGCTAGGCAGCAGTGGCCGGGTCGGCGCCGCTGCCTTTGCCCTCCTTTGGCAGAACGTCCCCGGTTGGAGTCGCGCCCTCCGCCATTCGGGCATTCGATGGGATGTGCCCCTCCAGTGATGGCGAGCGGCTCGGGACACCGCGCGGACGAATATTTTGATTGTTGGCCTCGTCGTGAACGAGGGCAGCCTGGATGCGGCGATCGGTCGCCGCCCAGGCATCGCTAAGAGATTGACACCTGCCCCGCTAAAGGACCCCCCCCCCAATCAAGACGGTTTTGTTGCCAACGGCCTCGGTCAAGGTCTGGGGACCCTCGGGTGGCTCGATTGTGATCCGTGCCATTTTGGACACGGGAGCCCAGGGTTGCCTTTTGTCGTCTTGGTTAGCGGGACAGGTTGGCATGAAGGTGAACGACCTTTCAGGCAAGATTTGGGGAATTGGCGAAACGGCTGTCACCACTGTTGAGGGACGGACCTGGTTTGAAATCACCCTTGTGAGTTGTCCTTACCCTAAAATTGGTGCTCCTGCCCTTGTTATAACTGAACTTGGTTGGGACGAGCCACTTCGGGAAACCCTGTTGGAAGACTGGCTCCAACTTGTATCTGCACTTCCTGCGGTGCTTCTTGTGCGTCTCTTAAGCCACGTTGCGCGCACTTTGGGTGGAACTGTTGACATTCGGGCTTCTTACGCCTGGACGGACAGTCAAATTGTTTTGTGTGGTTGAAGACGTCCGTCCACTCTTTGGAGGTCTTTGTTGCGAACCGAGTGTCGCAGATTCAAGTTTCTGAAACGCCTTTGATTTGGAGGCACGTGCCTGGTGACCTGAACCTGGGCGACGTGGCCTCATGCGGGTGCATGGCCCCCCACTTGATTGCTCACCCCCTCTGGTGGGGACCGGACTGGCTGACTCGCCCCGGGGGCGATTGGCCTCGAGCGCCAGTCTTGATGTCGGATCCTTTGCCCGGACTTAAGGTGTTCGCTGTTGGGACAAAGGACCCTCCGCTTGATCTTGATTTCTTGTTGAATCGATACAGCCCTCTCGACAAATTGTTGAACGTTACCTCGTGGATCAGGCGTTTTGGCCATAATTCTAGGAATCCAGGGGACAAGCGCCTGTCACCAGTTCTCTCTCCTCAAGAGCGACAGGAGTCACTCCTCCTTTGGGTCCGCTCTGTGCAGGCTGCACACTTTGAGAAGGAGATCGAGGTCTTGAAGTCTGGTAGGGTCAGGTTGTCGGGAGCCGTTAGTAAGCTGAATCCCTTCTTGGATAAGACGGGTCTTTGCGTGTTGGAGGACGGTTGAGGCACTCTAGCCTTCCTTATGGGGCCTGTCACCCCTTTTTGTTGCCCAGGGAGGGCCGCTTGGTTCAATTGTTGGTGACTGATCGTCACATTAAGAACTCGCATGCCGGTTGCAATGCGCTGTTGGCCATTCTGCAGCGAGAATTTTGGATTTTGTCGGCTGATCGCGTCAATGAGGCGAGGCCCTTTGCTGGCGTCGTAACGGACTTGTTGGTCCCCTTTTGTTGAAGACGTCCACCCTTCGTAATAGTAAGATTGTTACGCTTATTTGTGTGTTTGTCTGCCTGTCAACCAAGGCAGTACATTTGGAGCTGGTAACCTCCCTCTCGACAGAGGCCTTTGAGGCGACGTTGGAAAGATTTGTGTCTCGCCGTGGGTTACCTTCTTTAATTAGGTCTGATTGCGGTACGAATTACAAGGGTACAAGTAACTATTTGAAGGAGGTATACGCCTTCCTTAATGAGAGCCAGGATGACATTGGTAATAGTTTGGCCCGTCGAGGGGTCACTTAGTTGTTTGACCCGCCAGCCTGCCCCCATTGGGGGGGTATTTTTGAGGCCGCGGTGAAAGTGGCAAGGGGACGCTGGCGGAGATTGTTGCGAGACACCGTTCTCACCTTTGAGGAACTAGCTACGGTATTTTGCCGCATTGAAGCTGTGTTGGATTCGCATCCTGGTCAAGACTTCAAATTGATTAGCGGACGGGTAGGCCCGTCCGGGGGGGGGGGGGGGGGGGTAGATGTTCGGTCCGACGTGTTTCCGAACGTACCTTTTTTGATATAAAGAAATTTGATCTTGACATAACTTTGACTTGACAGATAGACTTTGCTTCCGTTGTTGGAAAATGTCCGCCTTGGGACCTGTTGAGTTAATTGTAATTGGTAAAATATCGTATTGAATCGCGTGTTGAAGCCGATAATTGGGTCGCGAGTAACGATTAATTGAATTTGTAATCCCCTTTTAATGAAAAACCTGGGATATTTTGGGATTTATCGCCGGTTGTCGCCACCGCATGGCACGCGGATTGGTTGGAAATAAGTTTGTGCTGTGATGCTGTCTGGACCGCGCCATCTGGAGATCGGCGCCTTGTGACCGTTCAGAACACTTGACTTACATCACACTTTCAATTACTCACTTCATATTTACATACATACCACACTTGGGCGTGGCCTAGGAAAGTCGAAGTTTGGCGTACCCAGCACAGAAGGTAGGTGGTATTAACTATTTATAGATAAAGCCTCAGAGGCTATATATTGTTTTGTCGGCCGAAGAGCCTGTAGATTATTGTGTAAGTACTATTATTGAGAGCAACGGTAGGGCTCCACGAACCGTGGACAAGTTCAGACCGTCCAGTTACCGTTGGCTGGCTTCTTGTAGTCCTGAACACTTTATTTGCTTTATTGTAGAGTTCAGATCCCCGGAAAGTATAAAATTTTTGGGCAAATCTTGTCTTGGATTTAAAGGTGCTACAAATTGCATACTGCCTCCTCGTAGCTAATTTCGAAATATTGAAAGAGGATGGATCTGAGTGTTGTCGCATGTTAGTAAAAAGGATGTAAATTTGTCTTACAGTTAAGACCTCAGCTTCCTGATACAGTGTAGCAGTGGGGAAGACTCGATGTTTAGAGAGTCCAACTTTTCCAAGCATCAGAATTTGGGCTCTTTCTATTTCTAACATTTTTGTTTTCCGGTACCACCCCAAATTGTTACACAATATGTCAATATAGATTGAACAAGGGCAAAATACACCACTCGAAGTGTTTCACTATCAGCAACCTGTCTAAGCTGTTTGAAAATATAAGCGAGTTTCCGTACTCTTTTACATAAGTTTTGAATGTGCTCATCAAAAGACAGTCCTTTATCAATGATTATACCCAAATAGCGAACACTTTGTGTCGGCTGAATAGTTGAGCAGCTGCATCGATTTATAGGAGGAAATGAACACTGATGAACATATAGGGTAGGTTTATCTTGAAAGAAGGTTTCTGAGCTCCTGATTGCAAATGGAATATGTTTTGTTTTACCTGCGTTAAGTGTGAGTGAGTTTGCAGCGAGCCAGTGGCAGGCCGTGTTTAGACCGGATTGAGCTAATGAATATACTTCATTCCAAGAATCGCCCTTGAAAGTAAGAGTGGTGTCATCTGCGTAAGATATTATTTTGCAGTTTTCAAGAATAAGTTGACATTGCTCATTTATGTAACACAAAAACAAAGTGGGGCCAAGTATACTTCCCTGAGGGACTCCATGCTCGATAGGAAGTTCATCACTCAAGTGGTCTTCGATTCTAACACGCTGCGTACGGTCGGATAAATAGCTAGACATTAATTGTAATTCTTTTCCCCGTACTCTCATGTCATTTAATTTAAGAATTCGGGTGGGGATAGAGACTGTGTCAAAAGCTTTGGCAAGATCAAGAAAGATCGTTAGGCATTTTTTGTTTTCGTCTATATTTCTTACAACGAAATCAGAAAAAAATGTGAACAGCCTCATCAGTGGATCTGCGTGCTCTGAATTCATATTGTGTTTCAGCAAGAATTTTATTTGACTCTAAGAATTTTATTAGCCTATGATTGATAGTACGCTCGAAAACTTTTGACAGTGAAGAAAGGATAGAGATGGGCCTATAGTTGTTGACACAGCCTGTATGCCCTGCCTTATATATGGGAATGACAATAGATTTTTTAGTGCTTTAGGAAATACACCGGCATCAAAGCAACGATTTATGAGATCAGTGATAACGGGAGCCACCGAGTCCACAACATTTTGCAATAGCTTAGATGAGATTATGTCCCACCCAGGTGAGCATTCACTCTTTAAATTTAGGATTGCAGTTTTTACTTCTTTGTTATCCACTTTGAGTAGTACGAGAGAGTTGTCAGGGGAGAAGTTTTTAATTACTGAGGAGTTTTTGAAGGGTGGAACATTCGGAGGTATTCGTTGAGCTAGTACCTTTCCTACTGTGGAAAAGAAGGTATTTACCTTATTAATAGATGATCGAGGGTTTTGTTCTATATGTAGTAGTTCATCAGGAGATTCACGGTTTTTATTAAAATTTGTTATAGTTTTAATAGAGTCCCATAACAATTTTTTTTTTTTTTTTTTTTTTTTTTTTTTTTTTTTTTTTTTTTTTTGGAGTTGCTTTTAGCCATATTTAGTTGGTTTCTTCCATATTGTTGTTTTATTTTTTTAAGAAGGTTATTACAATAGTTCCTATAATGTTTATATGCTATACTAAGGATTTCATTTGATGATTCTTTTTTACTTTTAATATGCATATTATCCCTATTTTTAATGCATCTTAGCAGTCCTGGTGTAATCCAGGGTTTTAAGGGAGTTTTATTACGTGACAGCCTCATGATCGACATATGTTGTTGTATTAAATTAGACAATAATTCTATAAACTTATTGGTTGCCAGATTTACATCATTTTCAGCATAAACTTGACTAAAATCCAATTTTGAGCAGTCAGTGATGATCCCGGTCCAATTCATCTTCCTGACTTCTCTACTATTTAAGGGTTTTTTTGATCCCCTTGCTTGAGACAAAATAGAATAGAGTCATGATCAGTTATTGAGGTGTGAAGGTTAAATGTATAGGACTGCAACTTGCTCTTGACTAAAATATGATCCAGACAACTATTTCCTCTAGTTTTGTGCAGGTAGTAGACCGTGAAATGAAGTAATACCTAGATTTTAATTTAATTTAATTTAATTTATTTTGCACCATATTGTGCTTATAACATTTTACATTTGTATAGCATAATAGTCATTAAAAATAAACATTAATTAAAGCACAGAATTTATATAATAATAAAAATAAAGTGAGCAACTGCGCCTGAGCTAGGCCGAGCCTGTATTTCAGGACGCAGTTTACAATAGGAATGAACAATCAGTTACAATATAATATTATGTACATCATTATAATGTGTTTTAGTGTAGTGTGACTTACAAGTACACAGAAAGTATGGTATAGTGTATAGTAAGTTGTAGTTGTAGTCGAAACATTAGAGTCAGTGTTTAATATATTCAAATTAATATCACCCACAATTATTATATTTTGAAATGATTGCAATTGCTCTAGGATGTTATGGAGTAATTGCAGAAAAATATCAAAATTTCTAAAAGATTGTGACCTGTATATTGTCACAATAACAATATCAGTTCCAAATTTAATTAGCAAACAGTTGCACTCTAAAAGAGGCGGTTATTCTATTGTATTCAAGTATACATTTTAAAAATCTCAGACCTTAATTTGGGTCCACTATGTACTAGCTAGCCTGGCGTAGGAATATTCCTTAAGTTTGGGACCGCCAAATGAAAAAACTTTAGGTGATTCATATTTTTTTTAATTAAGTATTTTACCAAAAACTTCAAAAAATAAAACAAATTATTTACTTAAGTAATAAATTTTGTAGGTACTTGCTACTAGTACATATGTGTAGTGTAATACACGTGTAATACATCTAGCGGGGTTCCACCGGTCAATGACTAAATAACAGGGATGGGCCGAAATTCGGTTCACATTCGGTTCAACCGAATTTCGGCAGCTTGAACCGAACTTTGGCATTCGGCCAAATTTCGGTTCAGATGCCGAACATTCGGCACAAGAAAAATAATACTTACTTGCACTATTTTGACTAAAATTTTATAGAATTAGAATAGCGTTACTGTTATAAAATTATGTCTTTTACTCACTCATGGTCATTTATTTTAGTTACGAACATGGTAAAAGTAAATCTTAAATTAAATCGGTTCTTCTTATTAGTCTTGATAATCTCTGCCTAATTAATTCGACATAATAATTAGACATACTATTACAAAAATTAAATAAACTTATTATTCTTCTAACAAACATCTGGATTACAATTCGTAAATTGAATTAAAAAAACACATTTATGATTCACAAACTAAACATTCATTAACTAAAGAGTACTTATTTTTCAAATTAACAAACTTTTCTCATCTATCTACTCACTCATATTTAAAATTTACTAGAGGCAGGCTATGGTGCAAAAACACCAAAAACTCTGCCTTATCTGGTAGAAGTTTGTTACGTTTTTTTTCGTATACGTTTCCTGCCTCCGATAAAAGTTGCTCAGAACATACAGAGCTTCCAGGAGACGATAAATATATTCGAGATTGAAGTAAAGCCCGATTTACACTTCAATAAGTACAGTAGCGAGTTAACTTGCGTCATCGGCGAGTTAAGTTCTTATTGTAGTTTGAACGGCAAAAGCGAGTTAAATAGTAAGTTGCTGATTAAGTTGAGTTAAATAGATCGCGATCCTATTTTTCGGCGAGTCCAGTGCGAAGTAGCCCCCTCTCTCGCGTCTCCCGCACCCCTCCAAATTAACTGGCTGGCTTGTAGACGGGCGAGTTTAGTACAGTCCATAAATTTGTAGGGTGCGGCCGCGAACACGTGTTATTGTCTTTTCTTCTTCTCGGGCAAGTTATGACTACTCACTCGCCTACGTTTGGACGCTACATACAACTTACTACTTATTACTTAACTGTCTGAGTTCTTAACTGGCTACTGTACTTATTGAAGTGTAAATCGGGCTTAAATGCGTAAAAAAGTCACGACGTGTCGCTCTCGAGAAAGCGCGCGAAATTGAACCAAAATTCGGCCGAACTTCGGCCGAACTTTTCATTTTAACCGAATGTTCGGCCGAAGTTCGGATTCGGTTCAAACCACATTTGGCCCATCTCTACTAAATAAAGATATATTTAGTGATAAGGTAATGAATCTAGTGATGTGCTTAGTCGAGTTTGTGGCATGGACATACATTCTTTTCTTTAAATGTTCTTGGTTTGTATTAATAACATTGTTAAAATCTCGTAAAAGAGTGTACGAGATTTTTATTTTCTCGTTTCTCGTACAGAGACTGCTAAATCTCATAAACTTACGAGATTTCTCGTACATCTGGCAACGTTGATGAGCTGCGACCAGTAGCTGTATGCGGGTGGGTCCAGGCGCGGAACGCGGGTGGCGTTATGCGGGCTCTACCCGGAGCGGGTCGCGTGCGCACCAACCCGCGTCGCTGTGAAACGATGTTCTAGTGCCTAACATGTGCTCCCGCTCCGGGCGCCCGTACTGACAGCCCGTACGGATCGTCCGTACAGCAGTGAAACCAGCCTAAGTAACCATATAAATATAAAAAACAGGAGAAGTGGCAAGGGGGCGTGTCGGTGTCCGTCGCGACATGTCCACAGCGCTTATATCACAGGCAAATTTTTAATAATAGACGACTTACTTTAGTCTTATTATCTTATTACAAAGCACAGAGCTACATTTTTGGTGAGACAGTGACATCACAGAGAACACGTATCAAAAATAGAGGGTGGGTTGCCAACTAGCCACAGATTATATAAAAATATTGCGATTTATAACACCCCCCTTCAATGTTAAAATCATATTTGTAACATTGCAAACAATTACTAATACAAATTACATATTACTTAAAACTATTACATGCTTTTATGTTGCATAACACCAACCAAAAATTCTAAGTATTTTTACTACCATAGGTTTCATTTTAAGTTTACAATTTTAAATTATATTATTACACAATATTCAATTTAGAAGAAAAATAGTTATGCTTAATCTCACATAGTGGTTTTGTAAATATATCTGATACATTGTGTTCAGTTGGTACATATATAATATTAATTTTATGGATCCTAACTGCATCTTTAATAAAGTGATATTTAATGTCAATGTGTTTAGTTCTTTTTCCATTTTCTCTGTTAGTTATTATTTTTATGGCACTCTGATTGTCTATTAAAAGTAAAGTTTCAAAAATATGACTGTAAAAATTGTTCAGGATACCTTTGAGATAGATGAGCTCCGTTGTGGCTGAAGCTGCTGCTATGTACTCTGCCTCTGCAGACGATAAAGAGACAGTACATTGCTTCTTTGATGACCAAGATATTAAATTTTTACCAAAATAAGTTGCAGATCCACTTACACTTTTGCGGTCAGTTTTATCACTTCCCCAGTCTGCATCTGTATATGTTACTAGCTGTATCGGTTTGTCAGTTCTAAAGTAAGTAAGTCCCTTATAAATAGTGTTTTTTAGGTACCTTAAGATCCTTTTTGCTGCTTTCCAATGCTGTGATGTAGGCTTATCCAGGCATCTACTCAAGAAAGAAGGGGCGTAAGTAATGTCAGGTCTACTTGTAACTGAAAGGTAAGTAAGGCTTCCTATTAATTCCCTGTAGGGTACATTAACTATTTCTTCCTCTTCTGTAGTTATAGGTTCCTTCTCCATAGGTGCTTTTACTCCTTTGCTATCTTCCATTCCAAATTTCTTCAATATTTTTCTTATCAGTTTTTCTTGTTTTATGCATACAATATCTTTGCTTTTGTGTATTTCCATTCCTAAATATTCTTTTATGTCTCCCAAATCCTTTGCTTTGAATACTATCTGCAGTTTTTCTTTTATTTCTTCAAAATTTCCCATCAATAGGAAATCGTCAACAAAAATTAGTGCCCAAGTTCCAGGCTTAAAGTATAGACTTCGATTGTTCAAAGTTATTTTCAATAAAAAAATTGTGTACTCTTTCATTCCAACATCGTGGCGCTTCTTTTAATCCGTAAAGTGCTTTTCTTAATTTTAATACTTTTCCTTTTTCTTCTTTAACTCCTTCTGGGTATTTTATAAATATTTCTTTTTTCAAATTTCCATTCAGAAAAGCTGTAGGTATATCCATCTGTCTTATTGGTTTATTTTCTTGTAGTGATATACTTATTAATAGTTTCACAGTAGACATTCTTGCAACTGGTGCATAAACATCATAGGTATTATTTTCTTGATAGCCTTTAGCTACTAATCTGGCTTTCTTTGTTCCATCTGACTTTTTCTTAAAAATCCATCTAGTGTCAATAGCTTTATGTCCATCTGGTAATATAGAAGTTTCCCATGTTTGTAGTTTTTTGTGAGCATCTAGTTCTTTTGCTATTGCTTCTGTCCATTCTGAATTTTTAATCGTTTCATTGTAGGTAATCGGTTCAGTGTCAATATAGGTATTTAAGCAGTATGCTATGTTAGATTCAATACTTTCATAGTAAGTTTCATTATTATCATCATAGTTAGTTTCATAGTCTTCTAAGTAGTTTGGTCTTCTAGTTGTTCTTTGCGGTCTTGCCTGTGAATTACTTTCAGTATTACCTCTTTGTTGGTTTTTGTCAAATCTATCTTTCTGTCCAATTGTGTCACATCCAGTATTCGGGTCTTTTTCAATATCTTCATTTGTATCACATCCTATGTCATTTACATTTTCATCATCATAAGTATATCTTCTGTGTTCCTTTTTTGTTTCTTCATTTATTGGTTTATACTTGATATCTTCCTCATCAAATCATACATCTCTTGATATTACAATTTTGTTTTCTTTTGGATTCCATAGTCGATAGCCATTGGGTGCATATCCTACCATTCTCATTTCATGAGCTCTCTCATCAAGTTTGTTTCCTCTCGGTAGTTGTATAGCCCATGCTTTGCTTCCAAAAACACGTAGTCTACTCAAGTCTGAAAAACCAAACATCACTTCTGCTGGTATCTGGAAATTAATAGCTGATGAGGGACATCTATTTAATTGATATGCTGAAGCTACTATGGCCTCTCCCCATAAGTATTTCGGAAGATTCGTTTCTAACATCTGTGTTCTTGCTTTATTATACAATGTCCTATTCATTCTTTCGGAAACTCCATTTTGTTGGGGTGAATAGGGGTGAGTGTATTCAATGTTTATTCCTTTCTCCATACAAAAAGATTCTATCAATTTATTTTTAAATTCCCCACCATTGTCACATCTAATTCGTTTCACTTTAGTGTTTTGCTGATTCTCAATATTTTTTATATATCTAATTAAGTTGTGGGCTGCTTCATCTTTACTTTTGAGTAAATAAACTACTACAAAATGTTATTAATCATCAACAATTACCTGATAGTATAGTTCTTCATTAATCCCTTTTATGTTTGCAGGTCCCGCTACATCAGTATGAAGAAGTTCACCAATACAGGATGACCTCCTCTTCGGATTGTGCGGAAATGGCTGACAAGTTGACTTACCAATCATACATGGTCCACATTGCTTCTTAGAGACAGGAAGCTGCAAAAGTTTCAGACTGTACCTGTTAACATGTCCTAATCTATTGTGCCATAAAGAATCTGAACTAAGACCACACAAATTATGTTCTGAGATTAGAGATGCTTTTAAGATAAATAGTTTTCCTATACAATACCCTGTAATACAATCTTTTGAATTATTTTTGCGAATTTTTACTTCATGTTGATTAAACTGAACATTACAATTATTTTGCACTATTTTTTTAACTGAGATAAGATTAAATGATAAATTATCTATTATAAGAGCACTCAAGGTTAACTTATGTCCATTACACATCAATTTTATTGTTCCTTGCTTCTTGGCCGTCACATAATCTCCATTTGCAATATATATCTTTATTTCTTGTTGTAGTGTAACAATTTCGCTCATGTATTTTTCATATTTAGCTTGAATAAGATGTTCCGTACATCCAGAATCTATAATCCACTCTATATTCTGATCATTTCCTCTGCATAAATTACATTTATTGTCAGTTCTTGATAGGAAAGAAAATTCCCGTTGATCCGTCTCTGTAGTTACAGCATGACTTTGGTTCTGATGGTACACTCTGCCTCGGCTACGTCCTCTATAACCTCTTCCTCTGTAATTTCTATTCATTGTTCTTCCACTAGTTGAACGACATTCGTAGCTTTGTGTCCTTCTTTTTTGCATTTAAAACATATTATTGTACTAGACTTGAATGCTATGCCGTCAGTTTGCTCATTTGGTTTTGTGTTCTTCAGTTCTTCATCCAGTAATCTCGCTTTAACAAAATCTAGTGACAATTTCTCATTCATAGTTTCCAGTGCGGTTACCACAGTATTATAATTTTCAGTGAGTCCTAACAAAAGGTAAGTAATTTTTTCTTCCTCATCAAGTTTTTTGTCTGCGTTTTCAAGTTCTCTAATGATAGACTCAAATTTCAAAAAATACTCCTCCATTTTCTCATTGCTTTGTAGTTTTAGCGTTAATAACTTTTTCCTTAGATGTATTCGACTTACCATGGATTTTCGCTCAAAAATAGAGCACAACGTGGTAAACATTTCTTTTGTTGTTGTTGCATCTTTTATCAGATCCAGGTGTTTGTCGGTGATGCATTGTACAATGAGTGATTTGGCTCGCGAGTCACTTTTCTTGTCGACATTTTGTTCGTCCAGGTCCAACGTGCTCAACAATTGCTTTTCTTCCAATAGGCATCTTACTCTAAATTTCCAGTTACTGAAGTTTTCCGCAGACAATTGCGGCAAAACGTTTGTGGTGCCCATAACCTTTTAATAATAGACGACTTCTTTTATTGATGGGTTTAATTAATACACTTTAGTATTATTATCTTGTTACAAAGCACAGAGCTACATTTTTGGTGAGACAGTGACATCACAGAGAACACGTATCAAAGATAGAGGGTGGGTTGCCAACTAGCCACAGATTATATAAAAATATTGCGATTTCTAACACAAATGGCCGTTTTCGCGAACTAGTGCGCTTTCGACGGCGATCGTGACAACTTATAAGAATGCCGAGTTGTTCAGTGGTTTCTTGTACAAACCGAAGTCAAAACCAAAACTTTGTGAATCATGGAATCACTTACCATATGTTAGTACAAGTATATTACAATATTTTCCTTTAAAATCATGAAAAACAATAAATCGTAAAATATTTCTTGCTTTTACTACGTTATTTTTGTTTTCAAATATCACAGTGACTGTACTATTTTTGCAACAAATACATTGCTCCTTAACCACTACATAAGTTCGTCACTAAGTAACTGAACAAGCAATGTAAAAATAACAAAACGATATTATATTATGCGGATTCATCGCGTAGTACGGCCGCTATTGCGAGGAGTTAGTGATGTGCTTGTGCAAATCCACTAACGTCGAATGAAATATTGCTATTATAGTTTAGGGGTTTTTATAACATACGGAAACCTCTAAGAAAATATGTTTAATTTTTATTTTGCTTGAGATGACAGAAAGAAAAAGAGTAAACAATTTATTTCACGCCCGCAGCATGCGTACGTAAGGAGTTCCGACGTCGCCGTCGCTACAATAGTTTATTTTTCAATCTGTCAACCGTATTAACCTGGTTGGAAGATCGATGTAAAATAATGTTTTTAATCATTTTGATTATTTTACAGCATAGTAGAATAGAATAAAATAGAAATTTATTTGCTTAGATTGTAGGTACAGTACATGATTAGTCTAAATTACATAAATACGAGGTCCTTGTACAATCTACCTTATATTAGGCATGCAAACATTTGGAGCAGTAACAAAAAAATATACAATCATATCAAAATTCAATGTTCCATATCAAATTGGATTTTCCTTTGGAAGAGAAATGCGTAACCAATGTTCGTATAGTAAGTTACTTATCGCTGGTGTTTTTGGCTTTGAATTATTGTATGTGCATAACATATCCTATAACTTATCCTCGTGCTGTTTCTTTATTTTTTTTAATGGTTTTTGTATTTTACTTCCGTTAAAGCTTTGAATGCATTTTAATAATCGGCATGGTTCAGATAATATATTAGTGAATTTTGCTTAAAATAAGTCAATACATACATATACTCAATATATACTTCAATATATACTTCTGTCGCCCCTCACTACCACCACTGCTCAAACCTGACTGGTCTCTGGCCCAATCCGCTGAGGAAAAAGCAAACTTGTTTGCAGCTCTTTTTGCAAAATTTTCACGTCTGGATAGTAGTGGCACTCACCCTCCGGATGCTCCTATTAGATGAGAGACGTGTATGTCGGACATTCGCATCTATCAGAAGGACGTCCGTAGAGTGCTGCGTAATCTTGAAGTGAACAAAGCTAGTGACCCCGACGGAATACCAGCAATTGTCTTTAGAACTTGTGCGCCTAAACTGTCTCCAATCTTGACACGCCTGTTTCGCCTTTCGCTTGAGACTGGAAAGGTCTCGAAAGCATGGAAGCTGGCTAACGTGCAGCCTGTGCTCAAAAAAGGCAGTCGTGCTGACCCGGCCAACTACAGGCCTATTTTAGTCACGTTTACTTAATAGTAAGCTCCTGGCATACCTAGAAGCCAACGACATCCTCAGTGACCAACAATTCGGTTTCCGCAAAAACCGGTCAACTGGGGATCTTCTAGCGTATGCGATTCACATCTGGAGTGAGGCCATTGAGAAGCACGGGGAGGCACTTGCTGTTTCTCTTAACATCTCCAAGGCTTTTGACAGGGTCTAGCACGATAGCCTTATTGCTAAGCTTCCTTCTTTCGGTTTACCCACTCAACTTTGCGTTTGGATTGAAGACTTCCTGAGAGATCGGTCTATTCGAGTGGTCATTGATGGCTGTTCGTCTGGCCAATTGGCTATTAACGCCGGGGTCCCTCAGAGGTCGGTTCTCTCAGTAACTTTATTCATGCTGCAGATTAATGATCTGCGTATGCCCGGTACCTTTGGGTATGCAGACGACAGCACAGTTGCTAAGAGATAAGTATCCAGTGCGCGTGCTGGTGGGTCACAGATCCAGTCTCTCCATGAGAACTTGGTTGGGCGCTTGAACTTGTCCTTGAAGGCTGTCTTCGAATGGGGTGATGCCAACTTGGTCAAATTTAATGCAGACAAGACCCAGGCGTGTCTCTTCTCCGCGAAAAGGATATATATGTTATATATGTATGTTTATCAGTTGTCTAGTATCCATATCACAAGCTCTGCTTAGTTTGGGACTAGATGGCGTTGTGTAAAAAAAAAAAAAGTCGTGGAATATTATTATTATTATTATTATTGTTAATTTGAACCCGTTCCTACTTTTCGTGGTGTAACCGTGCCGATAACCGATCGTATTGAGCTTCTTGGGGTAACACTAACTTCCACCCTCAATTTTGGTCCGTTTATCGAGGCTAAGGCTCAATTAGCATCAAAATAGTTGGGAATTTTGGCAAAGGTGAGACAGTACTTCACACCGGAACAGCTGCTCAATCTGTATCAAGTCTAGGTTCGGTCGTGTATGGAATACTACTCTCATCTTTGAGATGGATTTGCCAAATACCATATGGACGTGCTTGAGTCTATTGAGAAACGGGCCAAGAGACTCATTGCAACGATGCACTGGTCGAGTTAAAGCTCCAGAGCCTTGAATATCGACGAAGAATTGCAAATCTTTCGGTTTTCGATCGGTTACATTTCGGAGACTGTACGATGGAATTAAACAATCTAATTCCGCCAAGTCCGTTCCTACTACAAGACAAACGGCGATGCGCCATCGTTACATGGTGGACATCCCACCCATAAGCACTTAACGTTTTGGGAATACTTTCATTGTGCGTACGGCTAAGGAGTGGAATTCCCTGCCGGAGTCTGTATTTCCCGATAGCTATAACCTAGGAGTCTTTAAGTCAAGAGTGAATAGGTTACATTTAGGTAAGCGTGCTCCATCTTCGACCACATCATCACTTACCATCAGGTGAGATGGCGGTCAAACGCGAACCTAATATCCAAACATTTACATTGAGTTTAAATAGTAGGACGAACAAGTAAATTTACAGAAAACGTCAGCGTTTGTTTGAAAGTTTTTAATTAATAAACTATTATAATGCAGGCTGTACTCATTTATCATAAAACTAAATAACTAAAACTATGAGTTGAATTATCAACTTGATGAGAAATAACTAGATCGCCACTTTTCTTGCTTTCACGCTTGCAAATTTCCCATCGCCTGGCAACAATATGTCATTGTATGTAATAGTTGCTTGCATGATTAATGCTTTTCATGATAGTTAAATCAGTACATTCGTCCGTTTGTGCGCTTTTTCAACGCCCCCTTTTTGAATGGGTGCCTGGTGCGGTCGCACCGATCGAATCCCCCAAAGGCCACCACTGCTTAAGAGAATGTGCTGTAGCGAGTGGCGCGACAAACTCTATGAAGCTGTTCAAATATTTAAGATTTCGCGATATGAGGATGTTTTCTTCCAAAGGGAATCGCGCGTCGTATGAAGCTATTTATTTTATTACGAATTTTAGCTCATTCATACTTGTTACAGGTCTTCGATGTACGAACTTTTGATGGAATAATTCCTGCTAGTGCATAGGAAGCTATAGTAATTTCACCGAGGTTGAGGTACACGAGGATGATGCCGTTAAGGCACTATCCAAATTCCGCAGAAAAAAGTAGTGTCAGCTCATTTACCCTGAGGCAAAGGCTTCGATATAGTCGTTGCAGGAACGGTTGCGAGTGTTGACATAATCACATTGGTGCTGTTAATTACATACTGTTGACCCAGTGGACGATTATGATCTGACCTTGTCCGTCTGATTATGAAAAAACATACAAAAAATTGTCCTTGTTTCACTGCACATATAGTATTGTGATTAAGCAGTTGGTTGGCTAGGTAAAGAAGTTTTATGTACATTTTTAAGATTGTTTAAGCGTTTATAAAATTATGCATGATACCGGATTAAATACGTATCCCAGGCTCAAGTTTGGTATCTAGACTGAATGAAAATACTGGAGGAGTATGAGCCGTGGTTAGACGAGCCAGTCGTATGCGAGCTCCCGCGACAGCAGGTCGTTTCAGCGTAGTTTCAGAGCGCGCCGACACCGGCCGATCGGTAACTTTGGCATCGCGACGCCCGCAACTTTTCCTGAAAATGTGATTTTATTTTGTGAACTTTTTGTTGCTGTTTCGGTGACTTATTATTATTTACTTTTTGTTTGAAAGTTTTGCAACGAGTTTTAATTATTGGTAAGTTCTATCTATACGTATTTTATTTTAGAATTAAAGTCATTTCCGAGCCACACATTTTCTCTTATTTAGTTAGAAATATTTATGAAACATGTTTCAGTATAAAAGTCTACCACTGAAAGTTACTAGTACATAGTGTGTAGAAAGAGTGCGTACCTGTACGTATCCTTATTTAATATTAATTTAGCGGGTTGCAGTTGTTAGTGTTGTAGGTACGTAAAACTATTCATTCAATTATTTATATTAAAAATATAACACTTGCCATTTTTATAACATAAAGGTATTATTATGAAAACATGAAGTTATGTTTGTGATTTTGCGACGCAATTGATCTCTTTCTCAATAAAATATTTATTCAGTACCTACATACAATATAGTGTGTGTGTGTGTGTTGTGGTTGTCGGGACGTTCCTTGTCATGTAGGTACCTATAGCAGAAACCTAAACATATCATACTCTGTCACAAGGAAAAAGGGTGCATCTGTATCATGTAAAAATGTACTTATAATGTAGTTTTACGTTTTTAAACGAACTTATAAGTTCGTTTAAAAACGTTCGTTTAAAAACTAACGTAAAATTTGTATGTTTTTCGTCAATGTTTTCGCCAATTGTTAATAATTTTGGATCAGTTTTTGTAAAGGTACTTATGTAGGTTCTTACCAGAAATGGCCCTGTTAACATTTGGTGAAGAGCAGAGAAACACATTTGTAAACTCCTCAAACTTAAATCATTGTTTTTGACAGTTACACCTATGTGGACCTGTGCGCATAGTAGCTATTCGTAGAAATTATTAATACATAATAATATTATGTAACTACAGCTGGACATGACTTGGACCGTGAAAGCAACGGAAATCACTTTATATTGAATCATTATAAAAGTTATAGTATAATGTTATATCATGTTAATGTTATATATGTAATAATGTTAAATCTTACTTAAGGTCGGGTAGAGGTCCACTCAGAGGTGATAAATAAAAAACTGACATAAAACACGAAAAAGAAGCCAGAAATACTCATAACCGAAATTAAAGTTACTTTTGGGCTCTGTAGTGTTTTTATAACTACCAGTTTTTCTCGCAACTGCTTTGGCAATTTTCGAAGCGTCTATAGCCGAATTTCTATGGTGTTGGACTTGTGATCGAGAGGTAAAGAGTTCGAACCCACCATTACATTATTGCCGTGAACTCAATCTAGACACAAGCAATTTTGTTTAGTTGGAGGGGTTAACAAGATTGCCAGTAATGTGATTTCTACCCACATTGCAAGTTCTTTTAAAAAATTATATTACTAGCCTTTGCCCGCGACTTCGTTCGCGTGGGAAGTATTTCCCGTGTAATTCCCGATCCCGTGGGAATTCCGTGAAAACAATTATCCTATGTCCTTCCCAGGGTCCAAAACTATTCCTATGCCAAACATCTAAATCGGTTTGCGGTTTACGTGTGAAAAGGTAACAGACAGACAGACAAAGTAACTTTTGCATTAGTAATATTAGTATGGATTTCGTTTACATATTTAAAAAAACCCTAAGGTTTAAACAGTTTAGCCGCAAAAGATTAAAAAACACACAATCCTACGTACAAATATATACCTTAGGGTTACTTTCGTTTATTTAATTTATTCCAATTCTAAAGTGGAGATAATTGATGCTTTTATAAGACCTATTTACTTCCGCAAAGCATAGTATACATACCTACGTACAGGCAATATAATTTTAGTAACTGAAATAACGCCAACTCTATTGGCATTGGGAAAGTGGGTAAAATCTAATTGTATTCTAAGGCTTGGAATTGAGACGTAAACGTTCACAAAGAGACTTCAGAATGAACAAATTCAGCCATAGTGCATTTCAAGGGGCTATGCCCGAGGTTTCTGAAAGAGAAAATAGTGATATTCGCAGGACTAAGATTATAGAAATCAGGTTAACAAAAAAAAAAAAAATTATAAAATGAGTATTTTGCAAAAAGGGTGTTGAAACAATTTTAAAATTGTAAATCTAAATGCTATTCTTTGTATATATGTAGGGTAAAAATAACACTTACACGTTAATCTTATTGGTCTCTTTAAACTAGATGAGGCTGGTTTTCCTAGGTGACTACCCTGAATTTTCCGCAGTCAACGCAGTAAAAGGATTAATTATTTATCATAACTCTGTCTGACAATATGACGATAATGATATATTTTAAACAGTATCGTTATAAGTTCCAATAACTTAAAACGATATATTTATTGTTTGAGATTCCGAGAGTTCGGCTCAGTTTCAAGCGCCATGATGAAGATCTATACACATGGGAAATATCCCGTTTTAAGTCCTAATGATACTTGTTGAGAGTGGACTGTATGTAGTATTTTTCTGAACTTAATTTCTTGCATAAATTCTTGCTGGTGGGAATTAGTGTGACGTACAACACAAGGAACAAGTCGGCGACTTATATCAAAACACTTATTTACTTCTGAAGGTTTCTTCACTTTTATTTTCCTTTCTTCTTAATAGTAATACTGCTGGAACTGAACTGCCGATCTCGATTTTTTTTTTTTTTTTTTTTTTTTTAGGTAGGGCCACTCGTAGTTTAGCTCTATACGGCTAATGTACTACTTAACCGGTCTGTGTCGATCTCGAAAAACTACTCCTCTTTTATAGGAATCCCTAACCAATCAGATTCCAATAAGTTTGCACACGGCACTAACGTTACCAATCAGATTTCTTCTAGTTTGCACACGGCACTAATGCAACCAATCAAATTCTTTTTGACTTTCCCACGCTAAATGTATGGGAATCTTATTTTAGCAGTTTTTCTGAAATAGGCAGTCTTTACAATGTTACAACTTATTTTATATGATAGATCTTGGTTTCATTTACCATTATACAAAAAATCTTATCAATAAGACCATATTTACACCTTAAAAATTACAAAATTCGCAAACGGTCCTCGTTACGGTAAAGTTTCACTTAGGAGCCAATTTGACACAAACTATAGAATAAAGCCGCTTCGTCGTTAAGGTAAAGTTTCGTTTAGGGTACCATTTGACGCTTACATATAGGTACATTTAATTTTTTTTTTTTTTTTTTTGTGTGTGGCATCTCGCAGGTCAACCTCTGAGGTTGTCGGCTGCTTAACCGGACTTGCCTGTGGTTGCCTTAATTAATAAATTAATTAAAGCCTCCAGCCAGGGCTTATTAAAAAACTTACAAACTAGGCGACTACACGCTAAGGGCACCCCCTGTGGGGTACGGACCTCGGCTTAGGGCGTCGCAGGGGAGGGCAGCTAGAGACAGGCTGGATCATATCATTATTATTATTAATAAGGGAATTTAAAGCTACTGGCTCAGCGTCGCGGGCTGGCTCTGGCAAGGGTCGGGGTGGACTATTACGGGGACGTCGCGGTGGGCCTCGGCGGCGAGGACGGAAGGACGGTCGGTTTTTGTGTTTGTGTGCCACTGTACTTGTTTCCCTACGGCTCTCTTGGAGCAGGGTGATTGCGTCATCGGGAGTGACTAGGGTATGCCTTGGTCGGCGAATCTTAGAGATACGCGAGGGTTCGTATTGGGCGGCCGATACGATAAGGGGATTCCTATGTTGGATTGAAATTTCAAAGAAACGCTTGGAGACACGTTTCATGAACTGCTGGATGGTGGGCATCTTGAGATCTACGTGAAGAAGCTCATTTCGAACACAAAAGGGGGCTCCCGTGACTCTACGGAGGAATCGGTTTTGAAGGGTCTGCATCTTGTGGAGGAGGTAGGGCTTTGCATGTGCGAAAACAACGCAGGCGTAGGTCATGATGGGACGGATGACCGCGGTGAAAATACGCAGCTTGCACCTGAGTGATAACTTGCTGCGAGAGCTAAGAATGAAGTGGAGCCTACCTAGAGCGAAAGCGGCGCGCGAACGTGCCTGCTTTATGTGCTCAACGAAGGAGAGGTGTCTATCGAGGACCACGCCTAAGTATTTGGCTTGCTTTTCCCAAGGGATCGGCTTGCCGTACATGGTAATCGGACGGGGGGAGGGTGGGTTTATCCGCGGCTTAGAAAAGAGGACTGCCTGGCTTTTATCTGGATTGACTTCGATTCTCCATTTCCGGAACCACTTGGCCAGAGTGTTTGCGGAAGTTTGGAGAGTGCGAGCGATGGCATCGGGTTTAAGACCGGTATAATAGATAGCCGTATCGTCGGCGAATAGGGCTAGCTGGGTATTTTTATGCTTGGGAATATCACTAGTGAATAGCGTGAAAACGAGGGGGGATAGTACGGAGCCTTGAGGAACTCCTGCGCGAATGGGATGGGGGGAGGAAAGCTCCCCCTCAATTCGATAACGAAAGGTGCGATTCGATAAAAAGTCCCGTAGGATGAGCACGAGACGGTCAGGCACGCCGAGTTGGTATAGCTTATAGATTAAGCCATTGTGCCAGACTTTGTCGAACGCTTTCGCTATGTCGAAGAATAAGGCTCCCGTTATTGCGCCCCGTTGGAAGCCGGCGCTGACGTGTTCTACGATGCGGTGGACTTGTTGGATACATGAGTGTTCGGTTCTAAATCCGAACTGCTCATTGGGTATTAGACTCTTTGCTTCGGCAAAATCTTTGAGCCGCTTATATATAAACCTTTCATAGATTTTACCGAGGACGTTGAGTAAGCTAATGGGACGGTAGCTAGACGGGTCAGACATGGGCTTGCCTGGTTTGGGAATACCTATGACGGTGGCCTGTTTCCAGGTTGTAGGGAACATATTATTGCTCAATGCGCCATTGAAGATGGCAGTCATTAGCACTATAAGCTGGGCGGGGAAAAGTTTGAAAACCCTATTGGTGATGCCGTCGGAGCCAGGGGCTTTTCGCGGTTGGAGACTTTTAATGATATCCTGGACCTCATCAGGAGTGATGGGGGCCAGTGGATTATCGGGATCTTCGACGGGCGGAAGGGAAGTTCTACGTTCGACTTCGGCGTTCACCATATCGAGGTGGGCTTGGTCTACTGGTTGAGAGCTGGGAGAACATTGGGACTCTAGGCTGTCGGCTAGGCATTCTGCTTTTTCAGAGCTATCGAAGGCGACACTCTTATCGGGACGAATGAGAGGAGGCATTGTGGCCTCTTCAGTGGATCGTAACTTCCTCTGAAGCTGCCAGAAGGCAAGATGCGTGGGCTCAAGTTCACTCAGCATCTTGTCCCAGCTCGCATTACGCTGCTCGGCAATGCGTTTCCTTACAGCACGCTGTAAGTTGCGCATGTGAGCTTTGTTTGCGGCGCAGGGAAAAGCGCTGTACGCACGGATGGCTGCGTTCTTCTCGGTTATCAGATTCCGTACATCTTCCGGGAGTTTCCAGCGGTGGTCTTCCACTACAGGAACTTCCCTTGAACAATCGTTCAGGACGGATTGTACGTGATCTGTAAGCGAGTCGATCGCCGCCGTCGTGTCAGCGACTGAGACTATGTGGTCAGGAATGGTGTCCAATTGAGGCGACGTGGTGGATTTCAGTTTTTCACTTACTTTCCTCCAGTCGGTGATCAATTGGGTCGGAGGAGGTTGGGTAGGATCATGGTTACCCGAGCGGGAACCTAGGTGTAGGATAACGGGACGGTGATCCGAGTTGAGCTCGTGAAGCGCTTCTATGGAGTGTAAATGGAGGTTTACATTCTTTAGGAGCGCCACATCGAGGACATCGGGGTTATGGTTGGGGTCGTGTGGGTAGTGGGTGGGAGTCATCGGAGCGATGACGTCATAGTTTAGGGTCGCGCCTAGGTTATACACGATTCTGCCTCTGGCATTTGTCGTGTTGCTGTTCCAAGCGGGGTGTTTGTCGTTGAGATCGCCCGCTAGTAAGACGGAGTCACTCAGGCTAAAGAGAGTCGTGAGATCGCTGGTGAGCGCGATAGGATCGTCTGAAGCAAGAGACGCGACCGACGGTGGGGGATGGTAGGCAGAGATGATGGTTATCGGAGGATGACCAGTCATGCCTAGTCGACAGGCAGAGTACTCTAGGTGAGAGAGAGGCGCGGGTGGGGTCAGAGGGATGCAGTATAACTCCTTCCTATAATAAATAAGGGTACCGCCGCCGTGGCAGCGTGTTCTGTCATTGCGAACTAGACGGTAATTCGCAATTTTGGGGTCAGCGCGGTGGGGTTTTAAAAGGGTCTCCTGTATAAGGAGGACGTCTAATTGGTGGTCGCGGAGGAATTTAGTTATTTCGGCGCGTTGGTTGAAAATGCCATTGGCGTTGAAAAAACCTAATTTGAGGGATCGAGGCCTAGTGTGGTTTGTGCGTTGGGAATCCATTGGATCAGTCCATCGCATCCATCTGGTCGAGGCCTAGCACGACATCACTGTGTGTGCTGAATATTTGGCTGTACATTGCCGTCGTAATTTTGCCGTTATTCTGCTGCTCGGCAGCCAGAAGGGCATCGCGGAGAGACCTGGCTTGGCGGGTCATAAATATTCTATAGTGGCGCAGTAGAGTCTGGCCGCAAGACTCGCCGTGCGCGGGTGAGGGATTGGGCGGTTGTTGGGCTGCAGGAGCAGCAGTGGTTTGAGGCTCGGGTTGGGGACTGGCTGTGGCCTCTGGAGCCACGGCTATAGGCAGGATCTGCGCTGCGATGGGTATATCCATCAGTGCCTGCAAAGGTTTGGCAGTGGCCAAGGAGGAAAAGGCTTTTTCGTGGTTTAGCCTGTTCCACGGGGATGGTCTCTGAGGAGCGAGACGTTGGGGAATTTGAGAGGAAGGTGCCTCTCTTTGTTGGCGGGCGTAGGCGCGCTTCGCTAATTTAGGAGCGAGTTTGGGGGCTTTAGGACAGCCGCGGTAGTTTGCCGGGTGACCGGTCTGGCCGCAGAGAACGCAGCTGGGTGGTTCCGAACAGAGGGTTCGGTCTTTGGGCCGAGGGCAGTCCGCAGTGCTGTGCTCGCCCAGACACTTGACGCATCTGGGAGTCGCATAGCAGTTGCTCTGCGCATGGCCATACAGTTGGCAACGGTGGCATTGTCCCACTGTTGCGGTTTTGTAGGGCTTTTCAATTGAGATACCGGATAGGGAGCAAATGGACTTAATCTTAAAAATCGGTTGATGACCTTCGGTTGGTTCACAAATGACAAGAACCATGTCGTACAATTCACCGCCTCTCGCTTTATGTAAGCGATGGACGGCGATCACTGGTATACCTTGATCGGCAAGGTCGTCTTTAATATCCTGTACTAGGATTTCTTTAGGGACACGTTTAATAATAACACGAGTGGGCGTGTCCTCAGGGAAGGAGAAAGTGTGAAAGGAAATATTCCTTTCACGGAGGGCGCGATATAGTTCCCTGTAGTCGTTCGACGTAGGGACGGTGACTTTAATGCCATTTTGGCAGGCACGGGCGTTTGTGTAGTTGATCTTTCGATCAACACACATCTTGGACACATCAGTCCATTTACCCTTGTCCTGGATGTAAAAGGGGGGCGGAGGGCGTTGCTTCCTTTGGGCTGAGGAAGTTTGGGCTATCGGGCTGGGGGGACGACTATTCTGCGCGTGAGCAGAGGTAGTTGGGACGGGGCTAGCGGGTCGAACGGGCGTTTGAGTTGGGGACGGGGGCGACGCGGTGGTCTTTTTGGCCTTGCTGGCCTGGGAGGTTTTCCCTTTCTTCCTCTTGCCACCGGTGACGACTTGAAAGTCGTCTTCCAAGGACGAGGGGCATGATGACAAATCATTGTCGGAGTTGTTATTGGACACTGGTTCGGTGGTGTCCATTTCACGGAATTCAACTGTAGCGCACACCTGCGCGGCGTCCATTGTTTTATGAACAATGGGATTAGTAGGTGGGCCGGAAACAATGGATGATTTCGGGAATTGGGCGGTCGGCACGACATTGTCGGTGGGCGGGAGCGATAGAGGGCTATCTACCTGGAAGTCGTTCGTTGTTCCATGAACAGTGGGATCGGAGTTGATAAACACTTCCGTGAATTGACCAACCGGAATGCCTTGATCAGCAAGCGGGGGAGATAATGGGCTGTCAAGTGCGTCACTAAAATCAGCGACGTTGGCTTCGGTAGCCGGAGGACAGTTAGCGATTTCACGCTGGATTATTCCGCCATATCTGGCGGAAATAGCAGGGTTTTCCTTAAGGATTTTTAGCAATATCTCCAAAATATTGGAGTTTGCCATGATTGGCGAATGGATCAAAAATTCAATGGGGAAATTTTGGAGATTTCTCTCCCGCGGGGGACCTATTTAAAGCCTAACTGACCTAACTCCCCGGATGGATAGGTCCGGGGATGTGTAACCCTCCCAGTCGGGTAGAGACTGGGAGGTGAGTACCTAATGGTGAGCACTAAGCTTGTAACCGGTCGCCAGTCTTATTGTGCGAACCTGGCCCTATTGGGTCTAGTGCGAAGGGGTAGACACACCCAACCGACACTAGGTGTGTAGCTGAAAAGGAAACTCAGTAACTAGGTTTGACTAGGAGATCCCCCAAGGCCAAAACCTAGCACTCGACTCCAATTGACTGCTTCACCCTGAAGGGGATCAGCGGGTGCGTCGGGTCAGCACCCCCTTGGTATTGTTGACACCGTGAGGTTTCCAACCAAGGACCACGAAACTGTGGTTTTACCCTGAAGGGGCCAAACAAAATTGTTTTTGACGATACTCTGTTATAGTAACAAAATATCCTTCACTGCCTTGAAAAAGGCGGTTCCGGATCGGGAGTTGTAGTCGGCGACTACGAATGACGTCACGACGAGCGCGACGAAGCGATGACACAAACACAGAACGATCGGGAGCGCAGAGCGGCACGACCGTCTCGGGCGAGCGTCGGGCGGAGAGTGAATAGGTACATTTAACTCTTATTTTTACATTTTTACATTTATATGCAAATCCTATGATAATTTAGGCTTATTATATACTTATATACAGCTTTAGACTAATTATAACTCTTAATATGCTACTAAATATTAATTAGGAACTTATTCTAGTGATTCATTAATTATGAAAACTTATTTCCTAATGACTCGTCGCTTACAATACTGTTAGTGCCCATGTCAGTTCAAAAACTTAATTGTTAATTATCCAAAATAATAATAACCTTTCTATAATATTGAAAGAAGTATTTTAGTTGAACGGTAAAAAGAAGAAAACTTTAGAAGTATAAGAACCTATTTAGGCTCTGAGATAAATCTTCATAGGTAGCGAACTTTGTTATTGCCATCCTATTTATTCTGCACGCAACAACATAGTCCTCACTTTATTATCTGTATAATGAGATTGTAGTGGGGCAAGGAACTTGTACCTAAACTGGAATGCGGACGCGAAGCTCAAATCCGTTCCGAAGAGTATACCCTCGAAGGACCTAGCTATCTCTTTCTAGTAGTGTGGATATCAATTCGCGATAAACGTAAGGACAATTTTATTTGATGCAATATTTGCAGGTTTTTTTAAGACACTTATTATTAACCTTACAAATGATGTATTTCTGTTACCGCTATAACAAAAAATACTAAAAATTAATTAAAATAAATATTTAAGGGAGACTCCCATACAACAGTTGTGATATTTTTGGCGCTTTTTGTAGGTAATGGTTCCGTACCATTCATTACCTACCTATAAAAATACCCATCATGCGCGAGTCCGACTCGTACTTGGCCGGTTTTTTTCTTAATAACGTATTACATAGAAAGAAAGAAATAAATTCAATTATAAATAAAAAAAATTGCTCGGTAGCGCGATATAACAGAATTCCATGTGGGTGAAAAGCTAGTTCTCAATATATATCTGAGGAACTTATATTGAGCGCGCTAATTTCTATAATAAACCCTTCCTTATACGGGCTAAACGCAAAATTGGTTTTGTTAAGCAGACTTTATTGCGTGGAATTATAAACTTTCAAAGTGGTTAAGACCCGTGATACAAATACAATTATTGCAGATACAGAATTAATAACAGAATCACCAGCTGGCAATTCTTCGAAGGCTTGGCCTTGATAGGCAGTGGTATAGACGTCCAAACAAACGTGCATTAATTGGTAATCTACGTTTATTCGACACTTGTACGGTCAGAACCAGTAGACTAAAAATAAAATGATGCAATGTTTATATATAATTAAAACTACTAAAACCCTTCATGAAAAACGATGATTATAAATAGAAAGAATAACAGAAGAGATATAATTTATTTATGTATATATTAATTTAGGTTAGTTAACCTACAATTGTTTACACTATACATTTGTATGAAACAGTCATATTACATTTATAAGTGTAACAATTAATTACAGGCTAACACCACATGTGCTATTTAAGGTTAGAAATCAATATTATTAACATACATAATTCTAAACATGAAGGAGGCAGATCGAATGACAATTATAAGGTTATTATTATTAGGTTGGTTCTATATTTTCTAGTTCCACATATGTTGCAGCTGCAGGTTTGTTACAAGATTGGCTTGACACACAACCCTAAAAAATGTATTACACTATTATTAGTTAAAAGTATGGAAATAATCTTTAAATTATGAATTAATATTATTATTTGTCGACATTAACTAACTGCAGTGGATAAAAGTTAAGTAATTAAGTTATAAGTAATTATTAATATAATAAACTACACTTGTAAGCAAGTTTGCGTAGCTGAGTTTTTGGCCAAAATGATATAAAATATTTTTGCCATCAATTTGCTAAGCAAAAGTAAATAAATCAACAAAAATGTCGACTTTTATGCTTATTAATTTGACTCCTTTCATAACTTTCACTTACTGATCTTTGAATGTGCCCAGTACAAGTTGTATATTCTTTTTTTAGTGGGTTTCAATATTATAGTACTTAAAACATTTATTTGTTTCGCTTTAACAGGAATCTAAAATAATAATAGATTGATGAGAACAAAATTTTAGTATTTATGGTTAAGATAGATTCAAAATGAAAATTCATCTTGCTATGCTCATATTCTATTTCAAACCGTTATCTTCATGTCATTTGTAAAGACTGATAACTTACTTTAGGGAAAATGGATGGAATTGCATCATATGATCTTGTTTCGAAATGCAATATTTCTTCGGGCTTGAAATGGCGGCTACAAATTTTAGAACCGTTTCTGACCCTTTTCTGTGTAGAACACTGAGCCACCGGTCTTGAAGATCATCATTTTTAGGAAAGCTTAAAATAACAAAAAATAATATATAATGAGAAGAAAGAAAAATAATAAATAAGAAGAATAAAGAGAAGAACATCCACTTTTACATTGAAAACATAGTCACCCTAAATGCAATTTGTAAACAAAGTCACAAAACTTACTTAAAAAAGGAAATTCCAGACCCGGGGTACACTTTTCACTCTTGCAATTAACCACAAAACACGTTCTTACCATGGTTACAATAACTTGCACTTTAATATTACGAAAACTCACAAAATTAAATATAATTCAAATTTACAAACATACAGATGTCAAGTAAACGTCAGACGGCAATGTAGTAATTGCCAGGTATAGCATAATATATCACTACTAATTCTTACAAATTCCATTTTTTTTTTGGTTTAAACATCTTGTGTTTGCATGGTAAAATAACTTTAATTTTCATTAATATGCATACAGTAATAATGGTAATTCATTTTAAAGATAGAATTCCAAAGAAGTTTAAAACTAGGTGTTATTACTACAACAGACAGGGCGAAAAAATTACCATTGAAATAAATATTTTTAATCTGCCACACAGAAGAAAGGGACACAGTCCACACACGGCACTGTCTCGCTCGGAACGAATAGTTCCTTCAGTTTTATGCGTGCAAGTTTATACCCTATTATTTAACAGTTAAGAAAGACTTTCTGTATTCTTTGAATCATTCGTAAGCAATCCAGTTAGTAGGTAGAAGATCCTTGTAGTGGGGTCTTATCATACACTTGCCAAATATTTAGAGGTATTTGAGACCTGTTCAGGGTATTTAAGGAGTGCGTGGTCATAATTATTTAAGTTTGATGTTATGTATGTGATGTGTGATCTGATATTGCAAGTAGTACATAAAAAACTATGTCAAAAATGAATATCAATGTCAATGTCCTTTTTTAAATACTCGACGGCGAACTTCTACTAAAATTTTCAAAACAAATCGCGTTTATAATCTCATACACAGTGGAATTAATTTTTGTAATAAATATTTTATTTTTATTTATGACTAGTACTCACGCGGGGCTTCGCTCCCGTGGATTCTATCACGGAAAAACACAACTCTCCTTTTTTGCAGTCGCGTAAAATGTAGCCTATAACCTTCTTCAAGCTTCAAGCTACTTCCATACCAAATTTCATCCAAATCCACCCAGTACTTTCGAAGATTAGCGCGTTCAAGCAAACAAACAAACAAACAAACTTTTCCGCTTTATAATATTAGTATAGATTAACATTTTTAAACACGCAAGTGTAGAAGAGCTCGTGGCTAGACAATAACAGCCGCACGGGTAAAGCAACGCTTGCCGAGGTCGCTTTGTGGATGGGTGATCATCTCAACATATCGAGAAACCTGAGAAGCCCCCGAAAGCACAGTTTGCAAGTATTGGCGGTAATTTGAACTTATTTGACAGTCGTAAGGGGTAGTCAGAAGCCAGAACTGACACTGGTCTTGCCAAGAGGTATTGAATTACCCAGTTACTGGGTTCACGAAGTCAGAAAAGCAGACGCTCCATTTAAAACACTAATACTCAGCAACCGGTTAGATTGGAAGCCAATCTCAATCTACAGAGTTGGAAAAAGAAAGACTAAGTAGACGATGATTTTTAAATAGCTGTAATATGTAATATGATTTTAAAGTTGAGCTACACGATAACTGACTAATGCTTGCACTGTCTGGACAGGTCCGCTCAAATTTGCGTGGTTATTTCCTCAAAAGAATACCACAGACATGAACCTACATGCTTCTCATATACAAATACAAATTGTCTGGACTTTAAAAGAGACTTTGACCTCTGAGTTTGTTTCGGTGTTTCTTCTCAGAGTAGTCAGTTAGGAAATACCGGCCTCATCTAGCTAAACACGCAAAAAAACGTGACGTGTAAAAGTGTTAATTATAACCAATTTACAGAATAAATATTTCATTTAATTTAATTTAATTTCATTTCATTTCAAATACGCAAGTCTGAAACATGCATATAAAAGCGTCATTTTATATTTCCATAATTTATTCTTGACCTATGTTTTGAAGATTTGTCTTTTAAAATGATCTATTGGCTTACCTTGCATATTGTGCCATTTCAGAGTCCAACGATAATCGTTTTACTTTATTTATATGTAGGTTTAATACACCTAGAAATGCCAATTAATTAAGCGAATTTCTCATCCTTCTATCTCATATGTATTTCCATAATATTTTTCCTACAATAACTTAAGCGTCATTAGCCTAATGGTTAAGGTGTCAGCCTTGTGATCGAGAGGTGGCGGGTTCGAACCCCACCCATTACACTATTGCCGTTTACCCACTTTAGACATAAGCATATAATGTGAATTCTACCCGCATTACTGGTAACTGTTAAAAAAAAAAATAGAATTTTGTAGGTGTTTCAAATCTGCTTTAAAAGTCTCTTGTAACGGCAAGTGAAAGAGGTGGGTTCTTCGTGTAATAGGTATCTTGAAAAAGTTGATTAGGTACCTGCTTCAAAAGAGCTACCCACTGTGTGGTAATCTTTAAAAAAATTTAGGTACATATTTATGAGCTCTTTTATACTGTGATTGAGATATTAAAAGCTAAAGTAAGTAAGAAGGTTGAGGTTCCTACTTATTTTTAAACTTACTATGTAAAAATATAATCTGTTTTTTTTTTTTACGTATCTGGAGGAAAATCTAAATTTGGGTGTAGGTATAATGTTATCTCGAATATGTCAATATCTATATGAATGGTGATTCTAGACTTCTAGAGTCTAGCCACACCTGGAGTCTGGGGCCGACTGTGACCTGTTTGATAAGTATTTAAAAAGTTTATAGAGACAATACGTCTCGTCGACGTCGTTTTTAAAAAATAAATAGTTCTTTCTATGTTGTCAAAATTAGTAAAAACTGCAGTTAATACTTTCTAATGTTTTCTCGTATTTACCTTGACTGTCACATGGGCACATTGTACGAAAAACGTACGAAAATACAAGGAAAATACATTTAATTTATTGGCAAAAAACGTCGGACGATGATAACAAACTACATATACGCAGTTGTTATGTATTGATATTATTATTTATTGATTTTTAATTTATTCTTTCTTCTCTCTATTAACACTTACCCTCAATCGCGACATAAATAAGCAGCCACTTCAGTGTCTTTATAGATATCCCAAAGGTTTATTTAACCCAAAGGTTTATTTAACCCAAAGGTTGACTGGTAGAGAATTCCTTGCTGCATTAAGTCCACCCATGTAACATCATTGTATATAAAGTTTAAATAAATAAATATCTATAGAGTTTATAGCTCTATGTTTTATGTAAACTTGCAATAAACCTTATTAAACAAATTGGTTAAATTTATTTTAATAAGGTCTTTTCCAAATTTACTTTTATAAAACTCTGATTCGCCTTACCGTAAAAAAACTGGTCACGGAATTCATTATCAAGCACGAACGGATTTGAAATATTAAGTAGAATTTTACGTAAACGAACTTCTATTTGACTTTGATTTAAGATGCAATTTTAAGCCAGGTTGTATTTTGGACTATGTTTTGAATGCATGATACTGATTGTGAGTCTAATTAACGTATCCCATATAAAGGCATTTGCTTCTTTACTGAAAAAAAAAAACGAAAATCATCCATTACAACACTAAAAAAATTACATTGAAACTCGAAGGATACAGTTAAAATTCGTGATCAATAATCATTTTGAAAACGACAGTCATAAACGTAGACATTAAAGACTATATAGCTTATTCAAATACGCAACTTGGATGAGAAGGAATACAGGGACTTTAATTTATACTATTTAGAGATGAGATAGTATTCATGAGATCTATCCTTGACAAAATGATTTGTTCATTGGTTTCGGTTTCAATTGATCAAAGCTCTTACAAAAAAAAAAAACTAAAATACGCATTCTATGAATATAAAACATGCATGAGCTTTTGCTATTCAGTGAATCGTTTACAAAGTGATTTAAAGATCGATATTTTATTTATTTTGTATATCTAAAGCCAACGCCAACTTTTTGATAAATAATATAAACAAAACTTAAAACTTGGTTTTCAAATAAACTACGAATCTGAATTTCAGTTTTACTGTTGTATTGTATTGGAATTCCTCATATACAAGATGGTATCCAACACCATTTATTAAACAAACGATTGATTGGATTGCATAGCTGAATATACAGGTTCCAGAGTCAAATTGGAACGTTATAACTAACTTATGTTTTCATTAAACGTAATGCTGTGGGTAGTTAAGTGTAGCAAGTTAGGTTGCTCGGTTCACAATCTCGTTAGCACATTGATGAGACTGGCTTCCGGCCCTCAATTGTAGTGAGCTCGTAAACCTGACATTGATACTAACTGAACCACCAACTGTTCAATTAGTGGTCCTCGAGATCTACTACTTCACGTTGTCTTTGAACAAAGAATGATTGTAAGTTTAAAATTAGATCATTTAATAATTGTCTGCCTTCTATTCTGTTATGCTTGGCAAAAGAAATACTTAGAATAAAATCATATGCTTATAGGCATACATCATCATCGTTCCTGGATCGTATCGTACTTACTTTGAAGCGTAAAGTATCTCATTTCCACATCTCATTTCTATCAGCTGACGTCACAGATGTGTGTATTTCATTCAAAACACATAATTGATTGCGTTCAGACGAGTAGGTACGGCCAAAATTACACGATCTTCGATTACCCGCTGTTGCTCCTTCAGGTTACTTATTACCAAGGTTTCATTAATAAGAGGAGATTCTCCCTTTTATTGAACAAGAATGACGTTTATATTTTTATGTCTATGATTCAAACGCTGTTATTTTCCTAAGATATATTCTTTAAGAGGTGTCAGTTGGACTGTCCCCATGCTTTAATATCCATGTTCTAATGAAAGTTCAAATAAAAAAACGACGGGTTGCACACCGGGAGTGCCGACAGAAGTGAAAACTTGAATATTAACATTGTGCATTTTTGATATTTTGGAATGGTTAGGGAATAATTTTGCACGAATTACTTTAATTATCAGTATAAAAGTATCTACTATCATTTATGTGGTAGAATACAATATTTATTTATTGCGCTATCGTACACAAACATGACAATTTATATTACATTAAAAAGTTTATCTCTTAGACTCTCCGTCCGTCTTACGAATTTTCGATCAGGTCACGTGTCCTGACGCGAGTTTAACATTTTTAACCCATTACAAAAAGTGCACAACGCCGCTAAAGAAGTTTTCAACTCTCCGTCCATCTTACGAATTTTCGATCAGGTCACGTGTCCTGATGCGAGTTTAACATTTTTTACCCATTACAAAAAAGTGCACAACGCTGCTAAAGAAGTTTTAACTTCAAAAACAACAAGAGGTCGGTCTGGAGTTGGTGACCAACATAACAAAACGAGATTCCTCAGTGCCTGGGAAATCACGTCAAACCGTTGGTCCAGAAGCCAGAAAATCTGACATTGGTCCTGCCAAGGGATATCGTGTTGACTAGGTACCTATTGGGTTATGAATTGTATGAAAAACAGCAGCATCTGATTAGACTAGAAGACAACCCCAACATAGTTGTGAAAAGGCTAAGCAGAACATGATGGACCTACCACAAAGTAAAATCAATTAACAAATAAAAAAAAAAACTATAAATTTGTTAAAATTTCGGGTGGCAATCATAAACGTGTTAATGAGATGACAGTAGAATTTTCTTGGCAAAATATAAACGCATTTGTGGAATAGTTCCAAAGACGATAAAATGGTAGGAAAAACAACACCCAAGAGCGGCTCGAACGGAACTCGAAGTAAAAGAGTATAAACTTTTCAACAAGACGTACCTAAACGCTTTGTTCTCGTAGATTTCGAGACGAGCTTTAATAAGCTCTTGGAGATCATTTTTAGATATTGCAATATCATAGTAATTCTAAAGGTGAGAGACAATATTTTACTGATTAAACATGTTTATTATTAAAACAGGTGTAAACTATGTTGTTGACACACTTGCATATATTGTCAACACAAATTTAATCGAGAATAGCATTATATGCTAAGTAGTATCGCTTAAACTTATTTATAAAAAGAGAGCAGATTACATGAATATTTAGGTCATTGTAGCAAATCAATAGGACATGTTGTTGTTTAGTCTTTCAGTGAGTTTTGTGAATGATTATTTACAGAATTTTCATAGACGGATAATTTTGTACCATGACCAACGGGAACAATTATAGAAACATTCAAGGCGTTCAAAGAAAACATTCTTATGAACGATGATTTCATATCAAATCCACAAACAAAAATATTTGGAAGATTTATTATGATAATCTTTAGATAATATTTCCTGCAAATAGAAGTACGCACTTACCAGCGTTCATTAGGATAACGTATTACTGTGAATTTCTGGTGTTAAATATTTTTTGTAAAATCTTCTTCTTAGTAATCGAGAGCATGTCCACACCTACACAACTTTTAGTTAGCAAATGTAAATACTAACACACTACTCCGTCTATATCACCATAACAGATTTGATGATGAAGATTATTTGACATTTAAAATTTTATCATTACTCGTTCAGCTCGGCGTCATAACGTTGTTCCATTTGGAGAAAACCAATTAAATTAACAATCTCACAGGATGACCGATTCACTCTTACAACAGTAGGTAATATTGTCCAGACGTGGCTGTAATAAAATATAAATAACGTTATGAGGTTCGATATCTGCGGAATTATTATCGTTATACTAACAGTATATTTGACACACCCACGTGGGTAATTTATTGCATTTATCGACACGCAGTTCCTACATAAAATGATAGAATTTGTACGCGCTGACGCGGTGGTATATCAAGTTCTTCAATATGGAAGTACAGGTAGAGTTTTGTATTCAGAATTGTAAACTTAATATCCTTTGGAGTAACAATGCTGTGATTTATGGTGACATCTGAGTTGACTGACAGGTTGGGAAATGCTTTAGGATGTTTAAATAACATACTGCCAAGACAAAACTTGTATTTGGTTAGTAATTAAGGAAGAGATATCGAGGTTAGTGGCAAGTCCTTAGAATTAAAAAAAAAGTGAATCTCAATTTATCACAGGCAACTTGGCCCATACACATCAAATAATTAAAAATGGAATAAAATATCAATATTTACACACTTATACATATCTCCTGCATACCTACTTGGTTACTCTCTGTTGAGATTGGCTACATAGGTTGGGACTTCGGAATCCCTATTAATCAGTCACACCTTTCTAAATAAAAAGTTGAATAAGATACTAGAAGCCAATACGAACTATTTTGGTAACGCGTTTTACTGTCCTTGTGCATCGATTGCTTTATGATGCGTGATGCTAATCTACACTTTTCATCAATTGTCTAGAGTCTAGACATTAAAGTAATTAATTAATAACTCGGTTTCTACGTAATTCAATTTTATAAAGTAACATAAGTATTTATTTTACTTTCAGCAATTCGAATACCATTGTTATTGACCTAGAAGCTTTTATAAAACTGGCTTGATTAATAACGAAATGCTTTTGAATAGATGACAAATTATGTATATAGCTACTCTTCATTAATCATGAAAAGATATTTTGGTACTGACAGATCAGTGAAGACAGCACTTAAGTCCTTTCTTTTGGATGTAAAAACATCGATTTTGCTCCTATACTATGACAGAAAATTGAAACTTAAAACGATTTTATAGTTTTTATTACCGTCAGAGAGAGTTGCATCGCTTTTTTAAGTTTTTCATTATTGTTTGCTTTTATAACTAGACAATTTTCATGATTTTCATGGAGAATCAAAAGTTCATTTATAGAGAGAAACAAAAACAACCAGGCTTGTAACTGTGTAATATTACATCATAGTAATATTTTTATTGTTACCGTTAACAGGACGGATAACCACGAAATCCATCCGGTATTTGATGATGATGATGTTTTCATGGTTTCACAACTGATTTCGGCTACAACGACTGCATTTCTGTTTTTTTGTGACTATCAAATATATATCTAATTAAAAAATAACAGAATATACGTGCGAACACACATTTGTGGACTACATTCGGTATTGATCCATCTTGTAAGCCATAACAAAAAATAGTTTTACTAAATATAATATGTATTACGAAGCTACAGATGCAGTTAGTTTTAAATAAGTTCATGAACCTATGTGTGTGCTTATGAGTTGGTCAACCACTATTCATTACCTTGTTAAACCTAGTTAGCGGTGATAATTTTCCTTTTAATTTTGTGAAATCTTAATACTAATATCTTTTCACGTCAAAAATGGTTTGTTTGGCAGAGCAGAAAGCTCACTTAAAAAAAACACAATGGGTACAGGCGTTACTTTACGGAAATCCATCCATTATACTTTAGAAAAATATCTAGTGTTGATTCCGCCAATAAAAAAAACATGAAAGACACAATTAACCGCGCTCTTAATATAAGTTTTGGTCAACCTCTAATACGTTTTAAAGACCTATTTAAGGACACCCCACACGGCGAGTTAAACGGCAAAATAAAGCAAGTGGTTCATTATAAAAATAACCTTAGATTTAATGTTAATACAACAATGAATAATATGATATATTATGATAGCAGTGTATTCCAATTAATTAACATTAACAATTACCTCGGTAATCGTTTTTATTTGACATAAGATAGATATCATGTAGATAGGTACTATCTTTCTAATTATTTTTAACCGACTTCTAAAAAAGGAGGAGGTTCTCAATTCTGATGTTTGTTTGTTTTTTTTTTTTTTTTTTTATATGTTTGTTCGGGCATAGCTCCGTTGCTAGCCAACCGACTTGAAAAAATATTTTTTTGTTGAAAAGGGTATACTTTCCAAATGGTCCCATGAAAATTTTATCGAAATCGGACGAACCGTTTCTGAAAAATCAACAAAAGTCTATAAAAAATATTTACGTTGATGATCTTTTCGTTTACTCTGCATTGCGTTTTTGTTCGCGCATAACTCCGTCATTTACGAACCGATTTGGAAAATTCACTGACCCACTAAAAAGCGCGAAAATAAAAACTTTTTTGCAAAAAAATAAAACCGACTTCCATATCAAAACACTACAAAGCCAAAAATAATTTTAATTTCGGAAGGCGGTGTGAAAAAAAAAAGAAAATACAAACCCAGTAACACCGACTACCGAAATTAAAATTATTTTTGGCTTTGTAGTGTTTTGATATGGAAGTCGGTTTTATTTTTTTGCAAAAAAGTTTTTATAGAAGACAGATAGCTGTGTCGCTATCATATTTTTTTAGTATTACAGCCAAGAACTTGGCTAAACAATTTGCTCCTTTTGAGCAATGCCTTGACATTCTAAATAACTCAACCAATTGTCTAAAAAAATGTATAATTAATAAATATAAGAAACTGTTACAATCAATCAGTGCAAATGTTAAAAAGACAACTAGCAATGTGGGTAGAATTCACATTTATAGCAATATTGTAAACCCCTCCAACTAAGCTAAATATACAACGTGTAACGGAAACCCCATATCTATCCAAAAGGACTGAACACAACATCTGGTATGGAGTCTCTATGCAAAGTTTCAGCTCAAAATAAGTGACTCACAGAATTGACCCTAAATTATTGGTTTCATATGTTTCTTGAATACCAATAATAACAAACGTGTCACAGCACTATGAGGGTCATCACTTTCCACGTCACTTGCCAATAAAACGATAATTCTCATCGTTCTTCTTAGTTTGAAAATTCGGTCTCTGGTATCAATGTATTGAAATTTCTAATATGCTCCACACATGTAGACATAGGATTACAAAACCCTTGCCATATCGTTTGTTATCATCCAAAGAAGCCGTGCACTCGGTATGTATATACCCTTTAAATTACACGTTGTATAGGAGTTGGTTCACGGAAATAGTGTAAAGGCTGGGGTTCGGACCCGCAACCTCTTGATTATAATTATTTCCGACACCGTAGCTATTGACGCTTAAATAATAAATTGAAAGTGATGCTTACCTGCTGCTGAGTCTAATATGCAAAAGATAATTATTTAAAAATAATATGAGGAACTGAAACGTGGACGTTTACTCAGAAATAGTAAGTAGGAGGGCGTTTCCTTTGAGGCAAGATCGTACCCATCGTTAGAAGCTTTTTATTGTTGGCCAAAAGCCAAAATCAGCAATGATTTACGGGTTGATATAGTGCCTGTGTCAAATTTCCATGTAATCTGATTATCAATGTTTTGACTCAACTTAATGTATTTATTCTGGTTTCATGCATTCATGATTACGTCATGCTGATTTGATATTGAATTTTCTTTCATCCCTTCGTTTTGGGTTGTCTGAGTTATTGTGGCGATTAATTATTAAACGAACCTTGCTTCAGACTGTCTGTGATCATCAATTTCATATCACGTTATTACTAATCTGGATAAAAGGGCCGGTCTTTTGTTTTGCTACTAGTGTGTAATTTGTTTGACAACCCGTTCGATAGAGCTGGGCTCTTGTTAACATGTTTAGTGTCGCCGGCATGTTGCCTTGTTAGTGTCGGCCATTAGTGCCATACGGGGTTTGGACGTGAACTGATTTCTATGGGATGTACTCGCAGTGGAGGGCTTAATGTATTGTGACGAGGAGATACCCGTATTCCTCTTAGGCCTCGTTATATTATGCCGGAGACGCAGCCACGATAGGTCATTATATACTTTCGCTATAACATAATAAATCCATAAGATTTAAAGAGCGTAGAAAGGATGTTACCGCTGTAAATCCATCAATAATTGATTCCCAAAGTAAGCGTAGGCGTAAAATGCTCAAGACGTCTAAGACCCAAGAAATCTACGGCTGTCAGTACCATTCAGAAGCTATTGAAAGAACTTTTTGTCCGAAGAATTGTTTCGTCTTTAGAAAATGTAGACTGAAAAGAAATTAGCTTTAAAGTAACAGTAACAATGTTTATTCTGAAACTCAGTTACACAAGAAAATTTTCGATTGCGTCGATGTACCAATGTTTATTGTTTTATTTGCTCTAGAGGCAGCTGTCTTTAAAATTGGATTAACTCGTCATGGCCGGTGATAAATAAGTCGCAGTAAACAATGCGGCGGCTGTAAAGTTTAAAAATTTTACAATTTTGCTTGTAGAAATAAAAATGCGTTTAATGATGCTGTTAACTGGCGGGATAGATACAGAAAACATAAGGCGAAAGCGATGGTACACTGGGTTTTAGTTTTATAGGTGTCATAACATAAAAAAATCATAAACTGGAGTGTGTCAGACATGTTGTTAGTGCAGTAACATTCCTGTGTTAGTGGTAATCAATACAGTTACGTGGCTCAACGACACTCCTCCGACGATTTCCAGATGACGACCAAGTTTCAAATTACTCAATGCAGTGTTTGTGATAAACAAGTGCTTGCATTCGATTGCAGAACTTTTATATGTTATGTTCCTAAGTCTCCATTTTATGACTCTTACTTTATATATACTTTACTCTTACTTTACTTTTATACTCTTCAAGTAGGTATTATTTTTATTTCTTCTAAGAATGCGATGTAACAAAAGCGTTAGTTGCAGTCACGATTGGCACAACTATAAATAAGCGTGCGCTATAGTGACGGTCACTCAAACGCAAGCCAAGGGTTAGTAACTTGCGTGGGTTGATACACAGCTGATCGTTCTACACTATACTTGTACATTTTCTTGCATTATCATCTGAAGATTTACATACTATGGAGCTGCATATCGTCGTTGCGCTTGCAAAAGGCGCTATGTGGTAAATAGTCATTTTCGTTCTTTTATGAAGTTTCAATCGTTATTTTAATACACACATGCTGTAAAAACAGCTATCTGATTTGCAATATTGAAAGGTAACTCTTTAAATATTTCGTTTATTAGATAGCTGTTTTACAGCATGTGTGTATTAAAATAACGAATGAAACTGCATAAAAGAACGAAAATGACTATTTACCACATAGCGCCTTTTGCAAGCGCAACGATGATATACAGTATGTTAACTAACAGAGGGCGTTCCCGTTAACCCGCAATAGTATAGTATCCATACATGCTAAAAAAATATTACCAAAGAAACACTCTGTACACGCGTACGCATTCATAATTAAATTGCGACGTTACCGTCCTTCAAGTACGAGTGTACAGAGTGTTTCTTTTACGTATCAATTTAACATTTTTAGTGAATATTTTAATATTTAAAAAATAAAAACATTTTGTTTTCGAATGGTAATATTTATTTTAGCATGTATGGATGCTATACTATTGCGGGTTAACGGGAACGCCCTCTGTTAGTTAACATACTGTATTTGCAGGAAAGTACAATTGCTACGTTAAACCATTTCTCTCTTGCATCTTTTAAATAGGTACCTACCTACATATTACTATTTAGTTATGTGTACTTACTACTATTTTCTCTGCATATAGTATCCACAAGCCACCCAGCATTAGAAGAGGTTAACCACTCAGGAACTACGGTATGTCAACAGTAAAAGAGTACACGAATGCCGAGGGAACGGGGACGGTTGCTTTAGTAGTGTTTGCTTTTCGAATTTAGTTAGATTTAAAACACTGTCAGCTTGGTACTGCAAGAATTCAACGTGTGACAATGAAATAATCTAACTTGGCAGAATAACTTTTGAGAACTGTAGAACAATCATTTGAATTAAAATAAGCTTGAGAAACTGGCACATATTCGTATAAGCTATAGACTTTAACTATAAATCCTTTGAGCTGTGAAAACGTTAAATAAGCTAGGTTTTAGCGTGATTTAGAAGCGTCTCGTATCGTTCAGTCTGAAACAAAAGGTCGTAAAAATCCAAGCACCTGTAAAAGAAGTTATAAAAACAGCATCGCATTCTGTTTATCTTTGGATAAAGTAATGATTGGAAAAAGTTTCCAATCCTAGGTAGACAGGTTCATACTTATAAATATTTAATTGCGTCAATATTTCAGTAAATCTTTTTGTTTGTGTTAAAATTCAGTTACTGTTTTATTTTATCAGCCACGTTTATTTGATGCTACTAATAAGAGTAAATGAATTAACTGCTTATTATAAATTTTCGCAATAGGTGCACAGTATGTGAAAAATTATTTGTGGTTGAAATGAAATGAAATGAAATATTTATTTTGTAAATTGGTTATAAATAACACTTTTACACGTCATGTTGTTTTGCGTGTTAAGTTTAGCTAGATGAGGCCGGTATTTCCTAACTGACTACTCTGAGAAGAAACACCGAAACAAACTCAGAGGTCTCTTTTAAAGTCCAGACAATTTGTATTTTTTTTATGAGAAGCATGTAGGTTCATGTCTGTGGTATTCTTTTGAGGAAATAACCACGCAAATTTGAGCAGACCTGTCCAGACAGTGCAAGCATTTGTCAGTTATCGTGTAGCTCAACTTAGAACTTAAGGAGCTCAACAATTTGACAAAAAATACCAACGGACATTTGGGTAGGCCACACAAGTTCTCAAACTGCTTGACATCAATAATTAAATAAATTATAGTGAAAATAAAAACAACGAAGAAAGAATAACCTACATTGTCCTCACATTAACAATAATGAAATAATTATATATAAAAAAAAAACAAAAACAAAATAAATAGGTATATACAATACTTAACAAAACAAATATTTTGATCAATAAAAAATAAATCAACTATCAAAATTTAAAAAATAAAAAAGGCTCACGTATATCACTGGAGCAGCTCATTCCCAAGCCTTCTTGTTCTCAATATAATCTTTAACAGTGTAAAAAGCTTTCTGACATAGCTTACGTTTTATAAATAATTTAAATTTATTAATACTTAGTTCTTGAATATGGCTAGGAATTTTATTATAAAAACGTATACATTGGCATCTAAACGAACCACCTATTTTTTTTAACCTTGTTTTAGGAATGACATATGTGTCTTTGTTCCTTCTATTTACACTATGAATATCACTGTATTTTTTAAACAGATTAATATTTTTGTGTGCATATAAGAGATTCTCATAAATATACTGAGATGGCACAGTCATAATATTAATCTCTTTAAATTTGTCTCTTAAGGAGTGCTTGGGACTTAATTTATAAATTGCATGAATGGCCCTTTTTTGTAATACAAATATTGTGTGAATGTCGGCGGCATTTCCCCAAAGTAAAATGCCGTATGACATCACACTGTGAAAGTAACTAAAGTAGACTAAGCGTGCTGTTTCGATATCAGTTAATCCACGTATTTTTCTAACGGCATATGCTGCAGAACTTAACTTTTTTGACAATTTATCTATATGGGGGCCCCACTGAAGCTTCGCATCCAAAGTTATGCCCAAGAATACTGTGGTATCTTCGGGTTTCAATATTTCGCCCTTTATTGAACATGAGGTAATGTAAATTTTAGGCATTTGGTATTTTTCTCATTAAGAAGAAGATTATTAACATTGAACCAGCTAACTACAGTTGCAAGGGCTCTATTTACTTCTTCAGTAACCTGCTGTTGACGTTTAATTTTAAATAAAAGAGAAGTATCGTCAGCGAATAACACTATGTCATGATTTTTGATCAGGTACGGCAAATCATTTATATAAATAAGAAACAAAAAGGGACCTAAAATTGAGCCTTGGGGGACCCCCATCTTGACCACAGATCTTTTGCCGTTCACATCGACTTTCTGAATCCTTTCACTCAAGTATGAGGTTAAAAGATTCAGAGAGGTGTCCCGGAATCCGTAGTGGTGCAGTTTCCTGATTAATGTCTCATGGGGAACACAGTCAAATGCCTTAGACAAATCGCAAAAAATGCCCAACGCATCGCACTCATCTTCCCATGCATTATAAATGTGTCCTAAAAGTTCAACACCGGCATCAGTTGTTGAACGACCCTTTGTAAAACCAAATTGTTTATTATGTAGCAATTTGTGTTTATTAAAATATCTTTGCATCTGCATTAAAATAATTTTCTCAAAAATTTTACTGAAAGTGGGCAGTACAGAAATAGGTCTGTAATTAGTAGGGTCAGATGTACTACCCGATTTAAATAGTGGAATTATTTTACTATATTTCATTAGATCAGGAAACTCACCGCAATCAATACAATTATTAAATATAACAGCTAATGTAGGAGCAATAATGTGTATAGTTGACTTAGTAACTTCAACAGAATTACCCCACAGGTCTGCAGTCTTTTTCATATTCAAAGAATTAAAAGTTTTAATGATGTCATTAGAAGTAACATATTGGAATTTAAACTCTGAACTACAAACTGGAACATATTTTTTAGTAATGTTTCTGCAGCAATGGGAGATGATTTTAGCGACTTGGTTGTCGATACGGGAATGACAGTGAAAAAAATTTCAAATTCTGTGGCGACTTGCGAATCTAATGTTATTATATTATCATCAATAGTGAGGGTGTAATCACTATTTCGGTTGCAAGACCTTCCCGTTTCGCTTTTTATAATATCCCAAGTCGTTTTAATTACATTACTACTATTTTTAATTTTAGAACTCAAGTAGCGAGACTTGGCAATATAACAGACTTTTTTAGATAATTTAGAGTAGTTCTTAACATATAAATTAAATTCTACCGAGTTAGTGTAAGTCCGCTCCTCATAGAGTTCATAAAGCCGATTTCTACTTTTATAAATACCAGCGGTGGCCCAGTCACTGAAAGAAGTGTTACTATTTACTGAAGCAATTTTGGGAATAAATGTGCTATCAAATTGCTGGCAATATATTTTGAAAAAATCATTATAATGTTTATTAGGGTCCTCATTAGTTAACAAACAGGGCATTTTATTTAAAAGTTTAGTTTTGAATGCTTCCAGGCGATATTTAGTTTTTGGATTTACAGTGATATTCTTTTTTAACATTTTATTGACTTTTTTTGGTAAAGTAATTAATTGCCCACAATGATCAGAGTCTATTAAATTAATTATTTTTTTGTGAGTCGGTACAACATCTGTAAAAATATTATCTAAGCAAGTGGCACTAGTAGGAGTTATTCTAGTGGGCTCCATAAATAGGTTTACAAGATTGTATGATTGGAATAAACTAATAATGTTAGAGCTCAAACCAGAATTTTCTAATAAATTAACATTAAAATCACCACAAACAATGACATTTACTCGAGTTACAGATTTTATGCAAAACTTCATCCATTACTTTTTCAAAGCATTCGTACAATCCTGAAGGTAGTCTGTACACACTTAATATAATAAACTGCTCCAATTCAATACAGGCTATTTCAATAGATCGTTCAACAGAGAGGCTCACAATATCCATTCTGTTCTTGAATTTAAGATTATTACTTATTAAAATTAAAGAGCCACCATGTATAGCATTTACTCTGCTGAAAGAACTACCAACCTGGTAATTATTATAATTGAAAATAAATTGATGGCTTTGAAGCCAATGTTCAGTTAGGCAAAGAATATCAATATTGTAAAAATTAAGAAAAAACTCTACTTCTAAATCTTTGTTTAAAAATCCTTGAATATTTTGATGTACCAGGTTAATAGTATTTATTGATTTTAAAACTATATTTGTGTCCTCGTTGCAGTTTAAAAGTTCATTACTGCTAGAGATTACCTCTTTTGTCAAAATTTCTAATTTAAATTCTCAGTAGTAAAATTGTTTGCAACCAAGCAATTGGTTGAGTTATGTAAACTGTCAATGCAATAATTAATTTCAGTATTATTAGATACCCTAGATAATACTGAATATTCACTTAACCTAGGATCAGTAAAATTATCAATAAATGAGTGTATATTGTATGCTAACAAAGTAGCCAATAAATGTCGACTTTTTTGGGAAGATACATTTATTCCCGAATCAAAACAAAATTTCTAACAAAATTGTTAGTATCAAAATACAATAAATGGTCACTATGATGGCATACTAACATATGCATCAAATTATTAAGGCTAACTATTTTTAAAATTATTAAGGTTAACAGATAACCCAAATAGATTTCGTAATATCTAACTACATGTAGAACGTCGTTAATTGAATAATTACCCTAATTGGATACAAATGTATTAAGTATATAATCGTAAGAGTATAAGAGTATCATACGTTGTATAAACGAGGTAGTTAAAGAGAAACCTTACTTTATGCGATAGATTCAAGAATATTGCCAATTTATGCAATTTTGTTGTGTAAACATATACTGTGGATGCCCGTACCCTGTGGATGTACGTACCTTTTTCGTAAGAGTCGGAATGGTTCTGTGCCTAAAAATGGCTAATTTTAGACTTGTACTATCATTCACCTGCTAAATTGTGGGCTTTACCTCACAGACGTAAATGTTGAGAAATCATTATTCATCTTAATCGCATTTTAGGTATTTTGTTACGTGATAAATCTAGGGTTTGTTTCTAGGGGCCTCACGTACAGGTATGATGTCTTTGGATTAGAATATTTTTAATGAAGATGCTGGATCGAGCCAGCACCACGTCAGAAACAACGCGTGGTCAATTGATGTGGGGCATAGAACTTTGGTTGAGGTTACTAATTATTTTTACAGAATAATCGTTGTCCATGATAGATGGAACAATGTTAAAGGTCCCCACCCTGGATGGCTGCTTTAAGATGCAAAATCTTTAGAAATAATATTATTGAATCGCTATCTCGAAAATTATTTATTTCTATTTTATCAACCGACGACAAAAAGAGGAGGTTATCAATTCGACGCGTACATTTTTTTATTATTATTATTTTTATGTATGATCATCGGAGGTATACCATGAAGCGCACCCAAACGAAGCACACCCAGACGAAGCACACCTAAAGTATTCCACTTAGCACACCCGTAGGTGCGCTTCAAATAAAAATTTAAAATAATTAATTTCCTATTCCACGAAGCACACCTAAAGGAAGGGGACACAAGTGTTAGTGTATTATAACAATATAGTAAACACAAGATTTATAAGAACGGTAATGCCTTGTGGCGGTGTATTAAAAAAGGATGTAATGGCTTACTCACAATAAGTAGCATGGAAGAAGTTGTTAAAATAAAGGAACATAAATGTGCCTCAAACGTTTTGGAGACCCAAATTAAGGAAGCAATGAATGAACTCGAGCAGCAAGTAGTTTCCACCATGAAGCCCATTCCTATTATACAATCAAAAACTTAATGATACATTGGACTGAGGATTGAATTTAGTCAGCACTGATATGTCACAATTTAAAAACGTTAAGTCCGGAACATCGCAGATCGACATTTTTATTTCTTAGTCTCCGCACTATGCGAGTGATATTCATAGGTGTGCTTCGTGGAATAGGAAATTAATTATTTTAAATTTTTATTTGAAGCGCACCTACGGGTGTGCTAAGTGGAATACTTTAGGTGTGCTTCGTCTGGGTGCGCTTCGTTTGGGTGCGCTTCATGGAATACCTCGATCATCGATTACTCGAAGACGGCTGAACCGATTTGGAAAATTCTTTTTTGTTTGATAGGGTATACTTCGAAATTGGTACCATTTGTTACCAAGTCAGGATCTGATGATGGGATCCTAGAGAAATCGAGGGAACTCTTCAAATATTATAGGCACACCTATGGCGTTTTCGGTATTTCTTATAGTAACTTGTGCAGTTACTCTCAAAAAGTACCATTTGGGGAAGTAGAACTGATGATGAAGACCACAGATGGCCGCCGAAACTATTCAATAATAAGTATTTCGTGGATTGCGATTCGATTACTTGAATATGGATGTTAAGCACTTTATGCTCGTCACAATGCATATCGTGATGTATAGCTGATGGTGAAGTACTAGGAGAACTCCTCAAAAATTAACGGCCCAGCATTGGGAAAAGCAATATTTTGTAAAATGTTATAAGTAGTTGACATTTAGGCTCTTGTAACTAGGTAAATTAAAAATCAACCAACTAAAAAGAGTGAAATAAAAACTTTTTACCAAAAAATTAAACCGACTCCCAAAAAACACTGCAAAGTGAAAAATAACTTTAATTTCGGAAGTCGGTGCCAAAAACGAAAATACAAAACTAAAGACACCGACTACCGAAATTAAAGTTATTTTTCACTTTGCAGTGTTTTTTGGGAGTCGGTTTAATTTTTTGGTAAAAAGTTTTTATTTTAATAGGATTCCTCTAACAAAAGAGTATTTAAAACAAGAATTTTTGAAGGGTGCGGGGCCCGTAAAACTAATTCTGATCACAGGTTACATGTATAGTGATTTATTCTACTTTTCGTGTCTCAACGCAAATCCTAAGATAAACCAAGTGAGAGTAATAAAAGTCGGAGATAAGCACGCATCACAGAAAACTTCGGATTTTTATCAGTAATACGTGGTAAATCCTAGATTTCACTGAAAGCAAATCTCAGGATTTACCGTAGATCACACTTTTACAGCAACATAATTAATTTTGTGTAAAATTGTTGAGGTTTCTTCTGTTGCTGTTACTGAAACTAATTCACTCTTGCCGTATCTCATAAAACGGTTTCAGTATTTTCTTTCAAAACACAGCTTTCGTTAGACGGTATAACTTTAATAAGAAATTAAAATACTCATCTAATTTATTAGTTACGTATATGACAAGTCCGAAGCTGGAGGATGTTGCATCGTTTTTGTAGCAGATCTGTATTGCTGTCTCGGAATTCCTCGGCTATAATGTAATAGCGTCTGCATCTTTCAGAACGCCGCGCTGTCCCGTCCCGCGGCACCGCCCACACATTTGACGCGACGTCTCGCTGTAATTCTGAAGAGTCTGCACATTTTGATTACTGCTCATCGCGCATAGATATTTTTAGTGAGTTCCGGAGAAAGAATTATTCGACATCACGCGGGTAAACCGAGTGGTGATGGGGACACACGCTGTCATTACGCATCTTTATAATTACATTGGATTCAGAAATGCTATTAATTAACCATTCAACGTAACAGCGTAGGTACTAAACTTTATTGAAATGTTGGCAATGAGTATTAGTATTGACAAATAATGTAATTTGTACATGCTTGTTTGAGTAATACGTTCGTTGTGTATTGGTATGTAGTTTGCAAATGCATCTTTGAAGCTCATTAAGTGGTTCCAATTATTGTTGCTATTCAGAATTCGGTCGAATATTGTCGTATTCACGGGATCGTTTATTTTGAGTGGTGGAGCGACGAGAGCGTTGACTCAGTAAGATTACGATTTAAATATAGGCGGGGGCGAGTTGCCAAATCATTGGGGAAATGTACGGACCCAGAATCGTGGCACAAGAATTTCATATGCGATTGTTTCATTAGGGGCATGAACTCAATCTTGATATCAAATAGATGACACGCGTTCCTTGACGTCAATGTGAATTCTTGGACGTAAACATTCACTTGAATGAAATAGAAATGTGATATGAGCTTTATAAAAGTGTAATATAGAAATTGGTGTTTTAAAATCGGGTTAACACTTGTAGGTCTATCTTTTTACCTGCTATTTTCATATTCTTGTAAAAAAGTCAGCGTAAGCTAAACGTCGAGAAAAAGCTTCGTCATGTTCTTAGTATAGGTAGGTTCATATCCAATCATGTTAGATTACGCCCTGGATGATCAATGCAAATTTTACAATCCCTGCATTTATCCGAGCTTCTTTATGAAAATGGCTCCGTTTTTTTTTATGGAGAGGATTTACTTAGCGTTTCGGTAGCTTTCATTCATTGTGGCTTTATATTTTCTTAGCGAACATTACAAAGTCAGCATAAGCTAAACGTCGATAAAAAGCTTCGTCATGTTCTTAGTTTAGGTAGGTCCATATCCAATCATGTTAGATTACTCCCAGGATGATCAATGCCAACTTTACAATCCCTGCATTTATCCGAGCTTCTTTATGAAAATGGTTCCGATTTTTTATGGAGAGGATTTATTTAGCGTTTCGGTAGCTTTTCATTAATTGCGGCATTATTTTCTTAGTGAACATTACAGCTATTATTTCGAATGCGCCTCAATTCATTAGTTCTCACTTGTATAACTCATTTAAACAAACGAAACTTCGTTAGTTAATTTAGCCAAATATGCAAATTGGGCGGCTAATTGTGAAACGTTATTTCGCAGTGCTAACGAAAACATACGGATAAACAGATTAAGGATTATTATTAAATAAGGTTCTTCGTAATGATGACGTTTTCTCAGTGGTGGTAGAGTCTGTTTTGGTTAAAATTTCAACGTAAATAGATACTGCATAGATTTTAAGGGGTAAATATCTTGTCATTCAAATAAATATATGTCAAGCAAGAAAGAAGTTACTCACAAGTCACTCAACTGTAGTAACTAATGGTAGAACTAAGTATAAATTGGCTTTGCATTCTATTGAAACTCTGTACTAGGCAGGGTCAAGATCCGCAAGATCTGATGTACGAAATGCTAGGAAATTTTCAAACAATCCACAGCGAGCACGTATGCCTGAAATAAATAATCCATTTGTAAAAAAAGCGTTATGTTGCTGCTAAGTTTGCTGTATATATTGCGTGAGTGCAAGGACAATGCCATAAAATCTATTTTCTTTGCACTTGATTTATACAGTTGGTAATGGTTTTTCTACATGTTAAGATAAACTTAACTGTAAACGATTACAGAACATAATAAACATGCAACTTTTCTTGACGAATTTTTTCCTAGGACTAAGATTTCGGGCACGCCGCAATTGCGGCGGTAAGACCCCTTTGAGGAGTGGCTAGATCGGCATCACGGCGTCCTGACCTACCGCATGACGCAGGTCCTCACCAGACACGGAAGTTTAGGGAGGTACCTGTGTCTGATGGGAAAGGAGGAAACGCCTGGGTGTCACCACTGCGAGGGTCGCCCTGAGGACACAGTCGAGCACACGGTGCAGAACTGCCCCGCTTGGGCAGAGCACCGACGTGTCCTCACGGCGGCAATAGGCGGAGACCTCTCGCGCCCGGCATTGGTCGAGGCCAAGCTGCGGGGCCAGAGGGAGTGGGAAGCGGTCGCCTCCTTCTGCGAAGCAGTCATGCTTCCGAAGGAGGAGGCGGGCCGCGTGAGGGAGAGGATGGCGTCCTCCCTCCAGCCCAGCCGCAGTGGTAGACGCCCACGGCGTCGGACGTCGGCCGACGATCTCCGGCCACCGTAGGCGCGGGCATGCGGACAGCGAGTAAAGGGCAACTCGCTGTCAGACCATGGACCATGCCCGGGTCGACGGCGCGTCGTGTTCCACGCGCGCCTCAAAGAGCGTCAGCAAAATGTCGAGGCCCCCCCGTAGAGGGAAGAAGCCTGCCGGGGTCGTGGGACTCATCCCGTTACCGTGACCCCGGTACGTAAAGGGTTATTGAAGGAACACCGTGGATTTTAGTCAGTAAAAGTCTGACAGTCCCTCCCACCCTGCCCGGGGTGGGAGGACTTATTTGAAAATAATACCACGCTAAAAAAAAAAGGACTAAGATTTATAAATGAACTTTACAATTTTCAATAGCATTTCAAATATGCATGCTTTGAAGAAGTCTATGGAAAGAATTTATATTTAAAAGTGTTATGGCTACGAGATATATTTTGAATGGTGGTGTTGGGATTCTGTTGTCCATCACGCTTGTTTAAATAAGATTAGTAGTAAAACATTGTTAAAAGTGTAGTAGCGATAACAAAGATGCTGCAATACTTTTCCTTTGCTGAAAAGTGTTCTCCGCGCTAGAAAGTTTTATTTTAACAAATGTTTATTTTTGGTACTTGATTTGATTTTTAGTATCTGTTATATTTCATTTTGGTTTTAAAGGATTATTTTATCATTTAAATCCAGCTCGTAAATCATTAATGTTTATATAAAGTAACAACTCTAGCTGTATTTGTACTTGTTATTTATTATATACATTATTTTACACCTTAAACTGTTTACAAAAATAATTAAACTAGTGTAAAAAAGGTGGTCTTATCTCACTGGGCAATCTCTGATAGATTTCACGTCCTTGCTGGCTCTGATGATTAAGGTGGATAGATACGTACCTGTTACACATGTGGATATGGTATTTATTGTAGGTATACAACAAATACCTAACAAACTTATAACCGTTCGTAGCAACCACAGAAAACGGATTATACGACCACTGAAGCAGCAGTTTTCCAAAGGATCGCATTAAAACTCCATCTGTCCCTGTTACGCGTATGACCATTACAAAGATTTTATCTGAAGGCATTTCTGAATTTATATGATAGTAAAACTTCGGCGAACACTTCACAGAAATATTGCTTCTACAAATATTATTGGTGCATATAAACCGTCATTATAATTTTGGATGCGCATGTGCATTCAATTTGGCAAAAACATGTAATATTTTTACGCTTACTGGCAGATAACATTGTCTAAACATATTTATATTTTCTCTACTTGTGAATTTGTAATTATTTTCACAAAATATAAGTACAAGTCTTTAGCCGTATTTTTGTATCGTATATTAGGTATTTACCGACCACAAAAAGATAAATATTTTTGGACCATAAATATTGTTTCTTTTTAGATATCGTTATAGCAATCACTGTGGTTTGTGGTTTAGGCAGTTCTATTTTTGCGAACATTTAGGTAGCATGATATACTAACCACTTCCTGCCCAGTGTTTTATATACTACCTACTGCATTCTTTATTATATTGTATGTTGTTATGAATAATACGCATAATATATGTATATATTATTACGTATGTAATGAAAATAATTGTATTGTTACGATGTTCAAAAGACATTGTTCGATTTTGGCCTATATAACCGATGTGAATATAAATTACATGATAATTTTCATTTCTTTTTATACTGCTTGAAATATATTTTAGTATTTCACGGAAACTTGAAATAATAAAAAGTTGGGTCACGATTAACGAATGCGTGGTGCAGTAAAAAATGTCTATTGGCCAGATAGTGTTGCCGATTTACGGGATTTTCCCCGATTTCAGGAAATACGGACGGTTGTCTGAATTAAATCAGAAATTGATAAAATTCGGACTATTTCGGGTATTTTTAACGTATAGATAGAAATAAAAATAATAATAAAATATTGAATGGGTTACGTTATTAATTTAACTCTAGAAAATAATATATAATCGTCAACTAATTGAGGACGGGAAATCCATGCTTCTTCAGTCTGACGCTTTGTCTCATTCACTTAGTGAAGCTTACATTCATTTGTTCAATTGACTGATTATTTCTGAAATTGAGTTGATCACATATAGGTACATAATAATATGAAATCAATAAATCAAATAGGCACTGTATCCTATTATTGACAATAAATAAATTAATATCTAAAAAAAATATTTATTTAACACTTTATTCATTTAAATACCTGAATTGACTAGCTGGAGAAGAAAATGTATTCCATATTTTTTTTCTGAAATCGGGGATTTCTAGCATGGCATTCAGGTATTATAGCTTTTCGTAATTGGCAACACTGGTGTGCTTATATTTCATTTCGTTTCAATTTTTATTGCAAAGTTCTTTTCTTTGAGATTTTCTATGCGTTTTATGGTTTTATTCTAACAACTTTGACTTGATAACGGACTCTGATCAGATTGCATACTTGGTAGACTCGGCTGTGTATAAAGGACTCTGTGAGTCTTACTACCTCGCTATTTTCGGACTTGATTTTGATGAATTGATCATTTTTGTATCATCAAGTGTCCGTTAGTAAAAATTGATTTACTATGATTCCATAAAATATTTAGAGTCTATCTAAGTCATTTTCGATTCAAACGATTCTTAGGCGTGACATGTATGGAGCCGGAACAATGTCCTTTACGTAGAGAAGTTAGAAAGCTTATATTTAAAAGAATAATTGATATTAACATATTATATCAAAAAACCATAGTGCAGCGAAGGGGCAACCTACTTTGGTGACCATTTTTATGTTACAAAATAAATGTTACATTAACGTGGTACCAAGGAATCTTGCCTTCCTTCCGCCTGCCTGACGCAGGTACTTACCGGACACAGGTGTTTCGAATGGTACCTGTTTCGGATTCAGCGGGAGGACACGCCTTGCGTGGACCACCCGGAGGACACGATGGAGCATACGGTGGATGTGTGCCCGGCTTGGGCAGAGCTTCGCCGTGCCTCATTGAGGCGATCGGCGGCGGTGAGCTCTCGCGCCCGGCCCTGGTTCAGACCATGGTGCGGAGCGAGAGGGAATGGGATGCAGTCGCCTCCTTCTGCGAAGCAGTCATGCTAGCGAACGACGAGGTCGAACGCGCGAGGGAGAGACAACTCTTTTCCTCGCTCTCCAGCCGCCGCGTGAGACGCCCCGGTCGTCGAGGGTCGCGAGCCGATCTCCAGCCACTGTAGGCGCGGGCTTGCGGAAGGTGAGCAGGGGTAGCTCACCGTCCGGTAAGGACCAGGCCTGGGTCGGCGGCGCGTCGTGTTCCTTACGCGCCTCAAAGAGCTGTCAGCACCAGTGACGGGGCCATTGCCTGCCGGGGTTTCGGGAATGTTCTAACGAGATGCCGTGGCCCCGGAACTTAAGGGCAGCTGAGGGAACAGGGTGGGTTTTTAGTCAGTAGAAGTCTGACACTCCCTTCCACTTTACCCAGAGCGGGAGAAGTCTTTCGATGATTTTTCCACCCAGGAAAAAATGGAAGTCTTGCCGTGATTGGTGATTTATTTAAAAAAATACCCACGTGGTGGATTACGGCCCATTGAGAGGGTCATAGAGAGGAAGCCTGTGTCTCAGCAGTGGGAATGTAACAGGCTGAATTATTATTATTAATGTTAATAGTGTTATGATTCTTTAAATATAGCTAACGTAGTTTCTTTTATTTGATCTGACTTTTGTATTTGTTTCACACCTGCTATAGGCTTTTTATCATAAAAATTGTGAGTTTTTAAATGAAGAATACCTTCTTTTAATGAGAAGGGACCTGAGCTGTTCTTGTTCTTCCCCAGTAGGATGTTAACAGGCTGGTTTCATTACAATTTCAATAGCTATATTAATAAGTCTTTCAGGCATACTTCGATTAACTTTTATTTTCAACCGACGACAAAAAAAGAAGGAGGTTATTAATTCGACGCGTATATTTTTTTATATGTATGATCACGAGACGGCTGAACGATTTGGAAAATTCTTTTTTTGTTTGAAAGGGTATACTTCGAAATTGGTCCCATTGTCACCAAGTCAGGATTTGATGATGGGATCCTGGAGAAATCGAGGGAACTCTTCTAATAGAGGCACACCTATAGTGATTTGAGTATTTTTTATAGTAACTTGTGTAGTTGCATTCGAAAAGCACCATTTGAGAAGTGGACCTGATGATGAAGACCACAGATGGCCACTGGAACTACTCAATATCTAAGTAGGAATAATAAGTATTTCATGTGTTCCACTTCGATTGCTTGAATGTGGTTATTAAGCACAATATACTCGTCACAATGCATATGGTGAAGTGAAGCTGATGGTTAAGTACCAGGAGAACCCCTCAACAATTAACGGCCCAACATTGGGAAAAGCAATATTTTGTAAATGATTATAAGTAGTTGACATTTAGGCTCTTGTAACTAGGTAATTTAAAAATCGACCAACTAAAAAGAGTGAAATAAAAACTTTTTACCAAAAAATTAAACCGTCTTCCAAAAAACACTGCAAAGTGAAAAATAACTTTAATTTCGGAAGTCGGTGCCAAAAACAAAAATACAAAACTAAAGACACCGACTACCGAAATTAAAGTTATTTTTCACTTTGCAGTGTTTTTTGGAAGTCGGTTAATTTTTTTGTGAATTTTTTTTATATATTATACTTATATTCAATTTATATAATCAGAAAAAGAGAACTTGCAATTTGGGTAGAATTATTATTACTAGCAATCCTGTTAACCCCTCCATCTATACTAATTATGATAGTGTTTAGAGTAGGATTCCGGCGATAGTGTAATGGGTGGGGTTCGAACCTGCGACCTCTCGATCACAAGTCCAACACCTTAGCCATTAGACTATTGACGCTTACTAATTTTAAAGTTGGTTTTGTCATAAAAATATGTTGTTGTAAAACGTGGACGATATTCTACTAAATCAAATAAGGATAGAGATTACATATACCGTTAGGTAACACTATAAATATTATCGGTACCATTGTTTAAGTTGACTAAACTATATCAAGTGTATTGTATATGTAGATAGTCATAGTCTCTTATGACTATCTATACATATATATTCACTTGATTTAACTAACGATAGGGTGAAGCAGAGGGCGTGTGAATCTCTTGACACTTGTTACCGGATAAAGGAAACGTCTATGTTATTTCTAATGAGGGCTCACATATTCATATTCACAACAATATGTCGGTACGTAGTTCTTAAGAGCAATATTGATTCTGAAAATAACATGAAATAACTTGATGGGATGACTCTGTTAGAATGATCAACCCTAAGTTATTGTCAAATATACTTTTAAGATATTGTTTCTGTCTTCATTTCTGGTAGCAACCACTTGGGGTTTATTCACGGTCGTCTATCCAGATTAAATGGTATTCGTAGTAAGTGGCTAAGCTCGTTAGTATTCGGTGGTCGTTCGTAGGTAGACCATCTCTTACGTTATGAGGCGGATGATAGCTAGTAAGTACCTACATATCATATCAAGTTTGGCGATTATCTTAAATTATACATCTCGAAACGAATAAGTTAGTGTTTATTGGAACGCATATGTTCTGTTGAAGTTTATCGATGGTGATAATGTTACTTTGGCTTTTGTATAATCAGCACTTGAACTACAAAGTCCCTTAATGACACTTTGTTTGCAAAATCTACTTCCAAAAGGACAATTCTAGTAATCGAATCCAATCAGCCCTTGACAAGGTTCCTTGTTCCCACAAAGAAATAGAAAAATCGCCAAAGTTTACATTGATGTCGCCACCCGAGGGTAAGGAGGAGGATATAAATTAACAAACTTTGGCACAGCACAGGTGATTTATAAACATTTAGCTTTCCGGCCAAGTTCAAAGTTATGCTCGCCAGTTTGAAAAATAAACTGTGATGTAAAATGTATTGTAATAACACATAATTGATTGTCAAGAAATTATCGCTTAAAAGCACGGCGATGATGCACATCAGTCACTCTTTCAAGAAGTGTGAGTTGAGCCAGTAGGTAACAGTTCTTTGATCAATCCATACTTCAAATAACCGCTTCAGAAGTTTCGTAACTTGCTTGTTCAGTAATCAACAGAACGAATCATACATTCCGAACACTAATTTTAGATGTAGTTAAAGTAGACACGCTTCACAGAAAGAAAATATAAATAAACTAGTGGGTTGGTTACATTGCGTTCATAAAGCCTCACATTCATAAATTCGTACAATACTTACATTATACATATTATAGCCTCGTAATATATCTTACCTGAGTTTCAAGTGTACCTACTTTTGGAATTCACGTTGGGCACTAGGGATGACCGCCATAACTTAGGTACGGATAGAAAAGGGTTGTGAACTAGATTAATATATAATGTTATCGCGGAACAGATTGTACCTACCTAGTGGATATTTTGCTAGTCAGCTCGGTATGAGTCTGCTCACCCACGTCGGCACTGCATCGCTGCAAACATCCAACAGTTAGCCGGCTCTTGCATATTCAGTGGATGCAAACCGGCAAATTCGCTGAATTGAAAAAGTCGGTACCGGTTCTAGTGGATTTGTAAATGGATTTTCGTGCCATGTATTCAAAAGAGGATTCTGAGAGAGAAGCATATATTTTTTATGCATGATAACCATTTTTCATCAAAATCTTAATATAAATAATAATATAAAAAATAATAAAGAATATAAGGAAATAAAAGAAAACTAGACTACGAGAAAACGCCCCTGTGCGGTTTGTGATGTTAACGCCTGTGCCAACAAAACTCTTGTTGCGGACTTGTGGCGTTTTCAAGAAACCTCAAACCGCGTTTCTACGACCAACTTGAATTTCCGCAAAGCGAAATTTCAATTGCGGGTTTCTTGCTGCTTTCGTTTTTATGTGGATTTTTTAGATGTTCGAGATAGTTTGCCTCTGAGATCTACTAGCACATAAAATACTATGTAGTTGTTACCTTATTGCAACTCTCCACTACTTTGTAATTTAAAAGATCTGCTTCGTAAAACGTGGATCAGACTTAATAAATAAATAAAATTCCTTTATTGCAGGCACGCAGGCCCATATAAAAAATAAACATAAAGAAATACAAAATTAAATAAAAAAAAGAGATACACTTACAAAGCAATTCAATTATATAATTCCATTCAATTCAGTCATTAAAATCATATTAAAAACATTACAAACAAATAAAACAAAAATGTCAGATCTATTAAATTAACTAATTAGCAGGAATATTGACAGCCGTATACAAAGAAGTAATTAGCTTCATATATAGCTCTCAATATTCCATTGTCAGAATCATGAACACGGCTCATAAAGGAGGCCCTAGCTTTGCGTAATACAGCATGGAAATCTACGTGTATTTAGGCAAATTAAACAATTTGATGATGATAAGCCAGTTTCTCAAGTTCATATTTTTGTGAAGGCTGTATTATCGTCATTAATCTAAATTAGGGTCAGGTGTGCGGCCTTGTTTTGGAAAACAATGCTCCGATAGAAAATGCTCATACTTATGTCAGACAAAGCGTCCGCGCTTAAAATAACTTTAAGGAAAATGTTGATAAATGTGGGCATGAAATCGGATCGATATCACACAATGAAGGGAGCCGGTGTTCACCTGCATGATAAATTCTTTGGGCCCAAATCTCGATGCCGAATTCCCGCAGGTTTTATTTTATCCAAGCTTGCTCAAATGTATTCTGTGTGTGCGCTGGTACGTACGTACTTACCTCTGTAATCCTTAGATGCTTGATGTATAGTGGTAGAATAATAAATGAGCGCCATCAATAAAATGTTTTGCAACAGAGTCCAACTTTTATTGGTTAGTTTATTTAATTTCGGCGAGTCATCTGGTTCTCTGTCTGTCTAATTATGAAAATCGTGTCTTTTGTAAAGTCCACAAAGTCCGCTGTTGTTTTATTTCATTCCTTTATCCTCACAGAGTAATGAATATGTAAATTGGGAACTCTAGTGCGGCATTTCCTTGATAGGTATGATAAAATATTCTGTGAAATTTGATTTAAGTACAGGAATTTCGTATTTTAATTGGAGGATTATAAATTGATTTCACAAAGAAGGTAATAATTTGATAAAATAGACGCTTTACTGCTTTTAACCATTTAGTGCGGAAGAGCAGCTAGGTAGCAAATTCAATTATGGTTTAAGTTACTTTCGAGTCTACCTTATGTTCAAGCCGTGCCATGCGTTGATTTTATATGACTTTGAGTAGAGTATTTTACATATTACAGCGGAATGCTACAGTGTTTGCGAAAGCATTATGTAAACTTAAGCGCATTAAGAAGGTCGCGTAGTCTGTCCTGGCCGTTGAGTTTACTATCACTTTCGAAGGTATTAGTTTAAATCCCCGAATCAACATGTAAATTATTTAATTACTACATGTAACAGTGAGTGTGCTACCAGATAATCCATTTGCAATTAACATAGTTTGTGAAACTAAACAACGTTATGTTAATAATCTGTATAATATACGAGTATATTAAATAAATCACGGCACAGCGCGGTTTTATGAATTTTAAAGATTTTTGCAAAACCTAAAAAAATATTAGAACACAGATCGCATATTTGCATTTATTTGAAATTTATTTAAAAGAATTCAAATAAAATAACTATAATACATTTAAATAAAAACTCTTAACTAAATAAACACTCAAATATGGCGTCGAAAGAAATCTTATCATATGCTGTAGGTATTAGGCTGCTTCTATTTCTTTTCCTGTTAGCTTCTTGTGCTTGTAATGAACATATGATAACACACATAACCCACTGTGAAGTGAAATTACCTACTAAGTATTGGTCTGCAACTAACTGTGATATTATTTTTAGAAATAACATTGTTATTCTGCAAGTCTTTGTTCGATGACTTTACCGCATTATAGTGGGTAAGTACTTCCCGCACCTTATTTATATTAAAACAAACGCAGAAACGTTTGATTGTATAACTCGTTCAGCCGGATCTTTCATAGCGATTTTTTTTTTAATTTAAAATAGGTTCGCGTTTGACCACCATCTCACCTGATGGTAAGTGATGATGATGATGATAATGATGTGCGATGGAATTACACAATCTAATTCCACCAAGCCCGTTCCATCATCGGACTACGAGACAAACGGCGAAGCGCCATCGTTACATGGTGGACATCCCACCCATACGCACCAAACGTTTTGGGAATACCTTAATTGTGCGTACGGCTAAGGAGTGGAATTCCCTGCCGGAGTCTGTGTTTCCCGATAGCTATATCCTAGGAGTCTTTAAGTCAAGAGTGAATAGGTTACTTTTAGGTAAGCGTGCTCCATCTTCGACCACATCATCACATCATCATCATCATGATTTCTGCTACCTTCGGCAAAAAAGCCAAAGTTTTGAAATCTTTTCTTTCGAAATCCACATTATTTCGAAATGTCGTCTGCCTGCATCCTCAAGTCCAGCAAAGGCATCAATAGCAGAACTTGAAGCAACTCAGGCACTTTTAAGTCTCCCGATTTTGTTTAGAGTAAAAGTAGCAGTTACAAATTAAACTTATACTGGGCTAGATCTCTAAATTGCACTTTAATTCTTATTATTTTATGAAATGTCCCAACTCGAACCATAATTTCGATTAAATTATCACCAACAGAGCAAGTGATGATTATCTAAAATCTACGGTTCTTTTTGCAGTGATAACGCAGTCCTTGCTGGCATCAAAATAATGTTTGACTCATTCAGAAAGAAAGATTTTTTTCGGAAAAGCTACAGTCTACTTTTTGGTTGTTGGTTTTATAGTCTTAATATCTAAGCAAAACATTGTAAATTAAAGGGCTCAAGAAAATGCGTGGCTGGGGTACAATCAAAAGTGCCAACAAAGAAAATGCTGACAAAAAAATTATCCAAAGGAATAAATAAATGTTGGGGCTTAACTTTGCTGGTTTTTAATGGAATTATTGTCGAAAATTTGCAAGATCTGTAAATCTTTATTTTGCAAATTGGTTATTAAATAACACTTTAACAAGTATTTTTTACACGAATTAGATGATACTAGTTTCCTAACTGACTGCCCTGAGAAGAAACACTGAAATACATTCTTAGGTCAAAGTCTCTTCTGAAGTTCATACAATCTAAAATCTGTCTTACAATCAAATCTTTGTATGTCTTATGAACTTCGGAAAAGATTAATAATAAAATTGTTTATTTTCTTCTCACTTGTAAACAAAAATAAATAACTACAGGAACATAATAATTAACCTTAGAAAGATGATTACTAACATAAACTTCCAATTTGAACTTGTTAAAATTATTTATATCGTATTACCTACTTTTAGATAGTTTAAAACTGAATTATTTCTACCTTCGAATTCGTCTTCGGTTTGGCTGAGCAGATTGTGGTGTTAGACGATTAATCGAGTTCGTCTCCGGCCAGAAATCGGCCTTCAGTTCATCGCTATTCATTAGTCAAGAGAATGATGGCTACACATAATATCTCTACCTATTCAGTAATATTTTTCAGTCTTCAACGTTATAACATTGTATGACCATAGGTTTACGTTATGGTCGTTCTAATAGCATTTATGGTTCCGTAATTTTCTTTACTTAATCAACCCGATGTAGTTATATCAACCGATTAGTATCTTTACATATTAATTTAAATATAATATAACGCGTTTCTTTTTCTTCATCAAAGTAACTTAAGCTAATTACAGTAAACTTATTTATTACAAAAGTCTCCCGCCGCGTCTGTTTGTCTGATCGCAATAAACTCAAAAACTACTGATCAAATTTTCATGCGGATTGCACCAATGCATAGGGTGCATTCATGAATAAGGAGTAGGTAACTAGGTTTTAGTATCCACCGTGTAATTTAAAGGGTATATATATACTAAGTGCACGGCTTCTTTAGATGATAACAAACGATATGGCAAGGGTTTTGTAATCCTATGTCTACATGTGTGGAATTTATTACAAATTTCTATACATTGATACCAGAGACCAAAATTTTCAAATAAAGAAGAACGAACAGAATTATCATGTTATTGGCAAGTGACGTGAAAGTTATTGACCCTTGTAGTGCTGTGACACGTTTGTTATGATTGGTATTCAAGAAACATATGAAACCGATAATTTGGTATCAATTCTTTGAGTCACTTATTTTTAACTGAAACTGTGCATAGAGACTCCATACCAGATGTTGTCTTCAGCCCTTTTGGATAGATATGGGGTTTCCGTTACACGTTTTATAATTTAAGTGTTGTGTGAATTAGCATAATAAGACTGTCCGAAAGCGAGCCGAGTCACTCTAATTTTATTTTATAAAGTCCAGTATTTAAATTATAAAATTCCGTAAAAAAAATTGCCTGAAAATGACTTCGTTATCCCAGAATTTCCTGCGTACGTATCCAACACTCTAATTTCCTGTTAAGTGAAAAATATACTAAGAAATAACAATTTTCCTTGTAATTATCTTAGCCGAACAATCGAAAAAATGATTTATGTTATTTTCTGGTACTTACGCAAACTAGTAATTAACGCGTTCATTAATTAATTCTAAGCAAATTGAAGCTGTATTATAAATCACATAATTGGCTTGAACCGACATAGGTATTAAGCGGTGATTAATCGCCATTTTGGCTGCTTTCAGTCCTCGCTCACTTTGCCTAATAGCGCTCGTCGAGATCTTAAATACTATGACATTGATCTTACTTTATCGTCGCTTGAATTACATCTCTAACGTCGACGTTTCCATTTTAAACTATTATGACCGTTTACTTTGAGTGCTTTAAGAGAGTTAGGCTTTAAGCACTAAAAAAGAACCGCTTGAGAAAATACTTAATCGACGATTAAAACTGTCTTTGAAAATATGTAATTATTAGGAATACTAAATAACTTAACTTTGTAGGCCTAATACAGGTGTAATATTTCAGTGTTTTCAGTTATGAGAAAGCTAAATTGTGCTAGGAAGGTATCTTGAGAGATGTCACGAGATTAAATCCAATTAAGTACAATAACAGCGGTATTAATTTTGCCTATAAAGTTCGCCGAGAAAGCAGGCGTCCGTGGTTTAACTTTCTAGCTCCAAGTTTAGCAAATAGGAGTTGAATTTTAATGTGTTTATTATATTTTCAATGGCATACTTCCAATATAATATGCATGTATGTACTACGAAACGAATTCAAGTTTTTATCTTCGAGTATAGAAAATATAATCCGATCCATATCTATTCGTCAAAATATTTACAACTGGCTTCTGCCTGCGACTTCGTTCGCGTGGTAGGGTTTTTCCGCGTAAGTCCCGATCCCGTAGGAATTCTGGGATAAAAACTATCCTATGTCCTTCCCAGGGCCCTAAACTATTCCCATGCCAAATTTCATCTAAATCGGTTCAGCGGTACAAAATGATGCATGATAAACCTTTAAGATTTCCGATATTGTATTTGCATGTTTTTCGAGCTTACTCAACATAACTCTAAATAAAATGAAACTCATAATAAATACTCGATCAGAGCAAAAATTATAGTTCACAGGTTTGAGCGTTGTGCTGCGAATGTAAAATTAACATTGTTTAGAGCACACTGCACATCGCTTTACACGTGCAGCCTGTGGGCTAATTATACGCAACGATCCTTTAGCGCTCTGCGCGCCCAGTACAACAACGCGTTCAGGGCGTTGTTGGGGCTGCCGCGCTGGTGCAGTGCGTCGGGTATGTTCGCGGACGCACACGTAGACGGCTTCCATGCCGTGCTCCGCAAGCCATACGCCGCGACACAGCATCCTGGACGTTATAGCGGATAGGTTGGACACGCGGTACGTCCAACACTGGGTCACGACCCATATGTTAAAATAATAATAGTTTAAGTATGTTTTATTGTATTCTTTATTTTTCTTACTAACACTTATTTTAAGTTCTTACTGTACTAACATTCTATGGATTCCGTATATCTGAAATAAATATTTTTTATTTTATTATGTTTATTTATTTTATAGTAACAAATCATAAGGATAAAGGTGATATTGAAATAAATAGCTGGTCAATAACGTACGTGAGCTTAGTTGTGTGCACTCTGTACCTGTAGATTAAAAAATATATCATTGATAAATATATGTGCTGGGGCGGCAGCTGCAGGTGCAGAAAATCTCAAATGGCGCAAATACAACAACCTAATTGGGTGCTATATGTTTGAGCCGTTTGGGGTTGAAACGTTAGGACCATGGGGTCCGAGTGCGCATCGACTCTTTCGTGACATCGGCAAACGATTAGTCGAATCCGCAGGTGACCAGAGAGCTGGTCTTTTCTTTGGACAGAGAATCAGCATTGCCATTCAACGTGGCAATGCGGCCAGTGTTCTGGGCACTTTTCCCATTGATAGCGATGTTGACGAGTTTTTCGATGCCTTATAATTTATTTTTATTTTCGTCTGTATATATTTTTATTAAGTATAGAAATACTTAAGTTAAATTGTTCCAAAATAAAATATATCCCATTAAAAAAAATATATATATGTATAATGATGAACAAACTGTATGGAGTTGCTAGTTATTTGTTCATCGGAACGGCATTGACAGAAGGATGGACGCTATAATATTTTATGTCAGCACATTGACAAGCAGACAGATGTCGCGCCCGAAAATATTATTTTGGTCTCGTTTAATTGCTATTTGGGATAACAGACATAGTTATTTGTATTTTTGTTATTTCGTAGCGACCAAGAACTCATCTGTTATAATGAGATGTGGAAACTTTCATGCCTGCGTCATTCATATAGTTTTAATACCACGCAGTTTCCCATGTAAAGTATTAAATAATTATTGGAGTCTCAATTTAAATAAAAGTTACACACAGCTAGCAGTCTGAATTATAAAATCTCGCTAACCATAACCATAAGTTAATTTAACAAAAGTTACAAAACAAAAATGGCCAAGTACGAGTCAGACTCGCCCATGAAGGGTTCCGTAGTAATTGCGCCAAATAACTTTGTTTTTCATAGTGTTTGTATGAAATACAAAGTTATGTTGGCGGTTTTAGAAAATGTTCTATAACTCAAAAACCGCTAACTCGATCTCGTTCAAACTAATTTTCCTTGAAAGTTTCAATTAAGATCTACAGCATATATATTTTTAGATTTTTCTCTCTATTATTATAAAAGTTAGAGGGGGGGAGGGGCACATTTTACCACTTTGGATGCGTATATCTTGTGAACGATTGACTTTAAGAAAAAGTGGTTTTAGAAACCTCAGTGTCATTTTTAAAGACCTGTCTATGGATACCACCACAGAACAGATAAAAGAGGTTAGAAAGGAAATAGTTCCTGATTTGTATGAGAACGCGTGTCGCCGCTTGTCTCCCACTACAAGCAACTCCACTACAAGTAAGAGGCCCGTTACGTATGCGAATTACGCACACGAATAAATTACACACACTTAAATCGAGAGCTTGCTACTGATCAAGGCTCGGATACCGGTTAAATTTTCAAACCGGTATGATGTACTTGACTCCAAAACCTTTACATTCGGTTTCGTTCGCATAAACCGGTTTTTTTAAACCGGTATTTGGAAGAGCATTACATAGAGGTTTTTTCGGATTAAACGGTTTAGAGCAATAAAAACCGGTTAATACAGACGCACGATAAACAAACGTCGCGCGCTGTTCAGTTGCTATTCAGTCGTAAGAATTTTTTTATTCGGGTCGAACGTTTATTTATGTCATTGCATCAATAAGCTCCGCAGGCTGTAAAAACATAAAAACTGGTTAAGTATCTAATATTTTTTTTGGTGAAATTAAGTTGATAATGACGATAAATAATCGGTAAACATAATATTACTTTTCACCACGGAATAGATGAATAAGATTGGAATGGTAATGTGGGCGTGGCAAGCGTCCCACATTTATGATACGAAAATCATAGCTCGACCGATTAATTCATTCACCGCGTTTAGTGCACTTCGGATTACTTCGGAATACAGAGCTCTGCTTTAAAATGCCGTGTTGTGCAATTATAACCTGTAAAACAAAAAGTTAGACCGCAAGTATAGAGCGTGGAGGTATATCTTTCCATGGGTAAGTCGAAAATAACATTTAATTACAATTTTATTTGTAAAAACCATTATAATATTCTGATCACTATGAAATTCCCAACATTAACAACATTATTACAACAAGTTACAAAAAATATACATTGCCCGATGTGTACTCGACGCAATGACCAAGTCCGCTTCCGCCATCGGAACTTTAAATAAGACTGCTCTCTGCGCTCCTCTGCGATCTATTTATACCCCGGCCTATGAGTTCTAGAACATACTTGTAAAATCGACTCACTGCCTATATTGCCAAAAATATTCCAGAAGCTATTCAAGATACACAGTACTGCTACTCGCTGCTAGATGGCGTTAGTGTCTCGAACATTCTAGATTTCTGTCGAAGTTTATCGACGTACTTCGCTAAACGACTAGCGTAACACTGCCCCCTCCTAAGACATGCTCGACCCGAGCATCGTTAGACCCGTAGTAACGTGCCAGTCGATCAACTTGAACAATCTTTGGCGCAGCTCGTGGACCTTTCTGGATCCGATAAGTGACGTCATTAATTTTAGTCACAACGCGGTATGGTCCATCCCATTTTGCCTGTAACTTCGGCGACTTTCCTTTGCTGCGCACCGGATTATGGAACCAGACAAATGAGCCTTCATCAAATCCTGAATTCTTCATTTTTCGGTCGTAACGAGTCTTCACCTTCTGAGACATTTGTTGACCGGATTGTCTGAAATGTTCGTATAAGTCGTTTATTCTGTTTCGCAATTCACTCGCTTAGTCTGTTACACTACAAGGTGTATCTGGCAGTATACCAGTGATTAGGTCTGCAGGCAACCTAAGCTCTCGTCCGAAGTTCACGAAAGCAGGTGTAACAGCTGTACTCTCATGAACTGCACTTCGGTATGACAGAAAGAACGGCTGAATGTGTTTGTCCCAATCCTTTTGCCTGCTTTCCACAACTTTAGCCAGATATCTCTCCAATGTCTGGTTGAAACGTTCCACCATTCCATCAGATTGTGGGTGATACGAAGTGGTCCTGGTTTTATGAGTACCCATTACTCGACATCCCGTCTCCTGAAATACTTGTGACTCAAAATTCCTTCCTTGATCGCTGTGAATTTCCAAGGGTACTCCGTAGCGACAAAATACTTCGTTAACCAATTTATCTGCCACCGTGGTAGCTTCCTGATTAGGAATGGCAAAAACTTCTGGCCACTTTGTGAAATAATCCATTACGACCATAAAGTACCTGTTCCCACTCTCGCTCTCAGGAAATGGTCCCGCAACATCCAGCGCTATCCGTTCCCATGGGGCTCCCACATTATAGATCTTTAAAGCTCCTCTACTGCGTGTTTGAGGTGCCTTAACTGCTGCACAACTAGTACATTTGCGGCACCAGTCTTCTACGTCGTCTTGGCAGTGGTTCCATTAAAACCTCTCTCGTATCTTTAACAGAGTCCGTTTTACTCTCATATGACCTCCTGAACATCCATCGTGGTAAAGCCGTAGAACTTCAGGTACCTTCGCTTTTGGTACGACCATTTGTAGGTGACAATGGTCTCCTCGAGTATTTTCCCATTTGCGGCACAATACTCCCTCGTGAATCACCAAACTGTCCCACTGTGCCCAATAACTTTTTGTTGTAGTGCTCATTCCAGCGACGTCATGCCAACTAGGCTTTGGAGCAGCGGCTTTCTTCCATTCAAGAATGGGTTTGACGTCTAAGTCATCCTGCTGCGCACGCTGTAGCGCTTCTTTTCACTCATTGCTCAGGTCTGTTCTCAGCATCTTGATAGGTACTATTTCTTTTTCTTCTTGCCTAACACAGTGCTTACATTCTTCAGGGCAAGGTCTTCTTATTAGCGCGTCCGCGTTGCCGTGACATCTTCCATTACGGTGCTCAGTTTCATAGTGGAACTCTTGCAGTTGTTCAATCCACCTTGCAACTTGCCCTTCAGGGTTCTTGAATTGCAAAAGCCACTTTAATGCAGCATGGTCGGTCCGCAGATAAAATTTTCGACCAAGCAGATATTTACTGAAATGCTGCAATGTTTTTACTACTGCTAGTAGCTCCCTTCTCGAGACACAATAATTTCTTTCTGGTTTTGATAAAGCTTTACTGAAGTAGGCTATCACAACCTCTTTATCTCCTTTTCGCTGTGATAACACGCCACCAATTCCGGTATTACTTGCATCTGTGTCTACGATAAAGTTATTCTCAGTGTCAGGAAATCCAAGAAAAGGTGTATCGCACAGACGCTTCTTCAATTCGCGGAAAGCAGCGTCGCAGTCTTCTTCCCAGCAGAATGTTCGCTTCTCTTCAGTGAGCTTGTGTAATGGCTTAGCAATATCAGCAAAATATTTCACAAACCGGCGGTAATATGAGCACAACCCTAAAAACGCTCTGACCTGTGTCTTGTCTTTTGGTACTGGCCAATCCTTAACAGCGACTATTTTGTCCGGATCAGTTTGCACACCTTCTTACTTCTTATTACCAAAATACTCTAAATCTATACTCACTTAGCAATATGATAAACAACTATCTTTACTTCGCTATTCTCTAACTAGTGCGAATGAGATAGGTATAGGTACCTACTTAAATTTTTACTGTCGCTTTTTCGACTCCCCACGAGACCCCCCCTTCCCCTCCCCGCACCCCTCTCAGGGCTACTTCACCCCCCGCGACCTAACTTCGTTCCCGTGGTCGCAAGATAGCCGAGTTTGGGCTCATTTTAAAGGACAACAAAAGCTCTACCACTTGGCCCCAACAGAATTCCAAAATTCGGCAATTTATGTGTCTGTCTCGTTTTACTGTCGCTTTTTCGTTTCATAAACTTTCAAATCATAACGACGCTAAAGAAGTTTTCACTTCAAAAATATGTCATTTATAGTACCTAAATATTTTGTTGATAAATATTTCTTCAAAATAAAGTTATGTAATAATAACGGATGGAACAGTCAGTAAGACTTTGCCACGCCCTTCCGCTCTACCCCGATCCGGGGGTGCGGTATCTCGTTAGAACATTCTAGAAACCCAAAACCCGCAGGATGTTAAATATACCTACTATTACATATCATATTCGACATACAAATTTTCATTGACAGTTCATAGCCATTAAAAAATATAGTAATGGGTGGGAAAATCATCGAATAACTTCTCCCGCTCTGGGTTAAGCGGAAGGGAGTGTCAGACTTCTACTGACTAAAAACCCACCCTGTCCCTTCAGCTGCCCGTAAGTTCCGGGGCCACGGTATCTTGTTAGTACATTTCCGCAACCCCGGCGGGCTAGTTTTTTTTACGAAGAATATACAAAGCGAAGTTCCTTATCTATTTCTTATTTATAGACATCAGAATGAGATAGAAAAGTATACTACCTATCTTACTTAGGTACATAATATTTCAAATGCAAATATCAAGAATATACCTACCTACCTAACGTATGTAATAACTATCGTTATTTTGCAGTTATTAGTTTACAATGTTAATAATATTAATTATTAGCCAAGGTATGGAACTCTCTGCCGACTTCTGTGTTCCCTGCCACATACCTATGATCCGTCAGTCTTTAAAGCAAGAGTGAATAGGCATTTTCTGGGCTCGCTTGTCCGATCGTAGACCTCATTTTACACTTATATGTATGATCGAGGTCAAGGGCACATTCGTATTAAAAAAAATTATAACAAGCAAGACTATGGGTAGGTATAGGTACTTAGGAATTTATATCCAAAAAATAAAATACAACTTATCCATTATTAATTTGTAGTGCTGAAGTCAATAAACTATATTATATAATCAATGTATAATAATAAACTCACGAAATATTGAATTTACCTCAAGTTCAACTGCAAGTCAAAAACTAAATCATTCAAAGTAATCGCGAAGTCAAATAATCAATAAAGTATCAAAATCCAAAGCTCAATGTCAGGGGTTAAAGTGATAACGATACTAAAGTGCAAATGATAATAGCACAGTCATCCCTAGTATACATACATTCACAACACGCACGACCTAAAATTACGTAATTGTAGCAGATAAGCAGACTGACCGGTGAAATGCACACAGGCACTGGTTCCCGGCTTGTGTGACTGTGTGCGTGCACCCGCCCCGCCCGCGCGCCCGGGGGGTAAATATTCAAGTGAAATGCAGAATGATTCTTGTAAGAAACGGGCGCCTCAAAATTGACGAGTAGCCTTTTAGGAGAAATGTTTTTACCAAAAAGCAACTAGATGTTTTAATTCTAAATAAAGTTATTTAAACTCTTCAATAACTAAACTATGTCAGTAAAAATTTTGTTTCAGAGATTTTATATTTTACTTTTATACTTTTAAGGCCCTAAGTTGCGTTAAAATTCGTGTTTAAATACGGAAATTTGGAGGCTCAGAACTTACAAAATTCCTTTTTCTTTTACTATTTTTGTTCATCACGGGCATAGATAATGACAAGACAAATCGATATTATACTCAACTTTGAAAGTACGATATCAAATAATGGAGTAATCCTACAAGTATATTTGTATGGAGAAAATGTCAACAACCGTGGCCTTAATGTTCGGAATTTCATAGTGATCAGAATATTTTCATGTTTTTTACAAATAAACTATATCTTTATTCAAATGTCGATTAAAAGAGCATTCATTACCTTTCCTCTTAACTGTGTTAATTATTTATGTATATATTTATATTATTTATTTATTAATATATATTTTGCGATCTCTTACAGACAACCTTTGGATGGACAAACTTATAGGAGACAGATTAAGGGCTGTCAGTGTACAAACATCATAATATTAATTGAACATAATAACATAACATACATACAATACCAAAATCATATACTAATAAATATTACATGTATAATTGAGAAAGAAGGGGTAAAGTTATAGGGAGAGGTAATGCTCCTTCACCATTCTTTTGAACGCTGGTAGCGTTTGAGCACGCCTCACTTCTATGGGTAATGCATTCCACAAACGAGCTGCCTGTATAGTAAAAGATTTGTCAAAGAAAGAAGTGGAATGCATATGAATACTCAACTCTAGATTTTCCGATGATCTCAAGGATCTAGAATGTGTGTCACAGAGGAACTGAAAACGTTCCTTAAGATAAAAAGGAGTGAAAGGATTAAATAGCACATTATAAAGTAGAGAAAGAAAGTGAAGATTCCGGCGAAACCTAATAGGAAGCCATTTGAGCTGAGCACGGAAATCAGAAACGTGGTCATATTTGTGCAAGCCAAATATAAACCTGATACAGAGATTTTGAAGTCGCTCTAGCTTGTCCAATTGGTTTTGGGTCAAGTCGAGATAGCTGGCATCAGCATAGTCCAGAATAGGGAGGAGAGTTTGTGCAATTGCAATTTTTGTGGAGATGGGAAGAAAATTACGAAGGCGTCTCAATTAAATTATATGTTTATATATTTTAACATTATGTATTTATTTAAGTATATGTTATTTTTATTGCATTATAAGTATGTGTAGGTATATTTAATATTTTAGTTTTAGAGTTCACATATTCATATTTATTTCTCTTCTTGTTCTCACACACTATTGTCTATATTTCTTTTTCACTTCTCCTGTCACAGGTCTGCTGGATGAAATTTCTTAAGAAATAAGCAGTACCTTTGTACTCAAATATTATAATTATGCTTATCCTATTGTATTTTACTGTGTGTATATAAATAATAAAACAAATAAATAAATAAAATTGTAATTAAATGTTATTTTCGACTTACCGATGGAAAGATATACCTCCTCGCTCTATACTTGCGATCTGACTTAATGTTTTACGGGTTATAATTGCACAACACGGCATTTTAAAGCAGAGCTCTGTGTTCCGAAGTAATCCGAAGCGCACTAAACGCGGTGAATGAATTAATCGGTCACGCTATGATTTACGAATCATAAATGTGGCGTGCTCGCCACGCCCGCATTACCATTCCAACCTCATTCATCTATTCCGTGGATACCACACACGTCTAAGTTTGATGAAAAAAAAAAAAAATTTTTAGTTCCAGTTCCATGTATTGAGAGCCCCCCTTAATTTTTTTTATCTAAATATCGGTAAGCAGTTCACAGAATACATCTACGTACCAAGTTTCACATGTGTAATCTTAATAGTTTCGGAATAAAATATTTTATTTTATTTGTTAAAACAAATAGTTACACATTATTCATAACAAAAAAATACGGACATATAGGTTTATACAAATGTGGAACCAACAACGTTCTCCACGGATGTACAAGAAAAAGACAGTATTGTTATTAAAGTTAGGATACAGTATAGGTATATGTTCAAATCTACTAGGTGTGTACAATTACAAAGCTAAAATTACTCAGGCAAAATTCTAATTTTATATAAAAGCAAATTTCTAAATCTTCTAACTGGTAGTGAAAATGGCTGTGATATATGGACGGACGGACAGACAGACATGACGAAACTAAAAGGGTTCCGTTTTTTGTCATTCGGTTACGGAACCCTAAAAACAATCAAAAGTTAACAAAATCATAGATACCGATTAGTTGATTATAAATTCAAATTCTTTTTTATAGCAAATTAAATGAAGAATCTTCTTGAATTAGTATAAAATTAATGCTTCAGAGACATGAATTAATTTAATAGAAACGCCCATTCTTACACCTATTCACAGGAGAGCTTCTTATTGTAATTTGCTATGGTGATAAATAAATACTATGTATGTACATATGTACCTGGATGTCGTAAGTGAAAATGTAGTGACATTTCCGCATGATCAGTTTCATAGCAATTTAAATGAATATTGGAAATACGAGTTCAAAATTATGGACCTGACGCCTTTATCCATAGTCCTGTGCATTAATGACTATGAATTCACCACAGCCGTGTTTGATTAAGCGATAGTGCATTTTCATGTCTGTGATAATTTCATTTGCCTTTCAGAGGCACGCAGAAGCGGACCCACAGCAGCATTGTCATAATAATATCACACGATTTGAATTTAAATTGGACCTTACCCGAAACTTAGCTACTATGGAGATCTTGATGTAATATATGTAGGTACCTACATTTAAGTTTGAGTAGTAACCTAAACCTTGATTGATGGTTTATGCATAACTGGCTGTTGCCCGCGACTTCGATCACTTGGTTATTTCCAACATTTTACCGGAATAAAAAGTAGCCTATTAAGTATCTAATTTTACTTTGGTGTCATTAAAATCCATTCAGTAGTTTTAAATAATTCGAGAGGCACCTATAATTATAGTTTTATATTAAATTATAGTTCACTATACAAAAAAAAATGTCGCGTATTGAAATGAAAAGACTCAAAACGAGCAACTTCTTTGGAACCTTCACAAATTTGTTTTTTTCGAGTGGAATTTTTGTTAAAAATGTCTCCTGCATAAGTTAACTTTTTAAAATTTCATGTAGCCAAAAGTAGACCCAATGAGTTGACGAACTAAGAACTTGTTCTTTCCAACCCACAATGCATAGGATTACACTTGCATGGTTGCTCCGAAGCGCAGCGAATAAAGACGGTGCTTAAGGCAGAATTAGAAATCTCGGTCATGATCTTTGACGTTAAAAAAAAAATGGTCTCATTATGCCGCGGTTTGGCGCAAAGTAAATAAGTAAATTAAAAAATAAAATGACGTATGCCTTAAGTAAATTTTGCGTATACAAAAGCTTTTTCTACATAGATATGGTTCGAAGTTGTGATGGAAAATAAAAACTCATTTGTGTATCGGTAATCTGATTTTGCTCTAGAATAACGCGGCGGGTGGCGTTGAATGTCAAGGGATGCCAAAACCTAATACATTTTATGCTAGTTCTGTATTAATTCCACTTTGTAAGCTGCCAGTCAAACACAAGTGTGCGGTGATACTTTAGCGTACGTTACGTATAGTATCAGTAATGAATGTCAATAATCCATATGAATTTAACAAAAAACAATTAATTAAGTTGTGATCGAGTGGATGGTAATTTCCGCTTTTGTAATATAGCTAAACTGATAAATATGTACTGTGATTAACTTGAATCATAATTTTTCTCATTTCCATGAAGTCAAATTCTAATTTACATTCAAAATTCATGATATCAGCGACTGAAAGTCTCAGTTGGTATCCACAAATCATAATATGAACTCAGAATACAGAAAGAACCCCAGAAAGCAACTGTAATTGAAAGTCGCGCTCTATGTTTAAATACAAGACAAGCGTCCCCCGCTAGCCTCACTTCCCACCCGCGTAATGTTGCTAGCTCAGACATTATTTGTCCGTTTTAGGGGTAAATTCTTCAGCAGGGAAGCAATTTTTTATGTATAGTCTAAATCGCTTTTCAATTTGACCATAGAATTTGGCAATCAACAAAAGATGAAGATATTTGTGTGTGTGCGTGTATCAAATATATGTGCGTAATGTCTTTTTTTATTGATTTCATCAATTTTTAAGCATCATTATACAAAAATATTAGCATTGTCTACTCCAAATAAACTTTAACTATGCCAATATGCATACACCTTCGACCGCGTAATTGTCGTAAAAACCGTGTTTGTTTAGCGTTTAGTTTCTGCTTTACGTATTAATATTTAAATAGTTTATGAATGCTATTCGAAACTCAAAATTGCAATCTGTTCTTTAAAAAAAAAACGTTTCGAGAAAGTGAAAAAAAAAAACAACTTTAGGGTAAAAAACACATTAGAAAAAAACATACAGAAACATACGACATACGAGGTACATATTAGAAAAAAAAAATATGAAAATTTATGTGTACTAATTTTTTTGTGATATATGTAATGTTTATGTATCTTCAAATTATAATGCTGTTGGGGACTGCTATTTCTAGTAGGTAATTGTGTTTATTTATTTTTTATTGATTGATCATTTTGTTTACTTTGCAAAATACTGAGTTACCGACAGATGTACTGTGTGATGCTTTTTAGGGTTCCGTACCCAAAGGGTAAAATGGGACCCTATTACTAAGAATCCGCTGTCCGTCCGTCTGTCTGTCTATCTGTCACCAGGCTGTATCTCATCAAACGTGATAGTTAGACAGTTGAAATTTTCACAGATGATGTATTTGCCGCCGCTATAACAAAAAATACTAAAAAAGATAATAAAACAAATATTTGCGGGGGGCTCCCATACAACAGACATGATTTTTTGCCATTTTTATGGATGGTTCGCCTTCATGCGCGAGTCTGTCTCGTACTTGGCCGGTTTTTTTATTTTATAATTTGAAAAAAGGAAATCACACATTCCTTTTTTTCAAATTATAAAATAAAAAAGCCGGCCAAGTACGAGACTTGTTTTATAATGTGAACAAAAATGGCCGAATAAAAACTCAACCTGTTCCTTCAGTTGCCCTTGTGGTCCGGGCGCGCGGTATCTCGTCAGAACATTCCCGCGGAACCCCAGTCTTGACCATGATATGCAGTTCCTTTTTTGGCACCTATAATAAATATTAATAAATTGATAAAAAAAGACTGGTAACACAAAATTAGTTCATTTTAGCTTGCACCATTTATGTATCTTGTGGTGGTGTATGAAAAAGCTGTCACGCTTGATTTGTTCGGAGAATGTTTACGATGGCGTCTGTATTAGCATGCCCAGCTTTGAAAAAATTAAATGGACTGTGATCCAACTGTTTAGGCTTCACAACGTGAAAAAAAAAATACATTCAAACTTGTATACTCAGTAACATTAACACCATCCGTTTTGGACAGTCAACAGAACAGTCAACACTTGTAATACTGAAAAATACTTTCCTGTTTGAGCCGTTTAATTACTTTCCATAAACTTTTCTGAAGGGAATCGTTAAAACAGCGCAGCGTTTATTGCTTGTTTCGTCTTTACGGTTGAAAATTATTGGGTGAGTGAAATAACGTGAATGTACAGTGTTCTATTATAACAACAAGATTTCTTTTTTTCTGTGGGAAAATCATCGAATGACTTCTTTCGCTCTAGGTAGAGTGGAAGAGAGTCTCAGACTTCTTCTGAATAAAAACCCACCCTGTTCCTTCAGTTGCCGTTACGTTCCGAGGTCGTGGTATCTCGTTACAAAATTCCCGTAACCCCGATATAAGATATCTAAACCTCAAGAAACAATGGGATATTACTACTATATTACTGCTTTAAATGTCACGGGCATACTTACGGCTTCTAACATATCTGCATAATATTGACTGGCTCGCCCACGGCACTTCGCGTAAACGTTATTAAATCTATTTATACAACATTGAAAGCGTACATATTTACGCTCTTTTGTCCCTCTGTCACGTTTACTGAACCGGCCTAACGCAACCGCTGCACAAGGGCCTATCAATTATAGCAATCGAGTTAAAGCTACGTTCCCATAAGCTGTACCTTTGGATTGGAAGATAACAGTTTTAATCTCCCACAAAATGTAAAGCTTTGCGGCGATAATGCCGAAATGACTTAAAGTTTAAACTACAGATTTTGAATTCTAACAAAATACGAACTCTATTACAATAATTACAATATTCGATTTATGAAATCAAAATCCATAATGACTTTATATACTGTAAAATATTCTTACATGATCCAGATGTATTTGCGTGATATCGGCTAAACTTACGTGAATGCAAACCAAAGCATGCCAACACTAATAGTATATACAGAGTAAACAGGCAAATTTTGCTTGTTCGAACGTTAGGAAACGGGTTCGTACTGAATTGTATTATCCGATAAACATAAAAGTTATACCGTAGCCTAGTCGACGTAGTGTTCTTACAGTGGAAGTCAAGAGGGTCATAAGAGATATATTTTTGTTGTCGCAGATTAATATCGGAACCTATCAGTTTATATCGCCATATTATTTTCTCCAACGTGAGATGTAATGTTATTTAAATACACTTGTAGGCGGTGAATACTTCTCTTTTTAACCGACTTCAAAAAAAAGGAGGAGGTTTTCAATTCGTCTTGAAATTTTTTTTATGTATGTTACCTCATTACTCGCAGATGGCTGGACCGATTTCGAAAATTATGTTTTTGTTTGAAAGGGTATACTTTCTAGTTGGTCCCATTGTCGTCATGTTTGGATCTGATGATCCCATCATGGAGAAATCGAGGGAACTCTTCAAATATTATAGGCACACCTATAGCGTTTTGGGTATTTCTTATGGTACCTTGTGCAGTTCTTCTCGAAAAGCACCATTTGAGGAAGTGGAACTGATGATGAAGACGACAGATGGCCACCGAAACTACTCAATAATAAGTATTTCGTGAATTGCGATTAGATTACTTGAATATAGATGTTAAGCACTTTATGCTCGTCACAGTGCATATGGTGAAGTAGAGCTGATGGTGATGAACCAGGAGAACTCCTCCAAAATTAACAGCTCTGCACCGAGAAAAGCAATATTTTGTTTTCGTAGTAGGTGTCATTTGTTTTGTATTTTCTTTTCTTTTTTGACACCGACTACCGAAATTAAGGTTATTTTTGCCTTTGTAGTGGTTTTATATAGAAGTCGGTTCTATTTTTTGCAAAAAAATAATTTAATTTGCGTACTCTAAGGAGAAAAGGTACCTTTGTATTGACTTATGCTAGCATATTTACCACAATTTTGGTACATGTCGGGTACAAGAAAGTAAACTCGTGTAGTGTGTGGTACTGGGCTTGCAAAGTACCGAAGGCGCCAAGCTGATTAATATTTCACCACCTCCTGTTAATAGCTCACACACCATTTAAAATGAACAATGTTTAATGATTTGTGAATCACAGGTATGTACATACCTTACATTTATTTTAATTCGACGGGATGTGAATACTAAGTAACACTGGCACTGATTGCATATGAGTCATTACTGTTCTTGAATGGGATTATTTTAGTAATACTAATATTAGTACTAGTAAAACATCGCTCGTTCCTGTATTTGGAAACTAACCTAAGTCGTTGTTTAACCTACCCAGACTGCTTTCATAATATGATTGATTGCGGATACACCTGACGGCAACAAAATTTTTCAAGGGTACTGATAGTTTTGAAGGGGACTGATATTTACGACTCCTTACATTAAAGTAGTGTAATGATACATGACTTCTGTTTACGCTTACGTGTCAATCACTTTGTTACTCATTTATGTTGAGTGCGTATACATTAGCTGTTATTTTTCTAAAAGCTCCATTATACCTATTGAAAATACTACAATAATACAATGGTATGTTGAAATATATACATATATTAATTTCGTAAGCAACCATCGTAATGGAATTCAAGAATCAAATAGTTCATAAGTGACTAATACCCATCGATATCGAGTGCCAATAAATAATAACACGTTAATGGAAAGAAAAATGGCAGGTACATGAATAAATACGAATAGGTACTGTTTCGAACAGGAAACATTTATTAATTGTTATTGTGTTATTGTTAGCGGTGATCGTTTGTAAGCGACGGTATTTCATTTGCTTGTAATGACACATTAATTGCATACATGAAAAAGTATTCTTTGTGGTTTTTCGAGGGAAAAATAAGTTTTTGATCACCAGCCCCCTAATTTAAACACACTCCAATGAAACAAATGTTGGAAAATTTAGTCGCAGTAAATCCATTACATTGTTAAAACCATTGTCACCACCAATGTCTTTCATTGCAACTGTATAAAAATGTAATTAATTGATTACCGTGTAGGCCATTTTTTTCAACTAATCTAAATATTGCCTTCCTTTACTAAGACACTTGCCTCTCCCGATAGAGTGATTCTAACCAGCTTGCTCAAGTTGAAAGTATGTTTATCTTGGTTAACTTTGTTCAAATGTCTTGCCTGTCGCAATTAATCTTGGTTAACAAGGTTTGTCTTTCGGTTTCATGTTCTGCATTTTCTTTTGTATGGTCTTGTAAAGTACAATCGCGTCAGTCTGGCTTTCTCAAAATATCCTGGATTCTGTATTTAATTTGATTGCTCATTAAGAAAATTCAATGCTATTTGTTGTGATCTAACTGATGTACAAACAAGTAAAATTGTTCACTTCGAGGTCCAGTCACTTTAGATGGCTACCTTCTTGCCGTCTATTGTGATCCTTTTATTAGCTTATCCCTTACATTTACTGTACGTAAGGTTGAATCGCTTTTTTGTAACGTAGCCATGTACTTTAGTCTGATCAGTCAAATCCGGGATCAGTCTCGTTTAAATTTCAATAGTGCGTTCGATTGGGTCTGTCAGCTAGTGCTTAATCTATCAGGTCTCGATTTTATTTCCAAACAGCATTCACCACGCTGATATTTTTATTATTGCAGTAATTATCTTAGAAATGAAAATAATACGACTTGGCGTCGTGCCGCGCGGTATCATATTACTTTAGAAGCATTACGTATGAGAAGCTTCATTAATGGATTTCTTTGAAGGAGATTTTAATAAAATCTAGAAATAATAACAATCAATTAATGATGGTATGGAATAAGTTTTAGACGTAAGAAATAAGCCAAGGAAGAGTTTGCGTTAGATATAAACCTTTGTAGATATATGTCGTGAATGTGGTATTTGCCCAGTGAACTGTTTTCAACACATAATTCACCTGACCTTACCCGGATTGTAGTGTCAGGGTTCTCTTTTATATAAGGACATAGCTGTAGCAGGGGTTATGGCAATCCTTTCCTTGACGTCACCCAAATTCACTACTTTATTCCAGTCAGGAGCGTGCCGAGGTATTTTGTGACTACGCTCGAATCCCCGGATGTAGAGAAGTTTACCTACAGTTACGAGTAGTTAATTCCACTTTGCGGGGAAGTAACTTGTGCATTACTGTGACATGCCAACACAACGGTGGCGGACGATATTTTAGTCTCGTTTACGAGTAGTAATTTCGCTTTATGGTGCATAATTATACGGGGACTTGGTAGCTGTTATTTAAATAAAGAGGTGACGGTCTCCAGAGAGTACTTGCCAATAAGTTACATTTTCCTCGGAGACAAACAAACACGAATTGTCGGAGTTCTATGAAACACATGTGAAATACTGAGAATTAGAATTAGAAGTGGTTTCGAGCTTGTAAATTACACTCGCGAGCAAAAGTATGGAATCATTTACTTGGAATTGTTTCCGCGCGATCTTGAGTACTTAATAACTAGTTAAGAAGGTAAGTGGGTTAGGTAGGAGTCTCTGTTTCCTGATAGTTTTAACCTGGGAGTCTTTAAGTCAAGAGTAAATAGGTTACTTCTAGGCAAGCGTGCTTCATCTTCGACCACATCATCGCTTAAGATCAGGTGGGATTATGGTCAAATGCAAGCCTATCAAATATAAAAAAATAGAATAATAAAAAACTATGATTTTATAGGTTAAACTGTTAACTTTAAATTGATATCAAATTCATTTAAATCACACCAGTATTTAAGGAGCTATCCCGGATTGATTGAAGGAGTAAGGAAAACATAAGGATGATGGAAAAATAATAAATGAAGAAAACAACAAAAAATAATTAAACAAAAATTTTATTTGGCCTTACAATTAAATTTAAATATTTTGTGTTCCCTCCCCTCGCCCTAATAACTGCTCAAAGACGGTTATTCATTGACCTAATCAGCTTCTGAATCGATTCTCCCAACGACCCCACTCTTCTATCACAGCCGATTTCAGCTCATTCACATTTGAAGGAGCAGGATTTCTGGACTGAACCCTCCTCTTCAGTTCATCCCACACGTGCTCAATGGAATTCAACTCCGGGCTGAGCGCTGGCTAGTCTAGTGTGGCGATACCGACTTCTTCGAGGTATTCAGTTGTGGCACGGGAAGTGTGACAATGAGCGTTAACGATATATCGCGCATAAGGAACGATATGTTTCAGCAGACTATCAGAAATGTAGCGGTCTGAAGTTAGACCGCCTCCTCGTCCCCCGCCAGGCACGAAAACAAGCTCTGTTTTACCGTCGAAGGAAATGCTTGAAAAAGGAAGGCCTACATCATACAAGAACCACCCCCATAAGCCACTGGTCTCAGCGAAACAGCACTGCACAAATCGCTTCTCAGGCCGCCTGTAGACCCGATCCCTTCGGTCGCTGTCATGCAAACACATTCTGCACTTGTCGGAGAACAGGACTCGCCTCCATTGCTCAACCTCCCAATCAAGATGGGAGGGAGCAATTTGAAGGCGTACTTGTCGGTGATCTGCCGTCAGTTTTGGGCCTGTGGCAGGCCTTTTTGGAGTCAAATTAGCTTGCTTCTGCTTAGTCTTCAATGAACTGTCTACTCGCTGGCAGCTGACCCTACGATCATTTCGGAGCTCCTGTTGGACGTCAACACCAGTCAAATGTCGATTTCGGAGAGAGGTTGACACGATAAATCGGTTATCCCTCTCCGATGTGCACCGGCGCCGTCCAGATCTTGGTCTCGGGATAAAGCCACTAGTCTCCCGAAAGCGTTTATAAACTTTTGAAACACAGGACTAGCTTATGTGGAGCTGACGTGCGACAGCCCGTTGGCTGAGCCCTTCTTGCAAGGGTCAAAAGTAGCGGAGATTGGTCAACGTGTGAAAGCCGACTGATAAAGATTTTTTTTTTTGTGTGTGGCATCTCGCAGGTCAACCTCTGAGGTTGTCAGCTGCTTAACCGAGCTTGCCTGTGGTTGCCTTAATCAATAAATTAATTAAATCCTCCCGCCAGAGCTTCTTATAAAACTTACTAACTAGGCGACTACACACTAAGGGCACCCCCTGCGGGGTACGGACCTCAGCTTAGGGCGTCGCAGGGGGAGGGCAGCTAGAGACAGGCTGGATCATATCATTATTATTATTTATAAAGGAATTTAAAGCTACTGGCTCAGCGTCGCGAGCTGGCTCTGGCAAGGGTCGGGGCTTACAATTACGGGGAAGTCGCGGCGGGACTCGGCGGCGAGGACGGAAGAACGATCGGTTTTTGTTTTTGTACACTGTACTTGTTTCCCTACGGCTCTCTTGGAGCAGGGTGATTGTGTCATCGTGCATCGGGAGTGACTAAGGTATGCCTTGGTCGGCGAATCTTGGAAAAACGGGAGGGTTCGTATCGGGCGGCCGATGCGATAAGGGGATTCATATGTTTGATTGCAGTATCAAAGAAATGCTTGGAGACTCTTGAGGTCTACGTAAAGAAGCTCATTTCGAACATAAAAGGGAGCTCCCGTGACTCAACGGAGGAATCAGTTTTGGAGAGTCTGCATCTTGTTGATGAGGTGGGGTTTAGCGTGTGCGAAAATAACGCAGTCGTAGGTCATGATGGGACGGATGACCGCGGTGAAAATACGCAGCTTTGCACCTGAGTGATAATTTGGTTCGGGCGCCAAGGGTGACGGGTGAATTGGAGATAAAGAAAATTTGATAACACGTGCGTTATAGGGGGTCAATAGGCCGCAACTCGCGACGTATCAAACAATTGAAACATATATTTTTCCTTACTTATTCACGTAATCCGGGATAGCTTCTTAAATAATGGCGTGATTTGAATGAATTTGGTATCAATTTAAAGTTATCATGTAATCTTATAGAAATGGTACCATTTTTATTATTCTTAACTAGTTATTAAGTACTCAATATCACGCGGAATCAATTCCAAGTAAGTGATTCCATACTTTTGCTCGCGAGTGTAGTTGTAGTTAAAGAGATATTTATTTTTCATGGGTATATTATTATGAGTACAGAGTTGGAACATTTTAAACTATGTCCTAATTTTCTTTGTCCGTAGAAATCTGTGTCGTCAAAAGATCACCTGATTAGAGTTTACTATAAAATTATGTTTATTAATTATTTATGTTTATAAATTAATTATTATTAAAAAGTTATTAGATCAGCATTTTAAATTCTGTCCCTGCACTGTAATATCATAAGCTTCAGTTGTACCTAAAGGTCGCCTGGTTTCAAAAGATAATCCAATTTTGCAACTCCTCACTAAGAGCAAATCACATCTATGATCGGTCGAGACCACATGAACTTTGACGATGTATTTGACGGTTGATTTAATAAAGCTATTTGTACAATCTTCGGTCTCTTGAAAGTGTCAGCGAAATATACAGTAGGCGTGTGTTGAATTTATCAATATTTTGCACGTTTACGTAAAGGAGAACACTATTGTGTTTTTTATTAAAATCTAAATCAAATATTTCAAAACGCTGTTTTAAATTCCAGAACTTGAGTATCCTGGTGAAAGCCGAGATTAATATAGCAAGGCTGAAGAGAGACCAAAACACGACAACGAATATTCAAATTTTTCATAAAACATATAGAAACGTGGGTGGAGATTTATTGTTATAGCTGCCCAAAATTCTCTCTCGCGCCCTATTCAGTAGCAAGCCGTACATCGTATAATCTTTTGTATCATGTGCCGTGAAAAAGGACTTCTCATTTATGATACTAACTACCACACTCGATCTTTGGCTTAAGTTAAAAAGTGCGTGAGTTATGTTATATAGTTAAGCTATCTTTGTGTTTCATTCGATTCTGTGAATAAGCGAAGTGCCGTGTGTATTGTGAAGTAAGTCATTTTAATTGCGACTCACGTCACAACCGTTGGCTACATTTTATGTTCGGAACAAGGGTAGAGATCTATTTGCTTTTTGTGCGTGAGATGGGTTAATGAGAACTGACTAAATTATATCAGTCCCTAGAGACGTGGCAACTGGATAGATCTCTCCTAGAAAACACCAGAAAGTCTAGTTGAAAGTAACTATACAGACGTGGAAAAGTGTTATTAATAACTTAACCAAACAACGAGCCACTTTATTTTAACTGCTACAGCGAGGAAGACCCCTCTTTGAGGAGTGGCTAGATCGGCGTCACGGCGTCCTGACCTACCGCATGACGCAGGTCCTCACCGGACACGGAAGTTTCGGGAGGTACCTGTGTCTGATGGGTAAGGAAGAGACGCCTGGGTGTCACCACTGCGAGGGTCGCCCTGAGGACACAGTCGAGCACACAGTGCAGGACTGCCCAGCTTGGGCAGAGCACCGACGTGTCCTCACGGCGACAATAGGCGGAGACCTCTCGCGCCCGGCCTTGGTCGAGGCCATGCTGCGGGGCGAGAGGGAGTGGGAAGCGGTCGCCTCCTTCTGCGAAGCAGTCATGCTTTCGAAGGAGGAGGCGGGCCGCGTGAGGGAGAGGATGGCGTCCTCCCTGCAGCCCAGCCGCAGTGGTAGACGCCCACGGCGTCGGACGTCAGCCGACGATCTCCGGCCACCGTAGGCGCGGGCATGCGGACAGCGAGTAAAGGGCAACTCGCTGTCCGACCATGGACCATGCCCGGGTCGACGGCGCGTCGTGTTTCACGCGCGCCTCAAAGAGCGTCAGCAACATGACGAGGCCCCCTCTGCAGAGGGCCGAATCCTGCCGGGGTCGTGGGACTCATCCCGTTACCGTGGCCCCGGTATGTAAAGGATTATTGAAGGAACACCGTGGATTTTAGTCAGTAAAAGTCTGACAGTCCCTCCCACCCTGCCCGGAGTGGGAGGACTTATTTGATAATTTTACCACGTTAAAAAAAAAAAAAAAAAAAAAAAGGTACATAAAAATAATTAGCGATTTAATTAACGTTTTCTTTAGATGTCTCCTTGACAAATATTGTTGTTTACCAACTTTGTACATTTTAAATTGATAGTCTCGTGTTCCTAACTTGGGCGCTTACAGGGAGGCTGTGTTTTGCTTCATTATCTTCAATAATCTAATAACATATCCATTTTAGGATATACACGGCAGAGCCCGGGCGTGTGGTGTGGGTTGACCCGTTTCAATTTAATTTGTTGCTGCAATATATGTATATGAGCGTTAAAAACCCTATTAACTTTATATTCACGAGGCTTTTATGTATTTCTCACTGTCACTGCTCTGTAACAAAATCATGAATTTGCGTTCCATATCACACATTTATTGGAGTTTCAATATCAAAAAGAATGAGTTTAAGGTGACCTTGACCTTCTTTTGTATTTATTTGTATATTAAAGAGATGGCATTGTCAATAAAAATAATAGGTTGGACTAAATATAGGTCCATGTGTAATGTATTCTTCTTTTGTCAAAGAAAATGACAATAACTGTAAACATGAAAAGCGAAATATGTAGTTGAAAATACATCGTGTTGTGATGTCAAACAATTTGAATGCTCCTATAATAGAGTTTATATAACATAAGCTCAGGAATTGTGGGCACTGGTGCCGCTATGCCGACCGCGAGAAACATTATTGCAATTTTGTGCAATAGAGGCAGCGTTCGTTGTGTGTTGGTATAAAGTAAAATACAGATTTTCTTGTTCCATCAAAAGAGTGCCTTTATTTGTTACATGTGTTTTTGATTAAACGCAACGGCTTGTTTGATGTTTTTGTAAAGGAGAGTTTATTTTTCACGAAATGTAACATACTGTGTGATTTGTTTGATATTTTCTTTTGTCATCTTCGTTACTGTTTTGTCATACTATTCGAACATTAGTTCTAAAATGTAACAAAAGGACCAAAATAATGTGTGTTCGGGGCTAAGCAACGCATAAGATAAAACTCAAGGGAAATAAAAGTAAATCGGGCTCATGACCGACATTCAAACCGGCTGTCTCAGATAAAGCCAATACGCAGAGCAACCTTTTTTCTTATTGGCCTATTTTTGGCCACTTTATGAGTTACGTCGACGTTGAACCTATAAAGCAGCCATTATTTGATTAGCATATCGCCACATGGAATGGCGATGGGGTCATAAATTTTTCTTGTGGATGAGCCAAAGAAATATGGAATTGGAGAAAACTTTTATGATAAAGAAAATTGTTTTTGTCCACCTTAATATTTTGAATTCATGTTTAATTTATATTAATTACAGTTACCGCAGCATTATCATGCTTGAGACCTGTCTTTTATAGAAATAAGGATTTATAAACAGTTGAATGGTTAACAGTAGTTTTGAGTTCTCAGTTACATAATTATTCATTCTAGTGGTGGCAAAACTCAGTCTTCTCTCTTGGTTTATTTGATCCAGAGGTTCTAGAGAAGGGAAGATTTAGGAATGAGTAACTGACTCACTTGCCGGGGCCGGTTCATGGATAGGTTAAGCCGCTGTTTCCGACTGTTATATTTATATCTTTGTCTTTGCGGGTTTTTAGAAGCTAGATAATCTGACGTCGATCTTGCTAAGAGTTATCGTGTTACCCAGTAGTCCTATTGGGTGGTGCAGGTACAATAGGCAGTCGTATATTATACGCGTTGCAACTGGTTAGACTGAATGATGATCCAAGTGTAGTTGGAATAAACACAGTCTAAATTTCACGTGACAAATCTCTTTCATTTTGTAATTTTGTAATCATATTTGCTGATAAAATTATTCACTTTGTTCAGACCCCTTTCTTTAGAGAACTAAGTCTAATGAATCATATTTATTATTCCTTATTCTGAACACATGACCCTTTTCAAAATAGCTGATTATAAATTATAAGCGTGGCCTGGACAGAACTCTAAAGCGTTTCCTCAAAATAACTTTAAAGTTATTTTGTGAAGCCATGTCCCTTCTAAGGTTGGCATTCTGTGGACCATTAATCAAGTGGCACCCATTGTGCTTATGACTGACCTATGACATTCTAAAGTTCCATTCCGTCGTTCACAATAAACTAAATGAATTTACCAAGACTTAGGGGCGTCGATAAATATTCGAGATGTTTTGTCTTCCCGGAGTATCTTGAACGCTTGCGACTTTTATAGCCCCAGTTTTTTTGTTTTGACATTTTGACTTCCCATTAGCGGATGACAAATCGGTCGGGAAATGATGAATCTATATTTCTGATTTATTTTCTTGTACACAAAGTACATACCACTAAGCTTTCGGTAGACTTGCGTGCCTTTATTTATATTTACCTTCTAGTTCAAATAGCGCAATAACTCATTCTGCGTGACACCTTGAGAATTAAAGATCTCCACAGTACTCGTAAATAGCACGATTACTTAGGCATTTACCTACTGGCAGGTTGTTCTGTGTTTGCCCACAATGAGAGCATAACTTATTATAGCCCAGTAAATCAACCTATGAAAGCTTGCAGCAACCAATAAAGCAAGCATGTATGCATAAAAATACCAAGTTTATTTTAGTTTTTAAATTAAAATAGCTCAACATTAAGCTTCCTACATATTTTAGTAGACGTTTAAAATAATGGTTTAGTTATAAATATAACCAGGATTAAATTTAAAGTAAGATAAAGAGCCGTTTATATAGAATCCTAAACTAACTTGTTTCGTTTTAAAGTGTGAATGTTGAAAGTTTAAGAGAACCTTTAAAAGGACAATTTATTACGAGCAGCGCTTTGGGCCTTAATTACTTATATTTTATTAACATAGGTGTTTAATTACAACGTTTACATAAATAATTACGGCCTCGTACGTCGGCTATCCATAAAACAGAATAAAATGGTTCACATTAATTTGTCAGAGTGCTAATTAAATAAGATTATTTTTGGAATTTGCTTCAGTTTTAATTATATTAATCGGTTAGGGATGTCTGCGAGAGGAAACCGTTGGAGATTCTGTGATTTTCAAAGGAATTAAAAATTATAACTTTTGTTCCAGGCACACCAGTCACCAAGACTGGGCCATGGTAACGTGTATCAACTTCGTCAGTGCTCCACCCACCAGTCACCATTCCTAAGTCACGGCAGAAAGTACCAAGATGTTCGCGCCAGCGGAAAGATAAGAAAGGATACAGAAAGGACAAGAGTCCCACGATGTTTTCCCTGGCTGAAGGATGCGGCTGCGTCAGCTTCCGAGGGGGTCGTCGCCCTCGCTCTCAGGGGGACGACTCGTCGTCATGCCGCAGCTCCGAGATAGAACAAGAGGTCCCCAAGAGACTCGGAAAAAGAATGCTCAATGGGGAATGCACCATCAAAGCTCTCGCTCCCTTCTTACGATTCTGGAGGAGAGATGACGTGAGCATGACTAAGGCGGAGAGAAGTAAGTGATAAATATTTTATAAATTCTATTTTGGACTGAAAAGTTTCCAAGTAATAGGTACCATGCTATAAAGAAATAATAAATGGATGGAAAGGTCAGAGGACATGAGACCCTAAGATGATGCTACTGAAAAATGGTCCCTGCCAACGAATAACAATCTGATATGAATTTTGAGATTCACATATTGTTTTAAATTATTCATATTTAAATGTAAGTCCTTGTACGAACGTATTCATATCTCGACTTTGCAAAGAGTGGAAAATAAGGCTATTCTCGTACAGATCCCTTTCACCCGCACGTTCAGCTTTACGGTCATTGAATAAGTAAGATCTCGGAGCAGTATAAAGCTCCTGATGTTTTCAAACTTTTTCTCTGGTATGGTTTTACGATCCATGAAATATTTGAGTGTACATAAAATAAATCAAAGCGCAAATCAATATAAAGGAAGTATTCTCAAAGGGTACTTAGAACTTTCCAATACAAACCAAACCCGTTCACAACTTTGTGTCAGACGCATTAGATAAAAGATTTTTGTAGTTTTCAGATCGTAACTGAAAAGACGATTGAAGTTTTGTTCTATTTATTTGTAACTATATTGATTGATAATGTAAGGTAGATGCTTGTTTTCCTAACAACATTGTTTATTTACGAGATTTGTTTAGAACACGTAAGCGTATGCTTTCTCAAGGTTGACCAACGTAAATTGGATCTCAGTCTTACCTATTAATAAACAACAAAGGGCTCAGGCGACAAGTTAAGGTTTCAGTTGTGTGTGTAGCCGCACTGTTATAGGTCGTCTATACTTTAGTCAAACATACGAGACCCGGTAATCGCAGTCATGTTATGTTGTGCTCCATTTAGCTATTTTGACATCTCGTTCTTCGTTGAAGGCTCACCAACAATTTTATGAAAACGCCCATAGCTATATTGTTGCTATATTGTTTTGTTAGTTAAGCGTCAAATGCCTAATGGCTAAGGAGTCGGACTTGTGATCGAGAGGTCAAGGGTTCGAACCCCATCTATCACACTATTCGTGAACTCATTCGAGACACAAACATTTTTAGCTTAGCTGGAGGGGATAACAAGATTGCTAGTGATGTAAATTCTATAAACACGGAACATTAAAAAAAATCATCTGAAACTACTTCTCCTTAGTTCCTATCTCTGATGTATTAAATTTTCAGAAGCATGTGTCCATTTAAAAAAATCAAGGAAAAATTTAAATTTCTCTCTCGTAAACTGCCAGTACGAGTTGAGTCTTTTATGGCACAGCGTTTAATGACGGTATAATTCAGTTCTGCCTCTCTCTTCAGTTTAATATTCTTGGCAAGATTATCTGGCGCCGGAGTAGTGTAGTATCGCAAACTATTAATGAATCCTATAACTATATCGATGATGGCGGATTGCTCTTATGTACTTATTGTGTTACGTAAGGTTGAATGGGTTGAAACAAGAGAAATGCTAAATCGTATCCCGACTTTTCATGAGTGGAACACTATTTGTATTTTAGCAATATTGCTTTGTGTAGCTCCTTGGGTTAGTATAAATCAGCAAAAAAATATTACTCCAAACAATACAAAGGATATTAAGTCGAACAGGCACTTTTAATATTGTTACTTTAGCAGCAATTTTGGAATGTGTATTTATTGGGTTAGTAATCTTTTCCATACTTAACAAGTTATGCTTAGTAACATTTGGTAGCTAGAGGTTTTTGCTGGACGTTATATAAACATACGCAAAGCGTACACGCGGCGTAAATGCCCACGCTTTATCGTTTCGGTACAACCATTAATCATCGATGAATGACCCTCGCCTGGTGTTTCAGGAAATAAATATATCTGCCTGCTTACAAACGCTTTTCCTGTTGGTGTTTTGTAGCCATAATTGGAATTATGTCAATCAATTTTGGTAAATATTTCTGTGTTGTTATTCATATTGGTTTTACTGTCAAAGATTAATTTAAAAGTTCAATCTCGCATACCTTAACCTTTGCTGCTTATCAATTAGCCGGTGCAACCGCTACACCAGCTAATGACACGATATGCTCGCACTTTACATACACGTTGTACATTGACCCACATTTTAACGTTGATTGTTCTGTCCAGCGGCAGCGATAGCCGGTTATAGAGTATAGTATGATTTAAGTTTAGAAAAGCATTTTCACTATTTGATAACATTAGTTCGTTAATTGTTTTACTATAAGCTGTGTAGATATATGTCACGGGAATATTGCAAACGTCGTAGTTGTTTTGTTTACATGGTGGACATCCCACCCATACGCACCAAACGTTTTGGGAATACCTTCATTGTGCGTACGGCTAAGGAGTGGAATTCCCTGCCGGAGTCTGTGTTTCCCGATAGCTATAACCTAGGAGTCTTTAAGTCAAGAGTGAATAAGTTAATTTTAGGTAAGCGTGCTCCATCTTCGACCACATCATCACTTACCATCAGGTGAGATGGTGGTCAAACGCGAACCTATTCTAAATAAAAAAAAAATAAAAAAAATCGTGCCAAAACTATATTACTATATTATACAGTATTACTTCTATATTATGAACTATTTTAAATTGAAGACCGTCCCGTATGAGTGAGTCCGTAAGAGATCAGTTTACAAACAAAAGTGTATTTAAAAGGAAAAAAACGTTTATAACTTGTGTTTCTCTGCAATAACCCGGTAACATCTTGATACCTTTCTATCTACGGATCCGTGTTTTACTGTATTTTGGATGTAGATAGTGTTGGATTCTCTCGACCTTCTACAATGGTCAAATTGTTTACTCTTATCGGATTCCTCGACATCCTTCCATCCAAGTTAATATTTGTTTGCGGAAGTTAGAAACTTTTGGTTATAAGATATTGCTGAATTCTGCGGGAAACTATTAATTACACACAGTAAATTACTACCCACCGAACTAAGTAATAACTATTTGACAAAGTTGCTGTTTTCTTTACTACGAAAACATTACTTCACGGAGGCAGCTCAAATTTTCTAATTCTACATTTTATCACGTACCTATATTATAAATACGTGAAGCATATACTTTGCACCTCTTTTTACGAAAATTACGGTTACGGAGGAGTATGAAACTTGGCAGATAGTTTTTGTATACTAATGTTTTAGAAATAGATTGAATTAATTGAAAAACATTGCACACACGCTACTATGTGTTTCACATACACATACTGCAAAATTTGAGGCATTTCTGACATCAGCTGATTCGAGAGGTGTTGCAAATTACGTCAAGAAATTCAGGTTTTTACATCATATTATCTTGCCAAAATTGTTTCTATAACTGGTTTATACTATTGCTTAATGAGAAATAATTATCATAATCATAAATAATAATAATAATAATGAGAAAGAAATAATACTAGCAGTTGCGCAGGGCTTCGCTCTCGTGGACTTTATCTCGGTAAAAACATAACATCCTCTTTTGTAGTCGGGTAAATAGCCTAGCCTAGCTAGGAAGGCCATAGGCTACTATAACCTTCCTCAAGCTACTTTTATACTAAACTTCACCCAAATTCACCGAAGACTTTCGGTGTTATGCGCATTCAAACAAACAAACTTTTCTGCTTTATTATTACTATATTAGTATAGATAACAACTTAAGGATAGTTAATTACATTCACTTCATTTGGCGTAGTTGAAGTTTATACAACGTGTAATTTAAAGGGTATATACATACCAAGTGCATGGCTTCTTTGGATAATAACAAACGTTATGGCAAGGGTTTTGTAATCCTAAGTCTACGTGTGTAGAACTTATTACAAATTCCAATACACAATACCAGAGACCGAATTTTTCAAATTAAGAAGAACGAAACGAATTATCGTGTTATTGGCAAGTGACGTGGAAAATTATTGACCCTCGTAGTGCTGTGACAGGTCTGTTATGATTGGTATTCAAGAAATATAATTATGAAACCAATAATTTGGTATCAATTCTTTGAGTCAGTTATTTTGTGCTGAAACTGTGCATAGAGACTCCATACCAGATGTTGTCTTCAGCCCTTTTGGATAGATATGGGGTTTCCGTTACACGTTGTATAGAGAAGGAATACAGGAACATTATGGGTATTTTAGAAAGAAAATTCAAATTAAAAAAAAATAAATAGTCGACAGATAGGGTGGTTCTAGTAATACGAATTAGGTAACAAAATCAGAACCTAACAATAGTTCCAATTTCTACAAAAACTATTCACTTAATTATCTAATGTATCAATTATTTATTATCAAATTAATGTGACCTCTGTATAATTCACAAACATAAAAGTAGAAAAATACTATAATTTCTCTGATCTTAACTAAACAAGCTCCAACTTGTGTTTGTAATATTGTTTATATTACTTTCACGGCATTTATAAGTAATTATAAGTGGACTTTGAATTTACTTGCCAATATATTACAAAGTGAAACTACGTATAATGATCATAAGTATTATGTTCCTCATATTTATTATATTTATATGGATATTTTTTTTTACTGAGCATAGTCTCGCTCAGCTAAAAAATAAACCGACAGTATAACACGTGGAACAGGACAGTAGAACTTAGACCATTATGGCAGTCCAACAAAATGACAAGGAGAGTTAAACTTAAAGTCTTTCGCTTAATCGTTAAATATGTCCTATATGGGTGTGAAACATGGAGGTTTCACACACAACATCACGCGTCGGGTCCAGGTATTCGTCAATCACTGTTCCCGAGAGATTATCTTCTGGCCAGACAAGACAACCAACAAACACCTACTGGAAATCTAGCATAAGATACCAATTGGGCAGCTGATTGCTCGTCGCAAGTGTTCTTGGATAGGCCACAGCCTCCGACGGGATGCCAGTCACATCCCTAGACAAGGTCTAGATTGGAAGAATTTATTTATTTATTTAAACTTTATGTACAATTGTATTACATGGGCGGACTTAATGCAGCAAGGCATTCTCTACCAGTCAACCTTTGGGTTAAAAAAAAAAAACACACTGTGGTAGGTGTACAAGAAAAAGGAATGAAATAATATATTTAATACTAATAAATATAATACTAATATATAACAATACTAATAAAATACACATATATGCTAAAATGACAAACTAATAGATACGGTGCTTTATAATATTCTTTCTGAATAATATAAGAAGAATATAAAAATAAGAGAGCTCATGATAATTATGACGAAGACCAAACTAAGAATAACAGCCCCTTAAGTAGTGGTTTTTAATTTTGCGCTTAAAAGAAAATTTTGACTCAGCCTTCTTGATGTCAAGGGGTAGCAAATTCCAGAGTTTAATAGTAGAAATAGCGTAAGAATTAGATAGAAACCCGGTGCGGTGAGAAGGAATGTGAAGAAGTAAGTTTTTGGACGCGCGAAGGTTAAGATCATGAGAACTGCCCAACAATTTAAAATTTTGTTTTAAGTAAACAGGAGCACAAGGATCGTTCATAATAATGAAGAGCATACAGAGGGATCTGAGGGATCTCCTTTGACGGATAGGCAACCATTTAAGCTGAGAACGGAAGGAAGAAACGTGATCATATTTTCGAAGGCCAAAAATGAAACGAATACAGTTGTTGAGAAGTCGATCCAGTTTGTTAAGAAGTTCTTGGGAAAGATCGGAATAGCAAACATCAGCATAATCAATGATAGGAAGCACAAGTGATTGGACCAATGTGGTTTTAGTGCTACAAGGAAGGAAATGCTTGAATCTATAGAGAGATCGCAGTGTGAATGTTACCCTCTGGCTAACCTGTGCAATCTGCTTATTCCAACTTAACCTGTCGTCAATATATAGGCCTAAGTCTTTTACGTGTGGCGAGAGAGGGATGACAGTATTGTTGAAGTTAAGCGGGAGAAGTTGGCTGGTGTCCAAGTTTCGCAGGAAATATGAGCTACCGATCAGGATAGCCTGACACTTACTGACATTGACAGTGACACCAAACCTGCTTGACCAATCACTGATAGCTAGAAGGTCAGCATTCAGCAATGAGATGCAGTTGTCCAGGTTGTCAACGTCAGCTTGCGCGTAGAGCTGTAGGTCATCAGCGTACAAATGGTAAGAGCATTTGAGGATAGTGGTAATAGAGTTTATGAAAAGAGAAAATAAAAGTGGAGTTTCACCAGACGGGAAGAGTGGCCGTCTAAAGCATACTTGGAAGTGTTCGGTAGCGGCAGGGTTGAAAAAAAAACCGGGTTATCGTGGCCCGAGGTAAGGCGCGTAGCCCAAAAAAGAATGCGGTGGCGGAGCACTATAGACGCCCTCTACCCCTTCTAGGGGACTAACAAGCAATAACAGGAGGGGTATAAGCCAGAATTGACCATATAAATGAAGACATCGTAGGTGAACCAACGTTCGGGTTTTACTGGAATGTTCTAACGGGATACCACAGCCCCGGAACGCAAGAGCAGCCGAAGGAACAGGGTGGATTTTTAGTCAATAGAAGTCTGACACTCCTTGCCACTCCACCCAGAGCGGTAGAAGTCATTCGATGATTTTCCTACCCCCGAAAAATATAGGTAATCCAACGTCAACGAAGTATTCGAGATTTGGATATGAAGACCCAAGATTGGGTAAAGCAAAAAGAATGTGACTTTTGTGTATTTCTTCAATTGTTTATAACGTGGTTTTTCTGAAATATTGCCAATTTTAAACGCAAACTATACAAATCTATGTTTTGAAGGCAAGCTAAAGCTAACGATTACTAACATTTCAGTTTGGCTCAGACGATATGCAAATCTTTCGTGTTATATTTTTACTCAGCTGTCAATTTGATTGGCAGTTGTGTAAATTACTTTAAGTTTTTATCGATGCGGCCGTAATTTTTATTGCCTTTGATTAACTTTGTGCTATAGAAACGTGTTTATTCAGTACGTAGACAGTATTTATCATTTATAGAAACAGAAAGAATTGGTAAAATTCAATAGCATTTTTACCAATTCTTTCCGTTAAGGAAAGTTAAATAAATATTAACTTAAAGAATATAATATATTCAATGACCTTTTCAAGGAACCCTCCACTTTAGTCATCAATTTAGTCCCTATAATAACAGAGAAGCCAGCGATTAATAATAAATAACTAGGTTTGATTATGCCGAGAGGAGGAAATGACTTAGAATATTGTAGACGCGGTAAAGTTAGCTAAAGTTTTCCAGTTATTTCTAATTTGTCTTAGTTCACAAAAAACATTAAAACTTAGTCTTAATTTATAAATGCCAATTAGGGATAATGAACCATTTCAGTAAATTCCAGAGAACACTTTAGTGCGCCTATTATAGTTAGAATGTACTTGTAGAGTACTAGCAGTTGCTCGCGAGAAGGTTCGCGTGGGAAGTTTTTCTGTGTAAATCCCGATTCCGTGGGGACTTCGCAAAATCCCGTCTTAGCGAGCATCTACGTATAAAAAGAAACCCCCATGCAAAATTTGAGAGCCCTACTACTTGTATTTTCCTAGATTTCGTGATGAATCAGTGAGTGATATTTAGATAGAGCCTTTTTCAATAATCTCGTAATTACTAATTGATTACACTCTTTTGGTTAAGATAGCCAATGATGTATAAACTAATAGCTCCTGCCCGCGACTTCACTTGTGTGATTAATTTTTTTAGCGAAAAGAGTTACCAAGTCCTTTTCCTATCTCTTTATAGAATTTTGTTAAGAGCTATTAGACGTATTTTCGCATTTCTAAGATTTCAATCGCTTGCTTTGCCATCTTACGTCATACTTTGAATTTTTAAAATACATGTCTAAAATAGATCAATTATTAATGAAGTATTTCGTCGTTTAACATTTGCTTAAAACATCTGCATCGCTTTGTGGTGAGTAATCTCCCAAAAGTAGTTTACTGAAAAATCATCGTAGAGTCAACTTCAGATTCCGGAATCTATGACTAATGTTCACAAATTCAGGTGAAAAAAATATGGATAGTATAAGATATATGTCAAATGATTTTCAATATTCATGATTATTTATAACATTATTTAGAAAAAAAATAAAAACTGTTGTCTATTTTTAAGTGCTATAGCGCAATTTTATTGCGATTATTCGCATTTAATAAGGCGTAATTCCGATAAAAAATATGTCAAAATAAACTTTGTTCTGTGAAAAATTCAAATATATAGTTTTTATGACAATGCGATCATGTAATTTTGTAATAACATGATTTTAAGAACGCTCTAAATTACTATATATTACGTTTCCCAAGTTAGCTCCATTTAGTCCCCGTCCGATTACCATGTACGGCAAGCCGATCCCTTGGGAAAAGCAAGCCAAATACTTAGGCGTGGTCCTCGATAGACACCTCTCCTTCGCTGAGCATATAAAGCAGGCACGTTCGCGCGCCGCTTTCGCTCTAGGTAGGCTCCACTTCATTCTTAGTTCTCGCAGCAAGTTATCACTCAGGTGCAAGCTGCGTATTTTCACCGCGGTCATCCGTCCCAACATGACCTACGCCTGCGTTGTTTTCTCACACGCAAAGCTCTACCTCCTCCACAAGATGCAGACCCTCCAAAACCGATTCCTCCGTAGAGTCACGGGAGCCCCCTTTTATGTTCGAAATGAGCTTCTTCACGTAGACCTCAAGATGCCCACCATCCAGCAGTTCATGAAACGCGTCTCCAAGCGTTTCTTTGAAACTTCAATCCAACATAGGAATCCCCTTATCGTATCGGCCGCTCAATACGAACCCTCGCGTATCTCTAAGATTCGCCGACCAAGGCATACTCTAGTCACTCCCGATGACGCAATCACCCTGCTCCAAGAGAGCCTTAGGGAAACAAGTACAGTGGCACACAAACACAAAAACCGACCGTCCTTCCGTCCTCGCCGCCGAGGCCCGCTGCGACGTCCCCGTAATAGTCCACCCCGACCCTTGCCAGAGCCAGCCCGCGACGCTGAGCCAGTAGCTTTCAATTCCCTTATTAATAATAATAATGATATGATCCAGCCTGTCCCTAGCTGCCCTCCCCTGCGACGCCCTAAGCCGAGGTCCGTACCCCACAGGAGGTGCCCTTAGCGTGTAGTCGCCTAGTTTGTAAGTTTTTTAATAAGCCCTGGCTGGAGGCTTTAATTAATTTATTAATTAAGGCAACCACAGGCAAGCCCGGTTAAGCAGCCGACAACCTCAGAGGTTGACCTGCGAGATGCCACACGAAAAAAAAAGCTCCATTTAGTACGGCGCAAGCGCCCACCGGAGCAGGACGTGTGTCAATTTTTTCCGCGTCCCAACAGTCGAGCGCTCGTATCGAGAACGCATTACTATACTACGAATACGCGGGTTTTGATACTCGTAGTAATTTTTTTTGTAAGAAATATTTTTTGTTCTTTATACGAAATTGTTTTAGCTATGGAGAACACGTACGGTGTGAAGAGTGTTTAAAGAATGCACATGAAGCAAGGTACATATTTTTTAACCGACGTCAAAAAAAGGAGGAGGTTCTCAGTTCGTCGGATTTTTTTATGTATGTTTCCCCGATTACTCGAAGACGGCTGGACCGATTTAAAAATATATTTTTCGTTTGAAAGGGTATACTTTCTTATTGGTCCCATTGTCATCACGTCAGGATCTGATGATGGAATCATGGAGAAATCGAGGGAACTCTTCAAATATTATAGACACACCTATAGCGATTTGGTTATTGTTGTTATTTCGGCTCTTGAAAAGCACCTTTTGGTGAAGTTACTTGGCGTCATCTATACCTATACTGACCAAACAAATTCAACGTTGGCGAAAATGCAAGCAACAGGTAGCTGACATTTTATAAAACATTATGCAGGCAGCATTATGTTTTATGAACTGTTTTAGTTACCTACCTCTATAATTGGAACTGCATTTTTTTAAGCATTGTTCGACCACCTTTCGTTACATATTTGTTAGTACTTTGGAAGTGCTTGCTACATATCCTGCTGTTTTTTGATGTTATCTAGTCTGATTCGCTCTTTTGTTCACGAACAATTGCGGTCCAATCTTGAAGTCGAACCTGATCCCTCGGAAACCTAATTCAATAAAAAAACAGTTATAATCCTCAATAATCAGTTAAATGAACTTTAGTCAAAAAAATTGTAACACAAAACAAATTAAAAGAAGTCAATCAATATTGCTTCTACACTTGTAAACTTTTAACTAATCTATGTCCGCACGCACGCATCCTTATCGCTCTCGCGACAAAACAAGTTTGCTCTCTCTGTCTTCACCTACATATGGCTCCTAAGCATAATTTATTGGCAAGTTTGGAAAATAAATGAAATATAAAAAATAATCTTAATATATTTGCATTCTCACATGTGGTATGAGATATTTTGTATACTTTGGAAGTATAATTCGTACACTTCCGAAACTCACACGGTGGCATTTTTGATAAATAAAATCTAAGGACACGGGTATTACGGAGCGGCACGCTTGTGGTTGCGTTCGACGCAGACTAGTTGCAAGACGTTCCAATTAGCTCGTGTTCTAGTTTTCACGACACGCGCGCCTATAACATATCTGTACTATAAAATATCATTGAATTGAATCAAAAAATTTGGTTGTGGAATGATTATAATAGAATAGAAAGATATCGAACACGCCACACACGCACAATGACATAGGTAGCTACAGTAAAAAGTTACAAAAATTACAATAAAGATTGCGTTGAGTATGTTCACATTGAAAGGGATACCAACTCAGCATTTGCTAGGCAAAAACCCAGCGCCGGTATTCAGTAAAAAATTAGGTAAATGGTTAGAATTTAGATTTAGGAATTTAATTTAGATTTTGGTAAAAGTTTAGGTATTATTATTTATAACCTCGTCGCAAGTGTATACTGTGGTCTTCTGTAACCGAAGGAACATATGTAAATGCACTCTATTGTACAATCTTATTGTGGTTGATGAATCTGAATCCTTTGCTGGAGATCCGAATAAACATTAATAAATATATATGAAAGATAGATTTATTATTAAAACCTGTGCGCGTAAATGTCACCAAAAAGAGAAAGATGTGACCTATACAAATAACACAAACAATACCTTTGTTTGATCCTGCAAGTGGTGATTCGATTACGATTTTTCCAATAATAGATAGAAACAGAAATGTTCGTTGCTAGGTTTATTATTGTTTTGCTCGTAAAAGGTTCGGTTCGCTTAGGGTAGTCTACGTGGGGGAAGGCTGGGGAGAAATTGGTAACGGTTCACCGTCTTTTTAAATGATCATTTCAAATTGATTCTTATTATGCCAATAGGTTTATCTACCGAAATTTACGATTATCCTAAGTAAAAATCGACTTACGGCGTTTTATATCAAGAATAATTTGTTTTATTATAATTGTGTTGGTCAGAACTAAGATGGCTTCCCCGTCCAATCTTATTCTTGTATAAATCAATATAGTCTGTGGCCTATTAAGTGAGCTCGCAACGGTGGTTCATTTTGGATTGCATAATAGATTATGTTGTACGCAGTAGGTACGGTTTATTCTCGTATCTTGTATGTATGTATGTAATATTCTTTATTACTTCATATCTCCAGAATCGCTAAACGGATTTACATTTAAATTGAGATATCGTTAGATTTGTCTTAACAGCCCAATTGTTTTTAGACAGGTGACGTTAAAAAAATCCAAACATGGCGGCTGTCAGTCAGTTATAAGGATTTCAAAAGGGGTATATCATAATTATCATTAGCGTAATACTAATAAAAGTGAGAAAATTAAATGAGAATGTTTAAAAATATGGACTTTGCTCTTTTACTTTCTGAATCCGGTGGAATGCCAATGTGACACGACCGGGGAAACTAAAAATTTTTTAATTAATATTTGAGCTAAAAAGGTGAAAATAAAGTTATTTGAATATACTTAATATATGTTTTTTAAATGGGACGGGTCCCGCCTGCTTGTCACTTTTTAAAATAAAAACATACTTGTTTCTTGCATTTCAGTTGAGCAGTCGGGTTTTTTAGACTTTTTAAATAACTTTTTTATAATTATACTTTGTTTACGAGTACTTTGTTACAGAGTGAAACCCTTCAGTGCATTATTATGCCGTTTCATATAAAATAGTTATTGATACTTTGAAAGTTTGAATTGACATAAAACCTTCTTGGTCTGAGATTTTCAGGTGAAACTTTTTTCACATGATACCGAAGAGGTTCTTGTTGTCAATTGTTTTTTTCATGTATTACATTTTCTTTGGTTTTTTTATTCAGCTTAGACGGGAAAGATGGATACTTCGAAAATCCGAGTATTCTTTGAATACAAGTTTCGACGCGGAACTAACGCGGCAGAAACATTTCGCAGTATCAATATTTACAGGATGTTTACGTATTGTTTTTTGTTTGTCCGGGCTCCGGACCGGCTAAACCGATCCGAACGGCATCGGGGAGATCTAGTTTCAAATAAAGATAGTCATAGGTATGGTTTATAAACGTCAATATCCTAATGGTTAAGGTTGTGATAGAGAGGTCATAGGTTCTATCCTTACACTATTGCCGTGGATCCACTCCAGATACATGTATATATATCTCAGTTGGAGGGGTTAACAAGATTGCTATTAATCTGAAATAAATAATAAAGAAGAATGCCAGCTGCTCTATAGACTTTTGCCCCACTCAGTAAAAGTCATTAACAAGCATGCAATATGCAGCGTCTTATTGTATATTTATTACTGATAACTAAACATTTGTCCTGAAACCTGTTAAATTTACGGTTTTCGTTTAAAAATAAAAACAATAATGACATTGATTTATAGGTTAGGTGGTGTAGCTACATAATTGTTAAAATAAATTATTATACATATGATTATACATACCTGTTGCAACAACCCACGAAGTAAGAAGAGTTTGTAATGAGACACAATGTGTCTTAACATTCTGTCGACCTTAGAATAACAACGCATAGAAGAGGCGTCTAGAACAAAACACGAGCGATTTCGTGTGTCCACTTTATTTTCTTTGTGTGCGTGAGCCGAATATGTCTACGTTCTTCAAACGCACACAAATATAGCTTTCAGTGATACCATTACCAGTACCATTACCACAAAAATGGGAAAACGCACTATTATGTTGCTGGATCAAATCAAGTATTTTATGTTATGAAACTAAATAAGATGATGTTTTTTCATGTAATATGACTTATATGACATATATGTATTTACGGAAGGTAAACGAAATGAGATATCAGTTATTGCGTTTAGAATGTTTGATGTGTAATGTGTTATAATGATATTATAGAAATGTATTAATTGCTTGAAAAATCTCGTTTGATATCAATTAAAAGTATGTGTTGTATTTATGAAATAGAAAAATATTATTGAGAACATTACTTAAATGAAAAAAATCTTAATCAATAAAATTGTCATCTTTATGATGCCACTCTTCGAACTAACAGTAACTTTTAGTTATAAAACACTGTAGGTAGTAGCTGTAAATAAATATAGTTTAGTTTGACGCATAGATAACTGCCGCCAAAACTATATTTTTTTAAACAAAAATAAGCACAAAAGAAATCAATATGGGTATTTTTTTCCTCACGGATAGCAACATTGAATTGTGATAAGTTAGGTTATTAGAATTTTTGTTTGATGGTCGGTTTACTTAAATATAATGTATAAAATGTATTTACTTGTGAAATGTAATTTGATTACACGTTTTTTATTTTCCTGAAGGACTATGACATCCCTTTACGCTACAAACGGTCGTTTTAAATGATTTACTCGCGAGCTCTGTTCGGCAGAATGTGACCTTGAATACTGACGGCTCGTCGAGCAAAGTTAGCCAAAAATGGCTAAATTTTAGTTGCCTCACTTTTTGCACTCGTACTATCCTTCTATGCGTTGTTATTCTAAGCTGTCGACATTCAATTCAATTTAGACCACAACATCGTTGACCAAATCACAAACAACAATCGGAATCCGTGATAACTATTAACTAGCACAAACACAAAACAAAGTTAGTGCGTAAAATCGTCAGTAGGAAAAACAAATAATGAAATAATGACACAAAAAAAAATCAAAATATAAGAGTGAGGCGCAAAAACACAACGGGAACCATAGAGTAAGGTAAACGGGAACGCAGCCAGATGAATAAAGCTGTAGCAAACCGTATGTATTCGGTACTGAGTAATGGGTACGCCATCAAGTACCAAGTAACAAAACGTTACTCACGAATAGATTTCGTTACTCGCATTTTTCGTTACAACTGTTTCAAATCGCACAAGTACCATTAAGTTGAGGCGAATGTTGAATGCGCGGTCCAGTGTCCTGGGCCTCAATTGCGCTATTTTTTTTCAACCAAATCGCAACTGAACCGCTGCCATATCACAACTTTTTGACCGTTTTCGTATCGCGCTAAAAATTTGACAGCGCGTTGAGACGCAACGCGGTTGTAACTGGAACGTTACCGCTGTCAAACGAAAAGTTGATCGGACGCTACTTTTTTAGGATCGTTGGCGCATCGTTGGATTATTTTCTTTTTGTTGTGAAGTGCTTCCGAGTGAAAATCTTGAAAAATCAAAGATTACCATGTACGGCTACATAGATTTACTGCAGATATCTCATGAATACGATGTAGCGGTGGCTAGAGCCGAAACCAAAAGGAAAAACATAAAAGCTAGACTTAAGTGTGACTCTTACAGTGATCGTCGGTCAGTGGGTCGTCTTAGGGGCGGTCGTCAGTTTGTGAAAAGATATAGACTCACAAAAGAATTACCCCGTGAATTAATTTGCAAGTTGACTCCGCACATGCCACCCGTTCTCCATTCAGATGCTTTGGATGTTGAAACCAAGGTAAGGAGCGTAAGGGCAGATGTGATGATTCCTCTGTAAGTGACCAATAGCATTATCGCCTTTACTAGAAGCCTTTTTTCTTGTATAAAAATAACCATAAATCAACCAACTTATAAAGTTAAAACTATGTGTGCATAGGTCAATCAAATGATAACCTGAATTTTGTTTTAGGTTTTGGTTGCATTGGCCTTTTATGCTTCTGGGCCCTATCAGACCATTGTTGGAGACAGCAGGAACCATTTTATTTCCCAGGCCAGCGTTTCAAAAGCTATCCGGCAAGTGACAACAGCCTTGAACAATCCGGCAGTCATAAATGAATATATAGCATTTCCATTCAAACAATGTGAGAGGGAACAAGTTAAAAGAGAGTAAGTAGCATATAGTCTTCATTTTAGATATTCTAAAATGAACCCATGTTCAAGTTTTTAAGTACATCATTGTATATAATATATATAAATATTTTCAGTTTCTACCATAAGTTCAAACAAACATGAAGAACGATTTTTTAATAGAAAAGGATACCATTTGTTACATGTTATGATAGTGAGTATCTATTATTATAATTTTATTCTTTCTTGCCAGTGCCAGTTCATATAATTATTTTTTTTAAATTTTTCAGGTATGGGATTCTAATTTAAATATATTGTGTGTGGATGCAAGTTACCCTGGGTCCACACATGATAGTGTTGTTTGGGCCAACCATCCATTGAATGGTTATATAGAGAGGCTCCACATAAATCATGGAGAAATTTTGTATCTTTTGGGTATGTATAAATTGAGTATAATTTATGTTCTAATCTTCTGATACATCGTGAAATTAACTTTTAATACTTTTTTGGTTATTGCAGGAGATTCAGGGTACCCTTTGAGACCGACAATGATGACAACCATCTCAGAGCCAAGGCCAGGCACTCCAGAACAATATTACCAAAGCCTGCACTTGACCGCCGGAAATGTTGTTGAACGCTGTATAGGTGTTTTAAAAGCTCGCTTTAGGTATACCTTGAATATCATACCATTGTTATACTGGTTGATATGATTTATAATGTGATATAATAAAGGGATTTGCCCTTGCAGGTGAGCAGCTTGTGAGCGCCAGTTGACAGAGGGCGCCGGTCTTGGCGCCAGGCAAGAGTGGCAACGCGGCGCACGTTCTTTTATTGAGCTGGAGCTTGGCCGCGCACGACAATGGGTGCTCATTCAACGTTTATGGACAAATAGGAGTAATCAATTTTAGTGTAGTGTATTTCTTTATTGTTGAAGATGGAGGAGGCCTTTACCCGTAATTGGCGTCTCCAACCTTTAATAAAAACTAACAATACTAACTAGGTTAAGTTAAATACTAACACACTAACACTAGGCCTACATCAGAAATCTATTGATTTGAACCTGACCAGAAAAAGAAAATGTATATTTTGTTTTAGTTTCCTTCTTTAAACCTGTTTATGAATAAAGGCTATTTGTATTTTTAACACATTGTTATTTTTATTGATCTAGCAAAGTATGTTAAAATGTAGATTATCACATACCATAGTTTTATTAAGGTGCATATAATGGTGGGAAGGCCAAATGGTGTGCCAAATTTCAAATTCAGGAGAACCAAACAAAATTAATTTATAATATAATTCTATTTAAGTATTAAAGTACAATTAAGAACATAATACTAATAACTAACAGAGACATCTTAATCTGGGTGGTGATGTTGTTGGGCATACTGAAACAAAACATAAGTGTTATGATTATGATGTTACTGACAAATAATGCTTAGTATTATAATTATTTTAAGACATTATATTTAAAGAAATGTTTGTATTACCTTTATATTGGCTGTCCTCTCCTCTAATGGTGACAATATGGGAGCATTACTGGGTCCACCACCAGTAGCTCGTTGGTTCGCATTAATATTCACCAACTTTGACCGAACCCGGCACTTGTAGTCATTCCACACCTGACAAAAGAATAAAACAACAATATTATTTTAGTTAGGAACACTCGGCGTATAACATCCACTTTTATCTGCCTCGATGATACTCACCTTTGACCATTCCTTCCCTGTTCGGGCAGGCCCTTCAATATTAAGATATGTGGCACACTCATTCCATAAGCGTGCCGCAACTTCACGAGCCTCTTTAGACTTAACTCGTTCAAGAGCAAGGTCTCGATGCTAATATATCTTTGAATGTTTATTTACGTTTAAAAATTGCTTACCTTTCAAAAGTTCAAGTACAGACCGCGGTTTCAGCTGTCGAAACTAGAGGTGCATACGTCAAAATTTATTACTAAACGCTCGGATATACACAAACTAAAAGAACATCACTAACGATTGACGTAACGAAACGTTCCAACTTCTATTAGGATTTGAACTTTAACGCAATACCAAAATAGGAACAGTTGAATGGAAACTTAACCATTGCCGCAATGGGGCGTGCAACTGTCAAAGTGGTGCTAGTAGCACACTTACCAATATCAAAGCAGTTTCTCTATGGAACAGTAATGAATTCCTAAATTAGAGACAGTTATTGAGAATTTTTCGATTAAAGAACATGTATTATGTTCTTTAATCGGAAAATTGTACAGAAATCAATTGAAATCAATTGAAAAAAAAAAAATATTACCACAGATAACCATAGATGATACAGATAACTATATAATATCTCACAATCTAACTAACACTGACAGTGACAAAGGTTCTTACGGTGGTGGCGCCATCTGCGATTAGCTTTCACTTGCATGCCCCATTGTACCGTAACGTTGTCATAAACGTTTGCAGATGTTTGAAATTTGCGCGCGCGTTGTATTTAAAAACATACGTTAAAAAAAACGATGTTTATTTACTAAACAAAGCAGATTTTTGGAAATTCTTTATCCAAGTTTTTCCACTGTCGGGCACGCCGCAATTGCGGCGGTAAGACCCCTCTTTGAGGAGTGGCTAGATCGGCGTCACGGCGTCCTGACCTACCGCATGACGCAGGTCCTCACCGGACACGGAAGTTTCGGGAGGTACCTGTGTCTGATGGGTAAGGAAGAGACGCCTGGGTGTCACCACTGCGAGGGTCGCCCTGAGGACACAGTCGAGCACACGGTGCAGGACTGCCCAGCTTGGGCAGAGCACCGACGTGTCCTCACGGCGACAATAGGCGGAGACCTCTCGCGCCCGGCCTCGGTCGAGGCCATGCTGCGGGGCGAGAGGGAGTGGGAAGCGGTTGCCTCCTTCTGCGAAGCAGCCATGCTTTCGAAGGAGAAGGCGGGCCGCGTGAGGGAGAGGATGGCGTCCTCCCTCCAGCCCAGCCGCAGTGGTAGACGCCCACGGCGTCGGACGTCGGCCGACGATCTCCGGCCACCGTAGGCGCGGGCATGCGGACAGCGAGTAAAGGGCAACTCGCTGTCCGACCATGGACCATGCCCGGGTCGACGGCGCGTCGTGTTCCACGCGCGCCTCAAAGAGCGTCAGCAACATGACGAGGCCCCCTCTGCAGAGGGCCGAAGCCCGCCGGGGTCGTGGGACTCATCCCGTTACCGTGGCCCCGGTATGTAAAGGGTTATTGAAGGAACACCGTGGATTTTAGTCAGTAAAAGTCTGACAGTCCCTCCCACCCTGCCCGGAGTGGGAGGACTTATTTGATAATTTTACCACGTTAAAAAAAAAAAAAAAAGTTTTTCCACTGTGTTTTTACTGCATTGTTTGTGATATATTAGTGTGATATATAATTTATCATTCTTAAATACTTATTATTGAAACATTAAATTCTCAAATATTATATCTATTGTAAATTCTTACATATTTACATATTTATTTATATTAAACCTTTACATATTTAATTAAACTAAATTCAGATTTATAAAATGCATCTTATGTACATGTCACGCATACTAAGATTACATTTTACAAATTACGAATGATGCGACGCCGCGACGTCATATCACACGAATACGCAATACGGCTCGATGCGTTGGTGCTATATTATGAATGACGTATCAAAAGTAACGAGTAACTTAATGGTACGATAGTAACGAGTACTAATGGATATGGTAACGAATACATACGTTTTATTTCGTTACTTTCACACCTCTAGAAATGAATGATATATTCATAGACTAGTATTTGCGTGTTGCGCGAGGTGCAAGCACCTCGCGTGCTTGTGAAGAAAACTAAAGCATTGCCCCTCTAAATCAAGTATTTGCGTGTTGCGCGAGGTGCAAGCACCTCGCGTGCTTGTGAAAAAAAAAAAAAAAAAAAAAGGGGGCGGGGGGTGATAGGGGGGGGGGGTTGCAGAAGCATTTCGACTAAAGCATTGCCCCTCTAAAAGAATTTGAAAAAAAAAATTTCCAAGTCTCTTAATTTCCGAGATCCGCCTAAAGGGGGGGAGAAGGGGGGCGGCGGGGGGACTTTGAAAAATGGTTTTTACTTTACCGAGCCTCCTCTATACGAATCCGTAAAAAGAAAAAAATACGGGTCTCGTAGTTTCCGAGATACGATAGGGGGGGGGGGGGGGAGAAGGGGGGGGGGGGGAAAGGGGAGGTTTGGCACTTTTCCCGTAGGTTTCAGAGTTACTTGTTTACGAATCTGTCAAAACATACCCACCTCCCCATCCACCATCTGGGAGAACAATTATGTCAATGAGTGAGTGAGTCAGTCAGTCAGTCAGTGGTAATTTAGCTTTATATAGTATAATATTGGAATTCTATATCTATGGATATTTTATTATTGACACTGACAGCTGACTAGAGTGCTTTAAAAGGTTTCGTTACACCAAATTCAGAACTATGATTGTAATAGTTTTTTGATTTTCATAATTATTTGCAATTTCATCTTTAACGATTTAAACAACAAATAAACGTTACGCATAATTATAATCTTGATATAATATTTTATGTAAAATGATATTTGTTTTACAGTAACAATTTTTTTTAGTTTTGTACATATAATATAATTTCCGGGATTAAATTCCCTTTTCCATAAAATTGGAAACGTCAACTTTTAAAGAAAAACAATTTATTATGAAAAGGTTCTTTATTCGTCACATTTATTTTCATCATTTTACTTTTTCTGTAAATGATAATCATGACTGGGTCAGGATCCCGCACTGTCATTTAAAAATGAATGTGAAATTCTACCCACATTGCGAGAAGTTCTGAAAATAGAATACTTGTTAAACACGTCCGAACATATTCAGCCAAGTCTTCAATTCATTCTAGCTTCCATTCAACCAATGTTTATATTTCTTTTTTTAAGTTCATTGAGTCCAATCAAAGACTGTCTAGTTGACATCGCTGTCAGTAATATCACCGCTATTGTACTCTCAGAATTAAGTTTCTGTAGGTACATAAGACTTGTTTAAATATATATTTTGGTGTACAATAAAGTCTATTCATATCTTTTCTTTTCTATGTATTTTGTTACATTAGTTTAAAAGCATGAGTTTCTTTCATTTCTCAGTTTCTAGTGTAAGTAGGTATACAATAATCGTTCGCTGAGAGTGAACATTACTATCGTATGGAATAATGTAGCACTCTGCTATAACGACCACTTATCCGGCGATAACATAACTTCATGCGGGCTCCTAATATCTTCTTTTACGAATGTAAGCGTTTCTGATGTTCCCTTTTAAAGGGAACTCTCCCATCTCTTGCTGATATGTGCGAGGTTTAGACTCTCGTAGCTGAATACGTATACATCCCTACATGTAAATGTACAGGATGTCTTGTAGTTTCGGGTAATCGTTGCGGGTAGGGGAAGTGGAAGTTCTGAATCTGAAATATAGTAAAGAAAAAATTGCAAACATAAAAACATGTAATTGAACTTAGTTAAAAAGAGATTTTAGAGAGAGTTAAAGAGAGAGAAACACACGGTATATTGTATGATACGGTCTTTTGAAGGCCATTGGCATTTGTCTGTGAGTTTATATTTTATACTAGTATTTGCGTGTCGCGCGAGGTGCAAGCACCTCGCGTGCTTGTGAAAAAAAAATGGGGGGGGGGGTGATGGGGGGAGATGGGGGGGTTTAGTATTTGCGTGTTGCGCGAGGTGCAAGCACCTCGCGTGCTTGTGAAAAAAGAAAATGGTATTTGCGTGTTGCGCGAGGTGCAAGCACCTCGCGTGCTTGTGGAAAAAAAAAAGGGGGGCGTGATGGGGGGAGATAGGGGGGGGGGGGTTACAGAAGTATTTTGACTAAAGCATTGCCCCTCTAATTGAATCTGAAAAAAAAAATGTTCCAAGTCTCTTAATTTCCGAGATCCGCCTAAAGGGGGTGAGAAGGCGGGCAAGGGGGGTGACTTTGAAAAATGGTTTTTACTTTACGAGCCTCCTCTATACGAATCCGTAAAAAGAAAAAAATACGGGTTTCGTAGTTTCCGAGATACGATAGGGAGGGGGGAGAAGGGGGGTGAAAAGGGGAGGTTTGGCACTTTTCCCGTAGGTTTGAGAGTTACTTGTTTACGAATCTGTCAAAATATACCCACCTCCCTATCCACCATCTGGGAGAACAATTATGTCAGTGAGTGAGTCAGTGAGTCAGTGGTAATCTAGCTTTATATAGTATAACTAGTATTTGCGTGTTGCGCGAGGTGCAAGCACCTCGCGTGCTTGTGAAAAAACTAAAGCATTGCCCCTCTAAATCAAGTATTTGCGTGTTGCGCGAGCTGCAAGCACCTCGCGGGCTTGCATTAAAAAAAAAAGAGGGGGGGGGTGATGGGGGGGGGTTGCACAAGTATTTCGACTAAAGCATTGCCCCTCTATATGAATCTGAAAAAAAAAATGTTCCAAGTCTCTTAGTTTCCGAGATCCGCCTAAGGGGGGTGAGAAGGGGGGCAAGGGGGGCGACTTTGAAAAATGGTTTTTACTTTACCGAGCCTCCTCTATACGAATCCGTAAAAAGAAAAAAATACGGGTCTCGTAGTTTCCGAGATACGATAGGGGGGGGGAGAAGGGGGGGGAAAAGGGGAGGTTTGGCACTTTTCCCGTAGGTTTGAGTGTTACTTGTTTACGAATCTGTCAAAATATACCCACCTCCCCATCCACCATCTGGGAGAACAATTATGTCAGTGAGTGAGTCAGTGAGTCAGTGGTAATCTAGCTTTATATAGTATAACTAGTATTTGCGTGTTGCGCGAGGTGCAAGCACCTCGCGTGCTTGTGAAAAAACTAAAGCATTGCCCCTCTAAATCAAGTATTTGCGTGTTGCGCGAGCTGCAAGCACCTCGCGGGCTTGCATTAAAAAAAAAAGAGGGGGGGGGTGATGGGGGGGGGGTTGCACAAGTATTTCGACTAAAGCATTGCCCCTCTATATGAATCTGAAAAAAAAAATGTTCCAAGTCTCTTAGTTTCCGAGATCCGCCTAAGGGGGGTGAGAAGGCGGGCAAGGGGGGTGAATTTGAAAAATGGTTTTTACTTTACCGAGCCTCCTCTATACGAATCCGTAAAAAGAAAAAAATACGGGTCTCGTAGTTTCCGAGATACGATAGGGGGGGGGAGAAGGGGGGGGAAAAGGGGAGGTTTGGCACTTTTCCCGTAGGTTTGAGTGTTACTTGTTTACGAATCTGTCAAAATATACCCACCTCCCCATCCACCATCTGGGAGAACAATTATGTCAGTGAGTGAGTCAGTGAGTCAGTGGTAATCTAGCTTTATATAGTATAACTAGTATTTGCGTGTTGCGCGAGGTGCAAGCACCTCGCGTGCTTGTGAAAAAACTAAAGCATTGCCCCTCTAAATCAAGTATTTGCGTGTTGCGCGAGCTGCAAGCACCTCGCGGGCTTGCATTAAAAAAAAAAGAGGGGGGGGGTGATGGGGGGGGGGTTGCACAAGTATTTCGACTAAAGCATTGCCCCTCTATATGAATCTGAAAAAAAAAATGTTCCAAGTCTCTTAGTTTCCGAGATCCGCCTAAGGGGGGTGAGAAGGCGGGCAAGGGGGGTGAATTTGAAAAATGGTTTTTACTTTACCGAGCCTCCTCTATACGAATCCGTAAAAAGAAAAAAATACGGGTCTCGTAGTTTCCGAGATACGATAGGGAGGGGGGAGAAGGGGGGGGAAAAGGGGAGGTTTGGCACTTTTCCCGTAGGTTTGAGAGTTACTTGTTTACGAATCTGTCAAAATATACCCACCTCCCCATCCACCATCTGGGAGAACAATTATGTCAATGAGTGAGTCAGTGAGTGGTAATCTAGCTTTATATAATATAACTAGTATTTGCGTGTTGCGCGAGGTGCAAGCACCTCGCGTGCTTGTGGAAAAAAAAAAGTATTTGCGTGTTGCGTGAGGTGCAAGCACCTCGCGTGCTTGTGAAAAAAAAAAAAAAAAGGGGGGGGTGATGGGGGGGTTTAGTATTTACGTGTTACGCGAGGTGCAAGCACCTCGCGAGCTTGTGAAAAAAAAAAAAAAAAAGAGAGGGGGGTTGATGGGGGGGGGTGATGGTGGGGGTTGCACAAGTATTTCGACTAAAGCATTGCCCCTCTAAATGAATCTGAAAAAAAAAATGTTCCAAGTCTCTTAGATTCCGAGATCCGCCTAAAGGGGGGGAGAAGGGGGGCGGGGGGGGGGAACTTTGAAAAATGGTTTTTACTTTACCGAGCCTCCTCTATACGAATCCGTAAAAAACAAAAAATACGGGTCTCGTAGTTTCCGAGATACGATAGGGAGGGGGGAGAAGGGGGGTGAAAAGGGGAGGTTTGGCACTTTTCCCGTAGGTTTGAGAGTTACTTGTTTACGAATCTGTCAAAATATACCCACCTCCCCATCCACCATCTGGGAGAACAATTATGTCAATGAGTGAGTCAGTCAGTCAGTGAGTGGTAATTTAGCTTTATATAGTATAATAACTAGTATTTGCGTGTTGCGCGAGGTGCAAGCACCTCGCGTGCTTGTGAAAAAAAATGTGGGGGAGTGATGGGGGGAGATGGGGGGGGTTTAGTATTTGCGTGTTGCGCGAGGTGCAAGCACCTCGCGTGCTTGTGATAAAAAAAAGTGGGGGGGGGTGATGGGGGGTTAGTATTTGCGTGTCGCGCGAGGTGCAAGCACCTCGCGTGCTTGTGAAAAAAAAGAAAAAGTGGGGGGGGGGTTAGTAATTGCGTGTTGCGCGAGGTGCAAGCACCTCGCGTGCTTGTGAAAAAAAAAAAAAAAGGGGGGGGGGAAATAGGGGGGGTGGTTGCACAATTATTTCGACTAAAGCATTGCCCCTCTAAATGAATCTGAAAAAAAAAATGTTCCAAGTCTCTTAGATTCCGAGATCCGCCTAAAGGGGGGGAGAAGGGGGGCGGGGGGGGGACTTTGAAAAATGGTTTTTACTTTACCGAGCCTCCTCTATACGAATCCGTCAAAAGAAAAAAATACGGGTCTCGTGGTTTCCGAGATACGATAGGGGGGGGGGGGGGGGAGAAGGGGGGGAAAAGGGGAGGTTTGGCACTTTTCCCGTAGGTTTGAGAGTTACTTGTTTACGAATCTGTCAAAATATACCCACCTCCCCATCCACCATCTGGGAGAACAATTATGTCAATGAGTGAGTGAGTGAGTGAGTCAGTCAGTCAGTGGTAATTTAGCTTTATATAATAGAACTAGTATTTGCGTGTTGCGCGAGGTGCAAGCACCTCGCGTGCTTGTGAAAAAAAAAAGGGGGGGGGGTGATGGGGTGAGATGGGGGGGTTTAATATTTGCGTGTTGCGCGAGGTGCAAGCACCTCGCGTGCTTGTGAAAAAAAAAAAAAAAAGGGGGGGGGGGTGATGGGGGGGTTTAGTATTTGCGTGTTGCGCGAGGTGCAAGCACCTCGCGTGCTTGTGAAGAAAACTAAAGCATTGCCCCTCTAAATCAAGTATTTGCGTGTTGCGCTAGGTGCAAGCACCTCGCGTGCTTGTGAAAAAAACTAAAGCATTGCCCCTCTAAATCAAGTATTTGCGTGTTGCGCGAGGTGCAAGCACCTCGCGTGCTTGTGAAAAAATAAAGTATTTGCGTGTTGCGCGAGGTGCAAGCACCCCGCGTGCTTGTGAAAAAAACTAAAGCATTGCCCCTCTAAATCAAGTATTTGCGTGTTGCGCGAGGTGCAAGCACCTCGCGTGCTTGTGAAAAAAAAAAGGGGGGGGGTGATGGGGGGGGTTGCACAAGTATTTCGACTAAAGCATTGCCCCTCTAAATGAATCTGAAAAAAAAAATGTTCCAAGTCTCTTAGATTCCGAGATCCGCCTAAAGGGAGGGGAGAAGGGGGGGGGGGGGACTTTGAAAAATGGTTTTTACTTTACCGAGCCTCCTCTATACGAATCCGTAAAAAAAAAAAATACGGGTCTCGTAGTTTCCGAGATACGATAGGGAGGGGGGAGAAGGGGGGGGAAAAGGGAAGGTTTGGCACTTTTCCCGTAGGTTTCAGAGTTACTTGTTTACGAATCTGTCAAAATATACCCACCTCCCCATCCACCATCTGGGAGAACAATTATGTCAGTGAGTCAGTGAGTGGTAATTTAGCTTTATATAGTATAATGTGCAAAGAGCTACACTTGAGGCTTTATGATTGAAAGACTCTTGAATCTTTCAATCATAAAGCTTCTTTTGTTTTTAATTTTTACCTTTGTAATTGTCAGAATAACAGTTGTAGGGCTTTTATTAATCCATACTAATATTATAAATGTGAAAGTAACTCTGTCTGTCTGTGTGTTACCTTATCACGACTAAACCGCTGAACCTAAAACTTTAGATGAAAGGAGATGGCTAAACGGCTGCCCCCAGCATGAATAGGAATTTCACACTAACCCGTAATATTGAAATATTCATTCATAAATTATTTAGTGTTTAATAATTTCTTATAACTTTCGTGAACCAATAAACATAAAAAAGTTTCATAATTGATTTTATGCTTTGTTTTGGTTTGACATGACAAGATCAAGTACTGCAAGCTAGGGTTGAGACATATCACATTTCCAGAATGTCAAATCGAAATAATTGAACTAACATCGATTTTTAACAACGGTTATCAAAACGATTTATTTTCAGAAACTACATAATTATAACTGGATAAGTGTGTTACTAACAATGACGCACAATCTTACTACATATTTTGTGTCTGTCAAGGTCGACACCAACATTTCTTTTTCTTTCAACTATTTCGAGTATTTTATCGATTTTGTTTTCTTACATTTGGAATCTGATTCCATCTCTACTCTATGAAAAAAAACAAACGTCAGACGTCGTTTGAACACTGACGTTTACTCTTTCGTTGTGCTTTTTGGATTTGGATTTTTGATTATCATTAACCTTGGCTTGTTTATTGGACTTATTGTTTACTCGTCTACCTACTGACCTCTCGCTACTGGACACGGACTTGAATTACAATCATGCGGTGCATAAATTACGGTGTAGCCACGCAGACTACGGCGGCATTTCACCTCTTCTTTGCCTGCTCTTTTACTCATGAACCTAGGACGATGGTTAACAATCTAGGTAAGTCATCTGCAGCTCGAATAATTCTTCGACTAATAAATATAAGAAACAATGAATAAATGTGATTGTCAAGTTGTTTACCTTGGTTCTCCAAATACATCACCATTTACCTACCTACCTCAATACAGAAATTATAAATATTTGGCTCAGTTAATCTTTAAGATTTTTTTCAATACGTTCATCATTTCAACCATAATGTTATTCACATTGTTTGTGAATACTGTCTTTATTTTAACTCATTTGGATAAGTAGTTTAGGTTTTACAACAGAATACTTATATTATTATGATTTTTGTGGAGATTATCTGTCGTAAGTCCGTTGTATCAAGTTTTTTTTTGGTGCAATTACCACTTTGTAGATATTTAACTCAAGTACCTTAGTGCAAAATCACCAATGAAAAACACAATTATCGATTAAAATCGTCGCAGAAACATTAAAACGCCTAGATAAAAGTTTATAGCAATGTCATATTTTGAAGTTTTTGTACCTTTGTCGTAGGAGTTACGTGATTTTATTTTCAGGATTGTGCAGATATGAAAAGTTCCTGAACCTTTTTAATTACAAAATACTAATTTTCAGCTATTCAGTATTATATATTGCTAGGAACCATGTTTATTCATTGCTGGGGCAGTCGTCCATACTTCAATTTAGCCATGTCCTTTGGCATAGGAATTGTTTAGGACCCTGGGAAGGACATAGGATAGTTTTTATCCAGAAATTCCTACGGGATCAGGATTTAAGTAGGGAAAACCGTTCCACGCGAACGAAGTCGCGGGCGGAAGCTAGTTTTATATAAATTTACAAACGTGCCAAGCCGTGCCGATTCGTTAGAATTAATATACAACTTGCTGAGCTTCACGGTTTACACTTGGCTCCAAGTTCAGTATAACTTATTTACAATGGTGTCGTACACTCGTTTAGGATGTAATAAACCCAACGATACGATCCGAGCGCCGACGATAAAAATGCGATGGAAATTGGGTTTGTGTATTTGCAATTCAGAAAATCGTATAGGTACGAGTATGTTGGTATGTTCGCCAAGATGACGGTTGACACCATTGTGGGCGGTGTAGCTCAGTGGGAGCAATATGTTAATGATACGGGTATACCCAAATACAGGTCCATGTTGTTGTAAACTGATTATTCAGCTGCTTTCACACGAATTGGATTTACGATGAAGGTTTAATTTAAACATTATTACTTGTAATAATATGTTAAGTGTGTTTTTGGAGATTATAATTCTCTATTTGTTTAGTAATATTAGTTTTACGGTCTATATCGGTTTAATAGAAGCATAATTAATATTAAATTTTAATAAAGAAATACGAATATATTTTATCAAAATTCACTTGTGTAGTTGTTAAGAGATTGGTCGAGTGCGGATCACACTTGCTTTTAAATGCCATTCCATTTCAATCCGTGCCATACACCACAAATGTCATGGTTCTTGTAGCCCCCTGTAATTTTAATTAAATTATTCTCTTACCATAATAGCAATAGAAGTTCCATTACTTTTAAGCGGTAATAGCCCAACGGCTTAGGTGATGGCCTTCTGATCGAGAGCGGGTTCAAATCCCACCCTATTACATGTTGCCGTGAACCCGTTAGTGGGAGGGGTTAACAGGATTGCTAGTAATGAGAATTATACCCACATTGGTCGTCATACCCATCATCGGTTAGGTACAATTCGTTGACACATAGATGGGCGAACAGTAAGTTTGTGTTGGTTCCCATTTGGGTATAGAATGTTGTGATGGAGGCTACTGGAAAGGGCTTTGCTTGGAGTTTTCTGGCATGATCGCAACAGAAACAAAGATTTCTGCCAAATTAATTGCCAAACCTCCCTCTGGGTAAGACACATTGCTTAATGAACACATAGTCGATAAGGACAAGAGGTTCTGGAGTGGTTGCAATGTACCAGAAAACGCAGCATTGAACAGCTTCCCATAACGCGTAGATCGCTGAGCTGGTTCAGGTGGCGCGAAACAGCTGGATGCGACATTTGGGGGAAGCCTATTTAGACCAGTAAATGTAGGTACCACGGATAGGTACGTATATCTGCTGGAATGATATTGATTCATGATAATAGGTACGGAATCCTAATCTATGTAATGTATACATAATCAATATATAATATATATTAATATTATAGAGAGACAAGATTTTATTGTTTGTTAGTTTGTACCAAATAGGCTCCGTTACTACGGGACCGATTTGCACCATTGTTTCACCAATAGAAAACTATGTTATGGGACTGAAACGTAGGCCATAATTTATTTAGAAAAACAATATAACTAATAGATAAGTACCTAACCCAAGTAGCAAAATTTTGGCTATAAAAATTCATTATTTGGCTTGCGTTGAGAAAACTATTGATGCTACATAAAACATAAACTAGTAAAATAAAATAAATTGAATTGAATTGAAAAATGATGTAGTACATGATTAAAGTACTTATTATTACCTACAAAAAAGTCTGCGAAGGAATATATCTATACTAATATTATAAAGCGGAAAAGTTTGTTTGTTTGTTTGTTTGCTTGAACGCGCTAATCTTCGAAAGTACAGGGTGGATTTGGATGAAATTTGGTATGGAAGTAGCTTGAAGCTTGAGGAATGTTATAGGCTACTTTTACGCGACTGCAAAAAAGGATAGTTATGTTTTTACCGTGATAGAATCCACGGGAGCGAAGCCCCGCGTGAGTACTAGTCTAGGTATATAGGAATATATTTTTGTTCTAAAATTTAATTAGATCGCTGTTAGAAATAAAATATGGTTAAATTGGTATCGTAGTAAATAAAGACAAAATAGGTTAATGGATTATTTTTAGGCTTGTGTTTGAGCACCATCTCCTCCTCCTCCTCGCGTCGTTTTCCTCAATACTAAGGGTCGTGATTCCCTATCTGCGGAAACATTTTATGTCGGACGGTATCTAGTACCTAGACTTTACCCAACATTTGACTTATACCAGAAATGTCAAGTCCTTACGGTTCGTCAATTATTTATAATCAACACCATATTACACCAACACACAAGAACACCTCTCACACATAACCGACCGTTATCTAGACGTAAGGACAACATATGCCATGTTCCATTTCCACGCTTTACCTTCACAAAACGCTTTTTCTACTATTTGGGCCCCTTTTTGTTCAACAGAATTAGTATATCTATCCCTCTGTATCAATCTTCTTACCAAATATGCAAAAAGGAAATAACATTTTTTCTGTTAAATAAAAATTATGATGACACCGAATCTTTCCTTGTATCACTTTCTTAGTAACATTTTTATTGCTCTTTCCGCTCCGTTAACATACTATAGTTTAGCTAACGCCCAATCAAACTTCACATTCACAACTACATACATCACACTCACGCTCAGAACATACATCACATTTCATAATATAAACATACACACATATCACACTTCACATTTTAATTATAAAGTAGGTTAGGTAATATAAAAATAGAAATAGACATCATAAGTATTAAATAAAATGCAGTCTCTATAATATTGTTTATTGTGGGAATTAGGGACTGGTGGACCTTAATACAGGTTACTACGTAACCTAGCTAGGCCACCGGAGCCACTTAATTGTTACTTATTTATATGTAGTTGTTCCTCATTTAATTGTAAATTATATTATGTAACAGACTGTAACAACCTTATGAAAATAAATACATTGATTGATTGATTGATCTCGCCATTTGTTCCTGACCTTAGCAAAATGGAGAGCGTTATGCAGATTGGTGTCCAGGGTTTCACGGATCTGGTCTGTCCATCTGCAAGGAAAACTGCCTAGAAGTAAACTATTCACTCTTGACTCACAGACTATAATAGCTATAGCTATCAGGAGCAGCTTCACTTCTTGTTTGTACGCATAGTGAAATTACTCTCAAAACACTTTGTGCGTATGGGTGGGATGTCCACCACGGATATGGGCATATGCATCTTGTTTGATAATTTTCGGAGTATTAAGGTACTTTGAAAACTATCAAACTAGATCCTCGAAACTTTATTTTATATTGTAGACAATCAGATAATCCGAATAGCCTATGTGAAACGGACTACACGAACTCCTTTACAGCTTTTGCAGCCGGGTAAAATAATAAAAATGCTAACACAATTATACAATGCTAGCACAAACGTATTAATAATTTATTGTCTAAAATGTTATACTTTTCACGAATATACAATATTACAACAAATATTTGTTTATTCAAGTTAGGCCGTCCGCGCACTGCCTTGCGGTGGCCGCAATTGCGGTAATTCTACCGCACCGGTAGAATGACCGCAATCTCAGGTCCGCGCACTGCGGCGAGAAAAACGCACCTTTTGTCTGACAATGTTGCCATACCTACAGATTTCTTCGTATTTATACATATTTTCGATGTGTGATTCAGATTAGCACTCGATACAGATTTTTATACAAATTTCACACTGTATTGATAAAATTAACTGGTACAACTAAAGACAGAACATGGCAAAATAAATTACCTAGATACCGCATTTATTACGTTGAACACACCATTGTATGTTTCTATTCTTTATAGTTATTTTTTATTTTTTTTGTAAACAACGTTAATTTAAACATTCTAATTAAGTATTTATATTATAACGAAAATTCCATATACATATTTTGTGATGATGCTCCCAATAAAACGATTTCAAGCTCTTACATTGCAAGTACTACGTCAATAGACACCAGCCTACGTTAAAATAATGTACTACGGAAATTAATTAAAATAATAAATCAAAATAATTAGAATATTCAAATTAACATTGTTTATAAAAAAATAAAAACTAACCATAAAGAATAGGTTCGTTCAACGGTCAATATGTCGTCTGTATAGATGTCATGTATGGGTTTAATATGTTTAAAATGTTTAAAGAATAATGTTCAATCATTCTGTTCTGTTCAACGGTGTGTGTATCGTAATAAATGCGGTATCTAGGTAATTTATTTTGCTAAGTTCCGTTTTAGTTGTAACAGTTATCTGCATATATATTTTAATAATATTTTTTTCTCTGTTTTTATGAGTAGTAAGTACACTAATTTTGTCTTCCCTACTTTAATTAAAGTTTTTAAAGTCCTTCCAAAGGTTGCCTATCTATTAATACAGTGTGAAATTTAGATAAAAGTCTGTATCGAGTGCTAATCTGTATCACACATCAAAAATATATATAAATACAAAGAAATCTGTATGTATGGCAACATTATCAGACAAAACGTGCGTTTGTTTCACTGCAGTGCGCGGTTCTACATACATTCCTATGCGATACAAAATATTTGCGGTAGACTCACCGCAATCCGCGAGTTGCCAACTTTGTAAAAATTGTTTGAAATGCTTCGAAGTGCTTCATGTGTACTCGTAAAATAATATTTTATTCATCACTTAACCGTTCAATTAAAATATAAGTAATTTTTTAATTTATTAAAAAGCTATGGCCTAAATCGTGGCATTGTGGTCACGTGACTACCTATGACGTCATCATTCAAAAAACAACTTTCCTGGCATTTGGCACATAAATGTACTTCGGGTATTTTATGATATTTTACTCTATTATGAACGTGAAAAATTATTATCAGTGCTGTGCAGTACCTTGTTGTGGGAATACTACTATAAAAACGCCAACGATACTATTTATTCATGTCCCTTTAAAAAGAGATATTCGCAAGAAGTGGTTAGAACTTCCGTGTCAAATCCATCCTAAGGGTGTCTGTAAAAGATCGCTTTTAGCGATAAGACCGCCCATTGTATCACCCTTTTTAGTTGTTAAGTCCATATTTGTTTTACTGTTATGGTGTACAATAAAGAATATATCTATCTATCTGCTTTTTTAAAAAGACAAAAAAAGGAACTCATCGAACAACTATTACAGGACGATAAGACAAATGAACCGAGAAGAGAGAGAGAGTTAGTTATGAAATGAAATGAAATATTTATTTGTAAATTGGTTATAAATAACACTTTTACACGTCATGTTTTTTTGCGTGTTTAGTTTAGCTAGATGAGGCCGGTATTTCCTAACTGACTACTCTGAGAAGAAACACCGAAACAAACTCCCTCTGAGTTTGTCGTCAACGTCTCTTTTAAAGTCCAGACAATTTGTATTTGTATATGAGAAGTATGTAGGTTCATGTCTTTGGTATTCTTTTGAGGAAATAACCACGCAAATTTGAGCGGACCTGTCCAGACAGTGCAAGCAGTTAGTTAGTTATTCTTTTCTTATTTTGTCTTACGCACCAACCAAAGATAACCAGTCAGCTGTCAAAATATTGAACGATGACGTCTTGTTTTCTGATTGGTGTTTCTAATCACGTGACTCACAGATAAAAAGTCTCATTTTTCTCAAGGGAAAATAAAATAAATAATTAATAATCTTTTCTTCATTTGTACTATTTTGTGCTTCATATCAATAGATTTACATAATTAAATAGTTATTTAAAATTTTTAAACATACTGTCAACTCGCGGATTGTGCAGCAAGGGGCCACCGGTGACTCTACCGCACGCGTTTATTCCATCGCAGTGCGCGCACTTCTATGACACTCCATACTTCACAGATTTTGCGTTTTCAAAACGCAACGCAGTGCGCGCACGGCCTTAGGTGTGTTATAAAAGACACGTAGGTAGCGATCGGTTGGTAAAGTTTCCACGCATACCGCAGGAATCAATTTGCGAAGGAGGTTTCCGTAACAACCCACCGTTTTGTTGTACTGCAGAGGTTTGCCACCATGTCGTGCCAAATATTGTTAACAGAAAACAAGTGATTTATTTTGTACTTAAGCTTATTTTGTACTTAATTATGTAAGACTTGTAAACTAGCAGTACCTATTTTTTGTTCTTTTGACTTATAGTTTTTCTTATATTCATATATATCCTTCAATCACGTTAGTAATTGCTTACTCTATTGCATAGTTTTTGACGCCAGTGTGCGAATTCTGATTAGATTTGGTATCATTGTCTTTGCAACCGTAAAAAGCGTAATTTTATCAGACAATCGTGAAAAAGCTATAGCAGTTTTTCTGATTATATTGGCAATATCATAGTTTCCACATTTTCTCTTAAGTAGTTTAGCGGCAATCTAAAAAGCGATTCTTTGAAGCTCGGTAAAATTACATTCTGGGTCTGGAATCGGGCTTATCTCGAAAACCCGAAGGTTATTTTAAATTCGAAACCGAGATAGGAAGATAGAGGCTGCTTTCTTTACTGACCGTGAGTTATTGTTGCAGCAATGAAAGCTGCAATCTTGATTCAGCAGTGGTACCGACGATATCTGGCGAGAATGGAGGTACGCCGGCGATACACCTGGACCATATTCCAGAACATCGAATACGCAGGAGAACAGGACCAAGTGAAGGTAAGAAACCTATGAATTTAATTTTGGATTCAAGGCTATGAGGCATCCCTTCTGTGGTACAAATACATTACTTATCCTTGTGAGATCTGAGAGGGTTTTCAATGTCATGAAGGTTTGATTGTACGTAATGTTATCTCTATGAGTAAAACATTTGAATTGTGATCAGGAGGTTGGGGGTTCGAACCCCACCCATTACACTATTGCTGTGAACCCACTCTAGACACAAGCATATTTAGCTTAGTTGGAGGGGCTAATAAGATTACTAGTTATATAAATTCTAACCACATTGCTAGTTCTCTTTAAAAAAATATTAAAATTACACATAGAAAGTTCCTCTGAAGAAATATAAAACAATTTTTAACAAAAAATAGAACCGACTTCCTTATCTAAACACTACAAAGCCAAAAATAACTTTAATTTCGGTAGTCGGTGTTATTGGCTTTCTATTTTCTTTTTTTTTCACACCGCCTTCCGAAACTAAAGTTATTTTTGGCTTTGTAGTATTTTGATATGGAAGTCGGTTCTATTTTTTGCTAAAAATTTTTGTCACGCTTTTTAGTGGGTCGGTTTGTAATTTATCTAGTTACAAAAGCCATAATGTCAACAACTTATCAACTTTTACAAAATATTGCTTTTCCCGATGCATAGCCGTTAATTTTTGAGGAGTTCTTCTTGACCATCAGCTCTACATCACCATATGCATTGTGACGAGCATAAAGTGCTTAACATCCGTACTCAAGTAATCGAATCGCAATCCACGAAATACTTATTATTGAGTAGTTTCAGTGGCCATCTGTGGTCTTCATCATCAGTTCAACTTCCCCAAATGGTACTTTTCGAAAGCAACTGCTCAAGGTACTATGAGAAATACACAAAACGCTATAGGTGTGCCTATAATATTTGAAGAGTTCCCTCGATTTCTCCAGGATCCCATCATCAGATCCTGATTTCGTAACAATGGGACCAACTAGAAAGTATACCCTTTCAAACGCAAAAAGAATTTTCCAAATCGGTCCAGCCGTCTCTGACTTATGAGGTAAAATACATTAAAAAAAAAAGTTCAAGACGATCTGAGAACCTCCTCCTTTTTTTGAAGTCGGTTAAAAAGTGATATCTAACTTTATCAAGACGTTAATTAAAATAGTTGATAAGTATATCAACATAGGTCGATAAATATTAAATATAAGTAAAATGTGTAGAATGAATATAATATAAAGAAATGTATTATATTAATTTTTACCATAGCTTTATGGGCAAGCTTGAATACAACTGAAAATTTTATGAGTTCTGAGGTGATGATTTCTAGGAGGGATGAGTTGATTAAGGTCTGAGGATTTTTTTATCAATTGAAGTAGTAGCAGTACCTACTTAAGTCCCAGTTGAATATATCAGAGTATTAATAACTTTACCATTGCGTCCTTGGGGCATGAAACTATATAAGTAGGATTATTACAAAGTATTGTCTTGTCAAAGGAAACTTTGGAAATACTTTGACAGTTTATTCTAAAGTACTTAGCAGGCAAGTATTTGTAATGGGAGCATTGAATTTATTACTTTTGAGGTTGAGCGGTTCCCGGGAGTGTAATGAGTTACTGTTGTTTGTACAAATGTCAGCTAGAAGCTAAAACTTCAATTTATTTTAGCTTTATGTACAGTAGCAATATATGTATATACAACAATGCAATAAAATACCTAACATTCTTTTGGTTTAAAAATTGGAAGGTGTACAAATAAGTAGTAGGCATTTAATATTTATGTATAAACTAGAGTCCAGCTTGGTTTTAAAGGAAAACGTTCCTCAAATTAAAACAGTGTGTGTATTCTAAACAGGATTGTTTTGATATTTTATCAATGATAGGAATGTGCGAATGAGTCTTAAGTATCATTAATACAAATCCACTATGACATTACATCCAACGGAACATTACATATCTCCACCAAACTTGTTCCACCCTTTTACTGGTGGTGGCAATATTTATGCCACCGACTTTTTTATTTTTATTTTCTCATACGGCAATACTACTACTAATAAACTACCAATTCTGCGTGATAAGGAACGCATTACAGATTTTTTTTTTAAATAAGACATTAGCACATTTTACATTTGTCATTTCTTTGTCAGTTAGTGTTTTTAACCGACTTCTAAAAAAGGAGGAGGTTCTCAATTCGGATGATTGTATTTTTTTTTTTTTTTTTTTTTTTTATGTTTGTCCACGCATAACTCCGTCGCTTGCCAACCGATTTGAAAAATTCTTTTTTTGTTGGAAAGGGTATACTTCCCAAATAGTCCCATGAAAATTTTATCGAAATCGGACGAGCCGTTTCTGAAAAATCAAAAAAAGTCGAAAAAAATAATTTACCTTGATGATCTTTTCGTTTACTCTGCATTGCGTTTTTTGTTCGCGCATAACTCCGTCATTTACGAATCGATTTGGAAAATTCACTGACCCACTAAAAAGCGCGAAAATAAAAACTTTTTTGCAAAAAATAAAACCGACTTCCATATCAAAACACTACAAAGCCAAAAATAATTTTAATTTCGGAAGGCGGTGTGAAAAAAAAAATAAAAAAAATACAAAACCAATAACACCGACTACCGAAATTAAAATTATTTTTGGCTTTGTAGTGTTTTGATATGGAAGTCGGTTTTATTTTTTGCAAAAAAGTTTTAAATGTTTTCGTAAGTTGGCGATCTGTATATAAATCCAAGAAAATCTTCATATTGCAACGTGGCCACGGTAAGATTTTATATTTATTGTGAAATAAATGGTATTCTAATTATGTTTTACTATATATTTTCAAACAATAATTACTAATTGTTCTCAAAATTGGCTCCGTACATGGTGGCAACATATTTGCCATTACCAGTTACCATTACCATTGCACTTGTCCGGCTTTTTTTAGATTTGTATAGGAAATGTATAACGAACCTTTACTTTTCACATTTTCTTAGACGATGAGTAAGCGAAAACAAGTATTGGCAGACCAGCAAATAGAAGAAGAGCTTGAAAATCTATTTGGTATACCAGATGGCTTTATATCTGAAGATGATGAAGAAGTGACAGATACCGAGTGCGTAAAAAATTCAAACATGCTTTCTGTATTATTAGGTGAAGATGTTCTGATTAGCTCAGCAGCGGAGCATCCCAGCGAGAGTCCCGGCCTAGCAAATTCACCTCAACCTTCTACGTCTACAGCAGAAGTTCATAATTCTCCATTGGAAACTGCAAGATTTCATTCACCTATATCTGAAGACGGAGAAATCCCAAACCTTTCAGACTTTTCTTCTTCATCAGATGATGAATCAGATGCCGATGAGGTCCAATGGAAAAAGCAATCTTGGCAACAAAGTCCCAACTTGGAAAACTTCGATTGTCCACCTTTACGTTGTACCAAAAATCTACCAAACAGGACAAGGCCAGTTACATATTTTGAGCTATTTTTTTGATAACGAAGTAATGGATAATATAATAATACAGACAAACAGATATGCAGAACAACAAAATGCAAGAAACTGGACATCTATAACTGTACCCGAATTGAAGGCATTTCTTGGAATCATAATACAGATGGGTATTCATGTACTTCCTACAATCGAGGATTGGTCAAGTGATCCACTATTACATGTAGTAGAAATAGCTGAAACTATGATATTGCAAAGTTTCCAAAAGATATCGAAATTCTTGCATATCAATGATAATATGACAATGGCGAGCCGTAATAACAATAACTATGATAAATTATATAAATTGCGTCCCCTTATTGATTGTTTGAACAATCTTTGTCAAAACAATGCAAATACTACTAATTCTTAGTCAATAGATAAATGTATGATTAAATTTAAGGGTCGGTTTAGCCTGAAACATGTCAATGAAATCCGTGAAATGAGGATATAAAGTATGGTGCAGAGCTGACAGTAATACAGGGTATCTATATCAATTCCAAGTATACACAGGCAAGACTGATACTGCAGAGATAGGACTGGGAAGTAATTTTGTAAAATCATCATGCAAGCCCTTAATGAGAAATAATTATTCTGATCATGTGGCTTTTGATAACTTCTTTTCAAGTTTTGAACTAATGCAAGAATTATATGAACAAGGTGTCTACAGTACGGCAACAATTCGAAGTGATCGCGTCGATTTACCTCTTTTGGTAAAGAAACCAAAAAAGACTGGAAACGGAGAAGAAAATGAGAGGATAGCCGAAGCTTCTAATAGGGCAAGTACAAAGCTCAAAAAAATGAAAAAAGGAAAATGGAAGTGGAGGGTCAAGAAGAACGTAGGATTTCCTGTTTGGAAAGATACCAAACAAGTGAATGTTGTAAGCACAGCATTCCATCCTAAAGAAAAGAGGTATTGTAATATGACTCAAAAAGATGGCTCAAAAAAGTCTATCAAATGCCCATTAGTAATACCCGAATATACGAAACGTATGGGTGGTGTCGATCGTTTTGACCAAAAAAGAACATCATATAATAATAATGAGAGGTCTACGATAGAATGTGAACGGAGTAAAGTGGCACTATGTATACACCCCTGTTTTAAATTATTTCACCAATTGCCAGAAAATCAATGAAGGTGACCAGAGCCCAGACTGGTGCTGGCAAGGATATTGCCACCATGTTTTTTTCTTATCCTAAACATGTTTAATTTTTTTTTCTTGAACATTTATTATTAAACTACCCACATTGATCCCATAAAACGAGATTTTATTTTTCTAACATAACAAAAAGCTTCTATCAGTAAAAGGGTTAAAGCCAGGTTTCTTACTTGTTCGTTAAAGCCAGTATTTTACTTACACTTCATTTTGTAAAGTTTTTAATTAAATAAAGTACCTACTTTTCCATAGTAAGACGAAACGTATCTAATTGTGCTAGTCTACGAAATGGTCCCGCTGCTCGTAGCAGCCGTGGCAGGTACAACGTAATTATTAATCTAGATGGCACCAGTACTTCAGAACCAGACGGAATGGAATCGTCCAGTTTTGTTACAAAATGAAGGAGCGAGGACTTCATTTCGTTACAAAACTGAACCATTTCGAACAACTAAATTACAGCTTGTCTTAATTGTTTTCACAGCAAACTGTTTACTTAACAATTATGCCAAAAGATATAATAATTACAAACAATATCGGAAAACCTTGCTAAGAGGCGTTTGTTATCCATGATTTATAATTAAATAGATAAAGGAATAAATTGCACTTTGGGGTGATTACCCAACGTTGCCGTTTAATTTAAATTTATGGTTAGGAGTTGCGCTTTTCAAAATGTTGACTGTAAAAATGTTCTTCTTTTAAGTCAGGTATGTTTTCAGTACACGTTATAAAAATGCACAATACTCGATTATATTCCCGTCATATAAATTTGTCGTCGATGTCATATTAAATTAAGTCTGAGGCGAACGTAGCAAGCCCGATGCGCAGAGGCGTCGTCGCGTCGGTTCCATTGAGTCAATGTGCTCAGTGAACACTTCAGTGCGATCATTCAGTTTCATTGAACAAAGCCACGCACAGACAAACCGCATTACCATATTATTATATTTTATCGGTTTCCTTCCTATTTTTCTTTTCTTTACCATTGCCTGATAAAGTTCGTAATATTTCTGAAAGAATTTGGTGCCGTTATGAGTTGCCTGATGTATCCGATAAAACGAAAAATATACCCCAAGTTTGTTTATATTGTAAACAATTTTAAATTGCATTTGATATTTCAATAAAGGGAAGAAGGGGCGGGCCTGTAAACAGTTAAAGATCGGGTTAGGTGCTTATCCTGCTAAGTCGCCCCCTTTCATAACCTCAATTTTCAATATATATCATGCAATTATTTAAATATAATGGCTCTAGCTAACGATAGAATTATCCCAATAGGGTTAATAGTCGATTAAATGGAGGTTGTGAGTATACCAGACAGTGATATGGCTGGGTTAGTCAGGCGGTGCAGCGGCGGTACCTTGTGAACCACGAACTGTTCACGCGAATGCACAATAACGTACGCATGTACGCATGGCCACTAAATAAACTGGCTAGCCCTTAACCGTTCATGGTTAACATTTTTAAAAGACCTAACATTTGTCCTTTGTGTTTTTAAAACGCCTCATTCAATCCTATTATTTAATCAATAAGCTATCCGAAATCAAAACATTGTTTTTATTATCATTTTCCTATTTATGCAAGAGCCGATAGATTAACCTAATTAGGTTTTCCTCAAAAAGGATTGATTTTCCAAGGCCAGAAAGTAACGGAATGATAACTTTTCACAAAGTTTTGGCTTTTCACTAGCTTTCAAGAAAAACACATTTTTCCTGTCCCCTTTTAATGACGTAGGTACCTGCAATTCATTGCCGATGTGATTAACGACGACGTGTTTTAATGACTGCACTAAAGTCAAGACTTGATGTCTGTGGGTGAAGCTAGGCATTAAAGCAAATGATAAAGCACCTTGCAGGTCATGTTGCAGTTAGCGTGCGGCCTTACTTAAGTAACGGTACAACTAGGAACCCACATTCACTCTTTAATTTATGTTTAAACTCTCTTAATTTACTAAGCACGTCTGCGTGCAGAGGAACCACTTTTCCGGGCTTCTTGAACAAATAGTACAAACTTAGTTTTGTTTAGTATGTTTGCTTCGTATGTGAGCTTTCGCATTTATTTAATTAAATTGGGTAATGGTCGCTATTTCAAATACAAACAAGAATCTTTGTGGTGTAGGTTAGCTTGCGAACAAAACAAAAATGCTAGCCACAATTTGAAATGAGGGTACTTACCTATATTGTCTTGTATATAGAATGTAATAATAGCTAAGATCTACAGTTTTCACGGATATTTGAAATTGAATAAACAACTGTAACTCAAACACGCTGTTACTCAAATGTTTATGACTCAATCATACTTGACGCATTCCATTGAAATTTCATTAAATAGGTCCCAATTAACCTCTAAAGGGATTTTCAGGGTTACATGTACACTATACATATTTAAAAAAATGTGCTAGTTCACTTTTTTGTTTCAATGTTATTTAATTCCCAGGTCGTCCCTAAATAATGTTGTTAATTAATTAAATGTAACGCTATATATCTGGTGTGGGTGTAACGCATTTACTTGATATATTTTGTTACAGCTTTACAACTTCTTCAACGCCTTACTGAGTCATATGAAGGACACCAGTGGGCGCCCCTCTTCAGAGCGAACATCGAGGACTGCTTCCGTCTGTAAGTACATTCACCTTGGCATTTTCACGAGCTGAGTAGATTATATCTTAATGATGACTCGCAAGTACTCGCGCCCGCTTTCCAGGGGTAGTAAGCACGTTACGGTAATTACGATACTTACATAAACGCCTTTAGGAGCGTAATAAACATTTATAACGTATAAGCAAGGTAAATAACATTACGCAAGTTTGTTTTGAGCAGCTGAGGTTTCAACATTTGGGCTAATGAAGACACTTGAGCCACGAGGTACGCGGTAACAACCAAAGTTATAAACTGCAAGTGACACAGTTATCGTATACGCGCTAGTTTCTCGGCTTTTTGAAACTTTTGCTGAGCAAGTTTCGAACTATCCAATGTTTTGCTGTCCAAAGTCTGATATTTTTTATTTTTATTGTTCTCAACATAACACGTTCGCAAAAGCTCTTTAAATATAATGGTTGTGAGATTATTGTCTGTGATTTAACAACTTCTTTTGTTGAGATAGCAAGTTACAAACATACTAAAGAAAATAATAATGTTGCGCTGTAAAAACTCAAACAACTGCATCAGAATTAGTTACAAAATAGCTTATTTAAAATTACTCACATGGTATGCGGTTACTTTTAAAATACAATGTTGTTCGGCGTTGAGTTAATTTCATTAGGCGGAACATACGACGCGTCTGTTTTGTCCATTCCGTTCATTGCTTGCGTTCCAATTTTGTTCTTCCTTGCTCAACGGGCTTCGAGCACGCAATGTTGCGGTATCTTTAAAAACACATGTCATGAACTACATAATTCTACTGACTGCAGTGACCTCTGCCTCCAATGCAATACAAAACTAGGTCTTGGCTATTTTCGTAGCGCTCTGACATAAAATCTTTGTGATCTCGTGATTAATTTGTTCTGACTCGAAACTATTCCAGGCAATATTCATCCGATTTAGGAGAGACTATTTTGTCTTTAACTTTCATTGAAAACAACTGAAAACAACTTTTGTGTGCTTTTATATTAGATGAAAAAAGAGTAAACGCTGGGTTTCCTAAAGGCCAATGAAGGTAAAGGTAAAGGTAAAGGTATAATTGCCGCTCTTGCAAATACCAAGAATTGCTGGGTTGCCGCGAGTTGACTCGAAATATTTGTATGACGCTCCCTCACGTATTGTGTGCATGAAAGCTCTTACAGAGTATTCAGTTTACGAAGTAACTATTTAGTAATCTTTGATTCAGTTCAGTTGCTTGCAATGTAAGCAATCTTCAACTGTGAACCTGAAGCTAATATGTGTATTAGAATGCATTTCATACAGTACATAGAGTTTGCTTTTTGAATTAAACCTATGTTCAAATATGCAAACTGCAAATATCCGTTAAGCTTCACAGTTCCCGCAACTATGGAATATTAGCTATCCTGTTTAGTCAAATGAGGAATACCAATATCTGGGGTGACGCTCCCGTTTACACAGTAATACATTGTTAAAATAACTCCGTCGCTGTAGTATATTTTGCACTGTACGTTACAAAATGCTTTCGCAAAATTGGAGTCGTGTTTGTAATATTTAATAAGTTTTTAAGCCAGCTCAGTGATCAACTTACGAAAATAAAAATAATATGGTGGATGTTTTTATAACAATAAGACGCCAAGAGGTTATAATTATTTTCGTAAAGAAAAATTTCCATCTCAATTTTGTAGTGGAGCAAGTATTTTCTGAGGAGTCGGACGAGGGTGGGGGCGTAGACGAGACGGCTCCCCCGAAACCTTCCCGCGGCCCCGACATCGAATTCCCGCTGCAAAGGAAGGATATCGATCTACTGATTGAGGCATTTAGGAAGAAAAAGGTAAGACCAGATACGTAATAGGTAGATACTTATAATTTATACAACCCACCAACCCACTTTGAAACATCAAACAAAAATGAGCTTTTATTTTTCTGAGTGAGGTAAATGGTAAAGTGTTCGCCATTTGTAAACCGCGTCCATCATTGTCAAGGACACATTTACTAACAGTTTAAGGAAAATCCAGAACATCTAACTTAATTTCGGGTCGGATCTCAGCCCTACGATACGACCCACGATGTTATCGGTTAGTAGACGAATACGACTTTCCTAGAATAATCCCTTGGTACCCTTTTACGACAGACGTAAGTAGAGATGGGTTGATTGGACTGATCGGGCTGATCCCAATCGTAAACAACGGGTAGAATAGATAGGCACCGCAATTAGGATTGTTCCTAAACTACTTATTTCTGATCAGTTTTCTTAAATTGGGTCCCAGCATACACATTAAACCAAAGACGGGTTTTTATCTTTATGGCAAAAAAAAATTATAACATTAGTCCATGTTAAGCGAATAAAGAATAATACGTGTATAATATTAGTGCAACTAAGGCGAGTTTTATTCAATTTTCTTTAGTGATCGAACTACATATTGTGAGTTACAGTCACTTTTAAGGTATTTTCTCACGAATTCAAGAATTCAGACATAAGAAAGGCAATGTCAATTTGCTGAAGATTCTTATTTTCACTTTCGCAATGTCCATGAGATGCCAATCAAAATATACTTTCTTATTTCACTACACATTCCGTATACAGTTAACTGCTGTTTTATTTTGTAAGAGAACTGCGTATATTTTTGTTATTTTTATAGTGTTTCACCATCTAAAAAGCAATTTATTTTGGTAGCACCGCCTCCATCCAAAACACGTCGGACAGATATTAAAAGAGGCCACTCAAGTGCTGAAGAGAATGCCCAATATCCACGTGGCGACCACTTCTATCTCCAGCCAGATAACTGTGTGCGGTGACTTGCACGGGAAACTTGACGATTTGCTGGTCATATTTCACAAGGTAAAGTACAGATAGATGTATGTTTACTCACGTCATAGATTAGAAATAATCGCTCATGATTATCGTGGTATCTAATACTGGGATGACAAGTAATAAAAAAGTATTGATGGGGAAGGCAAATTAGAACAAGAGTAAGATAATGACGGCTATAACAACCTCCACGCTCCAAGGGCTATAGGAGACGAGAGTTTTTTTTTTTAATGATTATATAGATTTGCGTTTGACCATCTAGATGGTAAGTGATGATGTGATAGAAGATGAAGCACGCTTACCTTACGTTACTTACGCTTACAGGTTCAACAATCTATGTGTTAGTGATCATTGATAAAGTTATTTTTGTTCTATTCTTGTAGCTTTTTCTCTTAGGTAATCATGTCGCTGATCGAAAACAACATCAAAAACTCACAACATAATAACGACTCGGGCTATCAAAAACTTGTAGCACTCGCTGAACAAAGAACGTTTTGCGTTATGTTTGGTCGTATAATAACTTTGTTTTGAATATGGGTTGGGGAACCTATAACTACCTGTATAACGACATTTTGCTTAATGGCTGAAAAATAACCCTGTGATTATGGTACCAAAGGTCCTTGATAGTTATTATTTTGTAGCTGAACGACGTAAAGCCTATAACATTAGGGAATATTGACTATTACATGAATGACTTCCACGTATCTATTAATAGGAAATGTACCGGGTTGTGTTGATAGTCAACAGAAACGCAATGGATTTCCCATATCATTATTGACATTTTTTGTAGAGTTGTCCGTTTGATTTATATTTCTGACCGGTGTTTACCCAAAGCTTCAAGTTCCATCACAATTAAATAAGATAGTTTTTTTTTAAATGCGTATAAGGTCTCCATCTGCCTTTAAGAAAACGCATGTAATGTTTTCTTTTTTTCTTTTTTATGTTTTTTTTTTTATTTATTATGTACTTTATTGTACATCTTACAATACATTTAAGGATACAAATAATAAAAATAGTGTACATTTTTTTTTCTTTGGATAACTTACAGCTATAATACAGATAGATGAAGAATATTGAAAGAAGGCTAATTACAATTTATCAGACAGTATTAGAATAGAACAAGAGACAGTAGACAGATAAAATAAAGTAAGAAGTAAAATTACTCGGAGCGAGTTATACAATATATTATATTAGATAAGAAGTTATACAGAAGCGTATACAAGTAATTAATAGTTGAATTATCTTCGGAAAACTGATTATACATTTTTTTTTGAGTTTCGTGACACTGGTGGAGAATAAGTCAAGATCATTAACACTCTGACACTGTATTGTATGATTTGCTAGCTCTTATTATATAAGAGTTTTGCCGATAAATACACCGCACAGACGGAACATACAGAGGAGATGGAACACCTAGCCCAATTTTGCCAAACAATTCCGAACAGTCGGTTGAACCATTAGCGATATTAAATAAAAATACCATATCAGCCATTTTTCGCCGCTCGATTAGTGGAAGAATATGAAACTTCCTACAGCGACTGTGATAGTAGGGAAGATAAGTTTTAGATTCATACTGAAAGTACCTCAAAAATTTCTTTTGAATACATTCGATGCGATTTATGTAAATATTATAAATAGGGTTCCATACCGGTGAACAATATTCGAGATGACTGCACACAAAGCCACAATACAGAATTTTGAGTGTTTTTATGTTTTTAAAGTCGGCTAATATCCTAAAGATAAAACCTAGTGCCTTGGAAGCTTTTTAACCGACTTCTAAAAAAGGAGGAGGTTCTCAATTCGGATGTTTGTATTTTTTTTTTTTTTTTATGTTTGTCCGCGCATAACTCCGTCGCTTGCCAACCGATTTGAAAAATTTCTTATCTTGTTAGAAAGGGTATACTTCCCAAATAGTCCCATGAAAATTTTATTGAAATCAGACTAGCCGTTTCTGAAAAATCAACAAAAGTCAAAAAAACATATTTACATTGATGATCTTTTCGTTTACTATGCATTGCGTTTTTTGTTCGCGCATAACTCCGTCATTTACGAACCGATTTGGAAAATTCACTAACCCACTAAAAAGCACGAAAAAAAACTTTTTTGCAAAAAATAAAACCGACTTCCATATCAAAACACTACAAAGCCAAAAATAATTTTAATTTCGGAAGGCGGTGTGAAAAAAAAAGAAAATACAAAACCAATGTCAATGCGTGTGTCAAAAAGAAGTTTCGAATCAAAAGTGACGCCTAAATCTCTAATCGTACTGACTGGATATTAAAGTATTGGTTAGTTTATAGTCGTAAAGAATAGGTTTCGATTTGCGAGTGAACGTACAATGGGCGGTCTCTTATCTCTCTTATGTTGTTAGTAAAATATAAATTAAAATTTACCAAAGATCGAGTTCTGCGCGCACCACCGAGCAATGATTTCAATCGAATGCTTGCTTGAACGAACGATGCGAACACAAAGTAAATTAAATTATTAATCGTGGAACGGTGCATGTAGTTTTTATTTGAAATTAACTGTTTTCTAGGTGTTATTATATTCAAGACAGGTATCGGTACCCTGACGTAGTGTAGTCAATTATTTGTAAACTAGTTTTTGTTCTAAATGAGATATGCTAGTGCATTCGTTTTTGACATTTCATTATTAAACGTGTTATTAACAACAGATTATATTAATCTTCAATAGATACGATATCCAGAAAATCTACCTCTCTGTCAGCGCGGGAATACGAGCAGATGGCGCGGTGTTTTTGCTCCTACTCCGAGATCAGCAACAAAACGTATTTTACGCTTATAGTTCACAACATAAAAAGTTACAGCTTAGGGAACCCTTCCAAAAAATTGCCAAAATAAACGAAGTTCAAGCGGCAGCATTGTAATTTGCTAACGCTGTGGAAAGATTGTGCGAGGGGTCGCAAGTGTGGCTACGTCACGTAGGATATTAGTAGGCCTTCCTACAAGTTTTCGCGGCTGGTCATTAGAGGTGTGACGTCAAGAGGGCGACAGGTCGGCAGGGCCTCGGTAAACATGGCAGGGAGCGGCGCACGCGTCATCTAATTGGTGCCGCCGCGCCGCCGTGCCGCCGCACCGGTCGCACCGCGGTTTGATTGATAGACCGCCTGTTACGCCGGACGACCTCGTTAATTTGCAGATATTGTTTTCCTATTGTTATTTCCGTCTTACAAGCATGTAACATAATGGTCCACTTAACTACTAAAAATATTAACTCTTAGAAATGTTTACTGTCGTACGCCATCTATGATCGTAGGTTTGTTATAATAAAAACTAATTAAATAACATCCAAAAATGTTTTTAAAAACCTGTACCCATTTCTAGAATAGCAGGCCCTTCTTTTTGTTATCAAGTATAAACTCAGAGAGTGTAATAAAATCTGCGGAAATATAGGTATACCTATATTTTTATATGAACCTATAATATCCGTCGCACGTACTGACACCTCGGGTCCAGTGGGAATGGAAAGGGACGCCAAAATTGAGTTTGTACAAACAGGCAGTTTGTAAAAACACGAGGGTCGTATCACAACAACCGGTGTTTGTCATAATCCTGGATAATCGCATCATAAAAAACAACTGACAAGTGAGTTATGATTTAAGGCCTGTTAATGTCAGAGGTTGGATTTTATGTAGGTGTTCCAGAGGAAGGTAATCCCCAATTACGGCAAATGAAATCAGATGTGTGTTATCTGAGCGTGGCAACATAAAATAGAGATGAATTGGCTAAAGGATAATGATTATGTCACGGGCTCGTATCGATTAGCAGCGGAGCCATTGCGTAAGCGACCTTCGCACGGCCACTGCTGCAGATGTAAGGATTCACAAAATATGTCGGCCTTACAGAATATGTACATACTGCTCTCGATTCGTGATCAATGTTTCACAATTTTATTCGTTATCGGATAATGGCAGAAGTTTATTAAGATTTTCTCGACTCGATAAACTAGTTAGTTGGCCGTACATTTTAATAAAACCACCCCGCTTGATAATTTATCAATCTCGCTTATTTTTATTGCCGAGTTGTGAAGTATGTAAATGACGTTTTGCAAATTAAAATGAGAAAATTCGACTGTAGACTTTTCCCTTCAAATATTTTCAGCCATTTAAAATGTGAACCGTTATATGTAAAAAAGCCTAGAGTATTAAAATGTATCTTGACGATCGTTAAGTTTGTCTCTTTTGTGTGCAGGCTTTATGCGCTGAAGGTTTTGTGGTTGCCTCCCAAGTGAGTAATGGTCGTTTTTGAATGCGTTCATTGTAAATTGCGGTCATCAATAATTGAAATCTGTGTACTTTTTGCCTGAAGCCTGAAGAGAATTAATTGACTCTGACTTTGTGTTATGTTTTATTCGCAAAAAGTTGTTTATTTATTCTGTAACAATAATACAGCCAATTTGTTTTAAAGTTTGACTCTGATTACAGCTCCTGTAACTCTTATCTTTGCAGGAATCAGAAATCTTTAAAAGACTAACGGTCTTTGGGGGATAAGACCGATGAATATGGGACTCTTACCTCAATAAACCCATCCAAATAGTTACCATTGCTCATTCCCCTGAACCTCTTAAAACCTCTAGCGAAGCCGCATACGCAATGCAGTCGCCTAGAAGTTCTACGTCGAGACAGCACAACAAAATAAGCTTGTTAAGTAACAGACCTCTAAAGTTTTATGCTAAACTTGATTTTAGAAATGTCCCATCATAAAATGACTGATGTCTGTGTACTGGCTTGTGTGGCGACATGGAATGGGCGGCGTCAAGGCACGGACAATGTGTACAAGGGTACACTTCTCGTATGTCACCAATATTGTTCATGTTCAGTGTCGGCGCCATCACTTCCAATGTCACATTGCATATTAAACCTCCATTAACTTGATACTTGATATAGAATGGGCTGCCATCTCCTGAGAACCCATACATATTCAACGGGGACTTCGTGGATCGAGGCAAAAAGGGTTTGGAGGTGTTCCTGCTACTGTTGTCTTGCATGCTGGCCTTCCCCGGAGGAGTGTTCTTGAACCGCGGCAATCACGAAGATCTCATTATGAATTCGAGGTTAGTCACACAAACTTTATGAGCATTGCTCTTAATGTTGAATACGATTACCTACGCCATACGGCTTTTTAGGCCAGCTTTTCTCATAGAATAATGAAACATGATGATAATCTTTCGTCTGATGTGTATGATGGGTACGATTTATATGCAAATTAAATACGTGGAAAGATCAGTAACATAGATAGTAAAGAAAGGGCGGTGCGCACGTTTTTTTTTATTTATTTGGCGCGGCTGCAGTCTTGAGTAATGGTCTTCGAAAGCAGCAGCATTACGTCAAATACGTCTGTTTTTAAAAATACCGTGATGTGTAGTCAAGAGGTGCGTGGTTAACAATGTCTTCGATTGCACTCCCTTTTAAAACATATGCAATGATCACATCGTAGTGGTAACCTATAGCAGTTCCTTTTCTCATTAACGCGACAAAGAAAAACGTTCGAACGTAACTATCTTATTTAAATATATGAAGAAGATTCTTAAATGAAAGTTTGCGTAAATACAAAACTTTATACATTACGTAATTTAATTTTAATTGTTTCCAAAGAAGCTGTAGCGGTGTTGGGAATTTATTAGAAGAACACATATATACATCATTATCAATACCATTTTGACACTTTACGTTGGGAAACTAGTTTTGTGAATAATTTGCTAACTTGAATGTAACAACTTTTTTGAATAACAAAACTGCAAAGTCCAATTTTAGAGCTTGTTATAAATGTTTCAGTTATTCTTGTAGTTGCATTTAAATGACATGATATGTGAAATAATCTTTTAAAAACTTATTTGATTTATTTATTTTTATGAAAATATCGCTAAATTAAATTGTCAATGGGTTATTTGAAATATTCGGGTCGCTAGTTAGACTTAGTAGCCTAGCCTAGTCTAACTATGCTTGAAGATGGGTTCTCTCTGTTCTTCATATGGCAAAGTAAATCTCACCTAATAACAAATGTTTTCCGTTCAGGTACGGTTTCATAAAGGAAGTCCAGCAAAAATATCGGGTAAGTAAACCTTTGGTCCCTACAAAAACATATCCTACATAAACCCGTAAGCATATGCTTCATTTTATTATATACAGTTATTGGATACAAATCGGTGATCGTAAATCCGATAAAAGATGAGCTGAACCGAAAAACTAATTTGGAGTATCGAAAATCCCGAATAGTTTTATTTTATCTTTCTGGAATTGCTGCGACTGAGCCTACATTCCCTAAAAATGGAGACAATAAAAGCTTCTAAATCTACGTATTTTGTCAAACATTGGATATATTAGACGCAATCATAAAAACGGGGCTATCTTTGCTATCAATGATTTGCAGATTGTAAACACAGTACATATGTATGTAAATACTTGGTAAATACAGTCGACTGAAGCGGAAATAAATCGCCATTATTGAACAGTAACACTATAAGCAAAAACCTGACCTCCTTTGCAACCTTTCTTTTGTTCTCACGGATTTTTACAGCATCCGCAGCACAAAGAGAGTCCTGAACATGTTTATCTTAGAAATCACGTTTAAGAAGATTTATTCCCTTTGTGTCTGAAGTGTACCTCCGTAGTTATCACCAGTCGCTTTTATCCAGATACAAAGTTATTATAGCTACACTAGCGAGTGAACTCGGCTTTGTGTGTATGTCATTTACTCAAAGATGTATATACAATTGTAGTTACCATTGTAAGCGAAAGCTTTTCTGTCCTTATACCCACAAAAATGGATGTAGGGAAAGGTAATTGATACGTATTATATCATGTCAGTTTATATTAAATCTGGTTCTTTACGTTAAGCAAAGCTTTTACCAATTTATTAAAATGTCAGTAACAGTACATATACATATGAAAAGTGTTTATATGAAGCTTCAAAGAGGCCCGTCCTTGGGATTCACTGAATAGAGGAGATGTTATAAACACAACCAACAGAATGTTGGATGCATTTTTTATTCACTCAGGGTTGTTTAAATAGTTAGCGTGTCGTGTCGGGACTTCGAGCGCTCCAAAGCATGGGTCGACTTTAGAAAACGTAAAAAAGTTTAACAAACCTGTGAAAGAGATACAAAATAGAACACTTTTTCAAAATAAATTATTTTTACTCGTTTTGTATGAGGATTTAAATAAGCAAAAACTTTAACTTTGACAGCTTGTGTTACAGAAAAAATTGTGGTACAAAACCTAACCTGGTTTTACAGTATTGATAGTTTAGAATACTACGTGTATTTTTAACTATTCCTTGGTCAATATTTACTGATAATTCCGTTGAAAACTGTAGCCTCAGAATACATCTACTGAAAAATGCTCCGTGTATGAGAAACACGTGTTGAGAATAGTTTGGGTTACATCGTCGCACAAAAAAAAACAACTAGTTTTTTGCAGAATTAACACGAAATATTGACCACAACATATTAATGCCAAAGATTTCCGCAAAGTAACGCATGAATCCATTCAGTAACTTGTATTTTTCGTGTCTCTTACATTAATCTATCTATATAATATATATAAAAGCGAAATACCACTCACTGATCAATTACGAAATCTAATAAACTACAAGTAGTAGGGCTCTTAAATTTTGCATGGGGGTTCCTTTTACACGGGTAAAACTTCCCACGCGAAACAAGTCGCGAGCAACTGCTAGTTAGCTATAAAAGCCTTACAATATATTCAATTAATCTACAATTTATTTATGTTTTCACCAGCACAACTCAGAGCGGTTGCTAAAACTGATTGAGGGCGTATACCGCTGGCTTCCCCTGGGCACAATCATTAACAACCGTGTGTTCGTGGTCCACGGCGGCATATCCGATACTACAGACCTCGACATGATACGCAGCCTCGAACGAGATAAGGTATGCTACGGAGTGCTTTAAGTGTTTATAGAGTTAAATGAACAACTTTTTACTAAGATCGTATAACAACGATATAGGTACTTGCAGATTTATATCTGCAATTCTCTGTATATTTGAAGCGTCAATAGCCTTTTCGAGCCTAATCCATTACATTATTGCCGTGAACCCACTCAAGACACAAGCATATTTAGCTTAGTTGGAGGTGTTAAAAACATTGCTAGTAATGTGAATAAAAACCACGTTGCTAGTTCTCTTTTAAAAAAAGGTATTTTTTTTGAGTTAATTTCCCTAAAATACTTGAAATACAGTAACAACGAATACAGTGAAACTTTTAAGTGGATCGTCACTTCAAAAAACTTTCAAACACGTTAGCCCTTTTAGCCCAAACTTTTTTCCTAACTTTGTAAAAACGTTATAAACAATGAAGTGAATGTTTTTTAACTTGTTTTCAGTACGTGTCTCTGCTACGGCCTCCGGTCACCGACGGCTCGGGAGCGGGCGGCGAAGCTATAGACAAAGTAGAGTGGAAACAGGTTAGTCGTTAGTAATCAATCATTCACGATTCAATCTAAAGGGTATCGATCGTTTCATTGCCGGCTTCTTGGCATCACGAGTTTTTATCTACCGACGAAAACTCCTCAAGTCGTTGCCAATTTCTTTGACCTATGAATGTGATGAATGAAGCACAGCGTACATAATTATTATTTGAATGCCGAATATACATGATCGTTATTATATTCTGTGCGATCAATAGCGATTTCACAAACAGTATTCTATTGAATGAATCAGGATAATTTGTGCACCTGCCTCGCCCCAACATTTTCCAGCTGAGCGTCTATTCCGACTGGTCCAACATTCAACAACTAATCAAAACTTTTCCATTCAACTATCTTTAGAGCGTCGGATTACTCTATATTCGGTATAATGAGTTATTGTAATGTATGTAGGTACCTCGTGACCTTATACGTGCTTCATTCAGAATTTACAATGTTTGGTAGAAAAAGCTCTGCGCATTCAAGTCCGAAAGAGTATTCACCAAATTATAAATGAAACGAAACCGCTTCATATTTGGTGAGGGAAAGGGCGAAGGTCGTTCTTTCAGGTGTTAAGTACAGAATGAGGATATATTCAAGATTAATTCTTCATTCATATTTTATTACAAAAGTAAATAAGTTTCATTTCTGGCCGTGTCAATTCCACTTACTCACTCGTTTATACTTTGTTCGTGATAACCTTTCTTCGAAGTTGTAATTATGAATCAGTCGGAGTCAATTGGTTTCGTGTTATTGCATGTCATGTTATTGCCTACTTTCTCGGAAATGTTATTTTCTACGTTTATTTCCGATAGGGTAGGTTTAAATTATGAAATTAAAATACGAACTGTGTAAGTTAGGTTTTATTTATAAGGAAGTCGTCCTTTTATAATTTAGTCCACTTAGAAGAAGACTTCTTGTGCTTAGTTTGTTCTTCGCCGTAATAAATGTCGTGGTTTTTTTAATTAAAATATATGATCCAGCTAGTATGTTATTTTTTAATATATTTAACGAATGTTATCCTGTATCGTGGGTGCATTTACAAACATTTAAATTTACTCGCACACACACCCAGACCTGGAAAATCTGAGATACTATCTGTACGTCATACAAACATTTGCTCCCGTGCAGGAATCGAATCTGCGAGATGCAGTGCAGCAGCCAATTGCCAATCGGGCAACTATTGCGCTAAACGTCATCAAATTTATTTGTTGTACTTTCACACTGTAATTTTTTGTAACCTATACTTAGGTTGAGTGATACAGAATACTATACACATGGTTTTAATAAATAAATATTGTCTCTATATTTAGGTAACATATTGTTCTTAATATACTATACCTAATAACAGATTAGAGAAAATGATTGATTGAATGCAGTCAATCGAGAAACTATTTCAAAAATGTCGTTTGTTCATCGAATGTACACGTTTTGGCATCAATAGGATCTGGTCGGCCAGGAAATGTAACATTTGTTAGTGTCCAACGTTTGATATGTTTGAAAGATGCGCTGAACAATCTGCATATTATCATTTTATTTGTCTATTATTGGCGTTTGCTGGCGCGTTACAACCAACATGTAGCAAGTGATTTTCCTTTAACCTTCTAGTAAAATTCGAGCAAAAGTGTAATGATTTACAGTATGTATTCATATTTTTATTATAAGCTAATTTCAAATGTATCTAAAATATAAATTTAGGAATGTTCTTGCCCATATACCTACATAAGTATTAGGGTTATGAAGATGGGACTGCTAGTAAAACGGCCTATTTCTGGCAATTGTCAGTGTACCGCATCGTAATATAAACATAATAAAAACTTAATGATCAAAACTTATTAAGACCAGATGTAACTCTTTAATCGGAGGTTTAGCAGGGTTCTATCTAGATTCCGCGCACCTAAATGTGTCATCCTTTTTATAATAAGGGTTAATTTTTGGCTTTGTCGTCCGGCTCTCACGAGGAAAATATTCGTTTATTCCGTATAAAGCTCGTTGAGTGGCTTTTTCTCCTTTATTAGATATATCAATGATCTTATCTTATTTCTTTTGCCTGAAAGTAATTTCAGCCACCACCATCCTTGTCGTAATACAATTTGCCCGGGTCGGATCCCCGCGGATTGTCGCGAGATAAACTTGGATACATTGCGCAACCGCTTTATGAAGTTCTGTCCCAAGAGGATAGTTCTTCTTACAATTCGTCGCCCGCTCCACACATTTGTACGAACCAACGTTTAGGCACGTACTATATATCTTACATAGGGTATTGAGTTAACAAGCCATGAATGAGCGCAGACGGCAATATTTCAAGAATCAATATACATTGAATTAGCATATACTGACTGTTTTTTATAATGTTCAGCGGTTCCGACTTGGTTTCCTAGAACTATGAATATAAATCTAAGGATGACACACAGATTTTATTACATACATATTTTATCATAGGTTATGTTCGATAGAATGTAGCGCTGCGTATTGAAGCCAAATTGAAAATGTTGAAAATGTAACTGAAACGGATCTTTGTTATGCTCAGTATTATTGAAAAACTTTTTACCAAAAAAATTAAACCGACTCCCAAAAACACTGCAAAGTGAAAAATAACTTTAATTTCGGTAGTCCGTGTCTTTAGTTTTGTATTTTTGTTTTTGGCACCGACTTCCGAAATTAAAGTTATTTTTCACTTTGCAGTGTTTTTGGGAGTCGGTTTAATTTTTTGGTAAAAAGTTTTTATTTTACTCTTTTTAATTGGTCTATTTTTAATTTACCTAGTTACAAGAGCCTAAATGTCAACTACTTATAACCTTTTACAAAATATAGCTTTTCCCAATGCTGGGCCGTTAATTGTTGAGCAGTTCTCCTGGTACTTCACCATCAGCTCTACATCACCATATGCATTGTGACGAGCATAAAGTGCTTAACATCCATATTCAAGTAATCGAATCGCAATCCACTCAATACTTATTATTGAGTAGTTTCGGCGGCCATCTATGGTCTTCATCATCAGTTCCACTTCCTCAAATGGTACTTTTTGAGAGCAACTGCACAAGTTACTATAATAAATACCCAAAACGTCATAGGTGTGCCTATAATATTTGAAGAGTTCCCTTGATTTCTCTAGGATCCCATCATCAGATCCTGACTTTTATAAAAATGGGACCAATGTCGAAGTATACCCTTTCAATCAAAAAAAGAATTTTCCAAATCGGTTCAGCCGTCTTTGAGTAATCAGTGACCATACATTAAAAAAAAAAAGAGTATACGCGTCGAATTGATAACCTCCTCTTTTGGTCGTCGGTTGAAAAAGATGGAATGATTTAATTTGGATCTTATTCAGCCAAATTAAAAATAAGTTTACATTTTACTAACCAGATAGGTATCATTGTAGAATATTTAAGTACATATTAAAATGTTGTTGAGAGCTTTTCTCTTATTTATATTTTAGAGTCAAATTCAGTTATTCAGTTACAAGACCTCATTATGATAATTCGTATCGAGAGATTCGTTGTTGAAACCTGGATGTATTGACGAAGATAAGCTGCAGAGAAACTTTGTATTCCGATTGTATTGAAGATTCAAGTCTAGGTAAATAATGTATAGTCTCGGCGGGTTTGCTTTGGAACACCACGGTGCTGCATTAGATTGACTGATCGCTGTGTTATTTTCATTTGTAATAGTCAAACATCGAGGTTGCGGCACTCCTTGCTTTGACTAGTCGAACCTCAGGTCTAACAAGAATAATTCTTAGTCAAAGTGCAAACCAATAACGTATTTCAAGCCCTTGACTAACGAGCTTATGTGTAGTCCTAGGAACCACGAATTTGGTACCGAAACTACTTCATCTAATCAGCGTTCGACCAGCCAGACAAATTTTAATGTAGCAATATGTCACTTTGGTAATGGTCGCTAGGAAAAACTACCTACGTGTAACGAAATTAGAATGTCTATATGGGAAAATAACACAGAAATCAAAAATACAGAGAAGTGGTAAGGGGGCGTATCGGTGTCCGCGCGACATGGCCACAGGGCTCATGTCACAGGCAAGTGGCCGTCTCCGCGAACTAGTGCGCTTTCGACGGCGATCGTGATAACATATATGAATGTCGAGTTGTTCTGTGGTATCTTGTAAAAACCGAAGCCAAAATCAAATCTATGTGAATCATGGAATCACTTACCATATGTAAGTACAAGTATTTTACAATATTTGTCTTTAAAATCATGAAAAACAATAAATCGTAAAATATTTCTTGGTTTTACTATGTTATTTTTGTTTTCAAATATCAGAGCGACTGTACTCCTTTTGTTATAAATACATTGCTCCTTAACCACTACCTGAGTTCGTCACTAAGTAACTGGACAAGCAATGTAAACATAACATACGAAACTGTATTACGCGGATTCATCGCGTAGTGAGGCCGCCACTTCTTGCGACGAATTAGTGATGTGCTTGTGCAGATCCACTAACGTAGGCTATCGACAGCATTGTCGATTGACGAATGAAATATTGCTATTATAGTTTAGGGGTTTTTCAACCGATGACATAAAAAAGAGGAGGTTATCAATTCGACGCGTATATTATTATTATTTTTTTATGTATGATCACCTATTACTTGGAGACGGCTGAACCGATTTGAAAAATGATTTTTTTGTTTGAAAGGGTATACTTTGAAATTGATCCCATTGTTACCATGTCAGGATCTGATGATGGGATCCTGGAGAAATCGAGGGAACTCTTCAAATATTATAGGCACACCTATAGTGATATGAGTATTTTTTATAGTAACTTGTGTAGTTGCATTCGAAAAGCACCATTTTGAAGTAGACCTGATGATGAAGACCACCGATGGCCACTGGAACTACTCAATATATAAGTAGGAATAATAAGTAGTTCATGTGTTCCGCTTCGATTACTTGAATGTGGTTATTAAGCACAATATGCTCGTCACAATGCATATGGTGAAGTGAAGCTGATGGTGAACTACCAGGAGAACTCCTCAACAAATAACAGCCCAACATTGGGAAAAGCAATATTTTGTAAGTGAATATAAGTAGTTGACATTTAGGTAACTAGGTAAATTAAAAAACGACCAACTAAAAAGAGTGAAATAAAAACTTTTTACCAAAAAATTAAACCGACTCCCAAAAAACACTGCAAAGTGAAAAATAACTTTAATTTAGGAAGTCAGTGCCAAAAACGAAAATACAAAACTAAAGACACCGACTACCGAAATTAAAGTTATTTTTCACTTTGCAGTGTTTTTTGGGTGTCTGTTTAATTTTTTGGTAAAAAGTTTTTTATAACATACGGAAACCTCTAAGAAAATATGTTTAACTTTTATTTTACATGAGATGACAGAAATAAAAATACGTTGAAAAGTCAAGTGTACAAAAAAGTAAAAAAAAATAAACAATTTATTTTACGCCCGCAGCATGCGTAAGGAGTTCCGACGTCGCCGTCGCTACAATAGTTTATTTTTCAATCTGTCAACCGTTTTAGCCCGGTTGGAAGATCGATGTAAATAATGTTTTTTTACTTATTTTGATTTTTTTACAGAGTAGTAGAGAAATGCGTAACCAATATTCGTAAAGTATTTTACTTTAATTTTAGGTTAATAATCGGTGGTGTTTTTCGGTTTAGAATTATCGTATGTTATGCCTTATCCTCATGCTGTTTCTTTATTTTTTATGGTTTTTGTATTTTGCTTCCATTGAAGCTTCGAATGCGTTATAATGATCGGCATGGTTCAGATAATATATTTGTGAATTGAGCTTAAAATAAGTCAATATATTCATGCTATTTATTTGTTATGCATGGATGTGTGTTTGTTTTCATATATTTAACAATTTATCTACTAACTAGGATTTTTCTTATAACAAAAACCTATTATAACCTACTAAACTATTACCTGCGGTTACCCCGCAGGTAATAGTTGCGTAACACACTTACAGTAGGAATCGGTTTCATTATGCTAAATCAACAACACTCACTGCGGTATTTACGTTGTTGAGCAGACCAATATTTCGAACATATGAAGCAATGGATTAGCAATATACGTCAAAATCATTCAGATCTTGATTGTGTGTTACGTAATTATTGCGATGCTTATTATATGGTGACGTTTAAAAGTAGCTTAGGATGTATGTAAATGATAAATAAGGGCTTTTCGTACTTTTCAGCTTCCCAAAAGATGGTAACATAAAAAAGGAATGGATTGATGCCACAGGCATGCCACCTAACTGGTACCCTACAAAAAATAGCACCATATGCTCGGTTCACTTCAACGCAGAAATGTTCTAGTCTCTAAAGAAAAGTCACAGGCTTTTTGAATGGACAATTCCAAAATTAAGAGTACAACTGATATTTGCAGAAGTGTATTAAATTTTATTTTATTACTGAAAGCTATTCTCATGATTTAGGGTATTCATAAAATCAGTCATTCAACTTTTCAGGATTCTATACAACCTATACGGCTGGTATGTTCCGATCAAGAGCGTAATGTAAGTTAACATCGACTTCTATTTGACCTATCACTATGATAATTAAATATTAAGATTTAAGTCGAAAGCGCCAGGGTAGCCCTTAATACCTAGTAGGTAGTACTTAATAATAATTATGTAATGTTATGTTCTTAATAATATGTTTATTGTTATTGTAATATTTTCTGGACATGCCATTTTTTATTTGGTTCATTTTCAGATGCCCAAAAAAATTGTACAATAATAAATGGAAGAATCGATAACTTTCCGATTTAGTCAATCACTAGCGTATATGTAAAATAAATTGCTTTTGCACAGCACAACGATAGCGACCGATGTTTTTGTGTGGGTAAATTCTACGGTGCATGGTAAATACACGCTGTGTTTGACGGAATAAGGTTTATTATTGATTGTATAGTACGTTCTGATTTAAGAAATGCGGGTGTGTGCGCGAGTGCATATCTATTGATTTTATTAAACTGCATGTGTAGTTGTTGCCCCGCCCAGCGCCTAACTGGAGACACACGGTTCCGATATAATTTCGTCTGTTGACCAAATCTACTTATTTATTTTATCTATGGAAAATAACGTTTAATAGCTCAAAATATGTTCACTGTGGGTTCGAAAATTTTGGCACAACTGGGTCCAATTAATTGTGTGTGGATTACCATTATAAAAAAACATTGTAAACAGTACGTTACGTCTAAAAAATGCGTATCCCTGAGGAGATTGCAACGGTCTCTACAATAAGTCTCGTTTTGACGTGATCAACTGATCACTGTGCCGTATAATCCCTTACCACTTTCCGCGATTAGAGGTTTGGTTTGATCATAGATAAAATAAATAAGTAGATTTGGTCAACAGACGAAATTATATCGGAACCGTGTGTCTCCAGTTAGGCGCTGGGCGGGGCAACAACTACACATGCAGTTTAATAAAATCAATAGATACGCACTCGCGCACACACCCGCATTTCTTAAATCAGAACATACTATACAATCAATAATAAACCTTATTCCGTCAAACACAGCGTGTATTTACCATGCACCGTAGAATTTACCCACACAAAAACATCGGTCGCTATCCACAGAAATCAAAAATACAGAGAAGTGGTAAGGGGGCGTATCGGTGTCCGTGCGACATGGCCACAGGGCTCATGTCACAGGCAAGTGGCCGTCTCCGCGAACTAGTACGCTTTCGACGGCGATCGTGATAACATATATGAATGCCGAGTTGTTCTGTGGTATCTTGTAAAAACCGAAGCCAAAATCAAATCTATGTGAATCATGGAATCACTTACCATATGTAAGTACAAGTATTTTACAATATTTGTCTTTAAAATCATGAAAAACAATAAATCGTAAAATATTTCTTGGTTTTACTATGTTATTTTTGTTTTCAAATATCAGAGCGACTGTACTCCTTTTGCTATAAATACATTGCTCCTTAACCACTACCTGAGTTCGTCACTAAGTAACTGGACAAGCAATGTAAACATAACATACGAAACTGTATTACGCGGATTCATCGCGTAGTGAGGCCGCCACTTCTTGCGACGAATTAGTGATGTGCTTGTGCAGATCCACTAACGTAGGCTATCGACAGCAATGTCGATTGACGAATGAAATATTGCTATTATAGTTTAGGGGTTTTTCAACCGACGACATAAAAAAGAGGAGGTTATCAATTCGACGCGTATATTATTATTATTTTTTTATGTATGATCACCGATTACTCGGAGACGGCTTAACCGATTTGAAAAATGCTTTTTTTCTTTGAAAGGGTATACTTTGAAATTTGTCCCATTGTCACCAAGTCAGGATCTGATGATGGGATCTTGGAGAAATCGAGGGAACTCTTCAAATATTATAGGCACACCTATAGTGATTTGAGTATTTTTTATAGTAACTTGTGTAGTTGCATTCGAAAAGCACCATTTTGAAGTAGACCTGATGATGAAGACCACCGATGGCCACTGGAACTACTCAATATATAAGTAGGAATAATAAGTAGTTCATGTGTTCCGCTTCAATTACTTGAATGTGGTTATTAAGCACAATATGCTCGTCACAATGCATATGGTGAAGTGAAGCCGATGGTGAACTACCAGGAGAACTCCTCAACAAATAACAGCCCAACATTGGGAAAAGCAATATTTTGTAAATGAATATAAGTAGTTGACATTTAGGCTCTTGTAACTAGGTAAATTAAAAATCGACCAACTAAAAAGAGTGAAATAAAAACTTTTTACCAAAAAATTAAACCGACTCCCAAAAAACACTGCAAAGTGAAAAATAACTTTAATTTCGGAAGTCGGTGCTAAAAACGAAAATACAAAACTAAAGACACCGACTACCGAAATTAAAGTTATTTTTCACTTTGCAGTGTTTTTTGGGAGTCTGTTTAATTTTTTGGTAAAAAGTTTTTTATAACATACGGAAACCTCTAAGAAAATATGTTTAACTTTTATTTTACATGAGATGACAGAAATAAAAATACGTTGAAAAGTCAAGTGTACAAAAAAGTAAAAAAAATAAACAATTTATTTTACGCCCGCAGCATGCGTAAGGAGTTCCGACGTCGCCGTCGCTACAATAGTTTATTTTTCAATCTGTCAACCGTTTTAGCCCGGTTGGAAGATCGATGTAAATAATGTTTTTTTTACTTATTTTGATTTTTTTTACAGAGTAGTAGAGAAATGCCTAACCAATATTCGTAAAGTAAGTTACTTTAATTTTAGGTTAATAATCGGTGGTGTTTTTCGGTTTAGAATTATCGTATGTTATGCCTTATCCTCATGCTGTTTCTTTATTTTTTATGGTTTTTGTATTTTGCTTCCATTGAAGCTTCGAATGCGTTATAATAATCGGCATGGTTCAGATAATATATTTGTGAATTGAGCTTAAAATAAGTCAATATATTCATGCTATTTATTTGTTATGCATGGATGTGTGTTTGTTTTCATATATTTAACAATTTCTCTACTAACTAGGATTTTTCTTATAACAAAAACAAAATGATAAATAAGTGCTTTTCGTACTTTTCAGCTTCCCAAAAGATGGTAACATAAAAAAGGAATGGATTGATGCCACAGGCATGCCACCTAACTGGTACCCTACAAAAAATAGCACCATATGCTCGGTTCACTTCAACACAGAAATGTTCTAGTCTCTAAAGAAAAGTCGCAGGCTTTTTGAATGGACAATTCCAAAATTAAGAGTACAACTGATATTTGCAGAAGTGTGTTAAATTTTATTTTATTACTGAAAGCTATTCTCATGATTTAGGGTATTCATAAAATCAGTCATTCAACTTTTCAGGATTCTATACAACCTATACGGCTGGTATGTTCCGATCAAGAGCGTAATGTAAGTTAACATCGACTTCTATTTGACCTATCACTATGATAATTAAATATTAAGATTTAAGTCGAAAGCGCCAGGGTAGCCCTTAATACTTAGTAGGAAGTACTTACTAATAATTATGTAATGTTATGTTCTTAATAATATGTTTATTGTTATTGTAATATTTTCTGGACATGCCATTTTTAATTTGGTTAATTTTCAGGTGCCCAAAAAAATTGTACAATAATAAATGGAAGAATCGATAATTTTCCGATTTAGTCAATCACTAGCGTATATGTAAAATAAATTGCTTTTGCACAGCACAACGATAGCGACAGATGTTTTTGTGTGGGTAAATTCTACGGTGCATGGTAAATACACGCTGTGTTTGACGGAATAAGGTTTATTATTGATTGTATATTACGTTCTGATTTAAGAAATGCGGGTGTGTGCGCGAGTGCGTATCTATTGATTTTATTAAACTGCATGTGTAGTTGTTGCCCCGCCCAGCGCCTAACTGGAGACACACGGTTCCGATATAATTTCGTCTGTTGACCAAATCTACTTATTTATTTTATCTATGGTCGCTATCGTTGTGCTGTGCAAAAGCAATTTATTTTACATATACGCTAGTGATTGACTAAATCGGAAAGTTATCGATTCTTCCATTTATTATTGTAAAATTTTTTTTGGGCACCTGAAAATGAACCAAATAAAAAATGGCATGTCCAGAAAATATTACAATAACAATAAACATATTATTAAGAACATAACATTACATAATTATTATTAAGTACTACCTACTAAGTATTAAGGGCTACCCTGGCGCTTTCGACTTAAATCTTAATATTTAATTATCATAGTGATAGGTCAAATAGAAATCGATGTTAACTTACATTACGCTCTTGATCGGAACATACCAGCCGTATAGGTTGTATAGAATCCTGAAAAGTTGAATGACGGATTTTATGAATACCCTAACTCATGAGAATAGCTTTCAGTAATAAAATAGAATTTAACACACTTCTGCAAATATCAGTTGTACTTTTAATTTTGGAATTGTCCATTCAAAAAGCCTGCGATTTTCTTTAGAGACTAGAACATTTCTGCGTTGAAGTGAACCGAGCATATGGTGCTATTTTTTGTAAGGTACCAGTTAGGTGGCATGCCTGTGGCATCAATCCATTCCTTTTTTATGTTACCATCTTTTGGGAAGCTGAAAAGTACGAAAAGCACTTATTTATCATTTTGTTTTTGTTATAAGAAAAATCCTAGTTAGTAGAGAAATTGTTAAATATATGAAAACAAACACACATCCATGCATAACAAATAAATAGCATGAATATATTGAATTATTTTAAGCTCAATTCACAAATATATTATCTGAACCATGCCGATTATTATAACGCATTCGAAGCTTCAATGGAAGCAAAATACAAAAACCATAAAAAATAAAGAAACAGCATGAGGATAAGGCATAACATACGATAATTCTAAACCGAAAAACACCACCGATTATTAACCTAAAATTAAAGTAACTTACTTTACGAATATTGGTTACGCATTTCTCTACTACTCTGTAAAAAATCAAAATAAGTAAAAAAACATTATTTACATCGATCTTCCAACCGGGCTAAAACGGTTGACAGATTGAAAAATAAACTATTGTAGCGACGGCGACGTCGGAACTCCTTACGCATGCTGCGGGCGTAAAATAAATTGTTTATTTTTTTTACTTTTTTGTACACTTGACTTTTCAACGTATTTTATTTCTGTCATCTCATGTAAAATAAAAGTTAAACATATTTTCTTAGAGGTTTCCGTATGTTATAAAAAACTTTTTACCAAAAAATTAAACAGACACCCAAAAAACACTGCAAAGTGAAAAATTACTTTAATTTCGATAGTCGGTGTCTTTAGTTTTGTATTTTCGTTTTTGGCACCGAATTCCGAAATTAAAGTTATTTTTAACCGACTTCTGAAAAAGGAGGAGGTTCTCAATTCGGATCTCTGTTTTTTTTTTTTTTTTTTTTTATGTTTGTTCGGGCATAGCTCCGTTGCTCGCTAACCGATTTGAAAAATTCTTTTTTTGTTGGAAAGGGTATACTTTCCAAATGGTCCCATGAAAATTTTATCGACATCGAACAAGCCGTTTCTGAAAAATCAACAAAAGTCTAAAAAAAATATTTACATTGATGATCTTTTCGTTTACTCTATATTGTGTTTTTTGTTCGCGCGTTTTTAGTTTTTTGTTGTTGACATTTTGGCTTTTATAACTAGATTAATTACAAATTGATCCACTAAAAAGCGCGAAAATAAAAACTTTTTGCAAAAAAATAAAACCGACTTCCATATCAAAACACTACAAAGCCAAAAATAATTTTAATTTCGGAAGGCGGTGTGAAAAAAAAGAAAATACAAAACCAATAAACACCGACTACCGAAATTAAAATTATTTTTGGCTTTGTAGTGTTTTGATATGGAAGTCGGTTTTATTTTTTTGCAAAAAGTTTTTCACTTTGCAGTGTTATTTGGGAGTCGGTTTAATTTTTTGGTAAAAAGTTTTTATTTCACTCTTTTTAGTTGGTCGATTTTTAATTTACCTAGTTACAAGAGCCTAAATGTCAACTACTTATATTCATTTACAAAATATTGCTTTTCCCAATGTTGGGCTGTTATTTGTTGAGGAGTTCTCCTGGTAGTTCACCATCAGCTTCACTTCACCATATGCATTGTGACGAGCATATTATGCTTAATAACCACATTCAAGTAATCGAAGCGGAACACATGAACTGCTTATTATTCCTACTTGTATATTGAGTAGTTCCAGTGGCCATCGGTGGTCTTCATCATCAGGTCTACTTCAAAATGGTGCTTTTCGAATGCAACTACACAAGTTACTATAAAAAATACTCAAATCACTATAGGTATGCCTATAATATTTGAAGAGTTCCCTCGATTTCTCCAGGATCCCATCACCAGATCCTGATTTGGTGACAATGGGACCAATTTCAAAGTATACTCTTTCAAACAAAAAAAGCATTTTTCAAATCGGTTCAGCCGTCTCCGAGTAATCGGTGATCATACATAAAAAAATAATAATAATATACGCGTCGAATTGATAACCTCCTCTTTTTTATGTCATCGGTTGAAAAACCCCTAAACTGTAATAGCAATATTTCATTCGTCAATCGACATTGCTGTCGATAGCCTACGTTAGTGGATCTGCACAAGCACATCACTAATTCGTCGCAAGAAGTGGCGGCCTCACTACGCGATGAATCCGCGTAATACAGTTTCGTATGTTATGTTTACATTGCTTGTCCTTACTTAGTGATACTACTTAGTGACGAACTCAGGTAGTGGTTAAGGAGCAATGTATTTATAGCAAAAGGAGTACAGTCGCTCTGATATTTGAAAACAAAAATAACATAGTAAAACCAAGAAATATTTTACGATTTATTGTTTTTCATGATTTTAAAGACAAATATTGTAAAATACTTGTACTTACATATGGTAAGTGATTCCATGATTCACATAGATTTGATTTTGGCTTCGGTTTTTACAAGATACCACAGAACAACTCGGCATTCATATAAATGTTATCACGATCGCCGTCGAAAGCGCACTAGTTCGCGGAGACGGCCACTTGCCTGTGACATGAGCCCTGTGGCCATGTCGCGCGGACACCGATACGCCCCCTTACCACTTCTCTGTATTTTTGATTTCTGTGGGTTTGATAAAAACCGTTCATATTTTCACTTTCTCCTCCGTTGACCATTTTCCTTATATTTTGTTAATAAAGATCAGCTATTGTACTGTGTAATCCTTTTTTTACTATAAAACAATTTTTTGAAAAATCATAATAATTATAATAATATAGCGATGATAATCGGCATTATGAAACCGTTTCGCATATGTTGCGCATTATTGAGCTTTAAAACACAGCATGCATAATAATAACATGTAAATCGTATTTATTAGTGTATTGGATCATTTAAATTAAACAGCTCATTTCGATAATTATAATTACCGACGACCTGAATACGCGAATCAATTTACGGTACCCATTCGTTCGAACTATTATACTCATTTTCTCGTATATTTTACGATGAAAGTTAATAGTACGGTTTCCTTTTATTTTTTGTACGATATGATGTTTTTATTCAGTTCAGTAGAGTCAAGTGATGGATGGAGTGCGGTCGTTTCGCTTTAAAGCACTGTTAATGAAATGGAAAGCAATAAAGTAAGTAAAATTGCATAGGGTCGTTTGATCTTGTCTTATCATACGAAGGGGTTTGTATTCCAATATAGCTTCTACGAATGATATAAAAATGTATGAAGAGTTCAATTTTATTTCATAGTAGCTAAAACGTTCTTCAAAGTGAAGTAACGTTTCCTTAGATCGGCCTGTTGATCGGTGACCTTTTTACGTTTTCAAAATTCGGAATGCGCAGAAAGCCGTAAGCACTGGCCGTCATTTCTACATATTTGACAGTCTATCATTCAAACGATTGACTTGTTATCGATAGATAGTTTCACAAACCTTACCTTAATGTAAGAATCAGATTATATTTTGTAACTAGCTTTTGCCCGCGACTTCGTCCGCGTGGAATAGTTACTTTGGGCTAACGTTAAATTTAACCCCGAGTTTGAAGCATTCTTCATTGGCGCTCCGCTCCTATTGGCCTTAGCGTAATGATATATATAGCCTATAGCCTTTCTTCATAAATTTACTATTTAATTAAAAATATTTTTTAAATTCGAACCAGTAGTTCCTGAGATTATCGCGTTCAAACAAACAAACAAACTATTCAGCCTTATATTATTAGCATAGATAGCTGTTGCCCGCGACTTCGTCCACGTTTCCGTCGTTTTTCGTAAAAAAAAGTAGCCTATGTCCTTCCTCACGGTTCAGTGATTTTGATGTAACACACAGATTAACTTTCATAATATAGTAGGGAAATATAATATGTCAATCTATAATACTGTTGAAAAATATCGCAATGCGGAACCGCACAAAATTATTTTTAATAGCTATGCCCGCGAATCCGTCAGCGTGTAACTCCTTGTGTGTTATTAAGTTAATGTATTGGTAATATTGTTTAGATCACGTTCACATGAGGCTTAAATACCTATAGGACGACAATACTTCAGCGCAAAGCTTCCAGGTAAACTATGTTGAAAGTTGACCCGTCCGGCACGTGAACATAAAGATTTCTAGAACTGCTAACCCGGGAAAGAGCGACGTACAACTGACCACGCGAGAAACAACTGACACCAAGATCTACTCCAGCAACACGAAAAGTCTGCCCTTGAGCCTTATTAATTGTCATTGCATAACACACCGATACTGGGAATCGCGTTCTTTTAAATTGGAATGGAAAATTATTTGGTATTATGGGAATTCTGGTAATAAAGACGGTTTCTCCTGCACCGCAACCTGTTAAAATTTGAGCCTCGATTATATTTTGTTGCAACTGGGTTACTTTTAGCCGAGTTCCATTGCAAAGTTGTGGTGGTTTTAAATTTCGGAGCAGAATAATAATCAGAAAGCTTCGAACTGCTAAGCTATCGGGAGTTACACGTGTTATTGTGAGTCAACCATAAAAGATAGATATATGCTGTCGTGGGATATTTTTTATATAATTTTAAGGAGAACATTTCCGTCATAAATGATTTCTGTGTAGCTTTAACCATTAAGGTTGCACACGCGACGGAAGCTTAATCCCTAATCACCCCCTGATAGTTATTTTGTAAATATATTTCATGTACAGAATTGACCTCTCTACAGATTTATTATAAGTAATAGATTAACACATATGCTTATTATTATGTTGAAATCAATTATTAACGTTCACATAACGTTTCAAAACGTGTCTTCAGATCACCAAGCAGCAGTGTTCTCTTCTGTTTACTGTTTATACTGGACATCAATTTTTACGATATCTGACAGGCTACCGTAAAATACGACTGGATTGTGCGACTACACGCTATGTATGCCGTGATTTTGATGAACAAAAAAAAGTTTAATGTGTAGGGAGCCCCTCGTAATCTTAACGGGACATCGAACCGCCATCACCCAAATTCCATGCGACTACTGATCAATTCCTATTGGAAAAACGCAATCACACTTTTTGACCCACTTGGAAATAGATCCCAGAGCCCCAATTTAGGCAGCCTCTAAGGAAATAGGAGTAGTTAATATGTGTAATACGGTACATCAGGCACATAATAACACCCATCACATTATTGCCGTGAACTCACTCCAGATACAAGCCTAATATATTTAGCTTAGTTGGAGTGGTTAATAAGATTGATAGTAATGTGGATTCTACCCACAGAACAGATTCATCTATTCCGTGATTCTACCCATATTGCAAGTTCTCTTTATAAAAATATAAAATAAATAAGTAATGTAAATCCTCGTTACATAAATGAGTTTTTTTTATCGTATAAAATGTCGTTCTACTTAGTAAAAATTAACGACAGGACACTACACGAGCGACATTTCTTCAACATCCGATCCTAATATGGATTTAGCGTCTAATTGGAACATTCCAAGCGAAGTCGGAGGCGTGCACTAGTCCACAAATAGACCAATTATCACTTCCATGTAATGTAATGCTTGTACATATAAATATACTAGCTTCCGCCCGCGACTTCGTCCGCGTGGAAAAAATTTCCCCCGATTTTGAAACATTTTTCATTAGTGCTCCGCTCCTATTGGTCTTAGCGTGATGATATATAGCCTATAGCCTTCCTCGATAAATGGACTATCTAACACTGAAAGAATTTTTCAAATCAGAGCCGTAGTTCCTGAGATTAGCGCGTTCAAGCAAACAAACAAACAAACAAACAAACTCTTCAGCTTTATAATATTAGTATAGATTTAGTGCGTTTTCCACGTAACACAATTCTTCGTTTCTTAAAATGATTAAATCGTAACAATTGGCTTGTTGGGTGCTTTCGTATTATATTGCCTTATCACTTTCATTATAAAGAATGGGGAGAGTTTCATAACAGGGGTTGTTTTTGACGAAATAGTTTTGTTTTTGTAGCTGTAATTTTCATTTTGATGTAACTTACTAGTTACATCAAAATGAAAATTAACACATTTTACTTGTAAAGTCAAATCACCTCAGACTTCATTTTCTGAAAAGCCCACACTATTCCCAATCAATGCACGATGATTGACGACACGGTAGGCACAGTGGTCGAGCGATGGGCTGCTGCACTGCGAGGCGCGGGTTCGATTCCCAGAACGGAACAAATGTTTGTATGGCCTACAAATAGTTATTGCGTGTCTGCGTGTTTGTAAAAAATGCACCCACGATACAAGAAGAATTCCTAGGGTAGGACAATGGTCTTAAAACTAAAACCAGTTTAAATTACTACGGCAACTTCTGAAAGCCATACTACTCACTCGTTTTTTTTTTTCTAAAGAGAACCTTAATGTGTGTAGAATTCAAATTACCTACTAGTGGCCCCGGTACGTAAAGGGCTATTGAAGGAACACCGTGGATTTTAGTCAGTAAAAGTCTGACAGTCCCTCCCACCCTGCCCGGAGTGGGAGGACTTATTTGATAATTTTACCACGTTAAAAAAAAAAAAAAGCATCTTGTTATCCCCTACTACAACTATGCTTATATCTGGGGCGGGTTCACGGCAATAGAGTAATGGATGAACCCACGACCTCTTGATCACAAGTCCGACACCTTAGCCATTAGGCTATTGACGATTCAGACAGTAGTGGTCACCTGAAAATAAAAACGGGTTGCACTCCGGGAGTGCCGGCAGAAGTGAAAACTTGAATATTAACTTTGTGCATTTTTGATATTTTGGAATGGTTAGGGAATAATTTTGCACGAACTGCTTTAATTATCAGTATAAAAGTACTATCATTTATGTGGTAGAATACAATATTTATTTATTGCGCTATCGTACACAAACATGACAATTTATATTACATTAAAAAGTTTGCGCAGGCATACATTTTCGCCGCACCGTAGTAAGAGAGGGGGATACTTCCTCTCCTACGCCGCGCCGGCTGTCTACTCTCCGTCCGTCTTACGAATTTTCGATAAGGTCACGTGTCCTGACGCGAGTTTAAAATTTTCACTTCAAAAACTACACAGTCTTGGATCCTGAAAATAAGAAAAACATAATTTCAACTTCCTTCCGTATCAACTAGGAGATGTAACGTCACCGAGCCAGTAAACACAAAAAGACTCTTACTACTGGGTTAAGCTTTTTACTATTACTAATGCTGCCCCCATTGTCATAATTACAGTAAGTCAAAAAAAATGAAATATTGGGAAATCGCACTTTTGTTTTGAAATGTTTAAATTGGTGTATCTTGAAAATTATAGCAGATAGTTTAAATATATAAACGGACTAGTATTTGCGTGTTGCGCGAGGTGCAAGCACCTCGCGTGCTTGTAAAACAAAAAAAAAGGGGGGAGGGGTGATGGGCGGAGATGGGGGGTTTAGTATTTGCGTGTTGCGCGAGGTGCAAGCACCTCGCGTGCTTGTGAAAAAAAAAGTGGGGGGGCGGTTAAAGGGGGGATGGGGGGGTTTAGTATTTGCGTGTTGCGCGAGGTGCAAGCACCTCGCGTGCTTGTGCAAAAAATAAAAATAGGGTGGGTGATGGGGGGAGATGGGGGGGGTTTAGTATTTGCGTGTTGCGCGAGGTGGAAGCGCCTCGCGTGCTCGTGAAAAAAACAAAAAAAAAAAAAGTGGGGGGGGTGATGAAGGGAGATGGGGGGGGGGTTTAGTATTTGCGTGTTGCGCGAGGTGCAAGCACCTCGGGAGCTTGTGAAAAAAAAAAAAGTGGGGGAGGGGTGATGGGGGGAGATGGGGGGGTTTAGTATTTGCGTGTTGCGCGAGGTGCAAGCACCTCGCGTGCTTGTGAAAAAAATAAAAATGGGGGGGGTGATGGGGGGAGATGGGGGGAGTTTAGTATTTGCGTGTTGCGCGAGGTGGAAGCGCCTTGCGTGCTCGTGAAAAAAACAAAAAAAAAAAAGTGGGGGAGGTGATGAAGGGAGATGGGGGGGGTTTAGTATTTGCGTGTTGCGCGAGGTGCAAGCACCTCGGGTGCTTGTGAAAAAAAAAAATGGGGGGGGTTTATGGGTGGGGGGTTATGGGGGTGGGGGGTTGCAGAAGTATTTTGACTAAAGCATTGCCCCTCTAAATGAATCTCAAAAAAAAAAATGTTCCAAGTCTCTTAATTTCCGAGATCCGCCTAAAGATTTTGATAAATGGTTTTTACTTTACCGAGCCTCCTCTATACGAATCCATAAAAAAAACAATACGGGTCTCGTAGTTTCCGAGATACGATAGGGAGTGGGGAGATGGGGGGGGAAAAGGGGAGGTTTGAAACTTTTCCCGTAGGTTTGAGAGTTACTTGTTTACGAATCTGTCAAAATATACCCACCTCCCCATCCAGCATCTGGGAGAACAATTATGTCAATGAGTGAGTCAGTCAGTCAGTGGTAATCTAGCTTTATATAGTATAACTAGTATTTTCGTGTTGCGCGAGGTGCAAGCACCTCGCGTGCTTGTGAAAAAAAGAAAAAAAAAGGGGGGGTGATGGGGGGGGTTTAGTATTTGCGTGTTGCGCGAGGTGCAAGCACCTCGCGTGCCTGTGAAAAAAAAAAAAAAAAAAAAAAGGGTGGGGTGGGTGATGGGGGGGGGTTGCAGAAGTATTTTGACTAAAGCATTGCCCCTCTAAATGAATCTGAAAAATAAAATGTTCCAAGTCTGTTAATTTCCGAGATCCACCTAAAGGGGGTGAGAAGGGGGGTGGGGGGGGCGACTTTGATAAATGGTTTTTACTTTACCGAGCCTCCTCTATACGAATCCGTAAACAAAAAAAAAATACGGGCCTCGAAGTTTCCGCGATATGATAGGGAGGGGGGAGAAGGGGGGTGAAAAGGGGAGGTTTGGCACTTTTTCCGTAGGTTTGAGAGTTACTTGTTTACGAATCTGTCAAAATATACCCACCTCCCGATCCACCATCTGGGAGAACAATTATGTCAATGAGTGAGTGAGTGAGTGAGTCAGTCAGTGGTAATTTAGCTTTATATAATATAACTAGTATTTGCGTGTTGCGCGAGGTGCAAGCACCTCGCGTGCTTGCGAAAAAAAAAAAAAAAAAGGTGGGGGTGATGAGGGGAGATGGAGGGGGTTTAGTATTTGCGTGTTGCGCGAGGTGCAAGCACCTCGCGTGCTTGTGAAAAAAAAAAATGGGGGGGGTGATGGGGGGGGTTTAGTATTTGCGTGTTGCGCGAGGTGCAAGCACCTCGCGTGCTGGTGAAAAAAAAAAAGTGGGGGGGGTTTAGTATTTGCGTGTTGCGCGAGGTGCAAGCACCTCGCGTGCTTGTGAAAAAAAAAAAAAAAGGTGGGGGTGATGAGGGGAGATGGAGGGGGTTTAGTATTTGCGTGTTGCGCGAGGTGCAAGCACCTCGCGTGTTTGTGAAAAAAAAAAAAAAAAATGGGGGGGGATGGGGGGGGGGTTGCAAAAGTATTTTGACTAAAGCATTGCCCCTCTAAATGAATCTGAAGAAAAAAATGTTCCAAGTCTCTTAGATTCCGAGATCCACCTAAAGGGGGGGAGAAGGGGGGCGGGGGGGGGGGGGACTTTGAAAAATGGTTTTTACTTTACCGAGCCTCCTCTATACGAATCCGTAAAAAGAAAAAAATACGGGTCTCGTAGTTTCCGAGATACGATAGGGGGGGGAGAAGGGGGGAGAAAAGGGGAGGTTTGGCACTTTTCCCGTAGGTTTGAGAGTTACTTGTTTACGAATCTGTCAAAATATACCCACCTCCCCATCCACCATCTGGGAGAACAATTATGTCAATGAGTGAGTGAGTCAGTCAGTCAGTGAGTGGTAATTTAGCTTAATATAATATAACTAGTATTTGCGTGTTGCGCGAGGTGCAAGCACCTCGCGTGCTTGTGAAAAAAACTAAAGCATTGCCCCTCTAAATCAAGTATTTGCGTGTTGCGCGAGGTGCAAGCACCTCGCGTGCTTGTGAAAAAAGAAAAAAAGGGGGGGGGGAGATGGGGGAGATGGGGGGGTTTAGTATTTGCGTGTTGCGCGAGGTGCAAGCACCTCGCGTGCTTGTGAAAAAAAAAAAAAAAGGGGGGGGGGGAAATGGGGGGGGGGTTGCACAATTATTTCGACTAAAGCATTGCCCCTCTAAATGAATCTGAAAAAAAAAATGTTCCAAGTCTCTTAGATTCCGAGATCCGCCTAAAGGGGGGGAGAAGGGGGGCGGGGGGGGACTTTGAAAAATGGTTTTTACTTTACCGAGCCTCCTCTATACGAATCCGTAAAAAGAAAAAAATACGTGTCTCGTAGTTTCCGAGATACGATAGGGGGGGGGAGAAGGGGGGGAAAAGGGGGGGTTTGGCACTTTTCCCGTAGGTTTGAGAGTTACTTGTTTACGAATCTGTCAAAATATACCCACCGCCCCATCCACCATCTGGGAGAACAATTATGTCAATGAGTGAGTCAGTCAGTGAGTGGTAATTTAGCTTTATATAGTATAAAATCTAGCTTTATATAGTATAATAATAATAATATAATAACAAAGATACATGTTTGTTGATTAGTCCTCAATATAATTGATTTGTTAAATATTTATGTTTTTTTTTTAATCTAATGAATTGTATCTATAATTACCACTTCTATCAGCCCAACTAACACTTTCTTAAGCGTATTTACAGTAAGTCGGTAAGATACTGTAATTACATTGTTACAGTAAGTATATCTGCTCACTCACTTACTTGATATACATGAAGTAAGTGGCTTAGGGATTGGTTTTATTTTTTGTTAATTACAAATGTTATAAATAGAGTAACTATACTTACTGTGAAAATGAGTAGCTAAAACGCTATATTTAAATAATGTCAAACTACCCGAACATTAGTTACTGTAAATATGATAGTGAAAATACGAAATAAAACATAATTTTAATATAGTAAGTCTACTTACTGTTATTATTATAATGAACGATTGAGTCTTCTCAACATTTACTGTGATTGTGCTTATCGTAACTTTGTTAATAATTTATATATAAAAATAAAGAAAAATTTTCCTTATAGGGCTTGATTTAAGGATCACAGTAATGTAAAAAAATCGTAACATGACTTACTGTAATTATGACATCGGGGGGAGAATGGATCCTTGTTTGTGAGCTATCTTTTAATTCAATACCAGTTATGACAGAATCGCTTTAACGCATGGAAATGTATTCTAGTTTTTAGAAAGTTTGTGTAGTAAACAACTTCAGATGCAACCTGAATACTTTCTAACATAATATTCAGTTCTCAAGAGAGCACACAACAGTATGACGTGTGGGTTGTTCAAATTCAAGGTGAGAATTATAAAAAAAATTGTCAGCGGTATCGCTTTGTAACAAACTTTAAATATCGATTCTGAATTGGCGATACCCCACCGCGACTATTTTTTTTATTATTTTTAAGGGATGTTTCTTAAACTACTTATAAGTATTTTTTGCGTTGGGGGTTTTTAGGGTTCCGTAGCCGAATGGCAAAAAACGGAACCCTTATAGTTTCGACATGTCTGTCCGTCTGTCTGTCTGTCCGTCCGTCCGTATGTCACAGCCATTTTATTCCGAAACTATTAAGACTATACATGTAAAACTTGGTAGGTAGATGTATTCTGTGAACCGCTTTCCGATTTTAAGAGAAAATTTAAAAAATATTTAAAATAAAGAGGGCTCCCCATACATGGAACTGAAACTGAAAATATTTCTTTTCATGAAACCTATACGTGTGTGGTATCTATAGACAGGTCTTTAAAAATGACATTAAGGTTTCTAAAATGACTTTTTCATAAAGTTAATTGTTTAAAAGATATACGCTTCCAAAGTGGTAAAATGTGTGTCCCGCACCCTCTAACTTCTATAATAATGAAGTGAAAAATCTAAGAAAACCATATGTTGTAGATCTTAATGTAAACTTTCAACCAAAATTAGTTTGAACGAGATCGAGTCGGCAGTTTTTGAGATACAGTATATTTTCTAAAACCGCAAATATAACTTTGTAATTCATACAAATACTATGAAAAACAAAGTTATTTGGCGTAGTTGTAAAAATTGTAAATAAGCTAGTTTTAAGAAATTTTTAAGGTATTTTGTTTTTTTTTTTTTCAATTAAATATATTAAGTATATTATATTTATTTTAGTTACCACGGAACCCTTCATGGGCGAGTCCGACTCGCACTTGGCCATTTTTTTAATTTTAATTTTAAGCTTTTTAATACGTTTGCTGACAGTGAGCACTTACCCTGACACCGAATTACGACAGTAGAATTTTCCACGACGTACTCTTAATAATAAGTAGCCCGACCCTCGACGTACTGTCATAAAGAACTATTTTAATTTCCCGCCTAACGACGTACTGTCAGCAAACGTGTTAAATTTTTCACCCACCAGACCTTTTCTCAATTTAACCAATTTCATGGAATGGACAGTTTTTGTAATAAAGTACGCGTCGTTCTCTTTCAATTAACACGCCACTTGGGTATATTTGACAATATTCAATTATTCATCCCCACTTTCACTCCCCATATCTAGTAAATGGCTAAACCGATGTTTATAAAACATGTCTGATTGTAATATATATATATCCATATCTGCCGTGTTCTTTCATTTGATTCCACTCGGGTATATTTGAGAACATTCGATGAATCATCCCGACTTTCACCGCCTCTATCTAGTAAATGGCTGAACATGTTTAAAACCTACTCTGCCGGAAAACCTGCTTTCTAACAAAAAAAACCGCATCGAAATCAGTTCACCCGCAAATATTTAAGCTAAAGAAAACAATGATCCTCTAGCCATTTCCTAACCAACTGCTCAATCTACAACGTGTAATTTAAAGGGTATATACATATCAAGTGCACGGCTTCTTTGGATGATAATAAACGATATGGCAAGGGTTTTCTAATCCTATGTGTACATGTGTGGAGCATATTAGAAATTTCAATACATTGATACCAGAGACCGAATTTGTCAAATTAAGAAGAACGAAGAGAATTATCGTTTTATTGGCAAGTGAAGTGGAAAGTGATGATCCTCATAGTGCTGTGACACGTTTGTTATTACTGGTATTCAAGAAACATATGAAACCAATAATTTGGGGTCAATTCTGTGAGTCACTTATTTTGAGCTGAAACTTTGCATAGAGACTCCATACCAGATGTTGTCTTCAGTCCTTTTGGATAGATATGGAGTTTCCGTTACACGTTGCATACTTAATATTATAAAGTGGAAAAGTTTGTTTGAACGCGCTAATCTTCGAAAGTACTGGGTTGATTTGAATGAAATATGGAAGTAACTTGAAGCTTGGGTAAGTTTATAAACTTGGAGGTTTTATTATGTGTACAGGTATAGGTATACTTTCTGTACCTTTTATTCTCAAAGTCCGATGGGACGGCAATCCGACACGACAGAGAGAGATCAGGCGCAGAAACTACAAGGGTGCGTTTCCACCAGAGATGTGCGATGGAAATGTGTCGTGCGAGGATGTCTAGCTGTGCTGTGAAAATGTGTGGGGGTTTCCACCAAAGCTGTGCGATAAAAATGTGCCTACGAGGATGTGTAGCGGAGCTGTGAAAATGCGCATTAATGTGTGGTGCGAGGATGCGCAAACCTCGCAACACATCCTTCTCAACACACATTCCTCGCAACACATCCCTCGGAACACATCTCTCGCACACATCCCTCGCACACATCCCTCGCACACATCCCTCGCTTGTTTTGTATGCGCAAAAATCTAGCTCCGCTGAGTCGTTTCCACCAGAGCTGTGCTGACCGAGGCGAGGTAAATGAAGCGATTCTATAGGTTCTTTACAAACACATCCCTCGCTACGCATCCTTGCACATCTCTGGTGGAAACGCAGCCTAAGGTGCTTTCCGAGGCACGGGTGTATCACACCCCCAACTTCTTAACTCCGGACTACTACTGAGAACTTTCTGTTATAAAAAATTGGCCAAGTGCGAGTCAGACTCGCCCATGAAGGGTTCCGTAGTAACTATAATAATATAATATAATATGTATATTTATTTGATAAAAAAAACCTTACAAATTTCTTAAAACTAGGTTATTTACATTTTTTACAACTACGCCAATTAACTTTGTTTGTATGAATTACAAAGTTATATTTGCCGTTTTAGAAAATATGCTGTATCACAAAAACTGCTGACCCGATATCGTTCAAACCAATTTTGGTTGAAGGTTTACATTAAGATCTACAGACATATATTTTTCTTTAGATTTTTCACTCTATTATTATACAAGTTAGAGGGGGGGAGGACACATTTTACCACTTTGGAAGCGTATAATTATCTTTTAAACGATTGACTTTATAAAAAAGTGGCTTTAGAAACCCCTATGTAATTTTTAAAGACCTGTCTATAGACACCACACACGCATAGGATTCATGAAAAAAAATCCGTTTTAGTTCCATGTATGGGGAACCCCCTTTATTTTTATTTTTTTTTTCTTAAAATCGGAAAGCGGTTCACACAATACATCTACCTACCAAGTTTCTCATGTAAAGTCCTAATAGTTAGTTATAGTAGACAGATAGAAAGACAGACAGACAGACGGACAAACATGACGAAACTATAAGGGTTCCGTTTTTTGCCATTCAGCTACGGGACCCTAAAAACCCAATAGCAATTTGTGGCCAACCTGGAAATCGAACCCAAGACCTCTTGCTCAGTAGTCGCGCTTGCATCTACTAGGCCACCGCAGGCAGTCTAAATCTTCTATGTCTAGCAATATCTAGGCCTTTTATACAGGGTCTTTCATTAAGCGTGTCCTATCTTTAAATTTAAATAAAACAAAGTGTGTGTGAGATATTATCGAACTTATTTATTTATTTGAAAGATGTAGTGATGCCATTATGTGTGGAATATGACATCATTCAAGTGTCCGCCACGGCTTCTCTGGGTGGAGCGCAGTTGTGGTCTGTGAAAGGCCGAGTTCTTGTGAGCGACGCGAAATCGACTGCCTCGGATTCTCCTGCACACTCTCACGGACATCGGCGATGTGTTCAGCAGACCTTGCGTTTCATTGACGTACGGGTATTGGTCGATCATTTCCCGAACCAGTGGACTCAAATTTATCCACCACACGACGAATAGTCCTCTCGGTAGGACGATTATGGCGACCGTAAAAAGGGCGAAGCGCGCGGTGCGTTGCCCGAACAGAACACTCATTTTGATAAAACTGTAGCGCGTATAGGGTGTTTAAGTAAATCTCCAGATGAATATAGAACTGTATCGAACGGTGTACTGAATAGCAGTGCTTTATTAAATAAATTAGGTTCGCTTTATAGCCTATAGCTTTGGCGCCAAATATTCCTAAAAAGCATCTAGCCAATAAGACTACAGGATTTCATTCTTCGGTTCCACATTCCGTCCGTAGGGGTCGCGTCGATCGCAGCGCCGCCGCGCCCCGCCTCGGGCTGATGGTGGCCGGCGAGCGGCGGCCGGCGGCGCTTAGTTTAGTATGCGCGCGCGCTCGCAGCGTGCGGATGTATGTGTTCCAGGTGCGGAAGCTACAGTACTCCCCCTCAAGAGAAGCGTACGTTTTTCTTAACCAGTCTACCGCTTCTCGTAATATAGGGTTGATTTGCAGGTACAGTGGTAGTGGTTGAACCATGGTGAGCTGCAGATGTATGGGAGTGTGCCGGCGACGCCTGGGTATTTAACATTAAGTTTTCTTGTTTTCTAAGTTTCTTGAGTTCTTGGTCTTGCTGTTGATCCATGCTTAGCTGATTATAATCGATAGTTGATGGACAAATAATCTCATCGAGTCTTGATAAAGCGTCGGCGACTGTATTTTCTTCCCCTTTTATGTACTTTATGCTAGTACAAAACTGACTTATAAAATGCAGTTGTCTTTCGCGTCTCGGTGTGTCGGAGGTACTTGCGGTTCTTGTGGTTAAGTAAGAGGTTTGTGGTCTGTATAGATGATGACGTCACAGCCCTCTATTAATCGGCGAAAGTGTTTAACAGCTGTATACATCGCTAATAGTTCGCGATCGTATACACTGTACCGGCGTTGTGTTTCACTCATAGCCTTCGAATAAAATGCTAGTGGTTCCCAAACATTGTCCACGTTTTGCTGAAGAACAGCACCAAGGCTGTGATCTGAAGCATCTGTCATGATGGCAAGGGTACTTCCTTGAACTGGATGTGTGAGTATGGTGGCCTCTGCGATGCTTTGGCGGCATTTCTCAAAGGCTTGCTCTGCGTCCGTTGTCCACTGGATAGGCGTGTTGTCGTTGCGTTTTCTATTATGTAGGTATTTATTAAGTTCGCACTGGAGTTCTGCTTGTCGTGGGAGACAATCTCGGTAGAAGTTGATCATCCCCAGGAAACGTCGAAGTTGGAGAATAGTTTCTGGTTTCGGGTAGGTAGATATAACTTTAACTCGTTCCACTGTTGGTTTTATACCCGTCGCCGATACTTCATAGCCGAGAAAATCTATTGTTTCTTTACCAAACTCGCACTTTTCTATGTTTAGTGTCAGACCGTAGTTGTCTAACCGCTGTAGAACTTGATGAAGAAGTTGTTTGTGTTTTGTTTCATCTTCTTCACACAGGAGAATATCGTCGATAAAAGAGAAACAACCGTCTATGCCTCTCAGCACTTCGTGCATGAATCTTTGAAATGTCTGACTTCCGTTTCTTAGACCAAAGGTCATGCAGTTGAATTCATACATTCCAAACGGTGTTGTGATCGCCGTTTTCTGCGCGTCGTCCTTTGCAATTGGAATCCAGTAGTACGCCATTTTTAAATCAAGTTTGGAGAATACTTTCTTGTTATGTAGCTGGTACGTGAAATCTTGAATGCGAGGTACGGGATAGCGGTCGGGTTGAGTGACCGCATTCAGACGTCTGTAGTCACCACACACGCGTAATCTACCGTCTTTTTTCTTCACAACATGTAGGGGGCTGGCCCATGGGCTTTTTGATGGTTCGCAGATTCCCATTTCTAACATGCGGTCAAACTCTTCTTTGGCTACCTTGTACTTGTCCGGGGGCAGCGGGCGGGGGCGAGCGTACAGTGGGGGGCCGGTCGTTTCAATGTGGTGGACAACGTCATGTTTCGGTGGCTCTTTCAACGACATTGGCCGTAGGACATTAGGATATTGCTTCAAAATATCGTAGTATCGTTGGTCGTTGCTTATAATGTGAACTGATTCTGTGTTCGTAGAAACTTCTAATGCGTCGATAGATAGTTCGGTTATCTTGTCAATTAACTTTTTCTTGTCCAGGTCTACCAGCAGTTTAAAGTGACAAAGAAAATCAGCTCCCAGTATGGAGGTTTTGACGTCTGCAACGATGAATGACCAAACAAAGTCTCTTCGTAATCCAAAGTTTAGTCTGATAGTTTTCTGGCCGTAGGTCTTGATTGGCGTATTGTTCGCGGCGTATAAACTGTAGGCACTTGGAGTTTTGTTATTTCTATGATTGGCGGCCAATACGGAGATATCTGCGCCTGTGTCCACGAGGAAACGTTCGTGAGTGTTACGGTCGTGTACACAAAGGCGATTACTGGTGTGCGGGACACCGACGTCCGCCACGGTCGGTGTCGACTTTAGTTTTCCGACGGCTTGTTTCTTTTACAGCAGGGCGATTCACAGCGCTTCGCTTTGTCTCCGAAGCGGTAGTGGTAGCGGCATTCCCAGTTGGGGTCTCCCGGTTTCAGTGCCGATCCACGATGCGTTGACTGCGAGCGTGAACGGGAACGAGCCCGAGGATTGTACGTGCGGCGACGGTGTCTGTGGAATGGCTGACCTCGACGTAGCTCGGCGATCTCTAGAGTGAGTTTCTCCACTTGCTTCGCCAGCGTTTCTAGCTGTGCCATGGGTTCCGTAGACGACGAGGATGATGCTGGTACTGTGACTGCGGCAACACTGGGACTCTCTGTGTACTCCACCATCTTATCTGCCATCGCAGCCAAGGTGTCTAACGATGATTCCTTGTTGACTGACAGAACGACTCGAACTTGTGTGGGTAGGTGATTTAACCATTCTATTTTTAGACCCTCTTCGGTAATCATACCGCTCGCGAGTTCTCGCATCTTCCTTAGCAGCTGGGAAGGCTTTTGATCTCCCAACTCTAGTCCGCTGATAAGCTTCTGGAAATTCTTGACGTCTGATTTATCGTAGGCTTCGAGTAGGCGTTGTTTCACTTTTTCATATTTTCCAGTTGCGGGTGGATTGTAAAGAATATCGGTCAAGTGTTGTAAGTCGACCGTTTGCAGTTGTTGCAGAAGATACCGGAACTTCTGGTCATCTGAAGTCCTCAATGGGTCAATCACAGCTTCGAATTGAATGAACCAGGCACGGGGTATTTCTCTCCAAAAAGGTAAAAGCCTCGACTGCACGGACACTGTGCTCACGTCGTAATTCATCTCGGCCTGGATTCTTGGCTGTTGTTCTTCAGACATGGTCACTTGCTCCACACAATAAGATCTCCTTACTAGTGTTCCGTTTTTTAAAACGCGGGGTCACCAATGTAGCGCGTATAGGGTGTTTAAGTAAAACTCCAGATGAATATAGAACTGTATCGAACGGTGTACTGAATAGCAGTGCTTTATTAAATAAATTAGGTTCGCTTTATAGCCTATAGCTTTGGCGCCAAATATTCCTAAAAAGCATCTAGCCAACAAGACTACAGGATTTCATTCTTCGGTTCCACATTCCGTCCGTAGGGGTCGCGTCGATCGCAGCGCCGCGCCCCGCCTCGGGCTGATGGTGGCCGGCGAGCGGCGGCCGGCGGCGCTTAGTTTAGTATGCGCGCGCGCTCGCAGCGTGCGGATGTATGTGTTCCAGGTGCGGAAGCTACAAAACAATTTTATCATTTGCACGTGTTGTTGAATGCTATAGCTATCCATGATGATTTGGCATAACAGAATGAATAAATGACTACCAATTTGACAGATGTAGCTTCAACAAGATGGCCGCTACTAACTGTCAAAGTTCGGACGTGCCTATTGGAAGACCCGTTACATCACGTGTCTGACAGTAAAAAATGTTGTAAAAACACTGAAAGTTTACCTTGTTCATAATAAAATAAAATGAAACATTTTTATTTTTTCTTCTGATTAACTTTCGCAACCCTTACCTTACAGAATACTCCTACAAGTCGTTTATATGGTTTCCTTTTCAAAACATTTCAATAGGCTTCAAAGAAGGCAAATGTACCGGCTTAAAACGTGCATTAACTTGAAATTATTAATGGTTATATAATAAGGTATACAAGAAAATCTTAGTTGTATTAATTGAGGGAACCACCTTTTCAGTTCTGTAGACTTAGTTGAATAACACCTTAGTGATAGATGTTTTTATTTTCCACGTAGCGTTTAGCACCTGGTATTTGTATTTGAGTAACTATTGAGAACAAGCTGTTGCCCTTTGTTAGCAACACTCAATAATAAATCATATGTTCCCTATGTTTAACCCTATTTTTCTTTTTTCCGGGTGGGAATATCATCGAATGACTTTTCCCGTTCTGGGTGGAGCGGAAGGGAGTGTCAAACTTCTACTGACTAAAAACCACCCACCCTGCTTCTTCAGTTGCTCTTGCCTTCCGGGGCCGCGGTATCTCGTTAGAACATTCCCGCAACACCGTAACCTATGTGATAGCTGGATCTTAGATACGCAAGTGTACCTATAAAAACCAAATTATTTGCGTTTTTATAATATAATTAGTGCCATAAAATCCTCCACAGTTTATGTAGTGGTAGATTTTAAAACCTACTATATAATTTCCGGGAACGACTAACATAAAACGAGCAGCAGGCAGGATCATTAAAACGACTGACAAGTCATTAAACTTTCCTTCGTGCATGAGGTAAGTTTATACAATCAGTGTGATGCATACCTTAGTAGTTTAGGGTAAAATTAGGTTTCCCCTATCTTCCCAGCCTACGTTCCTGGTATTTAGGTCACTAGTCTGGAATTGATTAAAGTCTGTAGGTGACAAAATAACCGTAACAAGGGGAAGGCACTCGGTAGCCTACCTCCGCACTTTGTCAGCTTAATGGAGGTGTAACCCTTTCAATTTAGAGGCCACTGATATATACGACAAATCTAATACCATTTCGCTTAGTTACGAGTACGAGACATTTATAGTTCAAGACACCCGAGAATTTAAACGCTTTCAAACTATACAATACTTACGTGTTTGGAGTATGAATGTTCACTAAGATATATTATAGATGAAGGTATCTCATAGCATTAATCTTCGTTTCGTTAATAGTTGTCTGGAATTTCAATAGTGCGAGATTGTGTCTCCAATAGTTCGTAGGTCGTGACAGGTTGATTAAATAATCATTGCTAGTAACAAATTTATTTAGAGATGTATCTTTTATTCTAAATATAACTTAATACAAACTCTTACAGGTCAGATCAGTATATATATAGATATATGCCAGAACTTTGAAACAATAATTGTCTCGGCCTACGACCCTGGAATTTTATTCAGTGTTTCTTCTCAAATGTCAAATTTGATAAGGTAACGAGTAAACGTACTTACTTAGGATACTTTAACAAAGGTATTCCTTTGTTAAAGTATCCTAAGTAAGTTCTCTAATTGAGCTTTTTGTAATTTATACATTCAGAGGAGATACGGAATAAGAAATAGAATATATCTATATTTAGTTTTAAAACAAACGGGGGTGGTATTCATTAATAACACTCATTAGTTTATACAAATTATACGAAAATTGATGTAATTTTGAAAGGCAATGAAAATTCCAATGTTTATTATGTTGGTAAATCATAAATTTTATGGTGTAAATGTTTATAAAATACGTGGGAAAGTTACGAATTCACTCATAAAATATATTTTCTTTTATGTTGTACAATTATTTTTTTGTTTGTATACTGCTTACCTGTTTAATAAGTTTACTTAGTTTTCTTTTCATGTCTTCTGGCCCAAAAGATACATACATATGTATGTACTTACATATTAAACTTAGTGACTTAAAAGACTTTATCATCGTAATAAATTCAATTTCCAATATCCCAGAGTTATTTTTTGTAAATACCTGATTATTCATATTGAAGATGGATATTTTGAATCATAAATATTTTAAAATATTTAGTGGGGCAATACAATTTTGAACGGTGAACTGAAATTAATAACTGTTTTGCTTTATTTCTTTTTGAATTAAAATGAAAGGAAGGCATTCAATAAAACCACTACCATTTTCCTCTACGAACTCACGAACTCTATGTGGGTGTAATTGGTAATGGTACCTAAAAATCAACAATAACACCTAGATTATCACACACTGATACACGAATATTAAAATAGATAAAAAGTTTTAATGGAGTTTAAACCCTATTTAGGTTATAGTGGCTTCAAAGAAGTAGGTGCTATTAGTCTGAATCAACACCATTAGTGGAAATTGTCTGCTTAATCGTCGGGGCAATTAAAACTGTGAAGCATAGTTACTTAATTAATAATCCCAAGTTTAAAGAATTTGTGGTCAAAAAATTACACGGTCTTTTAAAATAAGCATCGCTTTCCGAATATAAGCATCGCTTTCCGAATATAAGCATCGCTTTCCGAATATAAGCATCGCTTTCCGTCCGCGGATGGGTGACTGTCTTAGCATATAGAAACTCCTTCGAGCATCGGAAAGCGCGTTACGCTGTTGATCCCAGCTGTCATTTGTTCATCTTTGAGCGTTGTTACGAACAGTAGAAGCCAAGAAGTCTGACACCAGTCTTTCCAAGGGTATCTTGTTACCGAGCCACAACTGGATTGTAGAGGTCAGATAGGCAGACAATCCATTTAAAACACTGTAGTGTAGTACCCAGCTGCATCCAGTTAGACTAATAATAATAAATAATAATAATATAATAAATAATTTTACATGTTTTTTTGTTCTTATAGGAATATTTAAAAATGTAAATAATAATTATGTATATAAAATGAAATAAATGAAATATTAATAATATTCCACAACTTTCACACAACGCCATCTAGTCCTAAACTAAGTGGAGCTAGTGCTATGAGTACTAGACAATTTCTAAATACATACATATTATAAATAAATTACACCCGGACAAAGAACAAATGATCATGCTCATCACACAACCATTTGTCCTAGGTAGGAATCGAACCCACGACCTTGCGGATAGCAGTCAGGGCCACTGACCATTAGACCAACAGGCCTGTTGACTGGAAGTTTACCACAACATATAGTTGGGGATAGGCTCAATAGATGATGATGACGAAATTTAATAAATGTAATCGTGTGATGCATAGATTTTTGTCCATCCAATCCGTTGGCCAGATCCCCAGTTACTTTTCGTGCTCACGTATCACATGGTGGTAAATAAAACTTGTAAAAGGCTTAATTAAGATTTGAGGGTTAATAAACTATAGTCTGAACTTACTGAGACAGCTTCAACGAAATTGCGTTTACTTAATCCTTCTCCTATCCTTTCGCAAACAAAGCTGTGTTAGACGCTTATTAAAACAATAGTTCAATACAATGCAAGCCTGTTATTATGTCTGTGCAGCTCAAAGGTTTCTTGTAACAAGAAGGCGCGAGCATTCATTGCGAAACTTAATTACATCAACTTTGTATGTAAATTGATTATCGTTCGCTTATTTCGTGAGTGACAGGTCGACAGCAATTAATTTTATCTTAATGATTGTAAATGAATGTCAATCGCATCACCCGCGACTCATCAGGTGAAATGTTGCAGTTTCGGAATGAGGATGGTTCTTTATTAACACACTTTTATTAGGTCGACCTGTATGTAACTAACTATGTAATGAAATCTAAGGTTTTTAAAAGAATTTAACCATCTTCCAAGTGTCGTAGCGTAATGAAAATTGGCATCTGTATGTAGTTCTGATGACAATACAACAATATGGTAGGTACTGTCGAACTGATCTGATGATGGAACCGGAAGATATGAACTGAACTTCATGATGGAAAATCGTATCATAGCTGTTTTGGATTTCTTAGAAAAGTCTCGTAATGAACTTTAACCACGATTGGGTTTCAAGGTCTGATGATGAAGCCGGAAGATAGGCACTGGCATTCCATGATAGAATATCGTATCATAGTCGTGTTTCAACTTGTAAGAAAGGCCACGTAATGGACTTTGAACACAATCAGGTTTCAAGGTTATAACAAACCTTAAGAAAATCCGTTATCGGTTTTCTTAACCTTTTTAAATTACCGCGTAATCCATAGATTTATTATTAGGTCGATCTGTAACGAACTAAATATGCAATAAAATCTAAGAATCAGAATTAAACGTACTTCTAATTGTTGTATCATCGTGAAACTTGGCAATCATATGTAGATTAGACGACAATACAATATTATGGTACCATCGAGCTGGTCTGACGATGGAATCGGAAGGTGGCTGATGGAATCTTGGACTGCCTACTGGTAAACATTTCTAATTTCTGCTCATTACATTAGTCTTAAAAGTGTGTTTTTGGTTTTTTAAACTATTAATTTATTTTTAAGTTGTTTTGAATGTCCAAAAGTTCTGGACCAATTACGATAATAAGGGTAAACAAATTGATTATACCAGACGTGCAATACATCACATCTTTTTTTTTGGTTGGGAAAATCATCAAATGATTCCTCCCGCTGTTAATGGAGCGGAAGGGAGTGTCAGACTTCTACTGACTAAAAACCCACCCTCCTCCTTCAGTTGCCTTTGTGTTTTGGGGTCGCGGTATCTCGTTAGAACATTCCCGCAACCTTGGAATAAATCACATCTATCCCCCTAATGGTTACTAATAGCGATTTTATAGTAATAAATTCTGTCAGACAGAATAAATTCCGCCAAAATAAATAATTAATTGACTCTTTTCATTGCGGAGTGTATAGTAGTCAATGAAACTGTGGTCGAAGTTAGCTAATTAATACTTAAACCTTTATTCGATCTGACACGAACAACATTAACTCACTCATTCATTCGCTCGTGACAGGTCGATGACCGATTACTTTTTCTTATGAGTAATATTTATTGGGAATTGGGAAACTCACTCAATTCTTCCTATAATAATTGCGTTGCTTCTAATTACTAATTAGATGTTGACCTATTTGCCAATACATAACAACAATAAGTAGTTATTGTTTTGTTTTTATGTGGACAAAACTCCTAATCTTGGAAGAAAATATTTATCCAACATTACATGTTGAGATATTTAACAACACCAAATAAAACGTGGTAATGCCGCCAGTCTTTTGGGCACATTACCAGTCGACAGCGATACGCACGAATTTATGGACGCCATATTTTAGTTTATTTTTAGATGTATATTATGTAGTTTAGGGTTTTTTTTTAATGTATATTCCAATATTGTTTAAATAACTAAATAATAGTTACTCCAAAGTGTACACCAAAAGGTTTGAAATAACTATGAATATCAACTTTAACAGTGACTTAAGCTAGTTAATTAATTAACCGAAAACTTACCGTACCAACGCGTTGACATGAATGAAGGACATTGAATGACGTTCATTCAGTCTGCCGACGCAGCGCAGCTGACACTTATTTACACCAAATTGATTATCGCGACACCGCAATAGTGTTTAACGATCGATAAAATAAAATGTACTCGTATGTGAGTGAGTTTGATTGAAAGCGAACGCTTGTAGCTAGCGAGCGCTATTTTTTGGTTGAGTTATTTAATTTGGCTATAAGGAGATGTTTAATTTTAGGTTTATTTACGATTTCAATTAGAGATTGTATACGTCATCATCAGCATTTACATAAATATGTAATAATTTCATAATTATGTAGGTATATTTTTAAGTGAACAGGAAATCTCTTCTGATGTTATTGTAAAACGAGTCAATAGCCTAATGGCTAAGTTGTTGGCCTTGTGATCGAGAGGTCACAGGTTCAAACCCCTGCCATTACACTAGGTATTGCCCTGAACCCACTCCAGACACAAGCATATTTAGCTTAGTTGGAAGGATTGCTAGTAATGTAAATACCACCCACATTGCTTGTTCTCTTTAAAAATAAGTTTATTTACGATTTCAATTAGCGATTGTATACAGAAATTTTCATCATTTACATAAATACGTATATTTTATGTCATTATTAGGTAGAATTAGGGAAGAGAGAAGTTCTTTGATCTTGTTGTAAAACTACCAAACCGCAGGGAAGAGTGGTACTTAAGATTTTGTGGCAATCATTGATATTTAATTTGTTTTCAGGTATTTGACATGTTATGGTCGGACCCGCAGTGCAGTGTTGGTTGCGTGGCAAATGCTCTGCGGGGCGCTGGAACATACTTCGGTCCAGACGTGACTGCGAATTTTCTTCAGAAGAACAAGCTAAGTTTCCTCATCAGAAGCCATGAGTGCAAACCTGGAGGATATGAGCTACTGCACGATGGAAACGTAAGTCTGTGTTTCTTTTCTGTACTTTGTTTTAATTCCATTTGGTCCTCAAATGTCACAATGTCTTCCTTCAACCTTCACTCTAATAACGATTAACCTAAGATTCGTAAAATATACGAAATAAAAACGAAGCATAAAGCATTTTCAATTTTGTAAGTAATTAATTATGAAAATTGAGTTTATAAACTGTCAAAATTGGTTTCATTATCTCAAAGGAGTTTTAGCATTATAATGCTCGAGACTTTTTCGATCATTATAAACCGATTTTATTTTCCTTCTACTTTCTATAGAATCCGTTTGTCCGTCTCAAATGTTTTGATTTCTGTGAAAGTTTTTATTCGTAATAAAAATGCTGCCTAAATTGCGATGCTAAGCGCTTGGGTTGTAACGACTTTTCTTAAAATCGGTGCCGTATTAAATGAAATTTGCAGAATTCACATTTGCATGTTTAAGAACTGGCTTCATTTCATTCTTTGCCGTACGATGCTCGGTGATTTCATCAGAAAGTTAGCTCGTTATACTTGGTGTAGTAGAATACATCTAGTGTTAATGTTCATTTGTTTATATTGCATGTTCTTTTATGTAACAACATAATCAGGTTTCGCTAGCGCGCACGTGCAGAAAATTGGAAAACGTAATTGATTTTGTTTTTAACATTGAACTGAGGTTTCTTTCTACCTGTTCGTAGTGAATAACTGAAATGTAGTAGGCTAATACTAAAGAATAAAACAATTGTTTGTCACCGGTGCGGAGTCACACTTTTATAAATTACAGTTATTATGTGTTAACATGTTCATTACTAACATTATCCATTAATTCTATGAGGAAGCTTGTATCAAGGGACATTGTACTCCAATATAATTTTCCTATTATGAACAATAACTCGCCATTATTATATTAAAGTTCAGGGTTATAAGAAATAAAATATATTGTGTTCCCTCGGGCAGGTGATAACCATCTTTTCTGCATCGAATTACTACGAGTTGGGGTCCAACAAAGGGGCTTACCTGAAGCTATGTGGCAACTCTTTGGAGAGACAGTTCGTCCAGTACACTGCTGCAGTCTCCCGCACCCGGCGCCTCACCTTCCGACAGCGAGTAGGTCTGGTCGAATCATCGGCCATGAGGGAACTACACAACCAGATCATGATGGTACGGAGATCCTTGGAAGCAACCTTCCGCAGTATGGATTTGGATCAAAGCGGTTAGTGCTCTCTGTTTGATCTTTCTGTAAAGGTATACGTAGACGTTTTGCTAATGAATTTTAAGCCGCATGAAAGATATAAGGCAACCATTTCATAATTCCATTCTCCTTTTATTTTTGCCTAAAATATTTGAAATGTATGTGAATTTGAATACAGCTAGTGCAATATGTCGTTATAAAACTTTATTGATTGACACGAATGTTTGTAGGTTATATATCGATCAGTGATTGGTGCCAAGCAATGGAAGAAATCACGCACTTGGGGCTTCCCTGGAGAATGCTGAAGGATAAATTGGTTCGGACTGACCCTGACACGCGGCGCGTCCGATACATGGACACCTTCGACCTCAACACCAGCGTAAGTTACATTAATAAGTAATTACTTTTCAAATGCATATTTGTACAGGTTTTAAAATAAGTGCGCTCGAATATCCACTGTGTACATATGTGTAGCAGCTATCCTCCCACATTATTTCTACACAAAAAGTTCAGAATGATGTACTAAATATATTTGTGTATTTCAAAGGCGATAATGCGAATTTAGGTCATATAGAAGAACAAAAAGCTTTATCCATTTATGTAAGATGATATGGGATAATATAGTCTTCCAAACAAAGCCATCGCCATCGGCTTTTACGAACATGAGTGTCGCATTAACAATGCTAATGTAATGAATGTAATGTTACGTTATCGAATTTCTCTTTCAGAAAATTGGGCGTAAAACTGACTCTTCGAATGTCGTCGAAACTCTGTATAAAAATAAAAGCAGTTTAGAAGCAATTTTCAAAATATTGGACAAAGATAATTCAGGTAACCTAAACAGAAATTCCAAATTAATTTACTGTGCAAATATTAGATCGGTAGTAATTGTAATTTTGATTATAGGTTATATTACACTTGAAGAATTCTCAGAAGCTTGCCAGTTAATTGGTAAGTATATGCCGAATCCAATGACACAAGAGCAGTTGGTCGATATTTGTCGCTTGATGGACATTAACAAGGATGGATTGGTGGATCTGAACGAGTTTTTGGAGAGCTTCCGTCTAGCTGAAAGGAGTTTGCAGTACGAAGAAAATGAGCTAACGGAGATACAAGCCACCTGACAGGAACTAGACCGCCGCCCAAGCAGGACGGCGGTCGATAAAGATGAGACAGGTGTTCAAATAGAGTTTCTTAAACTGGAAGATAACGATAAAAGTAAAACTGCTAAGAGTAATAATAATGGACAAGCACACCTGATGGGTGAGAGCGTGGGAACGGGTCGCATGGATGACATCGAGCTGATTGACTGCGATGAGGCACCACGTCGCACCCGCCCCGGCCTGCTTGAGAGCGATATCTAACACTTTCACGGCATATTACGCCGCCTGCCGGAGCTAACTGGATTATTGGAATTTACACGTCATGTTCCACATTGACATTTTGCTACTCCCTTTTCTAACTGTGCTATATTTTCAATAATATTTGTAAAAGATTTTGTTTTGTTACGTCTAATGTTTGATGTGTATTGGATTCTATTTGGTATATGTACGACTAAACTCTTTTGTAGGAAATCTGATTAGGATAATTTGTGATTTTGATCATGTTAATAGTTACGATTGATATTTCGTTGCTAAAAGCTCGTATCGACCTAAGCTAATTTAGTATTTATTTTGAAAATGTTACCGAATCTGTTGTAGGAGTATTTGTGTTTATTAAAATATGTCGAAATTATAAATTGGTGCCAATGTATAACCAAAGTGTTTTTTACTTGAACCGAGTTCAATTGATCGGGAAATATGTATTACACGAACAAAAATTATATTTAGGTGCATTACGAAATTTCATGATGCAATCAATTAACGAATGGGAACAATGATACCGATGACTCTAAAACTTTTTATTGATGTTTTCGCTGTAGCCACAATCAATGAATTTTGTCTTATTATTATAGGTAGAATAGTAAAGTGCTATTTTATAATAATCGCCCGCATACATTTTAGATTGGAATACATTTGATCTTATTAAAATAAAGTTCCTTATTATGGTAAAATTTCTTCTTATATAAGGCTACAATTAGATATAATTATGCTATACTTTGTGATTCAAATTGCAATTAATAAAATAATCTGTCTTAGCGTGTTTCTAGTCACTAGTAGAGCGATTTCGTATACATATCTTTATACTCAATTATTAAGCATTCCAATCTATCTTTGCCAGAAACGACGCATTACATTATTGAATATCTAATGTACTAGAATACCTTACGTAGCCGGAGTGTATCTGTTCAGCAGCATTAGTCTGTGAGTCTCCTGATCTTCACTGGTCTGCGATAGGCAGGCTTCGTATTTACTAATCTAATCTAAACTTTGTTTAATAATCACTATATATTTTATTACGTATTGTAACTCGTGACTTCGACTTATAGAAATATATAAAAGCTCTAAATTAAAGGTGCCTACTGACTCGTATTTTTTTTTATTTATATTCCACGTGACAGCGGATACCGACGTTTCCCGCGATGCTATTTTCATAGCTGTGTCAGCAGCCAGTTACTATTATACTATGCTCTCAATCCTATCAAATAAACAAGTCAGTATGCGTTTTAATAATAATGTATAAACTACAAATAAGTATAAACGCTATTGGAATTTACGAAACTTCTAAAAAAATATTTTATATCTTATTATAGATTAAAAATGTTATTTACGAAAATATAGTAGCTAATATTCTGTATTTTTAATAATTGTCCATTAAATTGTGATATTGCAATGGGTTGTTTGATTTCTATATTCATCTGCAACTTCGACGAAATAAGTTTATAGACTGCATTGCAGTACTACTATACTACTGTATACCTGCAATAGAACAACACGATTCAAGTTATCAGCTCTTGAAATATAATGGCTTAAAATCGTGTAGGCGATTTGCAGGTGTATTAAATATTTCCAAATGACTACAATTTTAGACTATAAAATTATTTCGGAGCGGTTTCACACATTATCCATATACACCTACATACATAACATAGGGTTTTCAAGGGGGCTCCAACTGCTCGTATTGATATAACATTCCACACACCCTATAAAGTAATATTAAAATACACATCTCAGTATCGGAAAAATCTAATTTTCGTCACACACACGGTGGTATTGCGATCCGAACAATAGCAAAGATCTAATCAGTAGGAACATAAGATTAGACTGAAACGCATAGATGTCTACTACTGAGATGAAAACTCTTGAAAACAAAAAGAGGATATTATTCTGTCTGTAGCTACTGCAGAACTGTGGTTCTCTTTGTCTTTCACTTTGATAGTGAAGAATAATGGCAACTTATGTTATTTTTAGTGCTGCTTTGTTTTCCAAATTTTGAACTAATATTAAATTGTATTTATTATTAAACACTAGTTTTTGCCCGCGACTTCGTTCGTATGGGAGTTCTTTCCTGCGTAAATCCCGATCCCGTGGGAATTTCGGGATAAAAAGCCTATGTATTATTCCAAGATGTCGACTATCCACTTACCAACTTTCATTGAGATCCATTCAGTAGATTTTGCGTGAAAGAGCAACAAACATACATACATCCTCACAAACTTTTTAATTTATAATACAACGTGTAACTTAAAGGGTATATACATATCAAGTGCACAGCTTCTTTGGATGATAACAAATGATGTGGCAAGGGTTTTGTAATCCTATGTCTACAATAGTCTACATGTGTGGAACTTATTAAAAATTTCAATACATTGATACCAGAGACCGAATCATCGAATCAGGAATGATATAGAACACGAACTCCGCTCAAAAATGGTTCCACGCAAAACACAATCAAGTAGGCGGGGTGAAAAAATTACAATCAAAGCGCCTCTCAGTCTGATGTGCGCTCAGTGACAGACGCCAGAATCGTGTTGATTAGTGAAAAATCCAAGAAAAAGCTCGTTTCTGAGGGATAAAAATGACCTCCTGCGTAGTAAGGTGGTGTAAAAGACGGAAAGAAGGAAGTAAAATACTAACTGGGATAGCTTATCACTCGTAAGTAAAATAATTTCGTGTTTTATTTTCGTATAGACAACTACGAGTTGTCAGTATTATGCAACAGGTAGCCAGCCAGTTTTTAATACCTATTATATATTTTATATTAAGAACAGAGTTTTATAAATTGGTTTGCCTGTGTGTTTCTTATTTTAGTTTCCCCAAAAAAGAGATTCGACGACTAGAGTGGATTGCAGCAGTCTGCTTAGAAAAAAGAGAGGATGACTGGTTACCAACTAATACCAGTAGGGTTTGCTCCATATATTTTGGTAACGAAGACATATATTCGTCACGCACTGGCTATCGTATGCTAAAAAAAATTGCCGTACCTATTTCTACGGTTAGTACTGTTGCACAGCATTTCGTGAAAAATTTGGGTAAATCCTTATAACTTAATTTAAGGATTACTTAAGAATACAAATTTTGAATCACGTCTAATGTGTTTTATGTTATCAGTAGGTATTACACCACGTTGAAACAATTCAGGTCATTAAATCGGCACTCCGTATATGAGCTGATAAATAGAGCGAGCCAATATTTAGGAGATGTTTCTGTCCATTTTACTAAACAACAAAGTTTTGTTTTGAATACCTCGAGTACCCTTAAATTTTGGCTCGTACTTTTTAAAAACCACCTTGTATATTAAATTTAATCTACTCACACATTATATATTTATATATAAATCTAGTTTCACAGCTTATAAGCCTAACGCTCTTCTGATGGGGGGTTAGCTAATGAATTTTTACCTTATTTATGTACTTTAAGAAATTAATAAATATGAAATTTGGTAGATCCTGAGGAAATAATGATTTCCATTTAAAATAGGTATTAGGTAAGTAATAAAATAACTGTTTCGTTTCCAAAGGGTGTTGTTCAAATGCTTGAAATGGAGAGAAACTGCGAATAGTCCTTAATTCTTTTTAAAGTAAAATATGTATAATGAAATAATTTTCAAGTTTGTTTAAGTAGGATATAAAAATATGGAAATCATTAAAATATTTAACCTGATATCCGTTTAATTCATTCTTATTTTTATTCGAGGTCAGTGTTTATTTGACACTAGTAAGTGGCATTCAGCCAAACAGGAAACGTAAAATAATTCTTAACGAATTAGTTTGCAGATTTAGTGCACAGTAATTATTAATGTAATATAATTCGACCTATGTGTACCATAAATCTAAAAAATAATATATGCATGTCAATATTAATTAAAATCAAATATTTTTTGAATAGAAAACGTATCGTAGATTGTATTAATCACATCTCCTTTGCCTTACGTACTGACAGACTGACAGTTTGACATTACTGCATTTTCGATTGTTTGTTTACTTGATTCTACAATAGCGCTTGCGAATTGAGTTACGTACGGATTGCTTTTTTATGGTATAGCAACGACTATGGTAATTTTTCGAAGATTTTGATTTTAGTTGTGCACACGATACCCATTTTTAAACATGGTCTTAGTTTGGACCCGCCTAAACGACGACTTGGCATCCTTAACCCTAGACTAATTACGACCAATATTTCAGAAAAAGGTTTGTAACTGACTTCTACCTAGTTTTTTTGATAATTATTGAAATTGTAATGAGTTACCTACGATTTGTAGTAACATTTGGTGTATATTTCACTCTTGTTAATTTCAGGAATTTTTTTATATAGCCGACGGGCATTCCCTTTTATGAAGCTTTACACTTTTTGTAAACTTAATGTAAAGAGGTTTAATATTAATTTATAATATTTAAGTTCATAATAAATGACTGACTCCTACTGCATACTGCATAACACCATCCTCGCCGTTCGATGTCACAAAACAATCCATCTCGTTCGCACTCGCTTGATTCGATATTTCAGTTTCACTCTAACATTATCTTACTAAATAAAATAGCGCCCCAAATTAATGAATTGACAGATCCATGCGTAGAAAATAAATTTAGCAAAGTATTTTGTTTTGTTTGTGCGCGTGTTGCATTCGTATTATCAGTTTAGTGGTATGAGTTTGGAACCATGTTTTAGCGGGCTTCGTTAGAGAGTTATATTTCTATATCTTTCCTAATTCGTTGGACCGAATCTTTAAAATTAAGAAGAACGAAGAGAATTATCGTATTATTGCCAAGTCACGTGGAAAGTTATTAACCCTCGTAGTGCTGTGACAGGTCTGTTATGATTGGCATTCAAGAAACATAATATATGAAACCGATAATTTGGTATCAATTTTTTGAGTCACTTATTTTGAGCTAAAACTGTGCCCTTGTGGATAGATATAGGGTTTCCGTTACACGTTGTATAAGTAGGAAGTAAGATGTCATTATTCGAGCTAACTTCTATTCAAAATTTATAAGGTAAGGTCCAGAGATTTTTATCGCTTAACTGGTAAAGGTAGAGCTAGTCAATGATATAAGGATTTGTATCGAATGGTATTCCTGTTCTTGTATCTATTTTGGTGAAGAAACAATTTATGTTAATGATAGTCAAGAAAATAAGGTCGCAAAAATCTTTATATCGCCAAACTAAAGGAAATACGTGAGCTTATAGACTTTACTGTTGCGAAGAAATATCCTATTGGTAGTTATATATTCAAACAATGTTTACTAATGATAAGAACACTTGAGGTACATTTAATTTTGTGCGTCGTGAAGATTATGCATAGAAGAATGCATGAAATATTCTCGACCATTCTGATGCAAGTGGAAAAGCACATTACCTTAATGTCTTTTTTAAACTAATGTTGTTACTTAAACACTTTAAATAAAAGAGCCCGCTGATGTTGTTTCGGGTCTGTTCTGTTTTGATATTACAGATACAGTGAATTCTATGGATTGGGGTTGACTGCCGCATTCAATCCAATTTCGTATTAGCGCGAAAAATTTTTCATTCGAAGCTTTTTCTTGTTTGGTGGGACCTATTCAACTGACTCTGCCTGAGAACGTTCTCGCAACCCTGGCAGGCAATGACCCTATCGGGCGTCGACAATGCTGCTGACTGATGTATGGGGCGTGCCACATTTATGATACGAAAATTATAGCTCGACCGATTAATTCATTCACCGCGTTTAGTGCGCTTCGGAATACTTCGGAACACAGAGCTCTGCTTTAAAATGCCGTGTTGTGCAATTATAACCTGTAAAACAAAAAGTCAGACCGCAAGAAAGTGGCAATTTCTCGCGGTATAGCACCTATTTTATTTACTCCCATAGGCTGGCTTGAGCATTTATTACTATGGTATTGTATGAAAAATCGGTCTGTTTTTATATTGCCTGGACGTTAATTTTAGTATTTTCTACAATAGACATATTCTTCGCGTACGACAAAAGACCTGTCAAGGTTTGTCTTCATATTTTTCAATTTTACTAACAGTAATTTATCTGAATGCTTGTCGATATTATTAACTGATAGCTGTAATAGCTCGTTATTGCAACACGCTCCACTAATTCCTATGATCAGTACAACCTGTAATGAAAATATTACATAATTAATATGCATAATTTAACATTTACAGCATCTCTTATATATCGTAATAAATATTTTAACAGTATTGCTAAGCCAGACTAGGATTCATTGCGCCTCCAAAAATTAGTAGTAAGCAGTAAGTACCTTTATACATAACAGTCAACACGCAAATTTTAATAACTAACAACATAGATTTATAGGTACCACTTACTTTAGCGGCAAGAAAATTGCAGTCCGGAGCTTCATTAACAAATTTTTCTATGTTAAGGGCCGTGAAAATTTTGGACTTGTTTGCTTTATGCCCAACTGACATTCTTTTTAGAAATGATACGAGTTTTGCGGATGTTTCAATATGCACGTGTTAGATAATAGTAACTGATTATTATATTATGTAATTAATATTATATTTTGCTAAAGATATTCACATTAATCTAATAATTTTATTGTATAAAACACTAATTTGTTACTTAGAAATAACCCTTCTTTGTGTGTTGAATCATCTGTCATTGTAGCTGTCATTTGCCCATATAAAAGGCCCTTAGCGCCGTAGTTTAAGTCAGTGAGACTCTCCGCCCGACGCTCGCCCGAGACGGTCGCGCCGCTCTGTGCTCCCGATCGTTCCGTGTCTGTGTCGCTCCATCGCGCTCGCCGTGACGTCATTCGTAGTCGCCGACTACAACTCCCGATCCGGAACCGCCTTTTTCAAGGCAGCGAAGGATATTCTGTTTCTATAACAGAGTGTTGTCAAAAACGTTTTGCCCCTTCAGGGAAAAACCACAGTTTCGTGGTCCTTGGTTGGAAACCTCACGGTGTCAACGAAACCAAGGGGGTGTTGACCCGACACACCCGCTGATCCCCTTCAGGGTGAAGCAGTTAATTGGAGTCGAGTGCTAGGTTTTGGCCTTGGGGGATCTCCTAGTCAAACCTAGTTACTGAGTTTCCTTTTCAGCTACACACCTAGTGTCGGTTGGGTGTATCTACCCCTTCGCACTAGACCCAATAGGGCCCGGTTCGCACAATAAGACTGGCGACCGGTTACAAGCTTAGGGCTCACCATTAGGTACTCACCTCCCAGTCTCTACCCGACTGGGAGGGTTACACATCCCCGGACCCATCCATCCGGGGAGTTAGGCCAGTTAGGCTTTAAATAGGCCCCCCGCGGGAGAGAAATCTCCAAAATTTTCCCATTAAATTTTTAATCCATTCGCCAATCATGGCGAACTCCAATATTTTGGAGATATTATTAGAAATCCTTAGGGAAAACCCTGCTATTTCCGCCAAATATGGCGGAAAAATTCAGCGTGAAATCGCTAATTGTCCCCCGGCTACCGAAGCCAACGTCGCTGATTTTAGTGACGCGCTTGACAGCCCATTATCTCCCCCGCTTGCCGATCAAGGCATCCCGGTTGGTCAATTCACGGAAGTGTTTGTTAACTCCGATCCCATTGTTCATCAAACAACGAACGACTTCCAGTTAGATAGCCCTCTATTGCCCCCGCCCGCCGACAAAGTCGTGCCGATCGCCCGATTCCCGAAATCAACCATTGTTTCCGGCCCACCTACTAATCCCATTGTTCATAGAACAATGGACGCCGCGCAGGTGTGCGCTACACCTGAATTCCGTGAAATGGACACCACCGAACCTGTGTCCAATAACAACTCCGACAATGATTTGTCATCATGCCCCTCGTCCTCGGAAGACGACTTTCAAGTCGTCACCGGCGGCAAGAGGAAGAAAGGGAAAACCTCCCAGGCCAGCAAGGCTAAAAAGACCACCGCGTTGTCCCCGTCCCCAACTCAAACGCCCGTACGACCTGCTAGCCCCGTCCCAACTACCTCTACTCGCGCGCAGGATAGTCGTCCCCCCAGCCCGATAGCCCAAACTTCCTCAGCCCAAAGGAAGCAACGCCCTCCGCCCCCCTTTTACATCCAAGACAAGGGGAAATGGACTGATGTGTCCAAGATGTGTGTTGATCGAAAGATCAACTACACAAACGCCCGTGCCTGCCAAAATGGCATTAAAGTCACCGTCCCTACGTCGAACGACTATAGGGAACTATATCGCACCCTCCGTGAAAGGAATATTTCCTTTCACACTTTCTCCTTCCCCGAGGACACGCCCACTCGTGTAGTTATTAAACGTGTCCCTAAAGAAATCCTAGTACAGGATATTAAAGACGACCTTGCCGATCAAGGTATACCAGTGATCGCCGTCCATCGCTTACATAAAGCGAGAGGTGGTGAATTGTACGACATGGTTCTTGTCATTTGTGAACCAACCGAAGGTCATCACCCGATTTTCAAAATTAAGTCCATTTGCTCCCTATCCGGTATCTCAATTGAAAAGCCCTATAAAACCGCAACAGTGGGACAATGCCACCGTTGCCAACTGTATGGCCATGCGCAGAGCAACTGCTATGCGACTCCCAGATGCGTCAAGTGTTTGGGCGAGCACAGCACTGCGGACTGCCCTCGGCCCAAAGACCGAACCCTCTGTTCGGAACCACCCAGCTGCGTTCTCTGCGGCCAGACCGGTCACCCGGCAAACTACCGCGGCTGTCCCAAAGCCCCCAAACTCGCTCCTAAATTAGCGAAGCGCGCCAACGCCCGCCAACAAAGAGAGGCACCTGCCTCTCAAATTCCCCAACGTCTCGCTCCTCAGAGACCATCCCCGTGGAACAGGCTGAACCATGAACAAGCCTTTCCCTCCTTGGCCCCTGCCAAACCTTTGCAGGCACTGATGGATATACCCATCGCAGCGCAGATCCTGCCTATAGCCGTGGCTCCAGAGGCCACAACCAGTCCCAAACTCGCGCCTCAAACCACTGCTGCTCCTGCAGCCAAACAATCGCCCAAACCCTCACCCGTCGGGAACGGCGAGTCTTGCGCCCAGACTCTACTGCGCCACTATAAAATATTTATGACCCGCCAAGCCAGGTCTCTCCGCGATGCCCTTCTGGCTGCTGAGCAGCAGAATAACGGCAAAATTACGACGGAAATGTACAGCCAAATATTCAGCACACACAGTGATGTCGTGCTAGGCCTCGACCAGATGGATGCGATGGACTGATCCAATGGATTCCCAACGCACAAACCACACTAGGCCTCGATCCCTCAAATTAGGTTTTTTCAACGCCAATGGCATTTTCAACCAACGCGCCGAAATAACTAAATTCCTCCGCGACCACCAATTAGACGTCCTCCTTATACAGGAGACCCTTTTGAAACCCCACCGCGCTGACCCCAAAATTGCGAATTACCGTCTAGTTCGCAATGACAGAACACGCTGCCACGGCGGCGGTACCCTTATTTATTACAGGAAGGAGTTATACTGCATCCCTCTGACCCCACCCGCGCCTCTCTCTCACCTAGAGTACTCTGCCTGTCGACTAGGCATGACTGGTCATCCTCCGATAACCATCATCTCTGCCTACCATCCCCCACCATCGGTCGCGTCTCTTGCTTCAGACGATCCTATCGCGCTCACCAGCGATCTCACGACTCTCTTTGGCCTGAGTGACTCCGTCTTATTAGCGGGCGATCTCAACGCCAAACACCCCGCTTGGAACAGCAACACGACAAATGCCAGAGGCAGAATCGTGTATAACCTAGGCGCGACCCTAAACTATGACGTCATCGCTCCGATGACTCCCACCCACTACCCACACGACACCAACCATAGGCCCGATGTCCTCGATGTGGCGCTCCTAAAGAATGTAAACCTCCATTTACACTCCATAGAAGCGCTTCACGAGCTCAACTCGGATCACCGTCCCGTTATCCTACACCTAGGTTCCCGCTCAGGTAACCATGATCCTACCCAACCTCCTCCGACCCAATTGATCACCGACTGGAGGAAAGTAAGTGAAAAACTGAAATCCACCACGTCGCCTCTCTTGGACACCATTCCTGACCACATAGTCTCAGTCGCTGACACGACGGCGGCGATCGACTCGCTTACAGATCACGTACAATCCGTCCTGAACGATTGTTCAAGGGAAGTTCCAGCAGCGGAAGACCACCGCTGGAAACTCCCGGACGATGTACGGAATCTGATAACCGAGAAGAACGCAGCCATCCGTGCGTACAGCGCTTTTCCCTGCACCGCAAACAAAGCTCACATGCGCAACTTACAGCGTGCTGTAAGGAAACGCATTGCCGAGCAGCGTAATGCGAGCTGGGACAAGATGCTGAGCGAACTTGAGCCCACCCATCTTGCCTTCTGGCAGCTTCAGAGGAAGTTACGATCCACTGAAGAGGCCACAATGCCTCCTCTCATTCGTCCCGATAAGAGTGTCGCCTTCGATAACTCTGAAAAAGCAGAATGCCTAGCCGACAGCCTAGAGTCCCAGTGTTGTCCCAGCTCTCAACCAGTAGACCAAGCCCACCTCGATATGGTGAACGCCGAAGTCGAACGTAGAACTTCCCTTCCGCCCGTCGAAGATCCCGATAATCCACTGGCCCCCATCACTCCTGATGAGGTCCAGGATATCATTAAAAGTCTCCAACCGCGAAAAGCCCCTGGCTCCGACGGCATCACCAATAGGGTTTTCAAACTTTTCCCCGCCCAGCTTATAGTGCTAATGACTGCCATCTTCAATGGCGCATTGAGCAATAATATGTTCCCCGCAACCTGGAAACAGGCCACCGTCATAGGTATTCCCAAACCAGGCAAGTCCAAGTCTGACCCGTCTAGCTACCGTCCCATTAGCTTACTCAACGTCCTCGGTAAAATCTATGAAAGGCTTATATATAAGCGGCTCAAAGATTTTGCCGAAGCAAAGAGTCTAATACCCAATGAGCAGTTTGGATTTAGAACCGAACACTCGTGTATCCAACAAGTCCACCGCATCATAGAACACGTCAGCGCCGGCTTCCAACGGGGCGCAATAACGGGAGCCTTATTCTTCGACATAGCGAAAGCGTTCGACAAAGTCTGGCACAATGGCTTAATCTATAAGCTGTACCAACTCGGCGTGCCTGAACGTCTCGTGCTCATCTTACGGGACTTTTTATCGAATCGCACCTTTCGTTACCGAATTGAGGGGGAGCTTTCCTCCCCCCATCCCATTCGCGCAGGAGTTCCTCAAGGCTCCGTACTATCCCCCCTCGTTTTCACGCTATTCACTAGCGATATCCCCAAGCATAAAAGTACTCAGCTAGCCCTATTTGCCGACGACACGGCTATCTATTATACCGGTTTTAAACCCGATGCCATCGCTCGCACTCTCCAAACTTCCGCAAACACTCTGGCCAAGTGGTTCCGGAAATGGAGAATCGAAGTCAATCCAGACAAAAGCCAGGCAGTCCTCTTTTCTAAACCGCGGATAAACCCACCCTCCCCCCGTCCGATTACCATGTACGGCAAGCCGATCCCTTGGGAAAAGCAAGCCAAATACTTAGGCGTGGTCCTCGATAAACACCTTTCCTTCGCTGAGCACATAAAGCAGGCACGTTCACGCGCCGCTTTCGCTCTAGGTAGGCTCCACTTCATTCTTAGCTCCCGCAGCAAGTTATCACTCAGGTGCAAGCTGCGTATTTTCACCGCGGTCATCCGTCCCATCATGACCTACGCCTGCGTTGTTTTCGCACACGCAAAGCCCTACCTCCTCCACAAGATGCAGACCCTTCAAAACCGATTCCTCCGTAGAGTCACGGGAGCCCCCTTTTATGTTCGAAATGAGCTTCTTCACGTAGACCTCAAGATGCCCACCATCCAGCAGTTCATGAAACGTGTCTCCAAGCGTTTCTTTGATACTGCAACCCAACATAGGAATCCCCTTATCGTATCGGCCGCCCAATACGAACCCTCGCGTATCTCTAAGATTCGCCGACCAAGGCATACCCTAGTCACTCCCGATGACGCAATCACCCTGCTCCAAGAGAGCCGTAGGGAAACAAGTACAGTGGCACACAAACACAAAAACCGACCGTCCTTCCGTCCTCGCCGCCGAGGCCCGCCGCGACGTCCACGTAATAGTCCGCCCCGACCCTTGCCAGAGCCAGCCCGCGACGCTGAGCCAGTAGCTTTAAATTCCCTTATTAATAATGATATGATCCAGCCTGTCCCTAGCTGCCCTCCCCTGCGACGCCCTAAGCCGAGGTCCGTACCCCACAGGGGGTGCCCTTAGCGTGTAGTCGCCTAGTTTGTAAGTTTTTTAATAAGCCCTGGCTGGAGGCTTTAATTAATTAATTAATTAAGGCAACCACAGGCAAGTCCGGTTAAGCAGCCGACAACCTCAGAGGTTGACCTGCGAGATGCCACACACAAAAAAAAAAAAAAAAAATAGTTTAAGTCAGTCTCTCTCGGACAGCCACAGTGTAAACATCTTAAGGTACGATTTATTTTTTTATATAGAACTAGTATTAGCGTGTTGCGCGAGGTGCAAGAACTTCGCGTGCTTGTGAAAAAAAAAAAAAACTGGGGGGGGTGATGGGGGGGTTTGCGCCATTATTTGGACTAAAGCATTGCCCCTCTAAAGGAATCTGAAAAAAAAAATGTTCCAAGTCTCTTAATTTCCGAGATCCGCCTAAAGGGGGTGAGAAGGGGGGCAAGGGGAGCGACTTTGAAAAATGGTTTTTACTTTACCGAGCCTCCTCTATACGAAATTATTTTTCTCCAATCCCTACTTTTCAATGTCACTTCGTTACTACTGTTATGGTGTTTATTTTCGTTTACTTTTCGTAATGTGTTAAAGGGTTTATTACAATTGTACACTGTACTCGATAGAGATCTATGATAACGGATACTAATTTTGTCAAAGCACACGGTAAAATATGCTTAAAATTGACGCTATAATGATATGTGTATGTTTCAAAAATAATTTAGATTTTTATGCTCCTGAGCTAACTAACTAACTACTAACTAACTTAAATTTTGTCATGGGTTGTTCAAATAATGGTAGTCTTTACATAAATATGAAAAAAAAATGTATTCGGCTTTATATCATCACAATTTCTCTGAGAAAGTTTCTTGGAAAGTTCTTTGGAACCTGTGTAGGTATGTCATATACTTCTCATAAGAACATTATGATTCACTTAAAATGAGATACAAAGTATTGTATATATTTGAATAATAATTATAAAGTAGTATTCACTCTTGAAAAAGTTGCGATATGTTACTTAGTTCGAACATGCTTCTTCAGTTTATTTTTTATGGACGCTATTAGTTCGCTTCAAATCCTCCGGCAGACCAAAGTACAGCCATACACAAACAATATAGTAATTTTCCCGTAATTAGTCTATGCACTTGTTAGTCATTAGCTGCAACTTATTAATATTCAGTTGTAATGAATTAATGTTAAGTCTATAGGGCACTTTGTCAATCGCTTCTAACTTATTGCATTTCTTCTTGCCTCTAAAACTTCTTTACTTCCTCTTGAAATAGCACAGCGGGCAATTTTAAAAGTCAGCTCTTTTCGACCTATTGACTACCCTACACATCTCCTGTATCGATCATGGAACCTACCTACTGTCCGCCAACTTTACATCTTGTCTACAGTACTTAAACAGCATTCCCTGACCCCCCTCGACAAAAATAATTTATTTAAACGTCGTCGCAATGCAGTCGTCCCCCGCTCACACCAATTCAAACACTCATTTACACATAGGTTCTTCTGCTTCACCGGTCGCTTTCTATATAATAAATTGAATTCACAACTTAATATATACACGCTAACCAAACAAGCATGCAAAACAAAACTTTTGGACTATCTCCTTAAATGTGATTACACTGCTACAGAAGATCTACTTAAAGTTTTAAGATGAAATCCATCCACAGTCACACTACACAAAAGCATTCAATAGCAAATACAAAAAAAAAAAACTCCTACATTACACAAACCAACACTACATTACAACTTACTATATACTATACCATACTTTCTGTATACTTGTAAGTCACACTACACTAAAACACTTTATAATGATGTACATAATATATTGTAACTGATTGTTCATTCGTATTGTAAACTGCGTCCTGAAATACAGGCTCGGCCTAGCTCAGGCGCAGTTGCTCACTTTATTTTTATTATTATATAAATTCTGTGCTTTAATGAATGTTTATTTTTAATGACTAATATGCAATACAAATGTAAAATGTTATAAGCACAATATGGTGCAAAAATAAATTAAATATATAATATATATATATATGGTGATGTTGTTAATGATTTTTCTATGTTGGATGAAGATACTGATAGTGAAATAAGGATTTTCTGATTATTTTTTTTTGTGTTCTTTGTAGGGGGTTAAGATTAGATTTACAAGCTGATCCCCATGTCTCGATTAAGTATTCAACATGAAATTTTAAGAATCAGGCACTTCTTTTTTTTCGATATTCTGTAGATTTGCATAACGTTCCTATCAATGTTTTTAATTTTGTTTTAACACGATCAATGTGTACTTTCCAATTGAGCCTATCGTCCAGCCAAAGGCCAAGATATTTTTTTAGGCTATTTACTTGATTTCTCGTTGATTGTGAGAAGTGTAAATCCGAAACCGGTTTGTTTTAATTAAATAAATTTTGTGTGGTTTTTACTGAAGTATTTATACGTTTTGATAATGTACACCATTTGTAACTCATTTTTATACAGAAATCGCAAATAAATTTCAAATGATGATAATTTATATCATTTAGAAAACTTGATGTTTGTTCACTTGTTGACGAATTTGTGAGGTAGTAATGCGACACGATTTGTATAGAGAATATATCATTTGAATTTTTGAAACTTACACTTATCACAACTGAAAACAAAATTCATTATGGGTTCCATAGTCGCTAATTATTAAATAATCAGAAATATAACACGACGCCTTACGCCATCTATCAGATTGTATATACAGTACCTGTAGAGTACTAGTGACATCTAACATACGACGTGTGAAGTGTCGTGACGTTAACGAGTTACAAACACATACAAGGATCATATGATGAAGACGCACACTAATGTGTCAAGCCGCCTATATAAGCCCTCACCAAGGAGAAACGATGCATTCGCAGCTTAGAAGGCATAGTGGTCGATAGCCCCGCAGTCACTACTATTGTCTTAAGCTAAAACTGAGCGGAGGCCCCGTCGCCCTCAGGAATAGCGAGCTAGGAGGTTAAGGGATAGGATAGCCCCGCAGTCCATCCCTAGGACCACTAATAGTTATTACGTCAGTCTAACTTTGTTTGATAAAGCCTGTCAAGTGTTTGAGTAAAGTAAATAAAACCCTATCTGTCATCCAACGTTGGTTTCATTCCACCGCCACCATCATATTGGCGCCCAACGTAAATATTCTTCTACCCGCAACAATTTCATCAGAGTACATTTCGACGGTGTACCCGAATATTGGCATATAAACAGAAGCATAATCAAGAGAATTAATCAAGCTGCCTAAAAACCATTATATTGGCGCCCAACGTAAATATTCTTCTACCCGCAACAATTTTATCAGAGTACCCACATTTCGACGATGTACCCAAATATTGGCGGATAATCATGATGACTACCCTCAAGAGAATTAATATTATTTTGAAATATCTGAGAAAATATCAGAGATGGTGGTGATGACTCAGGAAGAATTATTCACAGAACTCATAACAAAAGCGACAGAAGCGAACGAAAGTGGAAATAGACATTTTAAAAGTCTTGCTGCGTGCACAAAACGTTACGACGGCGAACGAAATTTTAATAAAGTTGAAGAATTTGTGACCAGTATCTCGGTTTGCAAAACAATTGAGAGTCTGGCCAAGCAAGATAGAAATTAAATATCTAGGCCACCTTAAAGTTTCTGGCGGTATCAAAGCAAATCCAGAGAAAAGTTCTACTATTTCAAACCGCCAGGCGCCCAAAAACCTAAAAGAATTAAAATCATATTTACAAACCACATCACGTTATCGGAGATTTATTCATAACCTAACCGAGCGAAGAACAAAATAAATCAGAGGTGGGAACGAGAGCAACAAGAACGATTTATTAAAAATTGCCTTGACTTCGTGACCGCTGACCGATCTTAAAACAGGCAAGTGACAACTTACCCTTTGCTATCAAGACTGAGGCCTGACAGAATGCCACTGGTGCAGCTTTAGTGCAGGGGGAGAGACCAATGAGCACCCTGTTAAACACGCAAGTAGACTCTTAACAAAATGTACCAATGCTTACCATGATTCACCTACTGCTGGTCGTATGGGAATAGAAGGCGCAGTGGTCGATAGCCCCGCAGTCACCACTGTTGTCATAAGATTGAACTGAGCGGAGGCCCCGTCGCCCTCAGAAATAGCCAGCTATGAGTTTAAGGGATAGGATAGCCCCGCAGTCCATCCCTAGAACAACTTATAGGCTAATATCAGTCTACCCGGAACTTACTACGATTTGTAAAGTAGTAGTAAAGTATTAACCATCGAAAAGTAGATTCTGATCATACGTCAGCAATAACCAAGTTTGAAAAGAGAACAAACCAACTTAACCGATTCGCCAAAGAGGAAGACCGCGGAAACAGCCTGGTGCTGGTACTCTGTCGGGACGACCATAGAGTACCAGAGGGGGAGAATATAACACGACGCCTTACGCCATCTATCAGATTGTATATACAGTACCTGTAGAGTACTAGTGACATCTAACATACGACGTGTGAAGTGTCGTGACGTTAACGAGTTACAAACACATACAAGGATCATATGATGAAGACGCACACTAATGTGTCAAGCCGCCTATATAAGCCCTCACCAAGGAGAAACGATGCATTCGCAGCTTAGAAGGCATAGTGGTCGATAGCCCCGCAGTCACTACTATTGTCTTAAGCTTAAACTGAGCGGAGGCCCCGTCGCCCTCAGGAATAGCGAGCTAGGAGGTTAAGGGATAGGATAGCCCCGCAGTCCATCCCTAGGACCACTAATAGTTATTACGTCAGTCTAACTTTGTTTGATAAAGCCTGTCAAGTGTTTGAGTAAAGTAAATAAAACCCTATCTGTCATCCAACGTTGGTTTCATTCCACCGCCACCATCATAGAAATAGTTTTTAAAATGTTGCCATATAATTTATTTCAATAGTCAAATTATGTCACATAGGCACTGATCTCTCTTTAAAACTAGTTTTGAGTCGAGATTAAATTTTAGAATGTTCCTCAAGTACAGATTCATTGAACATAGTTCCATAATTTTTGCCATTTTCAGTTACTAGATGAATCTTGTGTTTCCTAAACTTAAATTGATTACAATAATTATTTATTTCAATAATGATTTGATTAGAAAAACAGAACTTCAGCATCCCATACAAGTTTGCTAATAAGTTTAAGGAATGGTATACTTTTTCACAATGTGGTACAATTTACAATTTGTAATACCGCCATTTATTTACCAAAACTTTTAAAAAAGAACACGCATTTCGGTTTAGTTTTAACTATAACTTTGTTTTCTTTTAATATATCTATTGATATTTTTCCAATATTTATTTTAATACTATTAAGTATATAATCAGTGAGCAATTTATAACAGCACTGTCATAGATATTATTTAGGATCCACTCCGTTCCAAAAACAAGTTACTCTTGCTATATTTTCATATGCTAGAAAAAAATCCTTAATACCATTTATCTTCAAGAATTTGCTCTTACAAACTCTTAAAAATTAATTTCTATAGTGAAACTGTGCAATACATATATTTTATTCTTAAAAATTTGGTACTGGACCAGAGTCACGTAGGTACTGTAATACGGACCTTACCACTTAATATCTTCAGGAAGCCCTAAAAGTAATGGAAAAGTAAAACAATGTGTCCACGATTACAAATATGATAAACACTTCTTGTGCTGATGTGTCAGACTGGCCGAGCGGTGCGTGGAAAGTTCAACTATCCATGAATACTGTGATTCAGCAATTGATTTTTGACCGTAGTGAGGCTACCATTCGTTAATTCCACCCATACAAACTTGATTAGTAATAGTGATGAATAATAATAACGATGGCTAAATTGTAGATGTTGAAGTAAGCAAAATTTAAAAGACCTTAATTGTATTACATTAAATCATGATAGGCCATTTAAGAAATACTAGTTACTAAAACGAAACTTCGTCTATCTATGTATAGGTATTGAACAAAATGTTAGTCCAGAAGATAATAGTGTGTATAGTATTACAGCGCCGTTGAGTATCTAGATGATACGCGACGACATTTAAATTATTGTTCTAAATTGGATTCTTTTTTTCTTTTTATATATTGATATTTTTATGGCATTTTGTTTTATTATTGTATTACTCATATATTATTAAATGACATATTATCTCTAGTATAATTATAGATTTTATCTTTGACATTTTATTTTACAATTAGATGACATATTGTTAATATTTTTACACATTATTTTTTTTATTATTTTATTGCTTAAATTTTGTTTTTAATTTAGTTGTCATAAATCTCTGATGTTGATCTTTTCATACCAATTTGGTTTTCGATTTTCCTTTTTATTTGATTATTTGTTTTATTGTACTATTAATTATTTTTACATTGAATGTGGGTTATTATCACTTTAAATTTGTTTGATATGTATATATTTTTTTTAATGTTTGAATGGTACTGTTTCATTTTCTAAAAACTCTATATAATGTTTCGATATAAATGAAGAAAAATAATTGTATAATGAAAGACTTTATTATAGAATTTATGTATATTATTGTATGATGAAAACGAATTATTGTATGATGAAAACGAATTATTGTATGATGAAAACGAAATATTGTACGATGAAATAATGAGAGATCTTTATCTTGACTGTTGTCTGCCATTCATGACTGCAGGTGATTGAGCTTCACTGATGGCGGGTGTTTGGTCAGGCACAGTAAGATGAGATGATGTAAACACGATAATGTAAAGAAAATTGTATGAAAAGTTAAGTGATAACACTGCTGTTTTTGTTATGCTGTTATTATTATTTCAGGTGAATTGTATTATGAATATTTCGTAATTATTATGACCGATGAAATGGCTTAACTCTTGTCTGACATTCTCTGAACGCGGGTGATTTAGCTTCACCGACTGCGGGTGTTCAGTCGCACAAGTAAGGTCTGTCTATTATTGATTTTTAATGTAATTATGACTTATTGATAGACGTTGCGAAGTAATAATGATTACGAAATATTGTAGCATTGCAGATGTTGCTAATTTAGTGACTTATTTTTTCTTACTTATTGGTTTATTCTAATAATATGTACCTAAATTGTACGTTGAAATGATCGTGTCAGAATATTATAATTGTACTTCGAGAACGAAGTACATGTCAGTATGGCCGTGTTAGATAATAGTAACTGATTATTATATTATGTAATTAATATTATATTTTGCTAAAGATATTCATTAATATACATTAATCTAATAATTTTATTGTATAAAACACTAATTTGTTACTTAGAAATAACCCTTCTTTGTGTGTTGAATCATCTGTCATTGTAGCTGTCATTTGCCCATATAAAAGGCCCTTAGCGCCGTAGTTTAAGTCAATCTCTAAGATTCGCCGACCAAGGCATACCCTAGTCACTCCCGATGACGCAATCACCCTGCTCCAAGAGAGCCGTAGGGAAACAAGTACAGTGGCACACAAACACAAAAACCGACCGTCCTTCCGTCCTCGCCGCCGAGGCCCGCCGCGACGTCCTCGTAATAGTCCACCCCGACCCTTGCCAGAGCCAGCCCGCGACGCTGAGCCAGTAGCTTTAAATTCCCTTATTAATAATAATAATGATATGATCCAGCCTGTCCCTAGCTGCCCTCCCCTGCGACGCCCTAAGCCGAGGTCCGTACCCCACAGGGGGTGCCCTTAGCGTGTAGTCGCCTAGTTTGTAAGTTTTTTAATAAGCCCTGGCTGGAGGCTTTAATTAATTTATTAATTAAGGCAACCACAGGCAAGCCCGGTTAAGCAGCCGACAACCTCAGAGGTTGACCTGCGAGATGCCACACACTTATAAAAAAAAAAACGTAGTTTAAGTCAGTCTCTCTCGGACAGCCACAGTGTAAACATCTTAAGGTACGATTTATTTTTATATATAGAATTATGTTGTTGTATCGGTGTCCTAATAATATTGTGTTAATTTTTACTTGAAATTATGTGAAAGTGACGATGTTTTGAAAAGAGTAACTGTGGAGTTTCTTGCCGGTTCTTCTCCATAGATAGCTCCGAACCGTGTGGTAAATTAATAAACTGATATTGCTATACAGACTACTAATTATTTCGATAAAACACCTAGTAATCATGGTAATACCGATTAATAGGTAATTAATCGGTAAATACGTAATAAATCGATATTGATAATTAATTAATTCTATAAATAACAACATTCTCTATAGGTATATGTTTATATCTATCACTTCTAACACATGTATGTTTTGTTTTTAAAGTAGCTTTCAAAATTGAGTAAATACTCCACATTGTAGATGATCGCCTCGTCTGTGATAAATCTAAAAATAAGATAGCAACACCGTCGCTGAAAAACTGCTTGCGCCCTTTTTAACCGACTTCAAAAAAAGGAGGTTTACAATTCGTCTTGAACTTTTTTTTTTATTTTTTTATGTATGTTACCTCATAATTCGGAGACGGCTGGACCGATTCGAAAAATTCTTTTTGCGTTTGAAAGGGTATACTTTCTAGTTGGTCCCATTGTCACGAAATCAGGATCTGATGATGGAATCCTGGAGAAATCGAGGGAACTCTTCAAATATTATAGGCACACCTATAGCGTTTTGGGTATTTCTTATAGTAACTTTTGCAGTTGCTCTCGATAAGCATCATTTGAGGAAGCAGAACTGATGATGAAGACCCCAGATGGCCACCGAAACTACTCAATAATAAGTATTTCGTGGATTGCGATTAGATTACTTGAATATGGATGTTAAGCACTTTATGCTCGTCACAATGCATGTGGTGAAGTAGAATTGATGGTGATGTACCAGGAGAACTCCTCAAAAATTAACGGCTCTGCACCGAGATAAGCAATATTTTGTAAAAGGTGATAAGTAGTTGACATTTTGGCTTTGGTAACTAGATAAATTACAAACCGACCCACTAAAAAGCGTGAAAAAAACTTTTTAGCAAAAAATAGAACCGATTTCCATATCAAAACACTATAAAGGCAAAAATAACTTTAATTTCGGAAGGCGGTGTCAAAAAAAAAGAAAATACAAAACAAATGACACCGAATACCGAAATTAAAGTTATTTTTGCCTTTATAGTGTTTTGATATGGAAGTCGGTTCTATTTTTTGCTAAAAAGTTTTTTTAAGTTCTGTTCTCGCGAGACTTCTCAGGTAGGAAACTTAATTTTGCATTAATAACTTGTTGTTTTAACTCTTCCGGTATTAAAATACTGTTCTCGTCGCTAGTTTCACTCATATTTTACGATTATTTTAATATATTTTAAGTTATTCAACTCTTTACGCCAGCCAAGAAATTTTATTCCCGCTCTTTTATTTAAATTAAGGCGTGTTCGGAAATGGCACCCATGATATTTTATTATTCAAAATATATTACGTATCATTATTGAAACTAGAAATAAATATTTACAGGTTAATTATCAGTTTTATTTGCAGTAAATACTTACTTTCGTTTAAATACAACATTAAGTTGAAAATTCAATGAATTACATTAAAAGACATAATTATGTTTTTGCAAAATTTCTTTAGTTAGTACGAAATTCCGAACGTGTTTGTCTTTGAGGTCGAATTCAAAATCGGAACTTCGAAAGGTCTGGTCTTTGTCTCTCTCTCTCTTTCTAATGGCGAGAAAGAGATAGAGTGTGAATGTTTCGAATTGTATGATTAACCCAAGGCTGAATAAGATATTCGTGGCTTTCTGAAAACAAAAATTAACAACTTACTTTGTCTCACTCAGTGAGCAAAATCGCATTTTGCTCACTGATTTCAGGCAACAAAACCTACATGTTTGAGCTACTGAAGTGAAATAGTTATTTGTTATACAAGAGTGCAAAGTTGCTTTTTAACCGCGTGCTCAATTTTGATGACCGAGCAAGCGAAGGATTCTAAAATTGAATCACGAGTGCAGCGAGTGATTCAAACATTAGAATCCTGAGCGTTAGCGAGGGAATCAAAAGAGCACGAGGTGAAAAATCTTTGCACTCGAGTGCAACACGTAACTTTTCATCCCACCTCAGCGAGGAAATGACTAAACGCAAAAAAAAAAATGGCGCGCAAAGCAAATTAAAAAAAAGTAAGTACACCAAGAAGGTTCCAGAGTTTTAGTTTATAACAAATTAAAAAAAGTTGTATGATTAATTCGGCCCCATGGAGGTAGAAGTAAATAGGTTTAATGATATTTTGAATTCACAAGCTTTTATCCTCTAGCGGATAAAAACGGCTTTTGCACTCAGATATCGAAGAGCAAAAATACTCTTTCCGAGATGGGGGGATGAAAATGTTATTTTCACTTCAGTAAACAAGAACGAAACTTTTACTGAAGATCTTAGTTTGATTAACAAAATAATGTACCTACTTCACATTATTATTTTCTCAATAAAATTACAAAAAAAAATAACAAAATTAAAAACCTATCTTGTGTAAATAAACTAAAATGTCGACCATGTCGTTACATGGTCGACATTCCACCCATCGGACTATAAGACAAACGGTGATGCGCCATCGTTATGGCGCATCACCGTTTGTCTTATAGTCCGATGATAGAACGGGCTTGGCGGAATTCGATTGTGTAATTCCATCACACCCTCCCCGAAATGTAACCGATAGACTTGCAACTCGTCGTTGATGTTCAAGGCTCTGGAGCTTTGACTTGACCAGTGCATCGTTGCCAATGAGTCTCTTGGCCCGTTTCTCAATAGACTCAAGCGCGTCCAAATTGTATTTGGCAGATCTATCCCAAATATGAGAGCAGTAGTAGCTCCATACACGACCGAACCTGGGCTTGATACAGATTGAGCAACTGTTCCGGTGTGAAGTACCGTCTCACCTTTGCTAAGATTCCCAACTTTTTTGATGCTAGTTGAGCCTTAGCCTCGATAAATGGACCAAAATTGAGGGTGGAAGTTAGTGTAACCCCAAGAAGCTCAATATGATCGGTTATCGGCACGATTACATCACAGAAAGTGGGAGCTGGTTCGAATTGGCTCCTTTTTGAGGAGAAGAGACAAGCCTGGGTATTAGCTGTATTAAACTGGACCAAGTTGGCATCACCCCATTCGGAGACAGCCTTCAAGGACAAGTTCAAGCGCCTAGCCATGTCCTCACGGAGAGACTGGATCTGACCCACCAGCACGCACGCTGGACACATATCTCTCAGCAACTGTGCTGAGAGAACCGATCCCTGAGGGACCCCGTCATTAATAGCCAATTGGCAATTGGCAATTTAGCAGTCATCAATGACCACTCGAATGGACCGATCTCTCCGGAAGTTTTCAATAAAAACGCAAAGTTGAGTGGGTAAACCGAAAGAAGGAAGCTCAGCAATAAGGCTATCATGCCAGACCCTGTCAAAAGCCTTGGAGATGCCAAGGGAAACAGCAAGTGCTTCCCCGTGCTAATTCTTAAAAAGTCTTCATTAATTTTCTTCATTATCGCTTTCATTAATTGACGCAATGTCATTAGATGCTACTAAATTTTCATAATAATTAATTAATATTAAAGATAATATTTTTTCTTTCACTAAATTCCGACTTCTAGACAACTTAGCGCGATAATTGGATGTCATCTTTTACTTATTAAACTAAATTGTAACCCAAAAACACAACAATTACAATTTGTATTCATCACAGTGCGGCCGTTGCTCCGTTCAATGTATTGTCAAATCAGCTGATTGGTCCAAACAATAAATAAACGCGCGGCAACTCCCCGCGTATAAGTCTCTAACTACTATTAGGACCTTGTACGTTTAAATTCATGTCACATACGCCGTTATACTGTAGTAAAAAATCGTGTTTCTATGCAGAATTCTTTTTTTTTTTAATAGCTCACATAATTCTTTATATCGATAAGAAGTGTTTACCATAAAAAAGTCAAAATGGCCAAATTGTTAGTTTGGCCCATATACATACGACCCATCGATATGTGAACTAAACTCGTTGAAGTTTACATACATAAATCGATCCATTACACAGACAGAAATAGACGTAAGTGTAATCCTATAAGGGTTCTGTTTTTCATATGTCTGTTTAGAACCCTAATCACTATAAAAATAAAAAGTATTTTTAAATATTTCCTTCGAAAAATATCATTTAGAATTTATTTTCGTTGATGTTTTAATTGGGACGATATATTTTTAATTGGTTAACTTAAAAGGGTACCCTGCCTTTCATTACACGCTAATAAAGGGTTTGTAAAATCCGTTAGAGGTCAGGAAAACCCTCAACGGAAACATCTGAGCTATGAATTACGAATCACACGCCAAGACTAATAAAAGCTTTTTATCGTGAATTTTGAAATTGTTTGACGGCCACGGTTTTATCATCAGGCATTTAGTGGACAGGCTATAAAGAGGATTAAGCCTGCCTGGAAGTAAAGTGTCGGGCTTTATTTAATTATGTAGAACCAATAACTTGAGTATTACTTTATAAGCTTACGCTGACAAGTGCGCTACAATAATACGTGAGTTGCCATTAAACAGATATTTTGATCTGCATGCTTTTTTACGAAAATATTTACTGCTACAATCTGTCTTTAAGTCAAGAGTGAATAGATTACACCTCGACAATCATGTTCTACATAGTCAACTACAACATTGCTTAGCATTGTGTGAAAAGTGGTTGAATGTGAGCCTAACAATAATATAAAAAAATGTTATATATCTATAGAGAGAGATATTGATAGCAATTCATTCATGTCCACCTCTCAAAATTGATGTAGGGATGCGATCCGTGGTACTAAGAATATGGCATCATCGTCCTGGTAGATTCGGCTATTAGCCCACAGGTTCACGTTCTCACAAAGATCTTTTGACACTTTGGATAGCCTTTATAGGCCTATGACGAAGTGTCTCATACATGATTCAAGAGGGAACGAAAATTATATAAAAAGGTTAAAATAACCAGCTGATGGCGGCAGGGTATCGCTATGTAACAAACTTTAAATATCGAATCTAAATGGTGATACCCCACCTGGGTATATCTGACAACATTCAACTATTCATCCACACTTTCACCCCCCATATCTAGTAAATGGCTGAACCAATTTTGACAAAACATATCTAAGAAAACCTACTTTCTATAAAAAATACCGCATAGACAGACACAGAGAGAGACACACATAGCGGTCAAACTTATAACACCCCTTTTTTGCGTCAGGGGTTAAATAAAAGGTTACAATAATCAGCTGATCGAATTTAATGGGACTTTCATCGGATTATGGAGATTGGGATTTACGTGAGGAAATCCTCACAGGCAGAAGGAGTCGCGGGCACAGCTAGTTAAATTATAAAATGTAAATGTTTTGTTATTGAGACACTGTTAGGTTTATGTCAATCTTTAAGTAAAGATGATTTTCAAGGAAGCGCGGGTGTGTAAATTGCCTCTTTATTTTTTTTTATTTTATTGTTAAGTTCTACTTCCTTAAGTTCTGTTTCCAGTCCAACCGGATGCAGCGGAGTATATGTGACTGCCTATCTGACCTCCACAACCCTGAGCTGTTGACTGGCTGCGTAATGCCGGCTCTTCACGTTGGCCAACATAGTGGCGAATGTAGTTCCAATAGGCATTGGCCAACGTGTAGAGGGGGTGTTTGTGCATCTTGGGTTGTATTACACCCCCTCTACACGTTGGCCAATAGGCATTGGCCACTACATTCGCCACTATGTTGGCTAACGTGAAGAGCCGGCATAACACGATATCTGTTGGCTAGACCAGTGTCAGATTTACTGGCTTCTGACTAACTGTAATGACTCTCAAAATGTCCAAATGACAGCCGGGAACGTGCTTTCCGAGGCACAGGAGTATCACACCGCCAACGTCCAAACTCCAGGATACTGCTGAGGAATTCATTACAGTAAAACCCAATAGCACTTTTTGTCCAACCAGGAAATCGAACCTTAGACCTCGTGCTCAGCAGTTCCGACTACTCGACCAACGAGGCCATCTAACGCGATCTAAGTTTATTTATGGTTTCGAGATTCTGATATTCCGGCACTATTGCCGATTGTGTACGTCGATTCTGTAAAATTCGAACAACAACTCGTATCTCACATAGCTATTCACTGTCACTTCGCTTATGGTTCAAAGTGATCTTGATTTTGCATTCTGTAAACAGCGTCGAAGTGACGGAGGAATTACCTTACCGAATGCCACTTCTCACGTCATCTCATAGTTAATCTGTCAAAATCTTTAGTTCAACTCGCTGACACGCTCGCAAGGGTAGCGCTAGTGTAAATTCGAATTAACAACAGAGTTTATAGAATGCTAATCACAACTCACAGCGGATTCAGTTTCGAAGTTTAGAATGAGGTCTTACAGAATAACATAGGAGTTCTAATAATACTGTTATATTAGGAACACTTTTTATGCGCTTTTTGTTTATTTTCTTAGCTTTAAGGTTTAGTTAGCATTAAATAAAATTAATTCTGTTTTTTTTTCTTATTGATATCTCACGTAGCATCAACATAATAGTAGTAATAAGTGGATATTGTTGTTAGTAGTACGATAAGTAATTTTAAGTTACATGTTTATATACAATACACATTGTACTACTGTTTTATGTCCCAAAATAAAATAAAATAAAAAAACATAAATATTTAGACAGAGCTGAAAAACTATTTCTGGAACCTAAACATGGAGACATAATGATCCACTTGATATTGTAGACTAACAACCTCACTGTTATTGAGAACTCTTTGTTCGATTTCGTTTCGTTCGTTCTAAATATAGGCTAGTATTGAGTATTTCATAGCTTATTTTTACCTATGTATATCAATAAAAAGACAAAAAAACCGAACATGTTATGAATACGTCCATTTTAGACCAAAATAAAGCTACACACTTTTCTTGTTATAGGTACATAATATTCTTAATCAACTAGATACACTCCCTTAATATCTGTCTGTCTCTAGTTATGTCACCATCAACTTACAGCCAAAACGATCTCTACGCTGCTTTTGATGGCGCCGTGGACGTGGTGGATTTCTGGGCTAACAGAATATCAATGTTGTCCTGCCAACGTGAAGAAGAATTTATCTCACTAGTTTAATTACCGTCAAAGACTTTTAGCGATAAGATCGCCCTTTGTATCACCCGTTTTTAGTCGTTAAGTCCTTATTTTTTTCTTTGTTACGGTATACAATAAAGAGTACCTTTATCTATCTAAGAGTATATCTAAAGACAGCTTCATCATACTTAGTTTTTACTTCTTATTACTCCGACGTGGGTTGACTTTGCTGTATAGTTTTAGTGCACCTACAGGGGCCAAACCAGTGGTGACGTAGGTTAAAGTGAAGAACGTCACGGATGCATTTACGGACCTATGAGCTCAATGTAAACCAATTAGAGTCCGTAGACTAGCTGTATTTCTGCAAAGACGACGGCGATGCACCATCGTTATATGGTGGATATCCCACCCATACGCACAAAACGTTTTAGGAATACTTTCATTGTGCGTTCGGCTAAGGAGTGGAATTCCCTCCTGGAGTCTGTGTTTTCTGATGGCTATAACCTAAGGGTCTTTAAGTCAAGAGTGAATAGGTTACTTCTAGGTAAGCGTGCTTCATCTTAGACCACATCATCACTTACCACTTACTTAAAAAAATCTCTTTCAGAAACCGAAGGTTTTGTCTATGCAAATATGGACGAAGTTATCATGTCAATTAGCTAATTGACATGATAGCTGCAAGAGATTTATTCTGAAGGGTGGCAAGGTTGACATCTGTCAGACGTGTCACTGACCTGGCGAATCCTGGGCGAATCGATTCGCCAATTTATTTCTGGTTGTTGAAACATATGTAGGTACATGTTCTTTTTTAATCTTTATTTATTTAAGGAATTTTTAACAATATGTTATGTTAATTCCAACGTAACCTTATAAGTTGTAAATTATAAATTAACTAATAAATAAATTTTGTATGTAGCTCTTTCTGATCTGATATAGATCCTCCTAGTGAAGTGACGAAACTTCTAACGTCCATATGCCTACATGTAGTCGTTATTTAGATTTTAGGGATATGTAAACTAGAAGTAGTTAAATTAATAATACTTTGTATAAAGGTACCTTCTTTATAGTAATAAATGATGACAAAATTTACTTTGTTATTTATTTATTATTTTTATACTTTTATCACAGTCTGAATAACAGGTAACTCACCTTCAATTTTAAAAATAAATTATGTATAATGTTATGCGCGCATAATATAGAGCGCCATGAATACTTGTAAATAATGTGTATAAAAACGTGTGCCCTGTCAGGAACGAAGATTAGTTCAGAATTTCAGGATATAGGTACAACCAGCGGCGCACAATGGCTCGTCTGCCCGAATCTCAATACTCACACGCACACACATAATAGAAAGGAGCAGTGCGAGAAAGTCGCATGGAGGAGGCATAACGCTTTTTCCTAACGTGACGATTTTTATCAATCAACTATCTCCTTTTCGTTAGCACCATCTTGAATTTTGATTGAAACTTCATGATCGTTTACAACGCCCTTTAAAACCATAGGAACGACACCCATGACGAAAAATTTGCAAATTTCTAGTGCCACCATCTTTAATTTTGATTTTGACACTAAAAAAGTTTGACACACCCTCCAGCTTCGCCCAGATCGGAAGGCAGTCATTGGATGGTTTCCCGTCCTTAAAAAAAAGCCTCATTCCAGATGTAAAACGGTTCGAGATAGAAAATCAAACACATCATTACAAGGTAAATAATAATTATGTTTAATGCCTTTTCCATAATATTTCAGAACGATATCCAGATGTATCACTTAGATAAGTATATAATAATAAATCCTGTACCCTGCTAATTTAAATTATAGGTCAGCACTGGCGTTGCAGGCGTGTTTACTAATCGATGTCTTAAGCAAGAAGGCCGACCGTTAGTCTTCAATCATAGAAATCACACCAAACGTCATGACCGATTGACGATCGATTGACAAGCTATTGAAGCTGTCAAATGAGTTACATCGGTTTTAGTCGATTAAATAATTACGGTTGCCAGAAATAAGCTAACAACAGTAACTAAGTATGTGATGGAAGTTTTGAATAATTTAAAGGTGCTTGCCTGTTCTAGAGACAAGTTAAGTCCTCTAATGTGGTCACAGGTGTCCTCCGGCGTCTAAATGGACCATCAGACTTAGCAATAAACTTGGCAGTAGACAGCAATTAAATAAATTGTGGCAGCTCTGATTTATTCAGGGAAACTGGAATACGTAATTTTTATTTAGGTAAATCTATACATACATATAAATAAAATTGAAATGCCTGTCTGTGATTTAAAAATGACTGTGTTTACTGAACTGCTTATGGTTATGAAAAAGTTTGTTGAAAAACTTTTTTTAAACTGATTTACTAGGACTCAGTCAAGGATAGAGGCGGTAATAAGTAGGCTACGTTTCATACCGGAATACCCACGAGATCGGGGTTTACCTACGCCGTTAAAACTGCGTAGGCAATATCTATTAAATCGCACGTGAAAGAAGTCGCGGGCATAGTTAGTTTTAAAAATTTATCTGGATGTCCCACTAAGGACTAATTAGTATTTATACAAACTGTGTCTATCATCACTCTTATTCAACTCTCCTGTCATAGGTCTGCTGGAAGAAATTTCTTGTGAAATAAGCAGTAACTTTGTGCTTTTTTGTCTGTATTTGTGTCAATTATGTACATAAATAAACAAGATAGAATTGTCAAGTAGATAGATACTTTCATAAAAAGAAAGATATTTTTAGATTCTAATAATACCTTACCGTACCTTTACATTCAACTATTATCATTTTTATGATTGACTAGCTTTTGGCCCACGACTTTTTTTGTGTAGGAGGCTATTCCCGCATAAATCCTAATCCCGTGGGAATTTCGGGTTCAAAATGTATCCTATGTATTTTCCAGGGTCCTAAGCTAATCCTATGCCAAATTTCATCTAAATCGGTTCGGCGGTTTAGGCATGAAAAGTACAGACAGACAGAGTTACTTTTGCATTTATAATATACTAGCTTCTGCCCGCGACTTCGTTCGCGTGGGAAGGTTTTCTCGCGCAAATCCCGATTCCGTGGGAATTTCGGGATAAAAAGTAGCCTATGTGTTATTCCAGAATGTCAATTATCTACTGACCAAATTTCATTCAGATCCGTTCAGTAGTTTTTGCGTGAAAGAGAAACAAACATCCATCCATCCTCACAAACTTTCGCATTTATAATATTAGTAGGAAGTAGGATTAGTAGGATGGATATGGATTACATAAGTTTCGTCCAATCTGACTAATAAAGTTTTACGATCGTTGATAACGAGATAATATTCATGATAGTTGAGCTGATAACAATAGTCAACAGTTCAAAATACAGTAGATACACAGGATGTCACGAACACGCGCAGTTTTCCCACTATCAACAAAACAAAGTCACCTGCATGGAATTATCACTATCATATTAATTACCTATCTCTCCATTTACTTAGCTTATGCTGTATTACTATACAGCATAAGCTATCTCATATAATCTTTATATTATCTTAGAGTACAGAAATTTAAAATTTAATATATTCATTAAAAGAAACATACAGATAGAGAAAACTTTATTGGGATATCCTGTGACTTGGATTCATGTTCCGTTGTAGTGTGTCTGTGTTCTGTGTACGTTCTGTAAGAGGTGTAGGTTTTTGGCTGTGGCGGTATCACATCATCGTTTACTAAGATAACATAAGTTGTATTATCACGAACTACGTCTTCTAATTTCATCTTACTTATATTACTAATATTATAAATGCGAAAGTTAGTGAGTATAAATTTATGGATGTTTGTTAGTCATTCACGCCAAACTACAGAAAGGATTTGAATGAAACTTGGTACGTAGATACTTAGGTGACATCCTGAAATAACACAAAGGCTACTTATTATCCCAGAATTCCCACAGAATCGGGATTTAAGCGGGAAAACCCTCAACCTAGAAACGAAGTCAAGGGCAGAAGCTAATTAATTCCTTCAATTATGGTATGGCAGTATAAGCCCGACCTCTGCTACACCTGAGAGTGAGTATGAAGAGTTGCGACTGCTAGGAAAACGCCAAGTTGATGTAGCTCGAAGAGTAACGTTAATTTGGATTTATTAGGACAATTCTGCAGAGCTCCATTCTTAACAGGTTCCCTGTCCCCATACAAAGGTGTCATTGAAAGGTTCTACGCTCAGTTGTTCTTTTCAAGATTCTTTTTTGTGTCAAAACAAAAGTTGTAGATAAACATTAGTATAAAAATATTTGTGTAAAAAAAAAAAAAATTGGTCACAAATGATTCATGAACGTTCGGCAAAGAATCTATTAGAATTTTAATATCTATAAACATGTCAGGTTCAGATGTCTCCACTCTATGTTACGATTCTGCTGATCTGTGTCTATATGCTAAAAGTACCAAACCTAACCAAACGGTAAAGTATCTAACCTAGATAATCTACAGTATTTGTTGTTGAGCAATTGATGAGTGAAAACAGATAAAATAGGTTCACGCTATACGGACGACGAAGTTAGAAGAATGTTAGAAGATAGTAGTGATGATGGGCAAGATTTTAGTGATGGTAGTGGAGAAGAATACTTACCAAATCGAAGTGATGCAGACGATTCGGTTACTTCGGGAAACCAAACAGAAGATATAAGTTCGATTACCAATGAAATGCAGTCTTTTCGCGAACCTTCGGCGGTAAGTTTGAGAGAAACGATAGAAGAAAATGTGAGAGGACCGGTTGAGGAAAATGTGAGAGGATTACAGGAAAATTTTACAGAACCAATGCAGGAAGAACTACAATGGTCGGAGAATATTCTTCCCATTGGGCGAGAAACATTTACAGGTAATTCGGGCGTGCAGGATATTCAGTCAATTACAGACCAACCCGGTGAAATTAGCGTTACAAAACTTTTTGAATATTTTGTTTCTGACGACGTTATCGAAATTATGGTAAACAAAACAAATGACTATGGTCAATTGTTGAAGGAAAGATAGACAATGAGACATAGTAGGATGATGCGCTGGAATGACGTCAATAGTGCAGAACTAATAAAAAATGTTTGCGGTCATTCTACTGATGGGTATAAAACAAAAGAAAGTCATAGTATAAGTCGTTTTCTTTTGCTTCGCATAGACTTTGTAACATTTAGGGCGTTCAATTTAAATATTTTTATTTTTGTATGAAAATCTGGTGAACTAAAATATGACGACTTTTTAAAAGTCATAGAACAAAAGTTGTTGATTATGATGTTAGTAACATAGTCCCGAGAGGTTTTCGGTGTTTTACAATTAACCCTGTATATCCCAGGTGATACGCTCGTCGTCGACGAATCACAAATAAATCATCAAGGTAGATTACGTATAAAAACATTACAACCCAGCTAAGGCTAGCAAATACGGGATAAAAATATACAAAATGTGCTCTGTGAATAGTAGTGTTGCCCAAACGAGAGTCTCGCAAGAGTCTCGTTTGGGCAACACTAGTGAATAGCTACACTTGGCCCTACATCGTATACGCTGGATCAACAACGGCTCTTGAGGGCCTTGACAAACTAGGTACAGTTGTTGTAAAACTATGTCTACCGCTTCTCAATGAAGGAAGACTTATTGTGGCTGATAATTATTATACGAGTCTCGGGTTAGCGAAATACCTGAAAGACCGTAACACTGATTTGTGTGGCACACTCCGTAAAAACAAAAAAGGTTTGCCGCAACAAGTTTTGCAGAAAAAACTCAGAAGGGGCGGAGTTATAGCTAGGCAGTTAGATAACTATGTTACAGTCCTCAAATGGCACGACAAAAGAGACGTTCTCATGATTTCCACGTGTGATGACGATGAAATGGTACCTTCCTACAACTGGAGAAGAGACGAGACATTGAAGCCTAGAATGACGGTTGAATACAATACCGCTAAAAAAGGGATAGATGTTTCAGATCAGCTTGGTTCCTATTATTCCCCTCTGAGAAAGAGCCTAACTTGGTATAAGAAAATCGCATATGGTCTCATGTTTAAAGCCGCCATAGTAAACACGCGCATCATTTACAACGAACTTACAGGAAAAACAATGACTGTATTGCAAGTTCAAGAAATAATTATACGGTCTTGGCTCGGAGAAGCAGCGACCGAAAAGCACCGCCCAAAGCCTCCAACGCAAGGTAATACTTCCATCACAAGTCACCAACTAACGGAAATCCCTAGGAACGACGGAAAACTAGTTCGGAAGCGGTGCTCTGCCTGTTATGCCAATATAAAATCAGCTCAAGGCAATCCACTTCGTGCCAAACAAGTAAACAAAGAATGCAAGATGTGTAACAAAGCCTTCTACTTGAGCTGTTTCAATGAAAACCATAAAAACTGATGTGTGTTTACAAATAAACTGATTTCAAATAACCGTATATGATTATAATTACGTAAATAAAACTTTATGATTTTTGTAACAAAATGACTTTTATTGCCAGCAAAATTGACCCCCAAGTACTTAAAAAAAAAAACAAAAATTACCAGATTTTATTTTGTACAAATTTTGATGATTTGTCCTTTCACGTCCCATACAAAAAACAAAATTAGCTCTCCACGTTCAGATACAAAAAAAATACCGGAACAAGCATATGAAATTGTGCAAATATGATTCATGAGCGTAACAGACCGGGTACAAAAGCGCTCCCATGAATCACACATGATTCATTGGACAGGGAACCTGTTAATTATGATTTCCATTCAACAAATTGCCCTATTCTTGACATTTTTCGGACACCCACATTTCTCCAATTACCTACAGTTGAGACCGTCCTCGAAAACTGTATTTTAAATTTTAATACGGGCCGGGCTTATTGTCATGCACCGGGCACAATTCCAAGCTACGAACTGCCATATAAATTCGTAACGAGCTTACCTAATAATGTTCGGTTCGACCTCTGAAAACAAATTCAGGACCGAGAGGTGTCATTTTACTTTAATGGCCTAAAAAGTCAAGTTATTCTCGTTTATCAATTTGCGCTATTTGGTTTTTCTTCTGTTGGTATAATTTGTTCTTCATAGTATCTATCCCAGTAGGCATTTTATGATCGAAATAAATCAATGGTGTAGCAATAGCCATATGACACAATTGTTACGACCCTAATTTACGAAGTCCCTCATTAGTTTGGTTTCCCAATCTACCCTTGCCTTACAATGTCGTAAATAAAACAGAAAAGGCAATATGTTTATTTATTGCTTACACTGTAACCAATTTCCTGACTTCTTGCGATTTTTTCTTTTTTGACATTATCGGCTATACTACTCTCTCTTTTTATTAAATTTATTCCGTCAAAGGTTTCTATTATAGCAGAGTTATCTAACTATTTTTTGACTTTATCTATTACCAATTAATAGTTAAAGGCTTTTTAGAAAACCTCGAAAAATGATTCAAGTGCCCCTGTACCTGGGTCAAATTAAACAAAAACTGGGGGTAGTTGAAACACCTGAGTACAGAATAATTTAAAAATAATTTTTGAATATCTCTAAAACTTTAACTTTAGACTTATATCACCCTATGTCAGTCTTCGAATGTAATAAAAGCATATGGTACATTTTGCCTGTCAATCTATGTTATAATACTTAATTATTTCAGTAATGAGATCAGCTTACAAAATTAATCATAATTTGTAAAAGTTTCTTCTACAAAATCTAACGCTTTTTAGTTTAGTGTCTAACAACATAAGTTTTATTTCAAATAAAATAACTAACTGAGTATCTTCTTAGTCGACAAAATCAAAAAACAAATACGAATATATTACCTAGGTTAATCAGATTCACGGTTATGACACAAGTATTGAAATATTTGATTGGCTTGTGGATGGCTCATTTGGATCAAAAGCAGTTTCATTAGCTTGGAATTTGGGCATTGGAGGTGTGGCAGGTAGAATTGCCACAGCATTCAAATTTTCTGCTTCAATTGACTGAATCCAAACCGACAACTTGACCTTCAGAAATAATGGTTGATGTTGGAGTTAGAGATGAGATATACTTGCAAATATCAATACCAGGGCTTGCAAGTACGAGTCTGTATAAATACCAGGGTTGGAAACCAGGTATTAATATACTAGAAAGTATTTTGAGCCACTTCGGATTTCAGTCTACTAGTCCAGGTCGTACCATGCCACAATCTAGTACGGCTTTTGTAGATGAATTCTTTCCTTCCTACTTAATTTACTGAAATTAATAATTCACTTAATTAAATTCACGGAAATATGTTTTCTTTGCACATGCAAGCATAAGGCATAAGGTTTGACACTCCCGATTTGTATGATATTAATGCTTTGCACATTTTACATTCAGCTTTATTTTAGCCAAACTTTTCTTAGGAGCCATGGTTTGTAACTGTATTTTTATTTACAACTAGTAAGTCTTATCAATTTTAAAAGAAAACACTTAACTACAGTTCAAAAATCGTCTTTTACCTATTTAAATATTTACATTCCTAACTAATAAACAAAGTCACGAACACATAAAAAAGCAGTTTTGTTTATTTACACACTAACTGTTAATAGTTTAAATTCAATAAACTCGCGAAATAACAAAGTCACGGTCAGTTGGTAAATTGCATAACAAGCTCGCACTCACTTCTCAGTATTTATATGTATCATCTATGCACTCACTCAAACGACAACTGACGAAAGAAAAATAAAAAACGTAAACATAACAAAATATTTTCTAAAATACTTTCGTTCACGCAATAATGTGTCTTTTATTAATAGTCATTAGGGTGAATGGCGCCGCAAACTACTCAAAAGAAAAGAAAAAGTTCCCTGATGCACACACCTACACAGATTTCGGTTTATGTACTCAGACAACTTTGGAATATTTAGAGAACTACTACACAATCGCATTTGCAAATGAAAAATACTTTGAACCTTGCAAATATTTTTTTTCTGATACGATTATGCTCCTTTTTGCTGAGGCAAAACTAATCAATTTCCTATGCAAGTATTTTCACATCAATCCAAGCCCTGTTGGAAGAAAAAATACTTGCATAGGAAATTGACCCGTGATTTCTTATAAATAAGAAGCACAATCGCGTTTACATATAAATACTTGCAAAGACAAACCGTATACTAGAATAGACTTGCATACGAAATTGAAAGTATTTTCTATCTGTATAGGAAATTGAACCGTGATTTCCTAAGAATAAGGAGCATAATCGCGTTTACAAATAAATACCTGCATAGAGACGAAAGTTTCTACTTTTATTCAATCCAAGCCCTGTTGAAAGAAAAAATACTTGCATAGGAAATTGACCCGTGAGTTCTTATGAATAAGAAGCACAATCGCGTTTACATATAAATACTTGCAAAGACAATCCATATACTAGAATAGACTTGCATACGAAATTGTTACGTAGTCTCTTACAGATAATGAGCATATTCGCATAGTAATTACCCATATCATTAACTTCTCCTTAGATTCCGGGCAATTTCCGTCCTTATGGCGTATGGCCTATGTCCGTCCACTTCCTAAAATATCGAATCCTTCCCTGTCTAATCATTTTCGACCCATATCCATTCTCCCTTTCCTGTCAAAAGTGCTCGAGGCCTGTGTTCACAAACAGTTTTCTGCGTTTGTTTACCGCAATAACCTTGTAAGCCCATTCCAGTCTGGATTCAGACCCGGGCACAGTACATCCTCTGCTCTTCTTAAAGTGACTGGTGACATTAGAGAAGCTATGGAGGATACTAAAGTTACTGTATTAATATTAATTGATTTCTCCAATGCCTTTAATGCGGTCAGTCACGATATACTCCTTGCTATCCTCTCCCATCTTATGGTTTCTTCCGAGGCGCTGGAATGGTTCTCTTCTTATCTTCGGGGACGTCAGCAGTCGGTACGCGTTGATGAGAGATCTTCGAGTTGGCGTGGCCTGGATGCTGGTGTTCCACAAGGCGGTATTCTTTCTCCATTATTATTCTCTGTCTTCATTAACTTTATTACTCACTGTCTTCGGTGTTCGTATCATCTTTATGCCGATGATCTTCAATTATATACAGCTGTGCGGGTAGAAGGTTTGTCAGACGCTATAGGGGATGTAAACCGGGATTTGGAGGCTATCAATGGCTGGTCTGATAGATTTGGAGTGTCAGTAAACCCCTCAAAATGTCAGGCCATCGTTATTGGTAGTTCACGTATGATGGGTAGAGTGGCGGCTATCTCTCTACCTCCTATTATTTTTAATGGTGTCGTCATTCCCATTAGCCCCAGCGTAAAAGATCTCGGTTTGCATCTTGACTCGACACTTGGCTGGCAAAGTCAAGTATCTAGTGTCAGCCAAAGGGCCAATGGCACTTTGCGTTCTTTGTATCGTTTGAGGAACTTTTTGCCTGTTAAGACAAAGACTATGCTTGTGCAGACTTTAATTTTCCCTTTGATTGACTATGGTGACGTGTGCTACTACGACCTGAATGCGGTCTTGCTGGATAAGCTTGACCGTATTCTTAATAACTGCATTCGGTTCATATTTAACTTAAGGAAATATGACCATGTCTCAAGTTTCAGGTCTGAGCTTAAATGGATGACCATTCGTCAGAGGAGAAGTTTGCGCGCTTTGACAACGCTTTTCTCACTACTCAACTCTCCCAGCCCACCTTCTTATCTATTATCTCACTTTCAATTTCTATGTTCTTCACACAATAAGAATCTACGTTCATCCAATAATCTTCTCTTACTCTGTCCTTCTCATACTTCTGACTTTGTTCATTCTTCTTTTCATATCCAGTCGATTCTCCTCTGGAATGCGCTTCCTCTCGAGATCAGGACGGCTGACAATCGCTACGCATTTAAAAGGAAATTGCGGATCCACTTTCTTCACCAATAAGCAGAATTTCCATATTTAATTTTCATTTGCTTCTTAAGTATATATGTATGTATATGTATTTATATAAGTATTTATTCATATATATTATTTATGTTGATTTCTATTTTATGATATTAGGTTTTTTTGTTTTCATCACTCATCACTATTATCTATTATAATTATTTTTCCAATATAATGTTCACGTACATATTGCACCTTCCACTCTATCTCTTCACCACTCATGGTTGACTGGTAGAGAATGCCTACGGCATTAAGTCCGCCTTTGTACTTATGTGCATAAAGTGTAAATAAATAAATAAATAAATAGTCGGGCGATCGTCAAGCCCCGACCGGAGCGAGTCCGACTCCGAGTAGCCGTATAAAATACTTTGAAGTCTTGCAAGTATTTCGGATCGGTACCTGGTGTACGTACTTGGAAGTAAATACCTGGTGTAAAAACCTGGTCGCGTAAATACGTACCATCCCTAGTTGGAGTCCCGATGTATGTTTATAAAAACCGGTCGTGTCGGGCCACGCGCAGTGTAGGGTTCCGTAGTTTTTATAACAGCCAAGTGCGTATCGTATTCGCTGACTGATCGTTTCGTACCATGCTCTAACTAAAAGCCAAACATGACTACCTAACTAATTTGACTTCCTATACAAATATTTTGCACGGAAAGTTTTAATTTTTTTTAAAGATTTGTATAAAATTTGTCATAGCCGGTGTTTTGAATTTAAATACAGGACAGGCTACACTACTCAATCGTCACAAGAAACTAGCGTGATACAACTGACACTTAGCGCCATCTATCGACATTTCTATGGAGTTGTTCGAAATTTTCGAGTCAAATATAATTGATCGACTATTACTCGTAAACTTGTAAAGCCCACTTATGTGTGATACTTTTCCTTTAAACTTCGTTATATATAGGTACTACTGCCGTGACATTTGAATTTCTAACTACAACCGTTTAGTTGATAGAGGGGGAGGACACTTGACTCTAACGATAATTGCTACTTTAAAGCTTGATAAGTTATGAACGGTTTACTTAATCAAAAAACGGTCTTCCCGAACCCCTAATATTTTTAAAAGACCTATCCAACGATATCCCATACTATGGGAAGAACGAAAATAACAAATTATCATCTCACTTTACATGTGTGGGAGGTACCCTAAATAATTGTTTTTTTCAAAATTTTATATCACCACTTTTTTGGCGTCATTAACGTGTATACTCATGCCAAATTACAACTTTCTAGTACTAATAGTTTTTGAGCTAAACCGCGGACAGACGGACAGACAGACGGACATGGCGAAACTATAAGGGTTCCTTGTTGACTACGGAACCCTAAAAAAGGGCTGATAGTTGGTGACTTGGTAAGTAGATGAGTGTAACGTTTGTTACTGGGTTTAGTCTGTTAGTTACATAAGTTATGTGACTTTTCAAGTTTATAAACTAACTTTCTTGCCTCCTCTTTTGAGAGCCTAAATTATTGTACGCAGCACATCTTCTCAAATATTTCGCCAACACCTTTTTCTGCTATTCAGACAAGACTTTTTACGATCAAGAGTAAGCCATTAGCTTCAGCATCAGTCTGTATCAATATACAGACTGATGCTGAAGCTTCTTCATTCACGCTATCACGCTTCTTTTTATATATGAACAAGGAAGTTAATTTTACTCCATATTTTTCAGGTGTTTGTCTTGCTACTAAAGGCATTCCTAATGGAATGCCTTTAGTTTCGAACTTGTAGTAAGCCTTCATGATGTCGCATTCTCTGCTATTTGTAGTTTTTGGATATCTTAAAAAATAACATAGATACAGTAGACATCGTAAAATCAAAACAATATACTGAGGTCAATGGAAACACGTTTCTATTGCCCCCAAGAATTTTGTTTCAAATGACCCGTCAACCTATGTGTGGAAATTAAATTACGTAAAAAGATACCGATTGTTCTAGGCACACATAAACCACATTATAATTGACAAGAATACACATACGTATAGTAGTTTAAGTCACAATAAAAAACTACTAATGGCTATTAGTTAACAAATAAATGAAAAACATGAAAAATACTTACATTTTGGGTGAAAAAATAATATAGTCACATAAAAATTACCGACATGCCAGAAGCTGTGGCGTGCAATGCTCGACAGGTTCCAACACAAACGCCGATCCTTTCCCTCCTTGGGTCCCGCCGCTGAGCCTACGCACCTCGTAGTTATTGAATTTGTTTCAAATGACCCATGTTTCTATTGACCCCAGTCTCCCCTATTTGAGGGAGAGGATGGCGTCCTCCCTCCAGCCCAGCCGCAGTGGTAGACGCCCACGGCGTCGGACGTCGGCCGACGATCTCTGGCCACCGTAGGCGCGGGCATGCGGACAGCGAGTAAAGGGCAACTCGCTGTCCGACCATGGACCATGCCCGGGTCGACGGCGCGTCGTGTTCCACGCGCGCCTCAAAGAGCGTCAGCAATATGACGAGGCCCCCCCATAGAGGGCCGAAGCCTGCCGGGGTCGTGGGACTCATCCCGTTACCGTGACCCCGGTACGTAAAGGGTTATTGAAGGAACACCGTGGATTTTAGTCAGTAAAAGTCTGACAGTCCCTCCCACCCTGCCCGGAGTGGGAGGACTTATTTGATAATTTTACCACGATAAAAAAAAAAAAAGTCTCCCCTATTTTGTAAAGTATAAGTTTATGATAAGCAAACTGTTTACTGTAAAGGATTCCTCAAAATAAATATGAATTTCTGATGAAAACACATTTGTTAACCCCATCTTCCTTTATAGGTATGTACTACTTTATATTATATTTATATAGGCTACTTTAAGTTATTCTTGGTAGATGTCGTAAAGCGTTTCAGCGTCACAGAGACATCTACCAAGAATAACTTAAAGTAGGGTACTAAATATAATCAAAGCTTTTCAGTTTAGAAGGCAGAGTGAGCTTTTTATCTTCCTCCCATCTGTTAGATAAAGAGCAAATTGTTTAGACACCACTTCAACTAAATTATAAACTACTTTACATGTGTACTAATAGATGGCGCTGTATTTAGCTCGCTTCAAGCTCGCAATAGATGGGTAGCAGGATAGATGGCGCTAGTAAGTTATAAAACATGGTTTGTAGGTCGGCACCTTTTTAGGGTCCTGTAACTGAATGGCACCCTTATAGAATATTCATATCTGTCTGTCTGCCCATCCGTCTAGCTAGATGTATACTATGAACTGCTTTACGATTTTATATAAATATAGGAGAAATCTAAAAGTAAGAGAGTAGGAGACTCCTCTTAATTGTTGATATTTTCTTTTTCTAATTTAATTAACTTATGGGGTCGCTGTCTATAGATATATAGGTTCCTAAAACCATTTTTTCTGAAAGTCAAGCATTTAAAATTTAAAAAAAATATAAAATGTGTTTCCCACTCTAACTTTTAAAATTATAAAGAGAAAATTAAAAAAAAAAAAATATGCCATAGATCTCAATCAAAACTTTCAACGCTAATTTGGCTTGAATGAGATAATAGTCAGCAGTTTTTGAGATATTATAGCACGTTTCCCAAGCGTGATGTATTGCAGTCACTTGTGGGATGGCTCTGCAAAATCCTAATTTGCTACACTGGACTCCATTGAGTGCAGAGCTAACAGGCTTATAGGGGACTAGGCGCTAGTCGATGCACTTCACAGCCTGGCTTATCGGAAAAGCGTTGCTTGCCTGTCGGTTTTCTACAGATTGTACTTCGGGGAGTACGCGCCGGAGTTCCATGACCTGATCCCTCCATTTCCCTTTCACTACTCTATCAGACGCACTACTGGGTACTATCCAGAACTGGTTGATACACCGTCTTGAAATACCAAGCGCTTCTCCTCCACATGCAATCAAAGTTTTCCATTTTAGGTATGGTTTTTGATGGTATGGTTTTTAATGTTTTAAAATTATGTCTAAAGCTAAATCAAACAGTATCTAAATAATTAACCAATTGAAAACATAGATAAAAATGATCGTTTTATGGTATTCAAAGGTTTCGTAGTCCCTATTTTTATTATGATTTTTTTGTTAATGACACGCTTTTGGAATTAGGAAGTCCTGTTCCCACTGGTAACATCAAGACGTTGTAGGAAATTACAAATACATAATGTTTTATTCCCGCACCAAAATATTTCTCAAATTAGTCGGTGATTGGAGTCCCTTTTTTTAAGCAAGTAATGCTTGTTTTAGGAGACTCAGATCCTCTATAATCTATACTTATATTATAAAGCGGAAACGTTTGTTTGTTTGTTTATACGTATTAATCTTCGAAAGTACTGGGTGGATTTGGATGAAATATGGTATGACAGTAGCTTCAAACTCGGGAAAGGTTATAAGCTACTTTTTACCCGTCTTTAAAAGAAAGAGTGAGAAAGTCCACGGGAGTGAAACCCCGCGTGACTTCTATTTAATATAATTCTACAGTTTACAATTTCATAACAATTTCAAGTTCAAGTTCGTCTTGGGAAGGTTTCAAAAGTGAGAAAATATAGAGACAAATCACAGTACGAACACTGGATCAACTAGTTACAATTTAAAATTTTATTACATGTTAGTGGTGGTTTGAACCCAGTCAGGTCCGTTACTTTGTGTAATTATCAGTAAGTATATTATCGCACAGAATGTTTACGGCATTAAGTTGTTCTTACGTGCATGAAGTGTAAATAAATAAATAATTTATATAATTACCACTGCTCTGAAATCGGTGGAGGCAAACATCGTGACGAAACCGGCTAACCTAGGACCAAAAATTTAAGACATAAACCACTCTGGTCCTGCGAGGCGGATTACGCGGTACGCCCCATTCCCTATCATAGACAAATGGGAAAGGGTTTGTGTCTCAGCAGTAGGAACATGAAAGGCTAAATTAAGTGTTTCAATTATAAGTTTTACCTCTCAGGCAATATTATTCTGCAGCTATAAGTTGACACGTTAGTAATAATTCCATAATATATTCTGACTTATGTGGACAAGGGTCTTCGTTAAATTGCTCCCCAATTATAACTCAACGAACAAAAGCGGAACCAATAAGCTCCTAACCTAGACGTAAATTACACTCAAAAACCGTTTACTTAAACGGCTATTCTGAGACATAATTACCTGCTAAATATTTGGACGCATCTTTAGTGGTCAACCACTTATTACGCTACCCTATATTCGCGCCCGGCCCCAAAAACTATAATACAAACTGGACAAAAATTCTAGGTAGGATGCTTACTGAATGCCTCTCGTTGTATAATAGTTTGAAGCTATTAGGATAATTTATAGCCGTTTAATATCCAACAAACTCGCAGAGATTTGATTATCGATGTAATATTTTTTTCGTCGGACGCCGCAGATCGCGTGTCGCGTGCTTCCAAGTTTTTTTTTCGGTTTATGTTTCGGGGGTGTAACGCACAAAAAATATTATAACTGGCCAGCGACTACCGGAATATAATTTTTGACAATTTTATAAATTATACAGGCGTATCGCTTAATAATGGGTATCTACGGGCATGTTTTTATTGTGTCTAAGACAGTCAGTGGCATTTGGGTTTGTATTATGTTAGAGCGAATATTGTACTTGTAATACTTTCGATACTATATAAAGTTAGATGATAAGTATTATAACTTTCTATATGGTACTACATTACTACACGAATGAGCAGGAAAAATATTAATTTCTTATAATTAAACTGATCTACAGTTTCATATTTTAATTCATATTTCTTCATACATATTTTTAAGTAGGGCGAGGTTTGTGTTAATTTGAGTTTTGGTTTTAATTCATAATATCATTCCCATAGTGATTGTCATAACATTATCGGCGAATCGGCGCGGGCGCAGTATTGCGGCGGCGAAATTGTGCGGCCGCGCGCGCCTTCGCTCCACCGCGAAACTTGAGCCCTGGCTGCTGCCTGCACTTTACAAACACTACATGACGTCATGGTTCTGTATTGCTAACGTTACATGCGCTTTGAGTGTCAGAAAATTAGCACTTGATGCGAGAGTTATGGATTATTTTTCGTGAACGATCAAAAGATTCCTTTTAAAGAAGTCCAAAATTAATCAGGCTTATTTATGGCAAGTGAGAGAAAACAGACTACTCCTTATTAAAATAACGTTTGTGTTTGTGTCTTGATATACACATTGACATTGAAAATTAATTTCTAGAAACACTAGAATCAGATTACCTCCTTTATGATTGACTTTGCATTGTAAAAGTCTGGGTAGGCCTTTCCTTTAAAAAAAAACGGAACATCTGACTTTATGAAAAACCTATAAGAATTTCTTTTTTCAAAACGGACATCGTAGAAATATCTCGAAGAAACTGCATCTACCTGTATGTAACATTTTGGTCCAATTTTCTCACAATCAAAACAGTTGGAATTCGTATGCCGTGATCACGTTACGAAGCGGCCGGCGCGCCCAGTAGCGATGCCCGCCCGAACGGGGAATTTTTTGTCCCATCTCTGACAGATCGAATTAAAATAAATGCTCCGATAAAGCGTCCTATAATATCATCCTGTATTTGGTTACGAGTGACGTGCAGTGGGAACATACGAACGCCGTAGGTGGGAGCCGATTCTATTTTTAAAGTCGGTCTATGTTTTTTATTATGATTGAGATTGGGAGTATATCAAAAACGTTTAATCGTTTTGATTGTTCGTATTGGGATGTATTGTTCACGGGTAATTGCTACTGCAGTCTTTGAGACTCTTCTCCAATTACCTTCAGTCTACGAGCAAAGGTTTTTACAAATCACTTCCAGTATTCCCAAACATATTTCCCTATTTGTTTAGCCTATGATGGTGTACTATTTATGTATACGTACACTTTTTTATCTTTGCAATTTAAACGTAAACATTTATATGAATCTACTTATAATTATATTGGAATGATTGAGCAGATCAAATCACCTTCATAGGTAACCTCATGGTTATACCAACTGTTGCTAAATACAAATTCGAATAGATTCCCCAATAAGAAACCGTGTATTTCTCATACATTACTTTGAAATTCAATTCATGATGTGCATTTATAGTAAAGCATTTTTTTTTGTATTTAGACCTACGTGCATGAAAAACAACAAAGTGTTTCACACTAACATAATTATTGTGAATGTTCTACTGATAAAGTGTTATAATAATGTGTAAACAAAATTTCAACAAACAGGTACATTAGATAACAACAGTCTTCAACAAACTCACTCGGCCGTAAAAGCTACTGAATTCAACGGAAAAAGGTTTGCCTTTTTTTCTGGCAGACCGTTACAAATTGCCAGATGGTCTATTTTCTTGTTTCAACACATCCATAATAATTATGGTCGACACGTATGATATATGCTTCAGCGAGAATTGGGCATTCAGTAGCGAAGCACCAAGATAGGTAAACACTTGACTGTCATAAGGAACAGCATGATGTTACTGTTTGACGCGTTACGTACATATCGATTGTGTGATTTGACTTATGACTTATTTTAAAAAATTTTAACCGTAGTAACAATGCATATTTTGAGTTTTAATAAGTATCTGTTTGACCAACATGAGTTACAAGTAGATCAGCAACGAATACTACTTTTACGAATACGAATACGAATATCAAACCTACTATTCGGCGAATACGAATACGAATACGAATATCTCGCCATGGTAATAAAAGACTTATTTATTTGATGAATGTTTACTCTTCTAATATTTAAAATTTACAACAGGCAAAGTTTTATTTAAAAAACATAAAATTTGTAGATTTTCTGGTTTTAGGCGATTTCTTTTTTCAGTCTGGGTGTTCCCAGCCGTTGAAAAAAGTCTTTCCGAGGAGACTGTACATGGCTTCAGTGAAAAATATTTTTGGTCGAGTTTTTTCAGACTTGGAAATTTTTCAAATCTGCAGTAAATAGAGTTGCGTACAAAAATATAAGCTTTTAAATATTCGTATTAGTATTCGCCGAATACGAATATTCGGTAAATGATTACTATTCGGCGAATACGAATATTCGTATTCGTTGCATCACTAGTTACAAGGGAGATTTAATTTTCAATTTGCGGTTAACATGAATTCACCAGAATTCATGACATTCTAAAAGAAAATATACTTTGCTTTTTTTTTTTTTAGGTAGGGCCACTCGTAGATCAGCTCAGTAAGGCTGTGCGTCTACTTAACCGGTCTGTCCTGTGGTGACCTCTAATAAATTAAAGGCCCCCAGCCAGGGCTTACAAACTAAAATATACTTACAAACTAATGACCGCACGCTAAGGGCACTCCCTGTGGAGTACGGGCCTCGGCATAGCGGGGTCATTTTGGGAGGGCAGCAAAGGGACAGGCTGGGTCGTATTTAGGGGAGTATTTATTGCTACTGGCTCAGCATCGCGGGCTGGCTCGTTTGGCAAAGGTCGGGGAGGATTTCCATTACAAGTACGCGGACGTCGCGATGGGCCTCGTCGGCGAGGCCGGAATACGGAACGCGTTTTGTATTTGTATTTTCTAAGAGTGCTGGTTTCCCTACTGATCTCTTGTCGGATGGTGGTGGGGTCGTCAGGCTCGTCTAGGACGTTACGCGGGCGACGAACCCGAGAAATCTTGGAGGGTCTGTATCGGGCGGCCGATACGATCAGGGGGTATATACTTTGCATCCTTATAACATACTGTTACAAAAGTAAATATTATCCGAGCAATCTTTGGAAATGGGGTTTGCCATGCCACTGTTCACCAGCAAAATCCGAAACAAATAAAAACTAACAAAATCATTTCAAAAGTTCATTGTACAATATGAACACGTACATGCCGAAAAATTGAAAATATTAAAACAAAAGCAATTTCATCTTAATCGTACGAAATACTTGAGCGGAGGCAGAGCGATATCCACCTTATCGAGTTACCTAGGCTACTGGGCATCTCCGAGCAGGCAAGGCGAAATGATCTAACCATAACCTTCAACAAAACAAATTAAACTTTATATACACCGCTCTAAAATTTAATATCATACAAAGGCAAGGCAACGACTTAAAACAAAGAACGAACCCACAATAATAGTCGCTTCGGTGATTTTATGGAAACGTGATATCGTGTTGGCCTCTTAAAAAAGAATAAAGCGAAACTCGAACGAAATTGTTTTAATCGTCGGAAGCCACGGTGTACTCCATATTACTTAGTAATTATATTAAAACCATTATGCAATCTATTGTATTGTTTAATCATGAACTAGTAATTACTTATAGTTATAATAAAAAAAAACTACAAATAGTTTTTTTATTAAATGGTTAAACGCATTATGTGTGTTATTGCTATACGGAGGTGGGTACAAAAAACATGATTGCCCAAACAATACATTGTCCATGGCTCGTTGTATCGAGTTTATTCATCTCGATCGTGACCGTTGACGTAAAAATAATGACGTGATGCGATGGGACACCGTACGATTTGTTTGAACTAACTTGCGCATGAAATATCGGTCGGAGTCAGCTACCGATGGTTCGCTGGCTTACCTACCGCCGCCGCGGCCACAGAAAAAACTCATAGCTCTGTCTTGAGGCATCCGAATTCCTTTGAAGCAAATACGTGTGTGTAATCGCACGTAACAATTTATTCAATTCAGCGCAAGTTAAAACACTGAGCGAGAAACAATAAGTCGATTTTGTAGTTCGACATGGTTGGTTATTTTTACGTTGTGATTTGTGGTAGCGAGTTTCTTTGTTTAATCATCGAGCGCAAAGTTTAGCATTTGCGTCGGCGGCGCCTGCCTACCTGAGGTTTCCGTGAAGCGCGGATCGCGTGTCGAATCCAACGGTGAACATTCATGAAGTGGACTTTTAATGGAGCCTGATAACCTGACCAACGTTACGTATTTCGGTCATTACCTACTGCAAAATCATAGTGTTACCAAACTCCTTTTAAAAAAATACCCATGTTTAATGACCGAAATGCGCCACGAGCGGTTCCAAAAAGCACAGCTTGCTGATGGTATAAAACATTTTTTTTAAATTTCAAAGCACATGACAAACGGCACATCGGAAGGAACAGGTGACAATGAAACAAAGCCCTAATAGATTTGCAAAGTTGACATCAAAAGGGTGAAAAGCGTAAGGTATCTTTTTACGAAGTTTCGGAAACCACAATAAAACCGCATGCCTTTTAAACGGTGTCGCGTGGCTGTTACTAAAAACTTTTACCAAAATTATGCTCCGCCATTCAAAGCATATTGGCACATGGCTTGCCAGCTTAATAGCCTGGAAAAATACCTTAATAAGTTTTATGGCTAACGAATTAATTTAAGAAGCTTTGGGAGTTGTTTCTTCCTAATTATTTCTAGGGTGTTTTATTGTACCAATAAACAAACCTGGATAAATGTAATACTTGGGGTTTAACTAACACTGTTCAGGAGACAAAACATCTATAAATTAGAGTGTGTATTTATATCAGTAGTAAAGTTGTCGCCTTTTAACCAATAATGAGGTCTCATTAACTATTTTCGAAGACTTTTATAACGTAACAGAGAACTAGTTTAGAAGTTTTGATAGCACATGACTTTTTATGAGGTTCATAATTCGAGTAATTGAAGGCACATTATGTTATGAGGATGGAGACATAGCATGGTAATCTATGCACTATTTCGTCTCTATAGTGAGAAATTCTGGATTAGGTACTTACCATTGTATTAATCTTGTGCCTGTATGGTTTTCTCAGTGTTCTCCATGTGTCATCGCCATTTTCTTGTTCTTATCACGATACCAAAGGCACGGCCAAAATCATTTTTTTATTTTATTTTATTTTTATTAATTATGTGCTTTAATTAGCCTCAGTCAATTATCTCGCTATCATTTACTCTTTTTTTCTCTCAAACGGTTCTCCTATTTTAGGTATACTTATTATTACCTTATTATCGCATAGGTTTTTGTAAAGTCAATCCTTACATGATTACATGAGCATTGACATACAAAATGTATTGATTACTTAATAAAAAAGACACAACTACCCAGTTTAAGACATTATAGTCTTCCTTTATCTCACCCCTCGCACAAGTCTGCAGTAACATCCTTTATGCATATCCTGGCAACATTTATGATATATCCCATAGTCACAATTGGGAGTTGCTCTCATTTATTATTAAAATACAGTCTGTTTTTGTTGCGTATTAAATATTATACTCACATAAATATTCGGTTTCTCCGTTCACGATGAATTGAATAGTAGGAGAAAAAAACCTGATATAAGTTAAATCATGTCGCAGGCACGTATTAAGAGCTACATTATTGCTACAAACCTGAATCAGTGGGTGAGCAGGCGATGCATCAATTGAGCGCCGCAAGGGGCCGCCACCGCTGCACGTCCCGTCACTCTGCCTTCACACGGACAATGTTTACCACGCCGAATATCGATGTCCATACATTTCTTTATACAAAATCATCGACTGTCGACATTTTTAATGTTGGTCATAATTTATTAACAACTCTTTTGAATATATCTTACATTTGCAAAGCGAATTCTCATAATAATCATTACGTCGATCGTATACATTCAGCCAACTGATGACTCATTATGCCTACATTAGATGCGGAAAGTTGTGATTAATTTAATTAAAATGAATCGATAATGACACGGTTAGCATTATATTATGGAGCACATCTCTCGAACTGTTAAGGCGATATAATAAAGGTATGGTCAGCGATGCAGTTCGGAGAAACCGCGGCGCGGACGTCGCATTCCCGCGCTCCTTCACGGCGCATGCGCGAATCGCCGCCGACACAACTCGATCGTAGATAAAAACCACTTATGACATGAACCATGCCTTTATTCCAACAAATTGATTTTGAACATAGAAGTCATATCTACGATTCCGATCTCTGTAGCGACGGGGCAAACGCAATGTTATCGTTTATGAATTGACACGTTAATTCAAAATGCACCTCACTGTGAGCAAATGATTGATCGCGCGGTTTTTACGATTATTATTATACGTGACCGGTACATCGAATTGCCGAAAATTAGTATGTATTTAATTTATAGGTACAATAACAGAAGAAAGTTAATAATTTCAAACACAATACGTTAAATTATAATGGTATCCGAGCCTGTGATCAAGATAACCGATTATTAATCGTCTCTAATTACTGCTGGTGTTAGTTCGACCTTTATCTGGACACCATTTACCTATGGTTTACAAAAAAACCTCACAAAAAGTAAAGAAAGGTTGATTTGTTGTGCGATGTGTTCCGCCGGTGACCGTTTCACCTGTTCATTGTTTGGCTGGCGGCTGTTAAACAAAAGGGTCCAAATATCACAGTTTTTGGGATATAATCGCCTTGAATGTAATAAATCCTATCGTAATAACTGCACTTGCAAAGCCTTAGATTATCGCTGTAATGTACGGGCGAGGAATTTATTACTGTATGTGTGATTTATTGGAGGGATATCCTTGTTTCAGTTAACACATGGACTTACAGGTACGTATTAGCCAATTGATGGATTTAATCGGTGGGCAATGTTTGGATAAAAAACTTTTTAACAAAAAATTAAACCGACTCCCAAAAACACTGCAAAGTGAAAAATAACTTTAATTTCGGTAGTCGGTGTCTTTAGTTTTGTTTTTCGTTTTTGGCACCGACTTCCGAAATTAAAGTTATTTTTCACTTTGCAGTGTTTTTTGGGAGTCGGTTTAATTTTTGTTAAAAAGTTTTTATTTCACTCTTTTTAGTTGGATGATTTTTAATTTACCTAGTTACAAGAGCCTAAATGTCAACTACTTATAACCTTTTACAAAATATTGCTTTTCCCAATGCTGGGCCGTTAATTGTTGAGCAGTTCTCCTGGTACTTCACCATCAGCTCTACATCACCATATGCATTGTGACGAGCATAAAGTGCTTAACATCTATATTCAAGTAATCGAATCGCAATCCACTCAATACTTATTATTGAGTAGTTTCGGCGGCCATCTGTGGTCTTCATCATCAGTTCCACTTCCCCAAATGGTACTTTTTGAGAGCAACTGCACAAGTTACTATAAGAAATACCGAAAACGCCATAGGTGTGCCTATAATATTTGAAGAGTTCCCTCGATTTCTCCAGGATCCCATCATCAGATCCTGACTTTGGTGATAATGGTACCAATTTCGAAGTATACCCATTCGAACAAAAAAGAATTTTCAGCCAGCAAAGAAGGTTCAGCCGTCTTCGAGTACTCGATGATCAATATGATCATACATTAAAAAAAAAAAAAAAATTTACGCGTCGAATTGATAACCTCCTCTTTTTGTCGTCGGTTGAAAAAGGGATTAATATGAATTTGAGTTTGCTTCATAAGCGTTCGCGAGAATGTGGTTGCTAAGCTGTTTTTATCAACCATTTAATGTTGGATGTATTCGAAGAGGGTATTATTGTAATTTGGTTTATTTTTAGGGTTCCATACCTCTACAGGAAACAACGGAACCTTTATATGATTACTTCATTGTACGTCTGTCCTTCTGTCAGTCATGTAGTCAAGTCAAAAATGCAAATGAAAACATAGATGTAAATATCCAGATTTACTACTGTTTTTTCTGTAAGGTGTGAAAAAATCAATCTTGTAAATCAATGCGATCTAAAAATGTGTTAATTGCTCAAACAAATTGCTGTTCATAAAAAAATACGCGCGGATAAGATATTTAGTGAATTTAATTTGGTTAGTAAATAACGTGATAAGCATTCTGTATGTATGCGCACATACATTGTGTTTGCATGATGTCTGTATGGTATATGTATTTGGATACAGGTATGGTTTAAAAGCTCCTCCAATTACTGTCGTAAACTTAGTCATACATTCCTCTTACACTTTAAAATAATGCATTCTATTCCCGTAAAACATATTTAAAAAAAAATAACAGAGACATAAGTAATTACCTAAACATCAGCGATCGGTACCCTTCATATCACGGCATATCTCTCATATTAATATCATCTTCCTCGTTCACTAATCTGAGTACGTAGTGATGTACGTACGTCGTACGTGTCGCATAGTGATGTGCCACGCGGCCTCGTCCGCACAGCGGATGCAAACGTCGGAGCGGGGAGTCTCGCGCATAAATCCCTGGATCGCCGCCGGCGCGGGATTCGGGAGCCATCAATCATTATGGAGCAGCGACGTCGCTGGGGGTTCCGTAGAGCGCTTTGTGGAACAGATCAACTGGTTAAACGTCTTGTTTAAACGACGTTTTGAAGCATGTTATGAGAGTTTTTTTTTCCGATCGGTCTCAATAGACCCGAAATAACTAATTGCTATTGAATGTATGTAACATTTTAGGAAAAGCTTTGGTTGTTTTATGTATTGTGGGGTACCGTGTTCATGCAACCAGGTTTTGATGCATTAACAAATTTTATCAAAGACTTAGTTAATTATTATAATCTACCAAAAAAAAACAGTCATCCGAAGATTCTGATTATAGTTTGAACACGTATCTAACACAGATACTGATATGAACAGCAATAACTTACTGATTTACGCAGATTTATATGTAAACTTGACGGTTATCGTGTTGCCTCTGTACATAAACTACACTGTGCGCTCCTCTAACGACTCGTTATTAAAAGGTAAGCGGTGGTTAAGGACTTCAGACACAATGTTTGATACATGATAACTAGAGGCAAAGTCACATTAAATCGCGTTGCTCGCTCTAACGTCCGGGCAATTCACTTAATTTCACTTATACGCTTATTGGCGTAATGCCGCCTTATTAAGGATTATAAACATCATTCAATTCGCTTGGTTGTTGTGATAAATGATCGATATGCAAATGAGAGGATAAGTAGCTGGTTTGAATAAATCATTCGCGTCTGAGGGTAACGATTTGCATGGAATCCGCGGAAGTATTATGGATTTTGAAACTTAACTTTAACATTTCTGGTCTTCAAGATACAGGCGCCGCTTAGTTTGGAGGTCGTTGACATCCTTTTTTACAAAACATAGTTTTGTTACAGACAAGAATATACTCGTAATGTTATGTAGTTGTTTAGGTTACAAAACTTACTGTAACTCTGGTCCATTAAATTTATTCTTATTCTTATTTAGCGGATGTCATTTTTCTACATTAGAACTTAAAACGGGATATTTGATGTTCTAAAATCGGCAATAGCACAACATCTTTTAAACGCAGGATCGAACTATTGGATTGAGTTACATAACCCTCAAGTCATCTCGACAGAACGCCACTATATACCAAGACTGGTAAGGGAAGAGATTGAGATTACCAAATACGACAATTTCAATCGGGAGGAGGGGTTTCAACTGTCGAGGGCCTGGAATCCAGTGGTTCAAATGTGTAAAAACCGAAAAAGTTCTGTAGAAATTTCGCGAGTCGACACGGTGAGTTTTGTGTGTCGGGAACAGAATCGAGTGTTTAGTCATACATGTGACAGTGGTAGCGGTGTCGCTAACAGAAAACGAACGAGAAAGAGGGTAGACCGATTTGTCTGCTCATAAACTTCCACCCGCAATTACTTCAGTTCATCCGTGATCATGGCGCTTGCAACAGTGCGGAAATATCGGAAACTCAAAACAATAAATACACATGGTAAATATCCTGTTTTAAGTTCTAATGATACTGTTAGTGACCATGTTAGCTTAAAAACTTATATTTTTCTACATGTTCCATTCGGCTATGACTGTACTACTTATATTGATGTCCAACTCTGCACCGTGAAGGAGTGGAAAGCAGTAAGTTCTGTCGTAATTAGTTCCCCATCGGTGTAAATGCTGCAAGGCATTTAAACGCGAGGGTAAACGAATAAATCATTAAATTAATAATTAATAAGGTTCTACAACATTCCCTACAACTTACAAATATCTTCTTGTCTGGAGCTCTATGTAGGTATTACCAAAGTCGTTTTGCCTTACAAATAAAGTGCTTATAAGTCATTTGCAAGGAAGAAAAGTTAGTGCCAAGGTGCAAGTCATTACGGTCAAACGAATTACAGTAAAGAGTGAGATTTGTAAGCATGAGACCTACAAAGGAACATTTCGCGCGCGAATTTGATTGATCTCGGAATAATACTCATCCACAGGATATAGACTAGTATGTTGTTTAAATCCTCAGAAAAAAATGACTTCTAATACAAACGAGTCAAAGTTGAATTTTCTTTAAAGGTTAGCTCAGTAATTAATTTCCATTGTTCGAGATATTCTGTTCTTTATTAGCATGTACATAAGGTTTTGTTTTAGATAATGGATTAGCAGGCCAGCCTGGATGGGTGCGAAATCATCGCTCGAATAAAACGCTAGCCGCGAGGTAGCGATTAGGGAGTTTTGCGTTTTCTTATACAGACCTCGGAAACGAATATAGTAGAAATGATTTCTTAACATCGTTGGTTGTGATTCGAAATTGGAGATTAATTAATTGGTCATCATCATTTACTAAGCTTTTTTCCAAACCTCTCGCGCCCGGCATTGGTCGAGGCCATGCTGCGGGGCGAGAGGGAGTGGGAAGCGGTCGCCTCCTTCTGCGAAGCAATCATGCTTCCGAAGGAGGAGGCGGGCCGTGTGAGGGAGAGGATGGCGTCCTCCCTCTAGCCCAGCCGCAGTGGCAGACGCCCACGGCGTCGGACGTCGGTCCACGATCTCCGGCCACCGTAGGCGTGGGCATGCGGACAGCGAGTAAAGGGCAACTCGCTGTCCGACCATGGACCATGCCCGGGTCGACGGCGCGTTGTGTTCCACGCGGGCCTCAAAGAGCGTCAGCAACATGACGAGGCCCCCCCTGTAGAGGGCCGAAGCCTGCCGGGGTCGTGGGACTTATCACATTACCGTGACCCCGGTACGTAAAGGGTTATTGAAGGAACACCGTGGATCTTAGTCAGTAAAAGTCTGACAGTCCCTCCCGCCCTGCCCGGGGTGGGAGGACTTATTTGATAATTTTACCATGTTAAAAAAAAAAAAACTTTTTTCCAACAATGTTGGGATCGGCTTCCAGTCTAACTGGATGCAACTGATTATTAGCGTTTTATATAGAGTGAGTGCCTATCTGACGTCCACAAACCAGAAACTCAGCCAGACCAGTGTCAAATTTTCTGGCCCCTGACTACCCGTACCTAACGACTGTCAAAGATGTTCATATGACAGCCGGGAACAACGACTTAACGTGATTTCTGAGGCACAGTAGAGTCACAGCACCAACTCCCATCCTCATGCTCAGTAGTCGCGCTTGCCACCTTTAGACCAAAGATGTATCTTTAATTCTTATACAGCATGTAACAACAACGCTGTCCGATCCTTAAGAGTATTATTCGGCAGAAGAGTATTATATATCGGACAGGGTTTTTGTTACGTATTGTATAAATCTTGGTATTATTTTTGGTACCCATATTGGATCAGGACTACAGTCCTGATGATTTTATTAGTATAGGATGAATTGAAGAATGATGAAATTGTGCTGGTATTAGATATCAAAATAAATATTGATGACTGTACAGGAGCCTAAATGTTAAATTATTTAAAAAAAATCTTTTTTAGAAGTTTTCTTAGATCTCTTTTGTGAGCTCTTCCTGAGCTCAATTACATAATATGTAGTAAGAGTAATAAAGCAGTTGGTGGATACCACAGTTAGGTTAGAATACTATGCTTATTTCCATTGGGGTTTTGTTACCTGATTTAGCGTTTAAATTGGTGTAGACTCCATTTAACAAATAGGATTGTAATGGACGCCGAGCTAGATACAATTAGAATAAGTTTAATATAAGTAAGATAGGTAAAATCAGGATAGGTTAGGTCAATATGTAAGTAGGAAATAGGAATTAACACGTAGGTAAATGAAACACATGTTAAAATCGTTATAATTCATTACACATATTGTAAGAGAAACTTCGAGAAGTTTCGATGTACCAAGGCCGACAGGTCGGAACCTGTCGGAAAAGAGAAAGTTTTTAGCGTAAACAACTCCAAGGTCACGACAAGCGATTCTCGTTTGCTATTAGTGGATTTCCAAAAACATATCGTGACCCCCACACGAGTTCGACCCTCGTGCCAAAGGATATAAGACAGCAGGATTTGTCGAATAATCGTCAGCCACTCTCCGCCCGACGCTCGCCCGAGACGGTCGTGCCGCTCTGCGCTCCCGATCGTTCTGTGTCTGTGTCATCGCTTCGTCGCGCTCGCCGTGACGTCATTCGTAGTCGCCGACTACAACTCCCGATCCGGAACCGCCTTTTTCAAGGCAGTGAAGGATATTTTGTTTCTATAATAGAGTGTTGTCAAAAACGTTTTGCCCCTTCAGGTAAAAACCACAGTTTCGTGGTCCTTGGTTGGAAACCTCACGGTGTCAACGAAACCAAGGGGGTGTTGACCCGACACACCCGCTGACCCCCTTCAGGGTGAAGCAGTTAATTGGAGTCGAGTGCTAGGTTTTGGCCTTGGGGGATCTCCTAGTCAAACCTTGTTACTGAGTTTCCCTTTCAGCTACTCACCTAGTGTCGGTTGGGTGTGTCTACCCCTTCGCACTAGACCCAATAGGGCCCGGTTCACACATTAAGACTGGCGACCGGTTACAAGCTTAGGGCTCACCATTAGGTACTCACCTCCCAGTCTCTACCCGACTGGGAGGGTTACACATCCCCGGACCCATCCATCCGGGGAGTTAGGCCAGTTAGGCTTTAAATAGGCACCCCGCGGGAGAGCAATCTCCAAAATTTCCCCGTTAAATTTTTGATCCATTCGCCAATCATGGCGAACTCCAATATTTTGGAGATATTATTAGAAATCCTTAGGGAAAACCCTGCTATTTCCGCCAAATATGGCGGAAAAATCCAACGTGAAATCGCTAATTGTCCCCCGGCTACCGAAGCCAACGTCGCTGATTTTTTTTTTTTTTTATTTTTTTTTATTTAGAATAGGTTCGCGTTTGACCACCATCTCACCTGATGGTAAGTGATGATGTGGTCGAAGATGGAGCACGCTTACCTAAAAGTAACCTATTCACTCTTGACTTAAAGACTCCTAGGTTATAGCTATCGGGAAACACAGACTCCGGCAGGGAATTCCACTCCTTAGCCGTACGCACAATGAAGGTATTCCCAAAACGTTTGGTGCGTATGGGTGGGATGTCCACCATGTAACGATGGCGCTTCGCCGTTTGTCTCGTAGTCCGATGATGGAACGGGCTTGTTGGAATTAAATTGTGTAATTCCATCGCACACTCCCCGAAATGTAACCGATAGAAAACCGATAGACTTGCAACTCGTCGTCGATGTTCAAGGCTCTGGAGCTTTGATTCGACCAGTGCATCGTTGCCAATGAGTCTTTTGGCCCGCTTCTCGATAGACTCAAGCGCGTCCAGTTGGTATTTAGCAGATCCATCCCAAAGATGAGAGCAGTACTCCATACACGACCGAACCTGGGCTTGATAGAGATTGAGCAACTGTTCGGGTGTGAAGTACCGTCTCACCTTTGCTAGGATTCCCAACTTTTTTGATGCTAGTTGAGCCTTAGCCTCGATAAACGGGCCAAAATTGAGGGTAGAAGTTAATGTTACCCCCAGAAGCTCGATATGGTCAGTTATCGGCACAGTTACACCTCGGAAAGTAGGAGCCGGTTCAAATTGGCTCCTTTTTGCGGAGAAGAGACACGCCTGGGTCTTAGCTGCATTAAACTTGACCAGGTTGGCATCGCCCCATTCGGAGACAGCCTTCAAGGTCAAGTTCAAGCGCCCGACCATGTCCTCACGGAGAGACTGGATCTGTGACCCACCAGCTCGCGCGCTGGACACATATCTCTCAGAAACTGTGCTGTCGTCTGCATACCCAAAGGTACCGGGCATTAGCAGATCGTTAATGTGCAGCAAGAATAAAGTTGCTGAGAGAACAGACCCCTGAGGGACCCCGGCATTAATTGCCAATTGGCCAGACGAGCAGCCATCAATGACCACTCGAATGGACCGATCCCTCAGGAAGTCTTCAATCCAAACGCAAAGTTGGGTGGGTAACCCGAAAGAAGGAAGCTTAGCAATAAGGCTATCGTGCCAGACCCTGTCAAAAGCCTTGGAGATGTCAAGGGAAACAGCAAGTGCTTCCCCTTGCCTCTCAATGGCCTCACTCCAGATATGAATGGCATACGCTAGAAGATCCCCAGTTGACCGGTTTTTGCGAAAGCCGTATTGCCGGTCACTGAGGATGTCGTTGGCTTCTAGGTATGCCAGGAGCTTACTATTAAGTACACGCTCCATACTCTTACAGAGTATGGACGTGACTGAAATAGGCCTGTAGTTGGCAGGGTCAGCACGACTGCCCTTTTTGGGTACAGGCTGTACGTTAGCCAGCTTCCATGCTTTCGGCACCTTTCCAGTCTCTAGCGAAAGGCGAAACAGGCGTGTCAAGATTGGAGACAATTCAGGCGCACAAGTTCTAAGAACAATTGCTGGTATCCCGTCGGGGCCACTAGCTTTGTTCACGTCTAGATTACGCAGCACTCTACGGACGTCCTTCTGATGGATGCGAATGTCCGACATACACGTCTCGCATCCAATAGGAGCATCAGGAGGGTGAGCGCCACTACTATCCAGACGTGAAGACTCCGCGAAGAGAGCGGCAAACAAGTTTGCTTTTTCCTCAGCGGAGTGAGCCAGAGACCCGTCAGGTTTGAGCAGTGGTGGTAGTGAGGGGCGACAGAAGTTCGATTCAACCGACTTTGCCAGGGACCAAAACGCTTTGCTTCCAGCAGGGTATGAAGCGAGTTTGTTCCCAATTCGGCTAACGTGGTCAAACCGAGACCTCCGCAAAACCTTCTTGCTGGACTTGGCAGCCCTGTTGAAGGCTCTCTTCTTCTGATCCACGTCATTTGCTTTGCAGTTTCGAGCATCGACCCATGCTAGGTACGCCGCGTGTTTAAGAGCTTCAGCGCGATCACATTCGGCGCCAAACCAAGGTCGAGCTTTGCCGGACATTGTTAGGTCAGAGAACGGAATGTAGTACTCCATCCCCTGTCGCAAAACATCTGTCACGGCGTCTGCGCACGACGATGGATCATTTGAAGAAAAGCAAGTAGGCTGCCAAGGATAACATGCAAAGAAAGATCGCATGCCATCCCAATCCGCTGACTTGTATCGCCAAACCCGCCGAGTGCCTTTAAGGCTGAGATCGGGCGGAGAGTAGACGGATACAGACTTCACCAGACAGTGGTCGGAACTACCTAACGGTGAGGATATCGTTACCGAATAGCGGTCTGGATCTGTAGTCAGCAGAAGGTCCAAGCAATTGGCTGTGTGCGACTCAACATCTTAGTGACGCGCTTGACAGCCCATTATCTCCCCCGCTTGCCGATCAAGGCATCCCGGTTGGTCAATTCACGGAAGTATTTATTAACTCCGATTCCATTGTTCGTCAAACAACGAACGACTTCCAGGTAGATAACCCTTTATTGCCCCCGCCCGACTACAAAATCGTGCCGATCTCCCGATTCCCGAAATCACCCATTGTTTCCGGCCCACCTACTAATCCTATTGTTCATAGAACAATGGACGCCGCGCAGGTGTGCGCTGCACCTGAATTCCATGAAATGGACACCACCGAACCTGTGTCCAATAACAACTCCGACAATGATTTGTCATCATGCCCCTCGTCCTCGGAAGACGACTTTCAAGTCGTCACCGGCGGCAAGAGAAAGAAAGGGAAAAATGCCTCCCAGGCCAGCAAGGCCAAAAAGACCACCGCGTTGCCCCCATCCCCAACTCAAACGCCCGTACGACCCGCTAGCCTCGTCCCAACTACCTCTACTCGCGCGCAGGATAGTCGTCCCCCCAGCCCGATAGCCCAAACTTCCTCAGCCCAAAGGAAGCAACGCCCTCCGCCCCCCATTTACATCCAAGACAAGGGGAAATGGACTGATGTGTCCAAGATGTGTGTTGATCGAAAGATCAACTACACAAACGCCCGTGCCTGCCAAAATGGCATTAAAGTCACCGTCCCTACGTCGAACGACTATAGGGAACTATATCGCGCCCTCCGTGAAAGGAATATTTCCTTTCACACTTTCTCCTTCCCCGAGGACACGCCCACTCGTGTAGTTATTAAACGTGTCCCTAAAGAAATCCTAGTACAGGATATTAAAGACGACCTTGCCGATCAAGGTATACCAGTGATCGCCGTCCATCGCTTACATAAAGCGAGAGGTGGTGAATTGTACGACATGGTTCTTGTCATTTGTGAACCAACCGAAGGTCATCACCCGATTTTCAAGATTAAGTCCATTTGCTCCCTATCCGGTATCTTAATTGAAAAGCCCTATAAAACCGCAACAGTGGGACAATGCCACCGTTGCCAACTGTATGGCCATGCGCAGAGCAACTGCTATACGACTCCCAGATGCGTCAAGTGTCTGGGCGAGCACAGCACTGCGGACTGCCCTCGGCCCAAAGACCGAACCCTCTGTTTGGAACCACCCAGCTGCGTTCTCTGCGGCCAGACCGGTCACCCGGCAAACTACCGCGGCTGTCCCAAAGCCCCCAAACTCGCTCCTAAATTAGCGAAGCGCACCAACGCCCGCCTACAAAGAGAGGCACCTTCCTCTCAAATTCCCCAACGTCTCGCTCCTCAGAGACCATCCCCGTGGACCAGGCTAAACGACGAAAAAGCCTTTCCCTCCTTGGCTCCTGCCAAACCATTGCAGGCACTGATGGATATACCCATCGCAGCGCAGATCCTGCCTATAGCCGTGGCTCCAGAGGCCACAACCAGTCCCAAACCCGCGCCTCAAACCACGGCTGCTCCTACAGCCAAACAACCGCCCAAACCCTCACCCGTCGGGAACGGCGAGTCTTGCGCCCAGACTCTACTGCGCCACTATAAAATATTTATGACCCGCCAAGCCAGGTCTCTCCGCGATGCCCTTCTGGCTGCCGAACAGCAGAACAACGGCAAAATTACTACGGAAATGTACAGCCAAATATTGAGCACACACAGTGATGTCGTGCTAGGCCTCGACCAGATGGATGCGATGGACTGATCCAATGGATTCCCAACGCACAAACCACACTAGGCCTCGATCCCTCAAATTAGGTTTTTTCAACGCCAATGGCATTTTCAACCAACGCGCCGAAATAACTAAATTCCTCCGCGACCACCAATTAGACGTCCTCCTTATACAGGAGACCCTTTTGAAACCCCACCGCGCTGACCCCAAAATTGCGAATTACCGTCTAGTTCGCAATGACAGAACACGCTGCCACGGCGGCGGTACCCTTATTTATTATAGGAAGGAGTTATACTGCATCCCTCTCAGCCCACCCGCGCCTCTCTCTCACCTAGAGTACTCTGCCTGTCGACTAGGCATGACTGGTCATCCTCCGATAACCATCATCTCTGCCTACCATCCTCCACCATCGGTCGCGTCTCTTGCTTCAGACGATCCTATCGCGCTCACCAGCGATCTCACGACTCTCTTTGGCCTGAGTGACTCCGTCTTACTAGCGGGCGATCTCAACGCCAAACACCCCGCTTGGAACAGCAACACGACAAATGCCAGAGGCAGAATCGTGTATAACCTAGGCGCGACCCTAAACTATGACGTCATCGCTCCGACGACTCCCACCCACTACCCACACGACCCCAACCATAGGCCCGACCTCCATTTGCACTCCATAGAAGCGCTTCACGAGCTCAACTCGGATCACCGTCCCGTTATCCTACACCTAGGTTCCCGCTCAGGTAACCATGATCCTACCCAATCTCTTCCGACCCAATTGATCACCGACTGGAGCAAAGTAAGTGAAAAACTGAAATCCACCACGTCGCCTCACTTGGACACCATTCCTGACCACATAGTCTCAGTCGCTGACACGACGGCGGCGATCGACTCGCTTACAGATCACGTACAATCCGTCCTGAACGATTGTTCAAGGGAAGTTCCAGTAGCGGAAGACCACCGCTGGAAACTCCCGGACGATGTACGGAATCTGATAACCGAGAAGAACGCAGCCATCCGTGCGTACAGCGCTTTTCCCTGCACCGCAAACAAAGCTCACATGCGCAACTTACAGCGTGCTGTAAGGAAACGCATTGCCGAGCAGCGTAATGCGAGCTGGGGCAAGATGCTGAGCGAACTTGAGCCCACCCATCTTGCCTTCTGGCAGCTTCAGAGGAAGTTACGATCCACTGAAGAGGCCACAATGCCTCCTCTCATTCGTCCCGATAAGAGTGTCGCCTTCGATAACTCTGAAAAAGCAGAATGCCTAGCCGACAGCCTAGAGTCCCAGTGTTCTCCCAGCTCTCAACCAGTAGACCAAGCCCACCTCGATATGGTGAACGCCGAAGTCGAACGTAGAACTTCCCTTCCGCCCGTCGAAGATCCCGATAATCCACTGGCCCCCATCACTCCTGATGAGGTCCAGGATATCATTAAAAGTCTCCAACCGCGAAAAGCCCCTGGCTCCGACGGCATCACCAATAGGGTTTTCAAACTTTTCCCCGCCCAGCTTATAGTGCTAATGACTGCCATCTTCAATGGCGCATTGAGCAATAATATGTTCCCCGCAACCTGGAAACAGGCCACCGTCATAGGTATTCCCAAACCAGGCAAGCCCAAGTCTGACCCGTCTAGCTACCGTCCCATTAGCTTACTCAACGTCCTCGGTAAAATCTATGAAAGGCTTATATATAAGCGGCTCAAAGATTTTGCCGAAGCAAAGAGTCTAATACCCAATGAGCAGTTCGGATTTAGAACCGAACACTCATGTATCCAACAAGTTCACCGCATAGTAGAACACGTCAGCGCCGGCTTCCAACGGGGCGCAATAACGGGAGCCTTATTCTTCGATATAGCGAAAGCGTTCGACAAAGTCTGGCACAATGGCTTAATCTATAAGCTATACCAACTCGGCGTACCTGACCGTCTCGTGCTCATCCTACGGGACTTTTTATCGAATCGCTCCTTTCGTTATCGAATTGAGGGGGAGCTTTCCTCCCCCCATCCCATTCGCGCAGGAGTTCCTCAAGGCTCCGTACTATCCCCCCTCGTTTTCACGCTATTCACTAGTGATATTCCCAAGCATAAAAATACCCAACTAGCCCTATTCGCCGACGATACGGCTATCTATTATACCGGTCTTAAACCCGATGCCATCGCTCGCACTCTCCAAACTTCCGCAAACACTCTGGCCAAGTGGTTCCGGAAATGGAGAATCGAAGTCAATCCAGACAAAAGCCAGGCAGTCCTCTTTTCTAAACCGCGGATAAACCCAGCCTCCCCCCGTCCGATTACCATGTACGGCAAGCCGATCCCTTGGGAAAAGCAAGCCAAATACTTAGGCGTGGTCCTCGATAGACACCTCTCCTTCGCTGAGCACATAAAGCAGGCACGTTCACGCGCCGCTTTCGCTCTAGGTAGGCTCCACTTCATTCTTAGCTCTCGCAGCAAGTTATCACTCAGGTGCAAGCTGCGTATTTTCACCGCGGTCATCCGTCCCATCATTTATTTATTTATTTAATTCATTAAATAGAACGGCCGAAACCAATTACACTATTTAATATACTTAATATGTAATTTATTTAGCACATTCACACATTCTTCTCACAAGACTTCAAACATTCTGACAATATTATCTTCCATTCATCCACAAACATATCTAAATCTGTGTTTGAGTCCAAGAGAGCGTTAATAGCGGCTAGAGTTCGAGGAATAGGCGACTTGGAGTGTGCAACTGTGCGACGAGTGGGAACAGCCAGTAGGCGGTGTTTTCTATGAGCACAGTACTTGTCCGGGACAAACAGATTGCAAACCTCATTATGCAGGTCAGGTGCATCAATCATTCCCCTGATAATCTTAAATATCACAGTCATCTGATCACGCGACCGTCTCACTTCCAACGAATTGAAAGACAAGCAACCCAACAGAAATTTAGTGGGATACAGGAATGGATAATACCCATACAAGTGTTTGTAAAGGTATCTTAGGAATGCTTTTTGTACTTTTTCTAGAACTAGCGCATACTGTTTTTCAAAAGGATTCCATACGCACGCACTAGACTCAAGTTTGCTACGGACTAATGCCCCAAAAACAAGCTTGATTACGTGAGGGTTTTGGAAATCACGACAGTTTCTTAAAACAAAGCCAAGGCGCCTGAAGGACTCCTTCGCGGTTGATGTGATGTGGTCGTGGAAAGTAAGCTTACGGTCGAATATGACACCCAGGTCTTTCATGGAATCAGTTCTTGCTATTGTATCTCCATTCAATGTGTAAAGAAAGTTGACTGGGCGCCGCATTCGACCGAAAGACATTACGTAGCATTTTGATTTATTAAATTCCATTTTATTTTCTAAACTCCATTTATATACTGAATCAATGTCTGATTGCAAAGCTTGGCAATCGAGCTCAGACTTTATTTCATAAAATAGCTTTAGGTCATCAGCATATAAGAGGCATCTGGCATTTACAACCACATCAGGGAGGTCGTTAATCATCAAAATGAAAAGGAGAGGGCCGACTACCGAACCTTGACTCACACCCGAGCGAGTGTGGTATGGGAGTGACTCGTACAAACCTAATCTGACAAATTGTTGTCGGTCCCGCAAATAGTCTGCAAGAAGCCGTAGGAATCCTGGAGCAACACCTATCGCACTGAGCTTTGAGAGCAAGACGTCATTATTGACTCTGTCAAACGCTTTTTGGAAATCAAAGTATAGAACGTCAACCTGGCGTCTGCGATCAAGACTAGTAGATATATAATTAACTAGTGTAAGTAAGTTAGTGTTGACGGATCTTTTTTCACGAAAGCCATGTTGCTCATTGCACAGGTACTGATTCACTTGCTTGTAAATTCCTTGATGTAGGACGTTCTCGAAAACTTTCGCGGGTGAAGATAGTATTGCTATCATGACCTACGCCTGCGCTGTTTTCGCACACGCAAAGCCCTACCTCCTCCACAAGATGCAGACCCTCCAAAACCGATTCCTCCGTAGAGTCACGGGAGCCCCCTTTTATGTTCGAAATGAGCTTCTTCACGTAGACCTCAAGATGCCCACCATCCAGCAGTTCATGAAACGCGTCTCCAAGCGTTTCTTTGAAACTTCAATCCAACATAGGAATCCCCTTATCGTATCGGCCGCCCAATACGAACCCTCGCGTATCTCTAAGATTTGCCGACCAAGGCATACCCTAGTCACTCCCGATGACGCAATCACCCTGCTCCAAGAGAGCCGTAGGGAAACAAGTACAGTGGCACACAAACACAAAAACCGACCGTCCTTCCGTCCTCGCCGCCGAGGCCCGCCGCGACGTCCCCGTAATAGTCCACCCCGACCCTTGCCAGAGGCAGCGTGCGACGCTGAGCCAGTAGCTTTAAATTCCCTTAGTAATAATAATAATGATATGATCCAGCTTGTCCCTAGCTGCCCTCCCCCTGCGACGCCCTAAGCCGAGGTCCGTACCCCACAGGGGGTGCCCTTAGCGTGTAGTCGCATAGTTTGTAAGTTTTTAATAAGCCCTGGCTGGAGGCTTTAATTAATTTATTAATTAAGGCAACCACAGGCAAGCCCGGTTAAGCAGCCGACAACCTCAGAGGTTGACCTGCGAGATGCCACAAAAAAAAAAAAAAAAATCGAATAATCGTAGATTCCGCTTCCGACGCTCGCCCGCGACGGTCGTACCGCTCCACGCTCTCGATCGTTCCGTGCCTGAGTCATTGCAACGCTTCGTCACGCCCGCCGTGACGTCACTCGTAGTCGCCGACTACGACGCCTGGTCCGGATCCGCCTTTTTCGAGGCGGTGAAGGATTTCCTGTTTTTATAACAGAGTATCGTCAAAAACAATTTGGTTTGGCCCCTTCAGGGTAAAACCACAGTTTCGTGGTCCTTGGTTGGAAACCTCACGGTGTCAACAATACCAAAGGGGTGCTGACACGACGCACCCGCTGATCCCCTTCAGGGTGAAGCAGTCAATTGGAGTCGAGTGCTAGGTTTTGGCCTTGGGGGATCTCCTAGACAAACCTAGTTACTGAGTTTCCTTTTCAGCTACACACCTAGTGTCGGTTGGGTGTGTCTACCCCTTCGCACTAGACCCAATAGGGCCCGGTTCGCACAATAAGACTGGCGACCGGTTACAAGCTTAGGGCTCACCATTAGGTACTCACCTCCCAGTCTCTACCCGACTGGGAGGGTTACACATCCCCGGACCCATCCATCCGGGGAGTTAGGTCAGTTAGGCTTTAAATAGGTCCCCCGCGGGAGAGAAATCTCCAAAATTTCCCCATTAAATTTTTGATCCATTCGCCAATCATGGCAAACTCCAATATTTTGGAGATATTGCTAAAAATCCTTAAGGGAAACCCTGCTATTTCCGCCAAATATGGCGGAATAATCTAGCGTGAAATCGCTAACTGTCCTCCGGCTACCGAAGCCAACGTCGCTGATTTTAGTGACGCGCTTGACAGCCCATTATCTCCCCCGCTTGCTGATCAAGGCATTCCGGTTGGTCAATTCACGGAAGTGTTTATCAACTCCGATCCCATTGTTCATCGAACAAGGAACGACTTCCAGGTAGATAGCCCTCTATCGCTCCCGCCCGCCGACAATGTCGTGCCGACCGCCCAATTCCCGAAATCATCCATTGTTTCCGGCCCACCTACTAATCCCATTGTTCATAAAACAATGGACGCCGCGCAGGTGTGCGCTGCAGTTGAATTCCGTGAAATGGATACCACCGAACCTGTGTCCAATAACAACTCCGACAATGATTTGTCATCATGCCCCTCGTCCTCGGAAGACGACTTTCAAGTTGTCACCGGTGGCAAGAGGAAGAAAGGGAAAACCTCCCAGGCCAGCAAGGCCAAAAAGACCACCGCGTCGCCCCCATCCCCAACTCAAACGCCCGTTCGACCCGCTAGCCCCGTCCCAACTACCTCTGCTCGCGCGCAGAATAGTCGTCCCCCCAGCCTGATAGCCCAAACTTCCTCAGCCCAAAGGAAGCAACGCCCTCCGCCCCCCTTTTACATCCAGGACAAGGGTAAATGGACTGATGTGTCCAAGATGTGTGTTGATCGAAAGATCAACTACACAAACGCCCGTGCCTGCCAAAATGGCATTAAAGTCACCGTCCCTACGTCGAACGACTATAGGGAACTATATCGCGCCCTCCGTGAAAGGAATATTTCCTTTCACACTTTCTCCTTCCCCGAGGACACGCCCACTCGTGTAGTTATTAAACGTGTCCCTAAAGAAATCCTAGTACAGGATATTAAAGACGACCTTGCCGATCAAGGTATACCAGTGATCGCCGTCCATCGCTTACATAAAGCGAGAGGCGGTGAATTGTACGACATGGTTCTTGTCATTTGTGAACCAACCGAAGGTCATCACCCGATTTTCAAGATTAAGTCCATTTGCTCCCTATCCGGTATCTCAATTGAAAAGCCCTACAAAACCGCAACAGTGGGACAATGCCACCGTTGCCAACTGTATGGCCATGCGCAGAGCAACTGCTATGCGACTCCCAGATGCGTCAAGTGTCTGGGCGAGCACAGCACTGCGGACTGCCCTCGGCCCAAAGACCGAACCCTCTGTTCGGAACCACCCAGCTGCGTTCTCTGCGGCCAGACCGGTGACCCGGCAAACTACCGCGGCTGTCCCAAAGCCCCCAAACTAGCTCCTAAATTAGCGAAGCGCGCCAACGCCCGCCAACAAAGAGAGGCACCTTCCTCTCAAATTCCCCAACGTCTCGCTCCTCAGAGACCATCCCCGTGGAACAGGCTAAACCACGAAAAAGCCTTTCCCTCCTTGGCCACTGCCAAACCTTTGCAGGCACTGATGGATATACCCATCGCAGCGCAGATCCTGCCTATAGCCGTGGCTCCAGAGGTCACAGCCAGTCCCCAACCCGAGCCTCAAACCACTGCTGCTCCTGCAGCCAAACTACCACCCAATCCCTCACCCGTCGCGCACAGCGAGTCTTGCGCCCAGACTCTACTGCGCCACTATAGAATATTTATGACCCGCCAAGCCAGGTCTCTCCGCGATGCCCTTCTGGCTGCCGAGCAGCAGAATAACGGCAAAATTACGACGGCAATGTACAGCCAAATATTCAGCACACACAGTGATGTCGTGCTAGGCCTCGACCAGATGGATGCAATGGACTGATCCAATGGATTCCCAACGCACAAACCACACTAGGCCTCGATCCCTCAAATTAGGTTTTTTCAACGCCAATGGCATTTTCAACCAACGCGCCGAAATAACTAAATTCCTCCGCGACCACCAATTAGACGTCCTCCTTATACAGGAGACCCTTTTGAAACCCCACCGCGCTGACCCCAAAATTGCGAATTACCGTCTAGTTCGCAATGACAGAACACGCTGCCACGGCGGCGGTACCCTTATTTATTATAGGAAGGAGTTCTACTGCATCCCTCTGACCCCACCCGCGCCTCTCTCTCACCTAGAGTACTCTGCCTGTCGACTAGGCATGACTGGTCATCCTCCGATAACCATCATCTCTGCCTACCATCCCCCACCATCGGTCGCGTCTCTTGCTTCAGACGATCCTATCGCGCTCACCAGCGATCTCACGACTCTCTTTGGCCTGAGTGACTCCGTCTTACTAGCGGGCGATCTTAACGCCAAACACCCCGCTTGGAACAGCAACACGACAAATGCCAGAGGCAGAATCGTGTATAACCTAGGCGCGACCCTAAACTATGACGTCATCGCTCCGATGACTCCCACCCACTACCCACACGACCCCAACCATAACCCCGATGTCCTCGATGTAGCGCTCCTAAAGAATGTAAACCTCCATTTACACTCCATAGAAGCGCTTCACGAGCTCAACTCGGATCACCGTCCCGTTATCCTACACCTAGGTTCCCGCTCGGGTAACCATGATCCTACCCAACCTCCTCCGACCCAATTGATCACCGACTGGAGGAAAGTAAGTGAAAAACTGAAATCCACCACGTCGCCTCAATTGGACACCATTCCTGACCACATAGTCTCAGTCGCTGACACGACGGCGGCGATCGACTCCCTTACAGATCACGTACAATCCGTCCTGAACGATTGTTCAAGGGAAGTTCCTGTAGTGGAAGACCACCGCTGGAAACTCCCGGACGATGTACGGAATCTGATAACCGAGAAGAACGCAGCCATCCGTGCGTACAGCGCTTTTCCCTGCGCCGCAAACAAAGCTCACATGCGCAACTTACAGCGTGCTGTAAGGAAACGCATTGCCGAGCAGCGTAATGCGAGCTGGGACAAGATGCTGAGTGAACTTGAGCCCACCCATCTTGCCTTCTGGCAGCTTCAGAGGAAGTTACGATCCACTGAAGAGGCCACAATGCCTCCTCTCATTCGTCCCGATAAGAGTGTCGCCTTCGATAACTCTGAAAAAGCAGAATGCCTAGCCGACAGCCTAGAGTCCCAATGTTCTCCCAGCTCTCAACCAGTAGACCAAGCCCACCTCGATATGGTGAATGCCGAAGTCGAACGTAGAACTTCCCTTCCGCCCGTCGAAGATCCCGATAATCCACTGGCCCCCACCACTCTTGATGAGGTCCAGGATATCATTAAAAGTCTCCAACCGCGAAAAGCCCCTGGCTCCGACGGCATCACCAATAGGGTTTTCAAACTTTTCCCCGCCCAGCTTATAGTGCTAATGACTGCCATCTTCAATGGCGCATTGAGCAATAATATGTTCCCTACAACCTGGAAACAGGCCACCGTCATAGGTATTCCCAAACCAGGCAAGCCCAAGTCTGACCCGTCTAGCTACCGTCCCATTAGCTTACTCAACGTCCTCGGTAAAATCTATGAAAGGCTTATATATAAGCGGCTCAAAGATTTTGCCGAAGCAAAGAGTCTAATACCCAATGAGCAGTTCGGATTTAGAACCGAACACTCATGTATCCAACAAGTCCACCGCATCGTAGAACACGTCAGCGCCGGCTTCCAACGGGGCGCAATAACGGGAGCCTTATTCTTCGACATAGCGAAAGCATTCGACAAAGTCTGGCACAATGGCTTAATCTATAAGCTATACCAACTCGGCGTGCCTGACCGTCTCGTGCTCATCCTACGGGACTTTTTATCGAATCGCACCTTTCGTTATCGAATTGAGGGGGAGCTTTCCTCCCCCTATCCCATTCGCGCAGGAGTTCCTCAAGGCTCCGTACTATCCCCCCTCGTTTTCACGCTATTCACTAGTGATATTCCCAAGCATAAAAATACCCAGCTAGCCCTATTCGCCGACGATACGGCTATCTATTATACCGGTCTTAAACCCGATGCCATCGCTCGCACTCTCCAAACTTCCGCAAACACTCTGGCCAAGTGGTTCCGGAAATGGAGAATCGAAGTCAATCCAGATAAAAGCCAGGCAGTCCTCTTTTCTAAACCGCGGATAAACCCACCCTCCCCCCATCCGATTACCATGTACGGCAAGCCGATCCCTTGGGAAAAGCAAGCCAAATACTTAGGCGTGGTCCTTGATAGACACCTCTCCTTCGCTGAGCACATATAGCAGGCACGTTCGCGCGCCGCTTTCGCTCTAGGTAGGCTCCACTTCATTCTTAGCTCTCGCAGCAAGTTATCACTCAGGTGCAAGCTGCGTATTTTCACGGCGGTCATCCGTCCCATCATGACCTACGCCTGCGTTGTTTTCGCACACGCAAAGCCCTACCTCCTCCACAAGATGCAGACCCTCCAAAACCGATTCTTCCGTAGAGTCACGGGAGCCCCCTTTTATGTTCGAAATGAGCTTCTTCACGTAGATCTCAAGATGCCCACCATCCAGCAGTTCATGAAACGTGTCTCCAAGCGTTTCTTTGAAACTTCAATCCAACATAGGAATCCCCTTATCGTATCGGCCGCCCAATACGAACCCTCGCGTATCTCTAAGATTCGCCGACCAAGGCATACCCTAGTCACTCCCGATGACGCAATCACCCTGCTCCAAGAGAGCCGTAGGGAAACAAGTACAGTGGCACACAAACACAAAAACCGACCGTCCTTCCGTCCTCGCCGCCGAGGCCCGCTGCGACGTTCCCGTAATAGTCCACCCAGGCCCTTGCCAGAGCCAGCAGCGACGCTGAGCCAGTAGCTTTAAATTCCCTTATTAATAATAATAATGATATGATCCAGCCTGTCCCTAGCTGCCCTCCCCTGCGACGCCCTAAGCCGAGGTCCGTACCCCACAGGGGGTGCCCTTAGCGTGTAGTCGCCTAGTTTGTAAGTTTTTTAATAAGCCCTGGCTGGAGGCTTTAATTAATTTATTAATTAAGGCAACCACAGGCAAGTCCGGTTAAGCAGCCGACAACCTCAGAAGTTGACCTGCGAGATGCCACACACAAAAAAAAAAAAAAATCGAATAATCGTAGTATCCAACCAACCGGACAAGAAGAAACACCTGAAGTGAAATAAGTCTGAAGAATATCAAGTATAGTAGTGAAAGTAAACAGTGAAATAAGTAGTTCAACGTAGTGCAAGTAAACAGTGAAATAAATAGTTCAAGTAAATAGTTTAAAGTGTATAAGTATTTGGAATTAAGACTCTATAAAGAACTTTAAATTAGTATAGACAGTATAAATAGACATAAGTGAAAATTGTGAAGATATAAAATAAATCAGTGTTTGAAGATTGAGTTTTATTTCAAAAGCTATCGACGTATGTCGAATTGAATACACAAATACAGTCCACACCCATACAGTTTTGGTCCTTCAGAAGCCGGATCCAGTTAGTTGTTCGAGAGCCAGATACGAAGAAAAATCTGAAAACAGTGAGAATTAAGTAGTAACCCGTGTGCTAACCGGTAACGATTGTGTGACTCAGCGCTTTTATTCTGCTAATAAGTTACTGTGCGCCGTCAACTGAACGAGATGGTTGTCACACGTAGTCAGAGTGATTTAGCAGAGATGGAAGAACAAAGGCGTGTCCTGGAACGGAGGGACGAAGAGTTACGTACGTCAGTGCGCCGCCGAACGTATAGAACAAGAACGACTGCGACGTATATCACTTGATCCGCCAGCGTCACCTCAGGTGGAAAGTATGGTTGGACCTACTACCATTGCAGATCTCGCCACTGCTGGGCCTTCATCAGAGCGGCAACAAGTCAGATCACCGCCGCGATCAATAAGGTCGACTACCAGCGTGACGACAAGATTAAGGTTGGCTGAATTGGAAGCAGCTGAAAAACTAGCAAGCATTCGACGAAGAGAGCTGGAGCTTGAAGTGGACCTAGTGAAGAAAAGGCTGGCTGCTGAGGTGTCTGTGATACAAGACGACCAAGAAAGCATCCATGAAGATCCACTTCAAGACGAACGTCAGCATCAGAAGGTCGATCAATGGTTGCGCACCAACCCCCTCAGCTCACGGGGGAGGGGGGCAAACATACTGAACATAAGGAAGATCCGAAGCAAATTAAATTTGATGTGCCTAGAGGAAGATCGCCGACGCCAACGAGAGCCAGAAACAGCATTGACGAACTAGCTGCGACCCTGGAGAAGATGGCCCGGCCGCGAGTTAGGCACACAGACTTGCCTACTTTTTCTGGCGCTGTCAGCGAATGGCTGCCATTTAAAGCGGCTTATAGCGACACTACGAACATGTATAGTGTATCACCGGCAGAGAACCTTCAGCGACTACGAAGTTGTCTCAAGGGCGAAGCACGTGACGCCGTAGCAGCCTTACTACACGCGGCTACAGATCCTGACGTCATAGTGAAAACGTTAGAACAGTGTTTCGGGCGTCCTGAAGTAATAATAGACAAAGCGCTTGAAGACTTAAAAAAGATGCCAAAACCGGGTACCTCAGCCAGTGATTTAAATAACTTTGCGATTAAAATTCAGAACATTATCTACGTGTTGAAAACAATAGACAAACGTGGTTACTTATACAATCCCATGCTCACAAGGGAAGTGTTGGAAAAGTTGTGCCCACACCTGCGATCACGATGGTGTGACTTTGCCTGCGATAACGAGGGAACAGCGGAGCCAGAGATAGTAATGTTGTCTCGCTTCTTAATGCGTGAAGCAGACAGGGCGTTACGCTATACATACGCCCCGTCAACAAGCACCGCCACTGCAAGAAGAGAAACCAGGCCTGCTATAACTATGAAGAAGAAGCCCAACACAATATACAACACGGTCGAGCAAACTGAGGAAGAAGATCAGTGCCCTAATTGCAAACAGAAACATGTGCCAACTCAGTGCCCGAAATATAAGTCAATGACCGTGGACCAGCGATGGGAATTTGTGAAAGATAAGAAGATATGTTTTAAATGTGCTAATAAGAAACACAGGCGCATTACGTGTAGAGCAAAGTTGCGGTGTAAATCAATGTCGCCGGCCTCATCATGCAACATTACACCAGGAAAGGAGAGAGTCGCCCGAGATCAATACAGCGACTGAAAAGGCAGAAGAGCCTAAGGAAGCAGTCATGTCAGTGGCTACCAAAACAACCGCTGGCACGAGAACTGTACTATTGAAGATGTGCCCTATAATTATCACAGGCCCACGGGGGGAGGTTAAGACGCACGCACTACTCGATGAAGGAGCGACCATCACCCTCATTGATGAAGACCTGGCTGAAAGTATTGGTGCTGAAGGGACAGTGCATCCGTTGCATATTCATGGGGTCAACATGTCTTCAAAAGAAAATGAAAGCAAGATCGTCACAGTAAAAGTCAGAGGGTTGGGCGAGGACAGCGTGACTCACAAGCTCCAGGCACGAACCATGAACGATCTGAAGCTTCATCAGCAGTCAATTCCTGAAACACTGCTGAAATATGAGCACCTGCGCGACCTCCCGAAGAACGAAGTATGTTACGAGCCGACACGCCCCGGACTTCTAGTGGGGACAGACCACTGGGAGCACATCGTGTCTCGAGAGCTCCGGACCGGCGGCCCTAATGAACCAGCTGCATCTAGAACGCAACTCGGCTGGGTAGTGCATGGGACCGCACCACGACATGCTCTCACTATGAAGAACAATGTGTTTCACATATACGAACACGAGAAACACTTTCATGAAGATCAGCGGCTTCACGAGTTAGTTGAAGCTCACTTTAAAATCGAAGCACTGGGAGTTGCGCGAGAACCACGCATAAGCGACGCGAACCAGCGTGCCATGGCTATCGTCGAGAGAACTACAAAGAAGATCGACGGTGGATATGAAGTCGGACTACCATGGCGCCATGATGACGTCACTATGCCACCGAGTTACAACGCAGCGCTTCGTCGACTACTGAAAATTGAACAGAAGATGGATGCTAATCCTGAATTTGCGAAGCAATACTGCGCACAGATGAATAATTTATTTGAAAAAGGATACGCAGTGCCATGCGACGGAACAGAAGAAGCAAGTCCTGTTTGCTGGTATTTGCCTCACTTCGCCGTGCAGAACCCAAACAAGCCCAGCAAACAACGACTGGTATTCGACGCAGCAGCCAAGAGTCATGGTGTATGTCTGAATGACAAATTACTGGACGGCCCAGACCTACTCCTATCACTCCCGGGTATTATATTCCGATTCCGGAAAAGAGCGATAGCCGTCACAGCAGACATACAAGAAATGTTTCTGCGTATTAAAATCAGAAGGGAGGATCAACCAGCGCAGCAGTTCCTGTGGAGAGACAGCGATAGAACGAGTGCCCCGCGTCGTTACAAGATGACAAGCATGATATTCGGCGCGGCCAGCTCACCATACATGGCTCATCATGTTCGCAATTATAACGCGGACATACATGGGCAAGAATATCCTCGAGCACTAGAAGATATCAAAAACAGTCATTACATGGATGACCTAGTATCGAGCTATGAGAACCTAAATGAAGCCCAGAAGGCAGTGAAAGAAATAAGAGAAGTGCACGCGGTCGCCGGGTTCACAGTGCGAGGTTGGAGCGCCAACAATCCGATGGTGCTTTGCGACATACCCCGGGAGCTGCACGCCACTACGCCTACACAACTGGGGGGAGATAAACCTGAGAACAAGATACTCGGTTTATACTCGAGCGCCGGACGAGATGAACTAGGGTTCAACACAGCCATGAACTGAGTTCCCGCCCCTGTACGAGAACGAACACGCGCGCCTACCAAACGTGAAGCACTTAGCGCAGTGATGTCTATTTACGACCCGCTTGGATTGCTGAGCCACTTCACCATAAGAGCGAAGATAATTCTGCAAAGTTTATGGCAACTGCAGATTCCATGGGACGAGCCAATTCCAGATCATGAAAACGAGCTATTTGCAGCGTGGCTCGCTCAACTAAATGACATCGCTCAGCTACGGTTGCCCAGAAGTTATACATCACAGAAGTATTTGGACATCGAACTGCATATCTTCTGCGACGCAAGCGAACAGGCCTACGCGACCATAGCCTACTGGAGAATAACGAACTACGACGAAACAGTGAATGTCGTGTTGGTTGCCGCCAAAGCTAAAGTAGCACCGCGGCGGGTACAAACAATTCCGAGACTGGAACTACAAGCAGCAGTCATAGGAGCGAGGATTGCTGACACTGTCCGCAAAGAACATAGAATCGAAGTAAGCAGAACAGTGTACTGGACAGACTCCTCCACAGTCGTGCATTGGATACAGCATGAAATGCGACGCTACACGCCGTTCGTCGCACATCGACTAGGAGAGATCGCCGAGCTTACCTCTAAGGAAGAATGGCGTTGGCTACCTACTGAGCATAATGTAGCTGACGACGCCACCCGACTCACCGAAGCGCCGATCAATGCCAGCGACAGGTGGTTTCAGGGCCCTGCTTTCCTGAAGCTACCTGAAGAACAATGGTCTAAGAAGAAGACGCAAGAAGAAGACGATGACAAGGAAGTACTACACATCGTCGAGAACCAACGGGATAGCTGGCTGCTAGACCCTGCACGTTTCTCAAAGTTTGAAACGTTAGTGAGAGCCGCGGCCAGAGTACTTGCCTTCATTGATATGTGTCGACACGCCGCGACAGGGCTAGAACTCCGACATATAGAGCGAGCAGAGAAGGAGCTCCTGCAACGAGCACAACAAGAAAGCTTCGGCGAAGAACTGAAGAGAATGCAGTCAGCTCGGTCACTCCCAAGAACGAGCAAGTTATACAAGTTAGATCCTGTGTTAGAAGACGACCTCCTGCGAGTAAGAGGCCGCATAGAAGCGTCTACCGCAACCCCGGAAGCGAAGCGGCCAATTATTTTGGATGGTAGACACCGAATAACGAAGCTTCTAGTTATGCGAGAACATTATGCTGCAGGTCACGCTAACCGAGAACGCGTGACCAACGATCTGCGACAACGATACTGGATCATTCACTTGCGACCCACAGTACGTGCTGCAGAAAGAAGCTGTGCCCTCTGCCAGAGACGTCGAGCCACACCGCAAGTACCAGCCACCGGAGACCTGCCACGAGCCCGCCTCGATCCATTTCATCGCCCGTTCACCAATTGTGGGGTGGATTACTTCAGACCGATGATGGTGAAGATCTGTCGGCGGCGAGAGAAGAGATGGGGCGCACTCTTTACGTGCCTCACCTGCAGAGCTGTCCACATCGAGCTTGTTGCATCACTGTCAACGGATTCAGCGATAATGGCACTACGACGAATGGCTGCGCGAAGAGGATGGCCGCGAGTGATGTACTCGGACAATGGGACGAACTTTAGAGGAGCAGACCAAGAACTCAGGACGGCATACGCAGAATGGTTGCCAGCCTTGAAGAACATAGGGCTGATCCACCGCATGGAGTGGAGATTTATCCCACCAGGTGCACCGAACCAAGGAGGAGCGTGGGAAAGGATGATACGCTCCGTGAAAACCGCTCTCAATGTTGCGCTGAAAGAAAAGGCCCCGTCAGAAGAAGTGCTGAAAACATTGCTAGTGGAAGCAGAGTTTTCAATCAACGCACGACCCTTGACTCACGTCAGCGTAGACCCTCAAGATCCAGAAGCGCTTACACCCAACCACTTCCTGCTTGGGTCCTCGACAGGCCTACCAACGACGGGGCCTTGTGAAGAAGCCGATAGGAGAACGTGGCGAGCCAGTCAAGCTCTCGCAGACAAGTTCTGGGCACGATGGGTCCGGGAGTATCTGCCATTGTTGGTACCCCGAGGCGAGCCGAAGAACGCAGCGCGACCCGTGCAAGTCAGCGACGTGGTCCTCATCGTGGACAGCAATCTACCACGTAATGTTTGGCCGATGGGCGTGGTAGAACAAACGCACCAAGGACCAGATGGAGGCATCAGAATCGTCGAGGTGAAGACCAGGACTGGAACTTTTCGTCGCCCAGTGAGCAAGCTCGTCGTCATTTTGAAGAAAGAAGAGGCTACGCGAGCTTCGCCGGGGGGAGAGCTGTAATGGACGCCGAGCTAGATACAATTAGAATAAGTTTAATATAAGTAAGATAGGTAAAATCAGGATAGGTTAGGTCAATATGTAAGTAGGAAATAGGAATTAACACGTAGGTAAATGAAACACATGTTAAAATCGTTATAATTCATTATACATTTTGTAAGAGAAACTTCGAGAAGTTTCGATGTACCAAGGCCGACAGGTCGGAACCTGTCGGAAAAGAGAAAGTTTTTAGCGTAAACAACTCCAAGGTCACGACAAGCGATTCTCGTTTGCTATTAGTAGATTTCCAAAAACATATCGTGACCCCCACACGAGTTCGACCCTCGTGCCAAAGGATATAAGACAGCAGGATTTGTCGAATAATCGTAGTATCCAACCAACCGGACAAGAAGAAACACCTGAAGTGAAATAAGTCTGAAGAATATCGAGTATAGTAGTGAAAGTAAACAGTGAAAGAAGTAGTTCAAAGTAGTGCAAGTAAACAGTGAAATAAATAGTTCAAGTAAATAGTTTAAAGTGTATAAGTATTTGGAATTAAGACTCTATAAAGAACTTTAAATTAGTATAGACAGTATAAATAGACATAAGTGAAAATTGTGAAGATATAAAATAAATCAGTGTTTGAAGATTGAGTTTTATTTCAAAAGCTATCGACGTATGTCGAATTGAATACACAAATACAGTCCACAGCCATACAGTTTTGGTCCTTCAGAAGCCGGATCCAGTTAGTTGTTCGAGAGCCAGATACGAAGAAAAGTCTGAAAACACTGATTGTGTTTGAAGATTGAGTTTTATTTCAAGAGCTATCGACGTATGTCGAATTGAATACACAAATACAGTCCACACCCATACAAGGATACAATGGTGGACTTAATGCTTTAGGCATTCTTTACCAGTCAACCATGGGTGGTGAATAGATAAAATCGCAGGCACATTATAAATATTCTGCGTCCCCGCAACTTTTGTGATTTATTATACAACGTGTAACAGATTAAGCGCAATACCTCAGACACCCCAATTAGAATATTAAATTATAAGTCTAAAACAACATCCGTAACTAAATAAATTGAAACCGAACATAGACATTTTTTTATAAAATAGTTATCCTTACTAAACGCAAAACGTATGTGCGTCATACAATATCCTTACGCAGTATACACTCATGCGATGTTAGCGGCAACCACGCACACGAGTGCATTTCCTTGAATTAAGTTTTGTATTAATTTGTCATGATACCTACTGTGTTTCCATTTTAAGTGAAATGAAAGATTTTTCCGCTAAAATTTAACACCTATTTATTATGACGGAAATCGATTCAGAAACCGATTCTGAACCAACTACTTTCAGGAATTGCGTTTATTCTGTTACACGTTGTATATTTAAAGAAATCGGTATACGTTCTGGCTCTGCTTTCAGTTTAGGTACATCTTTTCTTACAAAGAGAGAAAGAGTCTATGACCAGCTCATGTGAAATAAAACATTTAGCATCATTTGAAATTAAGGGGGTTCTTATAGCAAAAACGTCCGATATTCAATTTATACTAATGGCCTCTATCACTTCTGTGACTTTCCCTGAATAGTTGTATATTTTGGGAAAAACGTATGACAAACAGCGATACCTATGATAACTTTCTGTAAAATATATACAAATAGGATTTTGGAACATATTAATATACAATTACACCTTTTGCTAACATTATTGGGTTAAATGATACATTATCTTTATTTCGCAAATGGGTTATTAAATAACACTTACATGTCATTTTTGTTCCATAAATTTAAACTAGATGAGAATTAGGCTATATATTTCTGTGTTACCATCTGAAGAACACTGAAGTCTATCTTGGAACCTCTACCACTTCCATGGTCCTCGTATTTCAAAGGGCCCATAGCCGTGAAGGAGTCCACCTGATGGGGTCTAATGTGTTTGTTATTTTGTCCTACAGGCACTTATTAGAGGCTCTTTGGCGGCGAGTTTATTACCCGCGGCAGCCCTAACGCGATCTCATTGTGGTTTATTATCCTCTGAACATTTTGAACCTAATAATAAAGATTATCAAGGTGCTGTGCAGTTCTGATTAGATTGGGTTTTATTTTTGTAAGTTGTTGTTGTCAGAGAAAGAAATATACAAAATATTAATAATAGTGTATTTGTTCCAATAAATCATGTTTACAATATGAACACTGTCACTTAAGGCTAAGTTTAGGTAGGTACTTGTGCAAAGCAACAGCCGTTCGTGTTGGATTTACTTACTTAATTTATTAAGAGGTCAAATTGGGTAACGCAGAAATAAAAGTAGGTAATGAAAGTAGATTATTTGAATAAAACGAAAAATAGCGATGGTTTTTGCAGTTGCTGTTTTTTCATGTAAATATGAAAGCAGTTTTAATACTCACATCTATTGAGAGATAAAATAAAAGATCGATCGTAATCGTTGAATAAATCTAAACAGATCACAGTGCAGCGTTTGTTAAACAACAACACCTTTTACATAATATCTCAATGTCCAGCCACCAATATTTAACCCAGATAAGAAGTTCACGTAGTGTTTGACTAGACTACATCTAAGCTGAGCTAAAGCTACATATAACTGGCTCAGAAATTGTAGCAATGGTTGGGTAACCCCAGCATTACGGGCGCGGTAACAGATCACCGCTTGGCTTTTGAACTCGATGAGTGAGCCTTCAACACAGCCTTTAGTGTTGGGTATTGTCGACATTTTGTAGAAGATATTGTTCGATAGCAGTCGATAGTTGAATCGAGTTCTAGTTCCAGGTTAAGCATCGCTTGCCGAGGTTAGTAAGTGGATGAGTGACCATCTAACATATCAAGATTCCTTCGTGCCTTAAGTACGTTAAGTCGTTGGTCCCGACTATCATTTGTACGTCTTTTCCAATCATTACGGGTCAGCCAGAACAACCTGACCCTGATCTTACCAGTCGCTCCATGTAAAACACAAATACTCAGCTGTATTCGGTTAGACAAGAAACCGACTCCAAAATAGTTGGGAAAATATATAGCAGAATGATGATGTCGATGATTGTTCGATACGAGTCGAATCTTCTTCTTTTGCGTCTTGGTCGTTTTTCTCACGTCAACATTAATTGTCTGTTGAATGTCTTCTTTGTTTGATCAGTCCATCTCGTTGTTTAGCTGCCGCGTGATCTGAAGCATTCAACCTTGCCTTTTTTCTGGTTGGGAAAATCATCGAAGGACTTCTCCCGCTCTGGGAGGAAGATTTCTACTGACTAAAAACGCACCTTGTTACTTCAGTTGCCCTTAAGTCCGGGGCCGCAGTATCTCGTTAGAACATTCCTGCAACCCCGGCAGGCAATGGCCTTATGGGGCCCCGTCACTGGTGCTGACAGCTCTTTGAGGCGCGCGTGGATCACGACGCGCCGCCGGCGCCGACCTGGGCTTGGTCCTTACCGGACGGTGAGCTACCCCTGCTCGCCGTCCGCAAGCCCGCCCCTACGGTGGCCGGAGATCGGCTCGCTATCCCCGACGCCGCGACCGAGGCGTTTCCCGCGGCGCCGGCGGCTGGAACGTGAGGAAGAGAGTTGCCTCTCCCTTGCGCGTTCGGCCTCATCCTTAGCTAGAATGACTATTCAACGTTGCCCTGCAGTTTATATGATGATGTTAGAACATGAGTTTGTACTGTACTCGTACGAGACTAATGGTTAACCAACATGTTATACTGTACTTTAAGTAGATGAAACTGGTAAACAGATCTTTGGAAATGAAATTTCACTTAACCAAGAATTTAAAATTTTATCAAGCGTCTGATACCGAATATATAATCCTGCAGCTTAGTATGATATTCCAATATGGAAAGATTTAGGTGGGTTTTCCCAACCACAACTACACCATCAACCAACATTGCTTTAAATTACCACAGCATTATTGCACATAAAAACTTTTAAAGCGTCAGGCAACCCACGAGTCAAATTGATTTGGTTACGTTGTCACCTCTTAAAGGCATGGTCAGCAAAAACTAGGACAGTAATCAGCAGGCCATCAGTAACCTGTCAATTTAAACTCTCCAGCGATGCAGAGAAGTGATCAAAGCGATGTAATTGGCGAAAAAATGGAGGCCATTATTGTGATGAAAATAATACTTGCGTGTATCAATAGAGCGTAAGAAGATCAAAATAAATGTTACAGAAATATGTACGAATGTGTACACACACATCAACAACAACGTCTGTTACGAATATTGTGGGAGCTGTTATTAGTTGTTCAATTTGTTACGGGACTTTTGTTAGATTTGTTTGTTTAATAGTAGATAACAACACTGACGCTGAATGTAGTGAAATGTCTGTTTCACGCTTAAAAAATGCTGGTTTAGTTTTTTTATTCCTAGGTATTGAACAATACATGTTGCATGTAGGTACATGTTTAGAGGTTACTCGATAAATTTGAGTCATTACCGGATATTTACAAACGTATTTTTTACATAATACGTAGGTAAAGCACATATCGATAAGCTAGAATTGTCGATAATACTTCCAGCTATGTTATTGGTAATCGATACGATTAATAAAGTTGTGAAGCGATCGGCGCTAGATGGCGGTGGTGGGGCCATTCGCGATCACCTCTATTATCCTGTCGATACAGCAACTCGTGCGCACGAACATCGCTGAATTACACCTCTATTTACTGTCAAACTTAATTCCTCGTTCGTGTCGTTGGCTTTCATTGCCGCTTTTGATATTTTTCTTCGTTATTATCATGTTTCTCAGTTAAGAGTTAATGTTTTTAGCAGTAAGTAGGTACCTAATAGTGAGAACTCTTTCAAAATGTGGGAATGAGGCCTTAATCACGTAAGTCAGCTTTTCTGTGTGTTTTAAAGCCAAAAAATGATGTTAAAATTTAGCAGAATATGAAAATGTCTAGACCGTGATAATAATTAAATATTTTACAAAAATATATCATATCCAGTATTTACTCCTCTAGCAAACTTCTCAATAAGGACTACGAAATATCACTGGCAGTTAACAAATCAATATGAATAGCTAAGTAATAGATCTTGTTAGTGGCTCGCAGATAAAGTTAGAGCATAGCAGTGTTAGTGATTAGTTAGATGTTATAATTTAGGATTAACGTCAGAGAGTCGGTTTGTATCGACCGCTTGTTAGCTTCACTTGTTATTGCGCGCGCGCTCATCTACTGACACATTATGATGGAGGTAGCGTGGAATAAGCTTTTGAAAATTATTTCAGGTTATAATGCTGAGTAAATCGAGCCGTGGGCTATTTTTGGCTATTATTGAAACAAAGTTCAGCTATATTATAAGTAAGCTTAGTTAGATTTCGCAAACTACTATATACAACGTGTAACTGAAAACCCATATCTATCCAAAAGGGCTGAAGACAACATTTGGTATGGAGTCTCTATGCATAGTTTCAGCCCAAAATAACTGACTCAAAGAATTGATACTAAATTATTGGTTTCATATATTTCTTGAATACCAATCATAACAAACGTGTCACAGCATTACGAGGGTCAATAACTTTCCACGTCACTTGCCAATAACACGATAATTATTTTCGTTTTTCTTAATTTGAAAAATTCGTTCTCTGGTATTGGAATTTGTAATAAGTTCTACAGACGTAGACTTAGGATTACAAAACCCTTGCCATATCGTTTGTTATCATCCAAAGAAGCCATGCCTTTAATTTACACGTTGTATAACTATTTTTTTGCATAGAGATTCGACCTGTGTTCTAGTAGTGGGGACGTTCTAGGTTGATTATGTTATATGTACATTGTGATGGCGGTTCAAAAGTCTAATAATATGATCGAGAATAAAAATAAAATTAAATTCTGTTATATTTGCGCGAGATGACGCACTAAAATATCCTGATGGGAGACAACCTTTAGTTGGGATGACTCACTCAAATAAGATACATTTATTTAATTTAGTCGCTTAAAATATACAAAATCCTTCTCCATAGTATCCAAGCCCGGTGCAGACACTAACATATCGATGACCATTTATTTACATTAGAACCATTTCTTTATCAGTTTATCACTGATTGTCTCGAGGTCCCTATTGAAGAGCAGCATAACTTGTGTTGATTAATAGCCAAAGACTAAATGTAAATATGATTGAGCTTTTGTTACACCTCTCCACAACCGTCTGCGCATGATTTTGTTTGGCCACAACTCGACAAGAGCCAATTGCGCGATCCTATTTAGTGGCGAGATATTTTGACAGGACAAAAAAACTTTATTGATGATCACAAAACTTGTAGAGCAATGAAAACATCATTTGTTGATCATAATGAATGGCTAAGTGTATTTCGTTTTAGAATGAGTCACTGATTTGACGGCGCTCGTATATACGTATACGATGCGTGATTAAACTTAACGAAGCATTTAGATAATACGTCTTTTTATACATCGGACAGTATCAATTTTAATATAATAAAATTCTTTCGCCATTCTATAGTGGTGTTATTCTGTGTTCCTCGGTGACATGATTATGAAAACCAAAGAAAAGAATTCTGATAGAGCGAACCCTTTGAGCGTGGCCGTGGACACACCGTATAAATATGAATTAGTAGGTTAACTTCATTCAAAGCTTGTACCACCGCTGTGCTTTTGTGTAGGGTCCCTATTAACTGCTTCAGAAGTTCATAGTATTTTTTATCTCGACCCTCCGGTGACATCTATTGTAAGTTTGACTTATAAGTGGGTTTCTCTGAGCTATTATGAACACTTCGACCCTCTTTAGGCGTTGATCGTATTATACTAGAGTATTTTGACACATTGCTCTACATTGTTTATGATTTTTTAAGGTCGTAAATTATTTTTTCGATCCCAAGGTGACGAGGATTCAATGGTGTGATTTCGGATTGACTTGAAGTTATGATTTATGAGTCATATTTAATTTAGTGTGGTTTTGTTAGCTCTTTTCTTCGTTTTTTTTTTGGAAACTGTACTGAATAGTTTTGTATACCGCACAATTTAGATTATTGAGTTTCTCAAGTAGTTTCAAAAGTGCATTTTGCTATGTTATTCTGATTCGTTAAGATTATTATGTAGCATACTGCCATTGCATACTGCACAGCATGTTATCTTTTAAATATATTCAGTGAATAAAATTATAAAATTCAAGGACATATTTAAGGTTCGGCCGTACACATACGACATATTTAACATTGGCAAACGTTGCTTGTACCTTAAAGATCGACCCGTGCAGTTAAAGTTAGGTAGGTAAGTAAATAGCCACGAGCTGCTTATATGAGAACAAGCACTTCTGAAATATTCTGTAACTAGCTGTGCCCGCGACTTCGTCCGCGCGGAATAGTGACTTTCGGCAGCATTTTTAATTTTTTAGGCTTATTATTTTGAAAATAGAACTCATACATAATTTGAACGTCGTATTTATTAATATCTAATCAAAAGTCTAAAAAACCTTTTTAACAAAAAATTAAACCGACTACCAAAAACACTGCAAAGTGAAAAATAACTTTAATTTCGGTAGTCGGTGTCTTTAGTTATGTTTTTTCGTTTTTGGCACCGACTTCCGAAATTAAAGTTATTTTTCACTTTGCAGTGTTTTTGGCAGTCAGTTTAATTTTTTGTTAAAAAGTTTTTATTTCACTCTTTTTAGTTGGATGATTTTTAATTTACCTAGTTACAAGAGCCTAAATGTCAACTAATTATAACCTTTTACAAAATATTGTTTTTCCCAATGCTGGGCCGTTAAATGTTGAGGAGTTCTCCTGGTACTTCACCATCAGCTCTACATCACCATATGCATTGTGACGAGCATAAAGTGCTTAACATCCATATTCAAGTAATCGAATCGCAATCCACTCAATACTTATTATTGAGTAGTTTCGGCGGCCATCTGTGGTCTTCATCATCAGTTCCACTTCCCCAAATGGTACTTTTTGAGAGCAACTGCACAAGTTACTATAAGAAATACCCAAAACGCCATAGGTGTGCCTATAATATTTGAAGAGTTCCCTCGATTTCTCCAGGATCCCATCATCAGATACTGACTTTGGTGATAATGGGACCAATTTCGAAGTATACCCATTCGAACAAAAATATCATATCATAATCATACATAAAAAAAATAATATATATATATATGCGTCGAATTGATAACCTCCTCTTTTTGTCGTCGGTTGAAAAATAAGTTTCAAGCTTCTAGCTTTAAAAATTACGTAATTTCCATATAAACTTTCATCCCCTATTTCAACCACTTACAGCTCTTTTTTCGCGTTAAAAAGCAGCCTATGTCCTTTCTCAGGCTCTATACTATGTCCGTACCAAATTTCATTATAATCGGTTCAGTAGTTTAGGCGTGATTGCGTAACATACAGACAGACAGAGTTACTTTCACATTTATAATATTAGTAAAGATATACGATGTTATAGCGTCTCTGCAGTCTATTTAAAAAAAAATGGCCAAGTGCGAGTCAGACTCGCCCATGAAGGGTTCCGTAGTAACTACGCAAAATAACTTTGTTTTTCATAGTGTTTGTAAGAATTACAAAGTTATATTTGCGGTTTTATAAATTATACTATATCTCAAAAACTGCTGACCCGATCTCGTTTAAACCAGTTTTCGTTGAAAGTTTACATTAAGATCTACAGCATATACTTTTTTAGATTTTTCACTCCATTATTATAGAAGTTAGAGGGACAGACACACACACACACACACACACATATAAACGATTAAGTTTATGAAAAAGTGGTTTTAGAAACCTCAATGTCATTTTTAAAGACCTGTCTATCGACGCATAGGTTTCATGAAAAAAAAATATTTATTATATTTTAAATATATTAAATATTTTTTCTTAAAATCGGAAAGCGGTTCACAGAATACATCTACCTACCAAGTTTCACATGTATAGTCCTAATAGTTTCGGAATAAAATGGCTGTGACATGCGGGCGGACGGACAGACAGAAATACAGACAGACATGACGAAACTATAAGGTTTATTTTTGCCATTCGGCTACGGAACCCTAAAAAGGCCAAGTATGAGACGCATTCGCCCATGTACACCCACCGTAGTAGCTATGCAAAATAACTTTGTTTTTATATCTAGTGTTTGTATGAATTAAAAAGTTATATTTTTGAAAATGTATCTCAATAACTACTATCTGTATCTCCCCCAAACGAATTTTTGTTAATAGTTTTACATTGGATGTGCACTAGGGTGTCCCGAAAATTATTTTTTTCGCTTTTCGCTACTCAAGCCCCCTCAAAAGTTGCATTATTAGTTTTAGATTACCGTAAAAATAATAAAAAAAAACATAAAAAAATATCTTGAGGGTTCTACCGGCATATTTTTTTATTTTTTATCACTTAAATAACCCTCCAGTCAATGTCGTCTATTCTATTTTATGTACATTATTCCCATTTTATTTTTTATTTCATTGATAGTGAAACCCAAAGTTATGATTTGCAGGCAACGACAGGATTTTTTCTGTTAGGAATTGGTTTGGAACAAACTCGCAAAATTCATGTTTTGACTTGTTTTTCTTAAATTCTCTACTTCTACTGTGAGGCAGTTCGTCTCACTTCCTTGTGATAAAATACGTGTTTTTGTTATATATAATAATGGGTTCAAGACGAAGTGAGACTACTTGTGCTATTTTGGGATCATATAAAGAACTTGACGATCGCCAGTTACCAGTGATAAGTGACGTTATCAAATTCATTTTGTTTACTAAAAATGAACTAAAACTACAGAAGAATGGGAAAGATCCTTCTAACACAGAAGTTATCTCAATCGTTTCTGGAAAACTTGATATGATTTGGACCAAAGCTTCGATTCCTATCGTTTCCAACCTACCTACGAGTTACCCAATTGCTGAAATCATATTTCAACAAATACCTGTCATTGATAAGATATCCCAAAAATAAAAGAAATGATAGTTACGAAAGCAAAGTGAAGAGCTTTTTGGAATCGTCGAACAAGCTCTTCGATATTGCTGCTTGTAAGTGCACTTCGTTTGACATTTGTTCCTGCATAAAACCTAAGAAAGTTCCTATTTCTGAAAGAGACTTTTTACTGGATCAAAGAAGTGATAGAAAAATGGCAATAAGCGGTATAGACACAAAAGAAACAGCAAGACTTTTAAAGAAACATCAGAGACAAGAAAATTTGAATCGGAAAGAGTCAGAGCACGCATGTTTTCCCAGTGCATCACTAAAAACCAATCCTGTTCCGGTGCGCGAGTTGCCGCCTCGACCGCAGTCGCCTGTAACAGAGCTTTCTGCGAATAGTGACGTGCCTGTAAATGAGACTCCATCTACTTCGTTGAATCGGAACACTCTGGCGCTGCCAACAGTAGCTAAGGTATGTGATCGGTATGGACTATCAACGTGATCTGCGGCTGCGGTCGCTTCGGCGGTCTTAGCTGACGTAGGATTGGTATCTTCCAAATATCTAAGTCTTGTTATTGATAAGAATAAAATTCATAGAGCTGTTTTAAAAGCACGGACCAAGGCCAGCAAAGACATTGATACGATTGTAATAAAAAGTATCTACTTTGATGGACGAAAGGACAAAACACTCATAAACGAGAAAATAGGCGATCGGTACCACCGCAGCGAAGTCTTGCAAGAACACATTTCAGTTCTCACAGAGCCGGGATCTATTTATTTGGGACATATGACGCCAAGTCGTGGCACTGCCAAAGGGATCGTCTCTTCTATCATATCTTTGTTAGAAAATCAAGGGTTGAACTTGGAAGAGGTGATCTGTGTGGGGTGCGATGGTACTGCTACGAATACAGGTTGGAAGGGAGGTGTCATTCAATACCTGGAAAACTATTTAAAGAGACCGTTGTAATGGTGTGTTTGTATGCTTCACGCGAATGAATTACCGCTTCGTCATTTGTTCATGTCTCTGGATGGTAGCACATCTGGGCCAAAAGAATATTGAGGACCTATTGGAAAACAGCTAGCTGCTTGTGAAAGTAAACCTTTAGCGTCTTTTTGTGCAGTGCCTGGCAATTTGCTAGTATTACCTGATAATATTGTGAAGGAACTAAGCACGGATCAAAAGTTTTTTTTTTCTTTAAATGTGTCATGCTGTGATGGCTGGTTCCTGTTCCCTTGAGCTAGCGAACCGCCAACCTGGAAAAATGGCGCATTCGAGATGGCTCACTACTGCCAATCGCATACTCAGACTTTACGTAAGTACTGTTTCGCCGTCAAATAATTTGCAGCTGCTTGTGAACTACGTGGTCAAAGTTTACGCTCCTGTTTGGTTCCTAATCAAGCAAAACTCATCATTTAAAGATGGAGCCAAGCATATTTTTCAAATGGTTATATACTCTCGATTTTTGCCTGATAGTCAGAGATCTATTGTAAATTCGGTGATCGAAAGAAACGCTTTTTTTGCGTACCCAGAAAACTTGCTTATTGCCATGTTATTCGACGATAGAGAGCATATTCGAGAGCTTGCATCTCGCAAAATATTAAAGGCCAGAGAAGCAGAAAAGAGCAACTCTCGCAGGGTATTTAAAGCACCAAAGCTTAACTTCTGTGCGCGAGACTACACCGATATAATATTTTGGCAAGAGTGTGAAATATCAGCTCCACCAATTTTGCGACAGGTCTCCAACGATGAACTTAGAATTAAGGCCAAAGAACACATCCTCGACATTATTGACTTTCCCTGCCACACACAGTCAGTGGAAAGATGTGTAAAACTAGTGACGGAGGCTTCTCAAAGCGTCACAGACGCCACAGCTCGGGATGGTTTTATTAGGAACAGATTAAAATCTCGCTCAGAAATGCCTAATTTTGGTCACAAAAACCAGTTCCGTTTTTAAAGTTGCCATTGATTATTTTGTCTTTCAACTATTTTAAACCTTGCTTTAACTCATTGCTGTACCCTTAAATTTAATAAAAACCATTTAAATGTTATTTTTGTATGATTTATAGTTTATATTAGGAACCCCTAAAAATAGCAAATTTGAAAAACTTCAAGGACTGGTAGAGGCCTCAAGATGCCAGATATCTAATTAAATTTTATAATAATCGTAATATATGTGTCAAAACGCAACTTTTGATACCTCTTGCGTAGCCGTAGCTCATTTTTTTTTCCCCATACATGAACGGGACACCCTAATGTGCACTTGTGCAGCATATTTTTTTTTAGATATTTCATTCTATTGTTTTAAAAGTTAGAAGGGGCAAGGTGGCGGACAGATATTTTACATCTTTAGAAGTGTGTATATATCAAAAAAAAAAAAATGGTTTTAGAAACCTCAATGACATTTTTAAAAACCTATCTATATATACCGCACGTAAAGATTTGATGAAAAGTAATCTTTTAGTTCTAATCCCATGTATGGGGATACCACCTTAATGATTTTTGTTTTAAATTAATGTATAAAAATCGTAAAGCGGTTTACATGATACATCTAGCTACCAATTTTCAACTGTGTATTCTTAATAGTTTCTGAATAAAATGGCTGTACAATGGCTGTAAAAATACTATACGGACGGACAGATGGAGTTGATGAAACTATAAGGGTTCCTTTTTTTCCTTTCGGCTACGGAATCCTAAAAAGTTAAAAGCCTTAGATATACTAATAAATGCTATCTATATTGGAATGATCACCTTTTTTCCGGTGCGAAATTCATCAGATGAATCACTGGAGTGTCATTAGGACATTTCCGTAACCCTAGAGAATGTTCACCTTACGGTAGCAAGTAGGTAGGTGTTTGTTTCATGACGTGTTCTATTATTCTTGGGCTTAACTCTGCAGTTATGCCTGAGATGAAAATGCCTCAAAATGTTTGTTTATAAATATATTTTTATGTATAAAAATTTGCTCGCTGATTTGCTCACCGTTATACCGTATTCGATCATTTAAAGTACATCATACGTCCAGGTATTAATGTGGTATTGTAACGTTAGCTGTTAAGCCTTTTGCAGGTATTAATGAAGTTGGCTAGCGCATGACTAGCTCACCTGATGGTAAGCGAATATGTGGTGGAAGATGAAAAACGCTTTTCTACAAATTACCTATTCACTCTTGACTTCAAGACTGCAGCTATCAGGAAATACAGACTCCATCAGGGAATTCCTCTCCTTAGCTGTAAGCAGAATGGAAGTATTACCAAAACGTTTCGTGCGTATGGGTGAGATGTCCACTATGTAACGAGGGCGCATCGCCGTTCGTTTTGTAGTCCGATGATGGAACGGGCTTGGTGGAATTAGATTGTGCAATTCCATCGCACACTCCCCGATATTATAATTGATAGAAAACCGATAGACTTACTGTACTGTTGTTTTTTTACGTACTGTTTGTGAATTCATAAATAAAAAATCATTTATTTTGAGTAACTTAGGTATAATAATAGTCAACACAAACTCAAAACTGCGAACATAAACATGATATCATTATTATCATGTCTACAGAACCGTAGCTTATGTGTTAATTCAGATTGTATACCATGTAGGTACATGTCTAATGAGCTAAGTGCTAATTTAGTATATTTTGGTTTTAATTTTAATGGCTGGCAAGATACCATTTACGCGTTCATGGATTTTGAAACCTAGGTAAAGCAATGAAAGTATATGTTATGGCAAAGTGCAATAAGTCGGGATTTTTTTTTAAATTAAATCTCGTGTTTTGAAAACATCAGAGGTCTCTTTTTGAAAATTTAAAAATAGTACAAGAAATTGGCAGTTCAAGGGACCTTATTAAACTCATGTGGGGCGAATAATATGGAGTACCATTATATCACTGCGCGGATAAAACTGTGTTTAATCACAGATTACTAAATAGTTATTTAATATTCATACAAAAACTTATTTTACTCACTTTTGACAAATGGAAGGGAGCAACCATTTCCTAATTATTTAAACAAGTTTATCTCTGCATTTATTTTCTACTTAATCCTAATGATATACATATAATACCTACCCACGGGTTCTTAAATTTAAAACATGTCAGCTAATCGAATTTTTGATTAAGTAGGCAAGCTTGTTTTAGAATTGTGAAAACCAATAATTGGATCGACAATTACAGAGTAAATCTACAACATGACGTGCATGTTAGAGATTTACTTTGTCGATTCACTACCTACTTACATTTGATTTTAATTCAAAAGCAAGCCTCCAAAACGCCTGTAATTGGATAAAAGTAAAATTGAACCAGCGTTAACTAGATTGTCACAAAAACTAAGTCACACCTTAAAGTCGGTGTAGCGTCTAGTGGAGACAGGTGACAATAGTGCGGTGTGTCTTTGAAGACGTCTCACGTAACAAGTGTGGTAAGTGGTAACCAATTGGGGAGCGGTGGGGACAATGGACGCGCACAGTAGCAGGCTTCCGTGTCACTGGCAGCAGTAGTGATTGGAACACACACAGAATACCACTTGTGCCTGTTTTTTTTTTATAGGTTTTGGTTAGGAAGCTGTATCGATATCAAATAAACGAAAAGCAATATGTGAATAAAACGTAAAGAAATATTGTGCCATTATCTAAGTCAAGCTAGTTAGATTCGATTTTAAATCTTCCCCACATGGGGCGAAGAAAATGTAGCAAGAAGTTCTGCAATACAAAGATCCGCTCAAGATCTGAAGGCAATCGCCTGAATCACTAAAATAAGAGACATTTGACTTTATTTGTACCTATTATTTATAGCTTTTGTAAATAGAATGTACCTTATTTCCAAATTGAGTGCAAATAAATAATTAATTTATCTTGGGGGTCTCATCTGTTTAGCCAACTATGATGGGATATGAATAGGTTCTAGTGTTTTACATGGCAACTGCTTATCTTACCTTCATAACACAGTTGTTGGGTAGCAAGAAAGGAGTCAGATGTTCTGGTTTCTAGTCACGGGTAGTCACCCCTGTCTAAGATATACACCACTCGACTCACGGAAGGCCGCCGGCGGCCACAGCAACCAGCTTAAGTTGACCTCTAAAATTTTTTTCCCCTATCGATTTTAGAGGTCAACTTAAGCTGGTTGTTTGGTTGACAGGTGGTTGAGGGAAGTAAAAATGAAAGTGGAGACTAACGTCTTAACGTAGTTTCCAAGGCCTGCAGGAATTTTAATTTGTTAAGATGATTAGCCATCCACGGGCTGGCCTCAGCAAGAGTTGTTTAACCTTGAGGATTAACCAAATTCGGCTATTATTATCACTATTCTAAGCAATATAGGTCGCGGTTTCGAATTCCACCTATAACATTATTGTCGTTAACCCATTCCAGACACAAGCATGTTCAGCTTAGTTGGAGGGCTTAACAATATTGCTAGTATTTATTTATTTTATTTATTTATACAACGTGTAATTTAAAGGGTATATACACACCAAGTGCACGGCTTCTTTAGATGATAACAAACGATATGGCAAGGGTTTTGTAATCCTATGTTTACATGTGTGGAACTTATTACAAATGACATGGACAAAAAAGTACATTCCATGTACACATACATAGTAAATAATATTGTATATTAAAAATAGAAAAATGATTTAATACGTAGTTTTTAACCTCTCTGATCTCGTCGGTGTTTATTTCAAAATAATTAGTAATCAAGATGAATTCAAAGTACCATTTGTCAACGTCCGCCATAATGGACCATAGAGTAAGATAAATATAATAATGGGTGTTCCACATCAAGCATACTACTTGCATATATCACATAGACGTGTGATGTGGACGACAAAACGCTATTATTAAAAACATTTTATTTATACGAAACTGTCTCCGTTATTTTTGGCATTTAATAAAATTATCTTTTCATAATGTTGATGCGTAAGATAGTTTTTTTTTTATATTTCACACAAAGAAACTTCGGAAAACGGAACGCGTTACTTGTTTGACAATGTGTCATTGTCTATGTCAAATGTCAATATTATGTTATTGCAGATTCTACATTAAGTCCTGTATTTGTTTTTGCGATTATTTTCTAATATTTTTGACCCCTGCTTATTTCAACGTACCTTACCTTACCTTCTACCACCCGATTACCTTGCTATTGATACTGGACTCTGATTTACATTGCGTTGTGGATGCATGGTGCAGCAACTGCGGAATAGCCATGCAAAGGTTGCAGAGGCATCTCATATCCTCGCTTTCTGCACACAATCAAACAAGACTTTCGCGTTGGATAACCAATGCCCAAAGCCAGGTAAGAAGTTGGACTAGAAAAAACTTAACCTAATTTATTTTTATATAGTTCTGGTATGCGAAATCTTACAGTGCATCTTATTTTCAGTTGCCTCTTGATACATTTATTTGTTATGTATTGTCCATGCTTATTATTATTAAACACCGAAGCTGGTGAACAAGAGAGACTACTGGGGCATAACATGGTTTGCCTTGGATGTGGCAAATCAGTGAGGAAAATAAGACACCATAATGTCAGTATGGAGTGTCCGTTGCTGGCTGTTCTATTATCACAAAATACTAATTATGTGGTAAGCATTTTGTTTTTCATTATTATAAATACCTAATTGTATTAATCTATAAAAAAAATGAGCTTTCATACTATGTATGTATGATTGTTATATTTGTGTTTTATGTATTTTTCATCTTTAACATAATATACTTGCCTAAAGTAGGCATGTGTAACATAGTACTGCTCATTTTACTATAACATAGTACTTGAAAACATAGAGATATTTAAAAAGATACCCTTGTTACTAAAAATTATATAAACATAAGAATTATCTAATGATTGAATTAATTTATTATTGTGTTTATTCTAAGTATGGTTTATTTTCAGCCTTCAAGAAACAACTATGTTTGCTATGTGTGTTGGATGCGAGCAAATAGACAGGCAGTGCTTGACTCATCACGAGACATGCAAGAATTGGCTTTGGATAATGATGTAGCGGCCCCTAATGTTAGCCAAGTTGTTAGCCCACCAGAGCCACCACTGTTGCCGCCTGTTCAAAGAGGGCCATGGGAAAGTAATACCATATCATTACCTAATTACAAGCGAGCTTCGATCACATCTGTTCACAGTATATTTAAACAATGCAGAAACAGAATGGTACATTTGGTCCCGCAATTCCTTAAAAGACTGCTTTTGCAGGAACATAGTTTCTATGTTCCTCGCAGCTGTAGAGTGTGTGAAACACATTTGTACAGCGATCAATGGCATTTATTACCTCAAATGAATGAGACACATTCTACATTTAGTGCTATCCATATAGAAGACATAATTAATATTATGAAGTCAAAAGCTTAATATTTTGAACTTTGAAAATGTCTCAGAACACGGAACACACTCACGGATCAGTAATCACAATTGTAAAAACTAAAATAATAAATCTATGATTGTATATATTTAACAAGTCTGGTTATGTTTAAAGCAGTTATTTATGTAATTACTGAAGCCCTATATTTACACTTAATCCAGGTTAGTGTATTGGTGAAATAAAAATGCTCTGTTCTATCCAAGCTGGTTGATTGACCTCCCTAGGTCTCTTTATTAACACTATCGCTGCATTGCTCTAATGTATATCATCTTTGTAAGCATTTAAGATATAATAATTACAATATGTCAAAATATTTTTATTTATTTTCTCTAATAAGTAAATAAATAATAATTTTTACTCCTTTGTTTTATTCTGTTTCCCTCGTTGGTCTAATGGTCGCAAGCGCTACTGCTGAGCATGAGGTCCTGAGTTCGATTCCCAGGTCGAGCAAAGTGATATTGGGTTTATTCATCAGGAATTTCTCAGTAGCAGCCCGGAGTCTAGATTTGTGTCTGGTTGATAGAAACAGACTCGCTCCCTATTAAATGGTTCTCAAAATAACTGGTGAAATCTGAGTGTACTATAGGTACACCTCTGCCCAACCCTTCGGGGAATACAGGCGCGATGTTATGTTAATGTTTGTTATTATTGTCACATTTTTTGAGACTATTACCCTGTATAATAAATGTTAGTCAATATTCAGTTTAAAATCCTTACTTTGTTTATTGGTTTAATACTAAAACTATATCAGTTATACGAAATAATTCACAACTGTTCACTATTTTAAAGCGCCTTTAAGTTTTTAATAGCGTAATTATAATCTAAACACCTTATTGCTAGCGATCTTATTAAAAGGTTTACTGTAACTGTTTTTTGTCTAGTCTGGTGTAATGACAAGATTTCTGAGTTTTTTATTTATAGCAATTTAATGAGTCAATATTCACGAATATAAAACACCAAAAATCATTGGTGTACACTAAATTCAATAACTATGCCGACGTCCATAGTAAAATTGGCCATATCCTTTCAATACATTGATACCAGAGACCAACATTTTCAAATAAAGAAGAACGAACAGAATTATCATGTTATTGGCAAGTGACGTGAGAGTTATTGACCCTTGTAGTGCTGTGACACGTTTGTTATGATTGGTATTCAAGAAACATATGAAACCGATAATTTGGTATCAATTCTTTGAGTCAGTTATTTTTAGCTGAAACTGTGCATAGAGACTCCATACCAGATGTTGTCTTCAGCCCTTTTGGATAGATATGGGGTTTCCGTTACACGTTGTATATTTAGGATCTCTAACAAAAGATATACACAGTTCATAAATATTCAGGTTATACAAATTATGTGTTTTGTAGGTGTACTCTTTCACTTATAGGAGACTACAGCAAAGTGAATAATAATTATACTCTGAAACTCAGAAAGGAAGAGATAAAAAACATAATAAGTTAATATTTTCAAAATACCACGGATGTAGTCGTTATAACTGAAAAAGCATCACATATTTTTTATAAGCCTCCAATTAAGAAAAAGTAAGAACTTATTAATTCACTTTAAGTTTAATTTTAGGTAAGCATGCTCCATCTTCGACCACATCATCACATGCTATCAGGTGAGATGGTGGTCAAACGCGAACCTATTATCAATTAAAAAAAAATACAAATCCTAAAACAAATTAAAAAATACAAACCCAACTTCGTTAAGCGTTACTTTAACTATAAACTGAAAATAAAAAAATAGTTGGGACCTATTAAATAATCTAGACTTAAATCTTCCTATGGGTAGGAAGATTTGAGTTGCTATACTTAAACTTGTTTTTTTCCGATTACAGTTTTTATTTAAAGTTATGATAAACGCAGTGGGGTATTGCAAACATTTTACGGAAAACCGCATCTAAATTGAAAATACAGTTATAAAAAAAATTGGGCCAAATGCGAGTCAGACTCGCCCAAATAAAACGCTTTATTATTGCTCTCTGTGGTTTGTCATTGTACAGACGCCAGCACATGAAGCTACCCGAAACTGTCAAATTTTCCCAATCAACCTTGAACCTAATTTCTTTAACAATAAAGTTGAAAATCTATTAAAGAAATTTGACAGATTGTTGTAGCTTGATGTGCTGGCGTCCGTACATCGGTTATTGCCAACTTTTGGGCGCATGCTAATCCGGGAAAAAAATTGGCCAAGTACGAGTCAGACTCGCCCATGAAGGGTTCCGTAGTAATTACGCCAAATTACTTTGTTTTTCATAGTGTTTGTATGAATCACAAAGTTATATTTGCGGTTTTAGAAAATATGCTTTATCTCAAAAACTGCTATATCTGCTATATGCTTTATCTCGTTCAAACCAATTTTCGTTGTAAGTTTACATTAAGATCTACAGCATATATTTTTTTTAGATTTTCACTCCATTATTATAGAAGTTAGAGAGGGGAGGGGACACACATTTTACCACTTTGGAAGCGTATTTCTTTTTAATAACTTTATGATAATTTGGATTTAGAAACCTCAATGTCATTTTTAAAGTCCTGTCTATAGGTAGATACCGCACACGCATAGGTTTCATGAAAAAAAAAACAGTTTCAGTTCCATGTATGGGGAGCCCCCCCTTTATTTTATATATTTTGTATTTTTTTTTTCTTAAAATCGGAAAGCGGTTCACAGAATACATCTACCTGTAAAGTTTAACATGTATAGTTCTAATAGTTTCTGAATAAAATGAATGTGACATACGGACGGACAGACAGACAGACAGACATGACGAAACTATAAGGGTTCCGTTTTTTGCCATTCGGCTATAGAACCCTAATAAATGGGAATATTGGATTAGACACAAACAACCCTCACCCTAAATGCACACTACTGCTCCGTTCCATCGTGGGTAAAAAAGAAGTTCCTGTTATTAACATGGAAAGTTACTTTTGTTGGCATGCTTTAGGTACTTTTACTATAAAATAATATTGTAGTCTATGGTCAGCGTTGTTATTGCAACATAATAGCTTGTGGCGAGGCGCTCATAGGCCACGGTAAACAATTAGCATAATTTTAAAACCTTTGACTTTGAATGCCGCCGCCAGCCGCCAGTAAATAATTATTCCAAATAAGAATTCAGTTAAAAAGGCATTTTTTGAAAAGTAATATTTGTCCTGGACGATGATGGGTTTAGGCTTGCTTATTAGATAAGAATAGCGACTGGGGTGTAAATTATGTATTACTTATAAGGGGTCTTTCAACAAGGACGGGTCGATGATGAAATTAAATAAAACAAGCTGTATGTGAGATATTAAAGAATTCTTTTTTTGAAAAGCCCGTTTATTTATACCATTATTTATGAAATAAGACCACCGCGGCTTCGAACGGTGGCACGGATCCGAGAGATCCAAATCTCGATCCCGTGGGAATTACAGGATGAAAAGTAGCCTATGTCTAGGATGTCAACTATCTTCTTACTAAATTTCATTCATATCTGTTAAGTAGTTTTTGTGTGAAAAAGTAACAAACATCCATACATCCATCCTCACAAACTATTGCATTTATAATATTAGTAAGACTATAATTCTATTTACTCTCTATCGGCAGGATAGAGAGTAAATAGAATTACTCCTAAACTCTTTGGAGTCGAAGCGTACTCTGAGCTACCACCGACCACGAGAGTTTTTATTCCTTTTTTTGCAATTTTCCGAAGAGAAGAATGAGAGGAAGTAGGTCTCTTTTCACACTTTCTTTCTTTCTGTGATGCCAGCGACATGGCGAATAAGAAGATATGATACCCTTGCAAGGAAAGCTAGACTGCTTCACACCCCAATAATATTTGCTAGGACAAAGAAGGTCTGCCGTAAGAGGCGTTTCAACAAAGGAGTAACCTCCTGAGTGTGGTGTTCCGAAGTGGTGTTTTTAGTGATAACGGGGCCCCTTATATGTGCTGGTTATAATTACCAGATTGTATTAATGAGATAAAGGACCCACACTCCCTGGACCTCCTCCAAAAATCCATGCACCCCTGACAACCATAAGAAAACACAAATGGTTATAAATCCGATAACTTATAAGTCGTATAGGACTTTTAATCCTAGAATTTCTCGGGGCGTCTGAGCTGTCCCAACGCGAAGGTATGCGTACCCTTGCGGTGGGACGGCATGGACTGCTGTGCAGTTCTTCTCATGCAACCGAGCGGGTGGGCGGGTTGCGGATAGCCCAGCTTCGGCTGGGGGACCGCCACCTGGTTACCTGGGGGGTAGTCCCCCTGCCGGAGTGTCTCTGTAGACGAGACTCCGGACAAGAGAAGTTTCCCTTACGCCAGATCCCAGGCCTAGGGATAACCTAATACCCTGTTCCTATGTTCCCTGTTCCTCGGCTGCGCGGGTCTGCATGGTTCTGCTACTGTCTCTCGCTGGTGCGGGTTGGCTGCATATATTGGCTGGTTCAAGTGGACTAGCCGGTAATGCGGTGAGCTCGCGCCTGCAGGACGGTGGCGGAAGCATGTGACCCTGTGCAGTCGAAAACATCCCCTCACACCTTTCCTTCCCCCTCCCATCCCTTTCCTTCCTTTCCCTTCTTTCCTCCATCCATCCAGAGGAGGGGCAACCTCGCTTTCCCAAAAAAGCCCAATCCATCAACCATGAAGCAGAGAACAAAGAAAACTACCCAGGTGGGTCCCGGCCAAGCCGGGGACTCCCACACCGACATGTCGGTCAGCCCCCATCGTATTCTGGGAGGGGGCAATTCACTGCCTACTGGTGCTGCTCCTGCAGCAACATCAACTATTTTGGCTGCTACTACAGCGCCCCACGACAACCCTGCTGCTATCGTAGCCATACCCACAACCACGGCTGCTACTACAGCGCCTATAAACACAACACCGGCTGCGACCCACGCGCCTTTTTTCCACACCACGGCTGCTATCCAAGCGCCAGGTAAACCGACACAGACTGTGCTGTCCGCGAGCGCCTGGCAACAGAGCATCGTTAGGAACAGCTACAAAAACAACCCAGACGACGACACTGTCAAAGGTAAGGCGGCCAGCTCCGGTGGGTTCAGTGACCGGAGGCGCTCAATCTGCGAAGGCACTAGCCAGCGCATTGCGCCGACGGCCGCTGAAGAGCAAGTACGCGACCAGCTGCGAATCCGCGAAGGGCCCTCCCAGCGCGTAAAGCGGCCGGACGCGGAAACACGTGACCAAAACCGAATCCGCGAAGGGGAAACTCAGCGCGTAAGGTGTCCGGAAGCGTCAGAATCCGCCGGGACCGAAAGCCGAACCCGAGACCCTGACATTGACACTGACTTACCCCGAAGGAAGAAGGCGAAAGGCAGGGGGAAACGGTCTGGAACCCTCATCAACGTGAGGTCGGTCGTCCGGGCCTCTGAACCACAACCTGGGCCAAGCGGCTCGGGAGCGGCAAAGAGGGACCGCCCGGACGACACGGCTTCGCCGAGCGCACTTCAGGGTAACCCGAAGCGCGTGAGAGTCCAGCCTGCTCAAGGGGAGCAGAGGACCTACGCGCGGGCCACAAAGGATATTCCTGCGCGACTCGCCGTAGCAATCTGCTTCCCTCCCCCCTCCAGGGACCTGACTCCGGAGGAGGCATATGACATAAAGAAGAAACTCGAAGAGCTCGTCATGGACAGCGATCCGTCCAAACCACTCCCGGCCTTCCGCGGATACCCTCGGGTAGCGGACGGCACTGTGCAGATGTGGTGTGAAGACGACCACTCCCTGACATGGCTGACTCAGAATGTTCCACTGATAAGACTTTCAAATACTGACCAGACACTAACAGTTATGCGACAGACTGACATACCTACCCGTGTCCGAGCGGCGCTATTTGTACCCCGATATAATGGGGACATAGCGCGGCTCCAGAGCGTTCTGATCCGTCAGAACACTTGGTACGACATTGGTAGGTGGTCACTGTACAGGGCGACTTCTGTCGGTGGGGATAACCATGGGACGTACCTGACCCTGGGGATCCCGACCGATGAAGCCGAAAAGGTCTTGGGGCGGGAACGACGTGTATCGTACCTACTTGGGTCCATATACGTTCGCTTCTACCCCAAGAAACTACCCTCCGACAAGACTGTGACCACTGAACCGACACAGACAGACATTGAAGTGACCATACTGGAGGAGGAAATGGCGAAAGCTGCGATGGCCGACGCTGAGTCAGACTCAGCGCCACCCCCGTCACCGGGATGGACAACGCAGCTGCTCGCATCCTCACCTAGCGACACCTGGCGAGAAACGGAGGAGGGAGATATAGTATCCGATGGATCCGACGCCTCCTAACTCCGCTTCAACGTCAGCACCACCCACACCAAACACCCAGATCATCCAGGCCAACCTCCAGCATAGCCAGACCGCCACGGCTAGCCTTCGCAGAGCGCTGGAGATGAATCCACGGACAATCGCACTCATACAAGAGCCGTGGATTAGAAATAACAAAATATGTGGCCTTGGAAACACCGGAGGTAAAGTCACTCTAAACACATTTAACTCAGAGAAGCCACGCACCTGCATATACACACCAAAAGACATACCTATCACCCCACTAAATCAATTCTGTTCCAGAGACCTGACTGCGATCAGGCTCCGGATCGACATCAATGTTCCAGATCTAGTACTAGCCTCGGTATACATGCCAGGCGACAACGAAAACTGCCCACCAATAGAGATGATTGATCTGGTGCGTCACTGCGAGGACGCGAATCTGGACCTGATCATCTGCACCGACTCAAATGCTCATCACCCGCTTTGGGGAAGTGAAGTATCCAACGCCAGAGGTGAGACTCTATCCACATATCTATTCTCCACTAACCTAAACATTGTTAACCGAGGCTCAGAGCCCACTTGGGTCACAGCCAGAGGTCAAACAATCATAGACCTAACTTTAGCTACCGAAAACGCGACTAACCTTATTTCTAATTGGCACGTATCTGACGAACCCTCCTGTTCTGATCATAGGAGAATCTGCTTTACCTTATCAACCAACATAGTAAAACCCATACCAAGGCGCAACCCGCGCCGCACAAATGTTACAGAATACAAACACCACCTAGCCTCCTTGTTGGCTAGACGACAATCACACCCGACACCTTTGACTGATCCCACACAACTTGAGGAAATTGTGACAAAAGTAACAAACAGCATAACGGAGGCATACCACGTGAGCTGCAAACCAAGAACACCTAACACCAGGAGTAAGGGAAACTCTTGGTGGAATGCTGAACTTGGTAGGCTCAGGAACACACTACGGAAACAATTCAACAGAGCAAAGAACACTAGACTCCTGGAAGACTGGGAGCAATACAAAGAAACCCAATACCAATTCAAAAAACAAGTCAGAATAGCCAAGAGAACTGCTTGGCAGAACTTCTGCGCATCCATAGAATCAAACAGTGAAGCCGCACGAGTAAAGAAAATCCTATCAACTGATCAGGACCGTACTCTCGGCGCACTCAAGAAATCTGACAACTCCTACACACAGACAGACCAAGAAACCAGTAAGGTCCTTCTGGAGACGCACTTCCCGGACTGCCGCATCTCCGAGGACATCACGTGGGAAAGCGAACCCAGACAGACCCCAAGTATAACAGACTGGTCTAGAGCCCGCGATATAATCACTGAGGACCGCATAGCATGGGCCATTAAAACGTTCCAGCCATACAAATCTGCAGGACTAGATGGCATTTTTCCAGCCCTTCTGCAATGGGGTGAGTATATTCTGACACCCTGGCTGGCGGAAATATACCAAGCCTGCATAGCACTCAGATACGTTCCACTAGCATGGCGTGAGGTGAAGGTCATCTTCATACCTAAACCAGGCAAAACTGACTACACACAGCCCAAAGCATACAGGCCGATAAGTCTCACATCCTTCTTACTGAAAACCCTAGAGAGGCTTTGCGACAGACACATTCGGGACGGACCTCTCTGGAAGAATCCACTCCACGGACAACAGCACGCCTACTCAACGGGGAAGTCAACGGAATCTGCCCTACACAGCGTAATATCAAAAATTGAATGCGCAATACACCACAAATGCTCTTCGATAGCTGTCTTCATAGATATCGAAGGTGCTTTTGACAAGACTACGTTCCAGAGTATGAATACAGCACTCAGCAGGCACGGTGTAGACCAAACCCTGAGTGGCTGGATCACCAACATGCTCAAGCAAAGAGCAGTACAAGTCACAATAAATAGCACAACGAGGGCCATTGTGGCGAAAGGCTGCCCCCAAGGGGGTGTCCTCTCGCCACTGCTATGGAACCTGGTCGCAGACAGCCTCATCAGGAGACTAAACAATAAAGGATACTTTACCGTTGGCTATGCTGATGACATAACCATAATAATAAATGGAAGCCATGAGAACACCATATGCAACCTCATGCGCCAGGCCCTAAGGATAGTAGAGGACTGGTGCCGAGAGCATCAACTCTCAGTGAACCCCACAAAAACCGAACTAATACTCTTTACCAAAAAGAGGAAGCTAGCGGAGCTGGAGCTGCCAAGTTTCTTTGGCACCACCTTAAGCCTCTCAGCTGACACCAAATATTTGGGCATCTTCTTGGATAAGCAACTGAATTGGGCAAAACACATTGAACACACCACCAAGAAAGCTAGCATCTGCATGTGGCAGTGCAAACGTATGCTGAACAGGAACTGGGGCATCAGCCCCAGAACAACCCACTGGCTATACACAACAGTTATAAGACCAATCATCACGTACGGCTCCCTTGTCTGGTGGCCCAGAACAGACTTAGGTACAGCACAAAAAGACCTCGAGAAGCTGCAACGACTCGCATGCGTGGCGATCACCAGCAGCATGAGAACTGCACCCACTGCCGCTCTACAGGCCATGCTGGGACTACCACCATTGCATCTCATAGTACGAGAAGAGGCTGCCCTGGCAGCCTTCAGACTCGCCATATCCGGAGCACTCTTGAGGGACTCCAGGATCAAGCACACACGCATCATGGAGGACTCTGTCAAACGACAACCTCTGATGACTGCACCCTATGATAAGATTACAAAGACACACCACTTCCAAAAAAATTACCAAATACAGCTCATGCCGGAGCCAGAGGACAACTCAGGACCCAAGGAGCTTAGAATCTACACTGACGGCTCAAAGACAGACACTGGAACTGGAGTTGGAGTCTTCTCCAACGATCTCAACATAAAGATATCCAGACCGCTAGGCAAGCTCAACACCGTATACCAGGCGGAATGTGTGGGTATTATCCAAGCGATCCATGCCTTGGAAGCCAGGAGAGTTACGGATAGCCACATCCGTATACTTTCCGACAGTGCCTCAGTACTACAATCCCTAGGGAAAAACTATATCACATCTAAACTCATACTAGAATGTCACAACGCGCTGCAACGCTCGGCGGTCGAGAACCGCAACACTGTGACACTACAATGGATAAAGGGGCACAGCGGATCACTCGGCAATGATGCGGCGGATGAACTGGCCAGGAGGGGGTCCAACACGACGGTTTTCGGACCAGAGCCCATCGTGCCGCTCCCCCCCACCCAGCTGCGCACATGGTTAAAAGAACACACACACGTTCAAGCCCAGAAATGTTGGTCCTCGGCACCAGGCTGCAGGCAGTCCAAGGAGGCGATGCCAAACCTAAACAAAAAACTAAGCAGGCGCCTCCTACACATGGACAGGAAAAGCCTGCGAATGGTGGCGGGGACCATCACCGGGCATTGCTCACTGAACAAACACTACCACACAATAGGTGTAACGGACAGTCCCTTATGCAGGGCCTGCATGGGGACGGAGGAAACGGTGGCACACGTGCTCCTAGAGTGCACGGAAATCACTGACATACGAAAGCAAACCCTCGGGTCTTTGAATTCCCTTACAGACATCCTGAACAGACCGAGAGACCTGATCTGCTTCTGGAAGGAGGTTGGCTGGATGGAGTGACGGCCGACACGGCTCACGCACAATGGTCTCGTGCAGAGACTAAGTGCGGAAACCAAACCGAGAAGAAGAAGAAGGACTTTTAATCGCGAGGTCGCAGGTTCGAACCGCACCCATTAACTATTGCCGTGAATCCACTCCAGACACTAGCCTATTTAGCTAAGTAGGAGGGGTTAACAAGATTGTTAGTCATGTGAACTTTACCCACATTACTCGTTTTTTAATAATACCAAAGCAATTAAGAAACTCAACGCATATAATTCTAAGACGTCCTTATAATGAAGCCCACTGATTGCACCAACAGCAATTAGGTATATATACACAGTGCACACAACAATACTCAACCAAGACTATATACAGTCTTATATGCTCGACCCTAATGCTCAGTCATTGGCGAGCTTCACCGAGCATTCCCCTTTCAAGCAATTAACGGTTTTATTGCCTTCCCCATTGGTTACTTGCGAAGCTTTCGACGCCATATGCTTAGATAACAAAGCTTGTAATGACTTTGTATGTATCGCTATGTACTGCTTGATATTAAATGGCGATTAGCTAAACATAATAAGTAAAGTTTTACAACTGAAAAATTGTGAACCTAAAAAGTTTTAAGCTTCTTTAATTGAAGTTGTTAAGCTGTCTTGAAATCTGATTTGTACGCTTCCCATATGTTACAATTAATGTTTTTCTTTACATATTCAATAAATATAAATAGTTTGCATTATAAATCATATACGTAATTGGAAAATTAAAAAAAACCCACTTCATTGTCTTCACACCTGTCAATACACAAGAAAAACAAAATATGATATATAATAGCTGTATTCCTAACATTATACCAACCGTGATTATGACACAGTACATATTACGTACATACAATATTGTTGCAAAAATACTGCGTTATTTTGCGCCTGAGCTGATTGACGAGTCAACATCTCCTGAGGATGCTGTGCAGAGTGGAGAAATACGTATCTAGAAGGTTTGGATTGCATGTTGCACTTTCTATTTGTGAGTATAGGTTTCACGTAGCGGTATGAACGACCTATTCTCAGACCTACCAAATGTACACAAAAATTTGCATAAAAATCGGTTAAACCATTTCGGAGGAGTTCTATAACAAACATTGTGACACGAGAATTTAATATATTAGGTAATTCAATCGAAATCATCTTTAAATATTGTCAAAAATATTCAGTCATGGAATCAAGTTCAAACAAGAAAAAAAATTAAAAAAAACATTCCCAAAGCAAAACAAAAGATAGTCATAAGTGTTCGTAGATAATACCTAATGATAAAAGCTACGCCCATCAAGACAATATACGAAAATCTCATAACTAATTAAATTCTAATTATACAAACCGTCCACATTTAATATCTCCAACGGAATGAAACATATTTTCACATGTTAAAACAATGGCTACCGACAGTTGCTCCGTATTTGCTTATCTGCCACATCAATAAATGCCTTTCTTTGAGCCGTTTAAGAACTTTATATACAGTTTTAATTTATATATCCGCCCAATATTGTAAGGTCCATAATTTCATATAAATTTCAAGTGATTAGTGTTCTTGCTATGTTTGGGTAAAGTTCCTAAACGAATGTATGTGGAATGTATGTGAGTATGGTATTTAGATATGGGTGGTGATGGTCACGGGCTGATCACCATGTGTTTCCGTTGATGGCATATTAATTGCTGCGGGGCAAACACTCCGCCTTTGCGCGGTCTGCGTGGCATTAACTATTTGTACCTTTTCCTTATGATTATACACATACTTAGATATAATGTTCTTAATTAGCTTTAAAACTCGTTAGAAAAAATGAGAATACAGAAATGCATTGACGGTAAGACAAAGCATAGTGTGGGGTGTAGGTGTTGTTTCAGGGCAAGAAAAATCTTTGTACGCCATAATTATTAGTAGCAGTATCGTGGGGCTTTCCTCCCGTGGACTTTATCACGATAAAACCATAACCTCTTTATTTTGCAGTCGGGTAAAAAGTAGGCTTTAACCTTCCTCAGGCTTCAAGCTACTTCCATAGCAAATTTCATCCAAATACACCCAGTACTTTCAAAGATAGGTTTAAACAAACTTTTCTGCTTTATAATATTAGTATAGGTTATAGAGGATCGGAGTCATAAACTAGGTAATATAAGAAATAATTTTTTGCGGAAATAAAAAATTTTATTCTTGTAATTTCGTGAAATCGTTGAACCTTTGAATCTTTGAAATTTCAATTAGCTACGGGAGTTCAAAATTCCAAAAGCATGAAAAAAAATTGCAACAAGAATAGAAGTTTCGAATTAATCCTGCTAGTAATCTTTGAATACCATAAAACTATCAACTCTTATATATTTTTTCGTATGTACGTTTAAACAAATAAACTTTCCCGCTTTATAATATTAATATAGGTGTACCTACCGGAATCCCTAGCCTGTGTCAAGTTACAAATCATGTAAGTGCGGAAGAAATGAAATCAGTTATCAACATTTAAAATTCAACTGTAAGAATCATTAGATCAGTGAAAGAGTTAGGAGTCTGTATGTATGTGGTATGTCAGAATTCACTGTTTATTTACTTTTACATCGTAGCTTTAGATCAGAGTTACCTCATCGATGCACTTAAAGCGTCAGTACGAGTAGGAAGCTTTTATTTATACCTAACTTTCATACTATGTTGGGGTCAGTTTCCAGTAATACGCAGCTTAATTCCAGTATTTTACATGGCACGACTCAATAACTAGGTATCACGGTACGAGTATCCCTTGGTAAGACTGTTGTCTATTTTTATGGTTTTTGAGTACCTATAATGAGTGTCAAGGGCGTATAAATGACAGCCGAGACCAGAAGTTTAACGTACTTTCCGAGGTATGGAGGAATCTTCTTTTTTTTTATTGAAAATAGGTTCGCGTTTGACCACTATCTCACCTGATGGTAAGTGATGATGTGATCGAAGATGGAGCACGCTTACCTAAAAGTAACCTATTCACTCTGGACTTAAAGACTCCTAGGTTGTAGCTGTTGGGAAACACAGACTCCGGCAGGGAATTCCACTCCTTAGCCGTACGCACAGTGAAGGTATTCCCAAAACGTTTTGTGCGTATGGGTGGGATGTCCACCATGTAACGATGGCGCTTCGCCGTTTGTCTCGTAGTCTGATGATGGAACGGGCTTGGCGGAATTAGATTGTCTAATTCCATCGCACACTCCCCGATATGTAATCAATAGTCGGTCGTCGGTGTTCAAGGCTCTGGAGCTTTGACTCGACCAGTGCATCGTTGGCAATGAGTCTCTTGGCCCCCTTCTCGATAGACTCAAGCGCGTCCAGTTGGTATTTCGCAGATCCATCCCAAAGATGAGAGCAGTATTCCATACACGACCGAACCTGGGCTTGATACAAATTGAGCAGCTGTTCCGGTGTGAAGTACCGTCTCACCTTGGCTAGGATTCCCAACATTTTTTATGCTAACTGAGCCTTAGCCTCGATATACGGGCCAATCTTGTTACGTTATGATGACAATGACTATCCAAAGACTAAACTCGGCAAGTGTTGCTAATTTTTGAAGATTGATCCTTTGGCGGCTGCTATAATTAGCAAAGAGCTTCTCTCAGCCTTTAGTTAGCCAGCAAGGGTAGCTCACCGTCCGGTAAGGAGCAGGCCCGTATCGACGGAGCATCGTGTCCCACGCGCTCCTCAAAGAGCAGTCAGTGGCAGTGACGGGTCCCTATAGGGCTATTGTATCCCCGTAAGTAAGTATCCCCGAAACGCAAGGGCACAGTTGGAACAGGGTGGGTTTGAAGAAGTCTGACACTCTCATGTAGTCATTTAATGATTCTCCCTCATAGAATATAAAAGGCGAAGAGAAGATAGCGAATATATATTAGTTTTAAAATTACTTCAAAATATATACAAATAATAATACTATTATTGACAGACTTTAACGATGCATCAGTCAAATACACATTACCCCTTCAAATACTAACCGCACCTGTCTATGCATATTGTTTTGGTCAGATTCTTTTTAGTCCGCAACCCCCGAATTATGTGCCTTGGGTCTTAATGCTTTAAAATTCTAACAGTCAGCCATCCATCGCAAGGTGCGCGTTTGAATATGATTAGCAGCTTGTCAAAAGTGAGTTAAGGGTTTAATGTATTCTAATTTAATCAGTGAAGGGTTGAACTTATAAATTTTGAAATAATTAATGAAGTTGGAATTGGTTTATAATAATTTGATGGTAATTAGCTGGCAAATGTGTGTTTTCTATTAGTTCGAAAGATGTTGTTTTCTATCGTTATAGGTTTATAGATATGGAAGTATAGAATCGTGAAAATAACGGGAACTGGAGGTGCCGATCTAATTAATATACACACAATATGACTGAATCTGAATATGAATGATAAAATATGGTTATCTCACTTTTAATTTAAATGCAGTATAAAACATATTGAAAATATCTGCAGCAATTTTTTTAATGCTTTATTTTTAAAAGAACTTACGCATGTCAGTCCCATCGAACCCTAAACATATATAAGGCAATATTACAAGTAGGCCATAAAATCTAACACTCTACTTCAGTGAACTAATACGGTCAAAAAAATTTAAGTTTAATAACTTAACAAACCTAGACGTAGTTGAAATTATCAAAACTGGACCAGTTTTGATAATTTCTTTCTTTGTGTGTGTGTTGATTCAATGGTTAAGAAAAAACTGTGCACATCAAATTTATATAGGTTTTGGTACAAACCTCAATCGTTGGTTATTTCATTACTCTTTAAAGTTGTAGGTAAGTGATGCACTCCATTTATATGAATCCTTTAAATGAAAATGACAAAAAACTTTTAATCGTCTACAAAGAACACAAAATCTACTTGAAATATATACTTTTAGTCCGAACTAATTGTATCAATGATAACAAAGCCAAACAATTTACTATATCTATTAGCATATACTTAAGTGTTTCGGATCGATGAAAAGAATGAGTACCGATATGCGATGTAGATAATGATAAGCCACCCTTGCAGTACAGAGTACAACTGTCCGAACCGTGGGGGTGCTAAATCGTCCCGACAACATATTAACATATCAGTTTTACATTGTTTTGCATAATTACTTGTCTTTGAACTAAATGAACGTTTTGTTTGATTTCTCCTGTAAAACGTTTAATGATGACGCTTTTTTATCGCTCATATGTCTGATAAAACGTGGCGTGCAAGCTTGATAAAGTTTGTGAGTTTCTCGATAGTATGACGAAATTAAAAGAAAAATAGACCAGGTTTTCTTTTCTTCGATTGTTGTTTGGGTAAGATGCACGCAATCACCCACAGACAAAGTTTTGATTCATACGGTTTGCAGTTATTGGACGGACATGTTGCTATGTTATCAATTATATTATCCTTTCAAATCATTTCCATAAATGAGTATGTACTACGAGTATCATTTATATAACCGACTGTACCACTGCAACATAGTATGCATGCTACGCTGAAATTCCCGACATTTCTATGACATTTTACTATGAAGACAGCAATTGAATTGTCTCACATTGTCACCTCACAAATTATTGAACGCAAACATGCGCGAGTTTTGTGTGCAATGTTCGTGTTTCCTCATCAAGATAGGGACAGTCAATTGTTGGAAGTGCACTTCGTCGTTGCCGAGGTAAATACACACTCTGAACGGTAATTTTCCTATGACGCGCATGTTTTACGACGCGATCTGTTTTGTTCAACACGCGAACAGATACCGCGAGCTATTAATGTCGTACTCACACATTTTATCTGAACATACTCAATTAACAGCCTAGGATAGACTCTTCATTAGTTTTGAATGACAATGACCTTTTCTCTACAAATGTAGCTTGATCGCCACTCTCTCTACAGATATATCTTTACATCGGGTTTATAATGTCATGGTCTGACAGCAGATAATATTATTGTCGATTCGAAGATAAACTCTTTTATACTAAAATCCTAAATGAACAGCTTACATGAATAACGTCGATAAATAAACATCTTGAACACACGTAACATATTGATGATAAGCCTCTATAAAACGAAAGGAGTATCAGGCATGCTCGGGATATCATGCAAAACCGTATAAAGTGTCTCACCCTTCCCCTCAAGTATTGAAAAGTCAGTAAATTAATAGCTATAAAGCTCCATCATATGCAAATAGTGGCATCCCCTCGGCTTAGCATATCTAGCACATCACGGCTCCCATCGTACGTCTTGTTTAAAATTCGTTCCACCGCGACTCTGATATGCAAATGGCGGGCGACATTCGAATACAAAAAGCTCGAGCGCGGTGGCAGCGAGTAAATCAATCGATCAACGCCGGATATACTCGTAGGAATACGTCTTCATTGTGTTCATTAGCGTCGTCGAGAGCCGCGAGCGACCCGGTCGCTGGCCGCACCTGCCTCACTATGTCCCGCATTCCGCAAAAAGCCCACGAAATTAAACACCCCTGCCGTTTAGTAAAATGATCTTGTTGTTACAGAAATAATGTTTTTAAGTGTTCTGTTTGATCGAGTGATGTATGAGCACATGTTTTGTATTGATCGTCGTGGAGTGCAGACATTTCACAAATTGCTTACGTCATGCCATCAGTTTATTACAATTGACACTCATTTATATGCAGATTGAGAAACATAATATTCATGTAAAATAATATGTTAATACAAATACATCGCACAATGAGTACCAATTTATCGTGTTTTAGATATTAAGATAATTATTTATTATTATTTTTGGTCGTTATTAGGTTTTAAGCAGAAATTAAATTAGCAACACAGTTAAACGTTCTAATCTTCTATCAGCCGAATGATCTCCATTTAATTATCTATCTATCATTTCAGCCACTGTGATTTTTACCAACACGAAAGTAGAAAGTATCAAAATACGGTTAATTTAATGACGTAACACTAGTTATATCATTAGATAATTATCAGAAAAGGACACGCATTCAGCGGCGTTTTTTTCCACACTTTCAATAAGTTGAGGTGCTTCGGGAGTGTACAAAAAATACAATGCTGTTCGATTGAAAGCCGTTACGAGCTATTATGCTATTAAGCACCCTAATTACAGATCAAACGCTGGAACCACAAAGGCTTCATCTTGCATCGCATTTTCGACTTTTGTGTCGTAAAATTCATGGTGGAAGAGTAGACTGTATTTAAGCGGTGTTTTTAAATTACTTCTTAAGTCCCGTTTGCTGGCACTATTTGTGTGACAATGAAGAAGATGCGATTGTTTACTATGCGCAATGAGTACGGGGTGTTGCGCCATGCTGGCCAGCAATGACACCGCATAAGGTCCGTGGTTCTGGTTTGAAGTAACCAGTTCTTATCCAATGGGACACTTATTATGTTAGAAATTTGGTACATAAAAAGGTGAAAAAGCTGTAGACGATTTTCAGCACACAGCAAGTGCGCTGAAAATGCCTACTAGGTTAATGAATCGATGGAGCGAGCACTAGGATATGATGGTTACACTGACTCTCTAATGGATGTTAAATCTATTGAAAGTGAAATGGAAATTAAGGAAGAAAACTTGTGTGTCATTATTCATCAAATGCGACCTATCGAATTATGAAAGCGGTGCCCAAGTGCTTTCCTTCCATTGCTGAGCGTACAATTGCTGAAAGGTCTCCCTCAACTAAGGCCGCTGTGTTATAATTTTTTTTTCGAATTATAATAATAATTCATTTATTGAAAGTAATATAACTCTGAGCGTTAGTATATCTATTTTAGTAAACTAAATAATACAAACAATATGAATTAAATCTCACACATCACAAACCATAATTACTTAACAGCACATCGTTGCAAGTCCAGCAGATAGTTCGAAGCACCAGTTCACGATCGCGCAATCGAGTCGGCTGGATATCATCTTTAGAACGCTGTTGGTGCTGCCCCGCACCCTGTGTGCGTGTGTAAGCCTGCGAGCTGTACATGCTTACATAAAAGCATGTACAAACAGCGCATTTCCCTCCCGTTCGATGTCACTATCGTCTTTGAGGTCGGCAGGCAGTTTGTGTTCCAGATATCTAACATGGTTTACTCTCTATAGAGGAACAACTTTCAGTTTAAATAAGCGTCAATAGCCTAGTGGCTAAGGCGTTGGACTTGTGACCGAGAGGCCACGGGTTTTAACCGCACCCATTACACTATTGACGTGATCCCACTCCAGACACAAGCATATTTAGCTTAGTTGGAGGGGTTAACAAGATTGCTGGTTATGTGAAATCTACCCACATTGCTAGTAATCTTTTTTATATTTTTTATTATTATTACAGGCATTAGAACAGACATCTTCTGGGCTCGCTCGTTCCATCGTAGACCTCATCTACCATCAGGCGAGATCGAGTTCAAGAGTGGGCTCATATATCTATACTTATAATAAATCTGTAGAGGAGTCAATTCTGTACATGAAATATATTTCCAAAATAACTATCAGGGGGAAACAAAAACTACTCGACGGATTTTAACGAAACTTGGTACAATTATTTTTCATACTCCTGAGCTGGTTATAGTATACTTTTCATCACGCTACCATCAATAGGAGCATAGCAGTGAAGGGAAATGTGGGGAAAACGGGAGAAGTTACTCCATTTTTTAAGCTTTCGTCGCGTGTGCAACCTTAATGGTTAAAGCTACACAGAAATCATTTCATGTCGGAAATGTTCTCCTTAAAATTATATAAAAAATATCCCACGACAGCATATGTCTATCTTTTATGGTTGACTCACAATAACACGTGTAACTCCCGATAGCTTAGCAGTTCGAAGCTTTCTGATTATAATATTTGTCTACTCTTACGTTTATAACACTCTCAGTCACCCCTAATTGAAAAAGTTAACATTATTAACTATTCCATAAAAAAGAATCATATAAATCGGTATAGAAACACCAAAGTTATACATGAAATACGCTAATAATAAGCCATCGCGCGTGAATACTGAATTATAAGGATTATTTTTGAGAATCGGTCGACGCGCTCGATGCGTCTAGCGGGCGAAGGTATAAAATTTCGTTCTATAGGTACTTAAGCCTCATGTGAACGTGATCTAAACAATATTACCAATACATTAACTTACTAACACACAAGGAGTTACACGCTGACAGAGTCGCGGGCACAGCTATTAAAAATAATATTGTGAGGTTCCGTATTGCGATATTTTTCAACAGTATTAGAGATTGACATATTATATTTCCCTACTAAATTAAGAAAGTTAATCTGTCTGTTACATCAAAATCACTGAACCGTGAGGAAGGACATAGGTTACTTTTTTTTTACGAAAAGCGACGGAAACGCGGACGAAGTCGCGGGCAACAGCTATCTATACTAATAATATAAGGCTGAAGAGTTTGTTTGGACGCGATAATTTCAGGAACTAATGGTTCGAATTGAAAAATTATTTTTTAATTAAATAGTCAATTTATAGAGAAAGGCTATAGGCTATATATCATTACTCCAAGGCTAATAGGAGCGGAGCGCCAATGAAGACTGCTTCAAAATCGGGGTTAAATTTAACGTTAGCCCAAAGTAACTATTCCACGCGGACGAAGTCGCGGGAAAAAGCTAGTCCGGAATAAAATAAATAAATCAAAATCTTAATAATGGCTTGCAAAGGTGACTAATTAATAAAGATTAGAGAAATTTGGTAGTCGCATAAACATTAAAACGATCGTCCTAGAATGTGGTAAGTGGGTACCTACTTATGTAGGAAAATAATCTTCTCTACATAAGAATAAAATGTTAGTGTTTGTCTGTGATTTTAAAACGACTGTTTTTTTCAAGTGCTTCTTTCTAGTTGTTTACGCGATACTTATACACAAACAAACTTTCACATTTTGTTTGTCTGTCTTTCTGTATGTCAGGGCTAATCTCTGGAATGGGCTAACCGATTGTAATGGGACTTACACTGGAAAATAGAGGAGTTTATAGAGCAATATGTAGGTTATCCTAGAACTCCCACGGCATCGGTTTTTACGTGGGAAAAACCTCACCCGAACGCGGGCACATCTTGTATACAATTTAATATTCATGTTAAACAAGATAATATAATCCGTACACAAAATCAGACTGTGTTTCTTAGCAGATGTTATCCAAATAAAGGAATAATAACTTCAATAATAGTGGATAAACTGTCCCGGAAAGGAGTAAGAAACCGCATATTAAAACCAACATGTAAGGACATATGTAGGTACAACTTTTGTGTTAAAATGTTTCAGAGTTTAACAAAAAGTGAGCTGAACAAAGAACAAGTATTTCTATAATGTAACGTTTTCATTTCATATTATTAGTCCGTTTCATATCATAAACCACAAGCCGCAGATACTTTTGAACATTTTCGTTGTGATTTTTGTACTCTTTTTCTTGTTACGTCTCAGTTCCCACGAAGCTGGCAAGCTGTTCTCAAACCTTGGGTTTTGTTCTTGATGCTAATTATTGAGAGCCAGTACTTCCACAATGAGCGTCAATTCTTCATATAAATTAGCGCCTAGTGAATTTTTACTGAATGTTTCAAGGTGTGTGTTTAATTAACCGACTTCAAAAAAAGGAGGTTTACAATTCGTCTTGAAATTTTTTTTTTTTTTTATATATGTTACCTCATAACTCGGAGACGGCTAGACCGATTTGAAAAATTCTTTTTGCGTTTGAATGGGTATACTTTCTAGTTGGTCCCATTGTTACGAAATCAAGATCTGATGATGGGATTCTGGAGAAATCGAGGGAACTCTTCAAATATTATAGGCACACCTGTAGCGTTTTGGATATTTCTTATAGTACCTTGTACAGTTGCTCTTGAAAAGCACCATTTGAGGAAGTGGAACTGATGATGAAGACCCCAGATGGCCACCGAAACTACTCAATAATAAGTATTTCGTTGATTGCGATTAGATTACATGAATATGGATGTTAAGCACTTTATGCTCGTCACAATGCATATGGTGAAGTAGAGCTGATGGTGATGTACCAGGAGAACTCCTCAAAAATTAACGGCTCTGCACCGGGAAAAGCAATATTTTGTTAAAGGTGATAAGTAGTTGACATTTTGGCTTTTGTAACTAGATAAATTACAAACCGACCCACTAAAAAGAGTGAAACAAAACTTTTTAGCAAAAAATAGAACCGACTTCCATATAAAAACACTACAAAGGTAAAAATAATTTTAATTTTGGAAGGCGGTGTCTTTAGTTTTGTATATATTTTCGTTTTTGACACCGCCTTCCGAAATTAAAATTATTTTTACCTTTGTAGTGTTTTTATATGGAAGTCGGTTCTATTTTTTGGTAAAAATTTTTTTTTAATGATTTTTAGTATCATAATATAAAATAGTAGTCGACTAGGAGCAGATTTAAACCATAATTTAAGTTATTTCGTATTATTACATAAAAATAGTAGTAGGTATTATTACATAAAATAGTTATTTGTTTTTTTGCATTCATAAACTTTTTCACTTATAAACTGTTCCATAGTAGATACGCAAAATAACATTGATCTTAAATAACGGTTTTTCTTAAATGTTGTATCTGGTATATCCCAAAAAACTGCTGACTACATCTCTTCAAATCAATTTACGTTGAAAGTTTTTGTCATTTCACTTTATATATTTTTTAGATTTTTCACTCTATTATTTTATGAGTTAGAGGGGGAGGGGGATTTCTATCTTTCAAACGATTGACTTTAAGAAAAAGTATATATCAACATAATTTTTAAAAACCTATCTATAGACACCACAGTCGGGATTGCGGGGATGTTTTAACGAGATACCACTACCCCGGGACTTTAGGGCAGCTGAAGGAACCAGGTGGGTTTTTAGTCAGTAGAAGTCTGGAACTCCCTTCAGCTCCACCCAGAGCGGGAGATGTCATTCCATGATTTTCTCACTTGGATAAAAATTTTATACACACCACGTATAGATTTGATGATAGTTATTACAGGTAGTCATGTTCAATCTATAAAGGTTACGTTTCCACTCGGCTAAACCTCGGGAACCCTAAAAAGGGTATCCACAAAGTTTTTACTTCACATATTAATATTATAAATAATATAGGGAAATAAAAAAATTGACTTATTTTAAGCAAAATTCACTAATATATCATCTGAACCATGCCGATTATTAAAACGCGTTCGAAGCTTTAACGGAAGTAAAATACAAAAATTGGCCAAGTGCGAGTCAGACTCGCCCATGAAGGGTTCCGTAGTAACTATAATAATATAATATAATATGTATATTTATTTGACAAAAAAAAAACCTTACAAATTTCTTAAAACTAGCTTATTTACATTTTTTACAACTACTTTGTTTTTCATAGTGTTTGTATGAATTACAAAGTTATATTTGCGGTTTTAGAAAATATGCTGTATCTCAATAAATTACTAGTTTAAAAAACACTAGAAAAACACGCTTATATAAATGCACGTAAAAACAAAAAATAAATTATGGATCGTTCAAGTTGTGTCTATTTCTGGGCTGAAGTGTAAACTATGTGCTTTTAAATATAATATTTGATTGTAAAAGCGTGGGGCGCTGGAACAGGAAAGACTTTCTTGTTAACAAATACTAATACTAACTTCCTGGTGGAAGCTGCATGAGGTCGCACAAGAGCATAACGTTTATGCCGCCAAAGGGTTACCAAAGGGAACCAAAGATATCTCGTCAACGAACAAGAACTCTATATTTTGCTACTGTTGACGCATTACCCTTATGTACTACTACTAAGAAGAGGCGATAAAAATGTCGATAAATGTCATCTCTCCTCGCTGCTGGCGCATGTTTTATCTGAATTCGACAAACTGGTACTTTGAACAGTCTGTTTAATGTAGAGCCACTATTTTAGTTTAATGTATAGACTAGTCGTGGTGCAACTCCAGTTAGAGCGCCAATCTGTGTAACCTGCTTCCCGTAACATCTGTTCACTTGATTTTTCAACAAGTTAAACAAGAACGTCTTTCCTGTTCCAGCACCCTACGCTTTCACAATCAAATATTATATTTAAAAGCACATAGTTTACACTTCAGCCCAGAAATAGAGGCAACTTGAACGATCCATAATTTATTTTTTGGTTTTACGTGCATTTCTAAAAGCATGTTTTTCTAGTATTTTTTGAACTATTAATTTATTTTATACTTTTTGGTCTTTGATAACGAAATATTTTTAACATTTATACATTTATTTTAAGTAAGCGAATGAGCCCGTATCCTCTCCATCTCCGTTAGTGCCCGCATGGTGTTTTATCTGTCAGCTTGGAACAATCTAGCTCTTCAATCTGAAGACCACTAAGTGATTTTAATCTACTTAGGGCCACATACACCTGTCCAGCCGCAAAAGTACGGGACCCTAAGTACACCACTGCGCGGTATACCATACAGCCTTGCATCTTTTGCACGGTAGATGCCCAACTTAAAATCACTGGGAGCATGCACCTTTCCACCGTACCGTAGCTATACTTGGCCGGGAACTGGATGCTTATAGGCTGAATTAGGTGCTCACCGTCGTTTCCAAAATTAACCCTGATGGACGATATGTCGGTTTCATACATTTGGTCACGTCTAAAGTGCGGACAGACGATGTCCGAGATGAATCCGATACTCCCATTCACTACCCCCTTCTCCACGTCTATATTGGATCGCAACATGATTTTAGCCCCTTTGAAAATTATTAATTTACTCGGTAGTCCACCCGTTTTATTATTATCGCTGGGAATAATTCTTATACATTTTATATTTATTAGTATTAAATATATTATTTCATTTCATTTTCTCGTACACGCACCACAATGTGTTTTTTTTTAACCCAAAGGTTGACTGGTAGCGAATGCCTTGCTGCATTAAGTCCGCCCATGTAACACAATTGTACATAAAGTTTAAATAAATAAATAATGGACTCCAATGAAGTATTTCCAAGGTTTAGGGTCGCGTCAATAAGTTGGTCTTGAGCCTTTATGTCATACATTTTAGTACCTTTTTGTTCGTAAAAATTAAGAAATTCATTGTTGTGCTTCTCTACTTGGTCGTCTCATGTGGTCCAGCTGTTGAAACACCTGTTTCCCACGCTCTGGCGGAAGCTGCATGAGGTCGCCAAAGAGCATAACGTTTATGCCACCAAAGGGTTCATTGTAATTCTTTAGCGGGCGTAAATGAGCGTCTATCATGCACAGTATCTCATACGAAACCGTAGATATCTCGTCCACAAACAAGAACTCTACATTTTGCCACTGTTGACGCATAATTCTCAATTAGTTGCCAGAGAGTTGAGGCATGTTCACTAAGACGAAATCTCTTTGAACTGGTAATTTGAGCATGCTATGCATTGTAGACCCACCTACTAGTCGTGCTGCAACTCCAGTCAGAGCACCAATCTTTGTAACCTGCTTCCCGTAACATCTGTTCACTTGATTTTTCAACAAGTTAAACAAGAACGTCTCTCCTGTTCCAGCGCCACCAGTTACGAAGAGTTTAAACCTTTGTTGAACGCCCTTTTGTTGTGGCTGAATGTTTGACGTGATAATATTGAATAGTTTTCTTTGATCCATATTCATAGCCTGTCGTGCTGAGTCGAATTAATCATTGGTCATAGCCTGTTCAGGATAGTCGTCATTGTATTCTATATTGTCCAATACTGGAGGCTCTTCGAGGATCTGAAATGCGTGCACTTGATTGAATGCAATTTCTAGCTGCCGGTCGCGCTCTCTGTGCTGCTCCATGTGACCGTTATTGCCTTTCACTGCTCTTCCCGAGCTAAGAAAGCCTTGTAACAGTTCTGTTTCTGAGCGATAAGGCATATGTATACTAAACCAGCAAGCTGTATAAAAGTCCTCCGGATCAGTTGGTTATAACCTTGAAAACTGATCGTCTTCAAAGTCCATTACGTGGCCTTTCTCACAAGTGCAAACACGACTATGATACGATATTCCATCATGGAATGCCAGTGCCTACCTTCTGGTTTCATCATCAGACCTTGAAACCTAATCATGGTCAAAGTTCATTACAAGACTTTTCTAAGAAATCCAAAACAGCTATGATACGATTTTCCATCATGAAGTTCCAGTTCATATCTTCCAGCTCCATCATCAGATTAGTTCGACAGTAACATATTATTATATTGTCATCAGAACTACATACAGCTGCCAATTTTCATTACGCTACGACCCTTGGAAGATAGTTAAATTAGTTACCTTAGATTCCATTACATAGTTAGTTACATACAGGTCGACCTAATAAAAGCGTGTTAAAAACTGCTGACCCGATCTCGTGCAAACTAATTCTGATTAAAAGTTAACATTAAGGTCTACAGACATATACCTTTTTTAGATTTTTCACTCCATTATTATAGAAGTTAGAGTGGGACACATACACATTTTACCATTTTGGAAGCATATATCTTTTAAACGATTAACTTTATGAAAAAATGATTGTGCAAACCTCAATGTCATTTTTAAAGACCTGTCTATAGATACCACACACGCATAGGTTTCATGAAAAAAATATTTTCAGTTTTAGTTCCATGTATGGGGAGCCCCCTTTATTTTAAATATTTTTTTATTTTTTCTTAAAATCGGAAAGCGGTTTACAGAATACATCTACTTACTAAGTTTCGGAATATAATGGCTGTAACATACGGATGGACGGACGGACAGATAGACAGACAGACAGACTGACAGACACGACGAAACTATAAGGGTGCCATTTGGCTACGGAACCCTAAAAACTATAAAAAAATCCACTGTAAAATGCTTCAAATGTTGCAAACAAATTTTTTGTTTCCTTGTTTACTAGCGCCATTTTATGCAGCCTTAAGTAATAGTAATACTAAAGCTCTAGTAGCGCTACTTTTGAATGATTTTGAACTACTTTGAACGAATGAATTGATTATAGTTCTTTATGGTATATCTTCAGTTGACATCATTTGTAATATTTTGGTAAAGTGTTTTCGTCGCCATCATGAAAATAAAACAAAAGTACTTTTTTTTTTATCGTGGTAAAATTATCAAATAAGTCCTCCCACCCTGGGCAGGGTGGGAGGACTGTCAGACTTTTACTGACTAAAATCCACGGTGTTCCTTCAATAACCCTTTACGTACCGGAGTCACGGTAACGGGATGAGTCCCACGACCCCGGCAGGCTTCAGCCCTCTACGGGGGGGCCTCGTCATATTGCTGACGCTCTTTGAGGCGCGCGTGGAACACGACGCGCCGTCGACCCGGGCATGGTCCATGGTCGGACAGCGAGTTGCCCTTTACTCGCTGTCCGCATGCCCGCGCCTACGGTGGCCGGAGATCGTCGGCCGACGTCCGACGCCGTGGGCGTCTACCACTGCGGCTGGGAAACAAAAGTACTTAAGTAAAAGTTTGTATTCTGTATTAGCAAGATATATAAAGATACTTAAAACGCTGTCCAGTTTACTGTAGATACACACATCAAAAGTGTCTAGGGATCAAGCATTTTTATGCGGATTTCTTGAGATTGAGATGTGGCTTTGTAATAAATTTATGATTTTATAAATTTATATGGATCCTTTTTGGTGCATTTCATAATTTGAAACAGGAACTGTTAATCAAATTCGAGTAAAAGATGAAAATCAGTTGTCAATATTTTCCCTATAAAAACATACAACGCATTGAAGACATTATTAGTGCTACTGTTTCCCTACTACTGATTAAAACCAACGTTATTATGGAGCGGCGACGTCATTTAAGCAGGGAAGAAATGCTCAGAGCCGTGGGAATGATAGAAGCTGGTTCCCGGCAACGTACTGTGGCTTTAGCTCTGAATACAAGTCAGAGTGTTATCAGTCGACTTTGGACACGTTACCGAAGCACTGGTACCGTGGCTGAGCGCCATGGAGGACGGTATCGCTGCACCACACGGAGACAAGACCGATACATTCAAATCTTAACTCGAAGAGCTCCAACAATAACCGCCATGATGTTAGCCGTGAGGCTTCATCACTCTTCAGGGAACTTAATTAGCGACCAAACAGTCAGAAACCTTCAGCTTGCATGAAGTGAACCTTCATTCCCGAAGACCGCTACGGGTACCACCTATAGCAATGCACAATCGTAGGATTCGATATCAATGGGCTCTTGAACACAGAAATTGGGCAGAAGAACAATGGCGTTTCGTGTGCTTTTCTGATGAGTCTCGTTTTGGTATGAGACCGGATACAAGACGTATACGACACTGGAGAACCCCTGGACGCCAACAGCGATTAAAATCCTGCCAGGAAGTCCATCCTTATAGTGGTGGAACCATCATGGTATGGGCGGGTATTTGGATCGGCGGAAGAACTGAGTTGATTTGGATCAGAGGCAACCTCAACGCTCAAATTTATGCTGAGACGATTGTATCTGACGTCATCGTTCCTCTACAAGTGCAAATCGGTCCCTTATTTCAGTTAATGCATGATAATGCACGACCGCACACCGCAAGAGTTGTAAGACAGACTCTCGCCGCAGCTAACATCAATGTCCTGCTCTGGCCTGCTCAGTCGCCAGACTTGAACCCGATTGAGCATGCATGGGATATGCTACAGAGAAGAGCTCTGCCGAATATGGAGGGTATCCAGTCGCAAGAAGACCTTTTTTTGTTGTTGCAACGAACATGGGCGGCCATTCCACAGCGTGATTTGGATGAACTCATTTTGAGTATGCAAAACCGATGTTCTTGTGTTGTTAGTGTTCGCGGTAGAAACACGGATTATTAATTGTTCAAGTTACCTCATAAAATTTAAAGAAAACTGTTATTTCAGTCTTTTTTTCGAACTTTAATGTTAGTGGTTCAAATGTCAAAAATCCCTTTATTAGGAAAATGGCAAATTTCTTTATTAATGCAAAGGTGACTTGGTTTATCGTTACTGTGACAAACGAAAACACTTTATTTGATAATCCTTAAAGAAAATTTTAATTAATATCAATCAGGAGAAAAGTTATTGCAAAAATATATGTTGATCCCTAGACACTTTTGATGTGTGTATATAAGATAATTTTCGAGTAATTTTAACGCGCTTTTATGATATTTAAAAAATTAACAAAAGATATGTGATATTTTTTATTTGTTATACAGTATAAATTTTCAGTTCCGTATTTTTACGTGTCGATAACTTACTATTCGCAAGTGGCCGATTGTTTACCGGTACATTTAATGCACATTTAACTGAAAAACCAATGTATATCAACTCAATTTTGCAAGTGAATTATAAGTTTTCTTAAAAAATCATGACGTCATTGTAATGTAGTCATAACCTGCAGTTTTAGCTCTAATAATTTCCTTTTGAGAATCATAGCGCTAATTTTCACCCTTCTAATGCTTCCAGTGATTTTTGTTCCCTTAGTGCAATTCACAGCCACAAAAAGCTCCTATTTTCCTGATTTTGAGGTTATAAGATCTAGTTACGTACTTATTCGAATGGTTTCCATTTTGGAGATCCGTGGTCTACCCTTAAAAACGTTCACTTAACATAGACATTGTACGCTTCTCAACATTAAAAACAAATCCAAGATTACGGTGTTTTAATTACGATACTTGACTTTACACCCGATATTTCTACATAAACATGATACAGGTTATTTTTCAAATAGATAATCATCAAACGTCTCAATAATAGTTTACATTATTTTGTTGTCGGTAGAAATAAGATCTAGTTACTTTATGGTTTAGTTATACCTACTTATACTATAATATGAAGTTTAAACATTTCAATTAACTACCTATTATTGTTTTATTACAGAATGCCTTTTAAAATAGTTAAAACTATAAATGCAGACAAGAGCTGTCAATCTGCCCTTCAGGATGGGAAATATCGCTAGATCAGAATAAAGAAAATTTGTCAAACGAAGACAATATTCCGATTGAAAAGATATTGCCTAATGATGAAGAGGACATTGCACAAAAAAAAACCGTAATTTGGCTAAAGAGGTTAATGGATCCTGTGATGGTACTGCGCCAAATCCAAATGTTGAGACTGATATCTTTATACAATAAGAACCCAAGAATAGGCTTTTTTTATTAAGTTTGTGATTTGTGAAATGTTGAGATTAATCTTCTTTAAAATTAAAAGCTTAAGAATTAAAATACTTTAGTATTAGATGATTAGCAGATTCACTGGAATGTTCAGCCATGTTTGATGATTTTAGGAGGTTTTCATAAACCTTGCGTACTTTCCTCCGATAACCTCCACTTTTCTTTATTAATTTCCATCGTTAACCATTCATTTTTTTTGTATTATTTACAAAAGCGGCTGTAAAAAATGGCGAATGGATTGATTCTGTAAGGAAGAAGTTATGACTATTGTATTACAAAAGGCAGTTTTTGTTTCTTTTTAGGATGTTTAATGTAGTTGTTAGTTACACTGATGATTTTTTTATAATTATAGTATGCATAAGAGCATCTATTATTTCTAAAACTTGTAGTGATTACTATATCTCCTGTACAAGTGCTGCAAACAGTCTACAATTAACTCCTTTTTGTAGTAATGTAATCTATAAAAGTTAGAATGGAAACCACTGTACAGCTGTAAGTGGCAGAATTTCGTAACTCTCATATAAAGGTGTAAGTGGTAAATGAGTTCTAAAGTGAACTACTGTAAAGCCTAGGGTAGTATTTGATTCAGCTTGTAGCACTTTAAGTAACTTTTATAACTATAGACGTTTACGGATGCAGATATGCAACTTTGAACTGCTTGTTGAACCCTTAAACCGCTATTTTACGAGCGAAAGTAACAAAATAGGCTGCTATTTCCACTAATGTGCTCGTTGGGTATGATCACTTTTTATTCGCATATATTAACTATTATCATCATATATCATATAACTATAATCACAAATATAGAAAATACAGACAGTCAACTAAGCACAACACAACCGAACGTGCCCAGAGCCCAATCCAAAGAGAGCCGTCGATCATGCTACGTCGACCGGCGTAACCTCAGCGCCTCCCGCCACAACTCCACTCGCGGTAGCTTCACTCGGTGTTGCCAACACGGCCTTCCTGCATCGTGCATGACCTCAGGCATGCTCCAACTAACACCGACAACACCTGCGTATACCGTCACATAAGCCAAAATCTATGCATCTGAAAATAAAACAAGTATTAGAACACCGCCATCAGGAACATCATCTTGACATTTATCTCTTTTACTTCTTCCCTAAACTTGAAACATTAGATAAATATATTCTAGTCCCCTTTAGGCCCAGGAAACCTTGTGAGGCCCATCGTTTGATGTACTGATCAGCCCAACTCATAGAATTATGTCTTTAGACTTAGACAAAGTCTGAAACCTAGTTCACTCCTATAGTCCGGAGTAGTGCCTGGTCCAGTTTAATGCTTTAGTCCTAAGTAATAACTGCTTCAGTACACCACTCCTGTCCCTGGATCGTGAACACTTCAAAGTTCTGGCAGACCAACACATACATATATTCCTTTATATGAAAACATAACACGCATAAATTGAATAAGCATAATAGGGCTAGTTGTAAATTAATGCCTGTATAATCTATTTAACTTGCCAACACGTGTTTTATCCAAAAGACCGATTATTAAGGATTTTAGTCTCCGCCTCGGCCACTCCTTCATATCATTTACTTGAACTCTAACTTCCTCTCATATAGTCTATTCGATAAAATTCTCATATTTCTCTGACGTCCATATTACGCACATCAACGTCCCCAAGCTCAGAACAAAAACTGTCACTATCTTTATGCATTCTCTAGTCCAAAAAAAACCATTCCAAAAATTAAATTTCGATACCATTAACATAAGCCGAATCTATTTTTATTAAACTACTGTTCTTTGAAAAATAGCAGGTAGTTCAGCTATCTCAAAATTGCGTTCCATAACAAAATATGATATCCAACTACTAGGTACCTATTTCTACAAAAGCAAGTAATTAGGACGGTATTCGATTTTTTTACCTTCTACTGCTTCGATGATATTATTGTAACTAGAGGCCTCCAGATTCTTTCACAGTTTACAATTTATTTGTGATTACCACCGCAATAGTTCCTTTCTATTCTTTTACGAACTGACGAAATATTACAATTATTATTTGGTTCCCTTTAGTATTTAATTCCCGAATACTTGAGCTACTATGATTGGTTACATGCATTGGTTTATAGACATAACTATACAGAAACCCGCTAAATACTCACATGTTTTAAAAACTAGCCTCTACAGATAAATTGTTTAATAATTACCGATTCACGACACGTTTTCGTTCAATCTTGTTATTAAATAATACTTTTATGTCAACTTTTTTTTGTAAATTCAACTACCTATATGAAGCCAAATATATTTCTTTTTAACTTTGAAAGACAAAGAAATGCTTTCTTTCCACAACCAAACTGGTCACATGTTATCGATACGTAGTCACACACTCATTACGTCTCTTAGCGGATAACAAACAATACTATCAAACCATTAGTAGATGCATCAATTTTGATTAAATTCAGTCACAAGGTTACACGGGTGAAACTCAAGTATCATCTTATGGAAGATATTCAGATTTGTACTCACAGTTTGTGTCGACTTTACGCTACTGCTATTCGACGCGTACCTAGCACATTTCGAATTATGTTTGCACTTACTTTTACTTTTCTTTTTACCCATATTGTGGGCTAGGAAGAGCACTAGCTTATCCCACTTCTGATGTTAACTATTTTTACTGGTAATAAGACAAAAGTGAGGAATAACTTGTATAATCACAAATATAGAAAAAACTTTTTAGCAAAAAGTAGAACCGACTTCCATATAAAAACACTATGACTACAAAGGCAAAAATAACTTTAATTTCGGTAGTTGGTGTCATTTGTTTTGTATTTTCTTTTTTTTTGACACCGCTTTCCAAAATTTAAGTTATTTTGGCTTTTGTAGTAATTTTATATGGAAGTCGGTTCTATTTTTTGCTAAAAAGTTATTTTCACGCTTTTTGGTGGGTCGGTTTATAATTTATCTAGTTTCAAAAGCCTAAATGTCAACTACTTATCACCTTTTACAAAATTTTGCTTATCTCGGTGCAGAGCCGTTAATTTTTTAAGAGTTCTTCTGGTACATCACCCTCAGCTCTACTTCACCATATGCATTGTGACGAGCATACAGTACTTGACATCCATATTCATGTAATCTAATCGCATTCCACGAAATACTTAATGAGTAGTTTCGTTGGCCATCTGGGGTCTTCATCATCAGTTCCACTTCCTCAAATGGTGCTTTTCGAGAGCAACTGCACAGGGTACTATAAGAAATACCCAAAACGCTATAGGTGTGCCTATAATATTTGAAGAGTTCTCTCGATTTATCCATGATTCCATCATCAGATCCAAACGTGATGATAATGGGACCAACTAGAAAGTATACCCTTTCAAACAAAAAATAACTTTCCAAATCGGTCTAGCCATCTGCGAGTTATGAGGAAACATACATAAAAAAAAAGTTCAAGACGAATTGAGAACCTCCCCCATTTTTTGAAGTCGCTTAAAAATACAGATAATCAATTTTAATCACGCAAAACTAAGCACAACATAACCGTACGCGCCCAGAGCCCAATCCAAAGAAAGCCGTCGATCACGCCACGTCGACCGGCGTAACCTCAGCGCCTCCCGCCATAACTCCACTCGCGGTGGCTTCACTCGGTGTTACCAACACATACTTGTTTTATTTACTAATTTAAAGAAGAAACATACATTTTCTCGATGACGATTTTGTTTACTTCAGAACGATCGTAGAAAATATTCAATGAATATCTTGGTATCTATTTAAATAAAAATTCTTTATTTTGGTATCTATTCAAATAAAAATGAATTCCTATTTTCCTTGGTCACAGCATCACGCGTGAACGGCTGGACCAATTTCGCTAATTATTTTTTTGTCGTGTTTGTTATTGTCAGGAAAAGGTTTTTATGAAGAAAAAATTAAGAAAATTGGGCGGAGAATTAAAAAATTAAGAATACTTAAGCACCAAATTAATATTTTTTTCTAATGTAGCGTTCTAATGTAGCGTTTTGTAATTAGCGCTTTTGACAATATAAACTTTTTTATTGTAACTGTGTGACGGTAGAGGTACAAGTTCCTTGCGGTAGACATAACATTGACAGAATGCCTGCTGCAAATATCGTCAAAGAGGATGTAAAAAAACTTAATATAATTTAAAACAGATGCTTCGGTCGGAGTTATTATATTGATATTTCGGAGGGATCGTAACTTGTTGTAAAATCGGTGTAGGTGGACCATGATTTTTAGGATCCTTATTAGCGCCAGGCTGACCTTTGAACCTGACTTCAAGGAAAAATTCAGTGATTATGTGGAAAAATATTTACTAAATCCAAACTACAGTTTATTTCAAGGTTCGCTAATTACATAATTATTTACAGCAAACTCAGTTCAAAATCAGAATATTAATTTATTACAATAATTATTATAAAAATCAAGGTAATTGCGACTCAGGTGTGACCCTATTCACATTTACTAGAGATGTTGACGGAGCAAGCGCCTCGATTGGAATGATTCCCACTAGGCGGCGCGCGCCTTACTATAACGATCCGTCCCCACTTCTCGCCTGACTCACGGAGCGGTTGTAGTGGATATCACGTATCAACACATTGTTAACGACTTTGTTCCTTTGCGCCGACACGGCCATTCTGCAATAAGGTCGCCCCCGACCTAAAAAACCAAACATAATCTGCAGTATCTTAAGCTCACCAAAGCCTAATAAGGAAGCTGTTGTCCTTGGCTTATCTCAATCATTAAAACATAAGGAGTAGGGTGTCCTCAAATTACATCAAGCAAAACAAACGTAAGGAGGTTCCTGAACTCAACAACAACAACAACAGCATGTAATTGCAGATGTAAAGAGGCCCCTGTCCTCATTTACATCCAGCAGTACAAGAGCAAGGAGGCTCCAGAACTCAACATACACTAGGTAATTGCAGAAGTAATGAGGCCCCTGTTCTCAACTTACGACAGCACACAAAAGTAAGGAGGCCCCTGTCCTCAACTTACGTCATCACATAAAAGTAAGGAGGCCCCTGTCCTCAACTTACGTCATCACACAAAAGTAAGGAGGCCTCTGTCCTCAACTTACGTCATCACACAAAGTAAGGAGGCCCCTCCCTCAACTTACGTCATCACACAAAGTAAGGAGGCCCCTCCCTCAACTTACGTCATAACACAAAAGTAAGGAGGCCCCTGTCCTCGACTTACGTCATAACACAAAAGTAAGGAGGCCCCTGTCCTCGACTTACATCAGCACACAAAAGTAAGGAGGCCCCTGTCCTCAACTTACATTACTCATGAAAAGAACATGCAATAATTATATTGGATTTATCACCTTTATCGCTGTGCAACTTCGTCCGGACCATTGGGAGCATCAGGCTGGCTAGGATGCATCCGTATGTGGTGCCATCTTTAGCTTCACCTTGCGCCGACACGGAATCCCAATTTACTCCTTCACTTTTTGGAATCTCTTCACTCAAAGAAACGCTGAGCGGTATAGCAGGCCCTTCACATCTGTGTCCTGGACGTACTAGGCTGTGGCTCAATCGCTTCACCAGGCACCTTGACTCCGGCAGGCTGAGTAACGCTCGTAGCGGTGGACTCTATACTCTCATAGTCTGATTCATGGGAAATCGGCACACACATCAGGAGTCCAATCCTCTTGCCACGGAATCATATATCCCAAGGCTGCTTGCTTTGATTTTCTATTCGAGCGAGCCAAGAGCTGAAAGTTCATAACCATGTGGGAGCACTTTCTCCACACGATATGGCCCTGGCATGTAGGAGTCCTGCTTCCCAGTCGAATGTGCCTGTGTTCAGCAAGTTAAGCACCGACTGTTGAGTAGTTCTGTGTTTGGTTATATTCAGAACAAACTGCAGCTTCCACAGGACGGTCGGCCAACCTACAGTCCCACAGTACCATTCGACCCATCCGATTAGACTGGTGCATCTCGGGTGCTATTAGATGCGCATCGCAATATCCCCGACCTAACCAAGAAGGCAGCACTCCGGAAAGTTACACCTCTATCCGCTACCTTTAATTTAAATTCACTAAAAAACAAGATCAAATTCGCAAAATGATGCTTCAACTCATCAGCATCACGACGATATATCGGGTACAACAAAAAAAACTTGGAAGACGCATCGACGGCAACGGAAACACGAGGACAGCCATCGGCTTCGGGTAAGGGACCCATAGCACTCATATGGATCGTCTTGAACAGGGCATCCGACTTCTCCAGGAGTGAATGGGTTAGATGTGGATGGAAATGATTCCCACTAGGCGGCGCGCGCCTTACTATAACGATCCGTCCCCACCTCTCGCCTGACTCACGGAGTGGTTGTAGTGGAAATGACGTATCAACACGTTGTAAACAACTTTGTTCCTTTGCGCCGACAGATACAAAATAATTAATTTATTATTTCTTACTAAGAGGATGTCAACAAAACCGAATTTCTTAGTGCACATCCATATTAAAGTTCAATTTAATATGGAGTTTTGGTAAGTTTGGATAGACTATAATAACATACACGGTACTAACATAACACGTGATGTACTTGGTTATAAAGAAGAATACAATAGTTTTCTTTAATTTACAGTTGATTTTTCGTTTTTAAATATGCATAGTTATGACAGGACAACGTCTGTCAGGTCAGCTAGTTACCAATAGTTTTATTCAGCGCCCGCGGAGCATCATTTTTTGCAATGTTGAATTTCGTGTAAAGCGATCAACTTGTTTATACCTCTTATGAGAATTAGATATTTATTTTATGTCATATGACAAAAATGTCGATAGTGCTACTTGCTAACAATCTTGGGTTACTTGCTGAAAGATTTTTAAAAACTTTCAGTAGTTTTTTTTTAATTTATCCATTATAAAAAATAAAAAATAAATCCTACTAGTGTAGAAACAAAACACAGTTAATTACCAATAGACCACGAACTGAACATCCTGTACAGGCTCTGTAACAAAAACATGTACATCGTTTATGACTTTTGAAGTTGTTTTGTTGTTGCTTGTATGACTTGTTGATTGATACTTTCATAATTCTTTAGAGATGAAGTCAAAAAAGAATTGGACTAAGTGTCTCTTATTGTAGTGTTCTTCATGTTTTATTTGAAGAAGTGACAATTGATTCTAGCCTCAGGGCAGTGAGTTAGCAAAGATAAAGGCAAAAAGGCTATACCAAGTCGTGGGTATAGCCTTTTTGCTTTGGGATCTGTACTGACTATTTCAGCCTAATCGATATTTGGCCCAAGCAGTTGGTATAGCCAGTTAGTACAGTCAGCGCTTGATAGCGCTGTTTGACAATGGAATCTATTAAACTTGTCTACACACTTTATGACGAAGTTTCTTAAATTATAGCTCCTGTCATTCACAATCAACTGTAGTTACCTACTTTGATAAATTGTTGTTGTTTACTATACCTAATCACTCAATAGTGTACGTCCTTGATTCGACACTTCTGACATTTGTTTTGAGTCACTTAATTTTAGCTTGCTCCTTATCTTGATGGATCATATAAAGATCATTAGCTACACTGATCTTGATAGACTTGATTTAAAAGAGTAGAAAATAACTAAATTGGTCCACGTCGAAGACAGAACAGATTGAGAATGTATACAAATAATGCATGTCACTATCACTATTTTAATACATATATTATTTGTATAAAGTTTTGAAGTCAATCGATGGACCAATTTAGTTATTTTATACTCTTTCACATCAGGTCTAAGAAAATCAGTGTAGCTGTTAATATTGTTATTGTCCATGATGATACGCAGCAAGCTGAAATTAAATGGTCCAAGACAAAAAATCTCTTTAAATTCTAATATGAAGATCTCGAAATCGCCTACACATATTGCTTTTTACTTTGACTTTATTTTTATTTCACAATAAAGAGGACCATTGCATTTCTCCTAGAACATTTTAGAATCGAAATTCTATTTTGTTTCAGTAAATTTCTTATAAACGTTGTCCAAAACGGTTAGGGTCGTAAAATCCAAGCAAACGACACCAAACTGCGGTTGTTTAGAAAATAAACCTTATTAAGGCGCGTTATCGTACCGTAGCTACGTGTAGCGTATTTACGACCATATATAAGCCTTAAATCGGAGCACAAGCGGGTAAGCCATAAACGTAGTCAACCGTCCATTTTCCCGCTATCGCGACTACAGGCGGCCAACACGCAGACCTCGCTAACTACTGCCAAAACGATGGTCTTAACCACCATACTAAGCACCAGAACAATAAAACTTATCTACATGAAAGTATGGTTGAGTTTTGAGTGACGTGTTCGGTGGTCTGTGTGAATGTTTGTTTGACGGGTGGTCTATTAGCATAACGACCCGCGCGCCCCTTAACGCCGCATGCTTGGTCACGCTGCCCTCTGACGTTGGTCGCAATTTCCACAGCGGGACTTTTCGTGAAAAGTGGCGCGACGCTACCTACGTTTTATTTTAATGAACATTATAAAATAATGGAATAGAAATAGGAAATTACACGACGAAGTATGTATGTAAAAGAGAATGTAAGAATTTCATGTTTTATTTCGCTTGAAGGTTTGGTCACATGGGCGTAACTTAAGTATAATTTCACCGTCGTAAAATAATTCCAATAAACGTCTTCAGCTAATTATTGCTTATAGTTATTCAGGTAATCATTATTCTTCGAACAAAAGATCAATCTTTTGTTCGAAGAATAGTTACGTCATACCTTATCAAAAAGAAAAAAAATATCAACATCAACTTAACTAAGATATCATCAAAATATTACTTATACATTCATGCTTGGCATATCACCCCAAAAATACATACATCAAGCCGTGTCGCGAGTAAAACTTGCTTTTCACGTAAATCCAATTTGTGCGGTTCGTCCGAAAGGGCGACTCGTGGCTGGCTGTAATTATTCACGTGTTATGACATCTCATTTGCATATAATCGGTGAGCCAGTCCCCGATGCGTGAGGCAAGAAAGGTAGCGGAGGCGAGCGGCAACCGTAGGCCATTCACACGAACGCGAAGGCCAATCTTGATCGACGGCGGCCTATGAAAAAGCGGCCACTAATTAAAAAATAAACTGTAGCTAAGATCCTACGTAAATACACGGAAGCTACCGGAACGGATTTACTTTCACGTACCTACTTCTATTAGTTACGAAACTCAAATGAATGTCAGTAATTATAAAGAAAACTTGGAATATGTAGCGTTCGATATGCATCAGAGTGGCTCGGCTAATTTGTCGGCAATTAGTTTTATTTTTGGAATGTTTAATTTCTGATAGTTACTTTGGTTTTATGTGAGTGAATTAATTTTTAATTCAATTCTATGAATCAAATATATTTCGTGTCATTAGATACGAAACATATTGTTCTTGCCGCCCCAGTGGAAGTTCCACTAGGGGCGGCAAGAACAATTTGACTTGCATTTTATTACGATTTTTAAAGCATGAAAACGTGATATTGTATCAACACTATGTTGTTTAAGGCAACGACTATAAAAATAGCAGTATTTCGTGAAAAGTACTTGCATACAACCTGCTACTGATGACTGATGCAACAAATCACCTTTATTTATTACACTTATGGATTACACGCACTATGCCCGGCAGAGTGACATGCGTCCGGTAGCTGCCTGAAGTGTTTTTGTTATCAGAAAATTATTAATATATGTTTTTATTAGATTAACTAATGATGATTATAGATATAAAAGGAATAAAGATCTCAATCGTTTTGATCTAAGTGGCATTGTTACACAATAAAATTCAGAGCGACGAAGAAACTAATAAGAACAAAATTATTTAAAAAACACATTTCACTTGAAAACGGTCATACACCTCAAAATTACTGGTTCAAAAAATCACTTCAATGCATTTCCTCTGTCTGAATACAACTGCCCGAAACATCAGCAAAAACTCACCCCGCTATCAGCAAATCTGATCTAAAATCGAACAGACGGACTGCGCTAACAGTTCACAATGTAAATGATGAGACGAGAGGCAATTTCCCGAGGTAGCACAATGGCCAGCAATTGGAAAGCGTAGTGTGATGTGTGTGTGAGCGGAGTAGCTGCGTATTTGCATGACCTGCATCGTTTAGCTGTATCTATACATATCGCCAGCCCATTGTGCCCGCCCGGACCGCGAAGCGAGCAAAATCGCCTCCTTTATTTGCGACATGGTGTACACTTGTACAGATACACACAATGTTGTTGTTGCAGTTAAAATGGATCTGTGTTAGTTTGACCGGACCTGCGACACCTGAGCTGCACATTGCTGAAATAACTGAATATGTGGGTGGTCACTAAGTGGAGCAGTTCAATTTGTCAATGGAATGTACTTATGCAAAATTTCTAGTAAACATAACAAGGCCCAGTCTTTAAAACCAGTTCTGTTGAACAATCAGTACTAATTGATGCGATGCGCCATAGTTAAATGGTGGACATCCATATGCACAAAACGTTTTGGGAATAATTTCAATATGTGTACAGCTATGGAGTAAAACACCCTGCCGGAGTCTGTGTTCACTAATAGCTATAACCTGGTGGTCTTTAAGTCAGGTGTGAATAGGTTACTTTGGGGTAAGCGTGATCCATTTTCGACTACATCATCGCTTATTATCAGGTGAGATGTAGTCAAACGCCAACCAACCATAAAAAATATAATAAAATAATAATTGTAAGAACATAATATTATTCTCTAAAACATTCTCAGGATTAAAAAACTTATCAATGTTTTGCGTAACTGTACCCATTTCTTTGCAGTAGCAAAAAAGGTAAGTACAAAAACTGCAGTTTCTCCCCAACTGTACTTGGCAGTTTGAACATTACCCAGTACTTTAGTTTCAGGTTAGACCAGCGTCTCATGTCAGTGGAGAGCGTATGTGAAATGACGATTAAGAACAGTTGTAAGTAGCTTTTGTTTGATCGCGATGCAGATAACTGCGGCTATTGTGGCGGGCAACACTACCTCCATTGAAACGGTATGTAGCTGAACACATAGCTTTGGTTTGATATGTTTATTATATCAGGAATTAGGCACTGTGAAAAATTACTAAGAAAATAAAAATATTTATGCAACCATTGTTTTGCAGGGCCGAAAGTAAGGTAGTATTATATTATAGTGCAAGTCACTGTAAAAATGTGTTAATTACACTGGGAGCTTAGATCGATTTCCGAGACTAAGCGACGCTTACCAACGACGGTGCATGGATGGGTTAGCGTCCAATATACAGGGTTAATTGTAAAACACCGAAAACCTCTCAGGACTATGTTACTAACATCTTTTGTTCTATGACTTTTAAAAATTCGTCATATTTTAGTTCACCAGATTTTCATACAAAAATAAAAATATTTAAATTGAACGCCCTAAATGTTACCAAGTCTATGAAAATCTGGTGAACTAAAATATGACGAATTTTTAAAAGTCATAGAACAAAAGTTGTTGATAATGATGTTAGTAACATAGTCCTGAGAGTTTTTCGGTGTTTTACAATTAACCCTGTATATCAAAACTCTTTCGCGCCTCGGTAAGTATCTAAACACGTTGGTCTCGCCCATCATTTGGAGGTTTTTACAGTAGTTAAGGATAATTGGAAGACAGAAATTCTTACATTTGATTTGAAAAGGTCTAGATATCGTGTTATTTAGTGACTGGGTCTGTGGAAGTCTGATATGCAGTCGCTCCATGCGAAAAACAGTTTCTTAGACCTCGTTAAGTAAATTATATTTCACTTAAAATTAGAATCATATAATAATACTTTCATTGTGCGTACGGCTAATGAGTGGAATTCCCTGCCGGAGTCTGTGTTTCCTGATCGCTGTAACCTGGGAGTCTTTAAGTCAAGAGTGAATAGGTTACTTCTAGGCAAGCGTGCTCCATCTTCGACCACATCATTACTTACCATCAGGTGAGATGGTGGTCAAACGCGAGCCTATTATCAATAAAAAAAAATACTAAGGTATTTGATCACATTGCTTCCATATTAGGACTTAGAATATTGGTAACATAGATATAGTATGACATAATAAAATTAACAGCTAATGACGTTTTTACTGCTGGGACACAGGCGTCCCCTCTAGGAGAGGGAATGGTTCGTAATCCACCATACAGGATCAATGCGGGTTGCCGGATGTCGTCGAAGTTTTGGTCGTACACATTTTGGTTTCGTCGCGATGTCCTCATTCTCCGTTTTGACAACAGCGGTGATGATACCTATGTCTTATTGGGTTCGAACTCGTTACGTAAGTCGAGCCCGCAATCACTGGGCTACCACATACTGCTCTCAGGAGGTATATTTAAATGTTCAAATTAACACACTAAGTTTGTGGGAAGTGCCAGAAGAATAGTTTAGTCAAAGCTACCTTTCTTGGAGAAAAAAAAGCAGCAAAAAGCGCGTTCTCGGTGTCATAATGCAGTCAGTCAGTATTTTTTTATTTTTTTTTATATTATATTTTTATTATTTTTTATTATGACCCCATTCTTGACCCCGATCACACCTGATGGTAAGTGTAAGATGAGGTCTACGATCGAAAGAGCGAGAGTATCTGTATCTTTTTAGAGTTATTCCGTTCGGATCCCCCTGATCTGGTCCCCTGCTTGTATTTTTTTTGTTTTTTTTTCCGGTGTGATCCCCTACAAACTTTGACATTCCAGTCTGTTCCCCTTTCTCTTTTTGAACGATAAGTACAGGTCAAGATAAAAATAATTCATGTAGTAAAATATTAGTTTTATTTGTTTAAAACCATCACTGGAGATCAGCCACTTGGTCTTTTAATATTTGACCATCTTAATTCAATATCAAAATTTTAACCTAAAATTACTAAAAAATAGTCACGAATTGTGCCTTTATTATATGCATTACTAAATAGAAAAAATTGACCAAGTGCGAGTCTCTTTTTATACATTGCAAATATTATAACTAAAATGTGTCATGCTTACGTAACACTAACATTTTTAACAGAACGTTAACAAAAACCTTACAAATTTCTTAAAACTAGCTTATTTACAATTTTTACAACTAGGCCAAATAACTTTGTTTTTCATAGTATTTGTATGAATTACAAAGTTATATTAACGGTTTTCGAAAATATACTGTATCTCAAAAACTGCTGACTCTATCTCGTTCAAACCAATTTTGGTTGAAAGTTTACATTAAGATCTACAACAAACGGTTTTTTTTAGATTTTTCATTTCATTATTATAGAAGTTAGAGGGGGGGGGGGCACATTTTACCACTTTGGAAGCGTATATCTTTTAAACGATTAACTTTATGAAAAAGTCATTTTAGAAACCATAATGTCATTTTTAAAGACCTGTCTATAGATACTACACACGTATAGGTTTCATGACAAAAAATATTTTCAGTTTCAGTTCCATGTATGGGGAGCCCCCTTTATTTTAAATATTTTTTAAATTTTCTCCTAAAATCGCAAAGCGGTTTATAGAATACATCTACCTACAATGTTTTACATGTAGAGTCCTAATAGTTTCGGAATAAAATGGCTGTGACATACGGACGGACCGACAGACAGACAGACGGACAGACATGTCGAAACTATAAGGGTTCCGTTTTTTGCCATTCGGCTACGGAACCCTAAAAATGAAGATACCTACCTAAAACTATTCCAATTATTATTAAAAGAATATCTCTCGAAGATGAATATCTATCACTTCAAACACAAGTAATGTGAATTCTACCCAGATTGCTAGTAATCTTAAAAAAAATCTTTAATTTTTTCACTTGGCCAAGAGGTTAATTAAGAGAGTTTGTTTCTCAATACTAAACGTATACTACACGTTTCGATTACTATAAGAATTATGTACAAACAGTATTTTAATAACCCTGTACGTATATTTTTGCTAACGCTCCAAAAACTCTGTGATACCCTGCGTGGTGGATCAGACCGAAATTAAAAAATAAATATAAAATAAAACCAATCCCCCAGGGGATCACATCGGGGTATCAGACCGGAATAACTCTCTTTTTATACATTGCAAATATTATAACTAAAATGTGTCATGCTTACGTAACACTAACATTTTTAACAGAACGTTAAATACGTTAGATGCATACGGATGGGCTGGAAGCTAACTCTAATACTGTTGATAAAGTCTAGATTGAATGCAGGTTTTTTTAAATTAAATGTCTCAGAGCAACAGTGAATTAAAACAAACACAATTTAAAAATATGTCGGTAGATATATATACCAACTAAAATTTAACATAGTAAAGACATAGAAAGGCCAATTACGAGTTTGACTTCCTGCTTTAAGTTAATAAGAGATTGAAATCAGTAGATGTGCACATTTGTATGCATACGTACATACTTACTGTACTATATATCATCATGTAGGTAAACTCTTACATGCAAAGAACAATGAGTCTCTCCCCAGCAATCGAGCGCAGATTTCACAAAACATTCGACGTTGCGTCTATTATAAATTTTGGAACTTAATTCAACTTGCTACCATCTATTGTCAGTTTTCGGTTCTCACCGTCATTTAATTACCTTACGTTTCGTAATTAGCGGCTCATAATTGAAATGAAAGGATAATAAGAGGCTATACGTCGTCTTTTCTCAATAATAGATAATATCCGATAAAGTAGCGTTTAAACTATTTACAATTGATATTTCGACAATGTAGAACGGTCGTTACGTTTTAGTATTTCACTGGTACATTCCCATGAACGGCGTATAACCTGTAATTAGACGGAGGCATACGGCAATTGATTTCCGTTATTAAACTTGGTAATTTGTATATCGGCTTGGCCGGTGCGGTTCTCGGCATAATGGGTTTAAAGGTACATAGATTTGGTATTTACATGGCAGGCTGGGCGTCAGTTGTGGACGTTTTTTTTTCTGTTAATGTATGTAAATGGGAAGCAATTAGGCGAGGGGTAGGCAGTCTAGGCAAGTGCGCCTCGCGCCCCTACCGAGCGCCGCCATATGTTAGGGGCGGGCGGCAGGCGGCTACATATAGCGTGTTACTAAAACTTTATTTTCCAGTCACATACAATAAAAAGGTTTTTATTGCATTTAAAATATGCTTGTGTTACCTTCTTGAAGGTCTCTTGTTCTCCTAATTAGCGTTTGATGTAATGTAGTGTTTTTATCGATCGGGGCACTTACCTTTAATCATAATTTGTTGGTTAAAAATATTATCGTAGAAAGAAGTTATAGGTACCTGTAACTCAGCCTATTACAATTCCATTGCTGTGACACAGGCCTTCTCTCAATGAGAGAATAATTTATAGGATAAATTACAAAGCAACACAAAGCAGTGGTGGCCCAATGGTAACGGGACCAACTTGCAAGTTTCAGGTCGTGGGTGCAAACCCAGTCACATTCAGGCACATAACATAAACCTCCTATAATACCTATTATTGAAAATCATACAGCTTGTCCATCATCAGATATTCCCGATTTGATTCTTGGAAGTATTAAGTAGCTGACTAAATTACATTATACAACGTGTAACGGAAACCTCATATCTATCCAAAAGGGCTGAAGACAACATCTGGTATGGAGTCTCTATGCACAGTTTCAGCACAAAATAACTGACTCAAAGAATTGTTAACAAATTATAGGTTTCATATATTTCTTGAATACCAATCATAACAAACGTGTCACAGCACTACGAGGGTCAATACCTTTCCACGTCACTTGCCAATATCACGATAAATCTCTTCGTACTTCTTAATTTGAAAAATTCGGTCTCTGGTATCAGTGTATTGGAATTTGTAATACTCGTAAGTTCTACACACGTAGACTTAGGATTACAAAACCCTTGCCATATCGTTTGTTATCATCCAAAGAAGCCATGCACTTGGTATGTATATACCCTTTAAATTACACGTTGTATAAGTTATTTGAAGTAGGTATTAACCTACCGATCCTACTCAAGCCATTAATAAATGATTAATTAACTTACCATGTAGATACGATCGGAAAGTGGAACCGTACTAAAACATTTCATTTACCTTTAACACATCTTCATTACATTGGGATTGTTATTTTTACTCGGTCAGTATAGGTACTACGTGGTAATAGATGCTGCCTCGTTGGTATAATGGTCGTAAGTGCGACTGTTGAGTATGAAGTGTCGGGTTCAGTTCCCGGGTCGGACAAAATGTGCTGTTGGGAATGGGATAAGAAACTCACTAGCTGGAGATGGAAATTGGCAGTGTGATAATAGGGTAGTTTCCTGTGTTACAAAATAATAATTTTATTTGGTCCATTAGGTAGATTTTCAAAAAATATTGGTCACGTATTTTTTGCTTTTTCAAGTGATGAAACATTCACAAAGATAGAAAGCTTCAAAGTACAGGAGTGGGGGCTGCTGACGTCACACATTGCTAAGAATTATACCGAGGTGTGACGACACGCGAAATTTCAAATAGCTGTATCGTCTTAATTTTTCAATTAAAAAATACGTGTCCAATGTTTTTTTGTTAAACTACTTACGTGACGGACTAAATAAAATATTTTAGGAAAGTACCCTATTACCTCTGTGGCTCAGAAATCGAATTAAGTCGTTTGTCTCTGGGCAATCGTTTTGGATACTCAGAAGCCCGAAAATCTGACATTTCTCTGTCCAAGGTGTATCGTAGTGCCTATCTGAACTACAACCCAGTAGTTGGGTACAAATACGGTTCGGAGTTGTGGGTTGCAGGTCTGATAGACTGTCTCTTCAAGTAAAACGGTTAGACTGGAAACCGAGCCCAAAATAGTTGGAAAAAGGCTAAGCTGCTGATGAGTGTAGAGCAGGCGCGTGCATAGGATTATGACAGGGCATGCGGCGGAGTAAAAACACACAAAAACTTCTTCTTTTATAGATTTTTAGCATAGCCACAGCCACGCATCGCCACCATGCTACGATGCGTGGCTGTGGCTATGCTAAAAATCTATAAAAGAAGAAGTTTTGTGTGTTTTTACTCCGCCGCATGCCCTGTCATAATCCTATGCACGCCCCTGGTGTATAGGTGTGTAGGTATGTACTATCGGCCAAAGATACGCATGCTCATACGCATGACAAATCACATCCCTTCCTGGTTTCGCCAAATTAGAGGCAATATGCATTTCGTGAGTACAGGGCGTGTAACATTATATTAATACTTACTATTACGGACACTACTAAAATACGCTTCGTGCATCCTATTGGTCAAAATACATGCATTAGGCGATCGAGTTGTGAGCCGTGCTATGCGATTATAGCCTTAAAGGTGAGCATGCGCAAGATTAGTCGATAGTACGTAACACGTGAAGTAAATTAAAATATTTACAACAAGCTTCTGCCCTCGGCTTCACCCGCGTGAAAAGGCTTTTCAACCGACGACAAAAAGAGGAGGTTATCAATTCGAAGCGTATATTTTTTTTTTTAATGAATGGTCACCGATTACTCGAAGACGGCTGAACCGATTTGGAAAATTATTTTTTTGATTCAAAGGGTATATACTTCGAAATTGGTCCCATTTTTATAAAAGTCAGGATCTGATGATGGGATCCTGGAGAAATCGAGGGAACTCTTCAAATATTATAGGCAGACCTATGACGTTTTGGGTATTTATTATAGTAACTTGTGCAGTTGCTCTCAAAAAGTACCAATTGAGGAAGTGGAACTGATGATGAAGACCACAGATGGCTGCCGAAACTACTCAATAATAAGTATTGAGTGGATTGCGATTCGATTACTTGAATATGGATCTTAAGCACTTTATGCTCGTCACAATGCATATGGTGATGTAGAGTTGATGGTGAAGTACCAGCAGAACTCCTCAACAATTAACGGCCCATTGGGAAAAGCAATATTTTGTAAAAGGTTATACCTAAGTAGTTGACATTTAGGCTGTTTTAACTAGGTAAATTAAAAATCGACCAACTAAAAAGAGTGAAATAAAAACTTTTTACCAAAAAATTGAACCGACTCCCAAAAACACTGCAAAGTGAAAAATAACTTTAATTTCGGAAGTCGGTGCCAAAAACGAAAATACGAAACTAAAGACACCGACTACCGAAATTAAAGTTATTTTTCACTTTGCAGTGTTTTTGGGAGTCGGTTCAATTTTTTGGTAAAAAGTTTTTTATTCAGCCAAGTCACTTGCTGATAATTTACCTTTATATTACTGAACGAATTTTTGAAATCAGTCTAGAAGTTTTGTGCAAGTTTATCTATTACAAAAAAAATCGCTTTATAATATTAGTGCAGATATATAGCTTCGAAGCCACGGATTCCTAAACCTTAGTGCCAATGGGTGTTCTTTACTTTGTTCTCATTAAAAGAAAGAAAACAGATTTATTTCCCGCAAACTTATCTCTTCACGTTATAGGACAAAAAAATTAATAATTCGGTTTGGAAACATAGGATCGGTGTACTTTACAGCCTCGCCCAATTTTCAGACCAACCAACTAGTTCTGGCTTATATGCTGAACCTGTTCAGCATATAAGCCAGAACTAGTTGGTTTTAAACTGAATCTTGTGGAAGAGAATGGATGGTGAAAGGGGTCTTTAGTGGTGACTTGAACATGCAGCATAAGAAAAGCAGCAGGACTCTACTAGTCCTGAGAAACACATTAGGCTTGGGACACTTTAGCAGTGGGCGAATTTCGGGAGTAATTATAAATGATAGATAAAATAAAACTACCAATCTGGTTAGCATTCACGTTATAAGCAATCTTGTTAAACCCTCCAACTAGGCTAAATATGCTTGTGTCTGGAGTGGGTTCACGACAAAAGTGTAATCGGTTGTGTTCGAACCCGCGACCCCTCGATCACAAGTCCGAACTTTATCCGTTAGGCTATTGACGCCTCAAATGATGCTGATGACGAACGAAATTTTTTAGGTACATCATTCTTGAGCTGATGTAACAAAATCATTCTATAATTATTTCTTACTGCACAGAGTCCTAACTTCGCTCTATCGAGAAGATGAGAAAAGGCTTTAGAACGTCACAAATAGCAGTCAGTGGTCTTGACAAGCTGGTTACAAAAAGACCCCGAGGTCGATCATCAAACCACTGGTCTGATTCTATGAAAGAGGTCATGGGGCTCACTGTGATGGCTGTGCTCAGGCAAGCTGACGACAGGGTGGCGTGGAAGCAAGTCGTCAATTTTCCACCAAGGCTTTCGAGGATGGGCTCGACCTTCAGTAATGAAGTCAATTGATAGTCAAACAAGTGGAAGAAGTCCTGATAAATGTGTCCAAATTTTACAAACATCGACATTTTGTTGTATACTTTGAAAAGATGAATATCTATTATACAATAGTATATACTGTCAAATATCAGACGTTTCCTATGTTTAAATTCTATATTCAAGGAGACGTATAAAGTAGTTGTCAACTAGGCGTATGCCAACCAGCTTCTGAAAAGCTTCGAATACAAGACAATTACATTTACCCCGATTCTAGAAACTGACTAAGGACTTTATAGTGAGCTTATAACAGAACAGATTCTGGACTAAATGAACTGTATTGACTGTATTGCACTTGTTAATTATATGCACACTTCATAACATAATTGTTGGCCTATGGCCTGACAATCATCATCTGAGTACAAGACATAAACAATTAACTAAAAATTATTCAGTAAAAACAGATACAGTTTCACGTAAAAATTTTCTTATTTTTTTATTCAGAATAGGCTCGCGTCTGACCACCATCTCACCTGATGGTAAGTGATGATGTGGTCGAAGATGGAGCACGCTTACCTAGAAGAAACCTATTCACTCCTGACTTAAAGACCCCTAGGTTATAGCTATCGGGAAACACAGACTCTGGCAGAATCATTCTCACACATCTTCACGTTTATATTAGATAAATTTTTGTTATTGGGTGCAATAAACCTAATTTTAGAGTGATTTTATCTTGATCGTTAAAAATATAAATAAAACTCAATACATGAAGCCAAATCTGTCCAGAAAAGGGTATTATGAAGACACAATCACCGTGACACTGTGAGTCATGAATTAAAAGAAAACCTCTGACCTACCTACTTATTATTTAGAGTCGTTGAAGTGTATTTCGGACATGAACGCGTTTTAAATTCGAGAATTGACTTTGAGTTCCCAAGTAATGCTGCGTCAAACTAGTGGCAATTTATTTTGATTTATATGGAAGATGAAGATGTTCCATTAAGTTCCCAAACCTTAAAAGAGGTTCTCATTATAGAAATATGGACAAGTTTCAAGCTGTCTTCTAGTAGTAAATTCCGCACAGATTGATCGATCCGCTAAAGATTCCCTGCCAGTCTGTATTACCTTATAGCACCAGGGGATCTTTAAGTCTAGAATGCATAGGTTACTTCTAGGTAAGCGTGTTTCATCTACGAATTTAGACCATGTCATCACTCACCATCAGGTGATCTCTGATCTCACCTTTGCTGTAATGTTCAAGAAGAGAAAGAAGAAGTGAGAGACATGTCTTGAATAGCAGATAGACTTATCGAACCCGGTTACATCAAACGGGCCGAAAGGATCTTTGTTAGATGTTCCATGTCTTCAGATTTTCCGGCCCTAAGGCAAGCCGGGCTTTCTCAAAATGCTTTTTTTACTGATGAAGAGAGTACTGGTAATGATGAAAATTACATAAAGCACTGTACCTTCCTAGATTCGAACCCGCGACCTACAATTCGTTTACTGCTCCTATAGAATAATAAATTTGTTTTAGCAATTTTTGAAAGATTTTTCTTGAAGTTCCTAATACCCAGGTATTAGTGATAGAAAAAGAGCTGAGAATTAAATAAAGGAGCAGAGGATAAATAAATTGTAATAAAAGTTTAGGTACCTCTAACGTACTAGGACAATCAAACCGATCCTGCCAATTATAGACCAATCGCCTTAACCTCCATACTGTATAAAGTAATTGAGGGTACTCAACAACAAGTTGCTGGCATACCTCGAAGACAATGAGCTCCTCAGTGACCGCCAGTATGGCTTTCGCCGTGTCCGGTCAACCGGAGATCTTCTTGTGTATGTCACGCACTGTTGGGGCGAGGCCACTGAGAAACACGGTGAAGCCCTTGCGGTATCCCTCGACATCTCAAAGGCCTTTGACAGGGTCTGGCACGCTAGTCTGCTGAGCAAGCTTCCCGCATTCGGTGTCTCTGCTGGCTTATGCAACTGGATTTCCGACTTTTTGAGTGAGCGGTTGATCCGAGTGGTCATCAATGGCTGCTCATCGGATATTATGGCAATTAATGCCTGTGTTCCTCAAGGGTCTGTTCTTTCTGCGACTCGTTTTCTGCTGCATATCAATATCAAATTCAACGCTCTGAAAACACAGGCTTATCTTTTCAGCGCTAAACCGAGCCCTTTTGAATTGACCACTACTTTCTGAAGTACATCTGTGCCAGTTACCAATCACCTGGTGCTTTTGGTCATGGAGTTGACGTCAGACCTCAACTTCGGCTCAACCATCGAGTCCAGAGCTCAGACTGCAGCAAAAAAGCTGGGAATCCTACACAAGGTGAGGCTGTACTTCACGCCTGGACAGCTTCTAAATCTGTATAAAGCACAGGTCCGTTCCTGCGTGGAGTATTGTAGTCACTTGTGGGATGGCTCTGCAAAGTACCAACTTGCTGTATTGGACTCGATCGAGCGCAGAGCTAAAAGGCTTATAGGCGACGAGGTGCTGGTGGACAAGCTTCATAGCCTGGCTCATCGGCGAACCGTTGCTTGCCTGTCAGTTTTCTACAGATTGTACTTCGGGGAGTGTGCGCAGGAGCTCCATGACCTGATTCCTCCATCTCCCTTACACTACCGGTCTACCAAACGCACGGCTGGGTACCACCCACACTTGGTTGATATACCGTCTTGTAATACCAAGCGATTCTCCTCCACATTTATTGTGCGCACAGCCAAGCTGTAGAATTCTCTGCCGGCTTCTGTGTTCCCTGTCACTTATGACCTTTCAGCCTTTAAAGCACGAGTAAATAGGCATCTTCTGGGCTCGCTCGTCCCATCTTAGACCTCATCTATCGCTTACCATCAGGCGAAATCGAGGTCAAGAGTGGGCCCATCAGTAATAAAATAAAAACCTCGCTTTTTCTGTGATAGATGATTTGCCTATTTGAAAAGAATATAGATGTATTTTTGTGACAAAGCATTTTAATACGTATCACTACGAAATCAAAATAAATATAGAATGATTATTTGGAATAAGCTAGAGTTTGCATAATTTCTGTTATTTTTTTATTAACAACTAGCTTCTGCCCGCGACTTCGTACGCGTAGGAAGGTTTTCCCGCGCAAATTTCGATCCCGTGGGAATTTCGGGATAAAAAGTAGCCTATGTGTTATTCCAGAATGTCAACTATCTACTTACTAAATTTCATTCAGATCCGTTCAGTAGTCTTTGCGTGAAAGAGTAACAAACATCCATCCATCCTCACAAACTTTCGCATTTATAATATTAGTAGGAAGGATATTAGTAGGATTAATATACACACATATATTATTATAACATACAGACAAAAAAAAACGGAAAAGAAAAATAGGTAAAAAGTAATATTTACCTACTCCAACAGAAATCTCTTGCAGAATAACTACGAACACGAACACATGAGTAGAAAAGATCAGTAGATAATGTAGGTACCTACATATTATATGCCATGTATGTGAGGAGGAAAAGTAATGTTTCCTCTATCCCCATCCCACTATGGAGAGTGAAATTTTTTTTACTGTTTCATGTGTCGGGTAAAAATAATACGTTAAAAAGCAAGAAGAACCATGCATTATTATAAAAGGTTATGATATTATGTGCAATATTATTTCCCTCTCTCTCTTTGACAACGATATCAGGGGCCTTACTATGACGGTGTGTGAGGGAGACGTAGCTATAATGAGATGCATAGCGCTATCTCACTTTTACAATAGACTCATGATAGTATTGTTACGTCAAAAGTAGGCAGGAAAGAGACCAGCACGTTTTATTTCTGTTTCTATTAACCGATTGACTAATGAGTATTGGACTAACTGGATATAATAATATAATTAACTTCGTTTAATCCTGGTAAGTGCATGAGAAAATGTATAATTTAGCAATAAATGGTTCTACCTATACCTACTTATATTAATATCCATTAATGTTTTGTGAGCAAACAATAAGAGGAATATTCTTTCATTTTTACTGAATATTTAATATGTAGGTATCCAACGGCAACTTGCGTGATGAAAATACGAAAAATGATATGCAAGCCTAGAAGTCTTTTTAATAGTTGGTGAAGTAAATGGTTACAACTAGGTAAATAAATATTATGACCGATATTTTTAAATGTGTGCCATGCATTTATCTAAAACTATTCTTATCAAAGTAAGAATAGTTTTAGATATCAATGCCGTACAATTTTTTTTATCAGCCTGTATGTGAACCCTCCAAATTAAAGTCATACAACAAATATTGAACTTTTTCATTTCGGCATTATTAGAGACAAAATATTTATAACGTCCACTCAAAGTAGAATTTATTCAGAACAGAAATTATTTCAAATTGTTTATAGACTTTTGGAATTGGAAGGTTGTGTTAAAAAAATCGGTAGGTGGTACTTATGACAAGAAAATGGTTTACTAACAAAACTTGTGGGTAGGTACCTACAATAGATTTACTTTGCATTCTGACGATACTTAAGTTTGCGAAATATTTTTGTAACCTAACCTGTTACCTAAGATTAACATAGGGTTTCATTTAAAAAACATATGTAGGTAACTATAAAATTAAAATTAATTTAAAGACTTTTTCTGTTTATGTCCGAATCTTTGCCTTATAAATTTTCTAAATAAAATTAATAATTCGGCTTTCATTTTAAATAAACATCCCTATAAACTCTAAGTATTCCTAACATTAGGTATACTTCGCGTAAACAGTAGGTACCTATACTTTTTGTTTTCATTAGCAGCTTTTGTTTTAGCAATGAATAGCGAATTGTCGGGCTGGCGAGAGGTGGGGCCTGTCGCTCCGCCCCGCGTGCAAGCGCGCCCATTGGGCAGGGCGACGCGACGGCATGCCTCGACAAGCTTCACTCACAGCGAAAACGAACTAGTTTATTTGCACCCAATTTATATTCGAGATTCAAAATATTATTTCCCTGCGTATTCGAATTTCGTTTTGATGTTGATGCGAAAATGAGTAATTACGATATTTTGTAATTGTTTTTTTAGGTAATTTTAATAAATGACAAATATTATTTTATTGAAATTTATATTAAAAAAATATCTCTGATACAAATGTTGTGTCAGCTATTATTTTAGAACGGTTATTTAATGTGAATCTTTTCTATTATTGTAGGGCTACTATTGTTGTGATTTTGATGTGGAGATGGATAGTTGAAGGGCTGGCTTTTTTCCATTGAATTAAGCCTATGTGTATGCGCTGGCGTAACATACACACAGGCTTGATTCAATGAAAAAAAAAAAATCTATTTAAGCTAATCTGCGGGTAGAAGCTAGAAGATGGATAGATGGATACAGCTTTTATTGGACGACAAAAGACACAACACACAAAATAACACTATCTCATAATTTAAAACAGATAAGGTACAGAAAAAAGAACTGAAAAACTATACAAAACAAAAACAACCATTACAAACATGGAATTTCGATGTGGTGTGTGTCTCCAAGTTGCACCAAATACCTATAGCGGCCAATACTTATAATTAACTAGCAGTAGCTCGCGACTTCGTTCGCGTGGGAAGTTTTTCCCGTGTAAATTCTGATCCCGTGGGATTTATGCAAAATCCCGTCTTAGCGAGCATCTACGTACTGAAAGCCCCATGCAAAATTTGAGAGTACTTGTAGTTTCTGAGATTTGGTGATTAATCAGTGAGTTGTATTTCGCTTTTATATAATTATAATATAGAAGATATAATATAAATAATAGAGAGCTGATGGTATGGTAAGGTTTGATTATAGAACATGATTCACAGCAGGTTTGAATTACGGTATTATACAACGTGTAATTTAAAGGGTATATACATACCAAGTGCATGGCTTCTTTGGATGATAACAAGCGATATGACAAGGGTTTGGTAACCCTATGTCATCATGGGTGGAATTAATTAGAAATTTCAATACATTGATACCAGAGACTGAATTTTTCAAATTAAGAAGATTGAAGAGAATTATCGTGTTATAGGCAAGTGACGTGGAAAGTTATTGACCCTCGTAGTGCTGTGACACGTTTTTTTATGATTGATATTCAAGAAACATATGAAACCGATAATTTCGTATCAATTCTTTGAGTCAGTTATTTTGTGCTGAAACTGTGCATAGAGACTCCATACCAGATGTTGTCTTCAGGCCTTTTGGATTGATATGGGGTTTCCGTTACACGTTGTATAGTGGCCGTTTCAGATTTTAATTAAAATATTTTTATGTTTTCATTAATGAGCTCATGGCTAAATAATAACAGCCGGATGGGTTGATCTTTCAAGTTAAGTAATGCTTGCCGAGGTCGGTATGTGGATGGTAACCATCTTAACATACCTATCGAGGTATTTAAGTTCCTCCAAAAGCACGCTAAGCCTTCATTTGTACGTCTTTGGCAGTCGTTACGGGTAGTCAGAAGCCAGAAAATCTTACTCTGTTCTTACCAAGGCAAGGGGTCAAACTCAAATTCAAAATGATTTATTTCACATAGGCCTACCTACATGGGCTCTTATACAACGTGTAACGGAAACCCCATAACAATCCAAAAGGGCTGAAGACAACATCTGGTATGGAGTCTCTATGCCCAAATTCAGCACAAAATAAGTGACTCAAAGAATTGATACGAAATTATCGGTTTCATATGTTTCTTGAATATCAATCATAACAAACGTGTCACAGCACTACGAGGGTCAATAACTTTCCACGTCACTTGCCTATAACACGATAATTCTCTTCAATCTTCTTAATTTGAAAAATTCAGTCTCTGGTATCAATGTATTGAAATTTATAAGTAGTTCCACACATGAAGACAGGATTACCAAACCCTTGTCATATCGTTTGTTATCATCCAAAGAAGCCGTGCACTTGGTATGTATATACCCTTTAAATTACCTACACGTTGTATAACATAGGAAGCTAGTGCACAGTTCGAAATCGGTCGTTTCCTATAGAGAAGAACTGGTGAGAAACGGTTAGGTTAAAAAAGTTAAGTTACTCTTTTAAAAACAACATTCATTTTCACTGGATATCGTGTTACCCAGCTTTGTATCCAGGGTTGTGAAGGTCAGAGAGGCAGTCACTTCAATTCAAGCACTAATAATGAGGTTGCTTGTGATTGGTCTGAATCCGACTCCAAAATAGTTGGGAAATGGTACCTAAATAAGTAATTATAATCATGATTCGTAGGTTCTCGTAAATATGTGCCTTCATTTATATCTTCATCGGATAATGTATTTTATGTATTTCTACTTTCACAAATTGATTTATCCATTTCATGTTAGCTTTTATAAAAACTATGTAATCTAAACTAAACTATCGCTAATCTTGTCTCAACTACGACAAATTGTCAATTGATCTTTGGTTGATAAAAAAGTAGATAATATTGTGTTTAATTAATAAAATGAATTGTTGGAATAATAGTAGGTAGGTACACAAAATGTAACATAAACAACGCAAGACCTTTAAAGGAATAATCATTAATTACTTACCAATGCTAAAATCAATGAAGTTTATATTTGCATTACTCTAAAAAACATCGAACATCTAATTACTTATTCAGGGTTGCTTCACAAACTAAATGAAATCATAAGAATGAGTTCAACGACCTTTTTCAGGTTTTGATTTTACACTTGGTGTAGTTATTATACGAGATACTTACCGAATTAAATTTTCCTTAGGATGATTATCAGTAGAACTTATCTAAATGGATAATGATACCTACTCGAATTTATGAATATTATGAATAGATTACCGCACTGTCTGGCAATTTGAGTGCTTTATACGGCCCACCCAAATGTCCTTACTTTGGTATTGTTCGTCAAATCGTTCGAGCTCCTTAAGGTTCTAAGTTGAGCTACGCGATATTTGACAAATGCTTGCACTGTTTGGACGGGCCTGCTCAAATCTGTGTGATTCTGTCCTCTAAAGGCCGCCACAGACAACCTTTTCACCGCCACGGACTTGTATAGAAGTTCTGGATTTTCGTGCCACCAGCGCTACGACTTCATTAGTTGTTAATTTTAGATAAATTAAAAAAATAAATTTACTGTAAATACGGTAAATTTATTTATTTATTGTAAGGTGTACAATAAAGTATATAATAAATAAATAAAAAAATAACTGTAAATACAGTAAATTTATTTTTTTAATTTAGCTAAAATTAAGAACTAATGAAGTCGTAGCGCTGGTGGCACGAAAATCCGGAACTTCTATACAAGTCCGTGGCGGTGAAAAGGTTAACCTACATGGCTCTCATATGATTTGATCACTACAGATTGTATGGACTTTAAATGATACGTTGACCTCTGAGTTTGTTTCAGTGTTTCTTCTCAGAGTAGTCAGTTAGGAAACACTGGCCTCATCTAGTTTACATTTACGAAAAAAAGACGTGTGAAAGTGTTATTTATAACCTATTTGCAAAATAAACATAATTATTTCACTCCTTAATATTTTTAAGATCTTACCTAAGTATGTAGTATAATAATCATAACAAATGGTAGGTATACCTAAGAACTATGGAATAGTCAGTTGGTAGATTCTGACTTAGGTTATTAAATTAATAAGATAATACTTTATTTAATTAATTAATTAATTAATCATTTATTCTCAGGTTGGTGGTCAAACGCTAACATATTATCAATAAAAAAAATAACAAATAGGTTACAAAGACTAAAATAATGACCTTATCCTAAAGTATATGCACTAGGTCTTTAAACCACAAATTATAAGAAAAATTGTAAAAAAAAATGTAAAATGATACCTTAGTGCAATATTGACATACTGTACTTTGTAAGCTCTATGTAAAAATATAAAATAAAGAACGGAATTTAATTTGATGAAAACATTGACTGTTTAAAGAAAACCTAAGATAAATATATTGGCAACGAACTTTAATTTAAAGTTAGCTTTGGATCACTTTAAAATGTTGACGAATCAAATTAATGGAGCAGAAAAAGAGCGTAATGGAGAACATCAGCCAGCAAAGTACCTCCAGATCATGTGTCACCTAACTGGGTGGTCCAAAATAGATAGCATAAATATTTTGTTCACATTATAATGTTAATACGTCTGTCTGTCGAGAAGCCGCGTCTTTGTCGTCGCAAACCAAGACGAATGACGAGCCATGTTTAGTAACACTAAACCAATATACACTGACCTATGAGGGACAGACTGTTGGGTAAGTTTACTAGGAAAGTGTTACGCAGGTAGGGGTCAAGGTGTGTTGGGAGTTGCGCACGCGATGTGTAGAATCCTGATTCAGTATGTGCTGTGGGTGATGATTCGTTAGTCCATTGTGGAAGGCTGTATTGTTCATTCGGGTGCTAATGCGAAAGGTATATAAAGAAAGAGCTGCCTGTGTTAGGAATTTTTTGCCGCTTATTTTTAATTTAGAGTAGACAAGAAATCATGTGCCACTTATGACGGTATAAATAGGTCTTTAAAGTTGTTTTATTTTTATTCACTAACATTCATATAATAGGAGAGTGCCCGATTGTTATTAAATAAAATAATTATTATAAAATAAAATCCCATTGGGTAAAAAACATATAAAAGAAATTTCAAAAAGATCATAATGAGCGTTCAGTGTTTTCAGCAAGCATCAAACTGCCGCAATGATGTCGCTGAAAAAGTAGAAAGTAAAATTCGTTATGCGTGATACACATATCTTTGCTATAAAAAACCTACACGATTCCTATAAGAAGAATAGTAAAGGTGTAGGGTCAATCGATAATAAAAAAAAATGGTTCAAGTCGAAACACTGCTATAAAGATTACCTACTTATATAAAAAGTACCTACCTACCATCAAACTGGCAGAAAATGAACCTCAAATATAAAAATATTGGAGAGTAAGGATAAAAAAATCCGACAAGCTTTATAATAATTAAAAACAGAGTTCATTTCTGTGTCACATATAGGTCACCATTTACGATCAATCTTAAGCAGGGGTCTCCGTTTAATGATACGAAAACCTGTAACGTGGATATATTTCTTGTTTAAAAACTGAAAAGCTGCGTAATTATCCCACCTTATCACATAAGATTCGTATCGTTGTATCAACAGTGTTACGCCGATAAAAACACAGAACAACCCACATCATCGAGCCACGTATTGATAACACACCTATATTTGGGTGCTAGTCCAATTACAAAATAATCAAATAATGACCGCATACAGGATAACGCTTAAGTAACAGGTTAATCGTAACTGGCGTGTAACAAGTTGAAGTTAAAGTAAAGTTCGGTATACACCTTAGGCCAGATAAAAGTGGCCGGCACCACATAAATAAATTTATTCATTAGGTGGTACACCCACAACATATCGCCGCACTAAATCCTGCTTGTCGGCCTCTGTCTGGCTGAACGTAAGGTAAAAAGAAAAATTTGTCATCATTTATACTTACATTTTATAGGTTTGTTTGTGAGCGCTCTCGAATCGGAGAATTGATTTTGTTGGTTTAACTGCATGAAATGTTACTTTAAGATAGAATTATGAAGCTGAATAATGGATTAATTCGAAGGCTTACCTACGTGTTGCAGAAGTAGTTGTAGAAGCTACGCTAGAAATAGGGATAGTATAAAACTACCTTCAATTAGTAGGGACACTGTACGGAAGAAGATTTATTCAGTCTGAGGGAGCTTAGTTTTATACGAGTAAGTTACCAAAGGAAATAAGAGACTCCACATCAATAAATATGTTTAAAATTAGATTAAAGTTCTATGTGACCAACCAGCAATAATAACCTACCTACATAATGTACCTACTTACTCGATAGATCGAACAACAATGTTTATATTTAATATAGTTTTATGTTAAGTTTCTCATATTAAAGTGAACTTTGTAAGTTATTTAAAAAAAATCTTTAAACAGAAAGCTTAGTTTTTGTACAAGGAGCCTTTAAAATGCAAAGGGAAAACGGAAAAGTTTCATAGAGTTTCCAAAATGTACGGTTGTCAACTGTTACTAACATTTGCCAAGGTAAAATTATTCTTACCAGCATTGCCAAAATAATTTTAATTTCGCATAAGTAAAAAAAATTGGAACTGGTTCTTTTTTTTTTTTTTTTTTTTTTTTTTTTCCTAGCATGTTGGGGTCGCCTTCCAGTCTAACCGGATGCAGTTGAGAATTAGTGTTTTACCTACATAGAGCGACTGTCTATCTGGCCTCTACAACCCAGTAACTGGGAAACACAATACCCCTAGGCAGTGGTGAAGGCTCCATACAACTCGATTCCTACCGGCTTCCCTTTTGAAATATGGGAAATATTAGTCTATTATTTTATATATGAATATATAAATAGTAATCTATTATTTTCAATTAAACAAACAATTATTTACGAAGTTACAAGATTTCGAAGTCAGCCACGGGGCCACAGTTACTGGAATTCACGTATTACACTTGAGCAAGGTAAGCATTTTTTGGTCCGGCTTCCCTTTTATCAAAATTCACCCTTCGCCACTGCCCCTAGGCTAGACCAGTGTTCAGTTTCTGGCTTTAGACAACCCGTAACGACTGTCACAGCCGGGACTAAAGGCTCAACGCCAAATTCCATACTAAAGGCTACTAATGAGAATTGTCTAAAAGAAAAACCCAAAAGCACTTTTTGCCTAAAACGGGAATCAAACCTGAGACCTCATGCTCAACAGTCGCGCTTGCGACCACTTACGTGTGTCTCATGCATTATGTGAAAAAATTCAGAATGGATCCTGCAATATTGAAAGGCCTCTTCATCCGTGATGCTGTCTCGGGCCATTGCCGCCGTTCAGATGATGATGTGGTGCTTCCAGTCCTTGATCCAGTAGCCAGTGACAGCAATTCAGCCTGATGGTGCCATAGCATCGAGGAACCTTCCGAATAACCTTGATGGACCAGCACGAAAACAGTTGCAAAAGCCAACGATAACGGGAGTCGAGTAAGAAAAAAAAAAACAATTAAATAAGTTTGAACCAATTTTAGCAGTAGTCATATTAGATCACTTTTAAACGTATCACTACTATAAATACTATACTAAATCACTTTTTGTTTAGTTTGTAGTCATCTCATTTTGAGAGAATAAATTAATTATGTAGATAGGTAAACAAAGTTATCCTTGAGGCATTAAACAAAGTAAGGCAATTAGGTAAAGGTGTATCCCATTGTAATTTTGTATGTATTTACACTTTACGTAGGCATTCTCTACCAGTCAACCATGAGTAGTGAATAGATAGCGTGGAAGGTGCAATCCTTTTGTAAATGAAAAGGATGCATTAAATGTTTATTGAACTATCAAATAAAGTTTTAAAATAACCTGCTTCGTTTTTAGAAGTCGATTAATGAACGTGTGAACATGAATTTGTTTTTCTAAATTTACCCGATTTGATGTATTAACCATTTTTATTTCATTGTCAGTAAAAATCCGCCTTTGAAATGTTCTTCAATTTAATATGCTACCAATTTGATTATCGACACACCGTGAACTACGTGCCGTTGTTAGTAAAGTGATCTAAAATGCATTTAAAAGCTAAACGTTGGCAACACCTTCGGCGCCGGCGCCCGCGCTGGTGTTTTGGTTACTATCGCTTGTTAATTTTACTGACAGTAGAAACCGTTTGAATGAAAGGCAATTCTAATATTTAATTATTAAAAAAGTTTTTTAGTCAGTTTTACTAGATAAAATGACAATATAAGTCGATTTTGATACCAAAGAGAAATATAATGTAGTTAAATTTTCTTTAGCACAGTTTTGGACTGCTTGGGCTTTATAGGCGGGATCTATTTACTTTATTTTTCATAATTTTTACTGATCCGGTAAAATGAAAAATATTAAAATATTTTATACCTATAGGTAATTATTTTTTCATACCACTTGCTCAAAAAAGTGACATTCTATGCCACAAAAAGCGAACATAACAATAGTCATTTTTAATCTGTTAAAATCAGGGAAAGAAAATTGTACTGAATTTCATTCATCCTCTAGGGGAGAATGTGATTTAAATTTGGAATACCCATCGAAATTTATACTGAACTACATCTGTGTTTACACCATTGTGTTTGTATATAAAGCATTATACATCTTTTTGAAAAAGGAATACGCATTTATTATGCAGTTATGATTATTAAATAAAATTACGAAAACCGACGAGGTCGTATGAGCTTGATGCCTTTGCTTTTCCAACAAAAAAATATTAGTCTAGGAATTTGCCGCGTGTTTGTTTTCTTCAAATACATAAACGTTAAGTTTATATCTCATATTATTATTATGTTAATTTTTTCGCAAATGGTACGAAAAGTAGAGTATTTTCCTCGGTGATAAAGCTGTCTTAGTCTTGGGTGAACTTAAATCCCTCGCTACACTCAGGACTCGTCTTAAATCCCTCGCTTCGCTCGTGATTTAAGTTTTTAACACCCTCGCTACGCTCGGGAGTAAACCTCGAGTCCTTCGTTACGCTCGCGATTTAAATCGTCACCCGCGACAGAAGACACTGCTTTATCCCCTTGGTTAATAATCTACTATTATTCGTATATGATTTAGAGTAAATAATAAGTTATTCTTTTTTATTTCAGTCAATCGTATCAGTTATTATTCAGATATATAGCATCCACGTAAGTGACCTATTGCAAGGCTGCCAATTTTTGTTAAGAAGCTTTTATGTCTTTAAATATCATTTAGGTTTTTAAAGGTCTTTTAATAATCTCAGCAATTACAAAATTCAAAAGGTAATAATTAAGATACATCAACAGGTATTTTGTGAAGGAATTTTCAATATAAAACTCCTTTCAAGAACCCAGTACAAAACGTATTTATCTGTGTACAGGAAACCACAACTTCGGACGAGATTGACACAAGTTATTGAGTAAAGAAAATTTCCAATTAAATTGTAAGGAACGGATATAGGTAGGTATACGCCGAAGTGGAACCGCGTCAGTTGCTCTGCGGCCCGTTGTTACTTCCACCGATACACTTTTTCCTGTAATTATACTACAAAACACGCCACTGATACAATCCGTATGCTGTAATCTAGCGGCACATCAAAATATGCTACTTCAATATTTTGCACCATAATTTTAACCATCATTAACTCTTATATTCTATACATAAAAAAGCAGAACAGATTGCTGTACACGTGGTGCCACAATTATATACACCAAAGGGTGAATACTGACTTTTTCATAATTAAACGGATTCTACTAAAACCTATTTCACCATCGGCATGCTCCCACAATTCGAATGAATAAATAATTCGGACACAAAAACTCTGAAATGATAAAGTTTAGAATATTGAACTACTCTTCAACTTAATTAGAATAAAACTCACTCCATACAGTAACTATTAAAACGGATGCTAAGCATAGTCAACTAGAACTAACCTTAATTAAGAGGCTAATCGTACTATGCCGTTGTCTCTGCCGGCTCACACTGAAGTATATAAGATAGAGCGAGAGAGGTATACATTAACACCTTCTATATGAAGAAATGGTAAAAGATCACCTGTGCTCACTACCGTAATTCTACCGAGCGGTAGAGCACCTGTCCCTTTCATACGGTTCATGCTTAAGCTGAACCGAACGAGTGCGAGTAGGAGTAGTTTCATTTGTGCGTCGTGCCAAAAGGTCGCATGAGGCACTTTGACGATACAACACTATAGCCATTGTGTGTACGCTGTTAAGGGGCATATTGTTTTAGTATTGATAAGTTTAAATTTTAAAATCTAAGAACGGGACGGAAGGTTGCGTTGCAATCGAGCAGTGTTGTAATTTTGACGCGTTCGGAAATCGAATTAAGAGCGTTAGAGTGAGAGGTGCGCGGAGGTTTGCTCGGCGGAGGTAGTTTTTTGTTATTGTTTGGCGGCGGAGATTTTTTCTGAGGCGTGCAAATGGGAGTAGGCGCGCGAGTGGGCGCGCCGGCACGACAAGCGCGCTCTTCAGTGTTCTGGCTGAGCTTCGAGCGAGCGCGTGCGAGCCGGGCCGCGTCCTATACGTGCAGTTACCTTATCACTGGGTGCTTAGAACCAAGCGAACTGTTCAATACCGTGGACTATTTGAAGTGAACTATTTGGTTGGTGCCGCATGCTAACGTTGGCGAGAGCTCGTGACCTGAAGGTGGCTCGACCATGTTGATATCGGCGGGCAGTGGCCCCACGCCCGAGTTCTCCCCCGTCTCGTGCTGCGCCCCCTGGAAGATGGAGCCGGCGCCCCCTGCCCCCGCTGCCATCACACAGTCACTCAACATATCACCCAATGGTAAGTTTTTATCCACCTTATTTTGAACTAACAAATAATCTAGCTTTTTCATCCAAATTTTCATCAACAATCATCCTGTTCTTGGAATTTGCCTATACGTGAAACCTTCAAAGATTTTATAAAAACTTGACTGTTCTGAATCTACAGGAGTTTGGCCCTGGAACTGGCAAAAAAAGTGAAACATACAACGTATGCCATATTTAAAATAACTTTGAGAAGGGCGATGTAATTTTATTTCAAAGTTTACCGAAACATTTTTAATAAAACAAAATTTATAGATACGTAAAAGTTACAAAAGAAGACACCAACAGTATCTCAGTTTTATGCTGACCGTATTTTTGATTACCTTGTAGTGGGTTATAAATGCTTATAAGAGGATAGTAAAAGCTCATCCATGTAAGTAATTGAAAAACAGTAAGTTTCACTTTATTATATAGCTAATTTCACGTTCTCTTATTTAATTACTAATAAGATGTCATGAACGCATCCATAGAATACAGCCATGTTCTAATAATTTAGCGAATGTGCTTCACTATTTTAATTTCTGACAGAAATAATTTAGAGAATATACCTCTGCGTTTGATGATCTAACATTGTACATGCGTGTTATTGGCAAAATTGTGGTGACTCCTCCACAAAAACCATTTAACAAGAGTTGAAATTAAGAACACACCTGACAGACTCCTAATATCTATTGATATTTAAGCTTTAGATAAATGTTTAAGCTTGTTTAAGATTGTTTAAGAAAACAGCTTTATAGTCTTTGAAGAAAACAGGCAGGTTTTGTTCGACACAACTTAAAAACCAAATTAGATATTTATAGCAAGGAGTATCTATCAAACACTCCTTGATATATAATTAAGCGATGAAGTATAATTTATTCAAATTAATACGTATTAGACAATGTCTAAAAACCTCTTGATTATCAGTATTCAGATTTCCCTAATCTTGAAATCATGCTCAAACGGCTACCTAGATTTTAAACAAGACTTTCTAAGAAGAATGAACTTTTTTTTGTTTAACATAAGATAACTTTTTAATTATTAAGTCCTTACCTACTTGTTTTTGTTCATCGTTTATATGCATGAAATTCTTTACAATCACTGTTAACTTGATATTGCTTCTTATTACTTTTTCCTGAAAACTTTTTCTTCATTTTAGCTATAGTAAAAAAAAGAAAGCAAATATTATAGACCAATTGAATCGCATCAATCGGTTGATTAGTGACACTAAATTAAAAACCAAAACGCGACAAATTGATGAAAAAAGACAAATCCACTTTTTGTTTCACTGTTTCATTTGAATTTACCTTTTGTATTTTTAATGGGATAGAAAAAGATGTTCAAAATATCGTAAAGTAGGAAAGTATGGCGTCTTTACATTCTCTACTATAGAATTGCGAACCCGGCGGCGATGGTGAATGGTTTTAGCAAGCAACTTTATAACTATGTATTCTTGTTGTACGTGAATATAGACATTGTGCATATATACATACAGCCAGAGAAGGTCAGTTCAAATTGTATAGGCATCTTTCCACCGTTATTTTTTTAATAAATCTTGATGAAATAACATTACCTAAACAAAATTTTATGAAACACTATTCACCCACCTTTAGACCATACAGTTTAGAAAAAATATGTTTACCATTTCTACTATCTAATGAGAAAAAAAAATTGGCCAAGTGCGAGTCAGACTCGCCCATGAAGGGTTCCGTAGTAACTAGAATAATATAATATGTATATTTATTTGAAAAAAAAAAAATCTTAAAACAAGCTTATTTACATTTTTTACAACTCTTGCTGATCCGATCTCGTTCAAACCAATTTTGGTTGAAAGTTTACATTAAGATCAATAGATATATATTTTTTTTAGATTTTTCACTCCATCATTATAGAAGTTAAAGGGGGGACGACTCACATTTTACCACTTTGGAAGCGTATATATCTTTTAAACGATTAACTTTATGATAAAGTGGTCTTAAAAACCTCAATGTCATTTTTAAAGACCTGTCTATAGATACCACACACGCATAGGTTTCATGAAAAACAATATTTTCAGTTTTAGTTCCATGTATGGGCCCCTTTATTTTAATTTTTTTATTCCTTAAATCGGAAAGCGGTTCACAGAATATACCTACCTACCTAGTTTCACATGCATAGTCTTAATAGTTTCGGAATAAAATGACTTTGACATAGGGACGGACGGACGGACGGACGGACGGACGGACAGACAAATAGACAGACATGACGAAACTATAAGGGTTCCGTTTTTTGCCATTCGGCTATGGAACCCTAAAAAGAGCTGAAACTGAATCAAACTTCATAAATGCCTTTTAAAGTCCACTGAAAGGAGTAGAATAATTTCTTAGGTTGCTGATATGGGATAAAAATATAAATATAATATATACACTAACAAAAATGCTGAAAAAGAAGAAAATTTATGAAGATTTATAGACTTGCTTTTATCGTTGAATAAAATTGACATGCTCTCGATAGAGCCCCGTGATAGCTTCTGACTAATAAATAACTTTCATGTCTGCAATCAAAATGTGTATTACAGAAAGTATCAAAATTCATAAAACCTCTATTCAAATCGAGTTGAACAACAATGGACAGACAAGGGTTATGAAAGTATTATTTAAAATTGTAAAAATATTGAACAAGGCTCTGAAAAAGCAACTATTACAACTAAGACATTACAAATCTCTGAAAGTACGAAGTATCAAATCGCAGTCATAATGGAAAAATTATACGGAGAATTGTGGATAATGGAGAAGCTCGTAGCTAATTAATTAAAGCAGCAAGGGTTGATCTTTAAGGTCAAGCAACGCTTGCCGAGGTTGATTTATAGATTAGTGACCATTTAAACTAGGGGTCTTTAAGTCAAGAGTGAATAGGTTACTTTAGGCTCCATCTTCGACCACATCATCACTTAATATCAGGTGAGATGGTGGTGAAACGCGAGCCTACTATCAATAAAAAAAAAAAACGAGATTCCTGCGTGCTTCGGAACGCACACTAAACTGTAGGTGCCAGAAAAACTGACACTGCTCTAGGAAAGGAGTATAATGTATACAACGTGTAATTTAAAGGGTATATACATACCAAGTGCACGGCTTCCTTGGATGATAACAAACGATATGGCAAGGGTTTTGTAATCCTAAGTCTACGCGTGTAGAACTTATTACAAATTTCAATACATTGATACCAGAGACCGAATTTTTCAAATTAAGAAGAACGAAGAGAATTATAAAGATATTAGTGTTATTGGCAAGTGACGTGGAAAGTTATTGACCATAGTAGTGCTGTGACACGTTTGTTATGGTATTCAAGAAATATATGAAACCGATAATTTGGTATCAATTCTTTGAGTCACTTATTTTGAGCTCAAACTGTGCATAGAGACTCCATACTAGATGTTGTCTTCAGCCCTTTTGGATAGATATGGGGTTTCCGTTACACATTGTATAATATATAACAGTAACACTATATTTCTTACTAATTAGCTACTGGGTTGTGGAGGTCAGAAAGTCAGTCGCTCCATGTAAGACACTAGTTCTCAGCAACATCCGACAAAACTGGAAGCTGACCCTAGCATAATTGGAAAAAGGCTAAGGAGATGAGATTGACAGGAATAACATAAATGATTCGGTAGCCTGAGGGTTTTTAAGTCAAGAGTGAATACTTCTTGGCAAGCTAGTTTAGAAGCGAGTTGAGCGATAGGTTGCTGCGATGCGTATCGAGGGTTCCATTCCCTTATCGGAATAAATGTTTGTATGGTCAACGGATGAGTGTTCCTGGTCTTAATATTTTGTGCAAGTGCACTGCAAAGATGCACTGGTCGAGTCAAAGCTCCAGAGCCTTGAACATCAACGACGAGTTGCAAGTCTATCGGTTTTCCATCGGTTACGTTTCGGGGAGTGTGCGATGGAATTACACAATCTAATTCCATCATCGGACTACGAGACAAACAGCGAAGCGCCTTCGTTACATGGTGGACATCCCACCCATACGCACAAAACGTTTTGGGAATACCTTCATTGTGCGTATAAGGAGTGGAATTCCCTGCCGGAGTCTGTGTTTCCCGATAGCTACAACCTAGGAGTCTTTAAGTCAAGAGTGAATAGGATACTTTTAGGTAAGCGTGCTCCATCTTCGACCACATCATCACTTACCATCAGGTGAGATGGTGGTCAAACGCGAACCTACATTTAATAAAAAAAAAGTGAAATAAAATGTTTGTTATTTGACCTACGAAACAGGACAAAATCCGAGTGTAGGCCAATGTTTCAAAAAAGGTCAACCGCGAGCTTTTCAATAAAAAAAATCGATTTTTGGTAAGAAATTTTGTTTTCTGAACTGTTCACTATACTAACTATCTGTTTCGAATAGCTTGATGGTTTTTTGTTATGAGAAGGTCAGGTCATTCTGAGATCAAAATAAAACTAATTTCTAGTTATAGTGCTAAATGTAATGAAGATTATCCTTCCGCTTAGTCTGTTCTAGGCATTAGGATGATTAAACCACTCTTATAAAACACTAGATGTTCAATATGTATCTGTTGACTTGTGGCCATAAGCAATTTAACAGTTTGATATAGATAAATCATAAAAGTATACAAAAATGTAGCTGTACCATACAACAACTTCATCCGCCTTAAATTCAGTGTTTTCCTGCATCACTTACAATAGAATCAATTTTTTTATTGGTTGCTCGCGTTAGACCACTATCTTACCTGATGGTAAGCGATGATGTGGTCGAAGATGGAACATGCTTACCTAGAAGTAACCTATTCCACCTATTACAATATTGCCGTGAACCCACTTCAGACACAAGCATATTTAGCTTAGTTAGAGGGGTTGTTTACCCCCTCTTACTAAGCTAAATATTTTTGCATTACTAGTAATGTGAATTCTAAAGACATCATCTTTAAAAAAAAATACAGAATCCGGCAAGATACCAAACCGTTTTATGCATATGGTCCCACCCATATGCATGTCCACCATGTAACGATGACGCATCGCCGTTCGTGTAGTAGTCCAATGCTGGAACGGGCTTGATGGAATTAGATTGTGCAATTCAATCGCACACTCCCCGAAATGTAACCAATAGAAAAACGATAGACTTGCAACACGTCGCCGATGTTTAAGGCTCTAGAGCTTTGACTCAACCAGTTCCTCGTTGCCGGTGAACTAAATATACGCATTCTTATGAATTTATGACTTGTGAACGGAGTCGACTAGATTTTATATCACTACATAGTATAAAACAAAGTCGCTTACCGCTGTCTGTCCCTATGTATGCTTAAATCTTTAAAACTACGTGACAGATTTTGATGCGGTTTTTTTAATAGATAGAATGATTCAAGAGGAAGGTTTAGGTGTATAATTTATTAAGGTTTGCGGATGAAGTCGCGGGCAGGAAGCTAGTTTTAACTAAATTAAGGCTTTATTTTGTATTCAATTATACACTGTCTACCTGTGATAATTACAAGAAATTTCAGATTGTTGTTTTGGAGATATGCTTTAACATAGAAGCTAAAAACCATACAGAAACAAAATGATTTTGTTTTATTAATCTTCCTTAGTCAGTCACTTTTCTTTTTTATAAGTTATTTATTATAATTACAGCACTTCGCTCCCGCGGAATTTATCACAATAAAAACATATCCCTCCTTTTTGCAGTCGGCTAATTTTCCAACTTTCGAAGATGAGCGGGCTCCAACATACAAACTTCTCCGTTTTATAATTATAGGTATCGGTATTACCAAGTTATATCTATTTCATATAACTGTTAAAATAACGCCTTACATAACAGTAAAGATATGATAAGATGCCCCTGTAAATTAGTATTTTAATTGCATTTATCTGATCTTGCCAAGCCTTTTGAGTAGCGCGTACATTCATCTAATGGGCGCAAACAATCTACTTGTTTAATGAGGTGGATAAGAAAAGTATGATGCTATTTGATGGTACAACCTTCTTACTTATTAGGAAAAAAAAACACATAAAAAGTTTTGTTACGGCAGCAGAGATCCAGGTTTTTCTGTTACTGCTTTGTGCCTCCTGAGTTATTTTCCTTATCCAATACACTTCACACAATGTATTACATGTTTTGCCATATACGAAATCCTCTTAGAACTACCTATCACTGTGCTGGCGAGTCTTTATGTATTCTTTATTAGATTACATTACATTACAAAAAATACTGTTTTTATGTAGAACCGTTTTTATATTTTATACTTTACATGTTTTCGCTTGGGTTTTTGTTAGTTTTATTGTCGAGGTATTCCTCGAAGCGCTACCATTTTGAAGCGCACCTAATGAAGCGCTCCTTTTTTATTCCTTGGAGCGCTCCTTTTAGTAGCGCTCCCGATAACACGGTATGGGGAGCGCTACTAAAAGGAGCGCTCCGAGGAATAAAAAAGGAGCGCTTCATTAGGTGCGCTTCAAAATGGTAGCGCTTCGAGGAATACCTCTTATTTTCTGATTATCAATTTTTTGCGGCTATTATGACACCAAGACAGGAGTCTTAAAAGTAAGAGGGTTGTACAATGGTTAGAATGATTAGTATGGCGGCCATTTTCTGATAAAAATGGCACCTCAGAAACCTTCGAGTACTTGAGAGCTTTTTCGCCGCAGTCACTCTTCGTTATCTGTTTAGCCTTTTCCAAGTATCTTGGGGTCGGTTTCCAGTCTAACTGCCTATAGCTGAGTATAAGGGTTTTACATGGAGCGACTGCCTATCTGACCTCTAAAACCCAGTAGCTGGGTAACACGATTCCACTTGGCTAGACCAGTGTCAGATTTACTGGCTTCTGACTACCCGTAACAACTGTCAAAGATGGCCAAATGACAATTGGAATCAACGACTTATCGTGCTTTCTCCTAAACCTTACCTTACCTTCTAAACTCTGGGCTACTACTGAGAAAGTCCTTATAGAATAAGGCTGCGTTTCCACCAGAGATGTGCGAGGATGCGTAGCGAGGGATATGTTTGTAAAGAACCAATAGAATCGCTTCATTTACCTCGCCTCGGTCAGCACAGCTCTGGTGGAAACGGCTCAGCGGAGCTAGATTTTTGCGCATACACAACAAGCGAGGGATGTGTGCGAGGGATGTTTTTGAGAGATGTGTTGCGAGGGATGTGTTGCAAGGAATGTGTGTTGAGAAGGATGTGTTGCGAGGTTTGCGCATCCTCGCACCACACATTAATGCGCATTTTCACAGCTCCGCTACACATCCTCGTAGGCACATTTTCATCGCACAGCTTTGGTGGAAACGCTCACACATTTTCACAGCACAGCTAGACATCCTCGCACAACACATTTCCATCGCACATCTCTGGTGGAAACGCACCCTAACCCCGCCCGACCCTGGAATCGAAAGTAAGTCTTCGTGCTCTGCAGTCGCACTTGCGACAACTCGACCAACGAGACAGTTTCGCCGCAGACACTAGACTCGTAAAATTCGCATAGCGTATCCGTTAGCCTTATCTTAGAACATCATGAACAGCACGGAAATGCACATGACCTTCGTGCAATTGAAACTGGTTCTCACAACGCTTGTTCGGGAATCAATAGCTCTAATTACTTTGCAACGGTTGTTTCCCACTAGTACTTATAGGGTACATTCGATTTTATTTTATTTTAGTTTACATTAGACGGAAGCATTACTTTTTTATAAGTTGACAGAAACAGCTTGTGCTGGACTATAGTTAAGTACTACCATAATCTCTATTAGCATGGCGTATTTTTAGCACTTTTGTTATAACAATTAACGAAAGGCGCTTCAGCTCACCGTCATTATTATTTCAATCATTTTAATCCTGAATAATGATGTATAATTGATCTCGTAATCCACTATTAATAAAGACTTTTTGGGTTCAAGATTCTCTAAAAAGGATAGATACTATAGAATTTTCATATTGATTAGAAAAATATACCCAACTTTGAAGTTATTACAGTTTAGACCTTATGTTCTTAGTGCTAATGAAAAATTTAAAATCGCTGAACTGGAAGCTTCTGACATTAGGACTAAACTGAAATTTATACTTACAATGCAAATATCCCTTGTATGTATGTAACTGTGACTTACAAGAAAACTGGAAATATAAGCCATTTACTGCGCATTTTTATTCCTTGACCTATCAGCAAGTGGAGTATTTTTCTTCAATGACTTTCAGAGACGTAACAGATACATTAACAGATGCATTTACTTCTCAGAGGGCAATTTGTAAAATAAATTGTTAAATAAACACATCGTGAAGCTGATCATTCATACATAGTTAAGTAATTAACTTAAGATAAGTGGTAGGTAAGTGATATTGTCACGTCACTGGTCTTGTGTATGTGGACTGTGCTGGACACTTCGACAGCTCGTAATTTGTCATCGGATCCAGCTGCCGCGATGAGTGAGCGAAAAGTGCCGAGCATCGCACAACATTGTTCGCATTGTACTGCCGATCTAACTAATTAATCGATAGATCGGCCGCTAGATTGCCCAGTAGCGTTTCCGGTGAAGGTTGCTCAATATTCACCCGCCGATTTGTATGCGATACAGCATTCGAAACGTTTTGATTGACGATAGCAAATAATTGGACAAACAGAATTGGTTACCAGTTTATAAGTACATAATATGATAGAACGTAATTATAAAAAAGTGATAGAATGGGCATGTAATTTAGATAGATCCGTTCCTAATTAGATAGAATAGAATCTTAAGTACTCATCAACGTCGAAACTAGTTGGCTTAAGTTTATTTGATTCCGTCCTAATTACACACTTCACCTTTAGTAATGTTGAAAAAATGTAAATAGATGATATAAATTCAATGATAGATGGTTCAATTGGCAAGACGTTAATATATGTATGTAATTGAAAATATAAAGTATTTTCACGTCAATTACCTGACTCATAAACGTCGAATAAATTTTCATTCAGCACAATACATCACAGGCAATGTTTTTTTCACGTCAACGTTTATATCGAGACGCGTTTGATCAGGTGCTTTAATAAATCTAATTAACATTTAAATGGTGATCACGCATAATAATCATGTGGCTTTGTAAACTGAGACGATGCTCCTTAATTAGTAGACAATAGCAACAAAGTATTAATGAGCCATTAAGTCAGTTAAAACATTGAATACATGGGTTTATGAATAAACAGTGGAGCACTTGTTCACACCAAGCGGGTGCTGGATGACGCAATCGGTGGATCCGCAGAGCATGTGCCGCTTGTACCGAGCCGTGCCGAAAAGCGCCGAGATGCCAATGGTGACACAACTGTATGCCCATGCGCCGGCCATTGAAATACACCGCCACCTGCAAACATCACAAAAGTGGAACAGAAACTTGAATACCAATAAGATACTAAACCAAAACGTTAAAAAGAGACAAAGCTGTTCTTTAAAAATCATCAGCGTATAAAAATTCTAAATGATTAGAATTTAGATCGGTGCATATCGGTATCTGGAATCAATTATCTTAAATTTATTTTGGTCATAAACAAGACGAGCAAATTTTTGAATGTATATGCATGAAATTATAATAAATTATGGATTTCATCAAGTCCATGTCCAACTGTAATAGTCAGACATTATTGATACAAATCAATCATATAATCATTCTGAATATAAATTATTCTACGAATTTATTACAATTCTAATGAGATTTTAATAAGACGGTTGACCCAAAATATCAGTTATGTATTGTTTGTTTACGTAAGTTGGAGCGTTCTCACGTTTGCTATTACTGGCTTCTGAATATAATCTTAAGTTTAATTTAAAAAGATCGCCATTTTATTTTGGTGATCATATTTTTATAACTTTCACCCTGGTTCAATTCACCAACTCAAGTAATTCTCCGTTTAACCCATGTAATCAATTTAAAATAGCAAATTATTACCGGATTTTTTGTTTAATCATTTACGGTCCATATAACAAAATCAATCAATGTTACATCCATTAGATGAAAAGATTCCTTTTAAACTTATAAACTCGCTTGATTGTAAATTAAGCTTGAAAAAATACAATAAAACTTATCTGTCTAAATAATTGCGATAGTTAATGAATTAAATAACCTCTAATTTAATGAAGTCAGACGGTCTGTCACGTAGCATTCTAAGTCAGAATCCTCATTTTCTTTTCACAAAAAAGCTATTATCTGGATACAAGAAGTGTTAAAAAAGAAAGGCTACAGAGTTCTGAACAGGCGCAGTAAATGAGAACAAAGCATTTGCGGTGATGAACGGAACAATGAGAATTGTTTGGGTGATTTGTCGATTTTTTGGTAACGGACAAGTAGTGAGTACAAAATAAAAGCTTCAAGATAAAAGTTTAGTTGTTTTTTTTTGCGGGAAAGACTTGGTTAGCTGTTAGTTTGAAATGTGACTTTTGCCACTGAACTTATGACATGAAAGGATTTTTTTACATATTTTTCTTGCATATAACGTAACATCAGAAGAACAATATGCTGTCAATAAAATATTTTCAGGTAACATCATACTTCTGATCAACCCAGAAACTATGTAGTAGTTTGCGCGTGTCATAAGCCATCATTGCCGTTTTCCAATGACATTATTATTTGAATCTCCTTAAGTAGTGTTTTCTAAAGCTTCTTTGTGAACTCCATAAGTCAAAATCAGTTTTAAAAAAATCAAAAGGTTTTATCCACACAAAATTAATTACTTATGTGAAATTAAATCCGAATTGTGCTAAACGGCAGGGGCACAAGCGCAACATTGACATTTTCAGTTCTCACTTCTGCGGCCTATAGTGTTGCCCAAACGAGAGTCTCGCAAGAGTCTTGCAATTAGCGATTATCCTATTGCTATTTATTAAACGGTAGTTGAGATCTCAGAACAATGTAACAGAGTCTGTTGCATTGTTCTGAGATCTCAACTACCGTTTAATAAATAGCAATAGGATAATCGCTAATTGCAAGACTCTTGCGAGACTCTCGTTTGGGCAACACTAGCGGCCTATGATGGAAGAATTCCACCACAACTTTGCACACAACGCCATCTAGTCCCAAACTAAGCAGAGCTTGTGGTATGGGTACTAGACAACTGATAAACATACATATATATTTCTAAATACATACATATTATAGATAAATTACACCCAGACAAAGAACAAATGACCGTGCTCATCACACAAACATTTGTCCTAGGTGGGAATCGAACCCACGACCTTTCGCATAGCAGTCAGGGCCACTGACCACTATACCAACGGGTCTGTCTATCTATCTCTGACACGACTCCCACCCGGGCCTGGTCCTTACCGGATGGTGAGCTAAGCAAGCTACAGCTGGGAATAGGTATGTTTACCAAATTCGCGTCTAAATATTTTGTGGATTTACATAAATGCAGTTATGAGTTTCTAGCAATTATGGCAAATTAATATGAAAATATAAATTATAATTAGGTACTTCATATAAAGAGGAAGGATAATTATTAGGAAGGATATTTTTTAAATAATTCGATATTTACGACAAGATGTACAAGTATATCGAACTTTTGTCTGCCGAAATCACATATCTGCATTCTATACCATCACCATTATCTTTATTTAATTCCAATATCAAAACTATTACATGTACTTACTTGGAATACATAAGCAAACAACATTTTGTGACCAAAGCTTAGTACAAAGCTTTCATTTATTTTCTATATTAAAGGCTACTTCCGCTGCGGATGCCGTCTCAGTGGACTATTAAATCTTCGCGAATCGGACACATTGAATATGCAACGAAGTCGCAGTCGAAACGCACAGGATAGCCACGTTACGTTTGTCAAGCATACCATCCAACGTAGTTTATTAACAGGAACAAAAAGGTTTTTTGTACCTATAGGTTTTTGGAATGAGTTTTCTCATCAAGCTTTTTGATTTAGAACTGGCTGGTGTCGTGTCATTCGCATATTGCCCATTATGGGGTGTCCTGAGTATAAATATCCACTTCCGGATCAGGTTAATAGCCTGTATATTAAGTTTACTAATGTATTAACACAGTCTAAAAATTATAAATAAGCATTTGCTTTAAAAAATGTGTAGTGGCAGTATATGAACCCACCATCACCACTATTGGAATGTGCACACATGTTGTTTTTTCACACAAAAGTGTTAAAAAAGTAGGACTGTCTAATTAAAATGAGCCATTAAACGTTTTTCCAAAAAGCTCCTAAGGGTAGTGAGCTTTGGTCTCTCCCTAAGGGAGGACAAATCTAAAGATGGGTATTATGAATTTAATAATATCACAATTACAGATGTATATATAATTATATATTTAGTATATAATTCAGCCTATTTCGATCCCACAGCTGGAACACAGGCCTCCTCTCTATGACAGGGAATGGGTCGTAATTCATCACGTGTACCTAGTGCGGGTCGGTAGATATCACACGTCTTCGAATTTTTGTCAAAGGACATGTCGGTTTCTTCTCAATGTTTTGCTTCACCGGTTAGAGAACAGCAGAGATGATATAGATTACACCAAGTAATGTGCCTGACTGGTTCAAATCGAATCCACGACCTACAACCCGCAAGTCGGATCCGTTGCTCTGGGCCAGAGTTGGGCATAATTTATTCGAATGACGAATAACGAATGAATAAATTGTTTCTACAGTTATTCGCGAATAATAAATAATTTAATTTATTCGAAGGTGATTATTCGAATGACGAATATTTTTTTTTTATTCGTTAGTCGATTAATGAATAAAAATAAAACAAATAATAAATAGCAGGGGTAGCTCACCGTCCGGTAATGACCAGGCCCGGGTCGGCGGCGGCGCGTCGTGTGCCATGCGCGCGCGCACCTCAAAGAATCGTCAGCACTAGTAACGGAGCCCCACAGAGCTATTGCTTGCCGGGGTTGCGGGATTTTTTTTTTTTTTTTTTTTTCAGAATAGGCTCGCGTTTGACCACCTTCTCACCTGATGGTAAGTGATGATGTGGTCGAAGATGGAGCACGCTTGCTCTAACGAGATGCCACGGCCCCGGAACTTAAGGGCAGCTGGAGGAACATGGTGAGTTTTTAGTCTTCGCTCCACCCTGAGTGGGAGAAGTCATTCGATGATTTTCCCACACATAAAAAAATGTGCTGTGAAACGTTTGTTATGATTGGTATTCAAGAAACATACGAACCCAATAATTTGGTATCAATTCTTTGAGTTGCTTAAACTCTGCATAGAAACCCCATACCAGATATTTTCATTATCACTTTTCAGCCCTTTTGGATAGATTAAGGTTTCCGTTAAACGTTGCATATATATAGTATATATGTATATATATATTTATTCGTTTTATAACTTATTAATAACAATATTTTTTCCTTTCATCAAATTCCAGGAATCAGGTAGATAATTAATACTAATTGTACCAAATCGCCTTACCCCCTTTTCTTTCATATATTCGAGATCCGCAAAACAAGAGTCTCCAATTATTGGTAATGTGATAAAAATAAGCTGTAAAATTATTTAACCTCTAGAGCCCCAGCGGCACAAAAACGTGCCAGTAAAGAAGTATTAGTTGAGCCCTGCTGGCACAAAATTTGTGTGCCAGCGGGACTCAACTAATAGTTGACGGTAATAATGGCGGTCCTTGAGAGGTTAAAATAATGAATAAAATCACGAATAAATTATTCCGAACCAATTTAGTTACGAATAAATTATTCATCAATGAATTATTCGCGAATAATTATAATGCAAATAAATTTTTATTCAAATAATTATTCAGATAACAATTTGTTCGAATAATGCCCAACTCTGCTCTGGGCCACCACTGCTTTCTGATGCAAACATAAATAATTTAAAATTCACAAAAATAATTGACATGAAATAAATATAATATTTTTTTTTTATAATTTTTACTAAGGTGTAATTACGCTGTTTTGAACTGATATTCAAAGTATTTAATATACCAGCAAACAACATGTACCAGCGCAGTAACATGCTGTTGATAAATTTGGTGCTGCTATATTTTTTTTTTTTTTTTTTTTTTTTTTTTTTAGGTAGGGCCACTTGTAGATCAGCACACTAAGGCTGTGAGTCTACTTAACCGGACTTTCCTGTGGTGACCTCTAATAAATTAAAGGCCCCCAGCCAGGGCTTACAAACTAAAATATACTTAAAAACTAATGACCGCACGCTAAGGGCACTCCCTGTGGAGTACGGGCCTCGGCATAGCGGGGTCATTTTGGGAGGGCAGCAAAGGGACAGGCTGGGTCATATTATTTTCGGGAGTATTTATTGCTACTGGCTCAGCATCGCGGGCTGGCTCGTTTGGCAAAGGTCGGGGAGGATTTTCATTACAAGTACGCGGACGTCGCGATGGGCCTCGTCGGCGAGGCCGGAATAAGGAACGCGTTCTGTGTTTGTGTTTTCTAAGAGTGCTGGTTTCCCTACTGCTCTCTTGTCGGATGGTGGTGGGGTCGTCAGGCTCGTCTAGGATGTTACGCGGGCGACGAACCCGAGAAATCTTGGAGGGTCTGTATCGGGCGGCCGATACGATCAGGGGGTTAGTGTGGGTCTCAGCAGAGGTGAAGTAACGCACTGACATGCGTTTCAACACTTGCTTTATGGTCGGGAGTTTGAGGTCTACGTGGAGATCCTCGTTCCTACAGAACCAGGGCGCGCCCGTGGCCTTTCGGAGAAAACGGTTCTGAACGACTTGCATCCTATGGATCTGATTGGGACTGGCATGAGCAAATACCGGACAGGCATACGTCATGATAGGACGTATGCATGTCGTGTATATTCGGATTTTACATTTAAGGGAGAGCTTGCTGTGTTTATTCAGCAGGGCGTGGAGCCTACCGAGAGCGAAAGCGGCTCGCGAGCGAACCGACTTTATGTGCTCACTGAAATTCAGGAACTGGTCGAGGATCACACCTAAGTATTTGGCTCGCTTCTCCCAAGGGATTGGCTTGCCGAACATAGTGATCGGGCGTGGGGGGTGAACTTTTTATGCTGGCGAGCCCTGCGAAACAGGACTGCTTGACTTTTGTCTGGATTTACCTCAATCCTCCATTTCCTAAACCAATCGCCTAGTGCGTTGGCTGAGGTCTGGAGGGTATGAGCGATGCTAACGGGATTATGTCCCGAGTAGTAGATGGCCGTGTCGTCGGCAAACAGGGATAACTCTACTGGGGGCTTTTTGGGGATATCGCTAGTGAATAGCGTGAAGAGTGGGGGGGAGAGCACGGCGCCCTGAGGGACGCCGGCTCTGATAGGGCGGGGAGTGGAAAGCGCTCCTTCGATACGATATCTGAAGGAGCGGTTTGACAGGAAGTCTCGAATGATGAGCACGAGACGGTCCGGCACACCTAGTTGGTAAAGCTTATAAATTAAGCCATTGTGCCAGACTTTGTCGAAAGCCTTTGCTATATCAAAGAATAGGGCCCCCGTCACCAGACCGCGTTGAAAACGGCCGCTAATGTGCTCTACGATGCGGTGGGCTTGGTGGACACTGGAATGATGGGCTCTAAAGCCAAACTGTTCGTTAGGGATTAGGCTCTTGGCCTCGACAAAGTCCTTGAGCCGATTAAGAATAATCCGCTCGTAGACCTTGCCGAGGGCACTGAGCAGACTAATGGGTCTATAGCTAGTCGGGAGGTTCTTGGGCTTTTTGGGTTTTGGGATACCTATCACTATAGCCTCTTTCCAAGCTTGTGGAAACAAGTTGTTGGACAAGGCGCCATTGAAGATGGCAGTCAGTAGGACTAAGATCGTACGTGGGAGGAGTTTAAGTGCCCTAGTGGTCAGTCTGTCAGTCCCGGGAGCTTTCCTAGGTTTGAGTTTCTTGATGATCTCCTCCACCTCGTCCTCCGTGACGGGGGGGAGGGGAGCATCAGGGTCCTCGACAGGGGGTAGGGCAGATCTACGTTCGACCTCAGCATCCACGTGGGCAAGGTGGGCTGGGTCGACTGGTTGGGAGCTGGGAGAGCACTGTGCCTCCAGGCTGTCGGCTAGGCATTCGGCTTTGTCTTCGTCGTCGAAGGCAATGCTTTTGTCCGGGCGGATAAGGGGAGGCATTGAGGCAACCTCAGTGGCGCGCATATTCCGCTGAAGTTGCCAGAAGGCATGGTGGGTGGGTTCCAGTTCGCTCAGGGTCTTGTCCCAGCCGGCTTCACGCCACTCTCTGATGCTGTTACTTACTTTGCGCTGTAAGTACCGCATGAAAGTTTTGTTATTCTGGCAGGGGAAAGATCTGTAGGCACGGACTGCTGCGTTCTTCTCAGTCAGCAGGGCCCGTACATCGTCCGGGAGTTTCCGGCGCCAGTGCTCTGACACCGGAATCTCCTTTGAACAGTCGTTCAAGACAGATTGCACGTGCTCCGTGAGTGAGTCGATCGCAGCCGTCGTGTCGGCGGCGGACTGGATGTGGTCGGGGATCTTGTCCAGGTGAGGAGACGTGTTGGATTTCAGCAATTCGCCTACTTTCCTCCAGTCAGTGATCACCTGTGTGGGAGGGGGGCGGTTAGGGTCATAGGGACCCGATCTCGGAGTTAACTCCAAGATCACCGGTCTATGGTCAGAGTCAAGTTCGTCTACCGTCTCTAAAGAGTGCAAACGTAAGTTCACATTCTTCAGGAGGGCAATGTCGAGTACGTCGGGCAAGTGGGATGGCTCGAACGGATAGTGAGTAGGCCGCATAGGACCTATGATATCTATGTGGAGAGGTGTGCAAAGGTCGTATAGTACCTTCCCACGGGGGTTGGTAATACGACTACACCATGCGGGATGTTTGGCATTGAGATCCCCCGCTATAAGGACGGAGTCACTCATGTCAAGAAGGGCTGTAAGGTCGCTTCGTAGTGAGGCGTTTATCGAAGAATTTGAATCTACGTCGCTGTGCGGTGGGAGATACGCGGATACTATTGTGATAGAGGGATGGCCCGTCATGCCTAGCCGGCAAACGGATACCTCTAAGTGGGCAAGGGGCGGCGGATCCATAGGGATGCAGTGCAGGGAGTTCCTATAATATATTAGAGTGCCACCTCTGTGGCATCTAGTCCTATCGTTCCTAACTAGCCGGTAGTTGGCTACCTTGGGATCCCTAAGGTGGGGTTTGAGGAAGGTCTCTTGGACCAGAAGGATGTCGAGACTATGATCGCGAAGGAAAGTCGCGATCTCGTCCCGTTGATTAGTGATGCCATTGGCATTGAAGTAACCTAGCTTTAGGGATCGGGGCTTTAATCTTTTACTAGCCGTGTTATACATTATGGCTGTTTAAAGAGGTTGTCAAAATGGCTTTTTACATCAGAATACTTATAGTATACCTGAATCAGGGATTCAATGCTTTTGCAGGCCACGACCTCCTTTGCCATTTGGATGGCGCGGGGGGACTGGAAGAAACTGAATGTTTTCCCAAGGATGAGGAACGCATCGAGTTCCGGCTCATCCGAGCGAGGGAGTGACTGGGGAGGAGGTGGGGGCTGAGAAGCCACAACAACCGGAGCGGAGGGCATGATGGGTTGATCCATCAGCCCAGGGACTTTCGGCCTTAGTGCCGGGAAGTTTTGGGCGTGATTCGCCGCCGTCCAAGGAGTTGGACGCTGGGGACTGAGGGTCTGGGGGAGCTCAGACGAGAGTGTAGGACACTTTCGTCCCTGGCGTGCGCTAGCGCGCGTTGCCAGTTTAGGGGCGGAGGTTTTCGGGGCTTTCGGACAGCCTCGGTAGTTGGCGGGGTGGCCGGATTGCCCGCACAGCACGCAGCTGGGCGGGTCTGGGCACTGGGACCTATCTTTTGGGCGACTGCACTCCGCGGTGCCGTGATCGCCCAGGCACTTTACGCACCGGGGTTTGCCGAAGCAATTCCGTTGCGCGTGGCCGTATAACTGGCAACGGTGGCATTGGCCTACCGTGCCACTTTTGTGTGGCTTCTCAATTAAAATTCCTGAAAGACTGCATACAGTTTTCAGCGCAAAGATGGGGTGGGGACCTTCGGAGACGGGGTGGCAAATGACGAGGACGTTGTTAGACGCCCTGCCACCTCTGCCGTGCATACGGTGCACCTCAATCACCGGGATGTTCTGTGACTCTAGGTCGCAGACGATCTCGGTGGTGGGGATCTCACTGGGGATCCGGCAGAGGACCACCCGAACGGGCTTGCTCTCATGGAGCGTATAAGTGTGGTGGGGGATATTTCGAGCCTTGAGTAGCTTCGAAAGCGCGCGGTGGTCGTTAGCTGTCGCTAACCCTACTTTTATGCCGTTCTGAACGGCGCGGGCATTCGTGTAGGCGATGCGTTGCTCGCCACACGCTTTGGACACGTTTGTCCAAGCCCCCTTATCATGTATGAAGATGGGTGGGGGAGGGATGGTCTTGCGCACTGAGGCGCTGACGACTGGGGTTTGAGTAGGGCTGGGCCTAGTGGCCGAGGAAGTGGAGGGCTGGCTCTGCACTAAGCGTGCTGGCTCGGGAGGGGAGGGTTTCTTGGCCTTAGGGGCCTGGGTGGAGGACGAGGCCTGCGACCTCTTTTTCCTCTTTCCCTCGACGAGGATAAACTCGTCGGAGGAAGAGGTTTGATCGGAGGAGGAGTGCTCGGACTCCGCTCGCTCCGAGCGCTCAGAGTGTATGCTCTCTGCGCGCTCCGAGCGCTCGCCTTCCGAGCCCTCTTTTTCTTGTTCCTCCTCCTCAGAGTCCATTTCGACGTCTGGGGGGGAGGGGGACCTATCTGCGTTGGGCGCGGGGGTGGGACCTAAATCTGGCTGTGGGGCGGGAAACACCGCGGGGGGTAAGGAGTCAATCTCCTCCCCATATTTCCTTTGTAGGGCGGGGTTTTCAAATAGGATCTTTCCTAATATATCGGTTGTTCTATTTAACCGAGCCGATAGGGATTCGACTTTGGACATGAGATCCTCCATCTTGTCCTCCATATTGGAGGCGACAAAGGTGGGCATCCTAATCTCCTAACCCTAACATAAGCGCCTCGAGGAGACACTTCAAACGTGAGCTCCCCGAGCAGACGGTCCCCAAAGAGCCCTGCCCCGGAGTTTCTCCTAACACTTCGCTACCGAGAAGAGAAACCCAGACAAACTCGGTAGCTGTGTTGCCGTCTGATGTGGCCTGAGGGGCCCTATTTGCCTAACCCTCCGGGCGGGAATGACCCGGAGGTGAGTTCGCTCCCTGCGGGGATAGCAGGGAGGTGTGTGCCTAATGGTGAGCCCTAAGCTTGTAATCCGGTCGCCAATCTCAATGTGCGTACCGGGCCCTATTGGGTCTAGTGCGAAGGGGTAGATACACCCAACCGACACTAGGTGTGTATGCTGTGAAGAGAACTCAGTAACTAGGTTTGACTAGGAGATCCCCCAAGGCCAAAACCTAGCACTCGACTCCAATTGACTGCTTCACCCTGAAGGGGATCAGCGGGTGCGTCGGGTCAGCACCCCCTTGGTATTGTTGACACCGTGAGGTTTCCAACCAAGGACCACGAAACTGTGGTTTTACCCTGAAGGGGCCAAACCAAATTGTTTTTGACAATCTCTGTTAGAGAAGCACGATATCCTTCACCGCCTCGAAAAAGGCGGATCCGGACCAGGCGTCGTAGTCGGCGACTACGAGTGACGTCACGGCGGGCGTGACGAACGGAGCGATGACTCAGGCACGGAACGATCGAGAGCGCGGAGCGGCACGACTGTCGCGGGCGAGCGTCGGAGCAGAATGTGACTGCTATATTTTGGTCTATTAAATTATATATACCTAAATAAATTAAAAATAAAATATGGACAAAAAGTGAGTGAGTGTGTGGAAGAAGTAGGGGATTAATTCATTGAGCATCAGAAATATTCGTCTGCACTGCGTCTGACTTTTCCTATCAACAGTATTGATGGGATAAGTACCCTGTAACCCTGCCTGCCTGTAACTGTGCCAGTAACCCTGGCAGCATGCAGACACAATAATGTATGATTATATTAATAGGAGGAAAAGTAGGATTAAATTAATTAATTAAATTAATTTGTCAGATTTTTAAAATAAAATAAACAATAATGAAGTATTCTTACTGTTTATATATTGATAATTATTCCATTGAATCTAACTACCCCATTCTTCTTTAATGGTAATGAAATAAACATTATAACCCATCTGTATTTTTAGAAGGTACATCAGTGTGTAATTGGCTATAAACATGTGAAGTCGGTAATTATACTTGCCCATTAGGTTGTAACCATCTACAGATCAATTTATGAGCAGGAATGTGGGATCTCCTTAAATATGTTTCTTCCCTTTTAAGGAAAACGTTGTCATTAAGATTAAAATTCTTCTTGTTGTTTATGACATAATATTCACTTTAGCGCTACATGTTTTAGTAGAAAGATATAAAAAAAAAAACCTAATTAGAGTTGTTTTGTAAATGTTTAGAAATCTATGTTGCCTGTATAACAAATTTTAGTTACTTATACAAAGTAAAAGGGAATAATAAAAAAATGGAAAAAGAAGGATAATTCATATATTTTGTTCGAGACACCTATGAATTTTCGACTAAGAAACAAATTTAGGTAGGTTTAGGATGATAGCAGTTTCGCTTTGTATTCCTACTTAGAAACAGCGGTTACGCTTCATAGTCCCACTTAAAAACAGCGGCTACGCTTTATAGTCTCAATTAAAAACAGCGGCTACGCTTCGGGACTACGAAGCGTAGCCGCTGTTTTTAATTGAGACTTTAAAATTGCGACTATGCTTCGTAGTCTCACTTAAAAACTGCGGCTGCTTCGTGAGCCCGCATAGGCGCTGCAGCTATGCTTAATAGAACCGCGTAGCCATCACGGTTACCGTGTTCATACGTACACAAAATCTCCTCTAACTTTACAGTAATGAACTGAGGCAAAGCAATAGGTTAAAAAATGTATTTTAAAGCTATATATAGTTTAGTTATGTATAGGTACCTTATCTATGATCAAATTATGGCTATATATGTATGTATAACGTGGTTACGTAGCCAAAATTAGATCTCACGGAATAGCTAACTTATAATGACTTAGGAAAATATAATCAAATTATTTGAATACCACATAAGTTGGATAAACGAAAGTGCCCTGTGTATCACACTGGTAAGCCAACTGCGGTACCCGGTTGTCTCACTTAAATGATACAATTCTTACAATCCTGTCATTGGATCTCCATGCGCCCGCGCAAGAAAGTCGTTTACGTTGTTTGCGTTAAAATGGCTACTTTTATTGTGCGTCCTGCAGTGTAACCTTTAACAAACCTTTGTCATTTCAAGTAAATATAAACGTAGATTGCGTAGGTATATCTTGAATTCTTTATAGATAGTTTTCGAAACAGTCTTGTAGAAGTATTGGTTTCCCAGTAACAGCTCTATAGGATGTCATACTCATTAGTTACTAGTTCTACATAATATATGTAAAGCTCGAGCGTAAATAAGTTGCTATGGTCTAATAGAAACGCCAGGTAGATTACAGACTTGATAGTCAATGTACACGTTTCGATTAATATAGTCAGTCACTGCACCCACCGTGTAATAATTTAATACCTATACCTATTAGTATTAAGTAATTTATAATGTACCTCTACGTAAATTATAAATTAAAAAGCTTAAAATAACTAAAACCCGTTTCTATAAGGACTGATTGGATATCTCAATTCACACTTAAACAATCGTTTAGACGTATAACTTTAATAAACAGTCCGACTTTATTGATTCGGTAGACCCAAATCGAAAACAGCCAGTAATGCATTTATTTTGATTGCTTTCAATCCGAGAGCAATTATTATGAATGCCTCACTTCATATCCGTGATATTTACATTATTTTGTTCTTTCGAGATCATTTCACAGACAATTTAACTCAAATCACTGAAATCGCAATTTTAATACAGGAGCGAGGTGCAACGGTCTTTAACCCGACTCATATCCATAATTCATGCGTATCTTTAAACAATTTCAAAAGAATTGTTGTAGCATGTAATTCTTTGCAGTCATAAAGGGGCAGTATCGAGTACACTTTCGATCTCGTATTCAAATTTACACGAAAGGTGGTAATTTTCCGCCGTGTGATGACATTAATAGTGGCGAGACGCGCGGGTAGAACAATATTTTTTGCATAAAACTGTTTTACATTCGGACGGAGTCGGCGCTCATCGCTCCCCCTCGCCGCCGCCGTTTCGCATCACTTTACATGTTTATACGACGCCTGCGCAGGTGTACCGAACAAAACTAACTCGTGTTTGTTTATACAATTAAACTATTGCTGCACAAAATATTACCTACTCATGTATGTAAATTGTAATTTTCGTTGCAGTTTAAATTCTCAGATAGCGCCTTATTAGTTCCATGTTTGTTAATTAGCGATGCGTTTCATCATTGTTATCTAATTATTACTATTCTAAGTGCATTCAACTAGGCATAAAGACTTTAATTATTATCTTATTCACCAGAACTCATCACTGGTGACACTCGACCGTCGCATTTCCATAAATAATTGAAAACTAAGTTTAACCACGCACATCTAATAAGATAAGCAAATCACAATTTGCATTAGTGGTGAAGCTAATTAAATAAACAAACTGTCCGGCTGGGATCGTTCAACATTAACAAATAGATAAAATGGGGCAGTAAAAGCCTAAAAAACTGATGGTCAATAAATAATAGCGGCGACCAAGCGCCTGAGTCAACGCCAGTCAATACATTCTAATCAGTGATTTATTGCCACTAATCCTCAGCTCAGCACAAATAAGCTATCTTGTCGATTTAATGTTGTATCAGCTCAGGCGTGAAACTCCCGCGCACCACTAAGTGGTCCTTCCAGTTTCTACTCGAAATATTTTAATAAGGCCTCACTGCTCACGCACCCTAATAAAAGCACACACACGCACTCACCAACACGAACGATCTCCTTTAAAACCTCTACTCGTTCGAGTCCAATTTATTTATAATAGTAGCGACACTAAGAATCTACATTTTTGCTCTAAACGGTGTTAATTTATTGACCGTGGGCAGATAATATCACTTTTTTTCTCCCATTATTAAAGCGATTACACGAGAAATTATACGTCGTAGTCGAGTCCCAAGCGCAGCAGTGGAAAAGGCCTGCTATGTAAAGTGTATCTTACCGGTCCGGGACAAGTGCCATTTTTCCTTGGAAGCTTTAAGAAAGCTTGATAATACTTTTGTTGACGAAATCGCCTTATTGACTCGCTAATAAAAAGTGTTAAGTTATGGACAAGTTATGCCACTTGCATTAATTTCGATGCTTAACCTGATAAACAAATTATGGTATATTAAGTTAATAGCTTAATTTATAATTGAATGTGTTACAGTGTGTTCATAAGAAAGCATTGTTACGATCGGCCTTTAGCATATCTGGTTGCTGTTAACGACAAATTGCGTGGATAAAAATATGTATGTATACGTGTTGAGAGATCGAAACTTTAATGCTTGAGAAACATTTTAATTTTGTATTTATGCCATCGACGGATCCAGTTTGTCTGCCTATAAAATTTTATTTTTACACCATTCTGTCTGATTTAAAAAATTGTATTTCTTAATCTTATTAAAAAGTTATTTATTTTATTGCTAGATTTACACCATATTTTATGAAATGTGAAGAAGGGTTTATGGAAGTAGGTATCATAGCGAGTTGATTGCGGCTGGTAACTTTTCTACGATTCACACCAGCTGTATGGTTAGCGTGTGCTGGCTAGTAATAAATGTGGCTACTCAGCCTTTGACACGGTACTGTAATAACACGGCGACAGACGTAATGAGCGCGCACGGAATCACCGCTTACGTGGAACCGGGGTCGAGTTCCTCGCCAGAGGCACTCCCATCACGGTCATATGAAAAAACGAACACTATACCAACGAGGATCATAAAGTCCGCCAAATGACTGTTGTTATTTGTTTTGATGACTTAATTTTGTTACTTTTCTTGACGCGTTTTATAGAAATCGTAAAAGCAGCTAATGATTTTAATTGATACGTCTTTTGATTTACATTTTTTATTTATTCGAAAGCCGATACCAAGCTGATAAAAGTGCGGTTTATAGGAATATGAATAAATTAATGTAAGGAATATTTTAGTAATTTCACACTTCCACGACGAAGCTTATCAACTTGTGCAGGTCGTAAAAGACGACTGTGGAGAAGTTTCGATACGGTTGTAGACCCTATCGATAAACAAGCTATATTGTAGTACCTTCGATGTCAGTATAAAGTGCACAATTTTTTATATTTCGTTTAATAGTTATGGAGTGAGCACAACACCAGCTGCCTAGTGCATTCAATCTGGAGATTAATTAACACCAAACTACTTAAATTTTAAGATCATAATCAATATTCACGCATAACCTGAAAGCCAGTAAGCACCGACACTTTAGCACAAAGAGATAAACTTGATTCTTTACAATATTATTGGCATTGATATTTAGTCTTCACAGTGCAGCATTTCGTTTGTGCAAGCTTCAGTATTGTAATGTTAAAAAATAAAAGTAGAATCATACAGGTTTTACGCTCTGACAATGTATTCATTCAGTATTTATAGAAATTTACTACTTTTTTATAGTTAGCCCTGGAGTTATGGAAGTTTAACTGTGATAATCTTGCTGCTGATCATTTGGTTGGCTTTATAAGTTTGAGAACTAGTTGCTACACTGATAAAGAAATAAAGTCAGGGTTATAAGGGGAATATCTATACAGGCAGGCACCAATATATCCGCCGGGGTAGCGGAAATGTACTAACAAGATATTGCGGCCCCGGAACTTACGGGCAGCTGAAGGAACAGGGTGGGTTTTTAGTTAGTAGAATTCTGACACTGCCTTCCGCTTACCCAGGAAAAAAAAGGCACTAATATAATTATACACGCATAGACTGCGAAATTGCTTTGTTGAGGTCTTTAGTCTTTATATCTCTTTGCACATGTGCAAAGAGATATAAAGGCTATCTCTTTCTGCAGAACCTGTTTATCTAGGAACAAGAAAGAAAGAAAATGTATTTATTGACACAGGAAACGCCATGCATACAAAAATTTCATACTTATCAAAATTAATCAAACCTAGTGATATGAATACTTAATTTATGTTGGTAAAAACCAAGTAAAAACAAAGATTTAAAGATGAAAAATTCACAAAATAGGGAAAAAAAAGACAAAACAAAGCAATTACACGTCGTGGCAGTGGCAAAAACAAAGCAATTGCACGTCGTGGCTGTGGCATAAAGGCTCCCACTCAGCATTATGGTATGCCATGAGCGTGCCCTAGTACGGCGCTGTTTTTCAGTGATTGTCTAACCTCTCACACATATTTCTCTACCCGTATTCTCTTCTTCCTCGGTTAAGAAAGCTCAGTCCATTTTCTATTCGGCACTCTGAGTTTCATTCAGATGTACTCATAACATTACTAATAGAGTTGACACTAAACGAAGCCAATACTTTTTAATTCATGGTCCATTTTAAAAAGTTACCTACTTACTTCAAATCTAATTTAGAACATCTCAGGAGTTGGCAACACTAATTTCTTGCACATTTTGTTTTCAGTACCCGTATCCCCTGCATCATCTGGTGGAGGCGCAGGTGGGGGGGCGGGCACTCCCCTGTACCCTGGAGCCGCGTCTCACCCCCTCTCGTCTCTGCTGTCCCAGCAGAGGCTGCTGGAACTGTCCCGCTTCGGTCTGAGGCACTATGACATCGCACACCATGTGTTGTCACAGCAAGGTGCTGTAACCAAGCTGCTTGGTAAGCTATTAAGGTTTATCTATAAGTTGTTGATTCCTTTGAAGCGTGCTAACAAAGTCTACCGAGCAAGTACGGAAACTTCCCCTATAAAAGAGAAAAACACGCGTTCCATTTTTTAGCAAGTATTCGCAAGTTCTAAACATGTTACTTATCGGTTCTTATTTTATTATTCCGAAAATTTGGCTTGCTGGTAGAAACTAACCATCGAACATAATAATTCGTATATGAGAACTAACCAGGTCAAACCTTACACTACAATATATTCTCCTAAGTAATAAGAATAAATGATATTTTATATTGTTATAAATAAATTTCAGGACTGACCATTGAACTTGGCACCCATTTAGATTTCACTTCTTTTGTCGTTGAAGTCAACAACCAAGGCATATATAATAATATTGAACTTGGCTCTCATTTCACATTTATGTTTTTGATGGGATCTATTTTTCCACGTTTTGGTCATAGTTTCAGTGCTTTCGAGTTTATTATTTTGTTTAGTTGTAAATGTCGATCGCTGGCTACCCAAACGTTTTAAGGTCAATCGCCGACACTACAAGTCTGTAAACACCGGAGTTTATAGTCAGTAGGATAACCGTTTTGAGATACATTGGAGCGGTATGCGCTCAGACTCGGTTTGTGCATTTCTCTACAAACAACGTTAACTGGCTCAAAAAGACAGCTTTGCTGCTAAGTCATCGTTTGCGTGTTGATTGATGGGTGTCGCAGTTCTTCGAATGCACAGTCCTAGGCCGTGTCGGCTTCCTCAAGATTATTACTTTCACCATTTTGACAGTCGTGGCGATTACAAAAACTATTCAAAGTAATATACCTGCCTGGGTTCGAACTCACGACCCTCAACCCGCAAGTCGTGCTTGGAACTATTGAGACAAAAAAAAACAATAATTTAAAGGTATAATAGTCCTCCTAGCCGATTTCGGTCATGGCAGCCAATCTCATAATCGATTTAGACAGATGCGCAGGAGATATTATAGTGCACAATTATGTGAGCAGATACAGCTACACTCTCTGTTCCTTTAGAGCCCCCGCAGACTGCAAAATTTCTATTGGAAAATAGTTTGGTCGGCTTCTTAATCAGAATGGAGAGGTATGCACGTACGCACATTACAGCGATTCAGTATCGGCCAATAAAAAAGTTTGATGGGCTTCCCGATTGCCTTCAAACTAATCTGTCGTCCAACTATCGGCCGACTGCTTAATCAGTATTGGCTAACTACTGCGCGCGCACACATGACGATTATTCAGTCGGCCGACCGATCTTAACGCTCAATCTCTCCTCCACAGATATAGAAAGTCTTAAATTTGTATTTTTCTTCGCTATTGCTGGTCCAATTAGCTTCACAAGTTCATTGAAGCTATGCTCATTCGATAAAAGGCGAATTTTTTTCGGGTAATCAAGTAATTTGGGATGCATTGTATAAAATTTTACACTAACTAATCTATCACTGAGGATGGGATGCACCCAGTAGGTACTATCAGAATGTCTTTCTTTCTTTTTTGACTTTCCTCCTTCGTTGTATGAGGGCAATAATAACATTTCTTTTCAATTTTGTATTTATTCTCATACCGTTCTCTTCAACAGTCAATTACAAACTAGTCAAATCGTTCAAGAATAGTCGGCCAACTTTTGACTGGTCTGCGCACTCTTCACCAACCAAACTGTTTGGTTGGCTCGGTGTGCGCACTTGCAGCCCAACCCGACTAAACTATTGGCCAATAGTATGCAGTTTGCGGGGGCTCTTACTCTCATTGTCCGATGGGACGGCAATCCGACATGACCCGAGAGAGATCAGGCGCAGGGCACGCCACGATTAGTAGTCCAAATGGTTAAATAAATAATTTGATTAAAAGAAACCATTGAACAAGATAGTAAAATAAAATTGTCAAATTCAATTAAAGACAAGCATGCACAATTAATTAAAGTATCGACAGCATGTATCTACACGAACGCGGCTTCTCAAGAATGTGTCGCTAGGACTACTGGAGAGAATAATGTGGCAGCTGCTTACTGTAACTCTTTTAAAGGAAACTTTCATCCTTATAGCATGAACTGTAAATATGTTTACGGTGAATCTCCTTTGATTTGAATTAAGGACTTTATAGAAAATATTTTATATCCTAATATATGCATATTTAGGAGTAGAAGAAGAATAAAAAACCACAGATGTAAGTATTATGTGAAAGATGGGAAGAGTAGAAGAGAGATGATTTGTGGAAAGAAAAAAAAAACACTTCATGTAGTACCAATGTAGATAACGATTCTGGTGACTCACAAAAATATTTCAGTAAACATAGCTGTCCTCGAAATAATACATTCTTAGATATATTATGTACATCGAAAAGAAACGTAGAAGATGTAATAACGGCGAAGAAACGGCGTATAAGAATTTTCATATTCATCAACCTAGGCAGCAATTGATGATCAGGCCAAGATGTTAATTAGATAAGTATCGGTGTCTCCTACTGCCTATACTTCTGTACAAAATTAATCACTTAATAAACTTGATTAGTGCCAGCGATTAACAAAAACACATAGTGGATTAGGTGCTAATTAAAAAAGTGCAAATGCATCTGTAACTATGAATGGACATTATTTTAAAACTTTAAATGAATTTATCACTTGCGCTAATCAAAGCGAGCACCAAGAGCTGGTTAATTATGTTGTTTTTGATATGAATAATAGTTAAATTTAATTATTTGTAAGAAAATTACACAGCTCTTCTAATAAATACATACTATATGCCTTTATCTTATTAGACTCTCATTATCAAGATATCATTTCCATGGTTATAGGTATTCAATGTCACAAAAAAACAATGTTTGTCAAATACTCAAAGCTAGCTCAGGTAGTCAATTGTTAGTATTTTTTTTAAATCAAATAACTAGCTGTGATCTGCGATTTTACCCGTGTTTATTTAAGGACAAAACCTAATAAAATATATTCTAAGCTATTTTAGGTACGTCACGTTATGATCAGTAAGGGTGCATGGTACCTCGTAGAGTTACTGTGGTGGCCAGTCAGCGCCCTACGTCCCCATGACCGCCTGGCTTGTACTTGTGGCTTGATGGTTATATTAAATCTACGATATCTCCTAAGGTATAGGCAGGCTATGGCATCAATGTATTTCTTTGGATAAGGATTAATTTATAAAAAACTTTTTTGCAAAAAATAAAACCGACTTCCATATCAAAACACTACAAAGCCAAAAATAATTTTAATTTCGGTAGTCGGTGTTATTGGTTTTGTATTTTCTTTTTTTTTCACACCGCCTTCCGAAATTAAAATTATTTTTGGCTTTGTAGTGTTTTGATATGGAAGTCGGTTTTATTTTTTGCAAAAAAGTTTTTATTTTCGCGCTTTTTAGTTGGTCAGTGAATTTTCCAAATCGATTCGTAAATGACGGAGTTATGCGCGAACAAAAAACGCAATGCAGAGTAAACGAAAAGATCATCGAGGTAAATTATTTTTTTTTCGACTTTTTTTGATTTTTCAGAAATGGTTCGTCCGATTTCGATAAAATTTTCATGGGACCATTAAGAAAGTATACCCTTTCCAACAAAAAAAGAATTTTTCAAATCGGTTGGCAAGCGACGGAGTTATGCGTGGACAAAAATAAAAAAAAAAATAAAAAAAATACAAACATCCGAATTGAGAACCTCCTCCTTTTTTAGAAGTCGGTTAAAAAACACTCAAAAATTTTCACATCATCTGCTTAGCCTTTTCCCAAGTATGTTTATTTATTTATTAAAACTTTATGCAACACAAAAATGTACAAAGGCGGACTTAATTAATGCCATAGGACTTACTTAATGCCATAGGCATTCTCTACCAGTCAACCATGGGAGGTGAAGAGATAACATGGCAGGTGCATAAAAAAAACCTAAGTACATAATATATTCAAAGTAAAAGTCTTATTACAAGTATATATGTATATACATAAATAACTATTATTAACTTACATACATATTTATCATAATACATATCAAATATACACACATCAAAAGTGTCTAGGGATCAACATATATTTTTGCAATAACTTTTCTCCTGATTGATATTAATTAAAATTTTCTTTAAGGATTCATCAAATAAAGTGTTTTCGTTTGTCACAGTAACGATAAACCAAGTCACCTTTGCATTAATAAAGAAATTTGCCATTTTCCTAATAAAGGGATTTTTGACATTTGAACCACTAACATTAAAGTTCGAAAAAAAGACTGAAATAACAGTTTTCTTTAAAATTTTATTGGGTAACTTAAACAATTAATAATCCGTGTTTCTACCGCGAACACTAACAACACAAGAACATCGGTTTGGCATACTCAAAATGAGTTCATCCAAATCACGCTGTGGAATGGCCGCCCATGTTCGTTGCAACAACAAAAAAAGGTCTTCTTGCGACTGGATACCCTCCATATTCGGCAGAGCTCTTCTCTGTAGCATATCCCATGCATGCTCAATCGGGTTCAAGTCTGGCGACTGAGCAGGCCAGAGCAGGACATTGATGTTAGCTGCGGCGAGAGTCTGTCTTACAACTCTTGCGGTGTGCGGTCGTGCATTATCATGCATTAACTGAAATAAGGGACCGATTTGCACTTGTAGAGGAACGATGACGTCAGATACAATCGTCTCAGCATAAATTTGAGCGTTGAGGTTGCCTCTGATCCAAATCAACTCAGTTCTTCCGCCGATCCAAATACCCGCCCATACCATGATGTTTCCACCACTATAAGGATGGACTTCCTGGCAGGATTTTAATCGCTGTTGGCGTCCAGGGGTTCTCCAGTGTCGTATACGTCTTGTATCCGGTCTCATACCAAAACGAGACTCATTAGAAAAGCACACGAAACGCCATTGTTCTTCTGCCCAATTTCTGTGTTCAAGAGCCCATTGATATCGAATCCTACGATTGTGCATTGCTATAGGTGGTACCCGTAGCGGTCTTCGGGAATGAAGGTTCACTTCATGCAAGCGGTTTCTGACTGTTTGGTCGCTAATTAAGTTCCCTGAAGAGTGATGAAGCCTCACGGCTAACATCATGGCGGTTATTGTTGGAGCTCTTCGAGTTAAGATTTGAATGTATCGGTCTTGTCTCCGTGTGGTGCAGCGATACCGTCCTCCATGGCGCTCAGCCACGGTACCAGTGCTTCGGTAACGTGTCCAAAGTCGACTGATAACACTCTGACTTGTATTCAGAGCTAAAGCCACAGTACTTTGCCGGGAACCAGCTTCTATCATTCCCACGGCTCTGAGCATTTCTTCCCTGCTTAAATGACGTCGCCGCTCCATGATAACGTTGGTTTTAATCAGTAGTAGGGAAACAGAAGCACTAATAATGTCTTCAATGCGTTGTATGTTTTTATAGGGAAAATATTGACAGCTGATTTTCATCTTTTACTCGAATTTGATTAACAGTTCCTGTTTCAAATTATGAAATGCACCAAAAAGGATCCATATAAATTTATAAAATCATAAATTTATTACAAAGCCACATCTCAATCTCAAGAAATCCGCATAAAAATGCTTGATCCCTAGACACTTTTGATGTGTGTATATTAATAAAAAGTCATAGAAAGGGGGTTATGAAAACTGCTTCCACTATTTGTTTCGAAAGTAATCCCGCAACTTTCTCTTAAACGCATATTGACTGGTGGCCGTATTGATATCAAGAGGTATTGCATTCCACAGAAGAATAGACTGTATATAAAAGGAAGAATGAATAAAATCAGAAGTATGAGAAGGACAGAGTAAGAGAAGATTATTGGACGAGCGCAGACTTTTAGCGTGTGAAGAACATAGAAATTAAAAAAAAATGTTGGGGCTGGCTTTCAGTCTAACTGGATGCAGCTGAGTACTAGTGTTGTGCATGGAACGACTGCCTAACTGACCTCCACAACTCAGTAGCTGAGTAACACGGTACTCCTGGGCTAGATTAGTGTCAGATTTACTGGCTTCTGACTACTCGTGAACTGTGAAAGATGTTTAAATGACAGCTGGACCAACAGTTTTAAGGTGCTTTCCGAGGCATGGGGTTATTATACCGCTAATTTCCAAACTTCAGGCTACTACTGAGGGGCACGCCGCAATCGCGGCGATAAGTCCCCTCTTTGAGGAGTGGCTTGAGAGACGCCACGGTGTCCACCTGACGCAGGTGCTGATCAGACATGCCTGTTTCGGATACGGCGGGAGGATACGTCCGGGTGTCGTCATTGTGAGGACCACCCGGAGAACACGGTGGAGCAACGGTCAAGGTATGCCCTGCTTGGGCGGAGCACCGTCGTATCCTCGTGGAGGCGATCGGTGGCGGCGACCTTTCGCGCCCGGCCCTGATTCAAACCATGGCGCGTGGTGACGAGGAATGGGACGCAGTCGCCTCCATCTGTGAAGCAGTCATACCAGCGAAGGAGAAGGCTGAACGCGCCAGGGAAAGGCAATTCCTCGCGCGTTCAAACCTAACATGGTGTTTGCATAACTTTAACCGTTTACGCAGACCTGCTGCGGTTGCGGAAATATTCTTTAATTCAAACCAGTAAGTAGTTCCTAAGGTTAGCGCGTAACCAAACAAACCCTTGAGCTTTATAGTATTATATACAATTTACATACATACATAACAGACAGACTATACATGTCGTATAGATTTTTCTAGTACATCTAAGATCACAATTATTGTTTGTGTGTACCACCTTATATGGATACATTAGCCAAATTGAATAATGATGCAAGGTAATGTGAAAATGTCAACGCAAAACTTGAATGGTATATTTTAGTATTAGTAATGCGTGTGTAGTCCAAGCTTTTATGTCCTTTTGATGATTCGAAGGAGGCAGCTACAGCTATATTTGGTGCATTTTATAGCTTTAAAAATATCTTCATTTTGCTTTTATTAGTGTTTTAGACCCTGCGGATTATTTAGTTTTTTAGTACATTTTGAGTGTTATTGCTATCTTATCACCTCATGGTAAATCTTTATGTCGTGATTTCGTCATCGTATGGTTCTCCGAAATTGACTTTCTACAAATAGTCTCTACATTCAAAGCACATAATTACGGTACTTTGCTGGAAATAAAGTAATTTACATCAAAGCGAACAGTGCCATTACTTTTCTCAATAGCTCTTTTATCACGACAGGTGTAATATGAATATTTGATGGGTGCAGTGTGCGATACTTCCATATGCTGTAGGTACTACAAACGGTCAATAAGTGGGTGTTATACGAAATAAAAAGCTAATTTACATCGAACGGTGTGTTTGTTAAAACTAGCCTTATAATCGGTCGTTCGTTATATTGTAATAGGAGACGTCGGGTGTTGCAGAATTGTAGTGTCATTTAAACATACCTTAATTAAAAAGAAAACGTCTTTTGTTTACTGTATTTATGTTTTCTGTTGTGGGAATTAAAAGAATAACTGCCTATTACCGCGCCGTAGGTGGAAGGAAAATATCCAAGATTATCAGTAAGGCGGAAATCAAATAACAGAAAAGTGTGTTTGCTTTCACACTTTGTTTTTTTTTTAATAATTATCGGTGAATTGGTAATGATCGAGGTTATTTTCATTTAAAACTACTTTTGCCTTTAATTTGAATGAAAACTGTGGTCATGACTTTTGTGTTTATCGAGTACCTACCTACAGAATTATTGTTATATGCCTGGCTTTTATTTGAATTGTACATTCGGGAAAACTAAATGATGAGGTTTTTTTAACATCTTCTTGCCTGTAACCATAACCATCTTTTTGAATGTTGAATGTTTTCTAGAGGCTTGTTATTTTCCATTTCATATCTAAATTATTACGTGATTGTTGATAATTAAAGAAAATTGACAATTGTCACATTACATTACACAATTAGTTGGCCCGAATTTGTAGAAATCAATAAACTTTTTTCCTTAACTAAAACTTCAAACGATAATTACCCGTTCACATCGATTTAGTTGACCGAACAACCTGAATAGTCCTGGCATACAGTTAGAGGGCACAACTACATTTTACAACTGTCCTTTGAAAACACTGCTACAAAACTGAACCTTATATCATTGTGATACAATTGACGTTATTACTGAAATTTTGTTAGAAAAGTTCAACACGCTCGAAGAAAGATAATTGATAAAGCGAACTTATGCCTACTGGGTATCTGTTCCACTGTAATTAGAGTACCTATATGTTATTTATAGTTTGTCGTAGCGGCTCTCTTTAGTGGTATATATTGATTTATACGTGTGTTATTTACAAAAAGGCCCGAAGCCTTATTGCCCGCAAGTAAGTTATTTGCAATAATTACTTCACTCGCCCGCATAGAATGGTCAATAATATTGCCGGTTAGTAACTCTACAGGTGACCTAAAATGCTAAGTGTTAGCTAGGTTAGCTTTTTCAGTTCATGACAATTGGATTTTACGTGTTTTGTTAGTGAGATAATTGAATGTTTGTTTGTATTGATTTTCAACGAGTAATCATTGCTTCTTCATGAACACATACAAAATGGTCTCCTTGCCTGATTTTAAATAAATCCTAAAACAGTAGGTACTAGGTAGGCATACTTAAGAAACAAAATAAATGATACATATATTATCCCCTTTTTTCAAATGGCCTGTTATTAACACAATAAATGATATCGGATCATCCAATGACAAGTCAGCAATTACCGACATCGACCAGCCGCGGTCCGAGTTTAACTCGCATCTAATAACATGGTTACGGCAAAAATCTCAATTGCTATAAATCATCGATAAGGATAAGGCATCGGCAGAGTGCGCCGCGACGAAAGCCGCTATTGACGAAAGCTTAGATCCTAATCGATTCATAAAACTTGCAGCGTGTTAATTATAAGCCACCGGGGTGCGGATGAATGCGCCCGCGCCGCCGCGCCGCCACCGCCTCGCCGCAAGCATGCGCTCCTGAGATCTCGATTGTCGATGCGAGAACTATCGTATCATCGACGATTTTTCATATCGACAACCCTTTATTTGACTGTTTCCTTTACAATTATCACAGCTGCCTTTCAATACAATCTCCATCTCGCACCGCAAGCGAATCCTGCGAAACTTTTTATGAGTACTACAATTATTTTCAATAATTTTGTGAACGAACAAAGGCAACAGGAAACATGAAATTAATGTCCGGGAGATTGTCAACTGCCCATAGTAATTATTGCATTCGTTGATTAACGTGAACAATGTAGACAGAGTTAATTGTTGTGCTTTAATAGCAAGGTGAGTTGGAGCCGAAGCATGAGTTGTCTATGACATTACAGACACTTGGTGTACTCACTTAATTTGCTGAATTAGTTTAGAGCTTGGTGTGTAATTAGAACACGTGAGACACTTTGTGTTTGCTCAGGACTCGTGAACGGGCGATATCAAAACCACTCGACCGCTTACAGTACCTACGCACTGTGTTATTTTACGCCGTTTGAACATTCATATTTCTTACCAAAAGTGTAGGTTTTGTATTTAATTTAATTTTTATTTTCCTTTGAGCGTTTTTCTACCGGTTTGGATTAGTGTTATTACATAAATTTTTTGCAATGATTCAGCGGTTAGATGTTATGCTAGATACTGTCGCGTTCTGGGAATCAATTATCTGCAAATAAATTTTAAACGCAGTTACACGAGAAGGCTGAGTGGAGTTACTACGTTATAATTTTCCTACATAAATGCTTTACGAGTGAGGTGACGTGCATCAAGACTTGGGTATAAACGGGTCGTTAAAACAATATTACACAAGACGATAGTCAAATGTGCAAGAACACCATAAACGTATTGAAGCGAGCGTTTATTATGAGAACAGAGGAGTGTAGTGTCAATCAATTTTCGCCGCTGGTGATTTCATAACGTCACGTGTCGGGTTCCCACGGAAGCCCGGCTACAACCCGCCCAGGGCCGTCATGTCCAACCACTTAAGCATTTAACATAGGTACATAGCCTTAGCTTAAAAGTTATTATCTAGCCTAAACAATTTCTAAGCTGACGGCATGGAAATGGGCACGCATAAATAACGTTTCATGGCCGAGTTTGAGTATTAAATTGTTGGTTGCGATGTGAGTGGAGTGACGAATAAATTGCCCATACACTGTCTAGTTTGCTGCCTCTTACAGATTAACTCAAGCACATGGGCTTATGCGATCTCGCGAATTGCGTGCTTGAGTCTTGTGCGAATCTTCTAATTGTTCAAATTGTAACATTATTAAAGTACTTTATTTACAGTTTCTAAATTACTGTCGATGTGAAGCAATATAGCTACGGATGTGTATATCTCAAATAATGTAGGAAGTCAAAGAACCACAAAAGTCATAGACTGAGTAATTTCATATTAAACCGGTCATTTTATTTCGTCGTACGTAAATTAGTTGGTAGCTAATGATACCTACTCAAGATGATTGTCCGCGGATCGCCGGCCCCTAATGAAGCCGTATTTAGGCTTTGGTCCTATAATCAAAATTGAATTATCCGACTTGACATTCTTGCTTCAGAAATCATGCTTTTTCTTTTTCCGCTCCAATTCTCTTGAACAATTTGAATTTTTAATGGTCTTTGTTGTCAATACGATGTTATTTTAGTAGATTGCCATACGGATCTATGATTTGCCCTCGGGTAATGACGTAGTAGGTGACAGTCAGAATCAGTTTAGTGAAGCAATCACTAACCATAATAACTATTAGAATGATAACGTGTCTAATCTCTATGAGGATGTGAAGGTTTTTTGGTGTTCAGGATGTTGTTAGAGGACAATGGTCAGATTATCCTATCATTGTTACAGTTGACTTAGTACGCAGTCTGGGTAAACTAATATCTGCTCATGATACCTACCTATTGTTTAATGCCATAGACCTCAGTGATTCCACTTCAGTAACTTCGGCTCTTGAACTGGTTTTTGTTCTAAAAATATGATCTAATTGCTTCCAAGGGAGGAAGCGCGAACTGCTTCAAGTTTCACATAAAAAGTCGATCAATCACCAAATCAAGGCGTCGTTAACACGCGTTGCATTATGTTCAATAAATCAGGCCATCCAGAGCCACTTCACCGCTAAAGATTTTGATCTATTAACTGGATGACGGTGCACTATTGGGCCGCGGTTAACTTTAGCGCCAGCCAATATAAAGAGCCACTTCTGAATACTTTTAATACAAATTTAATTAACTGGATTCAGACCTTTTCTGTGTCGTTTAAAAAGATCTTTGTAGACGCACCGTGTAATGACTTAAAGCGTCCATAAACGACTCCTGTATGGAAATTTATTAACAGTCGTTTTGAGTGTGCATTGTCCCTTTGTGGCTCTCACTTCCTTAAGCGAACCGCTGATGATTAATTGCTCATCTTTGTTTTACAACATGAGTCCTTTTGAAAGGAAAACAACAAAAACTTGAAGGGATTATTTGACACCTTGTTCGTGCGTTGTGAATGTGTTTATGTAGCCTCTCTTGCGTTTATGGTGAAGTGTTAAACTTTCAATTCATTCGTGCCGATCATAGTTATGGCGCTTATTATCATAACGAACACGACGTTTAGTATTTATTAAGCAATTGAAAGATGGTCGGGTTAATTTATTGTTTTACTTTTATTTACAACAACACCGATAGACTATTATTAATAAACGCTTCTTCATTTTAAGCGTTATCTAGTTGACGTTATAATTTGATAGATGCAGGTTAATAAATGTTTATATTCATTAGCTATTTTGCAGTTTATGATACATTTCAATTGACTTAAATTTGATATAAATTCCTTCATATTTCTCGTTTTTTACTTTTCAGCCATAAGCTTTTCTAAGTAAGTGTAATATGAACATTTTGAAAATATTATTAGAATACTTTGGTATAACTATTATTTTATAATAATTATCAAAGTCCTTACTTGTTTTTGTTATGGTGTACAAAAAAGAGTATATCTATCTATCTAAAATAATGGTTCAAATTTAGCTAGTATAAATAACAGAAAACATGTATCGCTGTTGGTCGTGCGTACGCGCCGGGAGCGCGCTTGAGTTTCACGCAAATAATACACATTTAGCAACGGTTTCAGTGGCTCACACGATCCGCCTCTGCCTAGGCAACACCAGTAATTGCTCCCGGTCATGCGATTACGTTTCTAGCCAATTTAATTATCGCAAAATGATCAGAGTGCCGGCCTCCCGCAATTTAGCTATCAATCAAGACGAGAACGGTTATTGGCGTTCTGAGCCGGCCGAGTAGCAATATGGGTTTCAATAGTTACAGCAGAACCGTAGTGAAAGGTGCTGTTGAATTTCATGCACGTACAACGTAATGTTTGACGTTTTGCTGCTGCCTCGCCCGCGCCAAAGAACGTATCCACTGGTCAAGCAATTATATCTAACGTTTTAAACGGTTCGCATGTAGTGACATTTTCCGTAAACTTTTTTCTCCATAATCTGTACAGCACGTGTAAATTATGTGCAGACGTTTTTGAGATTGCAATTAGTTTGCAATTCGTTTAAGTATGTTACTATCAATAGTTAAAGTGAGTCAAGTGATAATAGAAAATATAAGTTAACATTAACATAAAATTCATAAATATATTAGAAAATTGTTTAGCCAAATAACCATGAAAACTCATTTGTATTAAATCATACCAAACGGAATCACATACCAAACGGAAGAAAATATGTGAGTTTAATAAATATTTTGACATTATAAATGGTAGGAAGTTTTTTCACCTTACTGTATGGAATTCATCACACGCTACATTTTGAAGTTTGTTTTAATTAATAGAAATGAACTTAGGTAGATATGTGAGCGCCTTAATGGCAAAAGGTAGGTTACTGCAATACTTTTTGTACATAAGTACAACTATTAGAAAACTCATTTATTTTCTACTTCATATATGTAAAGGGTTTAATTTACCATTACGGTTTTAATAAACTTATGAATATAATCGCAATGTTCTAAATCTATGTTGAAATAATTACCTACACAAAACGTGGCTTTCGCTTTTTACAGTTTCGTATCACGGCACGCTTGCTTAATTACCTATACTTACCAACTTTCTATGGCCAATAACTACTTCATATGAAAACACAATTTTCTACATAAATTCATATCGTGGTCGCAATATTAAAATGGGTCTCACCTATTAAGGCGATGTGTTGCGGACCTCATGTAAACGCGAAATTGTGTTTTTGTCCGGCCGCGCCATTTTGGTCGGTAAGCTTTAGTCTTATCAAGACATAAAGAGACTTATGAATTCATCTTGAATGGCGTTGACAAAAATGTGAATATAAATAATGTGTTGAATAATTCAGCGTGTTATCGGTATGGAAGAGCGGTGTGTGTGTAAAAAGCGAGCGGTCCGCGCAGCCGCCGGAATGTCGCTGCGCCGTTTTTACGTAATTGTCCTGATGCACGCACTCATCCATTATCTAACTGACTTAGGCACCCGAGAATACGTTAGTTTTTACCCGTCTTTCTAATCATAAGCCACTCCATAAGTCGTTGCAAGAATTTACCAGACTCATAAATACTTGTGATTTCAGGAATAATTGTATTTAATTTTTTGTTCATGCATAGATATTTTAAAATCCAATAATTTCATCATAATAGGCCACCATGAAATATTATAGCAATTGTATGTTTGTTTTCCAAAACATCATTAAGTGAATCCCACGTGTTTAAACCCAATAAAAACAAAGCTCGAGATAAATAATAATTAAAAATTCACGTCTCGTCACATGCAGGCTTCATTTAGCCGATGTCAATGATTCTGTAATTATTAATACTAATTTAAAGCTTTCATTATTATTCTTACCGCCGTGCTCGATTATCGATTTTTTGTGGGGACGCACGTCCACTGTCCTTTTAAACGTTAAAATACAAATGTTGATGTGCAGTTTTTAGGTGTATTTTGAAGTTTATTACTGGTTGGATAAGGGCTAAAAAGAAAAACTAGGGATTGTATTGCAAGAATTGATTCGCGACAAGTAACTTGCGTTTACTCACGTTTAGCACTCAATGAAATTGCATCAATCGGTATCGTGTCGCTATTACTGGTATTTTTATTTGAGTCTCTAATTTGATTTTGATTTTTCTTTTATTTCCTTCACCGATCAGCAGGTGACAGTTTGTCCAATTCGTTTTTATCTACAAAATGTGTACAAGCCCGCGTTGTTGTGATTGGAATACAACAACGCAGTTTCCTCTTTAATAATTGAGATGGTAAAGCACTTCTTAAAATACATTGCATAGTTTGATTATAAGCTTTAGGAAACATTTATAAAATACTCTAACCTGTTAAATTTACAGGTTACTTTAATTAATTTTAGATACTGATTTAGTTATCTTCACTTTTTATTAACATTACTTACCCTACCGAACCAAACCGTTGCTGATTGTAATTTCCTTTGCTCCAGGCACTCTCCGGCCGCCAGGTCTAATCGGTGGCAGTAAGCCTAAGGTTGCGACCCCGGCAGTGGTCTCCAAGATCGAACAGTACAAAAGAGAAAACCCCACCATCTTCGCTTGGGAGATCCGGGAACGACTAATATCTGAAGGTAAATGATTAAAGTATATCTAATCATTCTTACATGCTTAAATTGTGATAGAGATTAAAGGCGTAAAGGAGAAAAAAAAAACTTTTTCTCTTTTCTTCTCCTGGTGGGAAAATTATCGTATGACTTCTCGCGCTCTAGAGAAGTATCAGACTTCTACTGACTAAAAACCCACCCTGTCCCTTAAGCTGTCCTTATGTACCGGGGCTGCGGTATCTTGTTAGAATATTCCCGCAACTCCGGTATGCATATCAGGGACCTAATTATAATGTTATAATTATGTAGTTACATACGAATGGGTATATCACTGGAAAACAGCACTAACAATATGGCAAATGATTGTACTGTACTGTTTTTATACTTACAGTTGAATTACAAAAAGTTTGTTGAGATAAGGTTTGGTCTAGTTATAAAAGTTTATAACGCGAGCCGTGGTGTAATTGGATAATTATTATAAATCGATATGATGGGTAAAGCTACTCCATTACGATTCTTTTACAATTAAAATATCTGTGCTTATATATTATACCTATTACCTAATTGTTTATATAAAGGGTGTCTCAGCGTCGACTTTAAATTTTGAATATTTATAAATAAAAACAAAGATTGTACTTATAATATTTTAAGGAAATTATAGTTTATTAGTGCGGATTTTATGTACAGAATATTACACCGTCAACATTTCTCACATCACGGCGAATGCACTCTTCAAAGAGGACTAGCGAATTTGCAGAGACACGCCGCAGAACGGCAACTGATATGGCCCTCACTTCTGTCGTTATTTTAGTCTTCAGTTGCTCCAAATTCGTAAGAGGGGTATCAAAAACTCTTGCTTTGAGATAACCCCATAAAAAGTCAGCTGGAGTTAAGTCGGGTTGGCTAAAATATGTCTCCAAAGCGGCTTATGAGTTTTCTAGGAAACAACGCTCTTAGTATGTCTATGGAGACCCTAGCTGTGTGGGCTGTGGCTCCATCTTACTGAAACCATACACCTGACTCGTCAATATCTTCATTTTGAAGCTGCGGTACAAAAAAAATATTAATCATGTCCGTATATCACTCGCTCGTCACTGTAACCGTTGCACCTCGGTCATTCTCGAAGAAAAATGGCCCGATGATTTTCTTCGACGATATTGCGAACCATACAGTAACTTTGGGGCTGTGCTGTGTAATGCTTTCTGATGTTTTTGTCTTGGGTTGCTCGATGACCAATAATGGCATTTTGACGATTTACGTACCCTTCGAGGTAAAAGTGTGTCTCATCGCTAAAATAAACATTGTCCATCCCATTTTCCTGCGAAAAAATTTCTAACATCTTCTGACAGTAAATTTTTCTCTTGTTGTAGTCTTCTGGTTTGATTTTTTGAACTATCTGAATTTTATAGGGATGTCATTTTAAGTTTAAGGCCAAAATTTGTTAAATAGTTGATCGATGGAGGCTCAAAGAGGCAGCATGTTTTCTAACTGATCGTTGTGGATGCCCCGCAACCGCAGCAGCGACGCGGTTGATGTTTTCAATCGATCGCACAGGTCTATTTCGAGGGCCAATTGAATGATTTAGTAAATATCCTGTCACTCTAAACTTTACTACCCATGACTTAATTAACTGAATAAGTACTTGGGAATCACTTAAACGCCGGATTTGAAAGCCATTACAAAACTTGCGTTGTGCTCCACTCAACGAAAACTCGTTGCAAAAATACGCCTCCACTGCGTAAGCGTAGTGCGCGTTAGACCACTGCGACATAGCGAATAAAAAATCCGCACTAATTACCTACCGAACGCCCTTCCACTAGCCCCGCTGGTTGCCAAGATATTTGAGTTTAAAATCGGCACTGAGACACTGTTTATTATATTTAGACACACAATTATTCAATATATTCAATCCTATTAAAACTTAAATCGATCAAATTACGTTAGATTTCAACAGCCAGGAAGTGTCCAATACATGACTCTAATCCATCAATGTATTGCAATTAATAAGCTAAACCTTATTTCTCTCCAATTAAAGCGTCTATTAATAAGTTAATTTGTATTACCTAGCCTTTAGGGTACGTTTTTCCGGAAAGAATTTATCTAAAAGAGAAATCATAGATTTTCATAGTTTACATCTAGATAGATCACATAATTAAGGAATTGAAGTCAAGTATTTGACGATCGACGGTTCTGATCTTAAAATAATTATTTTTAAAACCCGATCAGATTTTTCGACAAAGGAATAAAATAACAGTTTCTTAAATAACATTTTCGTTTTGACAAACCAAAATGATACATTTCATGGAATTCGTTACTGTAATTACGAATTTGAAAATAAACGGTGCTATGTGAATATTTGAAAAGACCCATTGACCGGGTTCTTTAAAGAAAATGAAGACATCGACATGTGTAAGATGTCTATATATAAATAATACGATTGACAGTTAGAAATCATGCAACTAATTACAGTTGTTAGCCCACATTTGATGATTTTCCGAAATTATTCCATACTAATATTATACATGCCAAAAGTCTGCCTGTCTGTTCAATTGCACGGCTGAACTATAAAACCGATCTTAATAAAATTTGGCATAAGAATGATTAAAGACCCGGGGTCAAACTTAGGCTAGGTACTTACCTTTTAAAAAAATCCCTGAAGGGCTGTAAAAGGGGATTGTATTGTGCTAGTTTGCTATAAAGTTGCAAGTATTATTCAATTTGCTGATTTTCTTGAACATAAGAGTCAAGAAAATCAGCAAATCATGGAAACAAACAAACAATTACGGCCATCAAGCGAGGGTCTATACTCGATGCATAGTTTCCTATGCGTGTGCCGTGAATGCTGTGGGCTATCACGAGTAGACCCACGGAACTGCGCTCAGTCAATGTACACCCGCTAACGTGACACACACATTGTGGAGCCATTTTGTTTATTAGTTAGAGCCATATTGAGTTATATGAGATAATAATATAAAAGTTTCTACCCAATATTTTCTCTCTCATATTGCTAACTTTTGGTTGAAGAAATTTAACGCGTTATTTCAGTTTTCTTTTATCTATTTCTTACCAAACACATTTTTTAAAGTGCATATGTAGTGATGAAGGAAATCCTTACAAATTATAAAACAAAGTCAGCCATGTTTGTCTGTCTGGTTGTTCGCGATAAACTCAAAAATTCAGGAACAGAGTCGGCTCATTCTGAATTAAAAAAAAAAACAGATTTTCGTGCGGTTTTCACCAATCGATAGAGTGATTCATTAGGAAGGCTTTAGTGTATAATTTATTAAGGTTTTGCGTGCATTAACAGAATGTGACTGTGAAAAGCCGGGATGGCTTTGCTAGTTGAAAATAATAGAAAGACATTTTCGATGCTTAGATCTGAATTTATCCGATATTCTTGCACAAGCCGTCGATACACTGATCGTAATGAGATTTTTTATATATTAAACGACGGTTTCATATTTATTTTATGGCTATTAACCTGAATGACCATGTTTAAAACCAATCTTTTTGAGAATGTCTTTTCATCTTTGTGTAGCTTTTTGCTAAATGCTGCAAGTTGACTGACTGCAACTTACTGTCACACTTCAATTGAGTTTCATATTAAAAGTAGTGATGGGTAGGTGGGTGTGCTTAAGTATCTACCAATTGTCATGCTGCATCAGTGTGACCGTCGAAAACGTATTTATTTAGATGATGGAAACCGTTTCAACTTTATTCAAACTATGTAGTGTTTTATTTTGTGAATTTTAATACTCAAAGTGTTTTGTACCTAATATAATTATAATGATTAAACGTTGTTTTCCACGCCAGGAACAACAACAAGAATTACGAGATTTTTTAATTTTCTGTAAAGAATTAGGTATTCATTTGGATGTAGTTATACAGTAGGTGCCTATGTATTTATAAATATAACATTAATTAAGATTGTATGTTGTTTCAATCACTTGAAAAAAAGAGCAAAAATTAGAAATAATTGAATCACTTAAATAATAAGAAGACAATAAAATATTAATGATAAATAAATGAGTAATAAAATATATTAGTAATATAATTATATGCGCGTATAACATTTATACTTACTCATTATCAGTCGGTATTTTATTTACTTAATTGAAACTTATACCTTACAATTCTGTCAATCAAAATTCAAGTGCGCTCGGTTCTATTCGAGGGATCTGTAGATATATAATAATATAATAAACCTACCGTCGGCGTCGCGTAATACCGGTGAGCGACTCAAGTTACAGGCATTGCGTGCGCGCACACACGGTATGGAACTGTCCGATCATCGAATTATTACCGAGTTACCTTATTAAAATAATTTACGGCAATTTACAGATTGTTGTTAACTCGATGAGGAGCATTCGAGAGACGTGTTTTGGTAAATCGCGGTTGAATGACGTGCGAAATGTGCAGCTCGAGTAATTGAGATGGATTTGTCTAGGAACCAGTTTGGAACTAGTTAATACCTAGAACTACGAACAATCTGGCATGATTATCTTATCTTGCCTGAATTGATTTTCACGACTGTTGAAAAAAAGAGTTGCTACAGAGTTAATAAGTATATGCTTACCGCGGATTGTAATTTTATAAAAAAAATCGAATAGAGATTCGGAAACCGACATTTAGCTTATGAGAACGGGACCTAATAATTTTCAGGATTCTGAATGTGGAACACTTTAGCTATATGCATGACGTTCGGGCAATTTCTGCAAACCTGTGAGAAGCTGAAGTTCGGTTTCAGTTGCTCCGACCTCTATAACGGAGATCTCCCTATAGGTCTTTCTTCTTTCTCTCTTGACCTTTACATTAAAATTTCTTCTCACTAACTTTTTATTATGAAGAGAGAAATAAAAACATTAAACAAATGAAATAAAAAAAACACATGACTAAGAGTTTCCCATCACATCTCAATTCTCAGATAAAATTTTAAAACAGTTTTAAAAATATGAAAATGATTAACAAAAACGAATTTGGAAGTCTTCTTTTAAAAATAACTGCCGTCGTGTTAAAATATTAATATTTGGAAAAAAATACAACAAATGTGTTAAAATATTCCTATTTGAAGAAAAAAATATAACAAATGTAACTAATGCTCACAAAACGCCCAACTGTGCAAAATAATTTATTTCACAGAATTCATGATAACATTACAATTCACGCGTGAAATTTCAACGATTCAGCTGAGCAGATGAGCAACAACTTCCAGCACTCCACTTCCACAACTTATTAACCTTCTTGAAATGAAACAGCAAAATAATGAATTACTTCACTTGTAAAAGGGATATCAAATTAAAATCTAAGCAGAAAGACTTCCTTCTTCTTCAATATCTTTGCTCTTCACAGAGCGGTCGTGCTTTCTACACGATCTCACGTCATCTCTACAGGCAGTAGTTTTCCTTATTACAAACCAAGTTAGAGGTGTTTTTACTGTTTAGAAATATTATCAGTTTTTCCAATTTCTCATCTTGGTAATGGATAATATGACCCCAAAGAACAACTAGTATTTTTAATTTAATACCAACGTATATAAAAAAAGTCGCTTTCAAAATTAAGGTCACCAAAGCCAAACATCGTGAACTGCTCTGTTTACCCAGAAACCAAACACTTATCTAATTATAGGATTAAAGTATTTAAGTAATGAACTTTAGATGAGTGTCAAATAGTTTCGGCAGGGCAATAGGCAAAGCCATTCAAGTGCAAGCCCGAATATGGTCTGTTAGTTTTGTAAATGGCGGCGGTGGCTGACAGCGGATATAATGTAATTTGAGAACATCTATTGGATTTTGTGTCTATGTGCGAGCAATATAAAGCTTTAGGTATCACTGTGTTATGTACGTGGTGTTTTAGACAGACGAGATATGATGTTATGACGAGTAAAAAATACCTGCCAATGTTTATTGTGCGCACAGCCAAGGTGTGGAACTCTTTGCCAGCTTTGGTATTCCCTATCACATATGACCCGTCCTTTAAAGGGACTTTAAAGTAAGAGTTGAACAGGTATCTTCTGGGCTCTCGTGTTTTGTGGTAGACCACATCTTTCGCTTACCATCAGGCGTGATTGAGATCAAGAGCTGGTTCATCCGTAATTTATAAAAGTCCGCTCTAAATTCCTAAATAAAACATTTTATGGAAACAAAATCGATCATAAGATAACTTACACGGCAGTTTCTAGAACGGATACTACGAAAACATGCGACATTTACCAACTCGCATTGAGCCCGCGTGGTAGATTAGGTCCATTTTTCTCTTAGAGTAGGCCTGTGTCCCAGGGAACGGTTTTGTGTAGTTTATGCAGTAAAATTAAGTAATAATCTAAGCTACCAATTAGTGAAAAATGATTTTCTTGATATGGGATGTAGTCATGTACAGTCACAGTAGTTCCCAAATGTGTATGCAACAAATAAGTTTAATTACTCTGTAGATAACCAATAAGAACATTTATTTCATGAATTGTAATATAAACTACAATAATACTATAAACATTATTTATTGTTATACTTAGAGACTATGTTTATGGCATTAAGGGCATTGAGAATTAATTAATCTTAAAACACCTTATGAAACCCTTTTTAGGGTTCCGTAGTCAACAAGGAACCCTTATAGTTTCGCCATGTCCGTCTGTCTGTCCGTCTGTCCGCGGTTTAGCTCAAAAACTATTGGTACTAGAAAGTTGTACTTTGGCATGAGTATACACGTTAATGACGCCGAAAAAGTGGTAAAATAAAATTTTGAAAAAAAATAATTATTTAGGGTACCTCCCATACATGTAAAGTGGGATGATACTTTTTTTTTTCGTTCTTCCCATAGTGTGGGATATCGTTGGATAGGTCTTTCAAAAATATTAGGGGTTTGGTAAGACCGTTTTGTGATTATTTTTATAAATTTGTTTTCGTTAGAGTCAAGTGTCCCCCCCCTCTATCAACTAAACGGTTGTAGTTAGAAATGCAAATGTCACGGCAGTAGTACCTATATATAACGAAATTTAAAGGAAAACTATCACACATAAGCGGGCTTTACAAGTTTACGAGTAATAGTCGACCAATAGTATTTGACTCGAAAATTTTGAACAACTCTATAGAAATGTCGATAGATGGCGCTATGCGCCAGTTCTATCGTGCTAGCTTCTTGTGACGATTGAGTAGTGTAGCTCTGTGTCCGTATTTAAATTCAAAACACCGGCTATGACGAGTTTTATACAAATCTCTAAAAAAATTAAAACTTTCCGTGAAAAATTGTCGGATCAGGTGAGGATTTGTACAGGAAGCCAAATTAGTTAGGTAGTCATGTTTGGCTTTTAGTTAGAGCATGGTACGAAACGATCAGTCAGCGAATACGACACGCACTTACCTGCTATAAAAACTACGGAACCCTACACTGCGCGTGGCCCGACACGCACTTGACCGGTTTTTTGTTGATAGGCTCGCGCTTAACCATCTCAGCTGATGGTAAGCGATGATGTGGTCATGTGGTCGAAGATAACGCAGTCTTGCCTAGAAGTAACTTATTCACACTTGACTGAAACAACCCAGGTTATAGCTATCAGGAAACACATCATTATTGTAGCAGGAAATTCCACTCCTTAATGCACGCACATGAAAATATTCCCAAAACGTTTTCACCTTTACATTCAATAAAACATTAGTTAATACATATATCTATGGAATAGACTAGGAAAAAGATAAGCTAAATTCTAAATAATTCCTAGCTAGTCTTAAAGTTTAGTTTGCTTAAACCATGGTATAAATTTAATCAAAAATTATGTCAATCTGTTTTCCTTTGATCTGAAGATCAAATGAAACAATTTTGACAAAATCTCTACGCAATAAAGAGTGATACATAAAAACGCGCGGGACCGAAGCCAACTGCACAATAAATGTGTCACTATAGCCGAGGGCTTTGATTATAAAGATGTCGTTGTTACACATATGCAACTATATTTACATATAATGGTATTATACTAATATAAAAAGCACCGATTTCCTCTGGTGAAATGCAAAATATTCACATTTTAAGTTATGATACAATTTCCACTCATTATTTTTTATGTTACTATAGTAAATATTAAATGATTTTCATAATTTTTAACCAGCTTTTACAAATAAATGCAAGCTGAGTTTGTTTGCAAATTCCCACTTTGTTAGCCATCGCATAAACATAACTATTAGAGTGGACATTTACTGAAATGTCTTTTCCTATAATGTTACTACGACACACGAACATGCGCACACATATCTTAGAGTACGATGGGCGTCTTTAGCTCAGAGGCCAACGAGCCAATTGCGATAATTGCACCAACGACACCTCTCGTGCCCATGCGTGACGTTAAACATCGCCAGCTGAAACAAAAGACGGCTTAAGTGCCAACAATCCATTCAATCTATTTGTTTCCAACAGCAGCACAACTTAAAGTTCAAAATCGCTAACCTAATTAAACGTCATTAAAGCATTCGTCGTCAGAGGACGTTCTTCGGCTCGGTGTTCTCTAGTGCAGTTCAGTTCAGTAGGGTGCGTGCGATCGCATTGGAACTGGTTTAGCGTACAAGACCACTTCTGGTTTACGATATCAGTGGGGACCGGATTAGGAGACGATAACATTCTTGATGGGAAACACTGTGCTAAACTGAGTTGTTAAATTGGTTCGCAGCCATTAAATCCGCAGGGGGCGCCGTAACTTCAGAGCACATGATTGGGTTAACGTCTATATAAAACACGTTTTATTTACATGATTTTATAATACTTGGAAAACATTTCTTGTAGGTCAGCCTAAATAATATTTTTTAAGTAAAAACAAGAATCACAAAAACCTTTTTCCTGATATTGAGTCGATTATGTAGACTGTAGTAGACGCTACGTTTAATATGTATTTGTTTAGGAGGGAAGTGGGAACAGTTTTCTTCAGATAAGGCTGCAACAAGTGCCGAACGAAGAAGATTTTGATTATGAATATGTGAACGAGTGCTTATGAACGAGGGGTCGAACAATTGCTCAGTGAACGCTTTTTTATGTCTTTTTGTTCTTATCTCCTCGGTCGGCTGACATTATCGTCATTTGTTGAAATGTGTTTAAAATAATTGCTCGAGCGCAGTGAGCGCTCATGCCTCCGTTGTATGCGAAAATTGCACGCGATCCCACGTCAGTCGGATGTTTTGCGTAAATGCTCACATATTTGTCGTAAATGTTGCTGTATTTAAATAAATTCTGCTGCATTTCGACTCAAAACATTTAAAATTTACCGCTAACTTTTGCGGTTGCGATATAATACAAATCGAATGGCTTTATTGCATTTGGAAAGCTTTGTTCAATTTGGACGGTGCGGGGTTGTAGTTATGATGGATTCCATTAGATCTGTCGATGGTTTCGGTGTATCAAAGTGTGTTGACCGGAGCGGACCACCTGCTGGCCAGGGAGCCCCGAATAACTATTACAGTAACAGTAGTATTAATCTACTAGAGCCGACCTCGGATTTTGTTAAAGTTTTCCTTGTTCCAGCAGAAGTTTTTTTCTATCCGTGTTGCTTTCAGGAACAAAAATGATTATGTTTAGATAATACAAAAATAAATTATATTTGTCAAGCTGTTGTTTTGGAAACCAAGCTGTATTTTGTATACTTTTCAAATGGATAAATTGTTAGAAAGATTCACGGAAAAGTTGTAACTTTCTAGTTCCCAACTTTTAATTATAATTTCAATAAGTAACGTTGCATTTTTCCAAATTGATTATTTTAACTTAGTGACTTCAGTGAGCCTTCGTTTTGAACTCTGTGGCTTGCTCAGAAATATGTCTAAGTAATATAAATTTAATCAAATTATAACAAAATGATCACGCTCAACAGTCGAGCCTTTTGTCATAAGCGCGTGCCCGAGCAACGCTCACCATTCCACTTGGCTAAATTGATTAAAGTTACATCTGCATTGTCGACACGTATCTACACTTAATTTAATTTCTTTAACGATAATATTTCGTTCGGAATATATAATAGTCCGCTGTTGATAACTGTCATTCATAATATTCAACTCTGGAATTTTGGTAGCAAAAAATCCTCCTTTTATATAATATTTATAAAAATATGAAACATCCCGACCGGCCCAATTTATTTAAACTTAATATTTATACAAACGGTGACTACAAAAGGAATGTGTCAAAAACGCAAGCACTCGAGAGCGGTGCGCGTCTGTCGATGCTCCCGACGAGCTGTTATTAAAACAGAGCAGCTCATCGAAGCCGGCTAAATTTTAATAAGGTATCCACTACCGTCTTTGTTAGCCGTGACGAGGCAGTTTTGGACAATGCCTTGCACAACTTATCAACTAAATCGATATCGGTTTACGAGGCGTTACGGGCGGCTCTAGCTACTGACCATATTTTGATTAATTGCATTCTTAGCCCACAAACTGTATGGGTTACGTGGAGGCCCAAATTATTGGCTGGCGCCGATTAATTAGCGAAACGGATGACGAGTAAGTTTACGGATGGGGTGTTAAAATGTTTTGGTCGGCCATAAAAACACTTTTATAATTTATTATTCCTTGTTAATGTTGTTTTTATGATTCATGTTTAGCGATCATGTTTAAAACTTATATTTCCAATCGACAATTTCATTTGTTCCCAATTCCTCCAAGTCGTTATGTTACTTACTACGGTACAAGCTACTACGAGATAGACCAAACGTTTTTTGTCAGTCTTTTGACATTTACTAACAAGGTCCCACCTCGTTTGCCGTTATTGTACGGTCGAAATAAATCAAATCGATCTCTACACAGCTTCCAATAAACCGATACATTTATTGATTTGTTACAGCATTAAATTGGTTCCCAGCAGTGCATCACATCAACAGTGTTGCCCGACGTCCGCGTCGGGAGGGTCACGGTCATGATTTCGGATTTCGGTTTTGGAGAACCTTTAATCGTTGCTGGTACATGCCAATGGCGCTACAAAAACATGTTTTGATCGGTTTTTGCTTAGCTATTGTCATGTTATTGAATTACCTAATGGGCTTTGTAAGTTTTCAAAGCGACGAAACTTGCACAAGAATGGTATCTGTACATAAATAAATCGTTTATTGTAATGCTATTGGGTAGCTATCGGGTTGTCATTTTGCTTTTAATTGTTGCTGGACAGGTTGTTATTCAAATGATGTGGGAGCTAGGTATTGCAGGACGATTATTCATAGCGGGTTGGCACATCCTTTGTGACTTTGGCCATTGAGAGCTAATTGAAACGAGTGGCCGCGTGTACGCAGGGTAGGCGTTTAGCGCAACGGTTGCGCGGTTGCGCGAGACCCCCTGGAGGTACAGACACCTTTTTACTCAGTCGACGCGGCGGGTGCCGCTTGATTGCATCCGATCTCATCGTTTTATGTTCCCCATAAAGCCAACAATAATTCATTTAGACGACGTGACGCCACTCATTCGTTAACTGGTTCTAGACGTTCGATGAGGACGTGATTTTTATTTTGGAGCGACAGCAGTAAAGGAAGCGTCTAATCGTCTTGAAATTAGAATTTGAGCTTTGATGGAAAACTTTTCTACTAAGAAACGGGGACATCAAAAGAACTTATATCTAATTAACTACTTAATAAACGGCACCTTTTCAAACTGGCGCCTACTTGTCTGGATTAGACTTGCAACATATTTTAATATAAAAAGCAAGCAATTAACAAGATTTATCATGATCTTTAAGATTATTAAATCACACCAAAATCTTAAAATGTTAATTGGTATAATTTGCATTTGGTCAGTGGCAGGTTGATAGAAAACTTACTGGGCTTATACTTAGTCAAACCGACCTCTTCTAAATTAAATTAAATTAGTGTTTTGTCGCGACTTCAACTTCGCCACCCTCCAGATAAAGTATGCCTTAGACCTGACATATTACACAATCTGTTCAACCATCTTGGTATGATAATTATGATCGGGGCACATACAGCTGCGTCGAGGTTTCTTCTTCCCCAAAACCACAGCGATGCAGTCCTTGTCGCACGTGTTCCTTTCCTGCGATTTTTATATATTGCGAAGTTTTTTTAATATTACTTATGGGACGATGACGATGGGACGAGCGAGCCCAGAAGATGCCTATTTACTCGTGCTTTAAAGGCTGAAAGGTCATAAGTGGCAGGGAACACAGAAGCCGGCAGAGAATTCCACAGCTTGGCTGTGCGCACAATAAATGTGGAGGAGAAGCGCTTGGTACGACGAGACGGTATATCAACCAAGTGTGGGTGGTACCCAGCCGTGCGTCTGGTAGACCGGTAGTGAAAGGGAGATGGAGGAATCAGGTCATGGAGCTCCTGCGCACACTCCCCGAAGTACAATCTGTAGAAAACCCACAGGCAAGCAACGGTTCGCCGATGAGCCTGGCTATGAAGCTTGTCCACCAGCACCTCGTCGCCTATAAGCCTTTTAGCTCTGCGCTCGATCGAGTCCAATGCAGCAAGTTTGTACTTTGCAGAGCCATCCCACAAGTGGCTGCAATACTCCACGCAGGAACGGACCTGTGCTTTATACAGATTTAGAAGCTGTCCAGGCGTGAAGTACCGCCTCACCTTGTGTAGGATTCCCAGCTTTTTTGCTGCAGTCCGAGCTCTGGACGCGATGGTCCAGACTTCTCTTTTTATCAGGACCGTTGCAAGAGCCCTTTATATAGCACATGTTGAATAAAAAAAAATGTAGTGCTTCAGTTGCTTGCAAGTTAAGTCAAAATAATATCTGATGTTTCTGTAGGCAGATATCTGTGGACAGAGTTTGTATACTTATTACTTTGTATATTTATTTATTTAATCAATGAGTAGAGAACCTATCTAGGTGGGTCAGATTTCAGTTTAGCTGGATGCAACTGAGTAATAGTGTTTTACATGATGCGACTGCATATACACTTTCAGGGTTTAGCCCGATTCAACTTATGTGCATGAGACAATATTATTTGTACTTGTATGTTTACATCGATATACGTAGTATATGTATTTACACTACATCTCTTCCTTATTTTACATATTATTTATTTTTGTGACTGGAAGGACTAATGTCTAAATTTCTGGTAACTTTCACATCCACCATCAGGCCAACCTCGTCGCTTCAGCTTGAAGATCGTAGATATCATAAGGTTTGTTTTTATTTAGCCACGAGATCCACTTTATCTAGCTGAATAATACAAAATAATCCCTAGTTGGGTAGGTCACCCATAAATAAACAAAGTTTCCTTGAGATATTGAAACCAAAAGGTATAAATTGATATTGTCTTGCAGATAGAGATCAAACAGTAGGCCTATTTAATACAACCACAATGGTTTATCAAAGTCTACTTGGAATTTATTCATCATTCTTGTATAATGTTTCTTCGAACAGCGCACTAAATACTATCGGAATTCGTGTCTAATTCTACAAGTTACACAAACGATTTCGCCAAATAACGTCAAGCTAATTAATTACAGTTGTTTGAAATATTGTCTATAACTAATTAGCGTGCTTCGATAGAATCCGACATCCGTCGCGTTACCAGTCGAACGTATCGGAGAACCGGTATAAGTAAAACAAACAAACAAATTCATTCCAAACCATTAGGCACGAGATCCGACTGTTAATGTCTCAATTTAGAAACGAGCGTAAATCTTCAAAGGCGTGACAATTACTGTTACTTCCCGGCATTACAAACAAAAAGGTTTTCCGTCAATTATCGATAAATTAACCCGATTAAACAGTCTATAGCCAGACGGCGCCGGAGTGCCTTATCTTCGGACATGCCACGCTTTTAGGCAGGTACCAACTAACAACACTCCGACGCAGAAACATTAAGATTTTTAAACCAATTTGCTTTTTATTAGGATGTCATGGGAAACAAAATCACTTACTCGGTATTAAATTTAACACTGAATATTTCAATTTGTGCTTTCTTTCAAGAAGCAAGCAACAATTAAAAAGCCGATAAAACCAATTATTGTTCAGTATCAACACCTATTATTCCGTGCTAATTGCAGTAGGTAGAGTTAATGCAAGCACTTTCGTGAAGCGCGCTCGTATAAATGTTGTTAATTCGATAATTAATCGCTTTCCACCGTCCGATGATAGAACAAGAAAAAACTGCATCGCTTTTAATTGTACCTTTCCTGACAGCCCCTGAGTACTGATGTATAAGCTGCTCTTTATGTTGTAGACATCTAACCTTTTAATAGAAGCGGTCCCTATTGTGACTAATCATGATTAAACGACTTTAGACAAATTGCATGACCGTGACTAAGCATATAGGATCCGGGCCCGATCCCAAATCATTAAAAGAACAATTATAGATATCGCATTCCCACCTGCAACCTGTTGATGGATAATGATCTGGCTCTAAACAAATAGTCGAACTAAGACCTCTGATCGCCGCTTATTGTCCGCCAAGTGTTCGGTAAAAACGCGATTGATATTAGCAAACTTGTTTCTACTCATTACAGGCGATACCTACTCGTCAAACACAATCAACAGCTGAAAAGTGAATGATTTCGCATCAAGCGGACTGTCGAAATAACATGTTATCAGATCATTGACAGTAACGCGTTTAAAGATACTTTTTTTGTAACAAAATTATCGACTTATCCAAATTGAAAACACGCCCGCGTAGAGCGTTGTCGATCGCAACCATCGATAGGCTACGTGCTTGTTACTAGACAAAAACCAATTTAACTGTTCTGTTAAAGATCATTGAAGTTTTTTGTCATTTGAAAGAATAGAAAACGAAGTAGATTAAGTAGCGGCGACGCGTCGCTGAGCTCCCACAAAACGTTAAGAGATTTTCAACGGTTTGTTTTATTTCTGAAAACGGCTGCTCCCATTATAATTAGAGATCTCGACTGGTAGGTGATGACTAGTCACCATTGTACTGTTCTCAGCCACATCAAGTTTTTGACGTCCAGCGGCACAGGAGGCGTTCTATCGAGCCTTCGTCTCAACGCACCGATTATGAGCCAAACAAATTGTGTAGAGGGCACCTTTTTATGCTTTTCGACGTGCTAACAATGAACCAAGCCGTGCAACTGATCATTACCATTATACTATATAAGGCTTTGTGTTTTGAGTAAATTATAACAGGTACGTTTTGTGTTTTATTTGATACGTCAAGCGCTGGTTGCGCCGAAGCGCGCCGGACGCCTCACAATAGCGCTTCGTTACCAACGGTGACCGCCTTTAAATCCATCTTTATAAATCGCGATAGTCTCAAATCGTAATTATAATAATTATCATTCACGTCTGTGAGGTCTATCAAATCATTAACTTGTAACAAACAATTGACAGGTTGGCATATTTTCAAACGCGGTTGTGCAATTTTGTATGGCTAGTCGTGTCTAGAAAATGTCTCTTTATTCGATCACATAAACAACAATAATTAAGCAATTGAAGGCAAAATTATTGTTCCTGGATATAATTGTCCTAAGTTAGTACATCTACGTACCTAATTAAATGACAGGCTTGCAATAAATGGATCTATTTTACGTAAATGCAGACAAATTGTCTTTGAACATTGGTAGGTACGATGAAGTGTGAGTATACTTACATAGTCTGAACAAGCAGTTGTGGCCCGTATTAGCTATGAAAATTGTTTGGGATTACAAGTGTTATTAGCTCTAGTAAGTACTTATGTCGATTGTGTTATCCAGGCACTAATGTTACTTATATAACAATTGCCAACACAATAATCGTTTTAACTTCCATGAATTGTTGTTATAGGCTGTACTACTAATTTGACGTAGGTATTATGGAACAATGGACGATATGCTAGAAAGTCTTTCTTTGACATATTTAGTGTCTTGTTCTGTTCACAGGTAATTCGCTATCTGTAATTAGCAAGTCCTTAGAACGACCTTAATTAATTAATTATAGGTTGGTAGAGGCTAATAAATGAAGACAGAGGTCATGGTTATCACGATGTTTGTACTTTGGATAATTGTTGTGTTCATTATTTTCCTATTTTTTTTATTGATAATAGGTTCGCGTTTGACCACCATCTCACTTGATGGTAAGTGATGATGTGGTCGAAGATGGAGCACGCTTACCTAAAAGTAACCTATTCACTCTTGATTTAAAGACCCCTAGGTTATAGCTATCGGGAAACACAGACTCCGGCAGGGAATTCCACTCCTTAGCCGTACGCACAATGAAAGTATTCCCAAAACGTTTTGTGCGTATGGGTGGGATGTCCACCGTGTAACGATGGTGCATCGCCGTTTGTCTTGTAGTTCGATGATGGAACGGGCTTGGCGGAATTAGATTGTGTAATTCCATCGCACCCTCCTCGAAATGTAACCGACAGAAAACCGATAGATTTGCAACTCTTCGTCGATGTTCAAGGCTCTGGAGCTTTGACTCGACCAGTGCATCGTTGCCAATGAGTCTCTTGGCCCGTTTCTCAATAGACGCAAACTCGTCCAGTTGGTATTTGGCAGATGAGAGCCGTACTCCATACGAGACCGAACCTGGGCTTGATACAGATTGAGCAGTTTTTCCAGTGGGAAGTACCGTCTCACCTTTGCTAAGATTTACTACATTTTTGCACATCAATTTAATTAAACTGAGCTCAAGAATTATTTTAAATTTAGATAACATTATGCTAGGTAGGGTAGATAAGGCTATTGTTATTTAAAGGCGGTGAGAAAAAAAATTCAGCTGTCAGAAATTTAAACTAGAGTGTAGTACGCAAGATATTTTTTTTTGGTAAATAGGTAAAAGTGTGTATCTGAAAAGACAGAATGTTAATTATGGAAATAGATTGCTTAATATCATTGCCAGAAAATACAAAGATAGTGATTGGGTACAGAAAATAAATGAAAAAGTAAAGTAGGTATTATTATAGCGTAGGTATTCTGTACCAGACACTATAACCGACAAATTGCATGAATAACATAAAAGAGCAATCAGAAGCGAGTTATTTAAAACAGTTCAGTGGTTGCACTTGGTAGGTCAACAACGAATCCTACGACAATTACAGTTGGACAGGCTATGATTAAATTATGGCACTTACGCGGAGTGTTTCCTGAAAATTACATGGGATGGCTCTCCAAGGCTGCGCCGGCACGCGATCTGAGCACGCAGTTAACTCACGCGCACATTTAGTTTACGTTACGACATGTTCAGGGCTCGTAGCTTTGTGCCATTGAGATTAAGTGGTCAGCTAAGGATTGACTGTCTTGACCTAGGAGCTTGAAAGAATATTACGGCACAAACCAATCGATATTCATAGGAATATCGATTGGTTTGTGCCGTAATATTCTTTACTTGACTTTAATTAGTATTGCAGTCAGGGGACAATTTATAGAAATTGTCCCCTGACTGCAATACTAATTAAGTAAATTAGGTACCTAAACACTACGCTATTTTATTACAATGGTCAGGATCAATGAAGCTTCAGTTTGAGTCAAAGACAATTTTCATATAGTGTTGAGTGAAAGAGGCCTTTGTTATTACTGAGATTTTTTGAGGTACAGGATTGCTGTCATCATTATCTGCTTAGCCTTTTCTCAACTATATTAGGGTTGGCTTCCAGTCTAAAAGGATGTAGCTAAGTTCTAGTGTTTTACATGGACTCAATGCCTATATGCCCTACACAATGCAGCATCTGGATAGCACGCTACCCCTCTCCGAAACTGGTGTCAAATTTTCTAATTCCTGACTACCCGTAACGACTGTAAGGCTGGAAACAGTGCTCGACCGACGGTCAGCGCAGACTGTCAGTCGGCGTAGCTATATTTACGTAAGCCTATGAACGCGCACTCACTACGCTGACGGTACGCGCGTGTTTCGGTCCGCGCGTACGGTTGGTCGAGCCGTCGGTCCAGCTCGTCGGTCGCGCGTACGTCGGTCGACCGACGAGCTATGAGATTGTATGGAGGCGTCCAATGCTTCGCTGACGGAGCGTCCGACCGTACGTCATTTTGTGAACTGTACACAGGCGTCGCAGTTCGCGGTCGGCGTAGCACTGAATGCATTTTCACAACCGACGGTCAGCGCTGACGGTCAAGACGTACGGTCAGTGCTGACCGTCGGTCGAGCACTGTTTCCAGCCTTAGAGATGAACGGACGCCAGCACATCAAGCTACAACAATCTGTCAAATTTCTTTAATAGATTTTCAACTTTATTGTTAAAGATTTTAGGTCCAAGTTTGATTGGGAAAATTTGACAGATTCGGGTAGCTTCATGTGCTGGCGTCAGTATAAATGACAGCTGGTACCAACGAATGGCTTACTTTTCGTGGACAGTAGGAATCAATTGATACGTAAAGATGGTCGCCCAATTTTGGACTGATCTAGGATGGTATAAAGGTACCTATTCGTGTTTAATTTCGTTTAAGATTTGTAAATAGATATATTTTTTTGTTTATCTTTAACTCTTGCGATAAAATAAAATGTATTTAATTTAATATGTAATTATAAAAATATGTATTAGTTCATAGTTACTAAAATAAATATAAAGTCAATAAAATAAATATAAAACCACTCTGATTTACTCTATCAGATATGATTGAGTGTTCCAGTTTTCTATTTCTAAGGTAGACTAGCTTGTTGATGGTCTAAAATATGTATATACCGAACACCTCTACATTCACTAAGCTTTATGTTTTATAAGAGCCGTAGTAATTTGTTCGTCAATCATATTGTGATTGTCAGTAATCTGCCTCCGTAGGCAGATTTTTTCTAAGGCGGGTAATCATTATGGCGTAAACTTTAAGTAGCAAATCAGGAAATAATGTTCTCTAAGTGTATATAATTACGAATTAAACATACCTAAGTATGAGACTTAACGTGGTTCAAGACAAGATCAAGTTTTTCTTTTGGAACAGAGGATTTTGTTGAATTATAATTTATATTATCTACTTTGTCTGGGAGTATACCACGCGTAAATTTCGTTCCGGGGAAATTACGATTGGAAAAGTATCGTAGGTGTATTATTAGGTTGCCTTAAACCTCCTTTATTTTCTAGTTAAAGTCCCAGTCCCAATCGGTTCAGTCATTTTAGAGATTCGGATGAGCAGACAAACCGACAGATGTAGTAAAACTATAACCATTTGAGAAATCACAGACAAACACTTATTTCTTTTGTAATATTATGGATACATAAAAGGAAATTTAGCTGTATTATGTCGTTTTACGACATTCAGTTTTCAATCATTAACAACTAGGTACAACTCGTGCAGAATATATTGTGTAGGTAACATAAGCTAATTGTGCCACTTAATGCTATAAGTGCAGGGCATTTTAAAACGCGACCAATGACGCATTGGTTTTAACGCGCCCCGTAAATTTATGCACATTTGTACTGCGTTCTAAGAGACATCGGGTTTCAAAATTGCACACATAATTGCTATAATCGTGCTCAAAGCGAAATGTTTCTAGCAAGGTGTATATTAACACTAAATACAGCTCACTGAGTTTAACATCGAAGTTGAAAAATAACATTCACTGGCGTACGTTGCAGTAATTTGACGTTTTCTTTTCAATCTTTATGATTTTGGCGAGCATTAAATATGTTGCTACTAAAAAAATTTACATTACTAGCACTTCGACCGTGACTTCGACCGCCTGGATTTTGAAGTAAGCACTCACCAAAATGCACCTTCCTACTAATGAACAATTTTTTTGCGATTAGATTATTAGTTCAGAAGATTACCCTACATGCGGACTTACAAACAAATGTTTCCTTTTTGTAATATTAGGATAATAAGTACCCATTGCAAGGAGTTGAGGTGGTACTGAGCAGGCATAAATAGGTACTCCAGAGACCTTTACTAATATAACATTAGATAATTACATATGCATTAATTACACAGCTACATGTGTAGCCATAAAACAGCCCCGTAGCTGTGTAGCCATAAAACAGCCCCGTAGCAACAAAAATGTCATCCTTTGAAAAACATTTTAACATCTCAATATATTCTTGTTCACAGGCGTTTGCACGAATGCGACCGCTCCCAGCGTATCTTCAATCAATAGGATACTTCGAAACAGAGCAGCAGAGCGAGCGGCGGCTGAATTCGCCCGAGCTGCAGGCTATGGGCTGTATGCCGCTCCTCCGCCGTACGGCGCCTTCCCCTGGGGCGGCGGTGGCGGCGTCTGGCCTCCAGGCTCCCTCTCCCTACCCCCTGGAGTACCCGGCCCCCCGTCAGGAGTACCACATCCTGATGTCAATCAAGGGTTCCTAACTTCTGGACGAGGACTAATCGGTAAGAATGTTTGATACATTTATTAAATTATGAAGCGTAGTGACTCTATTGTACAAAATTATATTAAATCTTCTCATAAATACCGTGACACTTTTTACCATGAATTCCTACTCATTCGTGACTGTTTTTGCCGAAACAGATGTCGACGGTGACGACTCCGGCTCTCTAGACGGAGAACAACCGAAGTTCAGACGGAACCGCACGACTTTCAGTCAAGACCAACTCGAAGAACTGGAGAAGGAATTCGAAAAATCCCACTATCCATGTGTCTCCACGCGAGAACGACTAGCGTCCAAGACGTCATTATCAGAAGCGCGAGTTCAGGTAACGAATCTAATTTACTTGACCCCTTGCATAATTACATAAATCCATATCTTTTGAGAGCCAAACATGTCAAATCAAAGCTGCCACTTTTTGTCAATTTGCATTAATTTGAATTTGTTAACACTGTGAAAACAGAATACTAATCATTTTTATTTACCGTTACTGACAGGTTTGGTTTTCCAACAGACGAGCCAAGTGGAGACGCCACCAGCGCATGAACCTCCTGAAGCGCGGTGGCGGCTCGCCCCCGCACCGCCTCCCCCACTCCCCCTCCCGCTCCCGCTCCCGCTCGCGCTCCCTCTCCCCCGCGCGCGTCTCCTACCACACCCCACAAATGGGCGGCGAGAATAGCGCCTTCAAGGCTCTCTCACACCAGGACACCAACGCCCTGAAGGCTTTCGCGCACCAACAGTTCGACGCCAACGCACTGAAAGCGCTGTCGCAGCAAACAAACTTCGATGGAAGCGCTTTTAAGCCTCATCCTGCATTAGAAAATAGTGCGTTTAAATCGCTTGTACCACATTCAGCGGCTGCAGCACTTTTGGCAGCGCAGTCCATCCAGTTAGCGCGAGGATACGAGTCGCATTCGGACTCGGACGAGGAGATCAACGTGCACGACGAGAGCGACGGCGAGGAGCGGCGCACGCGCACGTCGCGCTCGGCGTCGCCGTGCCGGCCGCGCGCCACGTCCAACGACCTACCACTACAACTAACTAAACACGATCGTTGATACAGTCATTATCATTAATTTATTTACATTTTACCTACATAAAGTATTACAATTATCATTCCTATCGAATGTCCATGTTCCGAATAATTATGTAAATTAAGATTCTAGAGTGCTAATACTCCAGTTAGTTTGTAAATTAATGTAAATACCTATGTAGATATTGGAGTTGTTAATTAGTGTAAAGAAGACAAGGATGATTAATTTTAATGATGCACAAACTATCCCGTTTAGATGGTACATAAGAGAATAGTTGGTGATTTGTTGATCTGTTTGGTCTGGGGTACACATGGCTAATATGAACTCGATTCAGTGGATATTGTAATGGTTAAGGTGTATAGTTGTAAATAAAGTGAGATATTCGCGACTGAAGTTGCTTTGTGGACCCTAGCAACACGTAGTAGTAATAGACAAGGATACTAACTGGTTCGTATTTATTTGTTGTGATACTTCGAGGGAGTATACCAAAGTATTATTATCAATGGTAAAAAATATGGTTTCAGGAGAAAAAGTTCCTAATGCTTTTCTGAATACAAAATTTAGATGTATTTACACGAATTTAAGATGATTACAAACACCTGAAAAGTATTTATTAGACAATGAATTACTTCACTAAAGTTTATCATTTCGGCACTATTTTATAGAATTCGTTAATATTGCGCACTTTGAGTTCCAACGATGGCCCAAGGTGCCCTAAGTAGTTACTTTTGTAAATATTGTTACAATCGAGCGTTGTATACTATTTATTGCTTAAAAGAATATTAATTATTGTAAAATATAGGAGACAGTTTACATACGTACCTAAATATTACAAAAATACGAAAATAAATAATTAATTACAAATATTTGTTTTCTTTCACCTTTTTATAATAATAACAGATATTTCAGGCACACATAATACATAAATTGGTTATGCATATACCAGGGGCGTGCATAGGATTATGACAGGGCATGCGGCGGAGTAAAAACACACAAAAGCTTCTTCTTTTATAGATTTTTAGCATAGCCACAGCCACGCATCGAAGCATGGTGGCGATGCGTGGCTGTGGCTATGCTAAAAATCTATAAAAGAAGAAGTTTTTGTGAGTAATCGGTCAAAAAAACTTCTTCTTTTATAGATTTTTAGCATAGCCACAGCCACGCATCGTAGCATGGTGGCGATGCGTGACTGTGGCTATGCTAAAAATCTATAAAAGAAGAAGTTTTTGTGTGTTTTTACTCCGCCGCATGCCCTGTCACAATCCTATGCACGCGCCTGGCATATACCTATGTCAAGTTAGTGGCTGAAGAGGAAGAATGTTATACAAACAATACAATACAAAATATTTTATTTATTTACCAAAAATCTTACATTGGTTGATGATTGGAATCTCCTTTTAAGCATATTGATGCCTGTGTTAGGAGACTCCGCTCTTCCAATAACTTAATTTTCTAGGGTTAACAGACTTAACTATTATATATAAATTTATGTAGGTTGAACATTTAAAATATTACATAATCAAACATTTACTTGCGTAATAACATCTATGAGTGAGAAAAAAACCATGTTAGTAGTGAAAATATTAACATTTAACGCATTCGAAAAAGACGTATCTACATGATCAGATAGATTTCATATTTGTAGTAATATACTTAGTGTAGTTACATACTTTTTGTAGACTAAGTTTGAATCTTGCACTAAGAAAATATTTTCTGGAGCAATGTGTGGAGTGATAGTAACAAAAAATCAGGGGAAGAGTAATACAAGTCTTCCATAGATAAAGAAATAAAACACAACGAATGGAAAAGCAATTTCAGGTTCTACACGAATATGAAATTTCTCTCAAAAAAGTAATAACAAGAGAAAGGCGATACTTATTAGTAAAGATAAACACAATATGTGTTTATCTTACTTTATAATTTTTAATTTTTATACTCGCTTTAAAAAAGTGGTTTTAAATCCGGCAATCCGTCGGTTATTAATTCCTCGCACGATAGACTTGTGGTACATCCTTTGCCCGTATCGCAGCGACAATTATCCCTTTTTTCCGTATTGTTATTAAACGGATTCAATACTTCCCGGATATCGGCAATCATATTGGTGAAAGGTGATTGGATTCAGCAGAAAAACCTGGTTGGAGTAACAATGGATGTCCGAGATAAGACCCTACATTCATACCTAGCAATCCTACAGAGAAGACTACACCTAAATTAAGTCAAGTTTCTGAAAATATGCTTACGCTTAAAATAAAGTTGGTGACAGTGTTACAAGATACTTAATAATGGCAATTAATAATTATCTGTAGAACATTGATATGAAATGCAATGTCGCATTATCGAACTAGATAAGTTCAATATAGCGGGGAGCTTTAAGGATTAATATAGAAGAGGTATAAAGAGCAAGATTTTTATTCCTGTAAGTAGGAAGAAAGGATTATATATTTCTATCTTGAACACGAAATCCTTTACTTTTGATGCAAGTTAATTCTAAGTTGTTATTACTTGGCTTCTGATACTCTCAAGAGTGATAAGTCCTTAAAATAGTCTTTTTACCCGACTGCAAAGGCAGGGTTATGTTTTTCGCGCGTATCTTGTATGTATGTATGTTTGTAATATTCTTTCTTACCTCATATCTCCAGAACCGCTGAACGAATTCACATAATTGAGGTATCGATAGATTTGTCTTAGCAGCCCAAGTGTTCTTAGATACGTGACATTTGAAGAAATCAAACATGGCGGCTGTGCGAAGCCATTACACAGAATGAAAAAAACATTTTTTTTTTCGATACTGCAATGTGGATATCAAATTAAAGGGGCTTAACACAAGGATTTCAAAAAGGTATATCATGTTTATCATTAGTGTAATACTAGCAAAAATAATACAAAGAGAAAGTTTAAAAATATGGACTTAGCTCTTTTACTTTCTGGATCCGGTGGGGTGCCATTGTGACACGACCGGGAAAACTATAAAAATGATAATGCTATTTTAACTAAAAAGTTGAAAAAAAAAAATGTTATCTAAAAATAAAAAAAAGCAGTCGGTTTTTTTTTTATTTTTTAAATAACTTTTGTTTTGATGTAGAATGCTAAAACTGTACGATTGTCTGCTATAAGTTTTAAGTGTCAAAAGCCTAATGGTTAAGGTGTTGGACTTGTGATAGAGAGGTTGGGGGTTCGTACCCCACCCAGTACACTATTGCCCTGAACCCACTCCAGACGCAAGCATATTTAGCTTAGTTGGAGGGGTTAACAACATTGCTAGTAATGTAAATTATACCCAGAATGCTAGACCTCTTTTACAATAAAAAAAAAATGAAACCATGCGATGAACTTTTACGCCTCTCAACTAAATTATTCTTATACCCACAAAAAGGACGACTTGTTCTGTTAAAATCTTCGCAAAATGACCAATAACGTTCAGTGAGGTTTGGGCCTACGCGGCGATAGATTTATCCATTACACGTAGGCGTTGTAACTTATTAGTTTAATTAAATTATGAACTAATTACTAGAAAAAGAAAACATATTTATGTACCTTTTATTTTCTTATTGTGTTAGAATACTGGTAGGTATTTATTTATTAAAACTTTATGCAACACAAAATGTACACAGGAAGACTTAATGCCTAAGGAATTCTCATTTGCTGTTAAAATAATAATATTTGTGTGGAGACTGAACTGTAAAATGTATAATATCTACTTAGCCTGTTCCCCAACAATGTTGCAGGCGATTTCCAGTCTAACAGGAAGCATCTGAGCCTAGTAATCAGCTGCATCTTATCTGACCTTTGCAACTCAGTAGGTAGTTGGGAAGTACGATCACCCTGGACAAAACTGCTGTCGGATTTTCTGGCTTCTGGAATCTTGATATACAACGTGTAACGGAAACCCCATATCCATCCAAAAGGACTAAAGACAACATCTGGTATGGAGTCTCTATGCAAAGTTTCAGCTCAAAATAAGTGACTCAAAAAATTGATACGAAATTATCGGTTTCATATGTTTCTTGAATACCAATAATAACAAACGTGTCACAGCACTACGAGGGTCAATAACTTTCCACGTCACTTGCCAATAACACGATAATTCTTTTCGTTCTTCTTAATTTGAAAAATTCGGTCTCTGGTAGTGCAGTGTATTGGAATTTGTAATAAGTTCTACACACGTAGACTTAGGATTACAAAACCCTTGCCATATCGTTTGTTATCATCCAAAGAAGCCATGCACTTGGTATGTATATACCCTTTAAATTACACGTTGTATATTAATATGATCACCCATCAGCGGGCCAACTTCGGCAAGCGTTGCTTAACTTTGAAGATCAAAACGTGGGGCCGCTGTTAATTAGTGGTTTTCCTAAAAAATAGCCTACAATAGTTAGCCTACATAAAGGAGAAGCTTACTTTTCAGCGAATTTGTAGGTATCACCGATGGAATGCCGGATACAATGACGTCATCCATACCTGCAGTGATACAGTAAGAATAATAAGAGTAAGTATTGGAAAATATATGCAGTAAGCACAGCTCCAAATGCTTAGAAACCAGACGTTATTGGGCATAAAATGTCCACTTGACCCAATCATAAGCTAGACAGAAGACGCAAATGGAGAAATAATATCTTATGTTTATATATTGTATTCGTAGTTTGCGAGTAAATGTGCATATTATGTAGATGTAGTATCATTAACAAATTGGCGATGGCGCAGAAACTTTATAGCGTAGTCAGAGAACGCAGACAGTCTTATTCTGAAAGTGTTCTGAGATTTTTAACATAATTAAGTATGTACCTACCTTTTTTTTCCTACCTAGCTATTAGACTGCGAATAAGACTAAAGAATTATGTTCATTGAATCCTATTGAAGCTTTTTTATATCGAACTAGCTCCTACCCGCGGCTTCACTCGCCTGAAAAGTATTATTTTCACCAAGGTCAAATTTTATCAAAATCGGTTAAGTGGTTTAGACGTGAAAGTTTAACAGACAGTGAGAGTTACTTTCGCATTTATAGTATTAGTAGGAATTAGCAATTGCAGAGATACACAAACTATTAAAAATATTTTGATAGGTACTCGTACCTACTATGTTGATTTTTTTTAAAAGCCGCAATTGCTTTGAAGCTTTTTTTATAATAAATCAATACAACATATCACCATCAAAGAGTTGTCAAACAAATCAAAATAGCATATTTATGTGTGTCGTAAAAATCACGTGTACACGGAATAAAGTCTTTACGTTTATTCGGAATAGTGAGGTGCTTCGATAAAGTTGTAGCGCGTGATAGCCGCGGAGTGAGGATGCATGTACGCGCGCCGCTCCAATAACAATAAATTTTGTGCGTCGTTTGAAGCGCCGAGCGGACAAGGCGCGTCCTTACCAACTATGCGCTGAGTCCAGTTATGCTTTTCGTAAAGAATCGTGTGAATCTTAGTGGTATTTGCGAGGTCTAAAGATTGTGATGTTGGCACTAACCCCTTTTTTAAGGATGGGAAATCATCCAATAACTGCCTCCTATCTGGGCGAAGCGGGAGGGTGTGTCAGACTTTTACTGACTAAAACCCATCCGTGTTCCATCATATGCCCTTCGTGTTCCGAGGCCGCAGTAACTCTTTCGAACAATTCCGCAACCCCGGCAGGCAACGGCCCTCGTGCGGGCCTCGACAATTTTGCTGACACTCTTTGAGGCGCGTGTGGAACACAACGCCCGTCCTGTTTCTGCAAAAGAAATAATAGCATATAGTTAAAACGTATTAAACCAATCACAGCTAATTAATACACGTAATAAACAGGTAATACAAGTTGACAATGTGTCGCATAATTTTTGTGATAATTTTCGTTTGAAAAACTGAGCCAGAGTATTCTTATGGCAATCCAATAATAATAATTTCATGTAGCCACAAAAAACCTAGCTGTTTAAATATATTTTTTATCTAAGGAGGATGCCGTTATATTTTTTAGTTTATTTGTGCGTTTTACGTCTGTTTCAACTAAAATTTCTACTTTCAGGTTGATTTGAGCTTGTACCTGCTTAGCTTGGCTATACAAATGAAACATATAAAATAAAGTTTAGAAGCTGTTATTGAACTTGAAACGTTTGTTAATGCTTTACGCCAATTCAAAAAGATGTATAATTATAATAACATAGTCTTATCATGAATTGAGTAACATTGTAATTTTACATGTTCAGTTCTGATAAAAAAAAACAATGAACTGTACAAACAAAAGTTTGATTAAAATCACACGGCAAAATATACTCCGCCACAACGCAAGTATACTTCACAAATACGCTTTCCATGTGCCGCGCTGCTGTCACACGGGGTACAGATTAAGAGCGCGGTGTGAACTGCCTGCTATCTCCACAATACTTTAACACGTAAAAAGTGCTAATACAGCGATATGAGCCGGATTATAACAACGCATATTTATTGTATTTTACACCATTTTATTATTCAATCCATTTGGTCGTTCTGTAATAATACTAGGAGCTGGATTATGATTGGGATACCTTTTTCTTTGCAAAAGTGTAGATATTTTAGTGTAATTTTTGATATCCCTAAAGGCTTTATTTGACTGAAACAACGAAGGACTAATTGATTAGTTTTCTGCTAGCAATTCTAATACTAAAATCTATTTTGAAAATTTGTAAAATGATACAATGTAGTAAGTTCCTCTAAGAAAAGTTTCCACCATTCGGTGAGAAATTATTTGAAGTAATATTAGACTCATGGGTGACGTCACATTAAAGACGTTATCGCTATTAGAACCTGTTACATGATTATCTCCTTATTACCTAATTAATTTGTAGTGATTTGTATGTATCTGTTTGTTAGTGATGGATTTGAATAATTTAATAACATAATTTTAATCATAAATTATCAAAATAATTTGATAGCTTTATGATGATAAGCTGTTATTTATTTTATAACCATTAGCCTATGCTTTAAGGTAACTGACACGCTTTATCTATTAAGGTTTAAATGAGATTGGTTTTATCCCATTAAGAAAGCGTTAATCCGGTGTAACTTTACGGATTGCGTTATCATTATTTTTTATCGTAACCGATCAAACTTTTCCAAAAAGTAAGCGCATTAACTTACAAAAACAACGTTTATCCATGTTAATTTTTTCACACATTTCTTAACAAAACATCAGAGGATATGACATCATTTGCACATAAAATTCCCATATTATTTTTATGCAAATTGACTGAGCAATCATAACATAAATTCTTTAATATACCCACTCGGGATGGGGCAGCGTCGGAGGCAATAATGTCCCCCATAAGGAGTGTCGAGGATTTTGGGTTGACACACAAAATTAGCTTTGCTCTCAACTGCAGAAGCATATCGGTGCATCTTGCGGAATAAAATCGTATAAGGAATTTTATCGTTCAATCGGCACTGAATGAACGCTGATTAATTTATTAAGAAAAATAAAACACATGTTGAATGAATTGACAAAACAAGTTTCTCAGCAACACCTACTTAAAAACCTTCACACATAAGCGCGCTAAATATTATCAATTGCCTTATTATTATTTACTGTTATTAGATACCCAAACAATATACTTAGATAAATAGTATAGTTAATTACTGCAAAAATTTAATTAAGTTTCGTAATAAAACCAATAACAAAAATGAAATTTAAATTAATTGAATACTAAATTGAAAGCAAACAAAACAACATCCACACATAAAATTTAGGCAATTCAAATTAAATGATAAAAGGAAATAGATATAAATAGCCAAATGACAATCCACGCATTCGAGACATAACATAAATTAATTTTAATTTGTTGTACAAACCTTGATGATCGATACAGTAAAACTATAATGAACATCAATTTGTACTGAAATTAGCATATAAACGAGTATTTCTAACGCTTATGTTTATCGGTTCGCGTAGGACGAATGGTATGTTCTATGTTCACGGTATTTTATACAAAAACCAACACCAAATCATCAATTTCACAACACTATTGATTGCAAAAATATACGACGTGATAGTTTTCCCATAAAATCATGAGCAGATTCGAAATGTAAGCACATTAAGTTATCGGGCAAATTATCTCGTAGTGTGCTACAATATTTATTTGTTTCTCAGTCGGGACGGCAGGCTGCCAGAGTATTCTCTCCCAATTAGGTGGTTATTGACGTTTTACTGTTATCACGTTAATCTTGAAATGAGAAGCCGTATTTATAGTGCCATTGGATTTTGTACAAACGGAATACTTTCACTGTGTTCGGGTACTTTTAATACATTAACAGATTGTCATCTTCAAAACTTAATAATGTTGATTTTTTAAATTAATATCAGAGCAGTCATTTATTAATCTGACTCAACACGTATTGTAAAAACGATGAATGTCCATAGTTAGTAAATGAATAATTCAAAACATTCTTCAAACTCATGATTCAATTTTATTATAATTACATTGATGTATTAGACATAATACGAGTCAAGCAATAAACTTGTAACTTTAGAACAACACAGCTCATCCCACACTATAGATAAGGCTGCGCTACGACACAGCCCAAAGTCGACATTTATCCCAAAAAGGGAAGCTGTTAATAGAGTCATTCAACGTTACCGGCCGAATTATCTACAAAGAGAGAAGTCAGGCCGGTGTCGGTCGGAAATATAAATTTATTTGGTGGTTGTCGCTGCGACACGGGCGCCCGCACCTCTATCTCGCCGCGTAATCTTGAACATTGGCGTTAAAGAATTTAAATTATACGCTGATACAAATGAACGGGCGAACCCGCCTTATTTATTGCCTTAATCCAAATTATATTGACTAGGTTTCTTCGATTCGAATACGTCGTCACGTGATCCACAATATGTATAAAACGTCGAGTTATTGAATTATTATAAGCTCGGATTATCACCTGTGTACGTTGAGAAATTTTTACGCCTGTTATCATTAGCTTCAATATTACAAGTGTGGCTTAATATTATGTTTATGAATTATTTTATATTCGGTGTCATTGCTCCGTCGTTTATCAAGTAAGGCGACGTCATATCTGCCCTATAAATTCCAATTACTAATATTTCTGTTCGGGCGCACTAATTAAGTGCGGCAAGCAATCCGCGCGTGCGCATCGATCGGGCCCCGCCTGAAGACACCATTAGTCTTGCTACTATACTTCTTCATTGCCGCAGACATAAACATGTGTAAGATATGAATAATATTACAAACTTAACAAATTAGTTCAATAAATAATATATTTATATTGTTCCATTACGTGTTCTTCTTAGTCTTTATATAGCGTAGCTAATATGAATAAGAAATTTGTGTCTCGTTAATGTGTGGTATCCTAACCAATCCTCTTAGCTTATATTTTATGTGGTACGTAAATATGACACGTTCCAGCACTTTATTGTTTAATTGAAGATTAAATAAAACTTGAAATCCGAAATATTTTTTTAATTATTATTTATATCTAGATTATTTTAGAACAATGCTACTGTTAAAAAAAAAAGAGACGTTGACCTCTGAGTTTGTTTCAGTGTTTCTTCTCAGAGTAGGCAGTTAGGAAACACTGGCCTCATCTAGTTTACATTTACGAAAAAAAAAAGACGTGTGAAAGTGTTATTTATAACCTATTTGCAAAATAAACATCATTATTTCACTTAAACCACCACCAAAAATTAACAATATGAAAATATTTTCGTTGCACTAGACCAGTTTTATAAAAATAGCACAATCAATTTTAATCCTAATCGAAATGTCAGTTCCAAAATAATTCTGTCCTATCCGCTAATCACCATAATCAAATTTGAAACGTAGGTTAATATTTTTCTATGTGCAATATCTAGTCTAGTGGATTGTTGTGGTTCCGCCGGTGTTTCCAAGTGTATGTACCATACTTGATGAACAAAGTTTAATTGATTTAATAGATGCTCGTTATTGTGGGATAATAGTTGTATTATGTCTAGATGTATTTCAACAATGCTTTTACCCAAGAAGGTGTTACTTAACGGGAACACAGCGTTCTGTTGAGTTACATTGTCACTCAAGCGGGATAAATTGTGACTTTGAGTTACAGTGTTACTAATCGGTAATTTTTTTTCCCTAAGGGTAACAGTGTAACACAAAATGGTGTAACTCAGCGGGAACAAAGGACACAAACAAATAAAATATTTAAAAAATATTGATTATAATGATGGTGTAAACGTTCCTAGGTCTAGGAAGATGCGTAAATTTATAACATGGCAACTTCATCCCGAGCTTAAATGCTAATATGAACAGAGGGATCAACTAATTTAGACTATACGTCTTTATATAGACTTTTCCAATGGTTCAGTCAGAGAGCCTTTTATTTTTTTAGTAATAATAATAGTTTACGTAAGCAACAAGATAGAAGTATCATAAAAAGATGAATTAGTAAGTTAATCCTACCCTCAAATTAGTAGGTAGCTGAATAATCAAATGAACTACTGAACAACAGAAAGAGCAACTAAAGGAGCAGAGTGAGATTTTAGTCAGTAGAAGTCTGAGACTCCCTTCCGCTTTACCCACAGCGGGAGGATATGATGATTTCCCACCCACAAAAAAAGTTGAGAATAATCAAATGCTCGAAAATAAGTTTGAAATTACAACCAATATCATAGATATTTTTTGTCTTTGTCTTGATTTTGATCTGGGGGCACGGCAGTGCCCCCGCCAAGTCGAGCAAAAAGCGGCACGGCCGTACCATACTTTTCTCGAAGCAGTTCAGGCCATTTTCGACTCCCTATAACTTCGTTGTGGATAAAACTAGAAGCCTGAATTTTCAGTAACCAAGCAGGCATTGTATCAACACGGTATATTTCAAATTTCATTCAATTTGAACCAGTAGTTTAAGAATTATAATGAGTCAAAGTTTCTTAATTTTGTCACTCACTGACTGACCGATCATCAAAAGTCTAAGGCACTTCTAGCAGACATAGAAGCTTCAAATTTAGAATACAATTAGTGTTTAGTGTATGAATCAAGGAAAAACTAAAATATTTTTCAAGATACATCAACTGCATAAATAACTTTGTAATCCCATATATTTATATGGGATTACAAAGTTACATTTACAGTTAATTAATCAGTGTACCTGTATATAATTATGTATAATATAATGGAATAATAGGTGTAGATAGGTATCTAGACATCTTGTAAAATGGTCAACGGAATAAAAAAGCCAGAGAGAGGGCTTTAAGAAAATTTATTGTTGGTATACAAGAATTAGAAGGTACCGGAAAGGAAAAAAGTAGGACTATCTACAAAAAGAAATGAGATCCCATAAAAAAACAACACTTGTCAAAAAACCAAGTCTCGCAACTCAGTTCTTCTACCGTAAAAAGTTGTGAGATCCATGTAATACCAAGTCGGTTATTCGACTATTCAGTCTCTACTTAAGAGACCTTGGATCTCACAACTTTTTACGGTAGAAAAACTGAGTTGCGAGACTTGGTTTTTTGACAAGTGTTGTTTTTTATGGGATTATATTTTCTAATTTATATTTACGCCAAACCATTTTACGTAAATATGTACGTAATTATATAATGTATGTATTTGTAAGTTCTTATTCGTGAAAATGTTCTCTGAAACTTTTAGATTGATGTTAAGGTTTTATTTTGAGTACGGTGAGTACAGCACGTATGATGACAAAGTGAAGATCATGTGAAGTTCTATTAAAAAGCGAACATGCGAGAACAGTCTTTTTATTTAAATAACGACACACAATAAGTAGAAATAATAGAGCTAAATAAGCATTTATGTATCTAATAATAAACAATACTGATGCAATCAGGTACTAAGCTTGATGCGCATCTTACGTTTCTCTTCTAAAACCTTCTTCAAATCATTTATTTCTTTTGACGAAGAACTTACTAGGCAGATGTTGGATTTGTTTTTGTTTTTTCGTGCCAGTGCTCGCTCGGTCATGTAACTCTGGATAGACATTTTTGTCTGTTCCAGGTCTTGTTTAGCGGCTGTACTTTCATCTCTGATCATCTTTCTTTTCATTTCTAGTTCCTCCTTTAAACCTATTTTCATTGCACCCAGTCTTTCTTGTAGCTCAGCTAAAGACATTTCACAAAGAATACCCATTCCAGCTGTTTCAGTCAGATCTATTATTTTAGGGATTTTAGCTTTCTTGGCAATCATTGCTAATATTTTAATTTCTTTAATCATATTGATCCTGCGTTCTAATTCCTCTTGTTTTGTTCGAATAGCCTGTGCTAAAATCATTTCTGATTCTTTCTTTATTTCATCTGCGTTTTCTTTTTTCTTCGCAGCTATTTCACTTTTAGCTTGAAGTACGTTCAATTCAGTCAAAGAAAGTTTTTCAATTTGTTTATGATTTTTTTCCATTTCAAGCTTTCTCCACCTTTCTATTTCCTCATTCCAGCATTCTTTTTCTTTCAAAAATTCTTCGTATTTCTTTTTATTCTCATCTAATAATTTTTTCTTTGCAAGAACTGATTCTTCATGACTTATTTGACCCAACAAATGTTTTTTTTCTATATTCAATAGCCTTTCTCGTTCCTTTTCTTGTCTATCATATTCGATCAGTTCATCAATTTTGACAGTGTTTTTACAAAACTTCAGCGCATTTTGAAACCAAAGAACCTCTTCTTTTTCAGCTAATTGTATTCTCTTATTGATTCTTTTGACAGCTGCCACGTTTTCTTTAACTGGTGGAGGGTTTGATTTCAAGGAAAAAAATTGTTTTGGCTTTGTTTTTGAAAATTCGGATTCAATTTCGTCTTTGATTCCAGAAATTCTTTTGAAATATTTTTCCGATTTTGTTTGAGCATAGTGAAAATCTTTATTTTTGACATCGTTTAATAGATGCGTAGCTTTCTGTTTATTTTTTTCATGTATTTGTTTTAATCTCTGATCAATTGTTGATTTTGTTAGCATTCTAGCTTTTCTAGTGTTCGCAGAATTTGCAGGCGTTGCGGGAAAATTAGCTGAATTGTAGGTAGGCAGAGAAGATTTTCCCTTTCGGTTTAATACATTCGGTTGTATTGGCACTGTTGGAGGCTTTAACTTTCTATTCTCCATTTTTTTAACATGTTCTGCATAACTATGTGCCATATCGCTAAAGTAAGGCTGCCACTCGAAAAGTGGTCTTATGATCTTTTCGGTGGTGAATTTAGTGTCGTAACTATTTTGCGCTACTTGAGAAATAAAGGTCAATACTTCATTATTACTCAAAAACTTTGTAAATGTTGCAAGCAAAGACTTACTTAAATTGAAGAGACATTTATATAAGAAGTGTATATCTTTGGGCTCGCACTGGAAAGTGACAGCGTGTAAGATGATCATAAAGTAATCTTGGTCGTCCACTGTGAGCTCTTCAGATAAATGAGATGCTATCTCCTTCAAAAACGGCTCGTGTCTATAAATTCCCAGAAAAGATTCTGCTATCCACGATAGTTTCGTGTCATCAGTAGATTCTGGACATTTTTCTATGTATGTTTTCATATATTCGTAAGGTGATACCTCACTGGTGCCCCGATAATCAATTATTATATTTCTAAGCATTTTTACGTTTCCAGATGTGTGGTAGTAAACCATTTTTCAATGGCTTACCTTTTTACAATTTTTAAAGGTAATTTTTGAAACAGAATGAACACATGACATAAAATACAATATGACAAATAATTTGATTGACAGAAACTAAAGTCGATGTTTTTGTAATGTCACTTATTTCCGGCCAGTTCATACAATGAATGCTGTAAAATGAGTGAGCTGTGTAATGAGTTTTAACTATATAGAATAATGCAATACTTTTCCAATGTATTTGATATTTTAGTACTTTGTTATTTATATATTTACAGGTACATTCGTAACAAAAATAGTCCATCATTTTAGGGTCTATGTATGTTTGTTTGGATTTAAAGAATTATCATCGCCATTATACTAATCATGGGGAAAATCATGGGGAGGAGCTCCATAAACAATAATCAAACCAATTGAGATTGCACAACATGCTATTCTTAAGATCTGCACTTTTAAACCACGTCTTTTTCCTACCACCCTGTTGTAACAATATTGTGAAGTAATTAGTGTACGATAGCTGTTTTTACAAGGTATTAATACAGATTTAGAATATGACTCAAATCTAAAATATAGGCGAAGGAATAGAACAGTGTGTACTCGCAAACACCACCCTCATACGTCCTTTATTCGTTTTTTTTTTTTTGCATGTTTGGGCTCTTATATATACAACGTGTAACGGAAAACCTATATCTATCCACAAGGGCTGAAGACAACATCTGGTATGGAGACTCTATGCACAATTTCAGCTTATAAAAACTTTTTACCAAAAAATTATGCCAAAAACGAAAAAACAAAACTAAAGACACCGACTACCGAAATTAGAGTTATTTTTCTCTTTGCAGTGTTTTTTGGGAGTCGGTTTAATTTTATGGTAAAAAGTTTTTATTTCACTCTTTTTAGTTGGTCTATTTTTAATTTACCTAGTTACAAGAGCCTAAATGTCAACTACTTATAACCTTTTACAAAATATTGCTTTTCTCAATGCTGGGCCGTTAATTGTTGAGGAGTTCTCCTGGTACTTCACCATCAGCTCTACATCACCATATGCATTGTGACGAGCATAAAGTGCTTAACATCCTTATTCAAGTAATCGAATTGCAATCCACTCGATACTTATAATTGAGTAGTTTCGGCGGCCATGTATGGTCTTCATCATCAGTTCCACTTCCTCAAATGGTACTTTTTGAGAGCAACTGCACAAGTTACTATAATAAATACCCAAAACAACATAGGTGTGCCTATAATATTTGAAGAGTTCCCTAGGATCCCATTGATTTCTCTAGGATCCCATCATCAGATCCTGACGTTTATGAAAATGGGACCAATTTCGAAGTATACTCTTTCAATCAAAAAAAGAATTTTCCAAATCGGTTCAGCCGTCTTCGAGTAATCGATGATCATACATAAAAAAATAAAAAATAAAAATATACGCGTCGAATTGATAACCTCCTCTTTTTGTCGTCGGTTGAAAATAAGTGACTCAAATAATTAATACCAAATTATCGTTTTCATATGTTTCTTGGATGCCAATCATAACAGACCTGTCACAGCACTACGAGGGTTAATAACTTTCCGCGTGACTTGGCAATAACATGATAATTCTCTTCGTTCTTCTTAATTTGAAAGATTCGGTCTCTAGTATCAATGTATTGTAATTTCTAATAAGTTCCACACATGTAGACATAGGATTACAAAACCCTTGCCATATCATTTGTTATCATCCAAAGAAGCTGTGCACTTGATATATATATGTATAACAAAATCAACTCTTCAATTAATATCTCCTCTCTGATTAAGACCAAATGCAAAACTAGGGTAAAAAATTACTTACTAACCCTAACCTATGATGAAACAGAAAAGCTTATGGAAGTTACTAAATAATCAGGATTCTCTTCTATTTTACATATTTTCGAATGATTGATACTCTTTGGCACAATGTAGGAATACAACACACAATACACATTCACCCTCACACGTACGGTGATTCACACACGCACACTCATGCATACATACATACTCATACACACACGCAATAAACCTTTAACTTATTTAGATTAATCAGCTGTGTTGACCTCGCAAAATAACCCTAGCAAAACAGCTGACTAGGTAGCCCTTTTGAGTTTTATTTATATTGCTGTTTTATGTGAAACAAGTGAATTATATTTTTTAAGTAATATCTCATTGGGTTAGATAGAAACAATGATATTATACTAGGTATTTTCAGTAAAAAAAAATACTGAAAAACCCTGAAGAATGAAGAAAAAGCCGACGAGGAATTCCAACGCAGGGGGTCCAGAATCGTGTACCGAATCCCTGGTAAGCGTTTGTGCGTCGATGTCCCTGCCACCCTGTATAGTTGCAATATATACAACGTGTAACGGAAACTCCATATCTATCCAAAAGGGCTGAAGACAACATCTGGTATGGAGTCTCTATGCAAAGTTTCAGCTCAAAATAAGTGACTCACAGAATTGAACCCAAATTATCGGTTTCATATGTTTTTTGAATACCAATAATAACAAACGTGTCACAACACTATGAGGGTAACCACTTTCCACGTCACTTGCCAATAAAACGATAATACTCTTCGTTCTTCTTAATTTGAAAAATTCGGTGTCTGGTATCAATGTATTGAAATTTCTAATAAGTTCCACACATGTACACATAGGATTAGAAAACCCTTGCCATATCGTTTATTATCATCCAAAGAAGCCGTGCACTTGGTATGTATATACCCTTTAAATTACACGTTGTATAAGTGAGAAGATTGGCGCTGTATGCCGAGATACAGGTGTTTTACCTAGTTCGGCTGTAGATGATCCTATATTTTAATAATACTTTTTTTATATGTGCTAGTTTAAAGTAATATTGTAATCCTTTTTAATGCAAATATATAAATCTAAATATATGTACTCTAAAACTACGCTTGACATTAAAAAGACTTGGCTATAGACACTTGAACTTGCCAACATAGCAAGCCAAGGTCGGCGAGAAGAGTGAACTGTTACTGCTGAGGATTTATTTATTTATTAAAACTTTATGCAACACAAAATGTAAAAAGGCGGACTTAATGCCATAGGCATTCTCTACCAGTCAACCATGGGTGGTGAAGAGACATCATGGCAGGTGCATAAAAAAAATAAACTAAGTAGATAATATATTCAAAATAAAAGTCTTATTACAAGTATATACATAAATATACATATACATAAAGAACTAAAATAAACTTACATACATATTTATCATAATAAATACTAAGTATATATAATATATTAATAAAAAGTCATAGAAAGGGGGTTCTGAAAACTCTGCTTCCACTATTTGTTTTGAAAATAATCCCGCAACTTTCTCTTAAACGCATATTGACTGGTGGCCGTCCTGATGTCAAGAGGTAGTGCATTCCACAGAAGAATAGACTGTATATAGGAGGAATAATGAATAAAATCAGAAGTATGAGAAGGACAGAGTAGGAGAAGATTATTGGAAGAGCGCAGACTTTTAGCGTGTGAAGAACATAAAAATTGAAAATGAGAAATCAGGTAAAGGAGGGGTAGGAAAGTTTAGCAAAGAGAAAAGCATAGTCAAGGCGCGCAAATTTCTTCTCTGGCGAATGGGCATCCATTTGAGCTCGGTTCTATACCTCGATACGTGGTCATATTTTTTAAATTGAATATGAACCGGATAATATTTGTGCATGATTAGAAGCCACAGGCTCGCAAAAGTAGCATCCAAAGTGGGCTGTCTATGGCAATGATATAAAAGACTGAGATGTTAGTTTAAGGAAAATAGCCATAATTGACGCCATTTTCACACACACTACTAGGCTGAGAAGTCGTTTCATAGTTAAACTTTTATCATTTAGACTCAATGAAGTCATTTTTGATTGCCTACAGTCTGGTGACTACTTTATGATTCTATGGAAATACGGGCCTACTAGCACCTAATAGCTTGTAGCACTACCATCATGAAACTTCTCTTTGCAAGTTAGACTGTGGCGTCATTGACTTGGTATCCCTTTATGTATCAAGGGGCGTAGTACATATAAGTATATTTGATTGTATCTCTCTTCAGTCCATTGTTAGTCTATTGGTTATCTGGACTCTGGCAGGCACGTAACCTTAATTCGGTTAGTAAAAAAATAGGATCAAACATAAAACGGTGAAAAAATTATTGCATGCAATTCTGTTACACATTTTGAACAAAATATTTTCAGGTTTTATATATCTAAGAATATGGCTTTATACACATTACCTGGCTAACAGCCAGGTAATAGCTTTATCATAATAGTTTTAATCCTATCAATATGTTTGGAAATATTAGATATTACTTTGATACTGTGTTTGATTGGAGAAGGAGAGTAATTATATTATTGTATTATAGGAACAAAACAAATATATTTTTGAAAGATACGTTATTCCAGATGAATAAAGGAAATATTATTATGTAGGTAGGACCTAATTCTGGCTTTATTTTCTCTGGGGGACCGCCTGAGACGGCTCTTTAACAGCTGCCTCCGTATGGGTGTCTTTCCCTCTGATTGGAAGGAGGCTGAATTAGTCTTGTTGAGGAAGGAAGGTAGAGATTCAGAGTCTCCCTCTGCATATCGTCCCATTTGCCTGTTCGACGAGGTTTCTAAGCTATATAACGAAAGAATAATTGTCGAAAGACTAGTCGCACCTGTTGCAAGTAGGTCCTGACCTTGCTGATTGCCAATCTAGTTTCCAACAGCCGCGTTCCACAGTGGATGCAATTTTACGCGTCCGCTCGCTGTCGGAATAGGCCGTGTCTCGGGGTGAGTTGGCGTTGGCAGTAAGTTTAGATATGTAAACGCTTTTAACTCCCTGCCCTGGGAAGCAATACGGGCAGCACTAATTTATCACAGAGTGCTTGCCTGCAGCTCATCGTCGAGGCTTACTTTTGCGACTGGCACATTCACTATGTGGGCCGGGATGGTAGCGTTTATCGGAGGGAGATTACGTGTGGAGTTCCGCAGAGGTCGGTTTTAAGACCGCTCTTGTGGGATCTCGCATATGATGTGGTCCTACGTGTCGATCTCCCCGTTGTTGTAAATATCGTTTGTTACGCAGACGATATCCTAGTATTAGCCAGCGGGGACACCTTCAGCGAAACTACCCAGCTTTCCGAGCAAGGATTGGCAAAGGTTGTGGCATCATTCCGCGGGCTGGGTTTAGAAATAGCGCCCAACAAAACTGAGGCGCTATGGTTTCATAAACTTCAGAGGACCAAGGAGCCACCCAGCTTGACAGTGACCGTTGGAGATGTGCAAGTCCAGATAGATAAATACATAAAGTATCTTGGCCTAACTCTCTCTCGGACAGCCGGTGGGGCTTCGAAGAACATTTTGAGAGCCTGGTCTCCCGCGTCGGGAGGACAGTGGGTGCTTTGCATAGACTGCTGCCCAATCTCGGTGGGCCACGGGAAGAAGTTCACCGCCTTTACGCTGGCGTCGTGCGACTAATGGTCTTTTATGGGGTGCCTGTATGGTCAAATAGACTGTCTAGCGTCCGACGTTGTAGGACTAAGATCAACAGCCTACAGCGGAAAATGGCAATTCGTACTGCACGCGGGTACCGAACAGTGTCCTTTGAGGCGCAAACACTCCTGGCACGCTTTTCACCACTGGACATCCTGGCGGATATGGATGCAAAGGTAAATATAACCGAATTTGCACCATGCGTCAGGATGGCAATAGCGTGCCGGGAGTCTTACTCGCTAGAATGAGGCAGCAGGAACGGCGAGACACACTTGAACAGTGGTGCGAGCGGCTGCAGCAGCCGCAGATCTCGCGTAAACGTGTTGTCGAAGTTGTACTGCCGCTCTTCGAAGCCTGGCTGAAAAGAGGAGAGCGCATCACAAACCAGCTCCCTCAGGTACTCATCGGGCACGGTTGCTTCGGTGAGTACCTGAAAAGGATTGGGAGATAGGCCACTGCAAATTGCCACCACTGCAATAGCGACCTTGATTCTGCGCAGCACACGCTGAAGGAGTGCCCTGCGTGGGCCTTTGGGCGGTGAATTTTGTTCGCAAAAATCGGGCAAGACCTGTCTCTGCCAGCAGTAGTGTGGGCTATGCTGGCAGAGAACGAAAACTAGTAGCCTCCTTCTGTGATAAAGTGATAGTCCAAAAGGACGCCGCTGAGCGGGATCGTGAGAGGGCCGATCCCACTCGCAGGAGGAGGCATCGAGGAGGCAACCAGGCGGTTGCCTCCTCGATGCCTCCTTCTGCGACGCTTAAAACGCCGAAATCCTGCATACTTTATTTGAGGCAGGTGGGACTCTGGAGTCGCGGACGTTCAGTGTGGGGACTCTGTCCGCCTATCAAATGATCCCTGGAAAGATGGTGGCACAGTGATGACGTGCCACCTTGCACAGCGAGACTCAGGAGAGACCTCTTTACAGTCTCCCCAGAGATGTGCCGTAATAGACGTTGCACAGAGGAGGCTCCGGTGTGGTCTTTTTAGAGGTAACGGGGCCTTTTATATGTGCTGAGGGTGATCACCGGGGTGGTTTTAGTGAGGCAAGAATCCCACAATTCGTGGTCTTTACCCCGAAAGTCCAGGCGCCTTTTGAAGGGTTCACCCCGATAACAAAAAAAATATTAAAAAGGTATGACCCAATTCAAGCCAGGTTTCCTAGTATTAAACATCACCTTTAGAAACCGAGCAAACGTAATACCGTAGGCGAATGAAACGGGGCAGCGTTGCATAAAGAGTGATCAACATTCAGTATAGTGTCAACACATCGGGCTTAAACTGGAAGTTAAAACTTTAAAAGGATGCAACGGCAATATTAACAGGCGATGGACCAAAAACATCTAACGACGACCAGCGTCGACTTCGATAACCTCGTACAAAAAGTCAAGTAGGTAAATCAATCGTCAGTCAAACCTTCAGTTCATCATACATTCCCGTCATCCATCCATGCCGACGACGGGAGTATTTAATTAGGTAGCCGGCCTGTTTTCGCCGGGTGCGCCATTAATCAATCAGTTTGGACGCGAAGCTATTATTCGACAGCTCGACACCTTAGGCCGCTTCGATACGCGCAAAGTGCAAGTCATATACTCCCTCTTAAAATATAATAATCGTGTTAAACACGCGACCATAAAAGCCATATTCGATTAGAAGCATTTTTAATAGGTTCCTGTCTTGTTATCTCGGACCATTGTCGGTGTAACGACGTATCGGTTTTTGTTCTCTCTCTTGATAATTACTCGCACCTCGTAATGCCACAAGTAGGAGTTAGTATGTTAATAGAAGTTCGGGATTTCTTGTGTAGGCCCTGTTAAGTAGCTATTATAATAATTGCGTGTGAACGAGCTTTTATGCGTAGTAGTTAACACTGTCACGTGTTTGAAAAGTGATGATTGATTGATATAAGAAAATAGAAAAAAAAAATATCCTAATACGCAGATAGTTTTAACTCATTATATTTATAATCGTACTAGCTGTTGCCCGCGTTATTCGTCTGAAAATGTGGAAATTTCACTCATGCATTAAACTAACTTCATCACTATTTAATCGATTGTTTTGGAACGCATACACGACAAACATACATAACAAATACTAATTATAAATAAAATTTATTATTATTTCTCTGTGCGTTCGAAAATAGTATAAGTATCTTATATGACGTATGTATATTTTTGCCCCTTTTATATAATACTAGTACTCACGCGGGGCTTCGCTCCCGTGGATTCTATCACGGTAAAAACATAACTCTCCTTTTTTGCAGTCGCGTACAAAGTAACCTATAACCTTCCTCAAGCTTCAAGCTACTTCCATGCCAAATTGCATCCAAATCCACCCAGTGCTTTCGAAGATTAGCGCGTTCAAGCAAACAAACAAACAAACTTTTCCGCTTTATAATATTAGTATAGATGGCTAATTACCTACTTGAAATCTTTGTACATACATATATCACTGTTTAAATTTTGCGGTAGTCCTCAGCATTTTAGCAATGCAGGCAATGATATCAAGAATGGCGTAACTTATTTGAGTAGTCATCTAAAGCTTGCAGGTAGTTTGATGTTTATGCACACCGGGTCACTTGATTACTCTCACGCAAAAAAATATATTTTTATATAGAACATTCTAGAGCTTGGCGGAGGCTTCTCGTTAAAATTTACCTTTAACAGTATTACACGATATTCTGGAATACCCTTTCGATTATTCCTGTTTTGAACTGGAAATCGCTAGAATAGTATGCCAGGACTATATAATGAGATGGACACTTGTTTACTCTCATTAGTTGTTTTGAAGCAAACGTTGACGTTAGACGTGTGACTTTTTTTGCGTGAATCACTATACCGTGTCTATTCGAAACATTTTCGTGTTATAGCTAAACGTTTTAAATACGTTGCGAACAATGGGTAGAGGGAAGACCTTGAGCATAGAAGAGAGAACTAAAATTTCTACTCTTAAATCACAAGGATATTCAAATAGAAAAATTGCTGGAATGATTCATCGGAGTACTTGGGTTGTAAACAATTATCTGCGAGACCCAGAAAATTACGGAACAAACCGCAAAGGACGTACAAAATTGGCTACGACACCTCGCGAACGTCGTCTTATCATCAAAGAAGAAGCATCGAATTCGGCTAGTACAGCGAGACGAATTGCGTCAAGAGTTGGTACTTCAGTAAGTATTAGAACTGTAAGGCGAATAATCGCCAAAGCGACTCATTTACAGCGCAAAAAACTAAAAAAGAAGCCACCATTAACAAATCAACATCGTGTTTCCCGATTGGAATTTGCTCGAATTCATATGACGTGGAATCATGAGTGGAAGAATGTGGTCTTCTCTGATGAAAAAAAGTTTAACTTGGACGGACCAGACGGATTTACTTATTACTTTCATGATTTAAGAAAAAATTAAAAACTTTTATCGAGGCGACATAGTAGCGTTGGATGTGTAATGATTTGGGGTGCCGTTTCTGTGCATGGGGCGGTAAATTTAGAGATTTTATCGGGAAGACAGACTGCTGAAAATTATAAACAAATGCTTCAGTGCAAATTTAGTGAAATTGATAAATTATTTAATGGTCAGACATGGATATTCCAACAGGACAATGCCAGCATTCACACTGCAAGGGTTGTTCAGAGCTGGTTCGACAAGAATAAAATTGATGTTCTTCAATGGCCAGCCCATTCACCTGACCTAAATATAATAGAAAATATTTGGGGGTGGCTTTCAAAACAAATATATGCTGATGGAATGCAATATAACGATAGAAAATCATTGATTTCTTCGATTAAGTCCGCTTGGTCAAAGTTACCGCAAAAGTATATAATTAGTTTATATGAATCTATCCCACATCGTACTTATGAAGTGATATTAAATAAAGGATATAAATACACATTAAAATATATTACTGTCGTTTAGCTTTCAGTTTTTCTTTGATGAGAGTAATCAAGTGACCTTCCCTATTTAATACGAAGAAGAATTTTTAGTTGATTATTTTTCTAAAACTAGGATTAAATGACATGAAGAGTATTTTATTGATGTGTTTTTTTATTTTATCCTGTTATTATAAATATGCATCTTTACTAAGTAAGAGAAGTTGATTTTTTTATGAGAGAGTAATCAAGTGACCCGGTGTGTACATAGTTTAGTTGGTCCCCAGGCCTCTGCAGGTGATTCTTTTTATTCAAATTAATCATATAATGCATGATAATGATAAATGATATTTATTTTGCAAATTGGTTATTAAATAACACTTTTACACGATATGTTTTTGTTGTGTGTTTCCTAACTGACTACCCTGAGAAGAAACACCGAAACAAACTCCGGGATCCGTCTCTTTTAGAGTCTATATAATCTATACAGGTTAAATTATATGGGAACCTTGTAGGTTACCGTCCAGCGTCTGAGGCGATTTTTTGAGGAAAGATGCTCACAGATTTTAGTGGGCCTGTCTATACTGTGCAAGCATTTGTCAGATGACGTACAGCTAAACTTAGAATAAAAGAACGTATAGATAACCTTATAAACCCATGGCATATCTCATAGTACTTGTTCATCATGGTTAAAACGTTGCCTTCGCCAGTCGGTGCTGGTGGCGAGGTGGCCATTTACCTTCGTAATTATATTTCCTTTTCTATTGTTAACATGTCCGCACAGCCGCTTCCTCCGAACGCTGGTGAACATCTTTTCATTGAAGTTGAACTTCACCACTCTAAAATTCTCGTTAGAGTCTACTACAGCCCTTCTCTTTGAATTAATTTATTTTCTTCCTTGGAGAGTATTTTAGAAACTTTAATTCCCTCTTACAGTCATAGTATAATAATGAGTGATTTTAATATATGCCTCCTTATAAAAGACACTCGTTCCAAATCTCTCTTTCACATAGTAGAATCAACCAATCTCTCCATTCTCGATCTTGGTGCCACTCACCATTTTCCTAACTCTGTTCCTTCAATGTTTGATCTTATTTTTGTCTCATCTCTTAGTCACATCGCTAAGCATGTTCAATATTCAGCAGATGCCTTTTCCTATCATGACCTAATTTTCACATCTTTTAAAATTCGCCCCGCTAAGCATAAGTCCAAAACTATTCTGCTTCGCAATTTTGATGAGATGAACATTGATTGCCATGGAGAGGATGCCAACAAAATTGACTGGACGCCTCTGGTTGCTTCGTCATCAGTCGACGAACAGGTTGATTTTCTGACTTCTGCAATAATTCAGCTTTACGACAGACATGCACCTATTCGAGCTGGGAAGGCTAAGCATAGAAGAGGCGCCTTGGCTGACGGATGAAATTAAACTATTGAGAAATAAAAAAGCAGCGACGAAATTTAAGTTTAAAGTTACACCCAGTGACACCAACAGGGAGAAATTTATCTCAATTAGAAATCACTGCAGCAAGGTGTGTAGAAATGCAAAACGCCAACATATCTATAATTTGGTTCAGAGTAGTGATCCAGCTAAGGTCTGGAAATTTCACAAATCATTGGGTATCGGGAAAAAGCCTGATGAAACGATTCCTAAAGACATTGAATTAAAGTCACTTAATAATCATTTTTCTACTTCACCTTGAATAGATGGGGCTACTAAAACTGCTACTCTAAGTTATCTTTCTAATCTTTCGATACCTGATTATTCCCTTTTTGTCATAAGTCAATTTACTGCTTGTGATGTTAAAAAGGATTTTTATGTCGATTACGTCCAACGCTGTGGGTAGTGACTGTGTCAGCCGTAAGATGATCATTCCCATCCATGATAAAATTCTTCCTTAATTTCTCAATTTCTAGTAGTGTCTTTCCACAAGCCTGGAAAGATGCCCAAATTATCCCTTTACCTAAAAAAAACTCATCCTGCATCTTTTTCTGACTACCGATCCATTTCTATTCTCCCATTCCTATCCAAAGTTCTTGAAAAGCTTGTCCACCAACAACTCAGCTCTTTCCTTTCTAAGTATAATCTCCTGAATTCCTTCCGATCTGGTTTCCATCCTGGTCACAGCATTACCTCTGCACTAGTTCATATTACGGACGATATAAGGTCTGGCATGGAGATGGGGAAGTTAACTGTACTTGTACCACTAGACTAGTAATGCCTTTAATACAGTTGACTTCGACATTTTGCTCGGCATTCTATTCGTAGTTGACTGGTTTTGTAGTTACCTGTTTGGTCGCCAGCAGCGTATTTTCATTGAGGACTCCTTTTCTTCTTGGTGTGATACCTCTGCCGGTGTGCCGCAGGGTGGTGTTTTATCTCCTTTACTTTTCGTACTTTTTATAAATGCTATCACTCAACGATAATCTTCTTTCTACCACTTGTATGCTGCTGATCTTCAAATTTACACCCAAGCTCCACTTGTAGAGTTAACTGATGCCATTGAAGCTATTAATTTGGACCTCACTCGAATTGGTGACTGGAGCGCTGAGTTTGGGCTGAAAATCTATCCTGTTAAGACTCAGGTTATTGGTGTTGGTAGTTCTCGTACTATCTCCAGGATTGATTGGACGGCACTTCCCCAGGTTTCTTTCAATAACACCTTCATACTGTGAAGAACCTGGGAATACAAATTGACGACACCCTTTCTTGGACTAAACAGTTACAGGAAGTTAGTCATAAAGTATTTGCTTCTGCAGGCTCCTTGAGACCTTCGTAATCTTCTTCCTATCTCCACTAAAATTACAATTGCACAAACTCTCCTTCTCCCTATTCTGGACTATGCTGATACTAGCTATCTCGACTTGTCCCAAGACCATTTAGACAAGCTAGAGCAACTTCAAAATCAGGTTTATATTTGGCTTGTGCAAATATGACTACGTTTTTGATTTCCGCGTTCAGCTCAAATGGCTGCCTATTAGGTTTCGTCGGAATCTTCACTTACTTTCTCTACATTATAATGTGCTCTTCAATCCTTTTACTCCTTTTTATCTTAAGGAACGCTTTCAGATCCTCTGTGACACACATTATAGGCCCTTTAGATAATAGAAAAATTTAGAGTTAATTATTCATATGCATTCCACTTCTCTCTTTGACAAATCTTTCACTATTCAAGCAGCTCGTTTGTGGAATGCATTACCCATAGAAGTGAGGCGTGCTCAAACGTTACCAGCGTTTAAAAGAATGATGAAGGAGCATTACCTCTACCTATAACTTTTCCCCTTCTTTCTCAAACATGTAATATTTATGAGTATATGATTTTTGTATTGTATGTTTGTATTTTATATTATTATGTTCTATTAATATTATTTATGTTGCTTGTACACTGACAGCCCTTAATCTGTCTCCTATAATTTTTGTCCATCCAAAAGTTGTCTGTAAGAGATCGCCCTGTGCGATAAGACCGCCTATTGTACACTAGTTTAAATTTTTGTATCCATAGAAATATTGTGAGGTGTACAATAAAGTATATATAATAAATAAATATTATATCTAAATAGTCAATACAATTTTATTTAAAAAAGATTTGAATATAGATGAGCCATTTAACTATTACCATAGGTTCAAACTTAGCCCGCGAAGTCGTCTGCGTAGGTTTTACTGTCTACTTGCAAAACTTAGAAGTCTGATGTTGTAAGCAAATCGTACTATATAGAATATTTAGATGCTCATGTAGTTTTCTTTCAAATCAAATCAAAACATTTATTTGCATAACACAGGTTGACAAGATGTTACATACTATTTTATATTAGTGTATCACTATAGGTATTATAACCTTGAGGTTAAAAATATAACTGTACCAACATTTGCACACCTCTTGAGAGGTGTGAAAATATTGTCAATTTCCTATACTGGCTTTTAAAAGCAATCTTATAGAAATTGGGGTTAGATTTGACAAATAAACTTAGTTCGTAAATATATAACGAAGGCAATGTTAATATTTTTAATATTTTAAAATGCGGTTGACAACTGGTTGTACTATCTAGATAACACATTGCTCTAATGCATTTCTTTTGAGCCTTGAATGCGTATTCCTTATTCACCGAGTTACCCCAAAATATCGTGGACAGAATATACAAGTAAATATTATACCATAACTTTTCAATGACATTTGATTTTAATAAAATAGCGCTTACATTCTTCTGCCAATTTAAATTATTGTGTTTACCTGTGAAAACTCCATAGATCTATACAGTAGTTTCGGAGAATTATGCTATGTAGGTAACAAACGACTGAATACTTACTATTATATATACTTACCACTTCTTTACCACTTGTCTAATAAACAGATAAGGTTCTGTTTTATTCTACAAGTCTGAATAGATAACTAGTCTGAAAGTAACTCCGGTCACTCCGATCATAAGAAAGCGGTGGCTTATTGACTCTGTCAAAATTAATTCAACTTTGAACACAAATCAATTTCAACATAATATTAGCTGTCAGGGCATGTCAAATTACTGCCTTTAATTAACGATGTGGCTCGCCTTTCTCACGTCACATAAATGTCTAATGATTCTCGATTGTACGTAGCTGGTATTGTTATTTTTGAGTCTTTGTGCTTTATTTCACTTTTAAGTACGCTTACAATTGGAGTGGCGGAGTGATATTGAAGGGTCTTTTGAGGTAGGTAGTCAGTTAATTAATCAAAGGATAGGCTGTACCTGTGAATTGATTATATCTGTTTGAAAAAAGGGGCTACTTGGTTATCCAGATTTAATATTAGTACTTAGTAGCTATCTTGTATACGACATTCAACCATAATTTAATTTATTTTGAATGCGATAGATAAATATATTACATATCTGCACTTTCCCTTCATACAAAACTTTTAACCAAGAATTATATAGTATTCGATTGGTTGCGCGCAAAGACTATAAAACCACTTGACCGCGCATACAGTGCCCGACGCACGAAAACTATTAGCCTTTTTGCTCCTATATATTGGCTACTATATGCACAAACCATTTTATTTGTGACCAAGTGTTAGACCTGTGTGCATTCTAAATAATTACAAATTTTAAATTTTTGTATCCAATTTATAACGCATAATAATGCCTTCATGCGCGCTGAAGTGGTGTGGAAAACATTCCCAGACATCTATATACTAAATGGATGACATAACTATTTATCAAAAATGAAAAATTACACAAATTATTTTTTATTTAATCAAATTATAAGCCACCTATTTAAAATGGTGGTTTAGGTGAGCAAGCTCACGGTTGAGTCACGCGTTGATGTATTTTGGAAAAGTCTCTTTCTTTCATTAAGAAGTTCTAATTCTTTTATCCCTTTCTTTCCCTTTGTATTTTCATCGTAAAAATCTGTGCTGTTAACTTTAACGTCTGAATACGATATCGACAATTACAAAATTAAACTTTTTTTTTTAAATCAGTTCAGTTACTATCTACCTATCTACTTTTAACTGACTTTAAAAAAGAAGGAAGTTCTAAAGGTTTTTCTTCTGTGTGACATGCATGTTTTCATTTAAGATTTCCGATGATTCCAGAATTAAAATTACAATGGATAGATCAGGTTACTAGGGAATATTGGTTTCTAGTTTTGTTTTTATTGATGTAATATTGAGAAGAGTAAAATCGTAAAAACAAGATACCTATAGCAATCCTCAATCTTTTTAGGCTTCAAATAGTATGGCGGACTCTAATACTAATTAACTTGGGCCTTAATTAAAATATTTTTACTATGGGATTTTTACTCGGTATTTTTACAATGTTAACATCAATTTTATCGATATCGACTACTTTCCCTTAACCAAGTAGACCAATCCCTAACCAGGCATTTTGACGCATTTTTATTTTGAACTGACCAGTTACAGCTCTGCATTTCTCTCTCCCACACGACCTGAAACAGTGGGTCGTGTTCTTCAAAGAAATCGGCCTCTACGCTCTCTAGTGGTTATATACTCTCTGGTTGCACGCGTAGAACTCTTGAACAAGTTTCATGAATTTTGGTGTATAGATATGTGCCTCAGGCTGGCTGGACAAATCTTCAAAATAGCTTGCATTTAACTAGGTCAATAGTGCACTTTATGTGACGGCTAAACACCCTTATTTCAGTGTTTGTGACACTACAGAATCTTAGATAATCGATCGAAAACGAGTCCAGCCAGCTCGAAAAACCACTTTTCGCTGGTCTCTCAATCTCGGTAACGAAAGTGATTTTTACGACTTTTTGCATATCAACGGGCGTCACATAAGTTTGTGACAGGCATCGAGCTGAAAGTGTTGTGATACGTACAGTGGTTTAGTAGAAAAATGCAAAAATCTGTGTTCAGCCATCTTGAATTTACGTATAAAACTTCTGGCTGACACTTCCGAATCTCAATAACGTACCGCATGACGCAGGTCCTCACCGGACACGGAAGTTTCGGGAGGTACCTGTGTCTGATGGGAAAGGAAGAAACGCCTGGGTGTCACCACTGCGAGGGTCGCCCTGAGGACACAGTAGAGCACACGGTGCAGGACTGCCCAGCTTGGGCAGAGCACCGACGTGTCCTCACGGCGGCGATAGGCGGAGACCTCTCGCACCCGGCATTGGTCGAGGCCATGCTGCGGGGCAAGAGGGAGTGGGAAGCGGTCGCCTCCTTCCGCGAAGCAGTCATGCTTCCGAAGGAAGAGGCGGGCCATATGAGGGAGAGCACGGCGTCCTCCCTCCAGCCCAGCCGCAGTGGTAGACGCCCACGGCGTCGGACGTCGGCCGACGATCTCCGGCCACCGTAGGCGCGGGCATGCGGACAGCGAGTAAAGGGCAACTCGCTGTCCGACCATGGACCATGCCCGGGTCGACGGCGCGTTGTGTTCCACGCGCGCCTCTAAGAGCGTCAGCAACATGACGAGGCCCCCCCTGCAGAGGGCCGAAGCCTGCCGGGGTCGTGGGACTTATCCCATTACCGTGACCCCGGTACGTAAAGGGTTATTGAAGGAACACCGCGGATTTTAGTCAGTAAAAGTCTGACAGTCCCTCCCACCCTGCCCGGGGTGGGAGGACTTATTTGATAATTTTACCACGCTAAAAAAAAAAAAGGGAGACACATTTTAACACTTTGGAAGCGTATATCTTTTAAAGATTGACTTTAAAAAGAAATTGTTTTAGGAACCGATATTATTTTTAAAGACCTGTCTATAGATACCACACATGTAAAGGTTTAATGAAAAAAAAATTTTACCAAAAATATTTTTTTTTATCAAAGCTTTATAAGACCTTCAGAGGAATTCGAAGATATTATGTTAGTGATTGTGCAAATAGGAACTGAACAGTGGACTGTTGCGCTCATGAAGCCACTGTTATTTACTACTTGGCACATGCTCGTTATAAATAAAAAATTATAAAACAAGCTGAAATATTGACCTCCATGTTTGATGCGACTGGTATAACGACTACTGTTGAAGAAAACAGTGACGATGATTGAATGTTCAGTATATATCCGTAATTATGTTCATATTTTCTTTCTTCTTTTCATTTTTCTTGAATGTTATTCTATTTTTTTTTTGAGTATTATATAAAATTATATACATTATACCATACATATTATATACATATATATCACAGTAAGTTGATTTAATAAGCTAGTATTATCCTATATATATAATGCATTTGTAACCCTAGCGATTATTGTTTTCATGTATCGTATCCAATTATTAATCTGTGAACAGCGTTGTGGGCTGCAATATTGTTTATAGTGTTTTGTGTATTTATTGTTTCTATGTTTTATATTGTGGCTGTTTGTTGTTCCTCTTGAATAAAATAAAATAAATAAATTTTTGTATGATTGAATTAATTATAATAATTATTTCGTTTTCATTATTTCGTAAAACTACATACTTTAATTGATTTTTATTTTTTAAGCTACGTTCCACCAATTCGACCCTTTTATAACTTTGACATGTAATAGCTAACTAACTAACAAATAACATATATTTTTTGGTAGGTGTCACTTTAGGGGTTGGTATTAAAAACCGCCCCAAAAAAATACTTCTCGTTTTTTACACTTTCTGATATTGCAATAAATTAAAAAAAATATATTATAATTAGTTTATTGATAGTTATATACGGTTTCAATTTCATAAAGATATCTTGCATAGGTACTGAGAACAAAATATTTTTCGTTAAGGGTTATCACCCCCATTATTCCTTTACTATAAGGGTTAGGAGTGTGAGATTAAGTGTATGGCTATTTTAGATGAAAAACAAAAAAACAAGGTAAGAATCCTTCATCAGACGCGGGTGCAGTTTTCATATGCTTAACCGGCTAGATCCTTTGATAGTTAAATAATTTATGGATCAATACTTAAATATTTAAATGAAAATCGTAAGCTAATTCCGCTTGTCCTCTAAAATTAATAATAATTTCAGGCGTGACAGCTGAAGACGCTGATTGGGAAAGCCTCTGGGTTGGGCCTTAATACCGCGCCAACTAAATCCATACAAACCAACTCCATTGAAACCGTTTGATTACGCCACTGCTCGCGCCGAAGATGTAGATGCCCGTCACTCTGCTCGACTCTGTCGTACCTACCATAATACAGTTTAGCCAGGCGAATAGTTTACGTTAAACTTGGAGGTAAAAATCGTTCTGCAATGGCAGCTATTTCTAAATATTTTCTTTGGTAACTTTTTGTTATTTGCATTTGCAAGGCTTTCATTACTAGGAAAAAGAGAAGTATTTTTGAAAAATAAGGATAAGATTTCTCAACTGTCTTCGGAATAGGATATTTTTTTACAGATATTGCAAAAGACCTAAATAACAAAATGTCACCGAAAGCAATTACATCTTTCTTTTTGCGAAATTTTCCTGAATTGTGCCATGAAAAAAACATTACTATCAAGTAAAATGTAGAAAAGGACACGGAATACAATTTTTTGGGCCAGAAAACCTTCAAAGAAAATCCTACTAAAACTTAAATACCACTTCCTCAGAATTAGAATACAATTTAGAAATTGTAGAACAACATTGTGAAAAGTTTTCTTTTTAAGTAGACATAGAAAGTAGACTTACAACAATTCAACCCATATTATCATATAGGAAAAAGAACAGAGTTGATTTAGTTTATAGAAAAGTTTGGAGGCTACCTAAATAACATAGACTTATTTTATGCGCAAAAAAAAAAAATATATATAAAAAATCCACGTCGTCTGGTTTTCAAAAATTGTAAATTAGCAAATAATAAAATTATTAGCATTGTAGGCATTTGTACATAGTGCAAAGCCAAATTAGTATTAGAATCTTCTGAACTAACAAATAAATTAATTCAGTTCAATTGTAAGTTATTTCGATATGATGAGAAATTCATTCATGATGTTACAAAGAATATCAAATTAATACAGTTGTTCGTATTTGTATCACCAAACCACGGTTTTTCATCCATTAAAGAAAACACCTTAAAATATACTAAGTCCAACATAAAACCTACAATATTGGTAACCCTACTGCAGTGTTTGTATGGGAAAAATTAAATGATCAAAATCTTTGGAATTATGCAAAGTTTCTCCGTCACAAATTCAGGTTATCATTATCGTCCCCGTCACAACATTTTGAATACATTTTGAAGGCCGTAGATCATCAGGCAGTGGAGATTCATGTGTCCAGCCAGCTTGAACTTAGGCTGGCTGGACATTATGTTTTTATTGATTACTCGTAAACCCTTACATGTGACGCCATAAATCAAACGTTATTACTGTCACACATTGCGTCACTAAGTTTTAGTAAAGGAATCATGTTCGAAAACGCTCCCGTTATTGAGATTCGGAAGTGCCAGCCAGAATATTTATACGTAAATTCAAGATGACTGGACTCAGTTTTTTGCATTTTTCTACTAAACCTCTGTACGTATCATAAAACTCTTAGCTCGATGCCTGTCACAAACTTATGTGACGCCCGTTGATATGCAAAAAGTCGTGAAAATCACTTTCGTTACCGAGATTGAGAGACCAGCGAAAAGTGGTTTTTCGAGCTGGCTGGACTCGTTTTCGATCGATCGATCTTAATTCTGTAATGTCACAAACTCTGAAATAAGAGTGTTTAGTCGTCACATAAAGTGTCCTATTGACCTAGTTAAATGCGAGCTACTTTGAAGATTTGTCCAGCTAGCCTGAGTCACATGTATAAATTGACTGAATTTAGTTGAATTTTTCTTTGATTTCATCTCCGACGTACAAGGGGGCGGGACCACTGGTAATCGTCATCTGCTCATCCTTTCCCCAACTATGTTGAGGTTGGCTTCCGGTCTAACCGGAAGCGAGTACGCGCTAAGCGCTTCTCCTCTACATTTATTGTGCGCACAGCTAAGGTACTCTCTGCCGGCTTCTGTATTCCATGCCACATGTGACCCGTTAGCCTTTAAAGCAAGAGTGAACAGGCATCTTCTGGGCTCGCTCGTTTGAACCTAGACCTCATCTTATACTTACCATCAGGCGTGATAGAAGTCAAGAGCTGGCTCATTCGAAAAAAAAGAGTAGTAGTGTTTTAGGTACATGCAGCGATTGAACATCTGACCATCACAATCCAATACCTGGGCAGCACGATAGCCCTTGGCAAAACCAGTGTCAGGTTTTTTGCTTCTGATCACCGGTACTGGAACCAATGGCCTAATGGCCTAGTGATAAGCCCGCCCATTGTAACACCCTTTGTAGTTTTTAAGTCCTCATTTAATTCTGTTATGGTGTACAATAAAGAGTATACAGGGTTATTGGTAATACGTCCCGATCCTGTTAAGGGTGTGTAGACGAGGTCATTAACTAACAAATAAAATGTTCCGCCGTCAAAATAGATTAGTGATTTTTAGGAGAAAAAAAATATTTATTTCATAAAACGTTGCAAAAATCATAAAAATAAAATAAGTATTGGATCTCTTTTTTCAAAAGTACGGAGGTTTTTAATTGTTTTATGTTTTCATATTATGCGCAACTTAATTTTTTAGCTATTTAATAAATAAGAATGCTAAAACGTGTTTTCGTTTTTTTTTTATAAACTTTTAAAAGAGATAAAGTCCTATTTTTATTTTAATATTTAAAAAAAAATCTCGATAGTGGTATACTTTAGGCCTAGAAACTTAGGGTTGATTTAATATTCCACAACTTTTTCACACAACGCCATCTAGTCCCAAACTAAGCAGAGCTTGTGGTATTGTGATTTGATTTATATGGTGATTTGTTAGGTAATGACCTCATCTACACGCCCTGATCGGGACGTATTACCAATAACCCTGTATATCTATCTATCTATCTAATGTGCTTTCCGAGGTAAAGGAGGAATCTCAATATTTTAAAATGGGCCACGGAATAACGTCGGTTTAACCTTGAAAATCGACCTTTATGGCTGTTATTATTATAAGCTGTTGTTATATAAAGTTATTTTAAATGCAAAATTTTAGATGTAACTAGGAATGAGTATTCGTTACGCAGTCACCCTAAAATGGTTGAATAAGTCCGGATAAAATTCGTCGCAATTTTAAGTTGTATTCTAGATAGTACACTACTTTTTATCCCGGGGAAATATGCGAAATTTCCACGGGATTCAAGTTGTAAGTAACAACAAGTTTTACGAAAATAGGTTTTGCCTATGTTTACTAGCGTCAATGACAATCAAATAAAATTTTCTTCGGTAAATTCCCCATTTACCGAACATGTGTGATTAATCTTCTTGGAAACTGACTACCTTACTTGACAAATGTACTCACTTCTTTAAGCTTCCTCTTTTTTATTTAAAGGGGCTTAATAGGAAAATACCTTTGGATAAAACATCTTACAGTCGAGTCACAAGTTTAGTACTGCCTAAAAGCCCACTAAAGAGAAACTTTCCTTTCACACACATAATATTATTATGATTGGTAAAGGAAGTTCGTAATAGCGCCAATATATTAAAAATCCATAACTACTGCAGTTGAAACGAAAGGAAACAATTAGCAAGGTGAGATGGTGGACGTGATGGCCGCGATTTTTCCTCTGTATTGTGAAGACACCTTGTTATTGCAGGTGGCGGGGGACAACACCTACTTCCTAACTTTTTAGACCATCTATAATGACTGACATTATAGATAGTCTTAGTAAAAATATGTATGAGAATGGCCGGCATGATATATGAGAAAATTTTATAGTAGCGTTTGTTTGTAGCATTTAATGTGAGACTTGACATCTATTTTAAGACCTGAAATTAAGATTAGATGAGTAAAGGTTTCTAAGTTGAATATACATAACATAACATAATCGGCCGTTACTCTATGAAAAGAAATGGGTTGTAATCTTCTACGCGGGCTTCGGTTCTTCGGTCTTAGGACATGCCAGTTTCTTCACTACTTTTTTGGTGATAAAAATTACACACAGTAAGGTGCTTATCTGCTTAGAATCCACGACATACAATCCGTAAATTGGGACCTCTGGGCCACCACTGCTTTTATACATATGGGCATAGTTAGAAAAAGATAAGAATTAACTATAGACAATAAACAATTCTGTAATCTGGTCATCAGTCATATAATGTCGACATGGTTTGCGCTGTGGGCGGAGTAATCTATTGCTGACCCGCGTGTGGCGGGTTCGATTCTGGCACGGAGCAAATGTTTGTATGGCTAACGTAGTAGTTTTAAACTACTCTGAAAAACACTATGATCTGGAACACGGAATGCATATGCATGTGAGTTTAAATGTTAGATAACGTACACACAATCTTTTAAAACATTTAATATAAAAAACCCCAACTTAAAAGTGTAGTAGGCAAAAATAGTGTTTAAATCACAGCTAAGATAATAGCTAAGTGGGCGCCCGGTCGCCGGCCGTCTCGGAAGGTTACGGATCACTTCAGTTATTTATCGGCACCACGTCACGACTCTTGAACACAGTCGTATCCTTACCTATTATGTATATTATCCCTTATAATAAGCGCTTAAAAATCACATTGTGCTGAGTGAAATTCTACAACTTGCTTTTGATACACCAATTATGAAATCATGATAAAAAAAAATCTGGGTGGGAAAATTATCAAATGACTGACACCTCCTTCCACTCCAGGAAGGAGGTGTCAGACTTCTACTGACTAAAAACCCACCCTGCTCCTTCAGTTGCCCTTGCGTTCTGGGGTCGCGGTATCTCCTTAGAACATTCCCGCAACCCCGTAAGGCATTAGCCCTATCGGGCCCCGTCAATGCTGCTGACTACTCTTTGACGCGCGCGCGGAACAAGACGTACCGCCGACTCGAGCCTGGTCCTCACCGGACGGTGAGCTATTCCTGCTCGCCGTCCCCATGCCCGCGTCTAAGGTGGCTGGAGATCGGCTCGCGATCTCCGACGCCCAAGGCGTCTCCCGCGGCAGCTGGGGCGTGTGGAAGAAAGTTGCCTCTCCCTCACGCGTTCAGCCTCCTCCTTCTCTAGCGTTACTGCTTCACAGAAGGAGGCGACCACATCCCATTCCCTCTCACTCCGGACCATGGCCTGAACCAGAGCCGGACGCGAGAGGTCACTGCCGCCACCGATTGCCAATACGAGGACACGTCGGTGTTCCGCCCAGGCGGGGCACACCTCCACTGTATGCTCCACCGTGTCCGCCGGGTGGTCATCACAATGATGACACCCAGGCGTGTCCTCCCGTTGAATCCGAAACAGGAACCTCCCAAAACAGCCATGCCCGTTAAGCACCTGCGTCAGGAGGAAGGTGAGGACAACATGGCGTTTCTCCATCCACTCCTCAAAGAGGGGACTTACCGCCGCGATTGCGGCGTGCCTAATGCGATTATGATTTAGGAGTTTAAATGTATGATTGGTATAGCAAAAGATTTGGAGGATGGGATCTTTCACTGTTTATGTATATACTGTTTTGTTATTTTTTTTTAATATTTTTACAAACTGACAAGAGTTTTTCTGATGTCAATTTAAAATATTATCTGCTCTTGAATACCTACAGTTTAATTTTTCAATAAACTTGCATTTTATGCCAAATAATAAATGCCTCTGCATTGGTTAATTTTATATGGAAACTTTCGCCCCCTTTTTTCCCATACAGGTTAATGTTTGAAAAAAGTAGGTATAAGCCTATGTTTCACCCCAGGCTTTAAAATAATTATCTCCGTTAAAGCGTAACAGACAGACATTTGCATTCTTTAGGTATATTAGTATGAATGTGTGCTTCTTTGTTGTTTAGTAAAGTTGAGTACCTAGATAATATTTGAAAACTGACACATAAAAATCTAGTTACACACACACACGATACGTAATGCTTTGCTACAGTGCCACTTCACTATACGTTTAATTAACCTCATTGATGACGTGTATTGAAACCAACCAACGCCTTCATAATATTTAGAAGCACTTCACCATCAATAACAATACCATAATCATAATAGCCAATAATTGAAACGAACAGAAGTCATCGATTATTATATTCGAGTCGAAACAAAATTATTGGAAGCTTATTATGGAGGGCCACCTAAGGAGAGGTACCATCAATCTCCTTACTCAGTTACAAAGGAACTTAACAAAGAATTATAGCTCTTTACGTATGGTCGCTACTATGTAGTTGGATTATTACTTCAATTTAATGACCCTGAGCCGTGATTAGACATCGCCTGTAGGTACTTACTCCACGTAACTTTATTACATTAATCTTGATGCAGGTAATACGGTGAATGTCTTAAACTCTAATGCCAGTAACGTTCATTAAAAGGGCAGTTAAAATGTTAACTAACCATCGACAGTGTTGCCAGCTTGATGTTTAAGATAAAGTACTTAATGAATTTCAACTTGGTGCTCATTAGAAGCATTCATGCGTAGGAAATGATTTTTACGTTCGTTGCCTTTTTGTCATTAAGTTTTCATTACTGGTTTGATCTCCATGATTGAAAGTAGATTCTTAGTTCGAATGCATGGTACATTAATGAAAATAATAAATAAACCTTAGCCTAATTGTTTCAGAACATAATTCTCATTGAAAAATTGGTAAATAATAGTAAAAGGTTCTGGTTTTTAATAATAATTAAGGGAATTTAATAATGATTACTAGTTTTACCTTGAATTTGAAATTCATTCATGACGATCTGATAGTGTTTTATTGTCAGTAAGTAGTACGTATATATAGGTTGATCTTACCAAGTACCTATGCTGATTTATTTACATCTTCTTTTAACGAAATTCTATAGCTTTTGAATGTAAGTAGTACGTAGGTATTTTCTTGTCAACATTGCATGATTGATTTCCGCCAGAACATGATACAACAGGGTACAAGTAAATCAAACAAACGTCTTAATTAACGGAAATGTCAAAACAACATTTGTACACAAAACTAATAAGGAAAACCTAATTGAATTATAAACTACATCGGGTCCAGAATTGTTATAACACAAACAATGTTAAAAATGTTGATGCAATCGCCGTCAGAGATAAACTTTGATGACCAACGATGTTATTTATTTGTTTAGTAATTTATATGAGGTTAGTTACTGTTTTATTGGGCGTATTAAATCAAGCCCCAATAAGGCAGCCATTCATGTTTATTTTTACGAAGTTTCTGCTCGGTATGCCCAATAAATTATTAGCTTGGTCACTTTTATCACGGACCCATGGTAACGTTTATCGAACGTTAATAGTGTGTGGATAGGCCCCTCGTATTATAATGTATGTTTTTTTATACGCGGTCTAGTCCCAGCGGTGATATGGTAGGTGTTAAATCTTCGTTGATTATGTTGTCTCCTTTAAATGCTTTTGGTAGCTACTCTAAATCTTTAAACGCGCATTTTATAAAGTAAAAATATTATATAACTAGTTAATGGCTATCTATATCTCCATACAAAAAAGGGAAGCATAGACTTCGCAGACTATTCCCAATCATTGGCAAAGATGTAAAGACCCGAATTTTCTGAACTTTTACTTATACAGCGAATACTGTGTCATCATTAAAAGTTATTAAGGTACTACCTGCATTAGAAACATCGGCGATATGTCTAAAAACAACTTTACAAGCAGACTGTCATCTCAAACCATGTTGATTGGATAATTGGGAAGGAACCGAAGATATCCACACTAATCTCACGTGGTTCGTAAAGTGGCTCTACTCGTTCGATTTTATTGATTGACAAGCGCACAGTTGGATTAAATTCTCGCAACACTACACACACATTAGCTTTACACCGGCCCTTCAGATATATCTGCATCAAATTATTCTTCTCACGATTACCAATCGGTACGCGCAAATAAATGCGTCAACGTCATTAGGAAAATTGGCGTTAATGATTCGACTAGTCGTTGAGTGTTAATGTCAGACATTTTGTTCAGCCAACTTGTAGTATTCTTGATGTTATAAAGTGTACTTGTTGGGTCAAAATACTCTTAAAATACTCTGGGCTAGACTTCACTAACATTTATTTCCAGTCCGCTCGTAGAGAGCGCTACACTCGCGTATTACTTATTTAGATCTAGCTGTTAAACGTAAAAAACCTAATTAAAAAGTGGTTACACTGTGTATAAGATAATTTAAATGAGATCGTTCACTTCCTAGTGGGGACATAAATCACGGAGTAAGATTTTATTGGATCCCAAAAATGTCTGATCATGACGAACCATTCATGGGTAATTGGGATCAGCGGCATGACATGAAATATGAGATGCTGGCTTCAGAGGGTTTTATAGAGAACATAAACACTTTATTGTCTTTTATCCACGTCGATTCAGACGTACACTGTCTGCCTGTTTGCTACTTACAACACAACATTGGATATTATCAGCGAGTATTCTGTTCTTCTTTGATCAGGCAATAGTATGATATTTATCAAAAAGATGAAAGTTTTTTGAATACTTAAGATACATAAAAATGACAAGATATTCCAGCTTTTACTTATGTGCCTGTCAAACAACATATTTTTCACAAATAATAGGAATATCTACAAACATATTATATTTACACAGGAAGTCATTGCCATCTGAAAGGACACATATTTACATCATACAGAATCATTAAATGCGCCATTATTATAAAAATAACCGAGACGGTTTCAAGTTTACGGAAATTTCATTTCATATGAGCGAAGTTATAAGCCAAGCGGCCGAAACGTGAGTCATTAAATAAATGTAGAGCAATTCATATTAACGCAATATTCCTTTGAAGTATATGGTTGATAAATTAAGTGAACTATATAGGTATGTCGTGAATGTAGGTAGTAAAAACAGTCTGGATACTAGACTAGATGAAGAATTACTTGAGAAATGTGCATATGCCGATAATTTACTACATGAAAATACAACATTAGAATTCGTCACGTCTTCAATTAAGGAAACAAGAATAAGCACAACAGTTATATGAAATTTGAAAGTTCAGGATTTGCAAGTTATTACAGAACAGTTAAAATACAGTATTTTCATTCAAATGAGGAGACTACACTGGAAAGTGGTCACGCTCCTGTTGTTATATAAAGCATAACTGCAATTCAACTCGAAGACAAAGGTGTGTGTTACTGAGGCACACCGAAATTGTCATTCAAAATTTTCCGAGTGAGTTCCACTTCAGGTGAAGTTCATTTAAGCATAAAATTACATTGTCTCTCAGACATTGTCTAGTGGCAATGAACTGCACTTTGACATAAAATCGTAGTGGAAGCTATAAATCCATTTCATTGCCTTAATAAAGGATGACTAAGGAATTCGATAGGAGCCATCAGTCTCGGGACATCTTTCATAGGTCACAGTCATTAAGTACCTTTTGTTTCTTCAAAGTAATTGCAAAGGCTATTTACATTAAAGACAGGAATTTAACCCGCTGCAAGCAATCAAAGATGTATGCAATCAAGGGTTTATGTGGAAAGGTTAGAAAGAAAGAACTGTTTTTTGGCGTTAACCCAAAATAGTTATAATCGACTCCTACCTTGGCCACGTTTGAACGTTTAAAACCATAATATAGGTCTTTTCGTTTTTCAGTTTGAATGCTCAGAGCCACAACAAGAAGGTTAAAAAACAACGATAATTCTTGCGCATGAGTAGCAATTTCACAAATTATGTTTTCACACAAATTGTGCGCGTTAGCTTATTGGAAATAAATTAGTTGTTAACAATAGCTAATAAGGTGAAAATATTATGTGGAGCATCAACAAAAACTGCTTTACATAATCCTTTATTATGTTCTGCCGTTGTTTGTCAATCAGAAGCGGTTAAATCCACATTTTGTGGTTGAAATAATAACCCTCGTTAGGTTCAACGAAGAGTTGGGAGATATGTAAATTCGTGAAAGGTTCGACCACAAAAAATCCTTGCTCATGCGTGTAACAGGTGTGCTTTTGATTTCTAATAGCAGCATTCGTATAATTGCTGGATGAAATCTGGCTTTTAATATCCCTTTTTCCTTTACTCTTACTATCAGTCGACCGCAAACTTTCGATTTTTAAAGGACAGTCCTCTATATGATTACATACATTACCAACAATTTTGTTTTCATAATATGCTATTGTAAGCATAACTCTCGGCAGATGTTTTCGATATGCCTTTTTTGTTTACGTGCGCTGTGCTTTGTTTGCCTATCAACTTACTATTATTTAAATAGTTTTCTCATAATATTATAAACACTAGATTAGAATATATTCAATACAATGTTTTTGTTATTGCAATCAGCCTTTTAAAATAATGACTGTATCTAATAATGACACAGTAAAGTCAAGAAAATGGTGCGACGTAGGTGTCAATTAATAAATTAGAGCGAGACCATAAACCAAATTATGGAAAAGCTGTAGAGTGTCTTCAAAGGTATGTAAATTGGATCAATAACTGCATCTGCAAAGCTGCAAAACATTTATCTACACGTAAGTTCACATATCATAAGAATACCAGAATAATTTCCCACTTGCTCCACACTTAATCAAAATAAACTTATGCATATCCAGCTATCGGTTCTATAGAATATTGCATAAACTGGTTCCCATAGGAAATGGTTTATACTAAAGAAATGTGATATCAAATGTTTGACGGTAGCTTCTGAAATGCGCGCGAGTGGGCGCTATCTACGCAGCGTGGATTTACGAGCCGACCCGCCACTTCGCGCCTGCGCAGGGCAAAATAAATATTGTTCCTTATATACTTTTATCGTTAATATTATCTATATCTATACTTATAATAAATCTGTAGAGAGGTCAATTCTGTACATGAAATATATTTAAAAAATAACTATCAGGGGATGATTAGGGATCGATACTGATGCCAAAAATGCAATCAGTAAAATTATTGTCTGTCTGTCTGTCTGTCTGTCTGTCTGTATAACCGTTATAGAAACAAAAACTACTCGACGGATTTTAATGAAACTTGGCACAATTATTTTTCATACTCCTGAGCTGGTTATAGTATACTTTTCATCACGCTACAATCAATATGAGCAGAGCAGTGAAGGGAAATGTCGGGAAAACGGGAGAAGTTACTCCACTTTTTAAGCTTCCGTCGCGTGTGCAACCTTAATGGTTAAAGCTACACAGAAATCATTTATGACGGAAATGTTCTCCTTAAAATTATATAAAAAATATCCCACGACAGCATATATCTATCTTTTATGGTTAACTCACAATAACACGTGTAACTCCCGATAGCTTAGCAGTTCGAAGCTTTCTGATTATTATTCTGCTCCGAAATTTAAAAGAACCACAACTTTGCAATGGAACTCGGCTAAAAGTAACCCCGTTGCAACAAAATATAATCGAGGCTCAAATTTTAACAGGTTGCGGTGCAGGAGAAACCGTCTTTATTCCCAGAATTCCCATAATACCAAATAATTTTCCATTCCAATTTAAAAGAACGCGATTCCCAGTATCGGTGTGTTATGCAATGACAATTAATAAGGCTCAAGGGCAGACTTTTCGTGTTGCTGGAGTAGATCTCGGTGTCAGTTGTTTCTCGCATGGTCAGTTGTACGTCGCTCTTTCCCGGGTTAGCAGTTCTAGAAATCTTTATGTTCACGTGCCGGACGGGTCAACTTTCAACATAGTTTACCCGGAAGCTTTGCGCTGAAGTATTTTCGTTCTACAGGTACTTAAGCCTCATGTGGACGTGATCTAAACAATATTACCAATACATTAACTTAATAACACACAAGGAGTTACACGCTTACGGAGTCGCGGGCACAGCTATTAACAATAATATTGTGCGGTTCGGTATTGCGATATTTTTCAACAGTATTATAGATTGACATATTATATTTCCCTACTAAATTACGAAAGTTAATCTGTCTGTTACATCAAAATCACTGAACCGTGAGGAAGGACATAGGCTACTTTTTTTACGGAAAACGACGGAAACGTGGACGAAGTCGCGGGCAACAGCTATCTATGCTAATAATATAATTTAATTAATTAATTTATTTGTCTCAGACCATTGATCCATAGAGTGTTAGTAAAAAACTTAACCTATTGTTAGTACAATAAATTAAAACATACCATCAATTTAATTGGCGACATGCACGCCTGTGCGCACATGCCTACGCCTTATTGCGCACTTTAAAAACGATTACTTTGCTTTTAGTTTCATTATACCTCAAGCCATGAGCCTCCGCATAACTCTCACAGACGGCCAACAATTTCCTTAAGCCACAGATTGATGGACTGAGCAACACCATGTCATCAGCATAACTTATGTTGTTGATCATTCTTTCATCAATAGAGCATCCGACCATGGTGCCGCTCAACTCACCAACCAGCCGATCCATATATAGGTTAAAAAGACTGGGTGAAGTTAACCCTCCCTGCCTTACGCCACAATCTAGCCTGTAAAACTCAGAATGAGCATCAGCCCACCTGACATAATTCTTTTGATTTTTATACCAATATTGAAATATGTTAATGAACTCTGCAGGTAGCTCGGTATCATCCGATAATTTCTGCCACAAAATGTCATAGTTTACCAGGTCAAAAGCTTTTGACAGGTCCAGAAAGCAGCCATACACTGGTGTCTTCCGGTCAGTGTAGTACTGCAAAGTCTGTTTGAGGCACAGGATTGCACTTTCAGTAGACAAACCGGCTCTAAGTCCAAACTGCGCGTCATGTAATTGAAGGCTGAAGAGTTTGTTTGTTTGTTTGAACGCGATAATCTCAGGAACTACTGGTTCGAATTGAAAAAATATATTTTAATTAAATAGTCAATTTATAGAGAAAGGCTATAGGCTATATATCATTACGCTAAGGCTAATAAGAGCGGAGCGCCAATGAAGAATGCTTCAAAATCGGGGTTAAATTTAACGTTAGCCCAAAGTAACTATTCCACGCGGACGAAGTCGCGGGCAAAAGCTAGTTTTGAATAACTTTCTTGGCTGTGGACGCTCACTTGTAAAAGTTTTAAGAGATATTGTTGTGAGTTCTTCCATTATAAATATGCATTTTTTTTTTTTTAAATTTGAAATTATTTAAGCATCTCGCGAGCTTTCTTTTTGTTTTAGAAATATTAAAGTTTTTCCATAAATCTGTAATTATGAAAATTTTCTATCTGCTAAACTTTTGAACTAGCACATTTAAATTAATTAACTATATGATAAAATATGTTATAGGTAGGTGTGGTTCTATAATATTCTCTTATCTACTAAGGAAAGTTTTATATCTAGAATTGTAGTCATTTTGATTAGGTTCATAACTGTAGGAACTAAAATAACAATGAAAATAAAATGCTGTATGTAGTGTTGAATAAGTAAGTACTGATACTGTCTCCTACTGTACCGTATTAGAGATTAGAGAGAAACTATGGCTTGGTCCTAATGGTGAGAGTAGATAATGGTCATTCATTAATGTTTATTGTGATATTCGTAATAGACGCCATATTGTTAGTCAACGTGAGCCTAGATTTAAGATAAGAGGAAAATTATGATGAAAAGATAGAATGGGTTCCTTATTCTGTTTGATGATTTAAACTTTACACTGAAGTTATAGATTTGAAGGCGTAGCTCGTGCCTAATTATGTAATAATAGTCACTCTTAATAATAGTCAAGTTACGGGTAGCCAAAAAATCAGGGACTTGTCTTGCCAAGGTTTATAGCGTTATCCAGTTACTGGCTTCTGCAGGTTAGATAGTCAGTCACTGCATGTAGAACACTAGTACTCAGCTGCATTTGCTTAAACTAGAAGCTAACCCCAACATAGGATAAAACAAATCAGATGATAATGACGACTGTAGAATTGAAGAGAAATTCAAATTCACTTCACTGTATTATGGGCACTCTGGGCAGTCAGTCTCGACACTATAAGCAGTTTGCCTCATACTTTTGCTTCGATTTAAGCTTTTCTTAAATAAGTTTATTTTATTTTATTTTATTTTCTTTATTTGGCTAACCAACAACTGTTTACACTTATACATTTGAATAAATAAATAAAATGTTCTACAACTATCTTAGGTTAGTGTAACAATTTCTTAAAGGTTAGCACCGCATGCCCCATTAATGTAGTAAGTAGTTGCGCCACAGACACTGTCTGTAACAAATTACAAAAAAAAAACTAAATTAAATCTAAATAACATTACTAATATGATAATCTTAAAACTAACATACAAATTAAATTGAGTTAAACAAAACGGAGAGTTATAATAATAAATTGGATTGATAAAATACTGTAAAATATAAAAAAGGATTAAAATTAAGTATTACTAGCTGTTATTTTGTGGAACTTGCTATATGAGTCAAAATTAATGTCAACAAGGTCACTGTAACTGTTCAACAATTTGCAAAGTCGTGGGATAATGGAGTTTGCACCAAAGACTGTTCGGCGCGGAGGAGGACGAAATGGAGTAATGATGAGTAATGGAGGAGTACGAGGGAGTCTAGCAGGAGCTCGGAACTGAAACTTACTCAATAGTTGGGGACAATCAATTTTGAATCTGAGTAGTTTATAATAAGGAAAATAGAATCACTGATGATTCGACGTTTTTCCAATGATACCATTTAATCGAGCTTCGTAAGATGGTTTGCTTTTGGCAACACCGCTGGCATTTCATACTAATAAACAAGAAAAGAAGGACTTGATAGAACCGCGCGTTCCCACATATATTTGTAGGTACCTACATTTATGTGTATGTTGGCGCCTGGCGTCGATTGAGTTATCGTGCACTGAAGTCAGGAATTCGCAGTGTCTACCGACTTTGTGAACAAAATATCTACATATAAAAATATAAAGACAGATAAAGATTAAAATTCGATTACGATAATCCAATGCAGCCGGTGAAATGTAATGTTGAATGACTTAAAAGTAATTTGAGTAGAACTTAATTAAGCAAGTAAAATTAATTGTTATCATCAAAGATAAAGTAGATGACCAGACATGTAGTTCTTAACTTGTATCCGTTTGTTGATGTCTTTTAAAACTGAATGAAAGAAACGTGTATCTACGTAGTGACGATACCTCAAAGCAATGCAGAAGAAATAGTCCACTTTACGCAAAATAAATCACAGATTGATTACAGTGTATTGTAGAGAGCGCGTGAACAAGTAGCTACTCGGCAGAGCGCGGCCATTCTGTGGGTTTCCACGCAATGAGCGGACCGACAGACGTGCCCCACCGATATTTTATATCTATTCGAGTGAAATGATTTATAGGAACCGGTGCAATTGCGATACCTGCGTATGAATTGTCGCCTTACTTCCTTTTGACTTGCCAACTTGTTATGATTTCATTTATTGGGAAAGAACTTTGTTGTGCAAAGGAGTTTATTAATGTGTGTGAGAAATACGGGGTTTGGATACTGGATTCCCAATGTTTGTTTCAGCATTTCTTCTAAGACATAACGTCTAAATCTTTATACAAGTGTGGATGGCTTAATATAGGAACTGTAGGTATTTCTAGAGATTGTATTACTTAGTGACAACAAGCAACCATAGTGAGACAGTGTGGTACTGTGGGGTTATATTATAATAATTTAACTCAAAAGCTTCTATTTTAAAATCTCAACAATAACTTCATAAGTCTATACCTTATTCTTTCAATATGCGTATAGCTAAGGAGTGGACTAACCTGCAGTAGCAGGTATTGCTTCTCGTCAATGGTGCTGACTGCTCTTTGAGGCACGTGTGCGACTCGAAGCGTCGTCGGCCCGCGATATATATTTTGTCCCCTCACCGGGACTGTTTGCACCAAGGAGTATACATCAATAAGCACCTTACCTAAAGTAATACTGTAAGTAGTAGGTAAGGTAGTAAGTAGTAGGTCTGTGTTTCCTGATACCTATAACTTGGGGTCTTTAAGTCGATCGTGAATGACTTCTAGGTGCTTCATCTTCGACCACATCACCGCTTACCATCAGGCGAGATCATGGTCAAACACGAGTCTCTAATTCAATAAAAAATCAAACAAAATAGACTAGACGATTGGGAAGATACTAATAAAATCAGAAGACACTCCAAGCAGGTAGGTAGGTATATGTATTGTCTATCGGTGAAACACTGAAACAAATACTAATGGATATTATTAATAAATACCAATATAAAAGGCTTTATTTGTTTCCATGCCAATTACAATAATTTTAAACAATAATTAATTTCGAGACTAACTTTAATTAAATAAAGAAAAAATATATATAAGTACACGGACTCTCTTCGGGTAAACGTTGCGACGCCGCGCCGTGTTGAGACAACTTTGATCCGCCATCTCGCCACTATCTCGATACACACACTCATTAATAGGATTCCCATCATATTATTAGATATTGTGATAAAATAGGTACTTAACAGAGAAAAAAACTTCTAAAATAGATATTGAAATGTAATGAAATATTTATTTTGTAAATTGGTTATAAATAACACTTTTACACGTCATTTTTTGTGTTTTAAGTTAAGCTAGATGAGGCCGGTGTTTCTTAACTGCTTATTCAGAGAAGAAACAGAGGTCAATGTTTCTTTTAAAGTCCATACAATTCGTATTTTTCAAACCATATGAGAAGCATGAAGGTTCATGTCTGTTGTGTCTTTTGAGGAAAGGAGCACACAGATTTGAGCGGACCTGTCCAGACAGTGCAAGCATTTGTCAATTATCGTGTAGCTGAACTCAACTTAACTTATTAATTACATACGTACTTAAAGGCTTTCTAAGGCTCTATCACTAAAGGGTACCTAATAGTTTAATTTTAAACTCATTAGCTTTTATATTTGAAGTGATATTTAAAGCCTAGCAATAATACCTACTGGTGATAGTGGCTGTTATTTTTCCTTCATTGCCCCACTGAGCACTTCTCTTCCCCTGAACTAAGTAGGTACAACATTCAGATCGCTCAATTGTGAAAATGGTATATACTTTCATTCAACACTTGTAGAATAGATAAGGACCTATTTATATTATAACAAAAATTATAAGTAAACGCCACTGTTTGGCAGTTTGGTTTAGATACTTTATGTTCTACCTAAATATCCTTTCATAGGTATGGTTGGCCGAATCGTTGCACTTTTTGTGTAGATCAATTCAAATTGACGAGTAGTTTTCCTCAAACGAGTACCTGCCACATTTAATTGATTTAATTTCATATATAACAATTGTCATTGTGTTTGAACTATGTACTATATTATCATAACACATACATTAACTTACATGGTTCTCATATGATTTGATAAGAACCGATTATAAAAGTTCGAATTTGTTTCAGTGTTTCTTCGCAGAATTAGAAAACACCATCTAGTTTAAATTATATATGCGTTACCAGTACGAAATAAATATAATTATTTATTTTTATCTACTGGGATATTATCCAGTATATACTTATCTACATTGATAAGTTATCCAGATAACCTGACACAATTGCTTTAGATGCTATTCAATCTCCCAAACCATATATATAGTTCAAAATCTCAGCAAAACTTCTAAAATTCTTACATAGACTTTAGATATTAATAAAACCAAACGGATGCCCTAAACATCGATCCAGATCAGAATTAGGCGCATTGCGACTGTGACCTTTCTGTTCTGGATCGGTGTGCGGTCGCAGTGACGAGTCGCGATTGATCGATGATTATGTCTTCATCCCGCCCGACTCCCAGATCTATGTCCTGAGCTTGAGAAACTGGGGGACTGACGGAATGGTGGAGTTTTGATACTTTTACGTTAGATGTTCTTGTTTTAGCTACATTTTTAGCATACATAGATAGACCACCCTTATTGTACACCAAAATTGAAACATAATTTACCCTAATTAACAATATTGCTTAAGCTATGTTTACATTGGCGGTGTCATTGCTGAGAGCGATATCATCCAGACAACATTTAGAAATACTTTACAAGCTTTAATTAAAGTGGAGGGCTAAATTAATAATACTTACCAATATAACGCAAGTAATATTTGCACTTAGGCCTGAACTTGAGGAGTTAGGAATCTGACTGATTTGTGGGGTAAGTAAGGAAGGTTTGACTGAATGGGTATTTAGTAACTTTATGCTTGATGACGTTTTCAACTTTGTGCACTAATTAAGCTTATCAGCAAATTCACACTTCATGCCTATTACCTGATAAAACACTACAACCAATGGGTTGTAGTGTTTTATGTTGTGTTGTCCTGTTAATGAACAGGAGTGTCATTATTAACACCCAATAAATAAGTATCAGTTCACCTCGGAGCTTCGCCCCCAGCTATAGAGCAGCAACGATCAAAACGTTGTGATCATAACGTAATCCGCTTTACCTGTGTCATTCACCGTGTCGTTACAGGTTGCTCCGCTACACAAAAAAATGCTCCTTTCAAATGTAAATCAGCACAAACCGACAAAGCAAATTGTCACAAATAAACACTGTTACGTTTAAAGTTTTTTGTGAAAGTATATAAAAACCCGGTCGCATCGGTAAAGGGTCAGGCAGGGCCAATCAATCTAAGATAAAATGTCTTTTATTGATTTTTTGCTTCGACGTCTCTTTTAGTAATTCTTTGTGATTCTTGAGTCGATTGTTATCCGTGCGACTTGATCAAATACAAATGTTCCATGTCAAATACTGAGATGTTGAGAATTTCTTTTAATTGTAATTTGTAACACAGAAAATAGATGTCGATTGGTGTGTTTATTATCTCCCGGTGTAACTTTAAGACTGATTTAAATAGGATCCTTGTTAGATAATTAGGGTGTTAACATAAAATAGTTATATCTACCTAACAAAGAAAACCACTGCTGAGTTGTATATTGTATAGATATATTAGTGAAGGTAATATTATTATCTATTTTACTTGCTCTTCTTAGGCTTGTTCTTGAAGTAATATAACATAACAGTTTCCTTTTGTTCGAGAAGGTGTTGAAGACCAAGACACTTTCTACTGAGGATGATATACAACGTATAATTTAAAGGGTATATACATACTGTTCGGTCCGACGTGAAACAGAACGCACCTTTTGGCCGGCAACATTAATTATCTGTGGACTTGACATAACCTCTCTTGACTTGACAGATTGACTTTGCTTGTTGGAAAAATGTCCGCACGTTTGGGACTTTGATTTGATTGTAATTGGTAAAATATTGTTGAATTCGCCTGTTGAGACCGATAATTGGGTCGCGAATTATTTGTTGGTTGAAGTGTATTCCCCATTTGTTGAAAACCCCGGGATATTGTTGAATTATACGCCGCCTTGTCGTCGGTCGGCCGGCACGCGGAATTTGTTGTAAATCGTATTGGATCTCACGAGATATGAACAGATTAATTGTGTTCAGTGATTGATTGAACTTTGTAAGCTCGGATTAACAAGAATCCAGTGATATTTCTTGGAACATATCGCCTTATTGCCTACCACGCGTAGCGCGCGCTTGCTGGAAACGAGTTGGGTGTGATGCTGGTCGGGACCTACCACTGAAGATCGACGCCTTGCGACCGTCCTAGAACCCGTAACTTACATCACACGTTACAATTACTCACCTCATATCACATACAAACCACACTTAGGGCGTGACCTCTGAAGGTCGAACTTGGCGTCCCCAGCACTCAGGTTAGTGGTACATTTTGTTTTTATTGTTGTAGGCCGAAGCCTAGTAGAGGCAGGCCATTGTGTAACTTTTGTTATCATTATTAAGCAACGTTTAGAATCCGCGTATCGCGGACAAGTTTGGGACACCCCAGTTACCGTTGGCTGGCCTATTGCAGTCTTGAACAAAATTGGTAGCAGAAGCGCGGCTCTTATAATATAAGATCCACTGGTTTAATTGGAAGTTTTGAATATTGTTGAAAACTTAAAACTTGAGTTTAATTACTTAACATAACTTGTAACTTGATAAGTTTTGAATATATTACCATGTCATCCGGGCTATCTAATTGAAGTTGAATCAATTGAAGTTGTATTTGTGATTTGTACTGTAGCCTCTTTCATTGCATTGACAGGTAGGATTTATTTGTGAAATTGGGAATTATTGGTATAATTTGGTATAATTTGGTACATAATTTGGTACATAAGTTGGTATATTGTTGTAAAAGTTGTTTGGTATTTGTTGCAATTAATAATTGAATGTCATTGATCTGAATTTGAAAGGTTATCTAAATAATAATTACACATAGTCTAACATAACAAGACTTGAATGGTGTGGATTGACTTATTGCATTTATTTGTATTTATTGGATTTTGTTAGAGATTGTCCGGCTCAATATTATACAGACAATTGTTGTGCTTATTGATGTTTAATTTGAGGTTGATCCAGCATTGTATTATACATTGAATTGTTATTTATTTTGTAACTGGCCATCTGTACCAAGCTAGATTCATACTTGGAATAAGTACAGGGTTGAATTTGGACCTGAAATAATTGAATTTGAATTTTTATTTTGTTGAAACTATTTGGCCGGCTAACAAGTCATTGCTGTTTGTTTAATATTTGATTGTTGGTTGTTGATTGTTGTTTGTATTAATATTTGATTGTTGCAATGGCCTCATTAAGGGCAGTGCCCCGCCCCCCGTTTGGCTGGCGCCCGGAGTCCTCGGGCTAGGGGGCCTGTTGATGATCGCCCGCCCCCCGTTTTGCTGGCGCCCGGAGTCCTCGGGCTAGGGGGCCTGTTGATGATCGCCCCGCCCCCCGTTTGGCTGGCGCCCGGAGTCCTCGGGCTAGGGGGCCTGTTGATGTTCGCCCCGCCCCCCGTTTTGATGGTGCCCGGAGTCCTCATCATTGTGACTTTTGTAAGGCAACGGGGCATGTCATGGCGCGTTGCCCGGATTTTTTGAATTTGCACGTAAGTTCCCGCCGCCGCACTGTCAACGCACGCCGTTTGTGCTTTTCGTGCTTGGGGGCCCACTTCCATCGGGACTGCCCCGACCCCCGCCCGTGTAGAATTTGTGAAGGGTCCCACTTGGAGATTTTGTGCGCCAACGCGAACCGCTCCAGCAGACCAGCTTCTGAGGGGGGTTCGCGCATGGGGGGGTACCCCGGAGACGAGCACCGGGCTGAGACCCGCGATTCTGTACGCCGCACTCCACCCCCCGCGCAAGTTGAACGGGAGCCCCACGAGCGCCATTTGGTCTTCCCTCGTCAGGGAGAACGCGCATTGGCTGCTAGGCAGCAGTGGCCGGGTCGGCGCCGCTGCCTTTCCCCTCCGTTGGCGGAACGTCCCCGGCTGGAGTCGCGCCCTCCGCCATTCGGGCATTCGGTGGGATATGCCCCTCCAGTGATGGCGAGCGGCTTGGGACACCGCGCGGACGAATGGTTTGATTGTTGGCCTCGCCGTGAACGAAGGCAGCCTGGAAGCGGCGATCGGTCGCCGCCCAGACATCACTAAGAGATTGACGCCTGCCCCGCTAAAGGAACCCCCCGATCAAGACGGTTTTGTTGCCAACGGCCTCGGTCACGGTCTGGGGACCCTTGGGTGACTCGATTGTGGTCTGTGTCATTTTGGAAACGGGAGTCCGGGGTTGCCTTTTGTCTTCTTGGTTAGCGGGACAGGTTGGCCTGAAGATGAACGACCTTTCAGGCAAGATTTGGGGAATTGGCGAACCGGCTGACACCACTGTTGAGGGAAGGACCTGGTTTGAGGTCACCATTGTGAGTTGTCCTTACCCTAAAATTGGTGCTCCTGCCCTTGTTGTAACTGAACTTGGTACAATTGTTGGTGACTGATCGTCACACTAAGAACTCGCATGCCGGTTGCAATGCGCTGTTGGCCATTCTGCAGCGAGAATTTTGGATTTTGTCGGCTGATCGCGTCAATGAGGCGAGGCCCTTTGCTGGCGTCGTAACGGATTTTGTTGGTCCCCCTTTGTTGAAGACGTCCACCCTTCGTAATAGCAGGATTGTTGGGGCTTATTTGTGTGTTTGTCTGCCTGTCAACCAAGGCAGTACATTTGGAGCTGGTAACCTCCCTCTCGACAGAGGCCTTTGAGGCGACTTGGGAAAGATTTGTGTCTCGCCGTGGGTTACCTTCGTTGATTAGGTCTGATTGCGGTACGAATTACAAGGGTACAAGTAACTATTTGAAGGAGCTATACGCCTTCCTTAATGAGAGCCAGGTTGATATTGGTAATAGTTTGGCCCGCCGAGGGGTCACTTGGTTGTTTGACCCGCCAGCCTGCCCCCCATTGGGGGGGTATTTTTGGGGCCGCGGTGAAAGCGGCAAAGGGACGCTGGCGGAGATTGTTGGGAGACACCGTTCTCACCTTAGAGGAACTAGCTACGGTATTTGGCCGCATTGAAGCTGTGTTGAATTTGCAACCTTGTCAAGACTTCCAATTGATTAGCGGACGGGTAGGCCCGTCCGGGGGGGGTAGATGTTCGGTCCGACGTGAAACAGAACGCACCTTTTGGCCGGCAACATTAATTATCTGTGGACTTGACATAACCTCTCTTGACTTGACAGATTGACTTTGCTTGTTGGAAAAATGTCCGCACGTTTGGGACTTTGATTTGATTGTAATTGGTAAAATATTGTTGAATTCGCCTGTTGAGACCGATAATTGGGTCGCGAATTATTTGTTGGTTGAAGTGTATTCCCCATTTGTTGAAAACCCCGGGATATTGTTGAATTATACGCCGCCTTGTCGTCGGTCGGCCGGCACGCGGAATTTGTTGTAAATCGTATTGGATCTCACGAGATATGAACAGATTAATTGTGTTCAGTGATTGATTGAACTTTGTAAGCTCGGATTAACAAGAATCCAGTGATATTTCTTGGAACATATCGCCTTATTGCCTACCACGCGTAGCGCGCGCTTGCTGGAAACGAGTTGGGTGTGATGCTGGTCGGGACCTACCACTGAAGATCGACGCCTTGCGACCGTCCTAGAACCCGTAACTTACATCACACGTTACAATTACTCACCTCATATCACATACAAACCACACTTAGGGCGTGACCTCTGAAGGTCGAACTTGGCGTCCCCAGCACTCAGGTTAGTGGTACATTTTGTTTTTATTGTTGTAGGCCGAAGCCTAGTAGAGGCAGGCCATTGTGTAACTTTTGTTATCATTATTAAGCAACGTTTAGAATCCGCGTATCGCGGACAAGTTTGGGACACCCCAGTTACCGTTGGCTGGCCTATTGCAGTCTTGAACACATACCAAGTGCACGGCTTCTTTGGATGATAATAAATGATATGGCAAGGGTTTTCATCATTCATTCATCAAGGGTTTTTATGTGTACATGTGTGTAGCATATTAGAAATTTCAATACATTGATACCAAACCGAATTTTTCAAATTAAGACGAACGAAGAGAATTATCGTTTTATTGGCAAGTGACGTGGAAAGTGATGACCCTCATAGTGATGTGACACGTTTGTTATTACTGGTATTCAAGAAACATACGAAACCAATAATTTGGGGTCAATTCTGTGAGTCACTTATTTTGAGCTGAAACTTTGCATAGAGACTCCATACCAGATATTGTCTTCAGTCCTTTCGGATAGATATGGGGTTTCCGTTACACGTTGTATTTATTTATTTATTTAAACTTTATGTACCTACAATAGTGGTACATGGGTGGACTTAATGCAACAAGGCATTCTCTACCAATCAAACTTTGGGTTAAAAAGATTTTGTTCTTTATTCCCATTTGAATGCAGTTATAATTACAATATACTGATTGTACATTGATTACATCACTGACATCATCCAGTTGCATTTAACTGCCACTTCGAGCACTAGACCAACGAGGTCTAGTGGTCAAAAGCGAGACTGCTGAACATGAGTGCTCGGGTTCGATTCCAAGGTCGAACAAAAACTGCTTTTTTGCTGCTGGTTTATCGATATTTCTCAAAAGTAGCTCGGAGTTTGGAAGTTGACGGAGTTATACCCCATGCCTCGGAAAGTGCATTAAGCCGTAGTCAGAAGGGCAACTCGCTGTCCGACCATGGACCATGCCCGGGTAGACGGCGCGTTGTGTTCCACGCGCGCCTCAAAGAGCGTCAGCAACATGACGAGGCCCCTCTGTAGAGGGCCGAAGCCTGCCGGGGTCGTGGGACTTATCCCATTACCGTGACCCCGGAACGTAAAGGGTTATTGAAGGAACACCGTGGATTTTAGTCAGTAAAAGTCTGACAGTCCCTCCCGCCCTGCCCGGGGTGGGAGGACTTATTTGATAATTTTACCACGATAAAAAAAAGCCGTAGTCAGAAGCCAGAAAATCTGATACCGATCTGGCCAAGGGCTATCGTGTTACCCAGTTACTGGGTTGTTGAGATGAGGTAGTCGATCAATTTAAAACACTAATACTCAGCTGCATCCAGTTAGGCCAGGAGCTGACCTGAACATAGTTAGGACAAGGCTAGGAAGATGATGAACAGTTGCATGTTAATACAGGCTTATTATAAAGTTTATGCAATGATAGGTAGATAGATAGAATATACTTTATTGTACACCAAAAATTGGAACACACTTACATAACCTTATTTCTATAACTTACGTTACAATGGCGGTCTTATCGCTGAGAGCGATATCTTCCAGACAACAAAGAAAATGATTGGCGACCGAGCTTTTAAAAGCAGCGACTGACTGTGCTTGTCTTACTGACACCTGCAATGCATTCCACAACCGAATAGTCTGCACCGTAAAAGAATGGTCGTAAAATTTAGTGGAATGTGTAGACATCAAAAGTCTCAAATTTTCCGATGATCTCAAATCCTACCATGTGTGTCATGAAGGAACTTAAATCGTTCTTTGAGATAAAAGGGAGTCGTTGGATTGAAAAGAATACTGTAGAGTAATGATAAAATATGTGTGTCTTTGAGTTAGGTACCCATTTGATTTATTTAGTTCCCACTTCTCTTTCACTCTAACTCTTTTGCACCTGACTTTTACTTTAACACAGACACACATTATTTTATCAATACACTCCTGACGTCTAATCTAATTCATAACAAAAAGACAAAAGATTTGAATATGTTAGTCCAAATATTGATTTAACCCTATCGGCGACGGAAGCAGGTGCCCTGCGCACGCGCTGCTCCGGAATCAATAAGCGTTTCCCAACTATGAAATTAAATGATAATCACGACTTTTTTCATATTTATATAAGCAGTTAATCAGTAGATTTTGACTGTGAGACAGGGATCGTCAACATTTTCTTGGGACGTACGAATTAATTTTATACTGCGAAGGTTACTAGCATTGTGAACCTTATGATACTCAATACTCAATCATTTTTTGCGGTCTATATGTGCTACATGGGTGGTTACAAACAATTCAGATCAATATGGACGCTGTCGGGCGCAGCAAAAATTAGGAAAGAACACAACTTTGTGGGTATTTTAAAATATTTATATGTTCCTATAGTTTAAAGTCATGGGCTATAGGTACTTTGAATGTCATCTCAAATAGCCAAGCTGACAAAATTATAAGCCAAGGCGTAAAACAAGCTTAAACATAACGTGTTTATAGAGATTTTAATGGACAAATATAATCTGCATTTACTTTTAACACTATTTATTACAGTAATAAAATGTTGAGGCGTATAAATAATAAAAGGGTAGGTAAGTTATAAAGACAAAAGAGGTTAAACTGTGTTAAGCAAAAGATGTACTTATAATGGCTTTATATTGATTGTAAATCTTTGTAATTTGCGTTGAGCATACGAGGCTCTGGAAGTAAACTGACCGCCATAAACCTGATAGTTTACAAAATTATGCTTTATTGCCGGTTTGGGTGCTTTAAAGAACCTTCGGGCAAAGAGAGCTATATACCTAATTAAAGCATAGTCGGTGTGACTAGCTATACCACAAACTATAACACCTACTACAACAGCTGTAACATGGATAGGTTTCCCCATCTATAAGCACTCATAATATAAAACTCCTCTATAACATTAAGTAATCTCTTTTGCGGTTTAGGTACGTACTAGAATTAAAAACAACTGACAATATATTGTTTATCAAACTTCACAAATGTTTTTAAAATAAAAATATTTTATTTATGTGTCGTCTTACAAATGACACAGTAGGTTGACTACGCCTGGCTTCGGTCGCCATTACTCATTTTAACGGTTAGCTAGCACTCCTGCGCCCCGACACTCGGCACTGAGAGGGTTGCCGTGACGCGTCATGCTCTGATGTTACGGGCAGATATCAAGCCTTTACGGGCAGATGGGCAGATGCAAGCACCTTATAATTGGAGCGTATCAAAACATTGGAGGACCATCGTTAGAACATCGTAGGGTGGATCTGATCTGACGAATGTCAGTAATTATAGCTTGATGGTTGAGGAAATTTTGTTTAATTTTTAAAGCAATTTTATGTACTAAAACTACATATGTATACAAATATATGTACACCTTTAATTTCACCCAAGAGTTTTATAAAAGGAGAGAATAATACTAAAGTGATGCAGGTTATATCTAATGCGCTGCTAAGCTGCTACTTAAGCATGTGCAATGTTAAAAAAATATTCTTTATATATACATATATTTCTACTTTATTTCTTTTAACCTATACAGGTTAAAATAATTCTTAAACTCAATACTAGAAAGTAAGTAGAAATATTATAATTATAGAAATCTTTTACGTTCAGGTCACTACCCCGCTAAGCAATATGCATAATTAATTGTAAAAGCTGATTGCCACGTATGTGGTATATTTGACGATGTTGATCACTTACTTTACACGAGGCGGTCTGGGGTTGAGGGAATGTATCGCGTATAAATATCGCGGTCCCAGAACGTAAGGACATCTAAAGAAACAGGGTGGGTTTTTAGTCAGTAGTAGTCTGATAATTTGACGAGAAAACGGGTCAAATCCTGACTACGACCGCGTAAAAAGCTGTTAATTCTAGAATTCCGGAATAAAATGTATCCTATATCCATTTTTTCTTGAGTAGGAAATACTTATAAAAGTGACTTAATTCCGGATGAGCCTACTCTTGACCTCAATGTCGCCTGATAGTAAGCGATAGATGAGGTCTACGATGGAGACTGTTCACTCTTTCTTTAAAGGATGAAAGATTTCATGGAGTCAGACACTGAATTTCATTCAGTGGCAGGAGGGAACACAGAAGCCGGCATAGAGTTCCACAACTTGGCTGTGCGCATAATAATGTTTTTTTTTTTTTTTATTTAGATTAGGTTCGCGTTTGACCACCATCACACCTGATGGTAAGTGATGATGTGGTCGAAGATGGAGCACGCTTACCTAAAGTAACCTATTCACTCTCGACGCGCGAAAAGAGAAGCGCTTGGTACGACAAGACGGTACATCAACCAAGTATGGATGGTACCCAGCAGTGCATCTGGTAGACCGGTAGTGAAAGGGATTTGGACAAAGAGCTTCTGCGCAAACTCCCCGTAATATAATTTGTAGGAAACCTGAAACTCAACTTTGGTATGGATCTGCCAAATACCAACTGGACACGCTTGAGTCTATTGAGAAACGGGCTAAGTGACTCATTGGCAACGACACACTGGTCGAGTCAAAGCTCCAGAACCTTGAACACTGACGACGAGTTGCAAGTCTATCGGTTACATTTCGGGGAGTGTGCGATGGAATTACACAATCTAATTACGCCAAGCCCGTTCCATCATCGGACTACAAGACAAACGGCGATGCGCCATCGCTACATGGTGGACATCCCAGCCATACGCCCTAAACGTTTTGGGAATACTTTCATAGTGCGTACGGCTAAGGAGTGGAATTTCCTGCCGGAGTCTGTGTTTCCCGACAGCTATAACCAAAGTCTTTAAGTCAAGAGTGAATAGGTTACTTTTAGGTAAGCGTGCTCCATCTTCGACCACATCATCACTTACCATCGAGTGAGATGGTGGTCAAACGCGAACCTACAATTATCAATAAAAAAAAAGACTGACTAAAACCACCCTGTGTTTCCTCGTACTTGCAGTGGCTGGGAGCTGTGAGAACACTTGTATTCTTCAGCGCGGGCCTTCACTGGTACGGCAGCCGTCTCCAAACCCGCCATTCCTGTATCCAAATCAGAGTCACAGAGACAGGATTCAGAGGGCAATGTGTGTCCCCCTGCTGACGCCTGGTGCAGGCTTCTGCGGGCCAAGAAAGCACTCCAAATCTCGTATCTTATATCCTAATTGAAGTCTACCCGTGTGCAATTAACATCTACATAAACCATTTACCCAGTGAAGCGTGATTCATTTACAAAAGTTTTAACATCAAGATGTTAAAGATAATTTTATTTTGTATAAATTTCATATAGGCTTTGTGTTGCTGTACCTACACAAAACTTTCTCGTCGATTGCTTTTTCTATAACTGAAAACCGTTAAAGACAAGTCAGCGTAGAAACACATAATTATGGGGCAAACGCGACTTTATTTTAACACACTTTTATTAGGTCGACCTGTATGTAACTAACTATGTAATGGAATCTAAGTTAACTAATTTAACCATCTTCCAAGGGTCGTAGCGTAATGAAAATTGGCAGCTGTATGTAGTTTTGATGACAATACAATAATATGGTACTGCCGAACTGATCAAATGATGGAGCCGGAAGATATGAACTGGAACTTCATGATGGAAAATCGTATCATAGCTGTTTTGGATTTCTTAGAAAAGTCTTGTAATGAACTTTGTTCACGATTATGTTTCAAGGTCTGATGATGAAGCCGGAAGATAGGCACTGGCATTCCATGATGGAATATCGTATCATAGTCGTGTTTTCACTTGTGAGAAAGGCCACGTATTGGACTTTGAACACGATCAGGTTTTTTTTTTTTAGTTTTTACGTGCATTTATAAAAGCGTGTTTTTCTAGTGTTTTTTAAACTATTAATTATACTATATAACGTGTAATTTAAAGGGTATATACATACCAAGTGCATGGCTGATAACAAACGATATGGCAAGGGTTTTGTAATCCTAAGTCTACGTGTGTAGAACTTATTACAAATTCCAATACACAATACCATAGACCGAATTTTTCAAATTAGGAAGAACGAATAGAATTATCGTTTTATTGGCAAGTGACGTGGAAAGTTATTGACCCTCATAGTGCTGTGACACGTTTGTTATGATTGGTATTCAAGAAATATATGAAACCAATAATTTGGTATCAATTCTTTGAGTCAGTTATTTTGTGCTGAAACTGTGCATAGAGACTCCATGCCAGATGTTGTCTTCAGCCCTTTTGGATAGATATGGGGTTTCCGTTACACGTTGTATAGAGATGTGATAAACCTACATAATTACGTAAGTGCGTGGGCTTATTATGGTAGTAACGAACGTGAACCTAATAATTAATGATATAAAACTATGTAGATTAAACTAGATACCTAGTTTTAAGCTGATCATCATTAACATGCTTATTAATAATCATTCTAGCCTTTAAGTACTGATAAGTGGTTTTTTATGTAGAATTTGAATTTAGTATGTGCTAGTTAACCACTTTTTTCCGGTGGGAAAATCATCAAATGACTTCTTCCGGTCTGGGTGGAGCTGAAGGGAGTGCTAGAACTTCTACTAACTAAAAACCCACCCTGTTCCTCCAGTTGCCCTTGTGGTCCGGAGCTGCGATATCTGGTTAGAACATTCCCGCAGCCCCAGTAGTTAACCACTAATAAATGTTTTTAACCCCTTACTGCATTAATTATGAATCTGGTTAATAAAAAAATCGGTTTTGGTGCAAATGTGTTTATTTATCCTTAAATAACATAAATCATATAGAAAAATAAAATAAAAGTTATTATTAATTATTATTAAATAAATGAAAGCGCCATATCTGGATTCGTATGCATCTAGTGAAAATTGAGTAAGGTCATATCTGGCTTTGTATGCATAGCTGTTACTTTTTGCGTAAATCTTTGAAACAGTTCCGCTTGTCATTATAGCATTAGAAGATCTCGCATTGATCACATTTTGTGATATTGCGTAACTGACACCTATTTTGACACAAACGACGACTATTTCCCAAATAAAAAGGTAGTCAATGCCGTCAGTCCGTAAAGACGTTAGTGACATGTCTTGATTTCTGGCTGGGGCTTCGTGCTTTTTCGATAATATGGGAGAACCAGGCAGGCTTTATGGAGTGACAGCTCACCCCGATGGACTGCTGAGTCGGCTCAATGGAGTGTCAGCTCTTGACGTCGTCGCTGTGCCTAGAAAGCAGGCTCGACGACCTCATTTTTTTGTATGTTTAAGCAATTTTCCTGCTTTACGCATATGTTCAGAAACTGCAAGCTTATAATAAAATAGCGGCATGTAATTATTGTAGATAACTGCGCCAAAAAAGTCCATGCGTTTACCATACATAAGTATAGGACTGATAGTCGGTCGAAAGGTCTAGCTAGTGAATCCAGCTGTTTTATTTCAAATTTTCTTCGACATTAAGCTCCATTTTTCGTTCTTTCGGAAGAAGGATGTTCACTTTCTAGATCAGAATCGGAAGCAAAGTCATGTTCACTCAAAGAATCATCACTATGTATAATATTTACATATTTGTAACTACCCTGAAACGTGCAGAGTCCATTTCGGAAAAGCGTAAGACAGAAGCTTTAGTGCATAGGAAACCATATTTGACCGACAGTATTTTTACGGGAACGCATACCCATATTAGGCGTTTGCAAAAAACAGGCCAAAAATCAAACAAATATAAAATTATTTACAAATAAAACTTACTGTTATTATGGTATATGATTCAAAGAGTGAAAACAATTTTTATTAAAAATCACAATCACTTTATTACTTTTATTTTTACTGATAAAAGTTTCACTCAGATATGCACTTCACTCGCCGGCCGCGCTTTGTAAAAACCCTTAAATATTTTTGAGCACTAATGACTTAGCCCAGATAAAAAAATAGATTTCGTTTCACAAAGACTCATTTTTTAAGATACAATTTATATTACTATAATTTAATAATTAGTTGAACTATAAAAAAATAACAAACTTGAGCAGCCATAAATGGCTTCGTATATGCGGTAAGGGGTTAAATGGTTAAAAGTTTCTATAAATGAGGTTGGTTATTCAAGTCACGATAAATACAATAATATATTCAGATGAAAAGCTAAACAAAACATAGAATAACATGAAGTGTTCTTATTTGAACTTGATTTTACCTGCAATAAAACATTCTCAGTAACAAATCTCCCTATCATTTTCGCCAAATCTTAAATAATGGCGTAATTTGTCAGAGTGGAGTATTTTGCATATTAAATCGTGTAGGAGGGCGATTGATGTCTTATGAATATATCTACGTGTGAAAGACACGTCCATAATCATGTGAAGAAGCTTATCAAAACATATTTTTTTGCACAAAATAAGAAAGATAGATCTGAAGCGCTTAAGCTCAGCCTGTATCTACAGTACCTAACGATACCTTACAAGTTATTTAACAATATTCTATGTTATTGGAATCCAAACCTTATGATCTACGGGAAAACTTAAACAAGATTTTTTAAGTTACTTAATTGGAGTAAAATTAAATGGTCTGTAGATACCTAAGTAGGTACCAATGTGTTTTATACCTATTAGAAAAAAAATATGAAATCTATGACAACTCGTAGTGAAAACTTTACAGCAGGCATTCTCCATATTAGTAATTTCTGAAACATTAAACTTGTAAGAGTCGTTCTTCTTTTTTATGTATCGTAAGTTCTTCATTGACTTTGCGAGTAATTGGATTTAGGATCTCACAGCACAAGCATATACCAATAGTTTTCCAAGGCTCTAAATGGAGTGAAATTGTAAAATAATATGTATGTTATGAAATTCTTAGAAAATAAATGTAAGCGTTTTAGGCTGCGTTTCCACCAGAGATGTGCGAGGATGCGTAGCGAGGGATGTGTTTGTAAAGAACCAATAGAATCGCTTCATTTACCTCGCCTCGGTCAGCCCAGCTCTGGTGGAAACGGCTCAGCGGAGCTAGATTTTTGCGCATACAAAACAAGCGAGGGATGTGTGAGAGGGATGTGTGCAAGAGATGTGTTGCGAGGGATGTGTTGCGAGGGATGTGTTGCGAGGAATATGTGTTGAGAAGGATGTGTTGCGAGGTTTGCGCATCCTCGCACCACACATTAATGCGCATGTTCACAGCTCCGCTACACATCCTCGTAGCACATTTTCATCGCACAGCTTTGGTGGAAACCCCCACACATTTTCACAGCACAGCTAGACATCCTCGCACGACACATTTCCATCGCACATCTCTGGTGGAAACGCAGCCTTAGTCTCAAATAATACCTTTTTAAGGTTTGAAATAAATCTACTACTTACCTACTGTTAGAACTAATAAAATTAAAAAATTCACTGTAGCGCCACCTATTGTGAAATAATGGAACTACTGTTACAGTGAGTTACAGTACCTACCTTTAGTTCACTATAATGAAGAGAGATGTCACTTTAAGTGCTGCCATCTAGTACCGATACATGGAGTTTTTATGAGACGGCTTGTTGCGTTTCAAACGTCGAGAAAAGCTCTAAGCTCAGTCCGACCAGCTGGTTTATATATTTTGTTGTAGATGGCGATCGTAAAGCTTTTCAATACTAAACAATAAAAAAGTAGGTAACTAGCTGCAATAAGACCACCCGTTGTATACCTACTAGTTTTTTATTTTTTTCCATGTTAATATTGTAAGGTGAACAATGAAATAAATAAATACTTAATAATATTTTTTTCATAAGCTACGTTTTATTTTAAGAAACAACACAGTGGTCGCCTATTAATTTTTACCTATCTATATCTATATTGTTACCTATCTATGTGATATTATATATCATAGTGGCCAATCAAATCACTTTCATGGTATTGCATGGAGATGCAAATGAAAACATTGTTCGTTCGAAAATGATTTAGCACTTCCATTTAGAAATTAGGCTTTAATGTGATGCTTATAGATTTTCAGCAAGTTAAACTAGGTATATTGGGATATTATAATAATCATCATCGCATTGTTTTCCATTTTGCTTGACATTAGATACATATATTGTACCTAAAAAATTAATAAGCTCGTAAAATTTTAATTTTGACTTCGTTTTTTAAATGTGTCGAATAAAAGTTACACTAAACTTAATCCTAAAATATAAACAACCTGCCCATCCTATTGATTATTTTTATACTCAAAAACTAACCTATAACCATTGACATATATATAAATCAATGCCTATAACTTTGACTTTACTGAATTGTTGTTCTCTAACTTTCAGGCTACAAACCTATAATATTTTATACGGATTAAAATAGTGCCAACACCTATATTGTTTTTTGCGTAATCAGATAGACGGCAGCAGTGGATAGTTTGGTTATTGAACACAATGGTGAAATCGGTCGGTAGTTCTAGAGAACTATCGAATAATAAATTTCACTGTTGTGTGTGTGTTTGTGAACCGTGCCTGACGATATAGGTAAATGCACATTTCCATTGGTCAAGGAAATAATAAGTGATAAAAGTGATGTGCAGTGGTTTACTAATTAACTCAGCCGTAACTGCGTTTGAAAAACACCGCTGGTAACACATCCAGTCCTTTTCCCTTCGTCTCATCTAAACACTTTAATTCTCTGCGAACCGTGTCCAAGTAAAAGTAGCGTTACCTTAGTTTCTTAAAGGACTACATTCGCTATGTAGCTTTATGAAATAATGGTTGCTTCAGAAAAAACAAACAATTGAGTTGACCAGTGAATCAAAGCTGTGGTGAAAGGTTAGCTAAAGGACACGTTCTACCCCTTTAGGGATTACAAGAACACGTTAATTTAATTTATTTTTAGTGTTCTTGTTACAGCAACATTAAATTTATTTGTTTCAGCATTTACGGAACTCTGGGGATAAAACCTTACGTAGTAAAATAACATTATAGCTTCTTTTTAAAATACAATCTCATAAAAAAAACTGTAAAGGTCATTATGTTGACTACACCTGTTTAACATAATAACATTTCGGTATCATTGGCAATGTAAATTCGTACATTATATTTGAATACTTGATCTGCAATCGCATTCCCAGGGGTCTCTACCAATATCTGTGAAACGATTTGCATTGCGTTCAAATACTCTTTAAAACGTCGATCCGGCTGTGACTGGTGCAGGTCGATTAAACGATGTCTTGAATACCTAATAGGAGAGGAGAAGCGGCATGCTCGCTCTCAATTCACTCGCCGGCGCATAAATTAGCGGTGGGGCCACACAACCGCAGCTATTCCGCAAAAACTCCAATCGTAGGGGAAAGTTTGGCGATTAAGCCGTGAGGCGTTGCGTGGCCAGGTCTGTTCGTGACAGTTAGTGCCGCCACTTGTTATAATCCGTTAAACTTTCGACCCTCGTCAAGGTACGCTGAGAATTAATGGAAATGCCTTCTTTCCCCGATTTATGATATTCTTTTCTGAATCCTCGATCCACCTTTGAGTTTGACCCTCCCACGACAAAAGTGATAAAAGCCTACGTCGCGCCGGCGTTATGTAATTACGTACCGCATACAACGCTCATCTTAATAGAATTAATTTGCATCCTCTTTAATGCGAAACCCTCTTAACTAGTTTGCATAAAATCTCGTTTGTTTATGTAATTTTTAATCAGGTCAATTAACGCTCTGCACTTAGTCAATTTCGTTTATATTTCGTTTGAAATTCTAAGTGAAAACAGCTTTATAAGATAAAATGTATTATGGCCTAGCTTTTACTAAAAATCTTTTTTCATATCTTCTTAGCGTATTTTGCAATTTGCTAAATGGAGTCAGCCCAGAACTGGGCAACAAGTTTCCCATCATCGGAAGCTTCCATCAACTCTTTTAGTAAAGTAAAGAGTTGACTGGACACGTAGGACAGGAAATGAAGTGCGCCATGGTTTGTGAAGCAACACCATATATACACTCCAAGGCAGAGTCATCAACGCAGTCTATTTATATATCTAAAAAGACTTCTAGGACAGCTATGGCAGTTCATGTCTAGGAGGTATATTCTCAGCTGATGGTACGAATGGTTTTGGAAGTGATGCATTTTCTCTCCACAGGTGACACTTCAGGACGCTTTTTAGACTTTTCAGCCTTTGTGGAGCTGAGGTATAATCGTGCATACGGTGTCGTGTGTCTGAAGCCATATTGGCTCTTTCACGTGAGCTTGCCACCGCTCTGCGATCTTTGTTCATATAAACGACTAGACGAGTTTAAAAAACCAATGTAACAGCTTTGCTTTTGGATTTGGACTACACTAAAACTGAAACTTTTATTAGTATCAAAACTATAGACACTAACATAAAAAACACTGGCACACAATGTATCCCTAACGAAATACACTTTTACACTAAACACTCTCTCACACATGCACACTCTTCAACACACATACACACACACAATCACCTACAAAAAAATTGTAATAATAAACTGTCTTACATAATTAGAGCAAAATGTGACGAAGGAGGCTGGACCTCACAACACAGGGTATCCTAGTATAGGGTTCAGTGCATAATTTTGATTTATATAATCTTCTTTTTTTGAAGTAAGAAAAATCAATAAATATGTGCAATACTGCGGTTGGTTTAGAGTATGATTATCTATAATATCTATATCTTGTATAGATCTTAACTAGGTGACTTTTAACCAAGCCGAGCGTTAATTCATACACACATCAAAAGTGTCTAGGGATCAAGCATTTTTATGCGAATTTCTTGAGATTGAGATGTGGCTTTGTAATAAATTTATGATTTAATAAATTTATATGGATCCTTTTTGGTGCATTTCATAATTTGAAACAGGAACTGTTAATCAAATTCGAGTAAAAGATGAAAATCAGCTGTCAATATTTTCCCTATAAAAACATACAACGCATTGAAGACATTATTAGTGCTACTGTTTCCCTACTACTGATTAAAACCAACGTTATTATGGAGCGGCGACGTCATTTAAGCAGGGAAGAAATGCTCAGAGCCGTGGGAATGATAGAAGCTGGTTCCCGGCAACGTACTGTGGCTTTAGCTCTGAATACAAGTCAGAGTGTTATCAGTCGACTTTGGACACGTTACCGAAGCACTGGTACCGTGGCTGAGCGCCATGGAGGACGGTATCGCTGCACCACACGGAGACAAGACCGATACATTCAAATCTTAACTCGAAGAGCTCCAACAATAACCGCCATGATGTTAACCGTGAGGCTTCATCACTCTTCAGGGAACTTAATTAGCGACCAAACAGTCAGAAACCGCTTGCATGAAGTGAACCTTCATTCCCGAAGACCACTACGGGTACCACCTATAGTAATGCACAATCGTAGGATTCGATATCAATGGGCTCTTGAACACAGAAATTGGGCAGAAGAACAATGGCGTTTCGTGTGCTTTTCTGATGAGTCTCGTTTTGGTATGAGACCGGATACAAGACGTATACGACACTGGAGAACCCCTGGTTGCCAACAGCGATTAAAATCCTGCCAGGAAGTCCATCCTTATAGTGGTGGAACCATCACGGTATGGGCGGGTATTTGGATCGGCGGAAGAACTGAGTTGATTTGGATCAGAGGCAACCTCAACGCTCAAATTTATGCTGAGACGATTTTATCTGACGTCATCGTTCCTCTACAAGTGCAAATCGGTCCCTTATTTCAGTTAATGCATGATAATGCACGACCGCACACCGCAAGAGTTGTAAGACAGACTCTCGCCGCAGCTAACATCAATGTCCTGCTCTGGCCTGCTCAGTCGCCAGACTTGAACCCGATTGAGCATGCATGGGATATGCTACAGAGAAGAGCTCTGCCGAATATGGAGGGTATCCAGTCGCAAGAAGACCTTTTTTTGTTGTTGCGACGAACATGGGCGGCCATTCCATAGCGTGATTTGGATGAACTCATTTTGAGTATGCCAAACCGATGTTCTTGTGTTGTTAGTGTTCGCGGTAGAAACACGGATTATTAATTGTTTAAGTTACCCAATAAAAATTTTAAAGAAAACTGTTATTTCAGTCTTTTTTTCGAACTTTAATGTTAGTGGTTCAAATGTCAAAAATCCCTTTATTAGGAAAATGGCAAATTTCTTTATTAATGCAAAGGTGACTTGGTTTATCGTTACTGTGACAAACGAAAACACTTTATTTGATGAATCCTTAAAGAAAATTTTAATTAATATCAATCAGGAGAAAAGTTATTGCAAAAATATATGTTGATCCCTAGACACTTTTGATGTGTGTATTTACAAGTAAACTTAAACACCTTATTTCCGAATATTGTCGCGTAGTTCCAATCCAACCAATGACTAATTGTAAGTCAACGCCTACGGCATCACTGACAAAGAGCAGCTCTATAATTTTCCTATCGATACAAGCGCCTCTTCTAAGAAATTCCTGAAATTATCACCGAAATACCTGAAACAAGTATCTGTCTATTTGAGACGCTTGTAATTTTCGGAATTCAGCCGATGGGGATGGAAATTGATTTTTTTATAGAATGTTTACTGAGTTTTATATTTAATAAAGTGTGATTTTTACCTCGTAATATTGATAGCGGGGAATAGAGATCATTCTTCATTATTCTCAGAAATATAAAAAAAAAATTGAAAGTATGATAAATATTAATAAAGAAATGTGTTCATTTGTTTACTTAGTTAAATAGCTTTGATGATAATTCTAGATTGATCATATCTCATAGCTCATCGTCCTTAGAAAATAAATAGGTACCTACTAATATCGGGTTCGAACATGCCAAGTCATAAAACACAAACTCATCTAGTTAATTGGTCCGTGTTACCTCACAAAGTAGCAGCTAGTTGGTTATTCGGATTGCAACGTCCACCCAATTAAAATTGGTCAAATTCCTAGAACCTCGACTCACAAAATTAGACCGAACTAACTAGTCGCTAACACAAGCTGATTTAGTTACATTACGTGTACGAACATTCATAGTGAAACTTGTGTCGCCGATAAACATAAAACCTTTGATTTAGTAGCTGAAACTTTACCTGAAACAGGAATAATCAACGTGTGTACGCAAAATCGAATTCACAATATAGACATTATGATAATCACAGGTACGAACGAAATCACAATAGGATCGGATATAAATAAGAAAAGAGAATTCCCAAAGACGATAACATGGCGGGAAAAACGCTACCGTAAACCGTACGCAATAAAGACTGGCAACAATTTATTTATATGACGCTTCAGGGAGAAGTTATCCGCGGATCCATGGTACGAGCGAGGTGGAATCAAGTTGATGCGTGCCGAAACGCGAATAAGAAAATGAATGCTCCTCTTTTGTAAGGGATAGTAATCACGTCTAATCTTATCTGGCCAATTGAGTTGCTGACGAAACAAATATTGACTTTGTTAGATTTGGAGCTTCAGTAATATTCAAACAATCAATTAAAACCTCCATAGATATGATTTCTCTGAAGATCAACGTTAATACCAATCAAATATACAATGAGGTTTCACATTATTAATCTCATTGTGCCGTTTATCTGTCCCGTCAAACTAATGTACTCTAGCTTTACTTAATTCTATTTAAACCCTAAATATGTACATAAGTTAGGTGAAGAAACTTTTTAAGTAGTTAATAAATCCAGTTTAATTAAATATTCCAAAATCTGAACAATAGATATATATCAAGTTAATAGTTTCAAAGTGGATAATTCACTAACAATTATGACTAATAAAATATGAAATTATGTGAATACAAAATGTTGTGCAAAGTTAATTTGGATAAAAATTTTTTTCACTGACAGAAGTTAGAAAATCCTAAGGATTTTTGATGTAAGCTCGATTGTAGAACTAAATGTTTTGATGGAGTCTTTGAAACTTTATTCATTCTTCGTTGTGTAATTATCAACTTTAATATGATGAAACTGCTAATAATGCTGTTGGTACGAGGATCAATCTTTTAACACTGATTCGTCATGAGCTTTTATTTTTAGACAAATATCAAATTAGCACATAATGGATTGGTAGAGTATATTGCGTTACGTTCCGCTAATGTTATTATTGTATTAACTACACAAAAAATTAAATTTTTGATGTTTAGGTAACTAAATATATTAAATATATTAGCTTCTTAATTACTATAAGATATTTTTGTTTATTTTTTCTTACCGCATTAGTTTTTTATATTGTAATGCAGTTAAGAGCTGTTAAACGCTTAATACCACTATCTTATAAAACCACGAGCACAATAAAGCCGGTGCACATGCACGCGATATGAATGGTCTAATAAAAGTGGTGTGCACACAAGCTGATGATGCGTGGTGTAGCGCCGGATTAAACAGTCAAACTGGAAATACCACGGCTTTGCCTCCATGCCTCCATGGCTAGACATCAACGTACTGTCAGCGCTAACATTCGGATTTGCGCGGATTGGGGATATTAAACAAGCCGGTCGGCTCTGCTCAATGCGTGTCAAATACGCGGCAGATGCGAGAATAGACATATCGAAGCTTGACCAAAAGTAATTTTGCGTGCGTCATGCGTAGATACGTAGGTAATTTATTCACGTGTGCACGGAGCTTATTATTCTGCTCATTGATTCCGTGGATTTTGTAATGAGAACTGATGTTTTGTGATCTTTTGCTGTAAGTGTTTTGATTAATTTTCGGTAAAATAATTTTGCATTGTTAAAAATTAAACTACTTATTTCTTTTTGGTGAGATTTAAATAATTTATTTTTATCTGAATGTGGTAACTAAATGATACATCCAGTGCAACTTAAAATTTCGGCTATTTAGTAGCCACCTGATTAATCATAAGAAATCCGAATCTGAATTCGTCCGTAGCAAAATAACAATTCAATATCAACATTATAACAAAACTTATTCGAAAGATATGCATCAAAAACAATAAGGCAACTTAGATTAACGAATTAACGAAGATTTACAATTTTGAAGTGATGGACATAATGTTTGTTGATTAAACTATAAAATGAATATTTAAGAATACTGCAAATCCGTTTCTGGTATTTCACTAAACATAAATAATCAGTATTGTTGTTAATCCAAAATGGCCGCCGTAATAAAATGGTGGATTACCTATTATAGATATTTTTGTATAACCTACTCAATATATGTATTAAATTATAGGGATGAACTTGAAGAATACAATATACTATGAAAATTAATTCAAATCTAAGATGGCCACAACGTTTTTAATTACATATTTCAGTTCAATCCAAGCGGTCAAATGCAAGGGCTTAATCGTCAAATCTATACTAATATTATAAAGCGGAAAAGTTTGTTTGTTTGTTTGTTTGCTTGAACGCGCTAATCTTCGAAAGTACTGGGTGGATTTGGATGCAATTTGGTATGGAAGTAGCTTGAAGCTTGAGGAAGGTTATAGGCTACTTTTTACGCGACTGCTAAAAAAGAGAGTTATGTTTTACCGTGATAGAATCCACGGGAGCGAAGCCGCGCGTGAGTACTAGTAATTAATAATACCTACATTTCTTGCGCGATAAAAGCTTCTGTAATCATTCAATGTAATGAAATAGTATAATTATGGATTCAGTGATTTATAATAACATCGTGAGAATAAATTAGATAGTTTTATACAAAATTTAAATCGATCTTGTTTATTTATATAAATATTATTCATAATATTTTTTTTTATGAATTATTATTTTCGTTTTAATACAAGTGACCATTTGCATATTTTTTTTTCTATTAAAAGTTGGTAACATGAGGTTTCGGGTTTCATTCCCAGGTTGGGCAAAAAGCGCTATTGGGGTTTTCCATAAGAAAGTTCTCAGTAGGAGCCCGAAGTTTGGAAGTTGGCGGGTTATATCCCCGTGCCTCGGAAATTAAGTTCAGCTGTTGGTCCGGCTTTCATTTGGACATCTTTCACAGACATTACGGGTAGTCAGAGCCAGAAAATCAGGCGGTCAGATAAGCAGTCAATCCATGTAAAACACTAAGGCTGAGATTCAGAGACAAGAACATAAGATGGGCGAAGACCGCTCTAAGCCAAGTCGTGGCTAAGCGCATCTTAGAAATTCGTATTCAGAGACACAGACCCTGTCAAACTTACGTCGGTCTTAGCAAGGTCTTAGCTAAGCTTACACTCTCTTCTCTATGGCCATTTTTAAAAGCAAAATGTTCATCGGTGAGTTTACAATCGTAATTTTACAATCTAAAAGAGAAAAGAATACCACGCGCTCGAATAAATGTCAACTTTTTCATTGTCGAAATTAGTTACACCTTAGCCCACTTGGTGGCGCTAGTTGCGTCTTAAGTAGTCGATATTGACTACTTGGCTTATCTTAGTTCACGCTAAGTTTAAGACGTGTTCCGAACGTCTCTGAATACAAATTTAAGGGTAAGTCGTTGATTTTGACAGATGGAAGTGTAAGTTCAAGCTTAGACTCGTCTCTGAATCTCAGCCTAATACTCAGCTGCAACCGGTAAGATTGGAAGGCGATACTAACATAGCTCGGAAAATGCTAAGCAGATGATGATTTCAAATAGGTACAAAAAAAGGAAGTGGAAGGAGTGGTGGCCCAGTAGCAATGGTTAAAGGAACGACTTACGGTACAAATATAGTTCCAACTCTAACTGGGTCGAACCTCACGACCTCACGGTACATCACTTTGTATAATTTTTTCATCACCACTGCTTTGAAAACGGTGAAGAATAACATCGTTAAGAAACTGCAGTGTCCTATAACCGAAGACATACAGCATCCATCTATCCACATTGGGCCCGCGCGGTGTAAATCAAGCCCTTTCCTCTTATACAATGTGATCAGGGCTACAATAAAGCCAGCGCAACGATAACTGGGGTGTCCGAAACTTGTCCACGGTTCGTGGAGCTCTAACGTTGCTTTCAACAACAATAATAAACAAAAGGCTCTTCGGCCTACAAACCATACAAATAACAGTTCTAACCACTAACCTTCTGTGCTGGGTTCGCCAAGTTTCGACCTTCCTAGGTCACCCCCAAGTGTGGTATGTATGTAAATATGAGGTGAGTAATTGAAAAGTGTGATGTAAGTCAAGTGTTGTAGAACGTTCACAAGGCGCCAGTCTCCAGATGGCGCGGTCCAAATAGCATCACAGCCCAAACTCACACCGGATTGAAGCTATTTATCACTACTTATTTCCAACAAATGCGCGTGCCACGAGGTGGCAACAACCCGGCGATAAATCCAAAAATATCCCGGGGTTTTCGTCAAATGGGGATTACAACTTCAAACAATAGTTAACTCGCGACCCAATTATCGGTTTCAACACGCGATTCTAAACGATATTTTTCCAATTATAATTAACTCAACAGGTCCGACGCGGACGTTTTTCAACAAGGAAGCAAAGTCTATCTGTCAAGTGAAAAAGTTATGTCAAGCCCACAGATAATTAATGTTGCCAACCAAAGGTGCGTTCTGTTTCACGTCGGACCGAGCACAATGTGTAACGGAAACCCCATATCTATCCAAAAGGGCTGAAGACAACATCTGGTATGGAGTCTCTATGCACAGTTTCACCTCAAAATAACTGACTCAAAGAACTGATACCAAATTATCGGTTTCATATATTTCTTGAATAACAATCATAACAAACGTGTCACAGCACTACGAGGGTCAATAACTTTCCACGTCACTTGCCAATAACACGATAATTCTCTTCGTTCTTCTTAATTTGAAAAATTCTGTCTCTGGTACAGGGGCGGATCGTGAATTTGTGGGGCCCTGGGCTACAACTGCTAGGGGGCCCCTTAATCATTCAAATAATTGTCATTTCTATTTACTGTTTTCTGTTTGATGAAAATACGGTACAGGGTTAAAATGGATTAAATTGAATTTATTTAATAAGAGTTCGTATTTATAATTTTTTTTGCTGATGAATCTGCCCTTGATCACGCCTGATGGTAAACGACAGATGAGATCTATTATAGGACGACAGAGCACAAAAGTTGTCTGTTCACTCTTACTTTAAAGGCGGCAGACGGGTCATATGTGGAAAAGAACACAGAAGCCAACAGAGAGTTCCAAACCAATTCGAAGACCGGTCGAAGTCTGACCGCCAAAGCGATTCTCTTCTACATTTATCGTGCACACCGCCAACGTGCGCACAATAAATGTAGAGGAGAATCGCTTATGTAGTATGACAAGATGGTATATTGACCAAGTGAGGATGGTGCCCTGTAGTACGTCTGGTATATTAGTAGTGAAAGGGAGATGGAAGTATCAGGCCTTTATTAAGTATAGTAATTTATTTATATAATTACAAACAGTTATTGGATGATCTTTCTGCATTTTCTGCAAATTCCTTTCTTTACTAATTCTTTTTTAAACATATGTATTACTAGCTTCTACCCGCGACTTCGTACGCGTGGGAAGGTTTTCCCGCGCAAATCCCGATCCCGTGGGAATTTTGGGATAAAAAGTAGCCTATGTGTTATTCCAGGCTGCCAACTATCTACTTACCAAATTTCATTCAGATCCGTTCAGTAGTTTTTGCGTGAAAGAGTAACAAACATCCATCCATCCTCACAAACTTTCGCATTTATAATATTAGTAGGAAGTAGGATATGGATAGAATTGAAAAATGTGACCGTCACTCGTTCGACTTTTTTTTCGTATAGGTATTTGTTTTCAATAAATGAATCTTGGCGAAAGAGCGCTCTTCTTCTTAGCTAGAGATTGTTAATCTCAAAACAAAAAAATGTAATATGGTATACAGCAATTAGTAAAATATAACTTTATTTTCAAAAATAAGATTACTTCTTCTTTACGTCAGGTGTTCATCTGAATATGTTAGATCTTTACCAATGTTATACATGAAATCAGTCATCGTGTTTTTATCTATATATTTTATTTCTATTTACCAAAGTAATCACCCACGCAATCGATGCATCTTTTCCAATGCAGTGGTAGCTTATTGATGCCCTTCTTGAAGAAATTAGTTGGACGGAAGGCAACAAATTCTGACGGATGGCGGAGAACTTCCAACACCAGCTGTTGTAACTTGTGGACCGTCTGCTGTGTAGAATTAGGATGCGCGTTGTCGTGCAGGAGCAGCGGAGCCGAGCGATTGACCAAAGCTGGTTGGAGATGTGCGAGCTTCTCCATAATTGTGTTCAGTTCTGCAGTAATGCTCATTCGGTAGGTGATGAGTTACATCAGGGTTAGACTACCAAACAGGGACCATCACTTTCTAGGAGTCAGTTTTCGTTTAGGAAAACATTTAGATGCTAATCCAGGATCCAACCAATTTGCTGAGCGCTTACGATTGTCGAACAGGATCCATTTTTCGCCGCAGGCAATAAAATTCTTTCGATTGTGTGCCTGTTAAGCAGTGCAATTTACGTCTCGATGCATCCTTCGCGGTGATGTTCACTGAATTCGTGGGGCAGACGTCAAGCTTTTTTACCATGCCAATTTGACACAAGTGAATTAATATTGTTTTGATACTAGCGTTGAAAGCTGCTGCTAATTCAGCCTCAGATTGATCATCAGCTCCCACAATCGCCTTTAATTCGCCATTGACAACCACGGGGTTCATTTTTCAGGTCGAAATTTCCAGATCGGAAGCGAGCAAACTAATAACGGGTGGTACATTAATTTTTTGAGTTTCTTTTGTAAACGTCGTTGAGATTGTGGGCCGTAGGTACAAGTGGCACGGTTATGCCAAACTTTGAAACCAGAATTTCATGTTTTAAAATAAAATTAATTTGAAATTAGAATTCTTAGCCAAAAAAATATGATTATCGAACTCAAACTCAACATGTATATTTCACATAGGCCCACATGGGCACTTACAAAACGTTAGAAGGCACGGTTTGACATTGGTCGTTTTTTATGGAGAAAAACCGGCAAAAAAACTCCACAATATCCATGATACAGGTTAAGAGGACAGTATATGATTTGATATTATAATTTGAAATTGCCAGTACGGCAAAACAGCGATTTCTCTCTGCTGTTATTAAGCTCTGTCATTAATATCAAATATTTAAAAATTATTTATAACTAGCAGTTGGGTAAAGAGAAGCCTATAACCCTCCTCAAGCTTCAACCTACTTCGCATTCAAAGAAACAAACTTTACTGCTTCATAATATTAGTATAGATTTCCTAAATTAGGAGCATTGTAGGATCTTTTCATAATAAGATTACTTTCAATTATTATAAGTAAGATAATTCACTTATCTTCAAGGCTCAAGTCTGATATTTATAAATGAAAATAAAATATTTATTTGTAAATTGGTTATAAATAACACTTTTACACGTCATTTTTTGCGTTTTAAGTTAAGCTATGAGGCCGGTGTTTTCTAACTGACTACTCTGAGAAGAAACACCGAAAAAAACTCAGAAGTTAACATCTTTTTTAAAGTCCACACAATTCGTATTCGTCAAACCATATGAGAAGCATGAAGGTTCATTTCTGTTGTGTTTTTTGAGGAAAGGAGCACACAGATTTGAGCGGACCATCCAGAATGCAAGCATTTGTCAGTTATCATGTAGCTCAACTTTGAACTTAAGGAGCTCAACGATCTAACGAACAGTACCAAAGTAAGGACATTTGGGTAAGTCAGACAAATACTCAAACTGCCATACATCAACCATAAATTATAATGAAAATTACATAAAAAATAATAACCTACATATTCCTCACATTCATAATAATAAAAATATAAAAGATCAAAAAAATGAAAAAAGAAATAATAAAATACAAAGTATATACAATACTTTAGAAAATCAATCATTAACTCCGCAAAATATATTAAAAAAGAGCACATAAGTAGGTATATCATTGGAGCAACTCATTCCCAAGCCTTTTAATCCTCAATATAATCTTTGACTGTGTAAAAAGCTTTCTGACATAGCTTACGTTTTATAAATAATTAGAATTTAATTAGAATAAGTTACTTATCACTTAATAGCACACTAAATACCCATACTCACACACAGTTGTGACAATTAAACACTGAGTTTGTATTTAGATGACAATAACAAAATTGTAGCGGTACCACCCGACGAAATATGGTAGTTTCCTGTGTTACAAAATAATTATTTTATTTGGTCCATTAGGTAGATTTTCAAAAAATATTGGTCACGTATTTTTTGCCCTTTCAAGTCAAGAAAAATTCACAAATTGGAAAGCTTCAAAGTACAGGAGTGGGGGCTGCTGACGTCACACAGTTTTTCATCATGATAACGCTAGACCTCACACATCTTTAGCCACTCAGCAAAAATTAAGAGAGTTTAGCTGGGAGGTGTTAATGCATGCGCCGTATAGTCCTGACCTTCAGATTTCTGCTTTTTCCCCAACCTATTATATAGATTTAAAAGTATCGTCTATTTTTATTATTGGAAACTGGCAGGGGGCCCCTTATATCCACGGGGCCCTGGGCTGCAGCCCAAATAGCCCATAGGTAGATCCGCCCCTGCTCTGGTATCAGTGTATTGGTATTTCTAATAAGTTCTACACACGTAGACTTAGGATTACAAAACCCTTGCCATATCGTTTGTTATCATCCAAAGAAGCCATGCACTTGGTATGTATATATACCCTTTAAATTACACGTTGTAGAGAGGTGGCCTATGTTTCAGCAGTGGGAAATTTATAGGCTGTATAAGTTATACATTTGAAACCGAACGTAAATCAGCAGTGGGCGTCATCTGTGCTAAAAATTACAGCGACAACGTGAGCGCATCTTTCAGCACAACACGCATACCACTTTTTGTTCTCTCAATAGGTCCAAATCGAGACAATAATCATATAATTTTGTGAGTTTACACTCTTTTGATAAAAATATATCGCATTTGTGGCGGTTTTGTTCATACTAAAAATTACGGACGTATTTATATACTGGGTTCTTGGTAAAACATTAAACACCTCTCAGGATTATGTTAGTAACATAATAAACAACAGTCTTTGTTGTATGCCTTTTAATAATTCATCATATTTTATTTCATAAGATTTTTATACAATTGTATTAATATTTCAATTGAACTTCCTAAATGTCACGCAGTCTGCGAACCAAAAGAAAGCGCTAGTAATTGAGGTACACTGATAGTACAAAAGGCAGCGGAGAGGATCATGAAGGTTTATTTTTGGTAAATGTATTATGTTTTTTAATAAGTCATAGAACAAAAGTTGTTGTTTATGGTGTTTGTAATTCAGTCCTGCGAGGCTGTTATAGGTAACAAGGAACTTATTATATATTTTACGTTCGCTTCATCTCATAAAATATCATCGTTGAACGATAAACAAAGAAAACCTCTGAAGATAGAAAATAACATTTAATTTGCTATTACGAGGTAAGCAATCATGAAACGAAACACAACTACAACCCACTCTTTTGAAAGTAGTGGGAATGATAACAAATAAGGGGACATTCTAAGGAAAAACAAAAGCCAAAATACCCACCCACAATAAAGTACATCAATAGAAAATATCAGGTAAATAATAAAGCCACCAGAACTAATAAACTAACCTTTCCATGAATAATTATAAGCGATACCTTTCAAGAGATAGAAATTAACAAAGCATACACGAATTAACAATGCTATCTTATATATATACAATCTTTAGTCTCAACAAAATACGCAGTTGACTGTTACATGGAGCGACAGTAACATTCAACTGCGTATGTCGCAAACGCCTATCTGCGCAATGACTGTCAAAGGTTTACAAATTTAATGACAGCCGGGACCTAAAACGTGCTTTCCGTCCCCGTATGCCATCTACGGACCAACCTTTGTAAGTATTGTTTAACTTTGAAGATTGCCCCGTGCGCCTGTTATTATTTAGGCATAGACTACTTGAATTCAGAATGCTTACAAGAAAAACAATCTTCTAACAAAACACAAGGAAGCACACACATTCAGGCACACATTCCATTACCGCAGTCTCGTAGGACTTAGTAGTGATAGTGAATAAACGGGCCATGAAATTAAAAATGTTCGATAGTTGGCTGTAACCGCATCCGGTGCGACAGACAGCAGCAAATAGGAACTATTTGTTCCGAAACGTATCAGGTAAAGCAAACGCACGACCGCGAAATACTCCTACTACTACACGAATGAGACTACACGGAAATCCAATTTCGGGTTTTAGACTTGGAGTGACTAGTTTAACCTCGTTTGTGTATGTCCTTTAAGAAATCAGCTAACCTAACGTATGTATGCTTTGGTAAATGATTTTTAGTTTCTAAACTGGTTATTAAATAATAATTTTACTCGTCTCTTTTCTTCAATTTAAACTAGAAGAAAAACTGCAACAAACACAGAGGACTTCAAAGCCTCTTGATGACCATATAATCTGTACTGGGCAAATCATTTTACAAACTTGTAGGTCTGGTCTGATTTAAGTGGATCTGTTCAAACTTGCTTGCACTAAACATTTGTCAGATAATGTATCGCTCAACTTTAAGAAACTCAACGATTTGACGAAAAATGTCACGGTTATGTTTATATTCACAATAGATTAAGCAGATAATTGTGTCTGGCCTTTTTAGGACTGAACCACTCAGATTTGAGTAGACCTGTCCCATCAGTGCCAGCCCAAGTAGAACCAGTGATGCTTAGTTATAACATGCAAATACTTTGACTAAGCGATGTGAGAAGAAACGGTTTTGGTGAACTGAGAACATCTGGCGGTTTGACTTTGCTCTATTCAGGTAAGGAAAATGAGGAAGATCTACGCGAGTATAGCGTTGGGTTTCTCTAATTCTAAATCGAATACAGCGGAGAAGAGCCTCCTAGACTGGAAACTGATCTCAGACAGGATCATCTACGCCCATTTCAACTCAAGAGCCCGGAAGATATCCATTGTGCAATGCTACGCCCTAGCCAATACTGCGACAGAGGATACGAAAGACGACTTCTACAACGTCCTCAACACTACCCTTAGGAGCATCAAGAAACAAGATATCGTCATCGTCATGGGAGATCTGAACGCAAAAGTTGGGAGCGTTAACACTAACCGCATTCGGCATATGGGAACACAGGGACTGGGAGTGTGCAACAAAAATGGCGAGCGGTTCATCAAGTTTTGCCAGAACCACGACCTTCGAACCATCGGAGAAACTTTATTTATACATGGCAACCGCCACAAATATACGTTGACCTCACCCGATGGGATCATCAAAAACCAAATTTATCACTTTGCCATTAGTTCCAAATAAGGATCTTCTCGCTCGATGTTTGCAACAGCAGAGGGGCTGATACAGACAGTGACCACCATCTTGTGATAGCTGAAGTTTGGCTCAAAGTTGCAGTAGCCCGTGCAAGTGGAGGACCTGGCAAAGTGGGAAGAAGGTTCGACGTGGGGAAATATCTAACGATGACACGCGTAGCGCGTTTAGCCTGGAGCTACGCAATCGTTTTTCCGACCTCGTAGCTGATACGGTCTCGCTAGACGAAGAGTGGAACCACACCAAAGTGGCCTATACTGAGACCAGCTCCATCGTTTTAGGGCACAAAACCAATCATTCCCGCGAAGACTGGATGTCTCAGCGCACTTGTACCCTCATTGAAGACAGAAGGAATCTGCATCTCAGACTTCTTGAAACACGCGGTGGTGCCAAACGAGTTATCCTGAATCAACAATACCGCTAGAAGCGCAAAGAAATCTATCGCAGTACATGAAGAGATAGAAGGCGGTGGGCTGACGGTATTGCTGATCGTGCGCAACACTCTGCGAACACCGGCAACTTAAGGGAGCTGTATAAAGCTACGAAAGCCTTGACAGGAAACAGCAGAGCCAGAAAAAAACTTCTTAAGTCTAAAGATAGACAATTCATCGTAACGGCAGAAGGGCAGCTCTGCTTCTTCTTCACTGCAACGTTGTCGTCAACATTTCGAAGAGGTCTTCCGACTATCGGCTTCTTCAACTCCTGAAACTACCGTCAATCGCAAGTCAGTTCCTTACCATCCAGGCCTCTCAACATTAGCACAGAACCTTCATCAGCTTCTGAAGTTGCTGAAGCAGTCCTTTCTTTGAAGACAGGCAAAGCACCAAAACTTGACCTCATAACAGCGGAAATGATTCAAGCAGATTTATCCTCGGCCATCGACGTCCTGACGCCTTTAATTGAAAGGATTTGTACCACCGGAAAACTCCAAGATAACTGGAATAAGGGGCTCTTAACAACCGTGCCTAAGAAAGGAGACTTAAGCTAGTGCGATAACTGGAGAGGTATTACTCAAAGGTTTTCTGTAAAATAATACTGGATAGGCTGTCGAAGGCCGTGGAACCGCTCCTACGCAAAGAGCAGGCTGGATTTAGGGCAAACCACTCGTGTGCGGATCTGATCAACACTCTTCTTCTCTTCTTCTTTATTATACTGGAACAGGCATCAGAATGGCAGAGGGAGATTTATCTTACCTTTGTCGACTTTGAAAAAGCCTTTGATACGTTAAAGTGGCCCAGCATTAGGTGCCGCCTGCTGAACATTGGAGTGCCACCTAAAATTGTTCGTCTACTGGAGAGTATCTACAAGAAATAGTCTTGCAAGGTGACTCATGACGACCACATCTCGGATGATATTGCGGTGCACGCGGGGTCCGATAGGGTTGCCTTCTTTTACCTTTTCTCTTTCTGGTTGTTCTTGACGGGATTATGCTTCGCATTTCTGACAACAGGTGCCGCGGCATAGAGTGGGGATTATCCAACGTTTTGGAAGACTTGGATTACGCTGATGACCAATAAAATTAACATCTGAAAGACCAAGGAGATGCGTACTGCTGTTGTGAAGAACACCGCACCGTTTTTGATTGGCGCAGAGGCTGTGGAATGGATCCACAACTTTACTTACCTCGGAAGCGTCGTTTCAGAGACTGGGGCGACCGAAGAGGACGTCAGTTCACGGATCGCCAAGGCACGAGCTACCTTCGCGCACGTGACAACTGTATGGCAGTCGCGAAAGCTGACCCGGAGGGTAAAACTAAAAATTATCGGGTCTAATGTAAAATCTGTACTGCTCTATGGGTGCAAAACGTGGAAGGTAACAAAGGACATCTCACGCCAGCTCCAAGTCTTCGTCAACCGCTGTCTCTGTTGCATTCTCGGAATATACTGGCCCGAGAGCATTTCCAACAAGGAACTGCTGGGAAGATTCCACGAGAGCCCGAACGACCGACAGATCATGCGTCGCAAGTGGAAGTGGATCGGCCACACGCTTCGAAGGGATTCCAATCACATACCTAAACAGGCAATGGATTGGAATCCTCAGGGTAAAAGGAAGCATGGCCGTCCCCGACAAACCTGGCGTCGTACCGTGGTGGCAGAAGCGGCGAGCATCGGGATGACGTAGAGCGAAGTGAAGCGGGAAGCTCAAGACCGATTGCGATGAAGGACTACTTTAGACGCCTTCTGCCCCATCTAGGGGACATTAGGATATTAAGTCAAGTAAGTTAAGTCCCGTCAGTGCAAGCCTTTATCAGTTATTCTGCAAGCTCAACTTTAGTGTACTAAGAAGCTCAACGACTTCACGAAAATGTCCCTTACATTTGAATAGGTCGCAAAAGTACTTAAACTGCCACAAATCTTCAAAAAAGAATAGAAGGAAAAACCAACACACCCGCACATATAAAAAAATAAATAAAAAATACCAAAATAAATTATAATTAGCTTAGAAAATATTCATGGTAATATGAATAAAAGTAATAAAAAAGTATTAACTATTGTAAGAAACCTTCATACTTAAGATTCATTAATAGTAGAAGTCATTAACTATGTATATTATAAAAGTGCCACCTACCGCTACTAGATGGCGCTGTGCATTTACGTCACGTTTCTGAAACTCGCTGTTAAGATTCTCCGCCAGTTAATAACCCTTGAACTGAATATTGTAAATTACGATTAAGTTTTGTTTTAGTTTAATTGATTACAAATTGTAATCAATTAAGCTAAAACCAAACTAGCAGCGAGGTGCATCTGTGGATCTGATCCTACTTGGAAAGTCACAGGACACCCCTCCTGATAGTTGGTCTATAGTAAGATCCTTAGTGAATATATATTTTTGGATTAGAGGACTGCGTTTCCACGCCTTCGTCAAAGCTGACTTGGCCGTGTGGAATTGCGCCTATCTTGTACTTCCCTATCTTACCGGCTTCAACTGTTAACTTTGCCACCGAAAATAAACGCCTTAAAACTCAACGCGTTTCCTTCCTACGTGTGACGTCAACGGCAACGACTCCTACACAATGTTAATTTGTGTGAAAATAGAAATTATAATTGTAAATACATAAAGGAATTGAATATGAAGATACATCACTACATAGTATAAAACAAAGTCGGTTCCCTGTCTGTCTGTCCCTATGTATGCTTAGATCTTAAAAACTTCGCAACGGATTTTGGTGCGGGTTTTTTTTTAATAGATAAAGTGATTCCTGTTGAAGGTTTAGTGTATAATATGTTAAACTTTTGTGTAAATTAAATGAAATACGACGATATTACTTCAACATGTCGGAAAGAATTAAGCCTATCGGGAGCTTTAATGGAAAACGCTGCCAAAACCTTTTGAGTTATAAAAATACAATGTATGGCGGGATTGTTTCTCTTTTATAGATCTACAAAAAAGTCCGCGATGGCATATGTTTATCTCCCAAGAATAACCCACAATAACCATTTTTTTCTTTTACAAATTATATTAAAATGATGGATTATTTACGAATCTTTTTTTAACAGTACATTATTATTCCTTATCCAATTAAATACGTCAGATATGTTGAGGATTTAATGTAGATCAAAATTGCTTTTTACACTATATCAATAAAATGAGTATCTTATGAGTTATCGACGATATATGAGTGTGGCAAATTACCGGACGGGAAATTGATTAAGCAAAATCATATATAAGCAAATACAAACTTTATTACCCGAGCGAAGCCGGGCTGGGTCGCTAGTATGTTATAAAGTCTGCTTTAGTTTAAAAACTCGACACATTGACTTAAGGTTAGCCTCGGATGGGCACCAGTAGCAGTTCAGTAGGTGGCCATTTTCTGATTCAAAATTGAATATATGCAGCCAATCAGACGAGTTCAGATTATTTAATTAACAGCACGTTTTTCAATAAAAATTTTAAATAAAAAGTAATCTGCGGGATTTTTTAACGAGACCCGCGGCCCCGTACTGCCCCTGCATAGGGTGGGCTTTTAGTCAGTAGAAGTCTGACACTCTCTTCCGCTCCACCTAGAGCGGAAGCAGCCATATGATGATTTTCTTACTGGAAAAAAAAGGGTATGATAAAACTATAAAAACTTGATTGGTATTTTCTAGATAACCTTTAGATTGCTACAAAGGATTATGTAATAAAAATAGCTTTCTTATATTTTTATCATCAAAAGTAAGCAATAAGAAACCTCATTCCTGGTTAAGATTGTGTTTTCTCAGCGGGATTATGAAACGATATCCTTTTACCGTTAACGCGGAAAACTCATTAGCTCATTGACTTGGTTCGGCCAATTCTGCTTAAGATATGAAAGCAATCAAATCCTTACTAGATGGGTTGGGTTTATTTCCTAGTAGTAGATTTGTACTAAAGAAAAAATATCTATATAAATACAATGAGGTAATATATAAATGTGTTGTTAAGCGCAAAACTCGAGAACGGCTGAACCAATTTGACTCATTTATTTTGTGTTGTGCCAGATAAAGTCTGAGGAAAACAGTAAAAACAATAATTTTCTTTTCCCATACAAACCACTCGTATTACATTCTCTTTGCACTCTGTCTCCAGCTGTCAAACATTTGACGCCAATCAAAGCAAAACAAAGGCATGTTAGGATTATCTTTGATATGCCTTCAAGTTGATTAGAGGTTGCATTAATGGAAAGAATATAACAAGATCTGAACAAGATCCCTCAAATTTGTTTTATAGACATTTTTATTTTGTAAAAAAATGTGTTATTTTACTTAATGATGATCAGTAATCGTGAATAATATTAAGGAAAATAAGTGATAAGAACATAAGCGTTGGTGCAGCATTTTGGTTGGAAAGAGGCTGCGTGAACTTAAATTATCACCACATTAGATTTTTCCATGTTATTTTATTTCTATTAGACTGCGACAGGTCAATCACTTTTGACAGAACGAAATCTGTCGAGGCAGCTATTAACATTAAAAAAAAACAATATTACTTTGTTTTAGAGAAATAAGGCAGAACGATGTCTGCCGGGACAGCTAGTACCGTAAACCGGTACTAGGTACTAGGTAGCAACACTTTTGTGGATTGAAGTTGTCATATTATTTTTATTTTGTAGTATGAAATCGCGCTGAAGCTTTAAATACGTGAGTCATGGGTTGTTCTTTTGTTTTTAATCACCTCAGAAAGAGGTACATTGCAACTTTTTCTTATATTGAACAAAATACAAATGGTTTTGCAAATTATACTTAAAACGGGGTCGTTAGCAACGACATAAGGGGTGAAAGGCAACATTGTTGGAGAAATAAAAGTCAGAACAATCAACTTGATTAAATATTTAGAAACATAAAAATAACACAATTAGACAGTTTAAACTTTTTGGTTTCATAATTTACCATTACTAAGTGGCTATTAAATAGCAATCACATTAATCAACACTATGATCACATCTCTCTAGAATTTGCTCCTCGCCTCAGTCAGAAGACAGACTTCCTTCATCATAAGCACTATATCCAGATTTAACCGGGTTCTAATTTTCATCTACAGCCCTGTTATCGCTATGAACTTGAAAACATAAATTCGATTGTTAAGACATCTGTGATGGTATCACAAATTGGGTTTTTGCAGGCATTACATTTTTAATCCAGGTACCATCATGTTTCTTCACCCTATGACAAATTCGAGCTTAGCTGCTGCAACCCTTTATGACAATGTATTTGCTTTTAAATCGTCCAATGCTCTTTCTATATCTTCTTTTTTATATGATATGTGTTTTTTACATCTGGGATTTGTGTCGTAGCATTATTGCAAAAGTATGGATCGATCTGTAAAGATATCACACCGTTCAATAAATCAAAATTAACCATCACAAATAAATGATCATAAAAGTTGTTGCGATTCACCCCTTTAGTCGTTGTTAATCACCCCAATACGTGTTGTTAATCGCCCCAATACGCGTTGTTAAACACCCCGAACTTTGAGAAAAATGTCAATGATAATATTTTTTTTGTGTTCTTGCTAAATTGTACACCTGTTTACTAAATTAGTTGCACAATACACTAAATTATCACATTAAACCACACAAATGCTAGTGTTCCAGGTATTTCCAATAGAAAATTATAAAGTTTATTACCAACGAAGCAAGTTCGTACTTGTATGAAAACTTTAACACGAGAATAGCCTCTACTTTGAACAAATGTCAAACCGCAATGTTGCCAATCTTAAAACATGAAATTTGAACTTATTTTTGCACCATACAAATCTATTATAGGGCAACTTTAAATGTTGCTATTATGGTACTAAACTTTTTTCGCAAAGCTGTTGTTTTTCACCTCAGTAGTTGCAATACACCCCAGTTTACAGTATTTAATATAAACCTTAGTATGAGTTTATTAAAAAAATGTAGACAAGAGATGTAGTTTTTTTTAATTACAATTAAAAGATTTATAATTTGTAACATAATTTATTACCTATTGTTTCTTAATGCTTAGGTAAAAAATCATAATAACCTTAGTCTCGCTAAAACTCGACAACGGCTAAACTACAGAGTTGAAAGTAGACCGCTATACGATTTTTATACAAAAATATGTAAAAAACTTAAGCGGGGCTCCCCATACATGGAACTATAAAACATTCTCTGAATTCTCTGCCGAAGTCTGTGTTTCCTGATAGCTGCAACATGGGAGTATTCAAGTCAAGAGTGAATAGGTTACTTCTAAGCAAGCGTGCTTCATCTTCGACCACATCATCGCTTAACATTAACATTAACAGTCAGTAGTTTTCGAGAGATAGCATATTTTCAGTATAACTTTGTCATTTATACAACACCCTCTGGAAATAAAATTATTTCTCGCTAAGCTATGCTTTCTACTACGGAACCCTTCTTTGGCGAGTCCGACTCGCACTTGGTCACTGTTTTATTATAAAGTACAAAAGCACAAAAGTATTTTCTCATGTATTTTGGGTGTGTTAACAATTACTTGCACACATGTAACCGGAACAACTAATATAACTATAATAGAATATAACTGCAGTTACAGCTACAGTACGCTACTACACTAAGAATTAGATATAGAAATCTCAATAACACGTTATAAATAATACGCAATCCTATACCAACTCACGTCCGACAAAAAAAAACAACCAAATCAAAAAGAAGGTTAAAAATTGTCAGACTCAATTGTATGTTGTAGGTGTCAGGTCGCAGGGACGCGAGTCGGGTCCCGGAGTCTCGGCGGAGTTGCCAGTCCCGGGTCCCGGGTCCCGCGGTCACGTATAAATTACTCTGAGGGGAATGGCTCCTCTTTGTTGTCCCGGCAAACTTACTTTCTTCTAAGGTTTAAATCCTGACTTGAATTACGGGGGTCGCAGTTTAAAGAACTCTTTAGTGCGCATCCGTTTACGCCATTAGGGTAAATCTGTGGAGAAAGTCAATAAAACTTTAGGGAATTAACTTTAGTTTGCATAATTTATATTGAGCGTTTATTAAGAGGTTTGTTAAAGGTAAAAAGTATTGGTGTTAAAAACTTTGTCATTCTGGAAAATGATTACTTATTCTTTCACGGAGAATGCTGCTCTATCGCTGTTCGGGTGAGTAGTGTAGAAATTAGATGCAACCTTGTTTTAGATTAATTTATAAAAACACTCAATTGCACCAAATCGATATTTCTTATACTAAGCTTAATTTTCAGGTACTTTGTAAATGGACAATGGAACGACACTTATAGATATCCCGTGTCAAACAGACTGGGTAGCGCGAAAAAACATTAGCGTTGTAATTTGACACTAATTAACCATGGCCGTTATGAAAGCGATACATCAACAGTGTTGCCTCACCGCGCCTACCCACCTATTACCTACCACCATAACTTGAGCTCTAACGCCCTGCCAACAATACTTAAATCAGTTATAATGAGGGTAGATTGTAGGTCGGTCAGGGGTCTTGTGGAAGTGGTTGTGTGTCGCAGCGCATTCATCAGAGCAGTTAATTTGCGAGCAGATGAGTCACGACATCATCGCTCATCTTGTATACCTATGATACACTCATACGTCGGTAACATTTGGTGCGATTTTGTGCTATTATAAGCTTGTTACTCTTATACCTACTGTGATGAATATGAATCAATTTCATTAATAGAAATAAGAAACTCCGAACGTTCGGAAATTTGACATCCATGTGGTGAGTTCACTTAAATCTAGAAGGGCCTGGGGGCCGCCTTAAAGAGTAATGTGTTTACGCAGCGTCCAGAACAAGTGTGCGAGGCAAAATAGGGTGGTAAAGTCAGTTAGACTTTATCCAAAAAGTATCCATGTGGATTTCCACCTAGAGAATTTTGCCAATTTGTGGCTCAAATATTTGTATTTCTATCCTTAAAAGTGCACCACAAACATAAACTTACATGGTTCTCATATAATCAGTACCGATTATATATACTTCAAGAGTCGTTGACCTCTGAGTCGGTTTCAGGGTTTCTTCTCAGATAGTCAGTTAGGAAATGATTTACGAAAAAAAAAATACATGTAAAAGTATTATTTATTTCCTATTTGTAAAATAAACATCATTATTAATGATTCATCAAACAAATCATGTCATCGTCTATGTCCTTACTACGTAACCACAGAACTGAGCAAGCAGGTAAAGGCTAGAAGGCTTTTGTTTATGAATCTACCGATTGTGAATGAACTATCTTTAACGGATGTGCATCATTAAATGTCTGGATCTGGTCAATGTGTACAACTAACCTGACTAGACAAGCTTGCTAGGTCAAAACAATTCCTGAAAGTACGCCATATGGTTTCACCGAATGAAGTACGTACTATCAAAGGTTCAGTTTACATTGGCTGACCAACGTTTGATAGCAGGTAACGGGAACCAGCTATGCTACATTAGTTTCATAACGTGCAATGGTAGCCACTAGTGGCCAAATTGACGATACAACCTGTATTGCCACAATAGAAATTAATAACAAACGGTTGAGCATCTAAATTGGTGATATAGACATCATTAAAATGACTTGCTAAACTAGAATTAATTCCAGTTATTTATTGAATGAATAAGTCAATTAATACAAGCTCAAAGCCAATGATGAAAGCCCTTCAATTAAAATTGTATTTGTTTCACAGGAAAGAACTGGCACTAGTTTTTTAAACAATAATATTAATTTATCCCTACCTATTAATACCTACTATAAATGTAAAAAAACTTTTTAACAAAAAATTAAACCGACTCCCAAAAAACACTGCAAAGTGAAAAATAACTTTAATTTCGGTAGTCGGTGTCTTTAGTTTTGTTTTTTCGTTTTTGGCACCGACTTCCGAAATTAAAGTTATTTTTCACTTTGCAGTGTTTTTTGGGAGTCGGTTTAATTTTTTGTTAAAAAGTTTTTTTTTCACTGTTTTTAGTTGGATGATTTTTAATTTACCTAGTTACAAGAGCCTAAATGTCAACTACTTATAACCTTTTACAAAATATTGCTTTTCCCAATGCTGGGCCGTTAATTGTTGAGGAGTTCTCCTGGTACTTCACCATCAGCTCTACATCACCATATGCATTGTGACGAGCATAAAGTGCTTAACATCCATATTCAAGTAATCGAATCGCAATCCACTTAATACTTATTATTGAGTAGTTTCGGCGGCCATCTGTGGTCTTCATCATCAGTTCCACTTCCCCAAATGGTACTTTTTGAGAGCAACTGCACAAGTTACTATAAGAAATACCCAAAACGCCATAGGTGTGCCTATAATATTTGAAGAGTTCCCTCGATTTCTCCAGGATCCCATCATCAGATCCTGACTTTGGTGATAATGGTACCAATTTCGAAGTATACCCATTCGAACAAAAAAAGAATTTTCCAAATCGGCTCAGCCGTCTTCGAGTTCTCGATGATCATACATAAAAAAAAAAAAAAAAAAAAAAATATACGCGTCGAATTGATAACCTCCTCTTTTGGTCGTCGGTTGAAAATTAACTCTCGATCTATCTGTCTGTACACCTTCATATCTAAACCACTAAACCGATTTGGATGAAATTTATCACAGAGATAGAATAGATCTTGGGATTACGACATAGACTTTTTTTTGCTGAAAAATTTTTTGTACGCAAGCAAAGCCGCGAAGCAAAACCTTTGTGCAAAAACTTTTAAAGAATATGAAATTTAGTACAGTTAATGTATACGGAGAATGATCTCAGAAAACCGATACTATTGTATAATTTATGGAATACCAAAACATACAGTGAAAGGAAATTAAAAACGGAAATTATTATATTTTACGATTTCTTCTAGGCAACTTGCTAGACAATATATTACTTGGACATGAAAGGTACTGTCGTTGGTGTAATATCACCAATTTTACTATAATATATAATTATAAAAAATACACAAATACATACGTATGCCGTCTATTACCTCGTCACATAATTGCAAACCAACTAACGGAATATCAAAGTTAATATCGAATATTGATAAATCATAGTGATAGTTTTCGTTTTATTAAACTCAGGTAACGATTGAGAGCGTTATTATTCTACTTACACACCGATATTTTCTGATCGAGAATCGGGGTGAAAGACTATGATAACTCACATTTTTCTATTGGTGCATACCGGATACATTCACATTACTTTGCAAAATATGGGCCATGTTCAGCAAGCAGTCCCTTATAATAATAGAGTCATATTTAAGACTTACAGTCGCAACAAACTTCATAGATCGCTTATCTTCAAGCTGTTCCAACCAAAAAGAGTTGCGGCCGTGGGTCAGGCGTATTACATAACCTAATGTTATTTGCATTGTCCATATGAAAAATTCAAAAGAATTAAGCAGCTGCGTCGGCTAGCATCGTAAACATTTCATAGTGTTTTTACGACAGTACCCAGCGGGCCTCGGTCTTGTAAACGGACATGCCTTTAGTTCGTGTACCAAAACAACGTTTGTCTACATTTGTTGTTCGCTTTGCAACATGTATTTTTGTATGAATTTCGTGACAAGAATTGTGTAAGTTTTGTAATTTGTGGGGTAAAACCTGTGATTAGGGTCTGGTTGCTGCATTGGCGGGGAACGGGACGCCTGTTATTTATTTGTGGGTTTGCAGATTTGTCCATCGTATGCTAATAGTAATGGTGCTTAAAACAAAAAAAAAACATTGGTTTTATCATAAAGGTTTATTAGTAGCCGGGGATGCGGGAATGGTCTAAGGAGATGGACCCAGAACGCAAGAGTAATTTAGCCTCCGAAAAAAATGCCTCCAATACTAACTAGTTTTTAGTTTTGTGATACTTATATTTATGTATCTACATATATGACCAAAATATTTCAACATTTTAACTACAGATGTTACATATTTTATTCAAAAAGTATCAATTCTTACAAATCATTCTAAAACCTAAATGGATTTCAATATAATTCTTATTCGTGAGACTATTTATAAAATATGAGGTATAAATTATCATGCTACGATGGGGATGAAATACAATGGGGATGAACAAAAAGACTCCCGTCCTGATTTCTTCCACGCGAGTGGAGACGCGGCCAAAACCTGGAAGCGGAGTATAGTTGAAATGATTCAGCATTGTTTTATGTTCGTGAAAGATTTTAAAAATGTTGTGCTTTGTTTTATTTCTACATTTGTGTGGAAATGAGAATAGTATTTTATTAGTAACGTCCGTGTGGGAGTGGAGATTTTAATTTAAGTAAAGTTCGCCTTTTTCTTGAATAGTTCATCAATCAAAACTTTGCCTTTAATACTCGTTATTTTATCAATATCCTCAGAAAAGGTGAGATACTTCGACTGATCTTTACTTTTCATACTTATTATAAAATTAAAAAATAATAACTACAAAGGTATTAAATCGATCGACGATCTTTTGTATCGTCAGAGCATATTAGATAATAATAAAATAATAATTAAATTCATACCCTAATTTTGTAAAACAAGACAAAATTAGAGTTTGAATTTTATTTACATTATATTTATCCACATACACAACCACAACATTGACCTCGACATAATGACGGACCTAATTAACTTTATTATGTTTGAACTTTAATTTGATCGCAATTGTTAAAGTGCTGGATCGATATGCAAAGTTAACAAATAGCGGTGCCTACACACTGTTTGTTACAGGCAAACAGTGAGCCTGTAACTTGTAAACATGGAGAGAGAGCCCCGGCGGCGATTTGAAATAAGGGTGCAACCTTATGGCGATGAACTGATCTGCATTATGTCCATAATCAGACTGTAATCTGGCCATTGCTGGGACATAGATCTTCTCTCTAATAGAACTAGTACGCCTCAAAAAGCAGTCCAGCATTGACGGGAGCGGATAGGGCCTTTGCCTGCCGAAGTTACGTGAATTTTATAAAGAGACTAGTACTCACGCGGGGCTTCGCTCCCGTGGATTCTATCACGGTAAAAACATAACTCTCCTTTTTTGCAGTCGCGTAAAAAGTAGCCTTCCTCAAGCTTCAAGCTACTTCCATACCAAATTGCATCCAAATCCACCCAGTACTTTCGAAGATTAGCGCGTTCAAGCAAACAAACAAACAAACATACTTTTCCGCTTTATAATATTTAGTATAGATACTGCAGCCCCTGAACGCAACGGCAACTGAAGGAACAGGGTGAGTCTTTAGTCAGTAGAAGACTGACACTCCCTTCCGCTCTACTGAGTTAGGAGGTTTTACCTCTGATAAAAGCCTTACCTTATTTCATTAACTTTAGATGAGATGGTCCGGTATGAGACAACCTTAATAGCGATTACTCCTCACGGTTAGTCATACAAATTGGCTTTAATTGCATTTATTTATTCTAATTTATAGCAAAGTGATTTAATGGAACTTGGTACACATGCACAAAATACGTAGCTTGAAATGGTTATTTAAGAATTTACGTAAAAATAATTCAGAGGAAAGAGATAGTGATTTTACATTTTCTATAGAAAATTTAGAACTATTCGCTCTTGTTATCGAGATTTTTTTTCCTAAAAGTTATTTAATGGACGGTTTATTCATTTTCTACAATAAAAGTTGTCTAGTAAACAACATCGTAAAACATCGTAATAAACGCTCTTATTAGCTACATATTACAGAATACAATCAAGAATGTAAGAATTTACCAAACGATTTTAACATACTTTTTGGTTACTTATTAAAAAAAAAACCCTAACGTGATTGCTTCTGTAAATCGCTATGTTGAGACCGAAGCGCATTGGGTACACCAGCGACAGTAGGTAGGTAGGAAGGCCTTATTAAAACTCTATTAATTTTGTAATTATACATGTCAGCTGCTAAAGTTTGGTTTAAATATTGCGGCATGTGCAGTTGTACGGACGTAATATTATTGAAGTATGTATGTTGCAAAACTAAGTGAAAGATTTTAGGATGGCCACAACCATTTTGGAGACGTATTTTATTCTAACACGATGTTGCTGAAACCCAGTGCTGTATATCGATTGCTGTTTCTACGTAACTCCACAACCCAGTTATAGAGTAAGTGATTCTATACGCCTTGGTTAGCCTGGTTGGCGGATTTTTGTGCTTTAACTATCCTCCAACGACTTACAGAACTGGACGTAGTCGGGAGAATGCGCAAGTATTGTTCAAATCAGTGGTAACGATTACTCACTACTACGTAAAACACAGCCTAAGATCAATCAGGCCACAACCTAACTTATATTTAATGCCGAGTTACAGTTGAGAGTGACGTTACCCCGAATATTATACTTAGTGTACACGAAACGTAAGCGTCTGATTGTTTTAGTGAAGTTACGGTCTGAACACTCCGTGGCTTTCAGCGATAGTTTGGAGGTTTGAGTTAAATTTTAGTGAGCTATTTGCTTTAAGCTAACATGTAACAGTTTGAAAGGTTACAGAGTATGTGGACGTTATTTATTTTTATATGTACATGGGTATGAAAAAGTAAAAATATATTGTAAATTACTACTCACTAAGTTTTTTTTTAATACCAAAGCTTTTGGTTTATATAATTCTGCATCAGAAGTTATAGTTATATGAGTAATATTTGTTGCCCAGACTTTTAAAGATAGCCTAGACATTAAAATCGTCTAGTAATTCCGGAGATTAGCGTGTACAAGATAGATAGATAGATAGATATACTTTTTATTGTAAACCATAACATAATTAAATAAGGACTTAAAAACTACAAAGGGTGTTACAATGGGCGGTCTTATCGCTAAAAGCGATCTTTTACAGACAACCTATTTACACAACACAACACACAAGATATTTTATTTTAAAATCTTTGCTCTGGTACTGTTTCTAAATCCATCAATTATTTTCATAAATATGTACAGACACTAAACAAACATTTTTACTGTTTTTAACCGACTTCAAAAAAAGGAGGTTTACAATTCGTCTTGAACTTTTTTTTTTTTTTTTTTTTTATGTATGTTACCTCATAACTCGGAGACGGCTGGACCGATTTAAAAAATTCTTTTTGCGTTTGAATGAGTATACTTTCTAGTTGGTCCCATTGTTACGAAATCAGGATCTGATGATGGGATCCTGGACAAATCGAGGGAACTGTTCAAATATTATAGGCACACCTATAGCGTTTTGGGTATTTCTTATAGTTCCTTGAGCAGTTGCTTCCGAAAAGTACCATTTGGGGAAGTTGAACTGATGATGAAGACCACAGATGGCTACTGAAACTCTTCAATAATAAGTATTTCGTGGATTGCGATTCGATTACTTGAGTACGGATGTTAAACACTTTATGCTCGTCACAATACATATGGTGATGTAGAGCTGATGGTCAAGTACCAGGAGAGCTCCTCAAAAATTAACGGCTATGCATCGGGAAAAGCAATATTTTGTAAAAGTTGATAAGTTGTTGACATTATGGCTTTTGTAACTAGATAAATTACAAACCGACCCACTAAAAAGCGTGAAAAAAAACTTTTTAACAAAAAATAGAACCGACTTCCATATAAAAACACTACAAAGGCAAAAATAACTTTAATTTCGGAAGGCGGTGTCTTTAGTTTTGTATATATTTTCGTTTTTGACACCGCCTTCCGAAATTAAAGTTATTTTTGCCTTTGTAGTGTTTTTATATGGAAGTCGGTTCTATTTTTTGTTAAAAAGTTTTTTATTTTAAGTATTGATAGGTGACGAAATTATTTTGATTTTTGATTGAATATCTTTTTATAAATGCTCTTACACCATATTTATGAATGTTGATTAAAATATGAATAGCAACTAAAAATTAACAGATATAATTTTATATCCAGTCCAATTTATTTTTCACGGTCTATTTTTCACAGTTAGTTTATAAGACTGAGTATTGAACACCGCTTGGAGTCCTCATTAATTTTCACTAGTATGTCGCACGGCACGGCCTTCGTGCAGCCCTAACATAAATTCCGAGATAACTTGAACAAACAAGTGGAAGTCCAAATAAGTAGAGCCCTTTAGAATGCGCCCCATGTGACGAACTCGTTTGCGAACTCAAATAAATAATTAAATTCTCTTTTCGTGTAGTGGAAACAATTTTAGGGACATTGTTTTTGAAGAAAATGTTAGAAATATATGAAAACGGTTGCAAATGTTATGAAATTTACAACAATACCTCAAAATGTTGTCCAATAGTTTGCAATATAAACTATTCAATGAAGCAAACATGAAGTCCCACTGCACAAAGTCAGTTTAGGAGCACAAGTGTTGAACCGAAACACTATTTACGTAAATAAACTCGTTCCGAAGGCGGTCGACGTCGCCGGGCTTCGTTTAAACTTTTAATCGCTTTCGAGCCGTGATAAACAAATTTTAATTAAGTTTTAATATCACCACGTAATTGACGAGCCAAACGGATATCGCAATTATTTAGGTTTATGAATATTTTAGTTAAGTTGTTATTTAATGTTTTGACATTTTGAATACCAATTTGTTAAATTGATTGGATCACAGTGAGAAGAACCGGTTGTAATATGCTTCCTTTAATACTCTAGTGTTTAGTTACATGGTAAAAGTATCTAGGTCTGAAATCAAACTTTGAAATAAAAAGTTAGAAATTATTTGCACCAAAACGGACTTTAAATTTTCTATCATTCTTTACAGGTTAAGTCAGCCACTGAAGTCACTATACAAGGTGAGATTAAGCGCAATACCTCAGACACCCCAATCAGAATATTAAATTGTAAGTCTAAAACAACATCCGTAACTTTTTAATAAAATAGTTATCCTTACTAAACGCAAAACGTATGTGCGTCATACAATATCCCTACGCAGACGCATACACTCATGCAATGTTAGCGGCTGACACGCACACGAGTGCATTGGATTGTATTAATTTTTCATGATGCTAAAGATTTTTCCGTCAAAATTTAACACGTATTTTTTATGACGGAAATCGATTGAGAAGCCGATTCTGAACCTACTACTTTCAGGAATTGCGTTTATTCTGTTACACGTTGTATAAGGCATACAATATAGACAGAAATCTAACGTACCCATAAGATTCCAATCTATTTTAGGAGTGTTAACAAACAAAATAATGACGTTTATGAATTAGTGTTCGCAGGATTTAGCAGAAAAACAAGCGCGAAGCCACAAAAATTACCGGGATTTTTGTAATTTCTGTACCCGCTCCCCTTCATTTGTCCCTTGGCATACTTTTTATTTATCAACTTAGGTGCTTTCTTTGTTTCCACCGAGCTTATTGTTAATTTCATTGTGTAACGGTCACACTGAAGAAGTTTCCACGCTTAACATTGGCTTCCGTACGAAATTGTTTATGGCCCATAAAAATTGTGCTTTGTTATTTCATTTGCGTTGTTTCGGTGAACAATTTATTTGGTACCTTTTTATTTTATAAATTTTGTATGAAACTGTTTGTAATCAACTTTTAGTTTGATTGTGTAACGATTTACGGGAGCTGTTTCCATGCATCATAGCATTAGGTTTTGGCACAAAATTAATATTCCAAAAATAGTTCAAATTTAGTTGGCTCTACCTATCTATTGAAATGTTTGCGCACATCTCTGGATAGCTGAACTAAATAAGTACTAGCTACAGTGGAACCTCTTTTTGTTCTCTTGACAGGTGAAATCGAGATAATGCCACCATTTTTCATCTCGGTAGGAGTGTGGACGATGCGACGTTATTCTGAACGAATTGTACCTCGGGGTATGAATTTAATCTCAGAATTCAGCGTGTCAGATTCATAAGAAACGTCTCTTCGGCGATATTTTGAGTTTTATACGAACATCTTATACAGCGTCTTGTTTTCGTATGAACATTTATAGAAGCAATAAAGAATATGAAGGTTTTATTGTTGTTTGTTTGTTAGGTTTTCAGTTTTTTATAACAACATCAACACAAGACATTCTTGTGATAAGATCTTTGATGGCTGATTCTCAAACTATTGTACAGGGTATAAGTTCATTCATTATTGAAATAAGAAGGTGTAAGTAGAATATTATTACTTACTTTCAGGTGTGCGTACGGCTAAGGAGTGGAATTCCCTGCCGGAGTATGTATTTCCTGAAAGCTATACCCTGGGAGCTTTAAATCAAGAGTGAATAGGTTACTTGTCTTCTAGGTGCGTACCTAGAAGACAAGTAACCGATTCATTTTCGACCACATCGTCACTTACCATCAGATTAGATGGTGGTCAAACTCGAGCTTCTACCTAAAAATAGAATTAATTATTATATCTTTTTAGGGTTCCGTAGTCAACAAGGAACCCTTATAGTTTCGCCATGTCCGTCTGTCTGTTCGTCTGTCCGCGGTTTAGCTCAAAACCATTGGTACTAGAAAGTTGTAATTTGGCATGAGTATACACGTTAATGATGCCGAAATAGTGGTAAAATAAAATTTTGAAAAAAAAACAATTATTTAGGGTACATGTAAAGTGGGATGATAATTTTTTTTTCATCCTTCCCATAGTCTAGGATATCGTTGGATAGGTCTTTCAAAAATATTAGGGGTTAGGGAAGACCGTTTTTTGATTGAGCAAACCGTTCGTGACTTATCAAGCTGTAAAGTACCAATTTTCGTTCGAGTCAAGTGTCCCCCCTCTATCAACTAAACGGTTGTAAACGATACGGCAGTAGTACCTATATATAACGAAGTTTAAAGGAAAACTATCACACATAAGTGGGATTTACAAGTTTACGAGTAATAGTAGACCAATTGTATTTGACTCGAAAATTTCGAACAACTCCATAGAAATGTCGATAGATGGCGCTAAGCGCCAGTTGTATTTTTCATAGTTGTGTAGTTTCATATTTAAATAAGTTTTATAAAAAAAAAACCGACTTCCAAAAAACCACTAGGTACAATGTGAAAAATAACTTTAATTTCAGAAGATGGTGTCTTTGGATCTGTATTTTAGTTTTTTGCCACCGTCTTCCGAAATTAAAGTTATTTTTCATATTGTAGTGTTTTTTGGAGGTCGGTTTTTTTTGTTACAAAGTTTTTTTTTCGCTTTTTAGTGGGTCTGTTTATAATTTATCTAAGTTACAATAGCCTAGTGTCAACTTGCTTATCGCCTTTTACAAAATATTGCTTTTCCCGATGCAGGGGCGTTAATTGTTGAGGAGTTCTCCTGGTATTTCACCATCAGCTCCATTTCACCATTCGCATTGTTACGACCATAAATTGCTTAGCAACCATTTTAAAGTAATCGAATCGCAACCCGTGAAATACTTATTATTGAGTAGTTCCGGTGGCCATCTGTGATCTTCTTCATCAGTTCCGCTTCACCAAATGGTGCTTTCTGAGAGCAAATGCACAAGTTACTATAAAAAATATCTAAATCGCTATACTATTGCCTTTAAAATTTGAGGGTTTCCCTCGATTTCCATGGGATCCCTTCATCAAATTCTAATTTGGTGACAATGGTACTACCTCAAGAGCATACCATTTCAAACGAAAAAATAATTTTCAAAATCGATCCACAATTGACGGAGAACTTTCCGTGCAAAATTGTCGAATCAGGTGAGGATTTGTATAGGAAGTAAATTAGTTAGGTAGTCAAGTTTGGCTTTTAGTTAGAGCATGGTATGGTTTTTTTAAATATTTTTTATAGTCGGGGCAATTAGTAGCGCACAGTATTTTTGTGATAAATACTTTTCTTACACTTTTTAACCAAAGTTAAAATGTCAATCTCCAAATCCTATTCTCATTCCTATGCTTCTTCAGCAATACACTCCTCACTTCAGTGCCTCAGGCACATCTAGCTATCCCAATGGACAACGCTATCCTGCCCTGCTCTCAAAGTCTTGCTTACATAAGTCAAGGAAAATATTAGCAAAAATATTAAAATGGCGGCGCAGCGAGATTCTGATGCAATAAATCATAAGCGCATTATAAGGCAACGTCTCCAGCGCTTCGTTAAGGAAAACAAACCTGATATTACAGGGCCGGATTCATTTTGTATGAGCGAGCTAAAGTAGAGTGTTTATTTTACACTATTGCTTCAGTTAAATAATAATTCTTTTATTGGCATAAACTAAGTTACAGAGATGTGAGACCCTGCCTCCAGAGCTAGGTTTGAAAACCTGTATTTCAGGAGCCAGTGACTTCTTCCAATGATGTTATAATATAGCAAGTTTTATGCAACATGGTAAAATTAGGATTTATTTAATAAAAAATTATACGAAAAATAAAAAAAATATATAAAACAGATGCGTTAAATCAAAATAAAATAAAAACTAAATGAGGATTAGGTTATATTAACATGATTGTGAAACCAATATTATGTACATAAAATTGAATTAATTAAAATTAAATTTAAAATCCGAACAAAACTGTAAATGTTGTGTGCTGATGTAAGAGGTGTAGGTGCTTAGTGGGTGTATTTGTGTGAGATTGTGAATGTGTGGTATAGTGTGAGGCATGCAGGCAGCATGAGGATACCAATGTAATATGTCATATTATATTATTTTGGATTCGATTGCAATAGCTTTTCAGTTTCAGTGTAGTCCAAAGCTAGTAGCCAGATCTTAAGTTTCTTTTTCACATCACGAGTCTTGAGGGGATAAATGTTGAGGATTTTGTTTAACTTATTGTAGAGAAAAGTGGCAAGGTATCACCGCTGTCGCTTAGCAGACACCGTACGGCAACGAAGAGGTAAGCAAACATTTGCAACGGTGCGTTTTTTTTTTTCAGTTGGTGGAAGATATGGCGTAATACTGTGTTGCTTGGTGACTACTTGTAGAATATAATTCTGTCTGACTGTTAATATTTCACACTTCTCATGTAACACCTTAGTGGGGAATCGAAACAGTTTGAAGGTCATGACTTTAAGTAGGGATCTTTGAGCCCTCTCAAGGTGTATCAGCAAAGTTTTGCATCCCCCACCCCATACAGCAACACAATATTCCAAAACTGACTGCGCAAGGGCATAGTATATTGTGAGCAGGAGTTTGAAATCAGCTACACATCTAATTTTTTAAAAGACCAAATAAGCTTCCTAACACGCGTTGTTGTTAGATTTATGTGCTGACGCCAATCTAGCCTATCATCTAAGATAACACCAAGGTATTTCACATGTGAAGATTTAGTAAGTGCTGTGTAAGAGCATTCAGTAGAGGAGATTAAGTCGCACATATGAAATTTTATATGTAAATTAACCGATTTAATTTTTGAAAAGGAAAATTGTAGATATGTAGATTTAGCAATATTTAGCGTGAGACGATTAGATCTTAGCCAATGGCTAACCTTATGCAGTCCTATTTCAGCACTTCGTTTAACCTCATTCCAAGTCCTTCCATGAAATACTAATGCCGTATTGTCAGCATAAGTGACAATCTTACCGTTCATGAGTGGCAGCTGGCAGAGGTCATTTATGTAAATCAAAAAGAGACTCGGGCCAAGAATGCTGCCTTGGGGGACGCCGTAAGTGACCCAGGCATCAGAGCTGACGTTGTCTTTAATTTTGACTCTTTGAGTTCGGTCACAAAGAAAATCTCTAAAAATGCTTAGAGCAGTACCACGAAATTGGACCAATTGGACGAAATAAACCTTTTGTTTATATAAGCATGTTTTTACCCGACTACAGCGAAGCAAGGAGGAGGGTTATGTTTTTACCGCGTATGTATGTATGTATGTATGTCGTACGTTCCTATGTTCCCTCGTAACTATTAAACCACTGATCGGATTATGATAAGTGATACGTCGTTGGATTTCTCTTGATAGCGTGAGTGTTACTGGATACATTAAAATAAAAACAAATCACTACAACGACAACCAGAGGCTATATTATCAAAAGTAAAAAATCCAAAATCTACTAACTATGTCAAATGGGATATCATTAAATCTGTACAAATTATTTTGAGGTTTCTTTCACCATTTTTCATTTTAAGCAACCGTTTAAGAAATATAACGTTTTAAAAGGTAATTCAATCGTATAAAAAAACTGGAATATTGTTAATTATTAATATTTAAACTGAAAATAAAAAAAATAATAATTAAAAAACTAAAAAACCCGACTGCTCAACTGAAACATAAGAAACAAGCACATTTTCAATTAAAAAAAGTGGCAAGCAGGCGGGACCCACCCCTTTTTTTAAATTTAAATTATATTATGTTCAAAAGAGTCCCACCTGCTTGTCATTTTTTTAAATGAAAATGTGCTTGTTTCTTGTGTCTCAGTTGATTAGACTGTAAGCTAAGCTAAGTGGTTAGACTGTAAGCCGACTACGACACAGTTGGGAAAATGCTATGCAGATAATGATGATGACATAAGTAGCGCTTATATTTAATGAGCAATTATAATATAGCTTTTTTTTAAAGAGAACTTGGATTGTGGTTCGCATATTTGAATTTACTTCAGACTCTTTTAATGTCTGTTGGGCAAAGGCTATATCCTTCCAGACATTTTTCTTGTATTACTAGCCTTTGTGGTTTACGTCCGAGTTTTGTCCACTGCTTTTATTTTTATTTATTCCGTTATTTCAGGCTTTTAGGGGCAGTCTTAGAGTTGTCATATATTGCGTGGAGTCTTTTTGCATATATTTATAATTCCGGTGTTTTAAGAAAATCAAATAATTTACCATGGTCACTTGGCATCGATGGGTTTTAAGTTTTTAATAGGCACCTACCAAATCTAGCTTCTGCCTTTGGTTCCGACCACTAAAAATGTTAAGGAGTTCAAAAATAGATTAGTATACTACATACATGAAGCGTTAATAAACCTAAGCCTTAGCGGCTCAGGTTCCTAAGGTGCTAAACGCATTATGGCTAAGGTACACTATTGCCGTGAACCCACTCCAGACACAAGCATATTTAGTTTAGTTGGAAGGGTTAACAAGATTGCTAGTAATGTAGATCTACCCACATTGCTGGTATCCTTAAAAAAACATAATATATATGTCCATCACCAGCATACAAGTGCAATATAGGGTAACGCCTGCAGTGCTTCACTAAGAAAAATAAATCTGCTGTGACAGGGCCGGATTGGTTTTGTGCTAAAGTGAAGTGTTTATCTTTACACTAATGTTTTATCAGTACGGAGTAAATTCTGTGATCTTTCTATAGATGAACATGATTTTGACCTAAAGACTTAGAGATTTTAGGGACGGATTGTGTCCTTATTAAAAAGAAAGAAAGAAAATAAAATTATTTGACCCAGATGTAAAGGAACACGATAAATACAATAAAATAAAATAAAAACTAAACTTAATTAAACAAACAGCATTGCGTGTGCATCACGGCTGTAGGACCAGTTCAGCTAAATGCTAGAAAACTGTAAATTGCCTGACGCTGGTTTTCAACTAGACCTTATGCATTGAGGATGTGCTACAGATGCAAAAATCGGCTTTATAGTAGCTTTGTATTTGTGTGCACGAGTGTGTGTATAATTGTATGGGTGTGTGTGAGCATGCGTGTATGAAATACGTAGAATATAAATAAATAAATATGGGTAGCAGATAATATTAATTAAGTACTTATTTGTTAGTAAAGAAATAGTGGAAAATAAAAAGTGGTAGTACCTAACAAAAGGTAATAAAACGGAACAGTTGCCCGAGATATCTTATAAAAGTGAAACATTGAGGTCTGTCATGTCTCACTTTCGTTGTGCGTCTATGAGGTACGGGCATAGGCGTCTACTTAAAGCTTCGATTGTGTTAATCGCTCGAATAGGCGGTGGTAGGTTATTCCACACTTTCGAAAATGCATAACGAAAGCAACCTCTGACGGCTACTGTAGTGTGTGACTGACTCCTGCAAGCATTGCCTTCTCCAGCATTCTCGTCTACTCGTTATCCAGATCAACTAGATAATGTCAGTAAGTATCTAGGTAATTGATCTGGATCCGGTATATTTTTTAGGGTTTCGTAGCCGAATGGCAAAAAACGGAACCCTTACAGTTTCGTCATGTCTATCTGTCTGTCTGTCCGTCCGTCCTTATATCACAGCCATTTTATTCCGAAACTATTAACACTACACATGTGAAACTTGTGAGGTAGATCGACAAAAATAAAAATTATTTAAAATTAAGGGTGACTCCCTCCCCATATACGGAACTGAAACTAAAAATATTTTTTTTCATAAAACCTACCTATGTATATGTGTGTGGTATTTATAGACAGGTCTTTGAAAATGATATTGAGGTTTTTAAAAGCACTTTTTCCTAAAGTCGATCCTTTAAAAGACATACGTTTCCAAAGTGGTAAAATATACAACGTGTAACGGAAAGGGTATATACATACCAAGGGCACGGCTTCTTTGGTTGATATCAAACGATATTGGAAGGGTTTTTTAATCCTATCTCTACATGTTCGGAAGTAATGAGAATTTTTAATACATTGATACCAGAAACCGAACTTTTCAAATTGAAATAAGCACATCACAAAAGAGATTTATCGTCACTCAAATTTGTGATCTGGGTGTACTTTTGGACTGCAAACTTCACCTTAATTTACACATTGAAAAAATTGTAGCCAAAGCTTTCCAAATGTATAATCTTGTAATAATGAGATCGTCATCTGATTTCAAACGCCCAGACACATATCTATATCTTTTCAACTCTTTAGTACGACCACAAGTAGAGTACGCGTGTATGATATGGGACCCTTACTATGCAAAATATGACAAAACAATTGAAAGAATTCAGCGAAAATTTTTGAAAAGTTTGCAGTTTAAATGTCACTTGCAGCGTCTACCATATTGATCGCGACGATAGGTCATGGTGAGCAAGCAATGAAAGAATAGTGGATACAAAAACGGTACGGTTGGTTAAAATACGTGGACAAAGGTTACGGGAATATAATATGCGCGAGCGCAGCCGTGCTTAGAGACGTGCAACAGCTGACTGCCTGGCGTGGGGGCGCGCGCTCGGCCGTCGACCACCGCGGTGCGAGCCGTTGCCCCGCACCCCTTTTTCACTGCCGCCGGCGCGCGGCGATGTTGAGACGGGTGGACTCAACATACTCCCCCCGTTGAAGAGTTTTCAACCGTAGCTACTGGCAGCGGACAGATGGTGTTGAAGGCGCGCCGGATGACACCCTTTCTTGTGTGGATGTCGGCGACCCTCGCGACGCCGTCTCTGCCTGGGAGAACATGTGTGATGCGTCCTAGAAGCCACATAAGAGGAGGTAAGGTTTTGTCCTTAATGACGACTAACGTTTCTTCCTTGAGCTCGCCAGACGACCGGCACCATTTGGTTTTCTCTTGGAGCCACAGAACGTAATCATGTGAGAAACGAGCCCAGAAGTGTTGCTTCAGGTATTCGATACGGCGAAATCGTTTTAGGCTGTTGATGTTGGCGTTCTGGATCTGTGGATGAGGCAGCATGATTAGAGAACGACCAATAAGGAAATGTGCTGGGGTTAAAGGAACGAGGCCGGAAGGATCATTGGATAGTGGAGTTAAGGGCCTTGAATTCAAGGTAGCTTCAACTTGAATTAAACAGGTAGCCATTTCTTCGAAGGTCAGGTTTGTTAAACCCAAAATGCGTCGTAGATGATGTTTGGTGGATTTAACTGCAGACTCCCATAAGCCTCCAAAGTGTGGTGTATATGCACGTATGAAGGAAAAGTTTATACCTGGGTCGATGTTGTTTAGGTTTAAGTCTTGCGAAAGCAGTCTGGCCAACTCATTGAAAGCGCCGACAAAAGTTGTACCATTATCGGACAAGATGTTACGGGGTTTTCCCCTTCGAGCAATAAAGCGGTTTAATGCAGCTAAGAAAGCTTCCTTTGTAAGGTCCGACACAAGCTCGAGGTGGATGGCTCAATTAAAAATTTAAGCATTTGATGAGCCTGCATCCTCTACCTTTCCGGTTAGCTAACATGATGGGACCGGCGTAGTTTACCCCTGTGTCTAAAAACGGAAACTCTAAAAGTATGACAAGTTGAATGGTGTTGGTCTTGATCCTACAACATTTTACACATTGGTGTGTGATCTTTTGAGCCAAGTTCCTCCCTCTAATGGGATAGTAACGACAAGTGATGACGAACAGTGGCCAATAAAAGCTGTGGCCGAGCATGCAAGAGCCGTAAATGAAACATGTTAAACAAAAGAATGCAAACCGCATGACGTATGCCGTCACACGTTGTAATGTATTAAGGGTTGAGAATTTTGAAAATAACGCAGCAATAGGATTTTCAATAATGTGACTAGAAACATGACAAGAAGCGACTGTTTCTAGTAAGCGAGGATGATTATGATGTGATTCAGGGAACTGAGGCCATGAAGAGATATCTTTGCTAAGAAATTGTGTTCCTGACCACCACAATAAAGACGACAACAGCCTGTCAGTACTAAGTCCACGCGAAGCGAGGTCTACGGGGTTTTCTGCTGACGGAACACAGTGCCAAGCCTCTCCTCCTACAGTTTCCTGAATTTAGAAAACGTTGCTTAGCCATCATGTATGACTCATCCAATTGGTCGAGTGACTCTTTAAAAGGAATACTTACCACAAATCGCCCATCAGGAGTACGATATGTGGTATCTTTAACATTTTGTTCACAGGATCTCTCTTCACCAGAATGATTATGTATGGACGACACAGAATCTAACTCCCAAAACCGATCTAAATCTACTTGTGAGTTATTAGTATGCATACAAACATGTGAAGAGGAATCCGACTGATGATATGCACCCGAAATGAGCCAACCTAATTTTGACTCAAGTAAAGTGGGCTTATGAGTACCTAATGCGATACAGCCAGTGCCTATAATACCCCAAAAGACATCCGCGCCAACAAGGACGTCGATCGAAGACGGAAGGTAATAAGTGGGGTCAGCAAGACGGACGTTTGTAGGTATACGTATGTGGCTAGTATCAACATAAGTATGTGGAACTGATGCTGATACTTTCGGCAATACGAGGCAGTCAATGTTCAGTTCGTACTCACTGTTATGAGTTGATTTTAATGACACTGAACATCCCTGAGTACAACTAGAAGTATGTAAATTAATACCTGTTACCTTGGATCTGGTAACGTAGGTAGGAATATGTAGCTTACGAACAAAGTCTTCCGAAATGAAATTCGTTGTACTTCCGCTGTCCAGCAAGACTCGTGCCGTATGGTGATTACCGTCAGCGTCGCTTACCCTCACGAGCGCTGTGGAAAGTAAAATTACTCGAGATGTAGACGATTGACTAGCTGATAATGCAGTATTATGTGCACTAGGAAGAACTTTGTCACTGTCGATGTGTAGCAAAGTGTTGTGTTTTTGACGACAATTTTTACAATGACCCAATTTGCATTTGGAAACATCATGACCTGGACGAAGACAATTCATGCATACATTGAAACCCTCAGCTTTTTTAATACGAGCCTGTACTGTGAGACTTTTAAACTGCTCGCATGCAAAAATAAAATGATCCCGACGACACATGGGACATGACAGAGGTTTTAATGACTTCTCAGGCATAGCACTGCTTTTAGGTTTGGTTACAGGTGTGGTGAGTTCGCTACTAGTTGTTTCTATAGGCTTAGACTCCTCAATTGTCTCCAGTAAGTCAGCTCTGCTACCAATAAAATTAGTGAATGCTGATAATGTAGGAGGTTCGGAAAAAGTGTTCCTGTGCTCTTCCCACTGACGATTTGTAACGTGGTCGAGCTTACTGGTCATTATGTAAATGACAAGTACATCAACGAAGGCGTTTTGAACTGGTTGACCAAGAGTTGCCAACGCTCTAAGATTTTTATTTGTAGTGTCAATTATGTATCGTAGTGACTTACTTGACTCTCTATCAATAGGCTGGACGTTAAAGAGTGCTTGCACATGATTGTTGACAAGCAATCTTTTGTTGTCATACCTCTCACAAAGTAACTTCCAGGCAGCGTCGTAGTTTTCTGATTTAAAGTCAAAGTTATCAATAACAAGAGAAGCACTCCCCTTTAAGGAAGCACGTAGATAGTGTAATTTATTAACGTTATCTAAGGTATTGTTGTTATGTACTATAGAAACAAAGGTATCTCTAAATTCCAGCCAATCATGATAGCTACCTGAAAATGTTGGTAAATCAATTTTGGGTAAACGAATTGAATTGTGTTTGTGTGTACTAGTACTACCAGAATCCACTTCGCCTGCGGAGTTCCCCTCAAGAAGCCTTCTTGCGCCGCTGATGAGCTGGCGTGCAGAAGCCACCAAGCCGTAGTACAGCTTTTCAAATTCTTCGCGTTCCGCATATTGCTCGCTGGGGGCATCCACCAACGCCTCCAATTCATCCTGTAACGCATCATATTTCTCATATAAGCTTTCAAATTGATTAAGTCGATACTCGATTTCAATGACTTGCACCTCACTCAACTTTTCGCAAGACTTAGAAACATTTAAAAATGAATTAAATTGCGTAAGCTTGGCCTTAATTGAAGCACGCTTCTTAACAATGCTTTTCGTGTCAGCCATGACAATGAAAACCTAACAGTTGTAGTAAACAAGAGAAGATAAAAGAAGAATAAAAATAATTAAGTACTGTATAGCGTTAAGCGTTTACTGTTATAAAACGATTAGCAACAAGTCATGAAGTGTATACGCGAGCTATAAGCAGTAAGAAATGAGATTGCTATTACAAAAGCGCTGGGCGTTTACGATCGAACCTGCTGAGTAATGTTAAGCGAATGATGCAATATTTCCTTTACACTAAACAAAATAAATTCAACTCAATTCAAAGAAATAATGCAAAATATATCGTTTAATATTATAATAAATATGATTTAGAATGAACTATGACAAAAATAACGGATTAAATTGTGATTGTTATGCACCTACCTACAATTAATGAAATATTACAATCACTTTTGTAAACAAATGGATTATTTAAAAACATAGTATTGTACCTATTAAATAATGGAAACTGTTTAAACAAGTTGATAGGCTGAAGATTATGGATTGGTTGAATTATGAGGTAACTATTAAATACGTTAAATTAGGTAAAATGATTAGGCAAAATGATGGAACAAAGGAATTGGAACGTTCTCACGGTTTTATGCTGTCAACCTCTTATGACGAGCTGACGACTGTGGCTTCGATGAGTAAATTCTTCTTGTCCCGAAGTCCTGACGATCTTTTCTTGCGCTGCCCGATGGTTTGAACTCGATGAAGACGACTGTTGCCGTATCGACGTTCACGATGACCCAATGCAGACGATGACACGCAGAAAAATGAAGACCTCTTGCGAAACTTGAACCCGAAGATGAAGTCCTTTGTTCTCCAACCGACAAACCGTTGAATTTTTGCTTTTTGAAAAAATCCGTTGTTTTCTTCGTTTGGTTCAAACTTTAACGGTAGAAGGACCAATGATCGCGACGATAAATCATGGTGAGCAAGCAATGAAAGAATAGTGGACTGTATAACATGTAATAATGTAAAAAGATGATTAAGTACAAAAACGGTACGGTTGGTTAAAATACGTGGACAAAGGTTACGGGAATATAATATGCGCGAGCGCAGCCGTGCTTAGAGACGTGCAACAGCTGACTGTCTGGCGTGGGGGCGCGCGCTCGGCCGTCGACCGCCGCGGTGCGAGCCGTTGCCCCGCACCCCTTTTTCACTGCCGCCGGCGCGCGGCGATGTTGAGACGGGTGGACTCAACACATATAAAGAGTCGTTACAGAAATTTAAACTACTTACACTACATTCAAGGCGTCTATTACTCCAAGCCATGATGCTCCGTGGACTAATACACAACAAATTTGATTGTCCTGAACTTGAAAATAATATATTTTATGTCGTGCCCAGAACCATAATAAGACGAGAGGCACGCGCTTACCCACTCTTTGCTACGACCTCTAGTCGTACAAATGCGGGTGAGCGGGCGCCTCTCCACAGATTAGTCAAAATATATAACCAATATTTTGTTAAAATAGACATATTCGCACTACCTCATAATTTATTTAAAAAAGAATTGATTGATACACTTAAAACCTAATAGTATAAGTTTAAAATAAGCCCTAATATTATAAGCTATCAATACTGTATGTAAGTCAATAAAAATTAAAAAAAAAAGAAATTGTAATTTGTTTAAACGTTGTGAATTGTACGTTTACCTATGTAATTATGTATATCTAGTTGTAAGACAAAATGTACAATTGTTGGTTTTCCCTAATAAAATAAAATAAAATAAAATAAAATCGTGATATTTGCAAGTAATGTGGAAAGTTAGAGTAAGTAAGTTTTGGAGACCTACGTAGTGCGGTGACACGATTGTTATAATTTTAATTTAAGAAACTTACGAAACCGAAAATTTGGTATCAATTTTTAGAGTATTTTATTTTGAGTTACCTTCCAATGTGGTTTGATATCATCTAAAGAAGCCGTGCCCTTGGTATGTATATACCCTTTCCGTTACACGTTGTATATGTATCCCTCCCCCCTCTAACTTTTATAATAATAGAATGAAAAATAAAAAGATAACATATGTTGATCTTAATAAAAATTTTCAAAGAAAATTGGTTTGAACGAAATCGGGTCAGAAGTTTTTGAGATATAGCATATTTTTTAAAACCGCAAATATAACTTTGTATTTCATACAGATACTATGGAAACAAAGTTATTTTGCGTACTATGGACCCCTTAATGGGCGAGTCTGACTCGCACTTTTTTTTTTTTTTTTTTTAACGTGGTAAAATTATCAAATAAGTCCTCCCGCTCCGGGCAGGGTGGGAGGGACTGTCAGACTTTTACTGACTAAAATCCACGGTGTTCCTTCAATAACCCTTTACATACCGGGGCCACGGTAACGGGATGAGTCCCACGACCCCGGCAGGCTTCGGCCCTCTGCAGAGGGGGCCTCGTCATGTTGCTGACGCTCTTTGAGGCGCGCGTGGAACACGACGCGCCGTCGACCCGGGCATGGTCCATGGTCGGACAGCGAGTTGCCCTTTACTCGCTGTCCGCATGCCCGCGCCTACGGTGGCCGGAGATCGTCGGCCGACGTCCGACGCCGTGGGCGTCTACCACTGCGGCTGGGCTGGAGGGAGGACGCCATCCTCTCCCTCACGCGGCCCGCCTCCTCCTTCGGAAGCATGACTGCTTCGCAGAAGGAGGCGACCGCTTCCCACTCCCTCTCGCCCCGCAGCATGGCCTCGACCAATGCCGGGCGCGAGAGGTCTCCGCCTATCGCCGCCGTGAGGACACGTCGGTGCTCTGCCCAGGCGGGGCAGTCTTGCACCATGTGCTCTACGGTGTCCTCAGGGCGACCCTCGCAGTGGTGACACCCAGGCGTTTCCTCCTTTCCCATCAGACACAGGTACCTCCCGAAACTTCCGTGTCCGGTGAGGACCTGCGTCATGCGGTAGGTCAGGACGCCGTGACGCCGATCTAGCCACTCCTCAAAGAGGGGTCTTACCGCCGCAAGTCTGACTCGCACTAGGCCAATTTTATTCTCAATAGCCTAATAGCTAAGGTGTCAGACTTGTGATTGAGAGGTCACAGGTTCGAGCCCCACCCATTACACTATTATCGTGAGCCCACTCCAGACACAAGCATATTTAGCTTAGTTGGAGGGGTTAACATTGCTAGTAGTAGAACTAGAATGAATCATTATATACATATATCACTACAAGGTGTAACAGATTAAGAGCAATACCTGAGACACCCCAGTTAGAATATTAAATAAATTGAAACCAAACCTTAGCATTTTTTATAAAATAGTTATCCTTACTAAACGCAAAACGTATGTGCGTCATACAATATTCTTACGCAGAAGCATACACTCGTGCAATGTTAGCGGCCGACGCTACACGCACACAATTTCCTTGAATTAAGGGTTGTATTAATTTGTCATGATACTGTGTTTCCATTTTAAGTTAAATGAAAGATTTTTCCATAAAATTTTAACACTTATTTTTATGATGGAAATCGATCCAGAAGCCGATTCTGAACCAACTACTTTCAGGAATTGCGCTTATCCTGTTACACGTTGTTTATTTATCATAATCACTAAGTTTTTTCTGTCTTTAAATGTGAGGACTTATTAATGGCTCACTGTCTACTAGTCTATTACTATCCTTTCGAACGCCAGTAATCTTTATCATTACGCAGTCACAATTAGTGCCAAAACAGTACCGTAACCATAACCGCGGTTGGCACAGATATGCTGGATTAAAAGTTGATGCTGTTTGCAGATAAAACCGTACATATTAATGAAAGGTTGCCAAGCCATTATATTAACTAGTACATTACATTAAGGCAGCTGTTTACAGCTGAGTACCTACACGAAAACTAAATCCCTGCTAATGAGGTCTCCTAAAGTTTTCTTATAATTAAATGGAAAACGTTCATGTACTAAATAAAATCTTAAAATGAAAAAACTTGCAAAAATAAAAAAAAAATGATTTTGTGTCAATAATACTACTTAAGAGAGTCAACGAATCTCAAACATTTTTATCGTGAGCCCCCATAAAATCATAAATTTCCAACAAACAGTTACGGGCTCACTATTTCCACAATATTCGCTTCCAGCGTGCGGACAGCCAGATTATAAGTTGCAGTTACACTGCCACTAATGAATGCGAGCGGGATTACCTCCACGACCCACGGCAATTACATAAAAGTTAGCTGACATTTTGAATCCTGCGCGATACATTATACCACTGCTCGTCGCTTGGCCTTTGAAAGTTGTTAATATTGATAGCCAAATTAATAGTCACATGCTGTTTCGGTAGATGCGTGTAGAAAAAGTGTGGGCTTAATAATAATTAACGGGTATTAAACATGTAAGATAAATATTACGGACACTGCAGGGTATGCGTTGGACTGATCTAAAATATCTTTCACATGAGTGTTAGGAAACTTACAGATATGATAATCAAACATTAAACAAATCAAAAAGGTCAGTTGTGCTAAACAGGATATGCGATGGCCTTCGTCACAACGATCAAACTACATTATTATGGGGAACAGTATTAAAATTATGAGTGATGAACAGAAACCTGATGAGCCGCTATCAGTACTACAGCAATTACACTGAGTATCTATGTATATATACATACATATATGAGAAGCCAGAGAGTCCAGTCTTGCCAAGGCTACTTAAGCTTTAAGCTTATTTTACAGTTACTGGGTTGAATATGTGAAAAAAAGTAGTCACTGCATGAAAAATACAGCACGATTGGTTCGGAGGCTGAGCAAGACGGTTTGATTGATCTCATAATGGATGCCGCAAACAAAATGTTACATACTTAACTGCCTAGTTACAAAAGCAAACATTCTTAAAAAAAAATCTAAACTAAGAGTTAGTTATACTAGATACTTGTATATGTACCTATTACGCTCACCTTTCCCAGTAGATATCGTGATGTCAGATGGGCCACTAAAAGCTTTTTCCGTCGACATGTTTATTGTACACATGACCCCGCTGTTCTTCGCACTTACATCAGTATACTGTTGAACACAGTTAGGGATGCTACTAGGCATTATAACATAAGCTTATAAAAATATTATGTCTTAAAGATAGTTAGATATAATATTTATGTACACCATAATAGAATCAAACAAGGACTTAACAACCAAAAAGGGTGATACAATAGTCGAATAGATAAGTGATTGCGTTAAGCTCTAAGAAAGCAAAACATGATTCTTTCTCGATGATTTTCATTGATTTCAATGAACAACTACATAATATCTGCTTGATAGCACAAGCAAAATATTTATGTTATTAATTGTTATATTGTTATTTCCAGAGGGATAGTTTTTTTTATTTTTTGAGAATTGAATCTCTATTCAATATCTTAATTATTATAAATAATAGCTTATCGATACAGGTGGTTAGGCCTCCTAAGTGAGAAACCTCCAAGCAATATTTTCCGTGTCCAAGAGTACTGCTTTCTGTATCAAACTTCTATCCAAAAACCTTCTGAAATAATGATCCATGCTCTCCCTCTATTATGAAATTCGCCGTCACGACTATCGGGATAATTACTGCTGTACCGACAGTTCGTATATCACCAATCTTAAATACCAGTATTGTGATAGTTTGCTTGTCATTAACTCAACTTTCACGAAGTTCTCGTCATGTGAAATGTATCTATATTTATATATTATCAAACATCGTGTTCTATTACTATAGGTATGTCAGGTCAGTCGGTAATTATAATCCTGTCAGTGATAACAAACCCATCCCGATTCAATATGATATTGTCATTTTTATTTTAAATAATTTAACATTCATTAAAATATAAATCTGTGCCAATAATTTCCAAAGTGTTCAAATACAGCACTAAAAAGGATAAAACGCCTTACACAACATTTCTTTAAAAAAGTCCTTGGAATAGCGATCACCTAAAAAGATTTGCCGTAAGGTATTTTTTTTTTTCGAATAGATCACAGATTAACAATGTAACGTTCCATAAGATAAATAAATAAAATGTTTAAAGGGTTGCCAACGAGAGAGATATTGATTTACTTTTCTAACTATTACTAAGTAAGGTCCTAATCAGATTATACTTCAGATTACGAAATTATATCTAAAAGTAATTCTATGAAATTTTTAGCTTATATATTTTCCTTGCAAGTTTTAAGCTATGAGCATATCATAGTTTGAGATTGTGAGATAAAACGATAATTTTATCCACTTAAAGAACCTGAAATATAGACTCCGCCAGGGAATTCCACTTCTGTGTCAAATCCATCCAAAGGTTGTCTGTAAAAGATCGCTTTTAGCGATAAGACCACCTATTGTGTCACCCTTTCTTGTTCTTAAGTCCTTATTTGATTTACTGCTATGGTGTATAATAAAGTATATATCTATCTCCTTAGCTGTACGTATAATGAAATTATTCCCGAAACGTTTTATGCGTATGGGTGCGATGTGGTGAAACATACATCTTCGACAGTCTTTACGGGTAGTCAGGAGCCAGGAGTTTTGCCAAGCCAACCCAGCAAGAACACCACCACAACCCTGTAGGTTGTAGAGGTCAGATAGACAATTGCTTCCTGTTAAATACTAGTATTCAGCTGCGTCCAGTTGGAATGAAAGCCGACACCAACTAGTCAGAAAAACACTAAGAAGATAATGAAGTTGACATTAATTTACCGCAGGAAATAAACTCTGAAACACATCCTTACAAATAAAATCGCCACAATTATTCTTATCCCAGTTAGTTGACCGTGTCCCTGTGCGGCCACATTTCACGGCTCGCCAGTTCTGACCACGCTTCACACACACCTGAGACAATGCCGACATCTGCTCGTGACGTAATCCGAAGCTTCCTTGTGACATCACCTCGCATTGCATTACCTGAACTAGTTAGCCGTGGCTGGATTTAATTAGTTTCTTGGTGAGTGATGATTTTGGGTTGATTTTCGTGGGATGCTGGGTACTTTGTGTTTAACATTAATGCATTGCAATATTACAATCTTGCAATGCATTTATATTGCTGCACAAATTATCAAAAGTTGGACATTCAGTCGGTCTCTGTAATTAAAATAGTTCTAGCTTAGTTTATTATAGAGTAACTAGCTGCTGCCCGTAACTTCGTTCGCGTGGGAGGATTTCCCGCGTAAATCCCGATCCCCTGGGAATTCCGGGATAAAAAGTAGATAGTAGCCGATTCTCAGACTTACTGAATATGCAGATAAAATTTGGTAAAAATCAGTAAAGCCGTTTCGGAGGAGTAAGGTATCTAACATTGTGACACGAGAATTTTATATATTAGATATTATTTGGTCCGGAGAAAGGTGACGGCATTTGTGATATAGGTTAATCCTAATACAAATACCTAAGCACTCTTTTGCAGCCCTTATTGATTTAATTATTGAAGAAGATAAGTTTTTGTACGGAGTTTATCTGAACCAATTTTAATTCAATAAAAATTATGATTATGACAGTTTTGAAAGTAAGGGCTTCAGGAATGTGCTAAAATTATGCACATAACGGTTCATTTAAAATATTAATACCACAGCTAAATATTTTAAGTCAATATGATTTGTGCAAAACGCCTGATTCCATTCACTATACATAATATGTAGGTACCCCCACCCAAGGTCAGTATGTAACCCTTTCCAGTAGACACCTACAAAAAATTTAACTACGTATCTTATCCTATCGGCTACAATATTTATAAGCAAATTGTATTTTTTTTGAATGTATTGACTTTGACTTTAGAATCTGCTAATCAGCATCTTAACTTAGCATAATTGTAAGAATTGTTTCATAAAAAAAATTACGAGGTTTCTTGAGTTTTCCGAACCAAACGATTTCTGACCATGATTAGGTTTAATGATTATTTATTACTCATTAAGAACTTGGTTTACTTACAATGAGCTTAACTTACTAATTATAACTACTTACAGCTATTACAATATTTTTACATATGTACAGAGATCGAACGGTATCAATAAATTTTAATTTTACCATGTATGTAAATACCTTCAAGAGTAAAGAAAATAGCCTGCAAATACTACCACTGCTGCCGATTATGGATTCTAAGTCCTCACCCTCCATCAGTGTTCTGCACAGGTATGTCTGATCAACACTTGACCACCGAAGACAAGATTAGTTCCGATTTCGAGTAACCGCTAAGTGAAGCCCCTAAGTAGAGAGAACTGTACGGCTAAGTACTCATTATGTAATTTGTAGTATGTCTATCAATAGTAGCTGTTTGTTTGAAATTGATTGACATACTAGTCATTGGCGTAGGTCATTACGCCTGGGACTTTGTTGTCGCGCATGTATTGTAACAGTCTATAAATTATACATGCACTAAGAAGCTAAAATACTGTTTATGAATATTATAGATTGAATGTTAAATAGTGGAATTGAAATTACGTAAAAAAATATAGAATTCATTACAAACAAGTAAATAATAGTATGTAGTTCCTGTCATATCTTTTTTATTCAGTCTATAGGTAGTCGTAGGGTAAATAAATCAAGAGTACTGGTGAGGTGTGTAAATAGCCTCTACCTTATTTTGCGTTGTTTTTAAGAACAACAAGTATGGCGGTACAAAAAAATGAAAACAATTAATCTCTATTGATGGAATCCCTGATACACCAACATTACTTCAAATATTTTCAGTAAAAAGTCCACGTACCTTGTCTGTTCCTGAGACCGTAATTTAGTCCCAGGCGGATGAATCCGCGTGGCAGCTGCAGCTAGTAACGTTGATGCAGCGACCGGTGAGAAGAATCTTGAATAATCAACCGGTGGAACGGTTGAAACTCCAAAAATCAACACTGCACTATAAGTGCACAATGTCTCACAGATACAGGTCCATTTATTTTACGAAAATCCTCAGGTTTTCAACAGAAAAAGAATTTTCAAAAGCGGGAATGCAAACACTCAATAAATATGTCACTAGCGGTAGCGGATACAGTACTGAACTATTGTAGTGCAAACGCCCTCTGGTGGTTCCAAAGACATTCAGTACCACTGGGCACTGCGGAATTAAATATTGGCGGAAAGGATCCATCAATAGCTACTCAATTATGCAGCCTTTCTTACAAAGGATAGGCTAAGTACCTATATCGTAAATTCTACAGAAAAATCCTGTATTTTATATGCTATTTCAATTTCAATTAATGTTGAAAGAAGCAATTGACGCCTCACCAAGTACCTAGGTTAATTCAAGGCAAGCGTGCTTCATCTTCGATCACATCATCGTTTACCATCAGGTGAGATCAAAAAAACTTTTGCAGTGATCCCAATAATAAAAAGGAAGATCAGATAAGATAATATTATTATGTAGTGTTTCGTAAGTGCGTGGTCATGTGAAAGGGTTTTAATATCCTGTGTCGAACTGGTTTTTGAAATTGTAACTTATTTACGCTCAGCGATTTAGCGATGCATGCCGATGATACAGATTTTACACCTAGTTCGGCTGCAGATAACCCAATTTTTGTGAGTATCCAATATAATTCAGTTATGTTTTATTTCACGAAACTGATAATATTTGTCTTGTGTCAATAAAAAATAAAAGTAAGAAAACTTAGTACGAATAAATACATTTTGTATAAAACCATGTGTCACACATAACATACTACTAGAAAAGTTCATATGATTTTGATTGCATATCGTATATTTTTTGTACCCTTCATTAAGTCAGAATCAAATGTTTTCAAAATTAGATTTTTATATTCTTTGCCAAGTGAACAGTTTATTATCAAGCTACCGCATTCTTGTAAAAATAATAGTCCAGGTGCATACTAAGAACTAAAATTTCAAGATTTTATGTGAATGATTCATCCTGAGTTTGTTATATTTTTAAGGCCCATATAATGAAATATACTGAGCCTACGTGATGGCCTAAGGCAAGGCCGATTCCCTGTCATAGAGAACAGCCTGCGTCCCAGCGACAGGAACGTTATAGGTAGGGTATTGTGGGTACCAGGGATCTGTTGTATAACTTGCTTAAAATACTTAATAGGTTTCACGGAAAATTAAATGCGACATGCCTTTTGGGAAACCGATTATGGCGTCAGCCGTAAAACCCGAAAGTGACTGTTATTTCCGTTAAACCTATTCCTTTAGGATAAAAAAGCACAATGATCTATGATATATCTGAATGAAATATCAGTACATTGACCACCAAATCGTGATAATATTCTTGCAACAAGTACAGAGAAATTTTCAGCTCTGGAATACGAGTTTGAAGCTCCTTAGATCCACAGTTGGTCCTTAGTTCAGTTGCAGCAGTAATAGCGACGTGCATGAAGAATGGTTCCATCAAAACTTTGCGTTTTTCATAGGGTTCGATTACTGCTAAAAATTCGCCAATTACATCTTGGCTCTTCCTTACTACTACTAAGAAACCTCATCTTTAGTCATTATTACATTTTTAAGTTAAAATATCTTTTTTAATGTTACGTGATACGAACTTTTTTATTATAGTGATTTTCAATTATTACAGGTCTCTTTTGAGGGCGCTCGCTCGTTGAATCGTAAACTCTTCTATCGCTTACCATCGGGTGTGAGCGATGTCAAGAGCAGGATTATCCAATAATAAAAACTATTGATAAAACTTCATAAATATATAAATATATATATATTGATGAATTTGATGAAATCAAATCTCTTTTTCAACAGAAATAAATGCCACGAAGTACAACAAACTGTTTGAACGTATTTTTAGAACAAATTAATCAATTTCTGCAAAAGCGTTTTTAGAAAATTTTTTATTTTTTATTTTTTCCTTTACTGTATACCTGATACAGAATATCACCCTTAGAAGTAACTAAACTAAAATGCCTTGTGTATAGCCAGAAACATAAAATCTAATAAACTCTTTCATACTGTTTGTCTATGCGATTTAAAAGAAATCGATCACAGACAAGTTAAAATGTAAAAACACGGAGATCTTAATCCTAAGTTCCATATTATCTGCATCAAATCCCGTCTACGTGCCTTCGTATAATCATCCGGATAAAAGAGGCGTGCTCACCTTATCCCGACCAAGTTTATCTGCTGCAATTTCATAACACAATCATATTTATTCATATAGTATCAAAACTATACGAACAACAGCTGGCCGAATGGAAAAAGCGAGTCCGAAATGTCACCGGAACTGAAATAAGGTTGAAAGCACAATTTCGAATGATTTAATACTTTTTTACCATGATGTATTGTGCGGATGAATTTATTTGTGCGTATACGCCAATAAAACATACACTTGCATTTCAAATATATTATGTCATTGAGAAGATCCACTATGGCCCACATGTTGAAAGTTGATAAGGAATTTAGAAAGTTCATGTGTATGATTAGGAACATACAAAACAACGACGAACTTATAAATAGATAGATAGATAGAATATACTTTATTATACACCAAAATTTAAACACACCTATTTAACATTATTTCTTAATTCTATGGTTACAATGGCGGTCTTATCGCTAAAAGCGATATCTTCCAGACAACCTTTGGAAGGACTTACAAAACATTAATTAAAGTAGGGAGGGCTAAATTAGTGTACTCATAAAACAGAAAATAATATATATATACATACAAATATATAAATACAATAAGGTAAACGCACCAGTAATGGACAAGGAACTAGTAATGGACAAAAAATAAAAAAAATCATCTAGAATAAGGATATGAACAAGATTTTTTACATAAGCAAAACTGTGACATATGCTATAGATACTGAGCTCTCAAAGTTTAAGGTTTTATTTAATTCGGTCTAATAAATAATAAACTGCGTGAGTACAAAGTGTAAAAATACTATATTATGGTTTATCAATGCACTTGCACAAGTATGCTTATGCGATTAGGGTAAAGCACTATAAGTAAATTGGAGTATATTTACTAATATATATGGCAGCAGAGAACGTTCAACTGAGACAATATTAGGCTAAAAGACATGAGGTCAAATTGTAAAGGAAAAAATAATCTAATCCATTCGACCCTATTAGTCAATTGTGTTTCCAAAACATATACCGGGTGAAATTGAATAGACGCGACAAATTTAAATATACAATAATACGCGTTGTCAAGAAAATTTAGAACATATCAAATGTAAAATTAAAAAAGAATTTATCAGTGTTACGAAAAACGTTAAAATATTTAAAGTATCAAAGAATTTCGCGTACTACCGTTTTCGTGAAGTGGGCATGATTTAGGTACATTCTCGCTATGAATGAATCGCGCCGCGCGCCCCCACCGCGCGGGGGCGGTCGCCGGGAAGGGGTGTAGTGCGCTGGCGATCATGCGAGGTTTGGCAACGTCGCGCGATACTTACACTAGAAAATAGGCAAAATTAGGTGAATGACCGCTATGAACGGCAACGTTTAATAACATGAGTACTCCACGACGGTTATTGACACTGCGATGAGTCGGACGAGATTTTATGATACTTAAATTTATTTTGCCTATTAATTATTTTGCTCGAATACCGATAATTCGTAGTTAAATAAAGATAATAACATCAATGGACCATTTTAAAACTATTGTTTTAAAATGGTCCATTGATGTTATTATCTTTATCACGTAATTTTTTTTAACGATTTAGATTGTAGAAAAAACAGTTTACAATTACTATGTTACTGTAACTGAAGCTCCCATTTATTTTTGTCGCATGTGTTCAAAGTCAGGCTGTATATTTTTTTATTAGAGTGGGTCAGTTCTTAAGTATATCTTGAAAAAACTAAGAAATTATTTTATTAACATCTGCAAACATGACATTTGTAGACGCTCAAATATTCTATCAACAATTTTTTCGCCTTTGTTCTTTATCTATATGTTGATACCTACGTGAAGCAAACATTTTATAATCGTTTTTGCGAAAATTACGCAGACAGGCAACTGTGAAATTTGGCACAGCTGAAGTATATATTGAGAAGAAGAGGAATGCAGAACGTACATTTTTGTATACAATAATACATTAAGCCTGCAATACATGTTGGCCGAGCGTAAGCCAACACGAGCGTTGGCAAATAGGTACAAGGTAAGAAATAACGTCCACACGTTCGACAAGTTCGTCGAACGCCAATGCAGACGACCAATGTAGAAGAGGGTCTGTAGAGCTGCCCACACGTTGGCCGAGCGCAGGCGAGCGCCTTTGATTTGTGACCAAAAACCGACACCGATCCGAAGTGAGGCAAGTGATCACGAGCAACGGCGAGCGAAGACAAGTTGCACCAAATGAGCTCTATACACGTTGGCGCTGGCCTCCACTCGGCCAACTAGGCAAATGACACCGAGCGATAGCAAGACAAGGCAAATATACCGTCTACATGTTGGTATTGGCCTTCACTCGACAACGCTCGGCCAACATGTATTGCAGGCTTTAGAAATAGGAAAGATAGAATACTCTTTATTGCACTCCAATAATTTAAACACAGCTGATTTATTATGGTCGAATTTCTACTACTAGTTATCATTATGAATATGTAAAGTTCAATGTTTGTATTTCAATTACGACAATCTAAGTAGTTCGGGAAACACGTAGTACGTTAGTTAATACATAATTATATATATATTGTTTAAGCAAAATAGTTCGTTCACACTTCCAGTAATCCAAAGTTATGCTATTTCTTTGGCCTAAAGCTAAGCATTGCCTTTTATGGCAATGCTTAGCTTTAGCATAGCAATGCCGCCAGTCCATGTACGTTACCAGCCGACAGCGTAGAGGATGAGTTTTTTTATGCTTTATTCTAGTTTGTAGTTTATGTACTTATATTGTTTTAAATACTTTACAAAATAGAAAAAACACAGAGGTTTCCTTTTATCCCAGGAAAATGTGCAAATTTCTTCGTTAACGAAACCGCAGAAAAGAAGAAACGAAACCAATTTAACCTCGATTTAATTACAGAGAAATCAATAACAATCTATATCTATCTATACTTATAATAAATCTGTAGAGAGGTCAATTCTGTACATGAAATATATTTACAAAATAACTATCAGGGGGTGATTAGGGATCGATACTGATGCCAAAAATGCAATCAGTAAAATTTTTGTCTGTCTGTCTGTCTGTATAACCGTTATAGAAACAAAAACTACTCGATGGATTTTAACGAAACTTGGTACAATTATTTTTCATACTCCTGAGCTGGTTATAGTATACTTTTCATCACGCTACAATCAATAGGAGCAGAGCAGTGAAGGGAAATGTTGGGAAAACGGGAGAAGTTACTCCATTTTTTAAGCTTCCGTCGCGAGTGCAACCTTAATGGTTAAAGCTACACAGAAATCATTTATAACGGAAATGTTCTCCTTAAAATTATATAAAAAATATCCCACGACGGCATAAATCTATATTTTATGGTTGACTCACAATAACACGTGTAACTCCCGATAGCTTAGCAGTTCGAAGCTTTCTGATTATTATTCTGCTCCGAAATTTAAAACCACCAAAACTTTGCAATGGAACTCGGCTAAAAGTAACCCAGTTGCAACAAAATATAATCGAGGCTCAAATTTTAACAGGTTGCGGTGCAGGAGAAACCGTCTTTATTCCCAGAATTCCCATAATACGAAATAATTTTCCATTCTAATTTAAAAGAATGCGATTCTCAGTATCGGTGTGTTATGCAATGACAGTTAATAAGGCTCGAGGGCAGACTTTTCGTCTTGCTGGAGTAGATCTCGGTGTCAGTTGTTTCTCGCATGGTCAGTTGTACTTCGCGCTTTCCCGGGTTAGCAGTTCTAGAAATCTTTATGTTCACGTGCCGGACGGGTCAACTTTCAACATAGTTTACCCGGAAGCTTTGCGCTGAAGTATTGTCGTTCTATAGGTACTTAAGCCTCATGTGAACGTGATCTAAACAATATTACCAATACATTAACTTAATAACACACAAGGAGTTACACGCTGACGGAGTCGCGGGCACAGCTAGTCTAGAATAAGGATATGAACAAGATTTTTTACATAAGCAAAACTGTGACATATGCTATAGATACTGAGCTGTCAAAGTTTAAGGTTTTATTTAATTCGGTCTAATAAATAATAAACTGCGTGAGTACAAAGTGTACAAATACTGTATTATGGTTTATCAATGCACTTGCACAAGTATGCTTATGCGATTAGGGTAAAGCACTATAAGTAAATTGGAGTATATTTACTAATATATGGCAGCATAGAACGTTCAACTGAGACAATATTAGGCTAAAAGACATGAGGTCAAATTATTGTAAAGGAAAAAATAATCTAATCCATTCGACCCTATTAGTCAATTGTGTTTCCAAAACATATATATTTTTTTATTAGAGTGGGTCAGTTCTTAAGTATATCTTGAAAAAACTAAGAAATTATTTTATTAACATCTGCAAACATGACATTTGTAGACGCTCAAATATTCTATCAACAATTTTTTCGCCTTTGTTCTTTATCTATATGTTGATACCTACGTGAAGCAAACATTTTATAATCGTTTTTGCGAAAATTACGCAGACAGGCAACTGTGAAATTTGGCACAGCTGAAGTATATATTGAGAAGAAGAGGAATGCAGAACGTACATTTTTGTATACAATAATACATTAGAAATAGGAAAGATAGAATACTCTTTATTGCACTCCAATAATTTAAACACATCTGATTTATTATGGTCGAATTTCTACCACTAGTTATCATTATGAATATGTAAAGTTCAATGTTTGTATTTCAATTACGACAATCTAAGTAGTTCGGGAAACACGTAGTACGTTAGTTAATACATAATTATATATACATTGTTTAAGCAAAATAGTTCGTTCACACTTCCAGTAATCCAAAGTTATGCTATTTCTTTGGCCAAAAGCTAAGCATTGCCTTTTATGGCAATGCTTAGCTTTAGCATAGCAATGCCGCCAGTCCATGTACGTTACCAGCCGACAGCGTAGAGGATGAGTTTTTTTATGCTTTATTCTAGTTTGTAGTTTATGTACTTATATTATTTTAAATACTTTACAAAATAGAAAAAACACAGAGGTTTCCTTTTATCCCAGGAAAATGTGCAAATTTCTTCGTTAACGAAACCGCAGAAAAGAAGAAACGAAACCAATTTAACCTCGATTTAATTACAGAGAAATCAATAACAATCTATATCTATCTCTACTTATAATAAATCTGTAGAGAGGTCAATTCTGTACATGAAATATATTTACAAAATAACTATCAGGGGGTGATTAGGGATCGATACTGATGCCAAAAATGCAATCAGTAAAATTTTTGTCTGTCTGTCTGTCTGTCTGTCTGTCTGTCTGTATAACCGTTATAGAAACAAAAACTACTCGATGGATTTTAACGAAACTTGGTACAATTATTTTTCATACTCCTGAGCTGGTTATAGTATACTTTTCATCACGCTACAATCAATAGGAGCAGAGCAGTGAAGGGAAATGTTGGGAAAACGGGAGAAGTTACTCCATTTTTTAAGCTTCCGTCGCGAGTGCAACCTTAATGGTTAAAGCTACACAGAAATCATTTATAACGGAAATGTTCTCCTTAAAATTATATAAAAAATATCCCACGACGGCATAAATCTATATTTTATGGTTGACTCACAATAACACGTGTAACTCCCGATAGCTTAGCAGTTCGAAGCTTTCTGATTATTATTCTGCTCCAAAATTTAAAACCACCAAAACTTTGCAATGGAACTCGGCTAAAAGTAACCCAGTTGCAACAAAATATAATCGAGGCTCAAATTTTAACAGGTTGCGGTGCAGGAGAAACCGTCTTTATTCCCAGAATTCCCATAATACCAAATAATTTTCCATTCCAATTTAAAAGAACGCAATTCCCAGTATCGGTGTGTTATGCAATGACAATTAATAAGGCTCAAGGGCAGACTTTTCGTGTTGCTGGAGTAGATCTCGGTGTCAGTTGTTTCTCGCATGGTCAGTTGTACGTCGCTCTTTCCCGGTTTAGCAGTTCTAGAAATCTTTTTGTTCACGTGCCGGATGGGTCAACTTTCAACATAGTTTACCCGGAAGCTTTGCGCTGAAGTATTTTCGTTCTATAGGTACTTAAGCCTCATGTGAACGTGATCTAAACAATATTACCGATACATTAACTTAATAACACACAAGGAGTTACACGCTGACGGAGTCGCGGGCACAGCTATTAACAATAATATTGTGCGGTTCGGTATTGCGATATTTTTCAACAGTATTATAGATTGACATATTATATTTCCCTACTAAATTACGAAAGTTAATCTGTCTGTTACATCAAAATCACTGAACCGTGAGGAAGGACATAGGCTACTTTTTTTTACGAAAAACGAAGGAAACGTGGACAAAGTCGCGGGCAACAGCTACCTATACTAATAATATAAGGCTGAAGAGTTTGTTTGAACGCGATAATCTCAGGAACTACTGGTTCGAATTGATAAATTATTTTTTAATTAAATAGTCAATTTATAGAGAAAGGCTATAGGCTATATAACATTACGCTAAGGCCAATAGGAGCGGAGCGCCAATGAAGAATGCTTCAAAATCCATCCATCCACCTGGACGAAGTCGCGGGCAAAAGCTAGTAATTAATATAATAATCATTATTGAACCAATAGATCCAGCCACTTAGATAACTTCAGGACATCCATTTTAATTTAATAAAATTTTATTATTTTTTATGTATTTATTGACTAGTACAGAATGGAATCAGGCGATACTTTGCGGAAATCCATACTAAACTAATATTTCAGGAAAATATTTATTTTTGGCCTTTCTTTCCTGAAGTATTAGTTTTATTGACTAGCAGTTTCAAAAAATTAAATAAGATACTTTGAGGTGAAGGTTTATAGACTTATTTTAGAACGAAGGTGACCTCTTATGTAACGTTGTCCTAGTTATTGTTTAGTTGAAGTCTGAAGCGTGGGATATATTTTCATTTTAATAATAAGGCATCAACCGCAGTCCAATAAGAATTATTTTAACAAATTTCAAAACGAACAGAAACAAATACAACTTCTTAATTTACTTTATTTCGATACTAAAACATAAAGGATAGGATTTCATATTCATTGATATTCTTCTATTGAGATTAAATATATTATTATTTATTATTAAATATATATCTATAACATAATTATTACTATTATCTTAATAGAATTGAAGTATCCGTTTGTGACGAAATATTTTTAAGTTACTTATTTACATATTACGAAAAATAATAACAAACTTTAAAAAAAATTCTGGCACGGCTGAACCAATTTTAATAAGACTTCACTGAATGACAGACGAGGTTACATATAGAGCAACAAGTAGGCTTTATATTCCGGAATTCTTTCGGGATAAGAATAGGGTAGTTTCCTAAAATATTTTATTTAGTTCGTCACGTAGTTTAACAAAAAACATTGGTCACGTATTTTTTATTCTTTCACGTAATTGAAAAATTAAGACGATACAGTGAGTTGAAATTTCGCGTGACATCACACCTCGGTATAATTCTTAGCAATGTGTGACATCAGCAGCCACCACTGCTGTACTTTGAAACTTGAAAAAAAAAAAAACAAAATTGTGAATTTTTCCTGACTTGAAAAAGCAAAAAATATGTGATCAATATTTTTTGAAAATCTACCTAATGGACCAAATAAAATAATTATTTTATAACATAGGAAACTACCCTTTACGCGGCGAAAACCTCCCACGCAAACAGATACACAGTTAGTATTTTCATCTGCTTAGCCTTTTCTGAACAATGTTAGGTAAGACGGCCTTCAGTCTGACCGGATGCTACTAGTGTTTTACATAGCCTATATACAACATGTAGGTATCGTAATGAATGCACAATTGCACACCCTCAAACGCCCCAATTAGAAAATTATGTCGTTATCATAATGCATACTCTGAATATTTAGTTTTACTTGTTTAAACAGTTTTTTTAAGACTTTTTCTGTAATGTGTACTGAATAACGGAATTTAAATAAATCTGCATTTAAAAAGTTACTACTTTAATTTACGGTCCACAGTTAGTTTGTTTTTACTATACAGCGAAAGTGTAATTTATAATTTACGCAGATTTAATTGATTTGGGATAAAAAAAAATATCGATATTAAAAACGATAAAAATCGATACAGTAAACGATTCTGAATAAACTAATTTCAGGATGTGTATTAATTATGTTACATGTTGTATACAACGTGTAACGGAAACCCCATATCTATCCAAAACGACTGAAGACAACATCTGGTATGGAGTCTCTATGCAAAGTTTCAGCTCAAAATAAGTGACTCACAGATTTGAACCCAAATTATCGGTTTCATATGTTTTTTGAATACCAATAATAACAAACGTGTCACATCACTATGAGGGTCATCACTTTCCACGTCCCTTGCCAATAAAACGATAATAGTCTTCGTTCTTCTTAATTTGAAAAATTCGGTCTCTGGTATCAATGTATTGAAATTTCTAATAAGCTCCACACATGTAGACATAGGATTACAAAACCCTTGCTATATCGTATGTTATCATCCAAAGAAGCCGTGCACTCGGTATGTATATACCCTTTAAATTACACGTTGTATAACGAAAAGAACTATATAACAAATGAAAGCCG